>OY728121.1:138293247-139656629 GCA_963277665.1 Viscum album | reverse complement strand
ATGCTGATTTCGTAACCCATTTAATGGAAGTGTGTATGGGTGTAGGTCATAAACTTAACATAAAAAAATATTAGTATATTTAGTATACTTATATTATTATATAGTCATGGTATAAGAATAATTGAAGTGGGTGAAGAAATAAATAAAACAAAAATGCATGTTGATGAACATTAACTCTTCTTCAGGTAACTCCTTTCGGTTTGCACCAAAAGAATTCCTTGGATGGATTTATGAACAAAGTAAGGATTATAGGATGAGGGGAGTAAATTAGATAAGTTATTTTTTCAGTTCTTTTATGAACCAATTGGTTTTTAACATGTGAAGAGAGGAGGAGAGATGGTGGCCTTTTTTAAGTGGGGGAGAGGACACACTTGGTATTTTTCAAAAGAAAGTTAGGCGAACCCATGTTTTTACCTACTAAAATGATCCAATAATGCACAAAACACAATTCTAGAAGGTATAAGGTCTAAATATTTCTAAAAAATTGGTTTTGTACAATTTTATAGGTCATTTGGACTCTTAAGTTTAAAGTTTAACCACTAAGTAAACTCATTTGTTTCTCACTCGCTATAATTAATTTTAATTGATTTCACTAATTTATTTGGTAAAAAATTAAGTTGACCCTATTATATATTATAAATAATTATTATTAAAAATATGGAATCAATTTTTACAAATTTAATTCACACAAGTGAAAAAATTTAATTTAATATTAATCCCATAGATGCGGCGAGACAACACGTTTTTAATAAGAGTATTTTTTTAGAAAAAGATAATTCTATATTAACTCTATAACTAATAATAATAATTGAATGAAAATAAATTAATATTTAATTATATATAATCTATAAATTTAATTTAAAACATTTCCCATTAGGGATTATTTTAATTAATTAAAAAGGAGAAACATTTAAAAACACTTTTTAGAAAAACCCATCTTTAAACCCCAAAACAAACTTATATTAAAAACCGATATAAAGTTGATTAAAAATAAATTAATTGGAATAAATATAACTAAATAATACTTAGGTTACTTTAAATAATATTAAAAATATATTGGGACTCTTAAATTACTTAAATTATTGAAAAGAAATGACCATTTTGCAAAAATCAGTATTTTCACTATTCACTAAAAATGAACGTTTTCTGAATGATACCAAAAATAAAACCTCAGATAATTTTGATATCACACATAAAAAAATTAAGTTTATTTTTTCAAATAAAAATTATAAAATTTTCAAAAATTAGTTTTAAAATAAGCGTGCCATAAAAAGGCGACAAAACTATTTAAAAAAAATACAGTTTTAAGTGTAAAATTAGATTTTTTTACCTATTGTCTATAAAAAATATAGGATGATTGTTAAAAATTAGATTGAATATATTACATATAAATTTCATTAATATAATCCAAAAGCATGATTTTTTTATTTTATTAGTATAAAACACACTAGTGCGCATTAAAATAGTGTTTCAGAAAAAGAGTTCCTTTTATTTTCAAAAGGGTTTTATTTTCATTTATAATTAATTAGTCATAAAATAATTCATTATATATACATGTGTAAAACATATTTTCATAATTTAGTTAATACTGTTCATACTCGCCATTCATACGGCTAGATTATAATGATAATATATATCATGGGTCATTTAAGTTTGGTGTTGCGTTTTGAATATGCCATCGAACATAAAAATCTAGGGGTTGTGTGTAATGAAAGATAAACTGAGTGTTGCATGTAATGAAAGATAAAATTAGTGTCATGTTTCCTTTATTATATTGAATATAATTTTCTTCTTTTAAAATCTTAGGGTGTTACATCCTCCCCACTTTAATAAATTTAATCCTTGTAATTTGAACTTTATCTCGACAATCAAAGGATAGATAGTTGAAAATACTTTTGTTGTAAACCCACTTTGAAAAAGGGTTTAATAAAATATCTTCTTAATAATAGAGAAAGGTAAGTACAAAACTCATATGAAATAAAACATAACTAGTTTCTAAATAGGAGAACATAGGAGGGAATAGAGGAAAAGAATACATAATTATAGAGACCGATTGAGGTCATTGATCACAACAAAGTGAATGATCAATGGAGAGTTAAGGGCCTCAAAACCATAAATCAATGACGATCGAAAATACCATCGTCTCATCATAATTGAAGGTACTATGATAATATATTTTTTTCAATATCCTTTTTATAAAGTAGATGAATTATTTTACCATATAGGCTAAGAGAATAATGGATATATACTTACTTAATGGGTATAATTTCATCCTTTTTTCAATTTCTACCACAATATTATCTTTTCTTATAAATTATGAGTATTTAAGATGATTTTTAATGCCCAAAGCACTAAAATCAACTTTTAAAGACCACATAACCATAAAAGGGATAACAAGTTATTCCTCTTGTCTTTAAATGTTGATCAAAACCAAAATGGTTAGCACATGGTAAGATAATTCCCAAAATTGAATAAACCTTCATATGATACACTAATATTTAAAATGAAATAGTAATACCCAAAGTTCAAACCATGTTATTCCATAAATGACTATCCTTAAAATTCTTTAAACATTTCCTAACTAAGTTTGAAACCCAAGGATTAGAAGGATTTGATCATATATTCTTCCAAGATAAATCAATCATTATTCCACAAATAAAATACCATATATTTTCAAAATAAATTTAATATTTATCAATAAAAATGTCATACTAACCAGAACATCATGTAGGCTAGTGGTAGGTGAGAAACCATTATCATCCTTCAGTTATGGGTTCAACTCCCACCGCCTTGTTGGATGCGATGGGTTGTCACCTAGCATACAGGATGTTCCCCCTTTTTTTAAACATGAAAAATAATTTCTCCCAAAATAACAATTCATGTTGATACTAGGGGTTGAAAATACCTAAAACCAATAAACTTCTCCAATTTTTTTTATTAATAACCTCAAAGTTGTTACTACTTAAAACCCTCAAATAAGGTGTCTAAGACTTTGAACTTTTGATCTTACTTAATATTATAGACTTGTGATGGTATCTATAACTCTTAATATAAACTCATATGAAAACATCATAATATCCAAAGTTATCTAAACCTACCTTTAATACCAACTATAATAGCTCAGGACCCACACTACCAGATTTGGTATTGAAATCATATACTTTACATTTATGATTTTGATACTGATAAGGGTGAACCATATTTTTCTATCAAAACCTTACAACATCAAAAGGAAAAATTGGATCACTTACATCCTAGTGGACCTTTTACGTTTAGAGTTTTATAGAATTCATAACAACTCCTACATAAACAATTCACATGACTATAAATGATCATTTCTCCCAATTAACCCAGCCTTTTCTTGTTCACATTAAGACATCATCATCATCCATATGAAATACCTTATAGACATAATTCATTCAACCTATTTCTTTATAATTTGGAGAAAATGAAACATAAGAGGGGTGATCTCAAATGACCAGAAAGAGAAAACATAAGCATTAACAAATGAATTTCATTAGTGATCATAAGAAGAGCACAAGAGTATGATGACATAATCAAAGTACATGAGTATAACATACAAATATTCATACCCATCAATACTTGAATCATTAAACATGAAAACACGAAATAAGGAATTAAAAATGAAAAAATTCATAAGAATCAACAATCATGTTCCATGTGATATCAATCTTGTTCAAATAAAACATCATAAACCCATAGCAATCATAGATAAAACATATTGGTATCTTGGAACATCATCTCATAGAACCATTACAAAACCCTTACAGAACCCTCAAAAATTTGAATAACTATATGGAAAACTTCTAATATAATTCTTTGGAGATCATAATCATTACCCAATACATTATAGTACTATCTAGGAACACCCATCATATAAGTTATAATGGGATCACCTGACGCTATCTGGGTGCACCCATCATTTATAATGTCCAAGAATTGAATGATGAATAAATCACATAGAGAATTCATTTCATCACAACTCATTGAAATAAAATTTATTCTTTTTAGAACATTATTAACTTGTGGAAAAGAAATGGGTTCCATAACAATTATTAACTCTTGAAAAAGAAATGGGTTCCATGAAAATCTCCTTGAGACATTATTTTCCCATGGAAAAGAAAGGGATTCTATAAAAATATCCTTGAAAAAATTATAACCCATCCAAAGAAAGAATGAGGATGATATCAATACAAAATATCCCCAGTAGAGGACAATTAATAATAAGTTTTGTTGATATTTATGAATGGAAATACCATTAAAATATCATTAAAGACATTTTGATGAAAATACCCTTTTCATTTTGAAAATCACTTATTAAAACATAAAAAATTTTGAAAATAGTTTTCTTTGAAAATAACCTAAAAAGTTTATAAAATAATATTTTAAAAATAATTTATAACATTTATTGAGGAAAATATCATTTTTTATTTTAAAAAAACCTTTTAAAACATTTTTGAAAACATTTTTAGAAAACATGGATTTGGAAGAAAAAGAGTTTTCAACTGAAAAGTTGTTTTTTTATAATTTTTTTTTGAACTCTTGAGTACATAAAGAGAGGAAAATGAATGGAAAATATTTATTCTCATGAAATAAACAGTGGATAAGGAAATTCAAGAGAATTATTTATAGGTATATAATAAGATTTCAACATTTTAGACTTGATCACAAACAATCCTGATAATCGATGAGATTGTAACAAGAAACTCTTACCACTTTGGTAACATTGAATCATAACCCCCATGAAATAATAACATTAAATGAAACTTATAATATTATTAAAATAATTAGATTCATTATATAACACTTCAATGGAGTAGTATATACACCTCATAAAATAATATAGGTTTATAACATAACAAACATCTCAAAGAAGGTAAATTGAGACAAAAATATCTTACCGATTTGGAAACTTTGATACTATAAACCCCATGAAAGTGATATCCTAAAATGGATATGTAAATACATATAAATTTAAGTATTAAAATAATATAATACATTCATGGGTATTATATTCATCACAAAATAAAAATAAGAGGTGAATATGGCATGTATCTCACAGAAAATAAAAGAGAGATGAGAAAAACCCTTACCTTGAGTCCGACTCATCATTCTTTTTCTCTGTCTTCCAGAATAATAAAATTATGTTAATTAATTAATTTCTTGAGAAATTTTTACAAGTTTATTATTAATTTTATTTCACTTATAAAAAAGTTATATATAATTACTTAATCAATTAAGTTTACATTAGATGTTTTGATGATATTTGGCTTATGTGTCAAAACGACTTTGATAGGTCGACTATGTTCAAAAGGGACATTATTTAATCATATCTAGAATAATAATCATGACATAATTATAATATTTTTACATCAATTATTTTTACATGATTAACCCATGTAAAAGAAATGGGTTCCATAATAATGATTAACCCTTGGAAAATAAACGGGTTCCATGACAATCTCTTTGAGACATGATTAACCCGTGGAAAAGAAAAGGGTTCTATAAAAATCTCTTTAAAAAAAATCATAATTCATCCAAATAAAGAATGAGGATTATATCAATAAAAAATATCCCCAATGGAGTATAAGTAAAAATAAGGGTTTTTTATGTTGATGAATGAAAATACCATTAAAATATCATAGAATATATTTTAAGGAAAATACCCTTTTCATTTTGAAAATCACTTTTTTAAAACATAAAAAAATTGAAAATACTTTTATTTGAATATTACCTTGAAAATTATAAATGAAGGATTTAAAAACCATTTAAAACATTTATTTATGAAAATATACTTTCATATTTGAAAAAAAAATTTAAATTTTTTTTGAAAACATTTTTAGAAACATGGTTTTAGAAGAAAAAGTATTTTTGACTGAAAAGACTATTTTTCATAAAAACATTTCTTTGAACTCTTGAGTACATAAAAAGAGGAAAATAAAGGTAAAACTTGAATTATCATGATATAAATAGATAATGATAAAATTAATGAGAATTATTTAGAGGTATATCATAAGATTTCAACATTGGAGACTTAATCACAAACAATCCCTATAATCAACGAGATTGTAACAAAAAAATCTTACCACTTTGGTAACATTGAATCGTAATACCCATAAAATAATAACATTAAATTAAAATTATAATATTATGAAAATAATGAGATTCATAATATAACATTTCAAAGGGGAATTATATACACCTCATAAAAGAAGATAGGTGTATAACATAAAAAACATATCAAAGATGGAAAATTGAGATAAAAATCCCTTACCACTTTGGTAACTTTGAAACTGTAAACCCCACAAAAGATAGATCATAAAATGGATATTTGAATCCCATTTAATTTAATTATAATAATAATAAAATAAATTCATGGATAGTATATTCATCACAAAAAAATAAGTGGTGAAGATGACATGTATCTCACAGAAATAAAAGTGAGATGAGAAAAACCCTTACCTTGAGTCCGACTCGTTATTCTTGTTATTTATATTCTTGAATAATAAAATTATGTTAATTATTTACTTACTTTAGAAACTTTTACAAGTTTATTATTACTTTTATTTCAATTATAAACAAGTTATATATAATTAATTAATCAATTAAGTTTATATTGGATGTTTTGATGATATTTTGATTATGTGTCAAAATGATTTTGGTAGGTTGACTACGATTAAAGAGGTCATTATTAAATCACCTACATAATAATAATCATGAAATAATTATCATATTTTTAAATCCATTTTTATTTTAAAACCAATAATGGGTTATGGTTATGAAAAATGAACTAACATTACGATCATGGAGACGGTAGACCGTACGTACGCATGAGTAACGTTTCCATTTTTTCAATGATCATTATGGAAAGAAGATATGTATTATTTCACTTTTAAAAAATGATAATTATATCATAAATACCATTATATTTAGTTATATATAATTATATATATATATATAATTATTGTGATGTGGTGATGAAAAAATAAGAATCACATCACTTCGAGGAGGTGGTAGTCCAGACGTCCACGAACGACATTATCACTTTTTTAGTGTGTGAATTGGTAAGAAGAAAATGATATATTATATTTAAATAAATTTAATTATGTAATTAATATAATTTTTATTTTATTTATATCATATATATTCATTATATTTACCCTTATTACCTTCCATGTAACAAGTTAATGAAAAACGTTTCACATCGCTTCGTGAGACGGTAGTCCGCTGCACACACGAGCGACGTTATCGCATCCTCTATGGTATGGTATGTAAAAAGGTTGTATATGTTATAATGAATCATGAGGTATTATTATGTTATAAATATCATAAATATAATATATAAATAGTAATTCCATAATTATTCCAAACCATGAGAGGTGGTAATGGAAAAATGAACGACATCATTTTATGAGGCGGTAGTCCACTATACACACGAATGATGATTTCGTAACCCATTCGATAGAAGTGTGTGTGGGTGTAGGTTATAAAATTAACATAAAAACATATAAATATATTAAGGATACATATTTTATTATATAATTATGTTATAAGAATAATTTAAGTGGGTGAAGAATGAAATAAAACAAAAATGCATATTGATGAATGTTACCTCTTCTTTGGGTAACTCCTTTTGGTTTGCACCAAAGGCCTTCCTTGGTTGGATTTATTCCCAAATTAATGTTTATAGGATGAGGGGAGGTAAGTGGATAATTTATTTGGATAGTTATTGGCTGAATGAATTTGTTTTTGAATGTGTGAAGAAAGGAGGAGAGGTGGTGACCTTTTATAAGTGGGGGAGAGGAAAAACTTGTCATTTTTCAAAAGAAAGTTAGGTGAGTCCATGTTTTTAACTACTAAAAGGCTCAAATAATGAACCAAAATTGATAATTGAAGGTATAAAGACTAAATATTTCCAATAATTGGGTTTTTTAAAATTTTCTAGTTTATTTTCCTCTTAAGTTTAAAGTTTAACCACTAAGTAAACTCATTTTTACCTTAATCACTGTAATTAATTTTAATTGATTTCACTAATTTATTCGGTAAAAAATTAAGTTGAAAATATTAGACATTATAAATTATTATAATTAAAAATATGAAATCCATTTTTCCAAATTCAATTCATATATGGGGAAATATTTAATTTAATATTAATCTCATAGATGCAGCAAGACCGCGGGTTTTTAAGAAGAGTATTTTTTTAGAAAAAGATGATTCTATATTAATAATAATTTTATGAAAATAAATTAATATTTATTGATATATAATATATAAATTTCTTTTAAAACATTTCCCATTAGGTATTATTTTAATTAATTAAAAAGGAGAAACATTATGAATTTTAAAATAGTTTTCAGAAAAACCCGTCTTTAAACCCAAAAAACAAACTTATATTAAAAACCAGTATAAAGTTGAATAAAATTAATTAAGTGGAATAAATATAAATAAATAATAATTAGTATAATTTAAATAAAATTCAAATCATATTGTGATTCTTAAATTACTTAAATTATTGAAAAGAAAAGACCTTTTTGAAAAAAGTGGTACTTTTCACTATTCACCGAAAATGAAACTAATAATAAACAAAATTCACCCTAAGATAATTTTGATATTATGCATCCAAAAAATAAGTTTATTTTTTCAAATAAAAATTATAAAACTTTTAAAAATTAGTTTTAAAATAATTTTGCCATAAAAATGAAACAAAAATGTTTTTTAGAAAAAATACAGTTTTTAAACATAAAATTGGATTTATTTTTACCTATTATCTAGAAAAAACATAATATGAATGTTAAATATTATATTTAATATATTAAATATAAATTTAATTAACATAATCTAAAAATAGTGATTTTTTTATTTTATTGGTATAAAACACACTTGTGCGCATTAAAATAGTTTTTTAGAAAAAATATTTCCTTTTATTTTCAAAATGGTTTTATTTTAATTTCTAATTAATTTCTCATAAAATAATTGATTATATATACATGTGTAAAAAATATTTTCTTAATTAAATTAATCTTATTCATACCGTCCACTCATACAGCTAGGTTATAATGGTAATATATATCATGGGTCATTTAAGTTTGGTGTTGCGTGTTGAATACACCATCGAACATTAAAATCTCAGGGTTGCATGTAACACAAGATAAAATGAGTGTTGCATGTAACATGAAATAAACTCAGTGTCATGTTTCCTTTACTCTATTGAATATAATATCCTTCTTTTAAAATCATGGGGTGTTATATCCTCCCCCCTTTAATAAATTATGTACTTAAAATTTGAAATTTATCTCAGTAATCAAAGGATGGACACTTGAAAATAATTTTGTTGTAAACCCACATCGAAAAAGGGTTAATAAAACATCTTCATAATAATATATAAATAGAATTACAAAGGTCATATGGAATAACACATAATTAGGTTTCCAAATAGGAGAACATAGGTGAGAATAACACTACTATAAATTTAGGCTATAGCTGCGATTTATAACCATTACTATAAGGCACTAAACCATGGATATAGGTAATAGCCACAGTTTGGTGGATCATGGATACTATTGGTGTGGAAATAGGGTCATGGATATAGCCACAGTTTGAAACCTTGGTAATAAACCTATACACTACCATGTGATAAATATGGTAACCAACCTTTGGTCCCCAATACGAGTAAGCTCTTATAACAAAGTTTTAAGAAATCTAACCTACCACCAATATAATAGTAAATGGTTACTTTACAACATAAAAATTTCAAAAAACAAATCACCCTGATAAAAATCTATATTAAAAAATAATATTTAAATAAAGAGTGATATAATTGAGTTAAAAAGAGATAGTAGCTTACCCATAACATTGACCACATAGACACTATCAAGCAATAAGACTTTCGAGTCATTCAAAAATTATAGGCACTGTTCAAAAAAAGTTTCCATTGACCTACTAGATAAGAAAAAGATAATACCAGAAAAGTATCAAATATTACTTGACAATCAATTTATTAAGTATTTTCATAATAAATGTAGAGAGAGAGATCATATGTTTGTATTGAAAAAATAATATTAAAATAGGCACATGGGAACTCACTTGAATTTTTTATTTGAAGCTTGATTATGGATTCCTTCTACAGCTGATGCATGACCGTCAACATTTAAACCCCCTAAACCTACAAAAATTATAATAATGATTATTAAGACATAGCTTAATATTGAAAAGAAAATTGAGAGGAAGAAATTATGTTAATTTGTCAACAAGAAAGTGTATGCAAAGTTTGTAGAACCGTGAGCTCTGTAACTTAATTAAAAATGTCATAATTTGATATCTTCTAGAAATAAGACAATAAATAAATGCCAGAATGTATTTTAGATAATAGGTCTACTAGCTAATTAAATGTTTGAGGACAAAAAAATGGTCAAATCAATCAGAAACAAATGCATGGTTTCATTTACAACAATACACAGATGTAGAATATTCTAATACACCAAGAATTTATTATCAAGAGTGAACAAAGTACCTTCAGTTCCTTGAACTATTTCTGTAGATATCAATGCCTTTATTGACCCATCAGGATTAAAACCTAAGGAAAAATTCAAAAATCAGAGGTGAGAAAAATTAAAGAACATAATTACATGAAACTCACAACACAAATGCACCTTTTAACTACAAAGGTTTTATTATAAAGCCCAAAATAGCAAAAGAAATCATTAAAATTACTTCCCCCCAAAACGAACAACGCTTGTTAAGATGGAAAATAACATAAAAATGATAGATAATGATCATGAAAATGTCATACACACATCATCTACAACATCAATGGATTAAAAGGTAGCCTCCCCCTGCTGCACCAGCCTCCCCCTATACCAGCCTCCCCTCCCACCATCCCCTCCCCCAACACCATCTCCCTCCCCCCTTGCCTGCACCAGCCTCCCCCTCCCCCATACACTAGCCTCCCCTACAACCATCCCCCTCCCCCAACACCAACCCCTCCCCTTGCACCATACCCCTCCACCCTGCACCCCCACACCAACACCCCCAACCCCCCTACACTAGCCCCCTCTCCCACCTACACCAGACTCCCCCTTGCCTGCATGAGCCTCCTACCCCAACCTCCCCCTGCCTGCACTAGCCTCCTACCCCAGACCCCCCTACACCAGCCTCCCCCTCCCCCCTTCACCAGCCCATCCTCCCACCAGAATCCTCTCCCTGCACTATCCCCCCAGTGCACCATCCTCCCCCATTGACCTTCCTGCACCACCCCCCTTCCACCAGCTCCCCCCGTAGAAGTCTCCCCTCCCCCAGCCCCTGCTGTAGTATCCCCCAGTACCTTTCCTCCTACAACATCCCTCAACCTATAACATATTGTATTACAAAAATAGAAACTAAACTATGATATTTTTGTTATTTTATTTCTATAAAACATTCAAGAATAAGTGCTTGTAATTATAGAATAATGTGTTGGACTATAGAAAACAAGGAAATCCTAATTCGATTCATGTTAAAAGGAAAATACCACAAAAGGAGATAAGAAAAGATAACATTTTCCTAAATATAACTCATATTTGAAAAACAGTTGTGCAAGAAATATCTATCAACTGTTTGATGAATTTATAATCAACAAAGTCACCCTCCAAGGTGATAGTTGTCTAATAAAAAATATACATGTCACTTTCAACTCATTTAAGGTTGAAACATCATAAACTAACCCAAATTAAGCCAAAGATCAATTTTCCTAATTATAGAATCTAAAATGTATACGTGAGTGTGTATGTACCCAACATACCTTTTCATCCCCCACGTCAATATCAAAGTCACCATCTTCCTACAATATAAAGAAACAACAAACAACAATAATAAATCAAAAAAAATATGTAATAAATTATAACCAAATCATAAAAGAAAAGTATTCATGAAAGTGGAAGATAGTGTCAACACTAAAATAAACAAAATAATTTGAGTTCAAGACAAGATTGAGCATAAAAAAGTGATGAAAAAAAATGAAGAACCTAAAATAAAAATCTTGGAATGAAAGAATGACTTGATTACCTAAAAACATGTTATGATATTATATTCTAGGATATTAGAATGGCATGGATATTTATGAATAAGCAGGACAAAAAAACAAGAGGTCTTATTGATCAAAGTTTACCACTGACTGCAAAAAATCTAAAGTACCAAGTCATCACTGAGTTCATATTATGCATGGTTCATCTCACTTACATTGTCATATCTTGGACTGTTTTCCTAACATGATTTAACATCTAATAAATGGTTTTCCAAACATGAAACCCAGTCATCACTTCTCACCTATAACAATAGAATATATATTACATAAATCCCTGTGTTTTCTTTAAAATTTAGCAATACAAACTTTAAACACATACAAATTACACAACTACAACCACTAACTACAACTAAATTATCTATTCTAGTCCCATGTTCATTACCAAGATCATTCACTATGCCTACAAAAATTAAAAAGCCACGTGTCCTTTAAGAAACTATACATTACACTAAAAAGATCGATATTTAATAAATAGATATATAACTTACCCATCATTGGAGGGTTCAAAAACATCTTTACAAAATACCATACTACTTTCTATGTAAATTGAATACGTTCATATCATTTCAAATATTGAATTTATGTAATAAAATGAAAGGTATTGTTCTGTGGAGGGAAACAGAAATATAAAAAATAAAGGGCTGAAATCAATCCACTCACAAAAATAAGGGAGGAAAAGGTGGATCCTACCACATGAATTCTTAGATTACAAAGTTGAGATAGGGTCATTTACACTACTACACTATTATTTCATCAGTGAAGTTGTTTATGAAATTTAGAACTATATCTAAAGTATGATTTTTCAAGTCATAGTAAGGTTCTATTGTACAAATGGAAAGAGAAAAAGGGAGAAAATAAAAAAAGAAACCAAGAGAAATTTATCCATTACTCAATGGAAAGAAACTCAATTTGATATTAAAAAACAAAAAAATATATTTAAAAATATCATAGTAATACAAAAAACTATCACAAAAAAGTGCAGAGTCTAAGTTACACCCCTCCACACACACAAAGAAAAAACTATGAATATACCTTCTCAATAAAAATTGGGTGATCCACAAAAACATGATCAAATCCTCAATTATAACTGTGAAAGAACCGAACCGTTTCAATTTGACTAGAAAATTCAACCTGCAATAATTAAATACCCAATATTGCAATAAAATATGTTATAATATTATGGAAAAAATCAATATGACCATCACATAAATGCATGTATAAAGTAACTCACATCAAATTTTATGCTAGTATCCCACCCATATTTGTACTAGTCATACCATGGAGAAATAGTCATAACTTGATGCCCTAATGAATGCAAATATAACATAAAAAGTGAAGGTAAATACGATTCCTGTATATGCATGGAAATCATATACTTAGAAAAACAAAAGTAAAACTAAACCACGTTTAAGGAAGATCAAGATGCGTAATCATCTTACCACAATGGCTGGTGGTATACCCCCAAGAACATCACCAAGTTTGCTAATTTTGCTCCATGCCCACCTACTGCCCCACTACCAGCCCCACCCGCTGCCCCGCTACCTGCCCAGCTGCTTGCCCTGCCCGATGCCTGCCCCACCCGCTGCCCCGCTTCTTGCCCCTCCCCTGCACACCCCTTGACCCTTCCCCCTACACCCCAACCCCCTGCACACCCCTGACACCCTCCCTCTGCCCCTTACACCCACTTCCACCCCTACCCCCTACCTTGCCCCTGTACCCCCTTCCCCCTACACACCCCTTGCACCTCCTGCCCCTGCACACCCCATGCACCCCCTGCACCCCCTACCCCTTACACACCCCTACCCCCCTGCACACCCCTTGTAACAACCCAATGTTTTCAATGGAAATTACCTTCTTATAAATATGTCATAAAATAACATGAAAACACAAAATAATGAACTACTAAGTGCTAAGTTACCTTTAAACATAAGTTTTTCATTTATGTGTTTGGAATTTCTAAAATCTGACATACACGGTTTCAATCAGTAAGTTATTTGGAGTCCGATAAGAAAAACTTAATTTTTGGTGAATAGTAACCTACTCTTATGAATAGTAACATACCCTTATCAATAGTGATATACCCTAATAAATAGTAACCTTAACTATGTTAATATATAAATAATATTCAAGTTGAAAGTACGATAAACCTATATTTTAGAATAAGTAAATGAATGTTTTAAAACTGGTTTTTGATAATAAATTATGATTTTAATTAAATATTAAAATAATCATATTTAGAAAATTATTTTTGAAAAATGGATTTAATTTTTGGATTCTACATGTCGAAAAATGGTTAGGGTGAATTTTTGAGATTTTTCTAAAATACTTCAATTTTTTAGTGAATAGTAAAATACATTAATTTACCGTATAAATACACTATAGTGAAGATCCACTATTCCAAACATCACAAGTGATGTAATCACCCAAATATAGAACTCACATGCATTTATTACTATTCTTGGTCATGGAATACTTACTATTCCTTTTCTTGTGAAAAAATAATAAATTAATGATTATAATATTATGAAAACCCTCCTCCCCTCCACTATAAATACCACCCATTATTACCTCTTCTCTTCACTCCTCTCAAGCCTTATGCCTTGCCAATATTATTCCCAAATATCTCACCAAGATCCTACCCCAAATCCAAAACCCCCTAGCCTATTCAAAATACCAAAACCTATCCCCTTAAGAGGTTCTCAAAGGAGGAAGTCTCAAGAGGTCTTTAATAACAAGTGGAGAACACCAACAAATTTAAGGTAAGGGATCCTCTCCATTTCTCTCTTAATCAAGATTTTCCTCTATGATATTCCTTTTATGCATAATCCAAAATGATGGGGTATGTTTTCGCACCTCCCCCATAATTCCCTCATGTTTTATAAGTGATGAAAAACCCCTTTTCTCTCTCATCAATCCCTCTTAGGTACACCCGACACCATGATGATAAACCGTAACAAATTCTTCCCAAACCCCTTTTGTTCATTCGGGTTGCCTTATCTTTATTTATATAAAAGTGGATTTATATTATCTATTTATGTACATATTCTAGATGCTGTTAAGTTTTAAAAAATTCATTTATGAAGATCCTTTCATCATTCTCTTTTGGGGATATACATGTTTTTTTAAAAAGATTCCCTCCTTAGAACTTTCTGATAAGCAAACCTGTTTTAAGGGAACTTCTCAATTTTTCTACTCAATTTCAAGCGCACTATATCCTATGTTTTAAACAACCATTTTCTTTATAAAATCAGTATTTTTATTATGAAAACCTTCTTGGTTCAATTCTGGTTTTATATAAAATATTTCCCTCTTTTCTATTTTTAAAATCTCTATAGTATTTTCCTTAAAACCGTACAAAAATGTTTTAATGATAATGTTTCTAAAATACATTTATTATATGTTTTCACTTATATTTGAATCCAAATACCATTTAATATGCCTATTTTACCTTATGAACATCCATGTATGTTGTAATCCCTTTCTTTCATGGACACTTTCATGATATGCTCATTGGTTATGCTTTATGTCATGATTGTGGTACCCAATTCTTTCCATGGTTATCCTTATGTTTATGAATGTTTGATCATGTATAATTATTTATGTGGAAATATTATTTATGTGGCAAGAATATTTATGAAAATTTTGAGATGGGTGTGCCCAGATAGCTCTCCAATTCATTGGGTAAAGTTAAGTCTCATGAGATGCGATGTGAAATGGGATTGGCGGTTAGCCTTGAACTGTACTAAAATGGGAAATGGGATTGACAGTTAGCCTTGACCCATACTAAAGAAATGTTTTATGATTATTCCACATTTATATTATTCCATGTTTATATGATCCCATGCTTATATGATATGATTTAATATGTTCCATGCTTTGGATATCATTATGTCATGCCTCCTAACTCATGTGCTTAAGACATATCCTTATGTTCATTCCATTACTGGGATTTTTAGATCATCCCTTTGTTCATGTGTTCCCCAAGGTACCCTATGAAAATTTAAGGGCTCAAAGGAAGTTAAGATATCTTTATGGAGATTAAATAAAGACATGTTTTTTATCCCCATGTTTTATGTTTTATGTACCTAGTATTCCAATACACTAGAATTAATGATCCTTGTCTTGTACTCTGATGTATAATTATGCTTAGAATCATGTAATGTTATATGTAAAAGGTTTGGGCAACTATAGTTGGTATCATAGGATGGTCTAGGTATTTTTGGAGATTAGGAATATAACACCTTAGTGAGAACCTTAAGGACGAGACTAAGCATAAGAAAACAGTCCTAAATTTTGGTGAGTATTGAGTAAGTGGTTTATCAAGAAAATACATCCCTGTCTGGATATGAGGAGGTTGAGGCAGCTTTGGAACATATGTACCTAGGAGTGAAAACTTTGACAAGGATTTTCGAGCTTGACCTAGGGTATCCGAGTACATGACAATGGGCCTTGCTGCACTCTTGGTTATGAAACTCCTGGGGGATATGATTTGGTAGATTCACGAGCTTAGTAAAGACCATTATTAAGGGAAAAAAATCCCATAAGAATATAAGTTAAGAAATAGATTAAGGATAACCTAGATTTAAACCTAAGGAATCACAAGTTAGGATATACTTCTTCTTTATAAGTTTATCCTTTTATGTTCAAGTTTTCTTTTTATGCTCAATAGTTAACTATTCAAGACCTCTAATTATATGTTATTTTTCTTATTTAATGGAGGGAAATAGAAGAACACATTCCAACAACCAATTTTATAGGAAATGTGAATATTTTCCTAATGATATTCCTGATATGACATGAGCGGGTTCTAAAAACTTAATGAAAATACTTGTTCAATTGGCTCGAGTTATGAATAATAACTTGAATCATGTAAAACTCCCTCCTCCTCTAAGGAAAGAGCAAGTTGTTGTAGAATCCTTCATGCTGAAAAGGCCTCCCATGTTTAGTGGATATTCTGATCCCCTCCTCTCAGAACAATGGATTAAATCCATTGAAAATATATTCTCCATCCTCTAGTGCTCGAAAGAAGAGAAGGTTGTACTTGTGGTATATTGTTTTAATGGGGAAGTTGATCAGTGGGCACACTGATCAAGAATACAAAGTCCCAAGAGGAAATTGATTCCATGGATTGGGAGGAATTCAAGAGGATGTTTTTCAACAAATATTTTCCTCTAATCATCTGTAAAGATGGAAAGAGAGTTCCTCAGACTCAAGTAGAAGGAAGATGAGTCCATCGGGGTGTATACATAAAAATTTACAAGGCTTGAATGGTACACCTCTGGCTTTGTCATGAACACCAAAAGCAAGGTGGATCGCTTCTTTAGCAGACTAAATATGAGTCTATGAAAATCATTGGAGATTTGAGACTTCGACAGTTAAGAGGATATTGTCCATTGTGCCCTCAAGGTTGAAATAGAGATCAGAGATTCTTAGTGGTCTCGTGGGCCCAGTGAAAAGAAGCAGGAAATGGAGAACAACATGGGTGGTTCATAAAACAAATCCCATGATGGAATGAAGACTGATTTTCCCATTGAAAAAATTGTGGGAAGAAGTGTCCTGGTAACTGTCTGAAGGGAAGCAAGAATTGCTTCAAATGTGAAAAGTTTGGTCATCTGGCCAAGAACTGCTACTGGGATATGAATAATCCCACTAATGAGGAAGAATAAAGGAAGGTTCAAGTCAACACTCAGCCTGCAGTGCAGTGTTACAACTATAAGGAGCATGGGTATTATGCGAACAATTTCCCTAAGACAAGGGTTGTCGGAAGCAATCAGAAACAACCTCCAAGGCAACAAGGAAGGGATTATGCTATCACTACTTATGAGGTGGAGTCAGAAAATGATGTGGTGATAGGTAAACTAGTTATTCATTCAAGAATATAGAACATACTATTTGATTCTGGTTCTACGCATTCTTTCATATCTTGCAAGTTTAGTAGAACTATTCAAACACCACCTCAAAATTTAGAGGAAAAGTTATCTATGAGAACAAAAAATGGGGAAATTATTGAATCAATGGTTTATAACTCATCCCTAGTCAATGTTTGTGGAATAAACCTCCCAGAAAATCTCATTATACTTCCTTTAGTGGATTTCAATGCTATCTTGGGCATGGATTGGATATCTTTGTATAAGTCCAACATCAACTATTGGGAAAGGGATATCACTCTTCACATCCCAAAGCATCATCTGATTCTTTACAAGTGTAAGGAAGAAGATTAATCTCCTTTAGAATCATCATATCAAGTTTTGATATTGCAGCCTTATGATCAAGTATATCTAGATCAAATGATTGAGACAAAGGAGAGAATCATGCTTGAAGACATGCCCATCATGAGGGATTACAATGATGTATTCCCTAAAGAGTTTCCTGGTATTCCTCCTGACCGAGAGGTTGAGTTCTCAATTGAACTTATCCCTGTATCTCTACCTATCTCAAAGAAACCTTATAGAATGGACACTATAGAGATAGAAGAGTTAAAGAAGCAGTTACAGGAGAATATGGAGAAGGGTTTTATATTCCCGAGTGCTTCACCGTGGGGTGCACCAGTTCTATTCATCAAGAAGAAGGATAGATCAATGTTCCTCTACATTGATTATCGTGAACTCAATAAAATAACAATAAAGAACAAGTATTCCCTACCACAAATAGATAGCTTGTTCGATCAGCTTCATGGGGCCAGTTATTTCTATAAGGTGGACCTTCGTCCAGGATATCACCAATTAAAGGCGAGGAAGGAAGATATTACCAAGACTTCCTTTCGAACAAGGTATGGAAACTATGAATTCATAGTGATTCCCTTCAGACTCACTAATTATTTAGAAATTTTCATGGATTTAATGAATAGAGTCTTTAGATATTACCTCGAAAAATTTGCGGTAGTCTTTATTGGTGATATTCTGATACACTCCAAGAGAAAGGAGGAACATGAGGAGCATTTAAATACTGTGTTAAAGACTTTGAGAAGGGAGAATTTGTATGCAAAGTACAGTAAATGAAAGCTCTGGATGGAGGAAGTATCATTCTTGGGGCATGTTATCACCAAAAAAGGGATATCTGCAGACCCTTCCAAGATGAAGGAGATTTAAGAGTGGCACAGACCAACTTCTGCAATGGAGATCCGAAGATTTTTGGGTCTAGCTGGGTATTATCGATGATTTTTGAAGAAATTTTCACGATTTTCAAACACAATGACCAAGATGACATGGAAGGGAGTAAAGTTTTTCTGGACTCAGTAATGTGAAGATTGTTTCTCAGAGTTAAAAAAGAGGCTTATCACTTCATTAGTACTCACACTCCCTACAAGTGGAGAACTCTTTGTGGTGTATAGTGATGCTTCTAAGAAAGGATTAGGCTATGTGCTAATTAAAAATGATAAAGTGATAGACTATTCCTCAAGGCATATGAATATCCATGAGAAAAACTATCCCACGCATGACCTGGAGTTGACGACTGTGATCTTTTCATTGAAAATATAGAGGCATTATATCTATGGGGAGAAATGTGAGATATATACTAACCATAAGAGTCTCAAATATATATTCACACAGAAAGAGCTTAATATGAACCAGTGAAGATAGATAGAGCTCATCAAGGATTATGACTGTAGGATCAAAATAATGATGTAGATGCTCAATATACAAGAGGGGGGGGGGGGTGAATTGTACACTTTAAAAATTCCTTTGGAACCTTTAAAGTTAGTTACGAATAACTATGTTTTCCTTAAGCAAAGGAAAGGGATAAGTTTAACAAAGTTAAACTAAGCAAATTCACAACACCTCTAACACCAAATAAAACTTGGAATAAGGAATGAAGTTATAAACTTCAAATCCTATGAACTTTCTTAAAACTGGAAAGAGATTCCGAAAGTAGGATCCCGAAATTGAATCTTAACAAAAATTACAATATGAGATTATACCTTAAAGCGTATAGAATCTAAATGAAATAGAGTACAAGTAAGGAAGTATAAGAAAGTTATACTTTCCTTACAATACAATATGCAGCGGAAAATAAACAATTAGTAAAACTACAAGTAACAAGATATAAGTCTTTTATCCCAAAGAGAAGGGTATCCAAAAAACTTGGATAAAGGTCCCTTGATTTATATTTTCAAGCAAGTCTGTCTTACCCACACCAGGGTAAGCCCTCGATACGAAGATCGGAGTGTCTCTGTCTTACTATCCCCGCAAGCCCTCAACTTCAAGGTAGTTGGAAACCTCTGTCTTCCTCAGCAAGGAATCCCTCGAACTTCAAGGTAGTCGGCACCTCTGTCTTCCTATCCCCAGAAGTCCTCAAATGTAATCACCAACATTCGAAGTCGCATGAAGCAAAAACTGAACGAGCGGTTCCGTACGCATAAGGCATGAAAAAATTTCTCTCTCTAGAAATCACCTTAGCAGCATGTGGTCTCTAGATTGATCAACTTCATTGTCATATGAGCTCTTTCAAATGAGATCCTATTTATAGGAAAATTTACAATGGTCAACTCCCTCTTCCAACGGTCATATTTTCCATGAAATTTGGAGGGACCTGTACACGTGTAACTTAGCCAACGATTAGTTTATAACAGAATAGACGACATCGTTTTATAACAAATAAGTGAAACAGAATGTAAAGTTCGGAGTGAATATTCGGAGTGACTATTCGGAGTGAGAAAAAATATTAAAGAGTAGACATATTATGACAACGTAAGCAAAATGAAAGTTCGGAGTCTAACCAAAAATAATTTTCGGAGTCTAAATAAATTTGGAGTGTATAAAACAAAGATGATCAGATTCTGTTTAATAGGTGAATTCGGAATGAGGATTCAGAATGAGAATTCGTCATCAGAATTCGTAATGAGAATTCCTCATCAGAATTCGTAATGAGAATTCGTTGTCAAACTTCATAAGGATTCGTATCCTGAATCTGGAGTAAAACTTAATCAGTGTTCGTATCCGGAATTTGGAATGAAACTTTATCACAGTTCTCATTCTGGATTTCGGAGTGAAACTTTATTACAGTTCTTATCCAGAATTCGGATCCTAAAACAGAATACTTCATATCAAAGTTTCAAACAATTCTGAGAAAATAGAAATGAATCCGAATCTCATACTTAAGAAAAATATGGATGAAAATATGATAAGGAAAATTTTTCTTACAAAAGCGATTTTCCTTATAAAATCAATTTTCCTTATAAAAGAAATTTTCTTAAAGATAAGGTATTTGTGATTTTCAAAACAAGAAGGAATGGAAAAGTCATAAGGAAAACCTTATTGACTCAACAATCTCCCCCTTTTTGGAAAGCACAAATATCCTTACGAAAAAGAAATTCTAAGAAGAAAAAACATTAAGGCTTATCTCCCTTTGCTTTAAGGATATTGATGAATACGACTAACTCCCCCTTAGGCTTTGAAACTCTAAGGATCATATTCTAGATTTCCAGAATGACATTTCATTACGAATAAGAAAGTATTATTTAATGAAAAACTCCCCCTTAGATAAACTCTTTGTTAAGGTTCTTTTTCCTTCTTCCCTTTTGTTAGAGTTCTTTTTCCTTAAGGATCTTTTCCTTCTCCCCCTTTGTGATTTTCAAAAAGAATTCGAGGGAATGGAATCAAAGTACCTGAAAAATTAGTAATAATAACAAAAGATGAGAAACCAAGATTTTCATTAATTTTAAAGAATGAAAGATACAACAAAAAGATCAGATTTAACTATTTCAGATCTTTTTCCTTCGAAATGAGCCCCTTAAGAATAGTCTTTATCTTCTTTAAGTCTTTATGATCTTCTTCATCTTGCTTCTCTAACACAACAATTCTTGCACTTTGAGCTTCAATATTTTCTTCCTGGTCTTGAAGCTTTTCTTCCTGAGCTTTAATCTTTTCTTCCTGAGCCTTCAATTTCTCTTCAAACTCAATCCGATGATCCCTTTCAAACTTCCAGTTTTGAGAAACAGAATTCAGCTTCCCATTCAGATCTCTGACTTCTTGAATCCGGAAGTTCTTTTCATCTGTCAGATTTTATTCAAAGGATGAAGTAAGCTCATTTATCTTCCTGTCTTTTGTCTCAAAGGCATCCTTCACATTATCTTAGAATTCATCAAAGAGTCTCATCTCTTATATAGTTTTCCTCGACCAATTTTTCATCCTCTTACAAGATCCTCTATGGGATTCATAGCCGACAAAGAAAGTTTTGAACTGAGCCTCTATTTCAACACACTTGTCCATAACCATAGATACATAGTCTGTTTTCTGATTCAAAGTGTGTTGGAGCATCTGGCATCTTGAATCAATACTTGAGAAAGTTGGAATAGTACCCACCAACTTCTTTAAAGACTGAACAACAAAGTCATGCCCCAACGAAGATGACTCCGAATCCGAAACTTTTCTTGGAGAATCTTCTTCTTCAAAATTCTCAACCTTCTTCTTATAAGAGTCACTAAATTCTCTTTTCTTTACTACCACAGAGCTCGGGGTATCAACAACAAGTTGCTTTCCCTTGTCCTTTTTTGGAATGAAGTCCTGTTCCGGAGTTCTCTTTTCACTATCAGAAACTTGCACAACATTGTCTTCCTCATCAGGAACTTTCTGAGCATCAACCTATACATTCTCCATTTGAGAAATATCATGTAGAAGTTGTTCTTCCTCTGCATGATAAGCTACCTCTTCTTCTTCTTTATCCTCATCCATCACTGGAGTGACTAGCTTTGAAGATTCAGCTTCTGAAGTTCTGAGCGATAAATGTTCCGAAGGTGTTCCCTTATAATCATCTACTTGCTTTAAAACATCCCCGGTTTCACCACTTCCTTCAGCAACAACTTCTTCTTCTTCCACTTGCTCAACTTTCTCTATTTCTTCAACAGACTTAGCTAGTGCCTCTTCCGGAGCAACAAAGTTCCTTCCTGGAGTCTCAGGTATAGATTCCAAAGAAAAAGATCTCGGAACAGGAATGTTTGCTGAAATCATCTCATTGAATTTCAACAAAGCCTGAGCTACCTCAACTTCTGTCATCTTCTTCTTGAGCTTCTTTTCTTTTGCGAGTTTTACCAATTCATCTTTTTTCCTTTCCTTCAAAGCCCTAGATTTCGAAGGATCCAATCCGAACTGCGGATCCCCTTCTTTCCTTTTCTCTTTATCTTCTCTCCACTTCGCAACTACCTCATCAGGATAGGCTTTCTTCTTCTTCGGTTTTGGAGGTGAGGATTGAAATTTCTTAGATTTAGGATCCTATGCTTCATCTGCAACTTCTTTTAACTTTCTTTTCTTTAATGGCTTAGAGGATTCCAGATCAGAAACTTTCGGAACCGTTTCTCCTTGAGTAGGTAAATCGATAAACTGACCAGTCTTCTTGTCGAAGACTACATCCATTCTTTTGAGTGTACTATCACTCACCAACATAATCTTGTAAACTCTTGGCTTAGACTTGAAAGACTCCTTGAAATACTCAAGACACCGAACTATCAAATTTGAGAGGATTGCTGGATACATCAAGATCTGTGCTCTCAGATTTCCTTTCTTCACATTATCAAGAGTAATAAAAATGTGCTTCATCAGGTTAAACTTCCTCAGATTTATCAGAAAATCTAGGATATAAATCTCACTCTTCTTCAGACTATCTTTGTCACCCTTTCTCGGTACGATAAGTCCTTGTAACCACAACTCTAGAATCTGGAAATTTGTAGATAAACTAGAAATCTTCGGAGCCTTTTCATCTGCCAGTTTGAGAGTTTCTAATGCTTTTTCCTTATCGAATCTACCCTTTGAATCCGACAACACATGAGATATGAATTCAGATTCACCTTCATTATTCTGCCCTACCAAGCTGGCTGCCTTGGCATATGAAAGCTTATAAGTCTTACCATAAGACTTAAAAGACAACTTCTCTCTTCCATCTTCCTTAAGAAAAGAGACTGTTTCATAGAACTCTATAAGAAAATCTGAATACACTTCATCTTGATTCCCAGGTTTTGACACCGCAACATCTTCCCATCCATTGAGCTTAATATTCTTGGATATAAGAGAATCATACTTGTTGAAGAAGTCAGGATGATCCAACCTTTCTCTATATACCAACCACTTCAAAATCGTCTTAGAGGAAGACATGTCTTGAGAAGCTGCTTCCACAGACATTCGGATCTGAAGACCTATGAGAAGTTCGGAATGGAGAAAGATGAGGTTCAGAACGGTCTTAAAACAGAGAGGCAGAGCTTCGAGACGTTGAATCTTGAAAACCGATGTGGGACAAATATTTGGGGTCCCCTTTATATAGGCAATTGAGAAAACAGTTCATCTTCCACGGTTGATCGAACGGTTGTGACAAGCTGAGATCAGATCTGACGGTCGAAAACCAATTCTCCAGAAAACTTGAATCCGATCTTTTGAGGTTTTTGTTAAAACAAAGAATTAAGAAAACTATAATCTGAAAAAAATATAAGAGAATTCCAGCAAGTAAAGCATGACTATGAAAACTTGAGTAAGGAAATCATACCTTTCGGATTGGCTTAGGAAGATTATTCGTAATTGGTAACATTTTTACGAAAACTATGAAAAAACTTTACTATGAAAAGACAAGGTTCGCAAAACTCACTACGAAAAACAAACTCAGTACGGAAAACTCAGTACAAAAATTTCATTTCAAAATTTGAAAACGAAAAACTCATTATGAAAGATTCGGTACAAAAATATTGTTATGAAAATACTAGTACGAAATTTTTCCATTCCGAAAGTTTTCAATGCGAAAATTTCCATTCCAAAAGTTTTCTATATGAAAATACGCATTCTGGAAAATTTTAGTTCTGGAAATTCCCATTCTGGAATTTTAGTTCCGAAAAGTTTGAAAAACTAACTTTGAAAAAAAATTAGTTACTCTATCAATCAAATGTACTCCCCCTATGAAAAGGAGTTTATTGATGTAAGGAGGCTTTTTCAACAGAAAGTTAATTAAGAAGGATTACCTTACGGTTATCATTCCTAACTTCTGTTTAATGTTTTCAAATCTATTAGAGGGAAAGGATTTTGTGAAAATATCAGCAAGTTGATCCCGTGTTCCGATAAACTGAAGAATAATATCTCCTTTAAGTGTGTAATCCCTAAGAAAGTGATGCCTAATATCTATGTGTTTAGCATGAGGGTGATGTGAAAGGTTCTTACTAAGGGCAATGGCACTTGTGTTATCACACAAAATTTGAGTTTTAG
This sequence comes from Viscum album, assembly GCA_963277665.1. Taxonomy (NCBI): domain Eukaryota; kingdom Viridiplantae; phylum Streptophyta; class Magnoliopsida; order Santalales; family Viscaceae; genus Viscum; species Viscum album. The sequence continues at coordinate 139,631,375 of OY728121.1, read as the reverse complement.
TAAAACTCAAGCCATAGTCTGTGAGTGTGTGTTGCATCCATAACACTTGAGCACAACAACTTCTAACTGATACATATCCAGCTTCAGCAGTGGAGAGTGCTACCGAATGTTGCTTCTTGCAAGACCAAGAAACTAATGAATCTCCTAAGAAATGACTAGTTCCAGATGTACTCTTTCTATCCATTATACATCCACCAAAGTCAGCATCAGAAAACCTCTTTAGAACAAAATCATTTCTAGATGTATAAAATAATCCTAGATCCATGGTTCCCTTAAGGTAGTGAAAAAATTCTTTTTACTGCCTTTAATTGAGATTCCTTAGGATTGGATTGATATCTTGCACATAAGCATACTAAAAACATTAAGTCTGGTCGACTAGCTGTTAAGTATAGTAGACTTCCTATCATACCTCTAAAGGATGTTTGATCTACTGGTTTCCCAGCTTCATCAAGATCTAATGAATTTGAGGTACCAATAGGAGTACTTATACTCTTAGTATTTTCATAACCGTACTTTTTGAGAAGATCTTTAATATACTTATGTTGAGATATGTAGGTTCCTTCTGGTTTTTGAGAAATTTGAAAACCAAGGAAAAATGTTAATTCACCCATCATACTCATTTCAAACTCATATTTCATTAGACTTGAAAAGGAGTCGGTTAAAGATTGCTGAGTTGAACCAAATATGATGTCATCAACATAAATTTGAACAATCAAAACATTTTTCTTATCTTTCTTTATAAAAAGGGTTGGATCTGCATTTCCCTTAACATAGTTATTTTGAAGAAAAAATCCAGTGAGTCTATCATACCAGGCTCGTGGGGCTTGTTTAAGACCATACAAAGCTTTGGTAAGTCTAAAAACATGATCATGATATTTTGTATCTTCAAAGCCAGGAGGTTGTTCAACAAAAACTTCCTCTTGAACATAACCGTTAAGAAAAGCACATTTCACATCCATTTGAAAAAGTTTAAAATTAAAGAATTCTGCAAAGACAAGTAGAATACAGATAGATTCAAGTCTTGCTACTGGAGCATAGGTTTCTTCATAGTCTATTCCCTCTTGCTGATTATAGCCTTTTGAAACAAGTCTAGCTTTATTTCTAACTATGATTCCATTTTCATCACATTTTTTTTCTTTCTGAAAACCCATTTTACTCCAATAACAGAAGTTTCCTTAGGTCTTTCAAACAAGGTCCAAACTTTATTCCTTTCGAATTCATTTAGTTCATCTTGCATGGCTTTGATCCAATCATCATCACCTAAATCTTCATCAGTGCTTTTAGGTTCTAATTGGTAAAGAAATGCTAGATGTTCTACTTCATTTCTTAAGGAACTTCTAGTCCTTACAGGTTGATTTACATCACCAATGATACTATCACTGGGATGATTCTTAAGAAACGCCTGATTTGGGTTTTAAAAAGCCTATTCATCAACATAGGGTAGAAAGTCTTCTGGGGTAAATGTTTTAGGAATATCTTCTTGAACATTATCCTTATCAGAAGATTATTCTATCAAAGGTTGACAATCAGTTTTTGAAAACACATCCAAGGATGTAGGCTGGGATGGTTTAAAAACAAAAGGATCAGTTTCATCAAATTTTACATGTACTGTTTCTTCAACAGTACAAGTATTTTTATTAAAAACTCTATAAGCCTTAGAAGTTGTGGAATAACCTAAGAAAATTCCTTCATCAGATTTTGGTGTGAATTTATGTAGATTATCTTTAGTATTTAGAATGAATACTTTGCAACCAAAAACCTTGAAGTAGGATAGTCTTGGTTTTATACCATTCCATAACTCATAAGAAGTTTTATTACGAAAAGGTCTAATCAAAACTCGATTTATAGTATAGCAAGAAATACTTACAGCTTCAGCCCAGAAATGTCTAGCTATAGAATATTCACTCAACATGGCTCTAGTTATCTCTTGAAGAATTCTATTTCTTCTCTTAATTACACCATTTTGTTGAGGAGTTCTAGGTGCTGAAAAATTGTGAGTAATACCTTTTCTACTACAAAAAGCTTCAAAATCAGAATTTTGAAATTCTCCTCCATGATCACTATGAATAGTTTTAAAAGGAAGGTTTTTCTCATTTTTAACTTGAGCTCTAAAACTTTTGAAATAAGAAAAAGCTTCAGACTTCTTTGTTAGAAAATAGACCCAAGTAAATCTAGTGTAATCATCAACTAGAACAAACACATAGTATTTGCCTCCAATACTTCCAGTTTGTGTTGGACCAAAAAGATCCATGTGCACTAACTGTAATGCATCGGTTGTCGAGACTTCATCGATTGATTTAAAACTAGATTTATGTTGCTTTCCATATATACAAGGATCACAAACTTTAGAAGAATCAAATCTAAGATCCAGTAGATCCTTAAATAGTTTCTTCTTAGAGAGTTTACATAGGTTCCTAAGGTTACAGTGACCTAGTCTTCTATGCCATAACCAGGAATGATCTTCCATTGCACTAAGACAAGGTAAATCTTGACTCCTGAAGACTTCTAAGTTTAAGGTGTAAACATTATCTTGCCTATTGGATGAGAGAATAAATTCTTCCTTGGAATTGTGAACTAAGAACTTATCATTCCTAAAATTCACAAGGTAACCTTCATCACATAACTGACTTATGCTGATGAGGTTGTGCTTAAGACCCTTAACAAAAAGAACATTTGATATCAAGGTTTTACAAAGAAGAACAATATTACCAATACCAACAATATCTCCCTTAGCATTATCTCCGAAAGTTACCTTTCCTCCTTTCGTTTTGATAATCTTTTCAAAATAGCTTTTATTACCAGTCATGTGCCGGGAACATCCACTATCCATGTACCATGTATTGTTGCTGGTACTCTCTTTGTTTTCCTGAAATTAAGAAAAGAATTATATTTTTGGAATCCAAACTTGTTTGGATCCGAGATTTCCAGACAATAAAATTTTAGGTACCCACATCTTCTTAGAGAAATAAGCTTTGTGAAATCCTAGAGATTGGGTTTTGTTTAAGGAAAAATTCTTTTCCAAGTGACCACCACATTGACACTTAGTACAAAATGGGGCACTTTGAGGAACAAAATAATTGTTACTAAAAATTGGTTTTGCATGGGTATAACCAAATCCGGATTTATTTCTTAAATTTCATATTTGGGAATACATTTTATCAAAATTTTCTTTACCATGGGTAAAGTTTGATAAACACTTCTTTAAGGAAAAAATTTCGGACTTGAGTTTTATAACCAAATTTTTATCCTCAAAATCATTAGTTTTAGAACTAGAGCTAGGCTCAAAAACATTTTTATTATAAATTACTTTTTCTAACTCTTTATAAAGTTTGTTCTTCTTAGAACTTACTTCCTCAAGATTTTTTGAAATACTTTCAAAATCAGCATTTTTCCTATCAAGATATTTAGAAAGATATGATATCTCTTTTGTAAGAATAGAATTACTAGAGTTTGACTTATCAAGTTTCTTATTGAGTTTGGAATTCTCAATTTCAAGAAGTTCAGCAAACCTAGATACCTCTTCATAAGTAGGTAAAGTATTTTCTTCATCAGAAGAGTTATAATACTTACTATCATTAGAATTTAAAGAAACATTGGTCAATGATTCAGTATTTCGTACCTTAGCCATAAAACAATGATTTTCAATAGGTAATCTGGCTATAAGACCAAGATTCTTCTATCCTGAAGATTCATAATAAGAATATTCATATGAAGAATCACCACCACTGGCACTCCAGGTATCATTAGATTTCAAAACATTCTTAGCTTTGGCTTTATAATAATTCTTTCTGTTCCTGTCTGAATGCCTTTCTTTCCTTTCTTTCTTTTTGAGAAAAGGGCAATTTGGTCTTATATGTCCAGCTCTCTTGCATTCAAACAAGTAACTTATCCATCTTTCTTATCTTTCCTTTCCTTTTTCTTATACTTGGATTGGAAATTTCTTTGGCTAGATATCTTGTTCATCCTTCAAGCAAGATTTGCTAATTCATTTTCTGATATTTCACTCTCACTAGAATCTGATTGAACTACCATTTTCTTAGACTTGGATCTGGTTACTCTCTCAAGAGTCTTAGCTTTCATATGATTTGATGTTGTTGTAAAAGAAACAATACCATTTCCATTTTTCTTCTTGATGTTGTCAACATCTCTCTTCATTATGGTTTCATGTTGGAGAAGAGTTCCAAATAACTCATCAAGAGTAATTTGAGTGACCTTCCTGTTCTCATCTATAGCTGTTCTTTTGGATTCCCACTCATTGGGCATAATATCAATTATTTTGTCCACAAGAGCTTCACCATCTAAACCTTTTTATCCCATAGACTGTAGGCTGTTGACGATAGTCATAAATCTCTGTTGAACTTTACATATTGGTTCTCCATAAGGAAAGTTGAATCCATGATATTCAGCTCTAAGCATTGCTCTCCTAGTCTCAATCACTTTAGAAGTTCCAAAGTGTGTAACTTCTAACTTCTTCCAGATACAATTAGTTGCTTCACAAGAAGAAATTTGGCTATATATATTTCTAGTCATTGAACAAAGTAAGGTATTACGTACCTTATAATTGAGTTGATATTCTTGCTTTTCCTGATTAGTAAAAGTTCTAACTTCCTTGTCAGGAATTTTATAATCTCCAGTAAACATAACAAAGTTGTCCACTCCAGTATTAATAACAAAAGTCTTCATTCGATCTCTCCAGTATTCATAGTCATTACCATAAAATATTGGTGGTCTTGTAGGATTTAGATTATCAATTTAACCAACATTAACCCCTGCCATACTTGAAAAAAAAACTTGGCACACAAAATCGTTAGAAAAGAAAAATTTGTAATAAAAAAGTTCGGAATGAGAAAGTTCGGAATGGGAAAGTTCGGAATGATAAAGTGAGCAAGAAAAACTTATACACGAGTACAAGTATTTCAGAAACCTCCTCTAATACCAATTGTAGGATCGAAATAATGATGTAGATGATCAATATACAAGAGGGGGGGGGTGAATTGTACACTTTAAAAATTCCTTTGGAACCTTTAAAGTTAGTTACGAATAACTATGTTTTCCTTAAGCAAAGGAAAGGGATAAGTTTAACAAAGTTAAACTAAGAAAATTCACAACACCTCTAACACCAAATAAAACTTGGAATAAGGAATGAAGTTATAAACTTAAAATCCTATGAACTTTCTTAAAACTGGAAAGAGATTCTGAAAGTAGGATCCGGAAATATGGTTCCGGAAATTGAAGCTTAACAAAAATTACAATATAAGATTTTAACTTAAATCATATAGAATCTATATGAAACAGAGTACAAGTAAGGAAGTATAAGAAAGTTATAATTTCCTTACAATACAATATGCAGTAGAAAATAAACAAGTAGTAAAACTACAAGTAACAAGATATAAGTCTTTTATCCCAAAGAGAAGGGTATCCAACAATCTTGGATAAAGGTACCTTGATTTATACTTTCAAGCAATTCTGTCTTACCCACACCAGGGTAAGCCCTCGATACGAAGATTGGAGTGTCTCTGTCTTGCTATCCCCACAAGCCCTCAACTTCAAGGTAGTTGGAAACCTCTGTCTTCCTCAGAAAGGAAGCCCTCGAACTTCAAGGTAGTCGACACCTCTGTCTTCCTATCCCCAGAAGTCCTCGAATGTAATCACCAACATTCAGAGTCGCACGAAGAAAAAACTGAACGAGTGGTTCAGTACGCATAAGGCATGAAAAGCTTTCTCTCTCTAGAAATCATCTTAGCAGCGTGTGGTCTCTAGATTGATCAACTTCATTGTCATATGAGCTCTTTCAAATGAGCTCCTATTTATAGGAAAATTTCCAACGGTCAACTCCCTCTTCCAACGGTCATATTTTCCATGAAATTCAGAGGGACCTGTACACATGTAACTTAGCCAACGGTTAGTTTATAACAGAATAGACGACATCGTTTTATAACAAAATAAGTAAAATAGAATGTAAAGTTCGGAGTGACTGTTCGGAGTGAGAAAAAATATTAAAGAGTAGACAGATTATGACAACGTAAGAAAAATGAAAGTTCGGAGTCTAACCAAAAATAATTTTCAGAGTCTAAATAAATTCAGAGTGTATAAAACAAAGATGATCAGATTCTGTTTAATAGGTGAATTCAGAATGAGGATTCGGAATGAGAATTAGTCATCAGAATTCGTAATGAGAATTCCTCATCAAAATTCGTAATGAGAATTTGTTGTCGAACTTCATAAGGATTCGTATCCTGAATCTGGAGTAAAACTTAATCAGAGTTTGTATCCGGAATTTGGAATGAAACTTTATCACAGTTCTCATTCTGGATTTCGGAGTGAAACTTTATTACAGTTCTTATCCAGAATTAGGATCCTAAAATAGAATACTTCATATCAAAGTTTCAAACAATTCCGAGAAAATAGAAATGAATCCAAATCTCATACTTAAGAAAAATCTGGATGAAAATATGATAAGGATAATTTTTCTTACAAAAGCGATTTTCCTTATAAAATCAATTTTCCTTATAAAAGAAATTTTCTTAAAGATAAGGTGTTTGTGATTTTCAAAACAAGAAGGAATGGAAAAGTCATAAGGAAAACCTTATTGACTCAACAATGACTGCTCAATCCACTACCATCCTGGTAAGGTGAATAAGGTGGCAGATGCTCTAAGTAGAAAGGATCCTGCATCTTTATCAATGATGAGAATTGAAAAGGATCCGATCTTCTTAGATTTGAAAAGTATGGAGATGAGAATCATTAAGTTAGAAACATCATAAATCCTTTCTCAAATGATTTCTCAACAATACCTCTTGGATAAAATAAAGGATGCTTAAATAAAATATGTGGAAATTCAGAAAAGGGTGGAAGCTATCAGAAATGGGAAATCCTCTGATTTCAAAATTGATAAGGAAGGATTTGTAATATTTGGGTTACGATTATGTGTACCATATGATCTAGAGATAAAGATGGATCTTTTGAATGACACACATATCTCAACCTTCTATATCCACCCAGGGAGCACAAAGATGTATCGAGATCTCTGAGAAAACTTTTGGTGGGACAATATGAAAAGGGAGAGTGCTGAATATACATCAAAGTGCCCGGTATATCAGCAAGTGAATGCTGAGAGGAAAAAGTCTAAGGGGATGATGCAACCACTACCCATACCAGCATGGAAGTGGGAGAACATTACCTTGGACTTTTTCACTGGACTTCAAAGGACATCTAGAGGAAACAATGCTATATGGGCCATTGTGGATCATCTTACAATGATATCTCACTTTATCGTGATTTGAGAGGACTTCTCATTGGATCAACTTGCACAGATTTTCATCAAAGAATTGGTAAGGCTGGATGGAGTACCACTATCTATTGTATCCAATCATGATCCGAGATTCACCTCGAAGTTCAAGAAAAGTATCCAACATGGTCTAAGCACTGAAATAAACTTCAGTACGACCTATCATCCTCAAACCAATATCCAATCTGAGAAAACTATTCATACTTTGGAAGACATGTTGAGAGCATGTTATATGGAATTCAAAGGAGGATGGGACCAACATCTTCCACTGGTTGAATTTTCCTACAACAACAGTTTCCACTCGAGCATCTGAATGGAACCATATGAAGCCCTTTATGGGAAAAGGTTCAGAACACCAACGTGTTGGGATGAAGTTGGTGAGCATAAGATGCTAGGACCTGAAATAGTCGAAGAAATGGTGGATAAGATGAAAACCATTTAGTAGCATATCAAGGTATCCCAAAGTTGATAGAAAAGTTATGCAGATAATAATTGACGAGACCTTGAGTTTAAATTTGGAGACATGGAATTTTTATGCATATATCCATGGAAGAATGTCATGAGGTTTGGAAAGAAAGGGAAATTAAGTCCCAAGTACATCAGCCCCTTTGAGATCCTTGATCGAGTTAGAGTTGTGGCATATCGACTGGCACTTCCACCTACCATGTTTAAAGTACATGATGTATTTCATGTATTCCTCTTAAGGAAGTAGATACCAGACCCTTCACATGCACTCTCTTCAGAGGTGGTACAGTTGGAGGATGATCTTTCCTATGAGGAGCAGCCAGTGAAGATCTTGGACCGTAGAGACAAAGTTCTATGCTACAAGACTACTCATCTGGTCAAGGTACTATGGCAAAACCATATGTACGAAGAGGTAACATGGGAACTGGAAGAAGCAATGAAGGAAAAGTACCTGCACCTGTTATTGGATTAGAATGTAAAATGAAATTTCAAGGGTGAAATTTCATAAGGGGGGAAGAATGTAACGACCCAATGTTTTTCAATGGAAATTACCTTCTTATAAATATGTCATGAAATCACATGAAAACACAACATAATGAACTATTAAGTGCTAAGTGACCTTTAAACATAAGTTTTTCACTTCTCTATTTGGAATTTTGAAAATCTGAGATACACGGTTGCAATCAGTAAGTTATTTGGAGTCCGATAAGAAAAAATTAATTTTAGGTGAATAGTAACCTACCCTTATGAATAGTAACATACCCTTATGAATAGTGATATACCCTAATGAATAGTAACCTTACCTATGATAATATTTAAATAATATTCAAGTTGAAAGTACGATATACCTATATTTTAGAATAAGTAAATGAATGTTTTAAAACTGGTTTTTGATAATAAATTATGATTTTAATTAAATATTAAAATAATAATATTTATAAAATTATTTTTGAAAAATGGATTTCATTTTTGGATTATACACGTCAAAAAATGGTTAGGGTTATTTTTTTAGATTTTTCTGAAATACTTGAATTTTTTAGTGAAAAGTAAAATACATTAATTTACCGTATAAATACACTATAGTGAAAATCCACTATTCCTGACATCACAAGTGATGTAAGCAACCAAATCTCGAAATAACATGAATTTATTACTATTATTGGTCATGGAATACTTAATTTTCCTTGTCTTGTGAATAAATAATAAATTAACGATTATACTATTATGAAAACCCTCCCCCTCCACTATAAATACCACCCATTCTTATCTCTTCTATTCACTCCTCTCAAGCCTTGTGCCTTTCCAATATTCTTCCCAAATCTATCCCCAAGATCCTCCCCCACGTCCAAAATCCCATAGCCTCTTCAAAATACCAAAACCTCTACCCTTAAGAGGTTCTCAAATGAGGAAGTCTCAAGAGGTCTTTAATAACAAGTAGAGAACACCAATAGATTTAAGGTAAGGGATCCTCTCCATTTCTCTCTTAATCAAGATTTTCCTCTATGATATGCATTTTATGTGTAATCCCAAATGATGGGGTGTGTTTTCTCACCTCCCCCATACTTCCCTCATGTTTTATAAGTGATGAGAAACCCCTTTTCTCTCTCATTAAGCCCTCTTAGGCACACCCAACACCATGCCAATAAACTATAACGAATTTTACCCAAACCCCTTTTGTTCATTCAGGTTGCCTTATATTTCTTTATATCAAAGTGGAGTTATCTTATATATTTATATAAATATTATAGATTCTTTTCAGTTTTAAAAAATTCATTTATGAAACCCTTTCATCATTCTCTTTTAGGGATATACAAGTTTTTTTAAAAGGATTCCCTCCTTAGAACTTTCTGATAAACAAACCTGTTTTAAGGGAACTTTCCGAATTTTTTTTACCCAATTTAAATTTCACTCCATCCTATATTTTAATCCACCATTTTATTTATAAAATCAGTCATTTTATTATGAAAACCTTCTTGGTTAAATTCTGGTTTTATATAAAAGATTTCCCTCTTTTCTATTTTTAAAATCTCTATAGTATTTTCCTTAAAACTACACAAAAATGTTTTAATGATAATGTTTCTAAAATACATTTCTTATATGTTGTAACTTATATTTGACACCACCTACCATTTTATATTCCTATTTTATCTTATGAACGTACATGTATGTTCTAATCCCTTTCTTTCATGGACACTTTCATGATACGCTCATTGGTTATGCTTTATGTTATGATTATGGTACCCAATTATTTCTATGGGTATCCTTATGTTTATGAATGGTTGATTATGTATGATTATTTATGTGGAAATATTATTTATGTGTAAATAATATTCATGAAAATGTTGAGATGGGTGCGCCCAAATAGTGCTCTAATGCATTGGGTAAAGTCAAGTCTCATGAGATGCGATGTGAAACAGGATTAGCGGTTAGCCTTGACCCGTACTAAAATGGGAAACAGGATTGGCGGTTAGCCTTGAACCATAATAAAGAAATGTTTTATGATTATTCCACATTTATATGATTCCATGTTTATATTATCCCATGCTTATATGATATGATTTCATATGTTTCATGCTTTGGATATCATTATGTCATACCTCCTAACTCATGTGCTTAAGATGTATCCTTATGTTCATTCCCTTACTGGGATTTTTAGCTCATAAATTTGTTCATGTGTTTCCCAGGGTACCCTAAGTAGATGTAATGGCTCAAAGTAAGTTAGGATCTCTTTATGAAGATTAAATAAATAAATGTTTTTTAGCCCCATGTTTTATGTTTTATGTACCTAGTCTTCCAAGACACTAGAGTTAATGATCCCTGTCTTTTACTCTGATGTATAATTATTCTTAGAATCATGTAATGTTATATGTAAAAGGTTTGGGTCACTATACCCCTTGCACCCCCTACCCCTTTAAGGTTGATGAGAATAGAACAACATGATTTAAACAATGGAGATACTCAAATCAAAAAACACCACATGAAATTATATAATGAAAAGAAAACACTATAAAATATAGGGTCTTACATTGATTTTTTGTCACACCTGTGACCTTTTTTTTAAATTCATTATTCATTTAATTTTCATTCCTGATTTTGTTTTGGGGGTTTACCACCCATTTTGGTGAAAATGGTGGGTTTTGAAAATTTGGGCCAAACCGTGAGCCCAATTCCAGATTTAAAAACAAATTTCGTTTCTTCTATAACTCCTTCAATTTTTACTATTTTATACCCATTATAATTCCCAATTGGAATAACCTGATATATTAAAATCACCATATCCCTTTGGACCACATAGAAATCCAAAATCATGATGGATTTGGGTTTTTGATTAAGGTAATGGGCCTGCCCGTAAGCCCATTTCCTGATTTAAATTATTTTTTTAAATTTTACATATCTCATTAATTGTTTACTTTTTTCCCATTATTACACATCCCTATCAAATAAAATATCCCAAGTATTACCCCCATTATCATTTTTTCAATTTTAGAGCTCATGTTAACCGTGAATTAGGGCGATCTTTCATACTCTTTCTCAAATCGACCAGATTTGACGAGGTAAAATGAAACTTTCATAAATCCTTCAATTTTCATCTTTTTCCCCCAATTTCAGTCCCCAAATGACCTAATATTACTCCTTCGAACCTCCATACCAGTTTGGGTACTTTTAGATTCATATTTTGGTGTATTTAGGGTGATCTCTTCAATATTTCTGCAAGTAAGTATTTCTCTATTTGATTTCTCCTCTTTTCTTAGGGTTTCATCCCTCTTTCTTGATGTTCCAAAGTTTCCATAACATAGGGTTAGTACATAGGGTTTAAAAATTGGTCTTTTTGGTAAAAATTTGTGGTCTAGGGTTGGATTTATCATCCTTGTGGTGCCGGGTTGGTGCGGTTGAAGTTTCGCACTATGTTTTGAGGGATTCGACAATTTCGGTAGGTGATTCCATGGGTAACCATTTAGTGATGAGTTAGTTTGCTTGATTAAATAATTTTTAATATTCCTTATATGATTTGAATTATGAAAAAACCATTTTTGGTAGAAACAGTAAAGCATTTTTCATTAAAGTTACATTTTTTTTTGAAGTGTGTATTTTTAAATGTATTTCATGTGTTATCTCTTGTGGTAGTTTTTTAAAATTTGGAAGTGATTTATTAGTTGTTGAAAGGTGATGCCAATTTTGGTTGGGTAATGATATAGTGTCATGTGGGCCTAAAAAGGGGGGGGGGGTATTTGAATGATTTTTATGTGTATAACCTTGTTATACTCCTTGAAAGTGTTTTATAGATTTGTGTTTCTCATGGGTATATTTTGTGATATTGTTCAATATGATTATATAACATTTGAAAGTAGATTATTACATGTTTATTGGGATGAAAATTATGTTTTTAGGGGCTTGGTGTTCTTTTGGATTAAAAAGTGATTTTTTAAATGGGTTTTATGTGCAAAGCTTGGGTATACTCTTTATACTTGTTTTATGAAAGTTTTGAATGGTTTATTGAGTTGTGTAAGTGGTGAAACTATATCAGAAAACTATATTGGTAGGAGTATATTTTTAAAAGGTTCATTTCATTTTTGAAAATGCTGTTATGTCATATATATCCTCTTGGAAATATTTTATTAAATTGATTGAAGGAGATATTGAGGTGTTAAAGTGATGTGAATGTGATGTGGACTGTTTTGTGTGAGTGTGATGTGAAAATTTGACATTTTTATTATGAAAGGAGTTTTATGTGCCATGTGCGTGGGATTTTATATGAGTTTAAATATCTTATAATTGTTTTATAAATTTTTTTAATGGTTTTGTGGAAGTGTTTAAGAAATGTGAAATTGATGTGGGTTATTTTAGTGTGAGTCAGATTTCAAAATCATTTTGAATGAAAAATGGACTTTTGTGACTTGTGTGGTATACATATGGGCTGTTGGGTGAATTTGTGATGTGGAAATGATATTTTAATGTTCAATGTATATTTCTTGACTTGTTTAACTTGTTTGAGCACAAGGGGAAAACCTGGGTATCTAGGTGGGTGGACGTGTACTACTATGCTAGTGAATCTGTGGGGTTTGGACTCAGTTTTACTTAGCAAGATTGATGCTTAAAACTCTAACTAAACTATGATGATGATGATTGGGGACCAGTAGGTTATGGGTATGTTCCCTACTAGTGGCTCATGCATGGGAATGGATATTTTTGATGGTTACTTCACCGAGATACGAGGTACCTGAGACCCACAGCTAGCTAGTGCCTAGGGGTTATTTCCTATTGCTTGTGCTCATTAGTTACTTTATACTTACCATCATCATATGATAAATTTGGCTGGAAAATTCAGTAGCTTTGGTGTTTATTTTAAGTGTTAATCCTTTAAAATATCCCACTTGAAAACTGTTCTTATTCAAAGTTGCATCTTTTAGAAATTGTAACTAGCTTTTCATGTTTTTTAAAACTTGCATGCTTTTCGTCATTAAATGTTTATCATATGGAATCTCTTAGTGGTGGTATCCTACTGGGCTTTGTCTCACACCATACTTACACCATTTGGTGTAAGTAGACTTTATTATTTTGTGTCACAGGTTTGGGTACAGGTTTTATTCCATTGGTTTGGGTTTTTAGCGGTCCATCGTGATGCAGTGTCGTGGGGATGGCTTGAGGGTGGTGCCTCTTTCCATGTGGAGGTTCTTGGGCTATCATTTCATGAGTTTTTACCTTTGTAATGGTCTTCAAACATTGTTTAAAATTGTTTAATTCAGTTATGAATTTTAGTAAAAGATGTTTTGGTTTGAAAAATCCAGATTTGATTTCTTGGATTCATTTGTTGTTTTAAGTATACAAACTCGGGTAAATCGTTCCCAATTTTCAGTTTTTGATACCCAGGCACTTGTGACAGCCCATGGGGATCGGGAAATCCCTTCAGGACTTTCCATGGGTTGGGTCGGGTGCTGGTTTTGGTGGCGACCAGATTCGGTTCATGACAAAATGGTATCAGAGGAGGTTCCCTCTATTTGAGTCATGTTATTTGGGAAATAGTCAGGATATTCTGGAGTTAATATTGCCAGGACATGAAATTCCGATTATGGGTAGTGTGCTTGATCACCACACCTCATGTCGGGATTCAAGTCACCAAGGGAAGTTGGGATTTATCTATGTCTTTTGGTTTTCTTGGTGTGATGATGATTAGGGGAAATGAAAAGAGAGTTGGGTTAATGGTCTCAATGAGCTCGTAGGGTCTGGAAAGCCATGTGGAGCTGGGGTTATTCCCTAGAACACTCTCTGTGATGGTGAAGTTATTGGAATATGTCTTCCAACCATATGTCCAAGTCACCCACTGAAACTAGTTTCCTATCGCATTGTTTTGTGCTTTAGTTTTGAAATCATGGAACTTTGGTTTTAAAGTGACTTGGTTTTACAAAGCATAAAGTTTTTGTGAAATTATTTTCAAATAAAGAGGGAATGGTCTGATTTATGAAATGGTGGAACTGAATTTTCATAATTGTTTTGAAATTGAAAATAGTGTGCTTACACCTCTTTTGAAATCGGGAACAATATTGAAGTTGGTTTTCAAAAGTGTTTCCAATATAGTTTTCTAAAAAATTAAAGGGTGTTTTAATGGGATGATATGTTTTCAAATTGATGTGAATAACTTTAAAGTGAGTTATTTTCTAAATGGTTGTGTCCTTATGAAAAGTTTTGTAAGATGTGAATTGGGATTTTGATCTCATTGTTAGGAGTTTTGAGAAAAAGGATGGGTTGGTTGACCGTTTTGTTTTTGAAAAGTGGAAAGAAATTTAGTTTTATCCTTTGGTATTTAAATGAGAGACCACATATATGGGGTTATATGGGATTATGTATGGTTTATGGCATGACTGGATGAGTACCGGGACGAATATGAGGAGGGTGCCCGATGTGGCAGAAAAACATGCATGTGTGAGGCCCATGGGGTACCATTGGTGGATATGCTAACCGCTGAACCGTTGGTTTTCAAAGAAATGTTTTTAGAGAAAAACATGATGTATTGATGAATTGGTTGGGATGGTGTATATTGTGTGTTTTTGGAAAATGTTGATGTTGTGGGATTTTTTGAGTCCAAGAACCCCTCCTGTTCGAACTGTGTTTTGGGTTTGTGTTTGGTCGGTAAGCAGGGTAGAAGGACCGGTTAGTAGTCTCCTATGAGATATGTTTCTGGACACCTTTATGGTGGTTCCATTAATGTGTTTGGATCTGTTTTGTGGAATGTTTTTACCAAAGGACCAGCTTGGTTGGGTCCTTGGGTTCCCCCATTGGATAGGGTACGCCCCCATTAAGGGTTAGTGCACAACTGAAGTGCAACCCGGATTGTTTTGCCATTGGAAAATCCTCTAGTTGATCAATGTAAGGAATCTTTTCTTGAGATCTGTAGAATTATTCTACACCATTTACATTCTTGGTTTTTTTGGATCCTCTTGTTTCGGAAGAGTGCTTGTGGATGTTTGAAAGATACCTTAGTTTCTTAAGCTACCTGATACTTCAATGGTGGAAGTTGTCTGGGGTTGTCAGTATGGATAGTGTCTAAGAGGGACCCCGAGTCCTTCGTAGTCTCTTCGAAGAAGGGGTTTATGTTAGACCACCCGTGTAGGAAATCTAGCCACGAGAGGCTATTATGGACAGTTTCTGGAATGCTGTGATATTTGGGGATGTTGTATAAGGCCCCCTCCTTGTATTATTTATATGAGTCGCTATGGTCATGTTCGGCGACGTGTTGTGATGTCGCGTGCTCATTTGATTTTAAAGGTGAAATTGTACAATATTTTGTGAGTCTTTTTTTTCATAAGTTTTTCTCCTTTCAGGAGATCTCAACATCCTCTATTTTAGAGGAAGGTGTTTATACGTGTCCTTTATTTCTATTATTTCTCACCGAAGAATCAAGGTGTGATGTGAGTGCATCCTCTAAACCCTTATTT
The DNA here is from genome assembly GCA_963277665.1 of Viscum album. Classification (NCBI taxonomy): domain Eukaryota; kingdom Viridiplantae; phylum Streptophyta; class Magnoliopsida; order Santalales; family Viscaceae; genus Viscum; species Viscum album. Next base: position 139,615,691 of record OY728121.1, on the reverse strand, counting down.
CAGTGAAATTCCATGATACGGTAAAGTGAGTTCTGGAGTGTGTTTTGTCTTGGTGAACCCATCTGGGATTTCATGTAGTTGTTTGTATCATCGAAAGAAGAAATTCTATTCGGGGGTTTCCAAATCCTGACTACGAGGCTGAAGATGATTCAATCATTCCAGCTCTAGCCATAGGTCCCGGAGAGAAGCTGGCACGTAGTCAGAGGAAATCCCAGTGTAGTTTTTAACCTTGTACAAAGAATTGTTCTCAGTATGAGTGATGGGAATAGTTTAAACTTTTTGTGTTGTCATCTTGCTTCTTTTGTTCCTGTTTGGTGTAAAGAGGTGGAGGGCCTCATCCCCATATTATCTCCCAATGACTTTCTTTTCCCCTTTGGTTTCCTTTGGGTTCTGGGGAAAGGTTTTATATTTTTCTAGACATGTTGAGTGAACATTTAGTAGTAACCATTACCCAGAAAACCATGTAGGTATAAGGATCCACATGGTTAGCGCACAGTTTCCCAAACTGCGCGGGCTAACCGTGCGGCCGTCCCAACTCTTTAAGTTTTGGGGTTTTTCTAAGCCGACCCATATTGGTCAGTTAAGATTGTTGGTTCTTATGGTGGGGAGACCCACTATGAGTCTCATGTATATTATTTTGAAAATGACTAATGGTATTCTACCCCTTGTACAAGGGAGTTTGTTCGGGGCTCCCTTGTTAGTGTCTGATTCTGTCTCGGAAAAAAATTTAAGTTGTCTCTTATGGTTGGGGAGCCCATTTGTGTATCCTTGTACCAGTAACTCACTTTTATACTTGGTCTTGGCTTGGAAGTGGGTAGTATTGTTCGGAGATATATAACAACCTGCATCTTCCTTGGGTAAATGTTGGGATTGGAGAGTTCCCAATGGTTTAGTTATATCAAGGTAAGTGTAACCTTGTTCGATGTTCTTGTTTGTTTGGGTAAATTGATTGAGACTTGTTCAGATAGTGTTTGAGGAGTTTTCTTTTAGGATAAATCCTGAATGTGCTTGATAATTTCATTAAAGAGGTTTATTTTTTGGTTGTGAAGTATTCCTTCCTTAATTGATCACTGGAGGTGTTTTGGCCTTTGGGGGTGAAGTTTAGCAAAGGAGTCCATTTCTTCCTTTCAGTTGGGTTTGGTTTTTGCTTTGTCCTTGATGTGGATTTACGAGGGCGGAAAGTTTTATGGTGGGAAGAATTGTCACACCTGTAACCTTTTTTTAAATTCATTATTCATTTAATTTCCATTCCTGATTTTGTTTTGGGGGTTTACCATCCATTTTTATGAAAATGGTGGGTTTTGAAAATTTGGGCCAAACCGTGAGCCAAATTCCATATTTAAATTTTTTTTTCCTTTCTTCTATAACTCCTTCAATTTTTAATATTTTATAACTATTCCACTTCCCAACTGGAAAAACCTGATATATTAAGATCACCATATCCCTTTGGACCACATAGAAATCCAAAATCATGATGGATTTGGGTTTTTCATTAAGGTAATGAGCCTGCCCGTAAGCCCATTTCTTGCTTTAAATTATTTTATTAAATTTTCCATATCTCATTAATTTTTTACTTTTTTCTCGTGATTCCACCTCACTCTCAAATAATATATCCCAAGGATTACCCCCATTATAGTTTTAGAAATTTTGGAGCTCAGGTGATCCTCGAATTTGGGTGATCTTTCATACTCTTTCTCAAATCGACCAGATTTGATGAGGTAAAATGAATCTTTCATAACTCCTTCAATTTTCATCCCTTTTCCCCCATTTCAGTCCCCACATGACCTAATATGAATAATTCTAACCTCCATACCAGTTTTGGGTACTTGGAGATTCATATTTTGGTGGATTTAGGGCGATCTCTTCAATATTTCTACAAGTAAGTATTTCTCTATTTGATTTCTCTTCTTTTCTTAGGGTTTCATCCCTCTTTCTTGATGTTCCAAAGTTTCCAGAACCTAGGGTTCGTACATAGGGTTTAACAATGATTCTTTTTGGTAAAAATTTGTGGTCTAGGGCTGGATTTATCATCCTTGTGGTTCCGGGTTGGTGCGGTTGATGTTTCACACCATGTTGTGAGGGACTTGACAATTTCGGTAGGTGATTCCGTGGGTAAACATTTAATGATGAGTTAGTTTGCTTTATTAAATAATTTTTCATGTTCCTTATATGATTTTAATTATGAGAAAACCATTTTTGGTAGCAATAGTAAAGCATTTGGTATTAAAGTTACATTTTTGTTTGAAGTGTGTATTTTTCAAATGTATTTCATGTGTTATCTCTTGTGGTAGTTTTGTAAAATTTGGAAGTGATTTTTTAGTTTTTGAAATGGGCCACCAATTTTGGTTGGGTAATGATATAGTGTCATGTGGGCCTAAAAAGGGGGGTATTTGAATGTGTTTTATGTGTATAACCTTGTTATACTCCTTGAAAGTGTTTTATGGATTTGTGTGTTCTCATGGGTATCTTTTGTGATATTGTTCAAGGTGATTATATAACATTTGAAAGTATATTATTACATGTTTATTGGGATGAAAATTCTGTTTTGTTAGGATATTGGTGTGATTTTGTCTTAAAAAGAGGTTTTTGAAATGGGTTTTATGTGCAAAGTTTGGGTATACTCCTTATAATTGTTTTATGAAAGTTTTGAATGGTTTATTGAGTTGTGTAAGTGGTGAAACTATATCAGAAAACTGTTTTGGTAGGAGAATATTTTTAAAAGTTTCAATTCATTTTTTAAAAGGCTGTTATGTCATATGTATCCTCTTGGAAATATTTTATTAAATTGATTGAAGGAGATATTGAGGTGTTAAAGTGTTGTGAATGTGATGTGGACTGTTTTGTGTGAGTGTGATGTGAAAAATTGAAATTTTTATTATGAAAGGAGTGTTATGTGCCATGTGTGTGGGATGTTATATGAGTTTCAATATCTTATAATTTTTTTATAAAATTGTTTAAGGGTTTTGTGTAAGTGTTGAAGAAATGTGAAATGTGTTGTGGGTTATTTTGGTGTGATTCGGATTTCAAAATCATTTTGAATGAAAAATGGACTTTTGTGACTTGTGTGGTATACATATGGGCTGTTGGGTGAATTTGTGATGTGGAAATGATATTTTCATGTTCAATGTATATTTCTTGACTTGTTGAACTTGTTTGATCACAAGGGGAAAACCTGGGTATCTTTGTGGGTAGACGTGTACTAGTATGCTAGTGAATCCGTGGGGTTTGGCCTCAGTTTCACTTAGAAAGATTGACGCTTAAAACTCTAACTAAACTATGATGATGATGATTGGGGGCCACTAGGTTATGGGTATGTTCCCCACTAGTGGCTCGTGCATGGGAATGGATATTTGTGATGGTTACTCTCACCGAGATATGAGGTACCTGGGACCCACAACTAGCTAGTGCCTAGGGGTTATTTCCTATTGATTGTGCTCATTAGTTACTTTATACTTACTGTCATCATACGATACATTTGGATGGAAAATTCAGTAGCTTTGGTGTTTATTTTAAGTGTTAATCCTTTAAAATAGCCCACTTGAAAACTGTTCTTATTCAAAGTTGCATCTTTTAGAAATTGTAACTAGCTTTTCATGTTTTTGAAAACTTGCATGCTTTTCGTCATTAAATGTTTATCATATGGAATCTCTTAGTGGTGGTATCCTACTGGGATTTTTCTCACACCCTACTTACACCATTGGGTGTAAGTAGACTTTCTTATTTTGTGTCACAGGTTTGGGTACAGGTTTTATCGCATTAGTTTGGGTTTTTAGCGGTCTATCGTGATTGAGTGTCGTGGGGATGGCTTGAGGGTGGTGCCTCTTTCCATGTGGAGGTTCTTGGGATGTCATTTCATGAGTTTGTACCTTTGTAATAATCTTCAAACATTGTTTAAAATTGTGTAATTCAGTTCTGAATTTTAGTAAAAGATGTTTTGGTATGAAAAATCCAGATTTGATTTCTTGGATTCATTTGTTGTTTTAAGTATACAAACTCGGGTAAATCGTTCCCAATTTTCAGTTTTTGATACCCAGGCACTTGTGCCAGTCCATGGGGATCAGTAACTCCCTTTAATAATTTCCACGGGTTGGGTCGGGTTCCGGTTTTGGCAGCGACCAGATTCAGTTCGTGACAAAATGGTATCAGAGGAGGTTTGCTCTATTTGAGTCATGTTATTTGGGAAATAGTTGGGATAGTCTGGATTTAATATTGTCAGGACATGAAATTACAATTATGGGTAGTGTTCTTGATCACCACACCTCATGTCGGGATTCAAGTAGCCAAGGTAAGTCGAGATTTATCTATGTCTTTTGGTTTTCTTGGTGTGACGAGGATTAGGGGAAATGAAAAGAGAGTTGGGTTAATGGTCTCAGTGAGCTCAAGGGGTCTGGAAAGCCATGTGGAGATGGGGTTATTCCCTAGAACACTCTCTGTGATGGTCAAGTGATTAGAATATGGCTTCCAACCATATGTCGAAGTCACCCACTGAAACTAGTTTCCTATCGCATTGTTTTGTAATTTAGTTTTGAAATCATGGAACTTTAGTTTTAAAGTGACTTGGTTTTACGAAGCATAAAGTTTTTGTGAAATTATTTTCAAATAAAGGGGGAATGGTTTTATTTATGAAATGGTGGAACTGAATTTTCATAATTTTTTTGAAATTGAAAATAGTGTGCTTACACCTCTTTTGAAATCAGGAACCATATTGAAATTGGTTTTCAAAAGTGTTTCCAATATAGTTTTCTAAACAATTAAAGGGTATTTTAATGGGATGAGATGTTTTCAAATTGACGCGAATAACTTGAAAGTGAGTTATTTTCTAAATGGTTGTGTCCTTATGAAAAGTTTTGTAAGATGTGAATTGGGATTTTGATCTCATTGTTAGGAGTTTTGAGAAAAAGGATGGGTTGGTTGACCGTTTTTTTTGAAAAGTGGAAAGAAATTTAGTTTTATCCTTTGGTATTTCAATGAGAGACCACATGAATGGGGTTATATAGGATTATGGATGGTTGATGGCATGACTAGATGAGTGCCGGGACGAATATGAGTAGGGTGCCCGGTGTGGCACAAAAACATGCATGTGTGAGGCCCATGGGGTACCATTGGTGGATACCTTAACCACTGAACCGTTGGTTTTCAAAGAAATGTTTTTAGAGAAAAAAATGATGTATTGATGAATTGTTTGGGATGGTGTATATTGTGTGTTTTTGGAAAATGTTGATGTTGTGGGATTTTTTGAGTCCAATAACCCCTCCTGTTCGAACTGTGTTTTGGGTTTGTGTTTGGTCGGTAAGCTGGGTAGAAGGACCGGTTAGTAGTCTCCTATGAGATATGTTTCTGAACACCTTTATGGTGGTTCCATTAATGCGTTTGGATCTGTTTTGTGGAATGTTTTTACCAAAGGACCAGCTTGGTTGGGTCCTTGGGTTCCCCCGTTGGATAGGGTACGCCCACATTAAGGGTTAGTGCACAACTGAAGTGCAACCCAGATTGTTTTGCCATTGGAAAATCCTCTAGTTGATCAATGTAAGGAATATTTTCTTGAGATTTGTAGAATGATTCTACAACATTTACATTCTTGGTTTTTTTCCAGATCCTCTTGTTGCGGAAGAGTTTTTGTGGATGTTTGAAAGAGACCTTAGTTTCTTAAGCTACCTAATACGTCAATGGGGGAAGTTGTCTGGGGTTGTCAGTATGGATAGTTTCTAAGAGGGCCCCTAAGTCCTTCGTAGTCTCTTCAAAGAAGGGGTTTATGTTAGACCACCCATGTGGGAAATCTAGCCACGAGAGGCTATTATGGACACTTTCTGGAATGCTGTGATATTTGGGGATGTTGTATAAGGCCCCCTCCTTGTGTTATTTCTATGAGTCGCCATGGTCATGTTCGGTGACGTGTTGTGATGTCGCGTGCTCATTTGATTTTAAAGGTGAAATTGTACAATATTTTGTGAGTCTTTTTTTCAGAAGTGTTTCTCCTTTTGGGATATCTCTACATCCTCTGTTTTAGAGGAAGTTGTTTATATGTGTCCTTTATTTCTGTTGTTTCTCACCCGGAGAAACAAGGTGTTATGTGAGTGCATCCTCTAAACCCTTATTTTAGTGAAATTCCATGATAGGGTAAAGTGAGTTCTGGAGTGTGTTTTGTCTTGGTGAACCCATATGGGATTTCATGTAGATGTTTGTATCATCGAAAGAAGAAATTCTATTCGGGGGTTTCCAAATCCTGACTGCGAGGCTGAAGATGATTCAATCATTCTAGCTCCAGCCATAGGTCCCAGAGAGAAGCTGGCACGTAGTCAGAGAAAATTCCAGTGTAGTTTTTAACCTTGTACAAAGAACTATTCTCAGTATAAGTGATGGGAATAGTTTAAACTTTTGATGTTGTCATCTTGCTTCTTTTGTTCCTGTTTGGTGGAAAGAGGTGGAGGGCCTCATCCCCATATTATCTCCCAATGACTTTCTTTTCCCCTTTGGTTTCCTTTGGGTTCTGGGGAAAGGTTTTAGATTTTTCTAGACATGTTTAGTGAACATTTAGTAGTAACCATTCCCCAAAAAACCATGTAGGTATAAGGATCCACATGGTTAGCGCACAGTTTCCCAAACTGTGCGGGCTAACCGTGCGGCCGTCCCAACTCTTTAAGTTTTGGGGTTTTTCTAAGCCAGCCCATATTGGTCAGTTAAGATGGTTAGTTCTTATGGTGGGGAGACCCACTATGAGTATCATGTATATTATTTTGAAAATGACTAATGGGATTCTACCCCTTGTACCCGGGAGTTTGTTTGGGGCTCCCTTGTTAGTGTCTTGATTCTGTCTCGGAAAAAAAATTTAAGTTGTCTCTTATGGTTGGGGAGCCCATTTGTGTATCCTTGTACCAGTAACTCACTTTTATACTTGGTCTTGGCTTGGAAGTGGGTAGTCTTGTTCGGAGATATATAACAACCTGCATCTTCCTTGGGTAAATGTTGGGATTGGAGAGTTCCCAATGGTTTAGTTATATCAATGTAAGTGTAACCTTGTTCGATGTTCTTGTTTGTTTGGGTAAATTGCTTGAGCCTTGTTCAGATAGTGTTTGAGGAGTTTTCTTTTAGGATAAATACTGAATGTGATTGATCATTTCAGTAAAGAGGTGTATGTTTTGGTTGTGAAGTATTCCTTCCTTAATTGATCACTGGAGGTGTTTTGGCCTTTGGGGGCGAAGTTTATCAAAGGAGTCCATTTCTCCCTTTTGGTTGGGTTTGGTTTTTTCTTTGTCCTTGATGTGGATTTCCGAGGGCAGAAAGTTTTATGGTGGGGAGAATTGTCACACCTGTAACCTTTTTTTAAATTCATTATTCATTTAATTCCCTTTACTGATTTTGTTCTGGGGGTTTACCACCCATTTTGATGAAAATGGTGGGTTTTGAAAATTTGGGCCAAACCGTGAGCCCAATTTCATATTTAAAAACAAATTTAGTTTCTCATATAAATCCTTAAATTTTTAATATTTTATACCCATTCCACTTCCCAATTGGCATAACCGGATATATTAAAATCACCATATCCCTTTTGACCACATAGAAATCCAAAATCATGATGGATTTGGGTTTTTGATTAAGGTAATGGGCCTGCCCGTAAACCCATTTCCTGCTTTAAATTATTTTTTTAAATTTTCCTTATCTCATTAATTTTTTACTGTTTTTTCATGATTCCACCTCCCTCTCAAATAAAATATCCCAAGGATTACACCCATTATAGTTTTAGAAATTTTGGAGCTCATGTGGACCTAGAATTAGGGAGATCTTTCATACTCTTTCTCAAATCGACCAGATTTGACGAGGTAAAATGAATCTTTCATAACTCCTTCAATTTTCATCCTTTTTCCCCCATTTCAGTCCCCACATGACCTAATATGACTACTTAAAACCTAGATACCAGTTTTGGGTACTTGGAGATTCATATTTTGGTGGATTTAGGGCGATATCTTCAATATTTCTACAAGTAAGTATTTCTCTATTTGATTTCTCTTATTTTCTTAGGTTTTCATCCCTCTTTCTTGATGTTCCAAAGTTTCCAGAACCTAGGGTTCGTACATAGGGTTTAACAAGGATTATTTTTGGTAAAAATTTGTGGTCTAGGGCTGGATTTATCATCCTTGTGGTTCCGGGTTGGTGCGGTTGATGTTTCACACCATGTTCTGAGGGATTTGACAATTTCGGTAGGTGATTCCGTGAGTAACCATTTAATGATGAGTTAGTTTGCTTGATTAAATAATTTTTCATGTTCCTTATATGCTGTTAATTATGAGAAAACCATTTTTGGTAGCAATAGTAAAGCATTTGGTATTAAAGTAACATTTTTGTTTGAAGTGTGTATTTTTCAAATGTATTTCATGTGTTATCTTTTGTGGTAGTTTTGTAAAATTCGGAAGTGATTTATTATTTTTTGAAAGGGCCCACCAATTTTGGTTGGGTAATGATATAGTGTCATGTGGGCCTAAAAATGGGGGTCTTTGAATGTGTTTTATGTGTATAACCTTGTTATACTCCTTGAATGTGTTTTATGGATTTGTGTGTTCTCATGGGTATCTTTTGTGATATTGTTCAAGGTGATTATATAACATTTGAAATTATATTATTACATGTTTATTGGGATGAAAATTCTGTTTTTTTAGGGTCTTGGTGTGATTTTGTCTTAAAAAGAGGTTTTTGAAATGGGTTTTATGTGCAAAGTTTGGGTATACTCCTTATAATTGTTTTATGAAAGTTTTGAATGGTTTATTGAGTTGTGTAAGTGGTGAAACTATATCAGAAAACTGTTTTGGTAGGAGTATATTTTTAAAAGTTTCAATTAATTTTTTAAAAGGCTGTTATGTCATATGTATCCTCTTGGAAATATTTTATTAAATTTATTGAAGGAGATATTGAGGTGTTAAAGTGATGTGAATGTGATGTGGACTGTTTTGTGTGAGTGTGATGTGAAAAATTGAAATTTTTATTATGAAAGGAGTGTTATGTGCCATGTGTGTGGGATGTTATATGAGTTTCAATATCTTATAATTTTTTTATAAAATTGTTTAAGGGTTTTGTGTAAGTGTTGAAGAAATGTGAAATGTGTTGTGGGTTATTTTGGTGTGAGTCGGATTTCAAAATCATTTTGAATGAAAATGGAATTTTGTGACTTGTGTGTTATACATATGGGCTGTTGGGTGAATTTGTGATGTGGAAATGATATTTTCATGTTCAATGTATATTTCTTGACTTGTTGAACTTGTTTGAGCACAAGGGGAAAACCTGGGTATCTTGGTGGGTAGACGTGTACTAGTATGCTAGTGAATCCGTGGGGTTTGGCCTCAGTTTCACTTAGCAATATTGACGCTTAAAACTCTAACTAAACTATGATGATGATGATTGGGGACCACTAGGTTATGGGTATGTTCCCCACTAGTGGCTCGTGCATGGGAATGGATATTTGTGATGGTTACTCTCACTGAGATACGAGGTACCTGGGACCCACAGCTAGCTAGTGCCTAGGGGTTATTTCCTGTTGATTGTGCTCATTAGTTACTTTATACTTACCATCAGCATACGATACATTTGGCTGGAAAATTCAGTAGATTTGGTGTTTATTTTAAGTGTTAATCCTTTAAAATATCCCACTTGAAAACTGTTCTTATTCAAAGTTGCATCTTTTAGAAATTGTAACTAGCTTTTCATGTTTTTGAAAACTTGCATGCTTTTCATCATTAAATGTTTATCATATGAAATCTCTTAGTGGTGGTATCCTACCTGGATTTGGATCACAACCTACTTACACCATTGGGTGTAAGTAGACTTTCTTATTTTGTGTCACAGGTTTGGATACAAGTTTTATGCCATTGGTTTGGGTTTTTAGCGGTCCATCGTGATGCAATGTTGTGGGGATGGCTTGAGGGTGGTGCCTCTTTCCATGTAGAGGTTCTTGGGATGTCATTTCATGAGTTTGTACCTTTGTAATGGTCTTCAAACATTGTTTAAAATTGGGTAATTCAGTTCTGAATTTTAGTATAATATGTTTTGGTTTGAAAAATACAGATTTTATTTCTTGGATTTATCTGTTGTTTTAAGTATACAAACTCAGGTAAATCATTCCCAATTTTCAGTTTTTGATACCCAGGAACTTGTTCCAGCCCATGGGGATCAGGAAATCCCTTCAGGACTTTCCACGGGTTGGGTCGGGTGCTGGTTTTGGCGGCGACCAGATTCGGTTCGTGACAAAATGGTATCAGAGGAGGTTTGCTCTATTTGAGTCATGTTATTTGGGAAATAGTTGGGATAGTCTGGAGTTAATATTTTCAGGACATGAAATTACAATTATGGGTAGTGTGCTTGATCACCACACCTCATGTAGGGATTCAAGACTCCAAGGGAAGTCGAGATTTATCTATGTCTTTTGGTTTTCTTGGTGTGATGATGATTAGGGGAAATGAAAAGAGAGTTGGGTTAATGGTCTCAGTGAGCTCGCAGGGTCTGGAAAGCCATGTGGAGATGGAGTTATTCCCTAGAACACTCTCTGTGATGGTGAAGTGATTGGAATATGGCTGCCAACCATATGTCGAAGTCACCCAGTGAAACTAGTTTCCCATCACATTGTTTTGTGCTTTAGTTTTGAAATCATGGAACTTTGGTTTTAAAGTGACTTGGTTTTACGAAGCATAAAGTTTTTGTGAAATTATTTTCAAATAAAGAGGGAATGGTTTGATTTATGAAATGGTGGAACTGAATTTTCATTATTGTTTTGAAATTGAAAATAGTGTGCTTACACCTCTTTTGAAATGAGGAACCATATTGAATTTGGTTTTCAAAAGTGTTTCCAATATATTTTTCTAAAAAATTAAAGTCTGTTTTAATGGGATGAGATGTTTTCAAATTGATGTGAATAACTTTAAATTGAGTTATTTTCTAAATGGTTGTGTCCTTATAAAAAGTTTTTTAAGATGTGAATTGGGATTTTGATCTCATTGTTAGGAGTTTTGAGAAAAAGGATGGGTTGGTTGACCGTTTTTTTTGAAAAGTGGAAAGAAATTTAGTTTTATCCTTTGGTATTTCAATGAGAGACCACATGCATGGGGTTATATGGGATTATGGATTGTTGATGGCATGAATGGATGAGTGCCGGGAAGAATATGAGTAGGGTGCCCGGTGTGGCACAAAAACATGCATGTGTGAGGCCCACGGGGTACCATTGGTGGATACGCTAACCGGTGAACCGTTGGTTTTCAAAGTAATGTTTTCAGAGAAAAACATGATGTATTGATGAATTGTTTGGGATGGTGTATATTGTGTGTTTTTGGAAAATGTTGATGTTGTCGGATTTTTTGAGTCCATGAACCCCTCCTGTTTGAACTGTGTTTTGGGTTTGTATTTGGTTGGTAAGCTGGGTAGAAGGACCAGTTAGTAGTCTCCTATGAGAGATGTTTCCAGACACCTTTATGGTGGTTCCATTAATGTGTTTGGATCTGTTTTGTGGAATTTTTTTACCAAAGGAACAGCTTGGTTGGGTCCTTGGGTTCCCCCGTTGGATAGGGTATGCCCCCATTAAGGGTTAGTGCACAAATGAAGTGAAACCCGGATTGTTTTGCCGTTGGAAAATACTCCAGTTGATCAATGTAAGGAATATTTTCTTGAGCTTTGTAGAATGATTCTACAACATTTACATTCTTGGTTTTTTTTTTCTGATCCTCTTGTTGCGAAAGAGTTCTTGTGGATGTTTGAAAGAGACCTTAGTTTCTTAATCTACCAGATACGTCAATGGTGGAAGTTGTCTGGGGTTGTCAGTATGGATAGTGTATAAGAGGGCCCCTGAGTCCTTCGTAGTCTCTTCAAATAAGGGGTTTATGTTAGACCACCCGTTTGGGAAATCTAGTCATGAGAGGCTATTATGGACACTTTCTGGAATGCTGTGATATTTGGGGATGTTGTATAAGGCCCCCTCCTTGTGTTATTTCTATGAGTCTCTGTGGTCATGTTCAGTGATGTGTTGTGATGTTGCGTGCTCATTTGATTTTAAAGGCAAAATTGTACAATATTTTGTGAGTCTTTTTTTTTCAGAAGTGTTTCTCCTTTCGGGAGATCTCGACATCCTCTGTTTTAGAGGAAGGTGTTTATATGTGTCCTTTATTTCTGTTGTTTCTCACCCAGAGAAACAAGGTGTGATGTGAGTGCATCCTCTAAACACTTATTTTAGTGAAATTCCATGATAGGGTAAAGTGAGTTGTGGAGTGTGTTTTGTCTTGGTGAACCCATCTGGGATTTCATGTAGTTGTTTGTATCATCGAAAGAAGAAATTCTATTCGGGGGTTTCCAAATCCTGACTGCGAGGCCAAAGATGATTCAATCATTCCAGCTCCAGCCATAGGTCCCGGAGAGAAGATGGCACATAGTCAGAGGAAATCCCAGTGTAGTTTTTAACCTTGTACAAAGAACTGTTCTCAGTATGAGTGATGGGAATAGTATAAACTTTTGGTGTTGTCATCTTGCTTCTTTTGTTCCCATTTGGTGGAAAGAGGTGGAGGGCCTCATCCCCATATTATCTCCCAATGACTTTCTTTTCCCCTTTGGTTTCCTTTGGGTTCTGGGGAAAGGTTTTAGATTTTTCTAGACATGTTGAGTGAACATTTAGTAGTAACTATTCCCCAGAAAACCATGTAGGTATAAGGATCCACATGGTTAGCACATAGTTTCCCAAACTATGCGGGCTAACCGTGCGGCCGTCCCAACTCTTTAAGTTTTGGGGTTTTTCTAAGCCGGCCCATATTGGTCAGTTAAGATGGTTGGTTCTTATGGTGGGGAGACCCACTATGAGTCTCATGTATATTATTTTGAAAATGACTAATGGGATTCTACCCCTTTTACCGGGGAGTTTGTTCGGGGCTCCCTTGTTAGTGTCTTGATTCTGTCTCGGAAAAAAAATTTAAGTTGTATCTTATGGTTGAGGATCCCATTTGTGTATCCTTGTACCAGTAACTCACTTTTATACTTAGTCTTGCCTTGGAAGGGGGTAGTCTTGTTCGGAGCTATATAACAACCTGCATCTTCCTTGGGTAAATGTTGGGATTGGAGAGTTCCCAATGGTTTAGTTATATCAAGGTAAGTGTAACCTTGTTCGATGTTCTTGTTTGTTTGGGTAAATTGCTTGAGCCTTGTTCAGATAGTGTTTGAGGAGTTTTCTTTTAGGATAAATCCTGAATGTGCTTGATCATTTCAGTAAATATGTTTATGTTTAGGTTTTGAAGTATTCCTTCCTTAATTGATCACTGGAGGTGTTTTGGCCTTTGGGGGCGAAGTTTAGCAAAGGAGTCCATTTCTGCCTTTCGGTTGGGTTTGGTTTTTGCTTTGTCCTTGATGTGGCTTTCCGAGGGCGGAAAGTTTTATGGTGGGGAGAATTGTCACACATTTAACCTTTTTTTAAATTCATTATTCATTTAATTTCCATTCCTGATTTTTTTGGGGGTTTACCACCCATTTTGATGAAAATGGTGGGTTTTGAAAATTTGGGCCAAACCGTGAGCCCAATTCCAGATTTAAAAACAAGTTTCGTTTCTTCTAAAACTCCTTCAATTTTTAATATTTTATACCCATTACACTTCCCAATTGGAATAATCTGATATATTAAAATCACAATATCCCTTTGGACCACATAGAAATCCAAAATCATGATGGATTTGGGTTTTTGATTAAGGTAATGGGCATGCCCGTAAGCCCATTTCATGCTTTAAATTATTTTTTTAAAATTTTCATATATCATTAATTTTTTACTTTTTTCTCATGATTCTACCTCCATCTCAAATAAAATATCCCAAGGATTACCCCCATTATAGTTTTAGCAATTTTGGAGCTAAGGTAAACCTCAAATTAGGGCGATCTTTCATACTCTTTCTCAAATCGACCAGATTTGACGAGGTAAAATGAATCTTTCATAACTCCTTCAATTTTAATCCTTTTCCCCCCATTTCAGTCCCCACATGACCTAATAGGACTCCTTCAAACCTCCATACCATTTTTGGGTACTTGGAGATTCATATTTTGGTGGATTTAGGGCGATCTCTTCAATATTTCTACAAGTAAGTATTTCTCTATTTGATTTTTCTTATTTTCTTAGGGTTTCATCCCTCTTTGTTGATGTTACAAAGTGTCTAGAACCTAGGGTTCGTACATATGGTTTAAAAATGATTATTTTTGGTAAAAATTTGTGGTCTAGGGCTGGATTTATCATCCTTGTGGTTCCGAGTTGGTGCGGTTGATGTTTCACACCATGTTTTGAGGGATTTGACAATTTCGGTAGGTGATTCCGTGGGTAACCATTTAATGATGAGTTAGTTTGATTGATTAAATAATTTTTCATGTTCCTTATATGCTGTGAATTATGATAAAACCATTTTTGGTAGCAATAGTAAAGCATTTGGTATTAAAGTTACATTTTTGTTTGAAGTGTGTATTTTTCAAATGTATTTCATGTGTTATCTCTTGTGGTAGTTTTGTAAACTTTGGAAGTGATTTATTAGTTTTTGAAAGGGGCCACCAATTTTTTTTGGGTAATGATATAGTGTCATGTGGGCCTAAAAATGGGGGTCTTTGAATGTGTTTTATGTGTATAACCTTGTTATAATCCTTGAAAGCGTTTTATGGATTTGTGTGTTCTCATGTGGGTCCTTTGTGATATTGTTCAAGGTGATTATATAACATTTGAAAGTATATTATTACATGTTGATTGGGATGAAAATTATGTTTTTTTAGGGGCTTGGTGTGATTTTGTCTTAAAAAGAGGTTTTTGAAATGGGTTTTATGTGGAAATTTTGGGTATACTCCTTATAATTGTTTTATGAAAGTTTTGAATGGTTTATTGAGTTGTGTAAGTGGTGAAAATATATCAGAAAACTGTTTTGGTAGGAGTATATTTTTAAAAGGTTAATTTCATTTTTTAAAAGGATTTTATGTCATATGTATCCTCTTGGAAATATTTTATTCAATTGATTAAAGGAGATATTGAGGTGTTAAAGTGATGTGAATGTGATGTGGACTGTTTTGTGTGAGTGTGATGTGAAAAATTGAAATTTTTATTATGAAAGGAGTGTTATGTTCCATGTGTGTGGGATGTTATATGAGTTTCAATATCTTATAATTGTTTTATAAAATTGTTTAAGGGTTTTGTGGAAGTTTTGAAGAAATGTGAAATGTGTTGTGGTTTATTTTGGTGTGAGTCGGATTTCAAAATCATTTTGAATGAAAAATGGAATTTTGTGACTTGTGTGGTATACATATGGTCTGTTGGGTGAATTTGTGATGTGGAAATGATATTTTCACGTTCAATGTATATTTATTTACTTGTTGAACTTGTTTGAGCACAAGGGGAAAACCTGGGTATCTTGGTGGGTAGACGTGTACTAGTATACTAGTGAATCCATGGGGTTTGGCCGCAGTTTCACTTAGCAAGATTGACACTTAAAACTCTAACTAAACTATGATAATGAGGATTGGGGACCAGTAGGTTATGAGTATGTTCCCTACTAGTGGATCATGCATGGGAATAGATATTTGTGATGGTTACTCTCACCGAGATACGAGGTACTTGGGACCCACAGCTAGCTAGTGCCTAGGGGTTATTTCCTATTGCTTGTGCTCATTAGTTACTTTATACTTACCGTCATCATACGATACATTTGGCTGGAAAATTCAGTAGCTTTGGTGTTTATTTTAAGTGTTAATCTTTTAAAATTTCCCACTTGAAAACTGTTCTTATTCAAAGTTGCATCTTTTAGAAATTGTAACTAGCTTTTCATGTTTTTGAAAACTTGCATGCTTTTCGTCATTAAATGTTTATCATATGGAATCTCTTAGTGGTGGTATAATACTGGGATTTGGCTCACACCCCACTTACACCATTGGGTGTAAGTAGACTTTCTTATTTTGTGTCACAGGTTTGGGTACAGGTTTTATGCCATTGGTTTGGGTTTTTAGCGGTCCATCGTGATGCATTGTCATGGGGATGGCTTGAGGGTGGTGCCTCTTTCCATGTGGAGGTTCTTGGGATATCATTTCATGAGTTTGTACCTTTTTAATGGTCTTCAAACATTGTTTAAAATTGTGTAATTCAGTTCTGAATTTTTGTAAAAGATGTTTTGGTTTGAAAAATCCAGATTTGATTTCTTGGATTCATTTGTTGTTTTAAGTATACAAACTCGGGTAAATCATTCCCAATTTTCAGTTTTTGATACCTAGGAACTTGTGACAGCCCATGGGGATGGGGAACTCCCTTCAGGACTTTCCATGGGTTGTGTCGAGTGCCGGTTTTGGTGGCGACCATATTCGATTCGTGACAAAATGGTATCAGAGGAGGTTCGCTCTATTTGAGTCACGTTATTTGGAAAATAGTCAGGATAGTATGGAGTTAATATTGTCAGGACATGAAATTCCAATTATGGGTAGTGTGCTTGATCACCACACCTCATGTTGGGATTCAATTCGCCATGGGAAGTCGGGATTTATCTACGTCTTTTGATTTTCTTGGTGTGATAATGATTAGGGGAAATGAAAAGAGAGTTGGGTTAATGGTATGAGTGAGCTCACAGGGTCTGGAAAGCCATGTGGAGCCGGGGTTTTTCCCTAGAACACTCTCTATGATGGTGAAGTGATTGGAATATGTCTGCCAACCATATGTCCAAGTCACCCACTGAAACTAGTTTCCTATCGCATTGTTTTGTGCTTTAGTTTTTAAATCATGGAACTTTGGTTTTAAAGTGACTTGATTTTATGAAGCATAAAGTTTTTGTGAAATTATTTTCAAATAAAGAGGTAATGGTTTGATTTATGAAATGGTGGAACTAAATTTTCATAACTGTTTTGAAATTGAAAATAGTGGGCTTACACCTCTTTTGAAATCAGGAACCATATTGAAGTTGGTTTTCAAAAGTGTTTCCAATATAGTTTTCTAAAAAATTAAAGGGTGTTTTAATGGGATGAGATGTTTTCAAATTGATGTGAATAACTTGAAATTGAGTTATTTTCTAAACGGTCGTGCCCTTATGAAATTTTTTGTAAGATGTGAATTGGGATTTTGATCTCATTGTTAGGAGTTTTTAGAAAAAGGATGGGTTGGTAGACCGTTTTGTTTTTGAAAAGTGGAAAGAAATTTAGTTTTATCATTTGGTATTTCAATCAGAGACCACATGCATGGGGTTATATGGGATTATGGATGGTTGATGGCATGACTGGATGAGTGCCGGGACGAATATGAGGAGGGTGCCCGGTGTGGCACAAAAACATGCATGTGTGAGGCCCATGGGGTACCATTGGTGGATACGCTAACCGCTGAACTGTTGGTTTTCAAAGAAATGTTTTTAGAGAAAAAAATGATGTATTGATGAATTGTTTGGGATGGTGTATATTGTGTGTTTTTTGGAAAATGTTGATGTTGTGGGATTTTTTGAGTCCAAGAACCCCTCCTGTTCGAACTGTGTTTTGGGTTTGTGTTTGGTCGGTAAGCTGGGTAGAAGGACCGGTTAGTAGTCTCCTTTGAGATATGTTTCTGGACACCTTTATGGTGGTTCCATTAATGTGTTTGGATCTATTTTATGGAATGTTTTTACCAAAGGACCAGCTTGGTTGGGTCCTTGGGTTCCCCCGCTGGATATGGTACGCCCCCATTAAGGGTTAGTGCACAACTGAAGTGCAACCCGAATTGTTTTTCGATTGGAAAATAATCCAGTTGATCAATGTAAGGAATATTTTATTGAGATTTGTAGAATGATTCTACACCATTTACATTCTTGGTTTTTTTTGGTTCCTCTTGTTGCGGAAGAGTGCTTGTGGATGTTTGAAATAGACCTTAGTTTCTTAAGCTACCTGATACGTCAATGGTGGAAGTTGTCTGGGGTTGTCAGTATGGATAGTATCTAAGAGGGCCCCTGAGTCCTTCATAGTCTCTTCGAAGAATGGGTTTATATTAGACCACCCGTGTGGTAAATCTGGCCACGAGAGGCTATTATGGACACTATCTGGAATGCTGTGATATTTGGGGATGTTGTATAAGGCCCCCTCCTTGTGTTATTTCTATGAGTCGCTGTGGTCATGTTCTGTGACGTGTTGTGATGTCGCGTGCTCATTTGATTTTAAAGGTGAAATTGTAAAATATTTTGTGAGTCTTTTTTTAGAAGTGTTTCTCCTTTTGAGAGATCTCGACATCCTCTGTTTTAGAGGAAGGTGTTTATATGTGTCCTTTATTTCTGTTGTTTCTCACCCAAAGAAACAAGGTGTGATGTGAGTGCATCCTCTAAACCCTTATTTCAGTAAAATTACATGATAGGTTAAAGTGAGTTCTGGAGTGTGTTTTTTCTTGGTGAACCCATCTGGGATTTCATGTAGTTGTTTGTATCATCGAAAGAAGAAATTCTATTCGGGGGTTTCCAAATCCTGACTGCGAGGCCGAAGATGATTCAATCATTCCAGCTCCAGCCATAGTTCCCAGAGAGAAGCTGGCACATAGTCAGAGGAAATCCCAGTGTAGTTTTAAACTTGTACAAATAACTGTTCTCAATATGAGTGATGGGAATAGTTTAAACTTTTGGTTTTGTCATCTTTCTTCTTTTGTTCCCGTTTGATGGAAAGAGGTGGAGGGACTCATCCCCATATTATCTCCCAATGACTTTCTTTTCCCCTTTGGTTTCCTTTGGGTTCCGGGGAAAGGTTTTAGATTTTTCTAGACATTTTTAGTGAAAATTTAGTAGTAACCATTCCCCATAAAACCATGTAGGTATAAGGATCCACATGGTTAGCGCATAGTTTCCCAAACTGTGCGGGCTAACCGTGCGGCCGTCCCAACTCTTTAAGTTTTGGGGTTTTTCTAAGCCGACCCATATTGGTCTGTTAAGATGGTTGGTTCTTATGGTGGGGAGACCCACTATGAGTCTCATGTATATTATTTTGAAAATGACTAATGGGATTCTACTACTTGTACCGGGGAGTTTGTTCGGGGCTCCGTTGTTAGTGTCTTGATTCTATCTCGGAAAAAAAATTTAAGTTGTCTCTTATGGTTGGAGAGCCCATTTGTGTATCCTTGTACCAGTAACTCACTTTTATACTTGGTCTTGGCTTGGAAGTTGGTAGTATTGTTTGGAGATATATAACAACCTACATCTTCCTTGGGTAAACGTTGGGATTGGAGAGTTCCCATTGGTTTAGTTATATCAAGGTAAGTGTAACCTTATTCGATGTTCTTGTTTGTTTGGGTAAATTGCTTGAGCCTTGTTTAGATAGTGTTTGAGGAGTTTTCTTTTAGGATAAATCCTGAATGTACTTGATCATTTTAGTAAAGAGGTATATGTTTTTGTTGTGAAGTATTCCTTCCTTAATTGATCACTGGAGGTGTTTTGGCCTTTGTGGGAAAAGTTTAGCAAAGGAGTCCATTTCTCCCTTTCGGTTGGGTTTGGTTTTTGCTTTGTCCTTGATGTGGCTTTCTGAGGGTGGGAAGTTTTATTGTGGGGAGAATTTTCAAACCTGTAACCTTTTTTTAAATTCATTTTTCATTTAATTTTCATTCCTGATTTTGTTTTGGGGGTTTACCACCCATTTTGATGAAAATGGTGGGTTTTGAAAATTTGGGCCAAACCGTGAGCCCAATTCCAGATTTAAAAACAAAATTTCGTTTCTTCTATAACTCCTTCAATTTTTAATATTTTATACCCATTACACTTCCCAATTGGCATACCCTGATATATTAAAATCACCATATCCCTTTGGACCACATAGAAATCCAAAATCATGATGGATTTGGGTTTTTGATTAAGGTAATGGGCCTGCCCGTAAGCCCATTTCCTGCTTTAAATTATTTTTTTAAATTTTCCATATCTCATTAATTTTTTACTGTTTTCTCGTGATTCCACCTCCCTATCAAATAAAATATCCCAAAGATTACCCCCATTATAGTTTTAGAAATTTTGGAGCTCAAGTGAACCTCTAATTAGGGCGATCTTTCATACTCTTTCTCAAATCGACCAGATTTGACAAGGTAAAATGAATCTTTCATAACTCCTTCAATTTTCATCCTTTTCCCCCCATTTCAGTCCCCACATGACCTAATATGACTACTTAGAACCTCCATACCAGTTTTGGGTAAATGGAGATTCATATTTTGGTGGATTTAAGGCGATCTATTCAATATTTCTACAAGTAAGTATTTCTCTATTTGATTTCTCTTCTTTTCTTAGGGTTTCATCCCTCTTTCTTCATGTTCCAAAGTGTCCAGAACCGAGGGTTCATACATAGGGTTTAAAAATGATTCTTTTTGTTAAAAATTTGTGGTCTAGGGATGGATTTATCATCATTGTGGTTCCGGGTTGGTGCGGTTGATGTTTCACAACATGTTTTGAGGAATTTGACAATTTCAGCAGGTGATTCCGTGGGTAAGCATTTAATGATGAGTTAGTTTGCTTGATTAAATAATTTTTCATGTTCCTTATATGATTTGAATTATGAGAAAACCATTTTTGGTAGCAATAGTAAATCATTTGGTATTAAAGTTACATTTTTGTTTGAAGTGTGTATTTTTCAAATGTATTTCATGTGTTATCTCTTGTGGTAGTTTTGTAAAATTTGGAAGTGATTTATTAGTTTTTGAAAGGGGCCACCAATTTTGGTTGGGTAATGATATAGTGTCATGTGGGACTAAAAAGGGGGGTCTTTGAATGTGTTTTATGTGTATAACCTTGTTATACTCCTTGAAAGTGTTTTATGGATTTGTGTGTTCTCATGGGTATCTTTTGTGATATTGTTCAAGGTGATTATATAACATTTGAAAGTATATTATTACATGTTGATTAGGATGAAAATTATGTTTTTTAGGGTCTTGGAGTGATTTTGGCTTAAAAAGAGGTTTTTGAAATGGGTTTTATGTGCAAAGTTTGGGTATACTCCTTATAATTGTTTTATAAAAGTTTTGAATGGTTTATTGAGTTGTGTAAGTGGTGAAACTATATCAGAAAACTGTTTTGGTAGGAGTATATTTTTAAAAGTTTCAATTCATTTTTTAAAAGTTTCAATTCATTTTTTAAAAGTCTGTTATGTCATATGTATCCTCTTGGAAATATTTTATTAAATTGATTGAAGGAGATATTTAGGTGTTAAAGTGATGTGAATGTGATGTGGACTGTTTTGTGTGAGTGTGATGTGAAAAATTGAAATTTTTATTATGAAAGGAGTGTTATGTGCCATGTGTGTGGGCTTCTATATTAGTTTCAATATCTTATAATTGTTTTATAAATTTTTTTAAAGGTTTTGTGGAAGTGTTGAAGAAATGTGAAATGTGTTGTGGGTTATTTTGGTGTGAGTCGGATTTCAAAATCATTTTGAATGAAAAATGGACTTTTGTGAATTGTGTGGTATACATATGGGCTGTTGGGTGAATTTGTGATGTGGAAATGATATTTTCATGTTCAATGTAAATTTCTTTACTTGTTGAACTTGTTTGAGCACAAGGGGAAAACCTGGATATCTTGGTGGGTAGACGTGTACTAGTATGCTAGTGAATCCGTGGGGTTTGGCCTCAGTTTCACTTAGCAAGATTGACTCTTAAAACTCTAACTAAACTACGATGATGATGATTGGGGACCACTAGGTTATGGGTATGTTCCCTACTAGTGGCTCGTGCATGGGAATGGATATTTGTGATGGTTACTCTCACTGAGATACGAGGTACCTGGGACCCACAGCTAGCTAGTGCCTAGGGGTTATTTCCTATTGCTTATGCTCATTAGTTAATTTATACTTACCGTAGGCATACGGTAAATTTGGATGGAAAATTCAGTAGCTTTGGTGTTTATTTTAAAAGTGTTAATCCTTTAAAATAGCCCACTTAAAAACTGTTCTTATTCAAAGTTGCATCTTTTAGAAATTGTAACTATTTTTTCATGTTTTTGAAAACTTGCATGATTTTCGTCATTAAATGTTTATCATATGGAATCTATTAGTGGTGGTATCATACTGGGATTTGGCTCACACCCTAATTACACCATTGGGTGTAAGTAGACTTTCTTATTTTTTGTCACAGGTTTGGGTACAGGTTTTATGCCATTGGTTCGGGTTTTTAGTGGTCCATCGTGATGTAGTGTCGTGGGGATGGCTTGAGGGTGGTGCCTATTTCCATGTGGAGGTTCTTGGGATGTCATTTCATGAGTTTTTACCTTTGTAATGGTCTTCAAACATTGTTTAAAATTGTGTAATTCAGTTCTGAATTTTAGTAAAAGATGTTTTGGTTTGAAAAATCCAGATTTGATTTCTTGGATTCATTTGTTGTTTTAAGTATACAAACTCGGGTAAATCCTTCCCAATTTTCAGTTTTTTATACCCAGGCACTTGTTCCAGCCTGTGGGGATTAGGAACGCCCTTCGAGACTTGCCACGGGTTGGGTCGGGTGCCGGTTTTGGCGGTGACCAAATTCAGTTCGTGACAGTTGTGGTTCTGGATCAATGGCTTGAGGTTCAAGTTCTCTATCATCCACTGGAATGGGTTCACCTATAGAAGAAATTAATAAGATGGAAAAATTATAGGGAGAAGCTAATTGTAGAAAGATAAAATAATTAGTAAAAAATAGAAAATTGGACTACATACCATCGAAGGTGCGTGAGAGGATGTAGGGGTCCACCTCAGAGTAGCGTTGGTGAGGAGGTATGATGGTCGTGTTAGAGGAGGATAAAATTAAATATAATAATAATAAAAATTAATTACTATAGAATCAAATATAAATCATAATAAAATAATTCAATATATGTATAAACATATAGAAACACAACAATACAATTCAATATTATAATAATCAAACTTAACTACATAATACAATTCCACATATTAAAAACCCATAAATATAATTTGAATCAATAGTGAGTATCAATATTAATATCATTAGAACCATGAAAACCCTTATTCACACCTCCTATAGAAACACCATCACCACCTCTCACACCATCGAAATCATCATCGACATCGGCATCAGTACCTGCACCGACACTGACACCGGCTTTGGATCCAGCTTTGGATCTGACAGAGGAATATACATAAGCAGAACACATTGAAATAAAATAGGCATTAACCAATGTAGCTTCTTCTAGTGGAAGTTTAAAAGAAAGGGTAAACATAACTTTCATCATATTTTTAGTTATTGTATTTTTTGATTTTAGAGATGCTTTTTTGATTGAGACATTCATTTGTTCCATTGTGACAAAACCAGAACTAGTACTTGGAGAAATTTTGTTGGAAGAATAGTATCGAGATGGTATAATTTTCTTCCTTGGTTGACAACACACTCTTCCCTGATTCTCATCTCCTAATACCTGATGTAGATGATCATTCAAGCCCAAATTGTCAGGTTCTTTTTATGACAATGCCTCCAAAGCATTCTATTGATTGATATATAACATAAATTAAAATGATAAAATAATATAAGGAATTAAATTCAGTCAAAATAAAATAAAGTGAAATATACTTACAATCATCTTCTTGGTGTTGGTATTTGTCACAGTACCATCTTTTTTTTGCTTGTACAAAAAAAAAGTAGAACAAGGAAGGAGACCCTCGATATTCAATGCCTTTTTCTGGAAAAAACAAAGAAATAAATCAATATTGTAAGTCAAAAAAATTACACTAAACCAAGATAAATATTTTAAATGTTAAATTACCTATGCTTTCTCATGATCTGGGAGTGAAGTGTGTCCAAGAATATGAACGTGTTTCATTCTACTCTTATTTATTTTATTTATATTTGATTTATCCTATAAACAAATAATTATATAATTTCATTAACATAAATAAAAAAAATTAATTTATACTTTAAAAATAGTTTTCAAATAAATAAATGAATATATATATATATAAATTTGACAAATACCTTAAACTCAATACACTTCTAATAGCTGATCAACTCTTTATATTGTGATATCGGTCAATCATGAATCATTAGTATTTCTTCAAGATCTGTACTGAATATATTTTTTCCAACCAACATATAATTCATAATTGTACACTCACCACATATCACCTAATTCCATTAACTATTCATCCTTGGCATTTTGTCCATCTGAAAAATTATATCAAATATGTAATGGACAAAATATTTGTTAAGAAAATATTATAAATTAATATATATAAAAGGTGATTAACATTAATTACCCAAATATATATCTAGGCATTGTTCTTTATTTGTTCTCCCACTTCCCTTCAACTTATTGGTTGAACCAGAATGATATTACTGTGTTTAGAAAGTGTTCCCATAAAGATTTTACATTTCTTACCATTTTTTTTTCAATTATAGCACTATCCATGTTGTATTGAACCATGATTTAGTTGTGTCGATTCTAGACCTCTCGCATTTTTGTATAACCTTTTCATCTAGTAGACGCTGTAGATAATCATGAAAAAAATAACAATAATAAAGGAAAATAATATATATTAATTTATCATTAATCACTAACAACAATGTTTAAACACATACTAGTAGATGGGGGATCTGCTAACCCGTGAAGTGCTATATTTAGAGGAGGGGGAATATCCTCTGTGGTAGGTGAGATATCTACAGCAGGAGTAATCTATATAGTAGATGATGATAAGTGTACTGATGGAGGGAGAAAACCTGATGGATAACCCTGTACAGATGAGGGTGGATATGGATATGGATATGGCAGTGGGATATATGGGGGCGCAGTGCCTTATACAGTGGATGGTGGGAATGAAAAATAAGGAGGGATTTGAGTATGATAACTACCATCCAATGTGGGTGTGGGTGAAAAGGGATATGGAAAAGGTGGGTATGGAAAATATGGAGGTGGCATAATGGGAGGATGACCTCCTATTGATTCAAGCGACATAGTAGTATGCTAAACTGTAGAATCGGTCATAGTAGTACCCCCCCGCCACACTATCAGCCTTAGTGAAATAATAAAACTGTATCCTCAATGATGTAGCCTAAAATAACATAGATGATAAAATAAAACGAACAATAACAAGATAAAAAATATGAAAGACCATAATATTCAAACATAAATCTTACTTACAGTGGTGCCTAGAGGAGACATATGTTGTTCATTTCTTTGTATTTTTCTAATTCTTCTAGTATCATCATAATCATAAATTTTGACCTGGAAATTTAAAATAATATTCTCATATAAATAGAAATAATGAAATATGTTAAATAATAAAATTATATCATAAAAAAATTAGATACATTTTCATGTGTGATATTTATATTGAGAAAATATCAAGACTTTTCTATGTTCAATAATTACAAGAGATGTGATTAAAAATAAATTGGTCACTATATTAATAGTTCTATATTCTACAATGGTATAAAATATAGTATTTAATTTGATATCATGTATTAAAGTTAAAAAAAAACACATACGATATTGTGACAATATCAGGTAAATACTTATAAATGTGTTAACAATATGTGTGCTCTGTGACAATTTTTTTTTACAATATATTCTAACAATTGAATCATCTATGTCATAAAATGAAACATTCGAATAAATACTGATAGGTTCATACAAAACATCATTGTTATCCATGTCTTCATAAAAAATATGTCTAGGAATGATATCAACAATAATACCAAATTGTTGTTGTAACGGGTTAGTTACATAAAACACCTGTCTTACTTGTGATGCAAGAATATAAGGTTCATCAGTATAAATTTGGTGGTTCATATCAATCACTCTAAATCCACAATTATCAATATACATTACTTGTCATGTCATTGAATCAAACCACTTGCATTGCATCATTGTGACATGACCATGTGCATAAGAATCTAATAAAATGATTCTTTCAACAACATTGTAATATGGTATATTTTCTGATCAAGGTTGTCTATCTGATGCACTCTCATAACAATATGTTGTGGTTCTTATCATGACACCTTCATGATATGTTTCCATTTTTTTCACAACTATTTATAATTAATTTAAATCCATTTACAACCATTGACTTACAATCATGTACCACATCGTTTTGACTAAAGGACAACGCTCTTATTTCATTCGATACTTAATTCATTAGTATAGTTAAAACTTAAAAGATACCAACATCAAATATTAAATAGAGTCATGTGATTATGTTATGAGAAGAAAAAAAAGAAATCTATTAACTTTGACTTTAACCAAGCATCAAATTATTTCATGTGCAATAGTTCCTTCCTCTTAATTGATAGAGAGCGATGTCTCTTTTTTAAAATTTATAAATGTTCTCTACAGATATGAAAGCTTTGAAATGTCAAAAGATATGAATAAATCACACAATTAAAAAAATGCATATTTATTAGTTAACTTACTTGATATAATCATCAAGTACACCACAATTGAATAATACTGTATGATGATCCATTTCCCACTCTTTCCTAATTAAAGCACACAAAAAGTATGATCTAGATACCCCCATTATTTGGGGTAGTGAAGGAAATGAAAGCTCAATGGGATAATATTTCTTATCTTTAGTTATCATTAGATAATTAGACCTCATAGTGACGCTAGTCAAGTACGATGAGAAGAAATCCATGAATTCTTGTGCTAAATAGCCTTTTACAATAGAGCCTTCGAGATGATATTTATTTCACACATAAGATTTAAATGTAAATATCATTATTTATATAGGATACTTCTACCAACTCAAAATAGGACCACCAAAAAGAAATTCTATGGGAAGATTCACAGTCAGATGTAACATACATGTGAAAAATGGCGGTGGGAAAATTTTCCTCAAGTCACAAAGAATAATCTATGCATCACTCTACAATTTATGAACAACACTTCTGCTCAGTCTTTTGGCACAAAGGACTTGATAAAAATGACATAACTTAATCACAACAACTCTAACATTATGTGAAAGTAAATTTCGAATGGAAATGAGAATCAACTCATATAACAAGATATGGTAATAATGGGTTTTAAGAGATTTTAGTTTCATATATTTTGTATTAAACATTTTCAAAATATTACTTGAATAACCAATTAACTCATGATTAAGTCTTTCTCTTATACCCCAATCTATCAAATCATGAATTGACTGCAAATTGTATTTTGTTTTTTACTTTTACATTTAAAATAGCAGCAAGTAACATATTATGATTTTTTTCTCGATATGCATTACATCCAAACAATGGCGTAATAAATTTGATGACCAATATGACAAATCAAAGAACATTATTTTCTTTCTTTAATTTCTATTGGAATTTGAATTAAAATACTTTCTCTTTATGATATTTGATTGAATTTTTCCAAGAATATAATTCAAATTATCATGTTCTTTAACAATATAATTACCTGACCTTCATTGAGGCGTCCTATCTATCTCAACGACATTATCAAACTGTCTATAATTTTTCTTGTATGGATGATCTATCAGTAGAAATCATTGATTCCCTATGAAGCTGAAAGTTCATCAAAACTTTAATCTTCAGGAATGTGTATTTTTCATACAAATAAGACAAGATAATTTCCCTTTAGTACTCTAACAAAAAATCATTCCTTAAGCAGGGAAATAATTTATGGTTCATAATAAAGTTGTACGAAACATAAATTACTCCTTCCTGAATACATCGTACACTTGTGCAACAACAATTCAAATCTCCTTTAACTCATCTATTAATGGATGAAAGTATATATCAATATCATTTCTAGGATCACTAGGTCCAGATATCAATATACTTATGAAAGTAAACAGATTATTCATACACATCCATAAAGGAAAGTTATAAATGTGAACAAAAATAGGCTAAGTACTGTGTGCAATATGAATTTGGAGAAATGGGTTGAAAGCATCACAAGATAATCCCAATCTAACATTTCGTGGGTTAGCTGCAAAATCAGGATGTAACCTATCAAATTTCTTCCAAGCCAACCTATCCGCAGGATGTATTATTTCATCATTATTCTTATTTATTTCATCTTAATGCTATCTCATATTCCTTTACATTTGTTCTGACATAAAAAGTTTTTGAAGCCTAGGAATTAAAGGGAAGTGCCACATTAATTTTACTGGTACGTGGGATTAAGTTCCATATTTATTAGTATTCCACCTTGATGTGCCACACTATTTTCACTAAATCAACTCTGCATTTTCCTTCCAAAATAGAAAATAATATTTGGGGAAATAATTAATCTTAATAGATAAAAATCCAAAATTTTCAACCAAATTTGATGACATGTAATCATTTTTTAGAATACATGCATCATAAAGTAATAAATCCATAATATATGTAAGGATATAGTCAACCATAATATTAATAAATTCACGCATTGATTTCCCATGATATAATCACATTAAAAACTAAAGTTTTCTCATTTTTCCACATACCTGATATACTGGGGTATTCACATCTTCCATAAATTTCTAATACTCTCAATGTTATCATCCTAATTAAAAGATGAAAACTATGTTCTGGTATTCATTTACTCTTGCACTGGTCTACATGAGGAGATAGATTCATAAATAAAAGGAAACCAATTAGAAATAAATTTTTTCATACCAATCCTTTCTATTGAATCAATGTAATTCTCCACTTGATATTTTTCTCCATTGTAATACCACATGTTATAATTTTCATGGAAATGATGTTAAGTGATATGATAACTCACTTTCTCATGAGTTAACCATGGTCTTCCAACACAATCAAAACACGATCATCAAATCAATATTCCATCTAAATCATTAGTGAATGAAAAGTAAAAAAAATATTGTAACTCCTTTTGAAACTCATAAGTGATCTGATCAATATTGTACATCCAATATCTATCCATTACGAGGAATATAAACATACATTAAATAAATAATCTTGAAAATGACTTAATATGATATGTATTGTTTCATAATATAATAATTAATCATCAATAACGTGTTCATAAAAAAAACATAACAAATATATTAAAATTATGGTTTAAGGAATTGATAAATGTTTTAAATTATAAAAAATCATTAATAGTCACACATAATTTCCAAGAATAATGATTTATTATAGTAAAAAGAGTTTTTATGAAATCTAATATATAATAATAATCAATCCCCAAAAGTGTTTGTATAGATTCACAATGGGTTGTGATGTTTTGTATTAATTATAAAAATATTTATTTAAATTTAGAGATGTTTTGAAAATATAAACCATATCACATACCATAGTGTGTTAAAGGATGTCATTCTATTGTTTATTTTTAATCATGGAGTATAACACCACATCATGGTGGAAATGGGAATGATATTGGATACCATTTGATCAATTTTTCTAATCCAATTATCTTGTGTTCTTCAATTTTCAACACATAAATTTGTAATGTGTTAAATAAAATCAAAATATAAAAAAGTTTTGAAGTTTGGTTTAATAAATGAAGTGTGATCCAATGTGTTTGGATGTTATGTAACATTTGAATCATTATGAATTCTAACAGGCATATGAATTTTATGTATGTATTCTATATAAAGGGGGATAATCTTTTCATAGTTTAGATACTAGAAACTATTCTCAACTAGCGAAATAACTCTAAAATTTTCAATTATCTATTCTCCTATGTGAATGATCTATAATACCATTTATATAAAGTAATTTCTACCAATGAATTAAGTGATTTCAGTGTCCTATGGATATCATCAATAGAAATAACACATTAACTGATTAAATTCTCAAAGTAGAAATGTAAATGATGTTACAAGATTTATCACATGGAAGTAAATAAATTATTAAATGATCAAAGTAGAAAAAACAGTCCTCAAATTAAAAAAAAACTCACAAGAATCAAAAATAAAAATTAAAGCTTGAAAAAAATAAATTTTAAACATTTTTAAGAGATTTTTTATATGTTCTCAACCAAAGTACAATTTATCACAAAAAAAGACTCCCCCCCATGCATAAAACTAAACATTGTTCCTAAGGATGAACCTTAAATAAGAAAAAACATTTTAAAATTAACTTCAAAACTAGTTTTCAATTCATAAATTATGAGATCTTTCAAAAGGATAACAAATAAGAAAAAAACAACACCATTACATCAATACGGTATCCAGATTCATAAAATTCAGTGATTACATGCATAATTCAGTAGTAACTCAAAATTGATTTCTTATTAAAACACAAATAACAATATGTGTGTCTCTCCATTTTTAGTATGTAATAAGACACAACCAACAAGAAAAAATTACAAAAAACAGTACGCAAAACAACCATTTTTAGCAGGCAAGGATACAAAAAACTATTATAAATTACATAATTCAACAACCAGTAGTCCAAGAAGATTTCAACAATTTTACTTAAAAGATAAATTCAAAACTTAAGCACAAGTATAATAGAAACTTTCTTGAAGCTGAAGCTTTAGACTTTGAATTTTCAGCCCGAAATCCATAGAACTATAAACCTTATTGAATTGATTTGGTAGAAACCATTTGATTTCCTATGAAGAACAACAAATGAAACATTAATTTAATTATTTAATTCCTAAAAAAATGAAACCAAAATAAGAAAAAATAAAATGAAGAGTTTAATTCCAAGGTGAAAGGTTGTATCAGTCAGTCAAGTTCAAATAGTAATAATACTTCCACAACTTCCAGGAATTTCACAAACTCTTAGAAAGTAAATAGTTTCAGAAATCATTCAACAAATGTTTATCAGCATACACTAATTTTTTTCATTGAAAACACACATCAATTTTTAAGAAGGTGTAAAATTCATCATGTAAAACAATTTTGACAGTAAAAGATTGTATATTTTTGGGTATACATACATGTTTACAATGTATGTTCTCAAATATTTTCAAAATTGAACACAAGAAATCATCATGTAGACAATTCAAAAATAACCAGGTAGCAAGAACAAGAATCAGTGAGAAAATGAAACTCAAATAGTGGTATAAACACGAAAAACTTATAGTCATGACACTAAACTTGAGCAGGTAAAACAAATTTCAGAAACCATCCAATAAATACAACAAAAAGTATACACATTTTTTTATTGACAACTCACATTAATTTTTAAATAAATCAGAAACCAGCAAGTTATACACTTATTTTAGAACAAAATTCAGTTAAAAATAGCAATCAAAGACATGTTTTATCAGTAACAAAAATACATTGTTTCAATAGTGAGAAAATATATTTTCAATTATTTCACAAATGTTATTCAATTAAGAAAAAATTAGGTTATACAATAACAGTTTAGTTAAAACCCTAAATACTGGTGGGTAATTGGGAGGTGTGACCAGTCAAGGAGGAGGATGGCCCCCAGGAGGTGGGGTGGCTACAACAGAGGCGTGCTGGAGGAAGAGGTGGAGTGGCTATCTCGGAGAAGTGTCAGTGGGGTGGCTGTGTTGGGTGGAAGCGTCGGGGGAGTATGGTCATAGAGAGGAGACCTATTATGGGTAATAGAAACCCACGTCAGAGGCGTGGAAAAAGAGGATGTGGGGAGGTTGTTGTGAAATAACATTAGTTAGGAAGTGGAGTAGTAGTATTGATTGGAAGTGTCAGAGAGGAGGGAACAAAGAGAGAGGTCGAGTGTTGGGATGAGGGTTACAGATTGAGGGAGGAGGAGGATCCTGATGGCATATCAAAAAAAACATTTCCATGGATTTTTTAAAATGTGGCTATAAATAATGATATAGCCATGGTTTTAATTGAAACGTGGCTATAAATCAGGCTATAACCACAGACTTATAAAACTGTGGATATAAGTATGTGGCTATAAATCAATTTTTAGTAGTGTAGAGGAAAATTATAATTAATTATAGGGAGTGATTGAGGTTATTGATCACAAGCAAGTGAATAATCAATGGAGAGTTAAGGGCATCAAAACCATAAACTTGTGAAAATCAAAAAGTCCACCAATTCATCATAATTGAAGGTAACATGATAATTTTTTTTGTTTCAATATACATTTTTATGTATTTTAGGAATTATCTTACCATATATACTAAGATAATAATGGATATATACTTACTTGATGAGTATAATTTCATCCTTTTGTCAATTTACACCACAATATCATCTTTTTCTCTAAATAATGAGTAATAAAGATGAATTATTAATTCCCAAAGCAATTAAATAAACTTTTAAAGATCATATAACCATAAAATGGATAAAAATTTATTCCTCTTGTCTTTAAAAATTAACCAAAAAAATGGTTAATGCAGGGTAAGATAATTCCCAAAATGAATATACTTTCATATGATACAATAATCTTAAAAATTCAATAGTAATACCCAAAGTTCAAACCAAATTATTCCACAAATGATTATCCTTAAAATTATTCAAATATTTCCCAACTATGTTTGAAACTTAAGGATTAAAAGGATTTGATCATATATTCTTCCAAGATAAATCAACTGTTATTAATAAAATAAAATCTCATATGTTTTTTAAATAAAATTAATATTTACCTATAAAAATGTCATATTAACTAGGAAATCATATAGGCCAGTGGTAGGCATGAAACCCTTATCGTCCTTCAGTCATGGGTTCAAGCCCCACCACCATTCCTGATGCGATGAGTTTTCACCTAACATACAAGTTGTACCCCCTTTTTTTAAAGATGAAAAATAATTCCTCCCTAAATAATAATTAATGTTGATCATAAGGGTTGAAAATAAATAAACCCAACTAACATCTCCAAAAATTTCATTAATAACCTCAAAATTTTTACCACTTAAAACCCTAAAATGAGGTGTTTAAGACTTTGAACTTTTTATCTTCCTTAATCTTATATACTTGTGATGGTATCCATAAATCTTAATATTACCTCACATGAAAAAAATCATAATCTACAAAGTTATCTAAACGAGACTTTGATACCAACTATAATAGCCCAGGATCTGTAATCTTGGATTTAGTACCGAAATTGTATACTTTACATTTTTAACTTTGCTACCGATAAGGGTGAACCATTTTTTCCATCCAAAACTTACAAAATTAAAAGGAAAAATTGGATCACTTATATGCTAGAGGAAATTTTAGGTTCAGAGTTTTAGAGAATTTGGAAAAACTCCTACATAAACAATTCACATAACTTTAAATGATCATTTCAAACTTTTATTTTTCACATTAAGACATCATCATCATGTATATGAAATATCTTCTAGACATAATTCGTTCAACCTATTTATTTATAACCTGATGGAAAGGAAACATAAGAGGGGTGAGTTTAAATAATCATAAAGAGAAAACATAATAATTAACAAATAAATGTCATTAGTGAGTATAAGAAGAGAATAAGGTTATGATGACATAATCAAAGTGAATGAGTATAACATATTAATATTAATAACCATTAATACCTAGATCATTAAACATTAAAATATGGAATAAGGAATTAACAAATGAAAAATTTATAATAATCAACAATCATGTTCTATGTGATATCAATCTTGATCAAATGAAACATCATAAACCCATAAAAATCATAGATAAAAAATATTGGTATCTTGGAACATCATCTCAAAGAACCCTTACACAACCCTTAAAAATTGGAATAACCATATGTAAAAATTATAATATAATTCTTCGAATAACATAATCATTACCCAATGTATTGGAGTGCTATCTGGGAACACCCATCGTATAAGCTATAAAAGGCTCACCCAGTGAAATATAGGCATACCAATCATTTATAATATACAAGGATGATAAAATTCATGAGAATTATTTATAGGTATATCATAGTATTTCAACATTGGAGACTTAATCACAAGAAATCCCTATAATCGATGAGATTGTAACAAAAAACTCTTACCACTTTGGTAACATTGAATCACAAGACCCATAAAAAAATAACATTAAATTAAACTTATAATATCATGAAATTAATTATATTCATTATATAACATGTCAAAGGGGAATTATATACATCTCATAAAATAAGATATATGTATAACATAACAAACATATCAAAGAAGGAAAATTGAGACAAAAATCTATTACCACTTTAGTAACTTTGAAACCGTAAACCCCATGAAAGAGAGATCATAAAATGGATATGTAAATACCAATTAATTTAAGTATAATAATAATATAATACATTCATGGATATTATATTCATCACACAACAAAAATAAGTGGTGAATATGGCATGTATCTCATAGAAATAAAAGTGAGATGGGAAAAACCCTTACCTTGAGTCCGACTCATCATTATTGTTCTTTATATTGCTAAATAATAAACTTATGTTAATTATTTAATTACTTTAGAACATTTTAAAAGTTTATTACTACTTTTATTTCAATTATAAACAATTTATATATAATTACTTAATCTATTAAGTTTACATTGGATGTTTTGATGATATTTGGCTTATGTGTCAAAACGAATTTGGTAGGTCAACTATGTTCAAAGAGGTCATTATTTAATCACATAAAGAATAATAATCATGAAATAATTATAATATTTTTACATAAATTAATCTTTTAAAACCAATAATGGGTTATGGTTCTGAAAAATAAAATAACATTACGATCATGGAGATGGTAGGCCGTACGTACGCATGAGTAACATTTCCATTTTTTCAATGATCATTATGGAAAGAAGATATGTAATATTTTTAATTTTAAAAAATATAATTATATCATAAATACCATTATATTTAATTATATATACTTATATATATATATCATTATTTTTATTTGGTGATGAAAAAAGTAGAATCACATCGCTTCGAGGAGGCGGTAGTCCAGACATCCATGAACGACGTTATCACTTTTTCAGTGTGTGAAATGGTGAGAAGAAAATAATATATTATATTTAAAAAGTTAATTATTTCATTAATATCATAATAATTTAATTTATATCATATATATTAATTATAGTTACCCTTATTACCTTCCATGTAACACATTAGTGAAAAACGCTTCACATCGCTTCACGAGGCGGTACTCCACTATACACACGAGCGACATTATCACATCCCTTATGGTATAGAATGTAAAAAGGTTGTATGTGATATAATTAATACAGAGGTATTATTATGTTATAAATATCATAAATATAATATATAAATAGTATGTCTATCATTATTCCCATCCATGAGAGGTGGTAATGGAAAAATGCATGAAATCGTTTCGTGAGGCGGTAGTCCGCTGTACACACGAATGATGATTTGGTAACCCATTTTATGGAAGTGTGTGTGGGTGTAGGTAATACACTTAAAAAACAAAATCTAATTATATTTATTATATTGAGTTTATTATATAACCATGGCATAGGAATAATTGGTGGGGGTGGATAAATAAATAAAACAAAAATGCATGTTGATGAATGTTACCTCTTCTTCGGGTAAATCCTTTTGTTTTGCACCAAAGGTATTCCTTGAATAGATTTATACCAAAAATAAGGATT
The DNA here is from genome assembly GCA_963277665.1 of Viscum album. NCBI lineage: Eukaryota > Viridiplantae > Streptophyta > Magnoliopsida > Santalales > Viscaceae > Viscum > Viscum album. The sequence continues at coordinate 139,580,342 of OY728121.1, read as the reverse complement.
ATTTGATTAGGGGAGGTAATTTGAGAAGTTATTTTGGGAAGGTATTTTCTGAACTAATTGGTTTTGATGGTGTGAAAAGAGAATGATAGATGGTGGCCTTTTATAAGCAGGGGAGATGGCACAATTGATATTTTTCAAAAGAGAGTTAAGTGAACCCACGTTTTTACCTACCAAAAGGCACCAATAATGTAAAAATATATACAATATATGGGATAAGTTCTAAATATGTCAATAAAATGGGTGTTGGACAAGTTTCTGGGTCATTTGGCCTCTTAAGTTTAAAGTTTAACCACTAAGTAAACTTGTTTTTACCTTAACAACTGTAATTAATTTAAATTTATTTCACTAATTTATTTTGTAAAAAATTAAGTTGAACATATTAGACATTATAAATTATTATTATTAAAAATATGGGATAAATTTTTTCCAAATTCAACACAAAAAATTGTCAAAATTTAATTTAATATTAATCTCGTAGACGTGATGAGACATCAAGTTTTTAAGAAGAGTATTTTTTTAGAAAAAGATGATTCTATATTAACTATATGACAAATAATTATAATTATATTAAAATAAATTAATATTTAAACATATTGGGACTCTTAAATTACTTAAATTGTTGAAAATAAATGATCTTTTTTCAAAAATCGATATTTTTCACTATTCACTGAAAATGAAACTTTTCAGAATAATACCAAAAAATGACCCTAAGAAAATTTTGATATTAAAATTAAAAAAAATTAATTTTATTTTATAAAATAAAAATTATAAAATTTTCAAAAATTAGTTTTAAAATAAGTGCGCTATAAAAATGTGACAAAACTGCTTTTTAGAAAAAATACAGTTTTTAAGCATAAAATTGGATTTATTTTTACCTATTGTATAAAAAACACATATGATGAATGTTAAAAATTATATTGAATATATTAGATATAAATTTAATTGATATAATCCAAAAATAGTGATTTTTTTTATTTTATAGTTATAAAACACACTTGTACGCATTAAAATAGTTTTTCAGAAAAAGATTTCCTTTTATTTTCAAAAGGGTTTTATTTTCATTTCTAATTAATTAGTCATCATATAATTCATTATATATACATGTGTAAAAATAAATTTCATAATTCATTTGATCCTGTTCATACCCACCATTTATACGGTTAGGTTACAACAGTAATATAAATCATAGTTTGTTTAAGTTTGGTGTTTCATGTTGATTACGCCATCGAACATAATAATATTGGGGTTGTGTGAAATGAAAGATAAAATGAGTATTTAATGTAATGAAAGATAAAATAAGTGTTTCATTTACTTTATGCTATTAAATATAATTTTCTTATTTTAAAATCTTAGGGTGTTACATCCTCCCCCTTTAATAAGTTTCGTCCTCGAAATTTGAACTTTATCTCGACAATCAAAGGACGGACACCTGGAAATACTTTTGTTGTAAAACCACATAAAAAAGGGTTAATAAAACATCTTCTTAATAATAGATAATGGTAATTACAAAGGTTATATGTAATGAAACATAATTAGGTTTCCAAATAGGATAACATAGGTGGGAATGGAGGAAAAGTGTAAATAATTATAGGGAGTGATTGAGTTCATTGATCACAAGCAAGTGAATGATCAATGGAGAGTTAAGGGGATCAAAACCATAAATTAAAAATGATTGAAAATACCATTGGTTCATCTGAATTTAAGGTATTATGATAATTTTTTTTCAATGTACTTTTTATAGAGTTGAGGAATTCTCTTACCATATATACTTAGATAAGAATGGATATATACTCACTTGATGGGTATAATTTCATCTTTTTATCAATTTCCACCATAATCTCATATTTTTATTCAAATAATGAGTATTCAAGATGAATTTTGAAATTGAAGCACTAAAATAAACTGTTAAAGACTATATAACATTAAAATGGATAACAAGCTATTCCTACCATCTTTACAAATTAACCAAAAGAAAAATAGTTATCACATGATAAGATAATTCCCAAAATGAATAAAACTTCATATGATACACTAATATTAAAAATTAAAAAGTAATACCAAAATTTCAAGCCAAATTATTACATAAATGACTATCCTAAAAATTCATTAAACATTTTCTAACTAAGTTTGAAAACCAAGGATTGAAGTATTTGATCGTATATTCTTCCAAGAAAAATAAATCATTATTCCTAAAATAAAATACCATATGTTTTAAAAATAAAAATAATATTTATGAAGGACCCTAGAACACCCTAAGAGGGGAAGGGTAAATTAGGGTTTCAAAATTTTCTTCAAAAGTGATGGATCTTATTCTCATGTTTTAAGGAACCTGTTAAACCTATCTGACGAGAAATAACAATAAACAAAAAATCACATGCAAAGAGTCAACACAACTATTTTACTTGGTTGACCACTAAGGTATAGTCAAAGTAGCATACACAAATAATGTTTTGGTCATACCTAAATGTAACACCCCGAGATTTTATGAGATATATTATTTTTTAATTCCTTTGATTGTACACTACACCAAGATTATCTTGTAATATACGCAACATCGTATTAGCTTGCAGTATACGCAACAATATTCTTGGATCTTATTACACACAATTTCAAGTTCACAACATTGAGTGTATATATATATGAATATATATATATATATATATTCAATGTATAAATGAAATATGGTTGGATTATGTTATACAAAACAACAAAGGAGTCTTGCACTACACGCAACCCTGACTTGGCTTGCATTACACGCAATCGTGACCTTCCTCAATAGCGTGCGTTGTACGCAATACCGGGTTTCACTAAACAATGATATATTGTTATTATATTATTATGGACTAGCTGTTATGAATAGTATTAACTAAATTTTGAATTTTATAACATTATTATTCATCTTACACATTTTGTAGAACATGTTAAGAGAACAAAATAATTTTTTCAGGTAAAATAAGTATTTTTCAAAAAATGCAATTTTGCCGCCTTTTGATGGCGCACCCACATTAAATCTAGTTTTTGACACGTTTATAAGTTCAATTTGATAAAATAAAATTCTTATTTGGAATCAAGATATAAAAATTTACTTTGGATAAATTTTTGATACTTTTCTGATAACTTTCATGTTTTGATGAATAGTAAAAATACGCTAATTTTTAATTAAAAACAACTTTTTTCATTGAGATAATTTATATGGTTAAATTATAATATTGAATGGTTTTAAAGTATAAATATAATATTTTTTTACCATTTAATATAATTTATGTCATTATCATTGATTTTACATTGAATTCGTAGGTTAAATCAATTCAATCTTTTGCAATGTTTTAAACAAAAACCTGTTTTCTTTCAATAACGGGATTAATTTTAATTTAATTTATGCAACTTTTGTGTATTGAATTTGGAAAAATGGATTCCATATTTGGAATCAGTGGGTCCAAATTATGTTAATAATCTACTTTTTATTTTTGGGATTTATGAATAGTAACAACGGTAAATTTTATTTACCATAGTAAAAGGTAAATTGGGCAATTAAGGGTAAATATAATATTATAAAATTATCCTAATACTTGTATTAATACAATTGGATGATTATATTTCGTCCTAAGTCATATTTGGGTCGAAATGGAATCCATTAGAACCCACTTGGAGGTGATTAAGACCTTTAGTTTATTTTATTTAAAGGAAAGTGAAATATGTCTCACTCAACTTTAATAATTAAAGTATTTTTAATATAAGTTTATACAAAATATAAATTTGGTTATAAATACTCATTTGAAAGATAAAATGTTTTTCTTTATCATGGTAATTTATTTGTAATTTTTAAGAGTTATTTAATTACCTTATTATCTTATACATTAATGATGCAGAAATTATTTATTTAGTGAAAAATCAATAATATAGTTTTTATTGAAATAGTAATACATATCAAAAGGCCCAAAAATCTGAAAAAAACTTATTATTAGTGTATATATAAACCCTAATCATCCACTGGCCGAATTTTGACCATTTGGATCCTTATTATGGTGATTATGACACTTATAATATTTTATTTTAAATGATTCTAAAGTTGTCACCTTCATAATTTAATAAATATAACAATTTACATGTTGTTATTTTAAGATGATAAATTCGATTAAAATTATTATTATAAAATCTTTGTATTTATCTTCCTCAAAGGATTTTATTTTTAATTTTTATGCAACAAATAAGTATATTAAACAATTATACAAAAATATTGTACTAATTATTTTATTAAGAGATATACCAAATAAATGGTTTTAAAAATATTAAAATAAATATTATATAAACTATTTAATGTGCTCCGGGAATTTTTAGACATATTTGAAATGTTAGGAATCTATTAAATATTTTAGTTTGAGTATATAATCTATGTATATTTTATTTAAATTCAAATAAATGAATAGTGTCAAAATTGAAACTATTGTTATTTTATAAAACTAACATATTATTAAATTGCTTAAAAATCACAAAAATATTTAAAAATTATAAATTTAAATTTATATAGTCTAAAATATCATAAATTATCCAATTGTGGAAAATTAATAACACATAAGTGATTATTTATAACCATTTAAAATTTAGAATTTTATTACCACAAATAATCTTAAATAGATTAAATAAGGATAAATCAAAATGATAAGGTTTAAAATAAGATCAAAAAATGTCTAAATTTTATTTGTTGATGATATTACAACCTTATCTCATCTAATATTCTAATTGAGTCATTTTTGGAGGTTTTTATGTGGGTTTTGAATTTATATTAAACTAATATTTTTGAGGATTCCAAAGGTGCCCCTCTCCTCCCTTATAAAAGGGCACCTCCTCCCTCTCTTCCTCACACCATTTTGAGCCTTTAATCTCGGCCAAACTCTACCCATTTCACTTCCACACTTCCCTATAAACCTTATAGAGGTACTGGTATTATCAAAAGACCAACTCTAGTGCCCTAAGAGAAAGTTTAAAGGAGGCACTTCGAGAAAGAGGTAATACCTTCTACTGTTTTCTTCAAGTTCCATTCTTCTTCTACTCCCTCTTCTTTAGTTGTTTCATTATTAAGTAATAACATAAGTATCCCTAATATACTGATATGTTATTATAATTATGAAACAACCCCATTTCACCTTCTATCCATCCTACAGAAAACGAAATCATTGCACGTGCGTACGTACGGAATACCGTCTCCACGCCGTGGTGTAATCTGTTTTTCCACCACCACCTTACTTGGATGGGTATAATGGTGTAAATAATAAATACATATGATTATTATAACATCATACTGATTCTAAGATATTAGATAATTCACTCCAATTTTATTCAATAAATATGGGAATGATATCATCGCTCGTGCGTACGTACGGATTACCGTCTCCACGACGTGATGAGATTCATTTTCCATGTTAACAATTCAAGAATGATTATAAAGTATATACAATAAGTAATCATGAAATATATGAAATAATAATGCTACTGGATTTTTGTATATATATATGTATGTCATATAATTAATTCCATTCAATTCAATAAGGAAACGAAAACATCGTTCATGCGTACGTACGGCCTACCGTCTCCATGAACGGTGTAGTTCTTTCCATTTATCGATCTATTATATATATGTATATTCTGAATATATATTATATATAAATCATGTTTTATATTATGGAATTAATTAATCACGATCTAAGTAATCATATGAATAATTAAAAGTCAAAACACGGATGACATATGAAATGATTTTACCCAAAACACTGCTTTAACATGGAATTTACAAATGAACGAGTAATATAAAGTCATAAGTGAAACATATATGATATCATAATAATGAATATGATTATGTAATAAGTCAATGAAATTATTTAAATCATTATACAGGAGGTTCGGATCCATACAAAGCATATCGGACCTAAGGTAAGGGATAATTATTTCAATCTCATTCTTATCCGAGATTGTTTATTTGTAAGTATTTACTGGGATTATGATTATTATCCATGTCCATATGTTCTCAAAATGTTTTCATAAAATGTTTAATTTTCTTCCATGTATGTTTAAAGTCATTTTTCCCTTTTCTAATTTTACCACATCGTATGGAAGGAATCTTTCTTTTGTTTACCATACGAGGTACTTTTTGACTTTTCTGACAAAAGTACGAGAAAAATGTTATTTTTAACTTATATGGCGTGAACAGATTTTACAGTTTCATAATGCCTCATTTTTATGAAGCTTACTCGACAAGATTTTATGACTATTTTCAAAAAAATAATTTTCATTTAAACTTACATGGCATTTTGTGAAAAGAAAATGATTTTCAAGATGAAAGGATATTTTCCTCAAGAATTCATTTCAAGTGCTTTATCAAAACCATTTTCCATCTAAGATGACATTATTTCATATGTGTATGTTTCAAGTATAATATCTCTATGATTTACATGGTTTCACTTTTATTATGATGAAATTATATCCATTTGTTTTATATGGATTATGTGATGATGGAATGATTTTTATGAAACCCATTTTATTCATTGGGTTATGATGAATGTTTTATGTTTATTTTGTGGAACAAGTAAGAATGATTTAATTATGATATGGGTGGGACCTATATCTCCCTCCAATTCATTGGGTAAAGATTTATATCTCATGAGATAGACATGGCTGGAACGGTAAGTTAATCCGGTTCAGTATTACAGGACTGAAACGAGGAGTGAACTCGATTCAGAAAGAGAATTTGTCCACTAAGATGGTCTTGGCAGCAATGCCTTGGCTACTATGGAAATAATAACATGTGTTGAATGGTTTCCACAATTACATGTTTTATTCCCATTATATTTTATCATGGTTGATGTTCCATTATGATATATGCCTTACGTACTTCCACGATTTATGTCTTTGCTCAAGATTTTGATGTTTAAATTTCATGTTCAAGTTTTTGCTTTCAAATGTTTAGGGATTGTTTTATGTTCTCTATGTTTGCCCTTACTGAGAATTTGAGCTCACTCTTTTTATGTCTTATTTTCCCCAGGAAATAAAGAAAGGTTTTAGTTAAGGAAACAAAAAGGATAAGATCGTTATGGGAGTTGTTGAAGATCTTTCACCACGATTAGAAGTTTACGTTCCAAGTTTCCAAAGACACTAAACTATTACGGTCCTTGAGTGTTGGTTCTTATTATGTATTAAGTATTCCACCAAAGTAATGTAATGTCCATGTACGTCTTGCTTTAGGTCTCTATAGTTGGTATCAGAGGAAAGGTTTAGTCAACCTTTGGAAACTAGGATGCGAAAACATTAATGAGATCCCTAAAGATATTTCTAAGGTATGTTTAGGGATGTCCCTAAGGATAAGTATACGTATAGGATATAGTCCTAGAACTACGGTAACGATCTTAGAATTTAACCTAAGATGTTAGATATTGAGGGTACACCCCCTTTACTATGTTGTTTTCCCTAACATGATTTTTTCCTCTCACACTATTTTTTTGGGTTTTAGAAAATGGCTGGAAACAAGAAGATTCACGATAATGGAGGATATGATGGACAATGGAATAACATTATTCATGAGAAACCAAATGAAACAGGATTTGGAAGTAAAAACATCGTTATTATTCCTAATCAGCAATCTCATAATATGATCAATAATATCAACTTTGGTAAGTTTCCCAACTCAGATAATAATAGAAACATGGAGTTTCATGATGATCATAGAGGAAAGAAAGTTCAATTTCCCTCATGTAAATCATGTGGGAAGAGGCATCGGGGAGATTGTTTCAAAGGAACTGGAAGATGATTTGGGTGTGGAAAAGAAGGAAACAAAGCCAGTAAGTGCAAAGGAAAAGGTTCAGTTAACACCATGGACAAGGATAATGGTATTTCTATGACATCAACAATGATTAGATGTTTTAAATGTGGAATGTACAGGCATTATGAAAACCAATTACCTAAGGGAAAATCTCATGAAGAGAATCAGCATGGTCATATGGGTATTATTTATGTGGATGATGATGAGGAGACTACAAATGATATATGAGATGAAATAAGTGTTGAAGCTCAGTCAGTTGTTTAAGAAGGTAGTGGAATGATTGTATGTTTATCAAGAGTTATGCTGTATAGTTAATAGAACTATGGAATAAAGAATCATATAAGGATTGTTACACTATTGTTTTCCTAAAGTATTTGAAAGTATATGTTGAATGGTACCAGTAACCATGGAAGGTTATTCAAATATTTTTGGAAAGTAGATGATATACGCATAATGAAGGGATAAGAAGATAATGAGATGTTTGACTGTATTCATGAGCTCATGGCTGATAAAAGGACAAAGTGATATAATTATTTGAGTATATAGATTTTATTTCGGATTTTTGTATGTGGAAAGAGTTAACTTTTGACAGCATTCATGTTTTCACTAAGGTTAAACGGGTTTTTATTTTTTTTCAAGAGAATACATGATTAAGGTATTCACATGTTTGTAATTTGACCAACAAGATATATCTTATGATATATGGGGGATAAATGATGGCATTCACGTGATTGTTATGTGACATTTCAAGTAATCATTTTCTTTATACTATGAGCTTGGACCGAAATATTTTAGATAAGCCTAAATATTTGAATGGATTATGTTGGACATAAGTTAGTATTGTTTAAGGATAAAACTTTTTTTCGATATTATTGATGGGATGTTATAGTAATGTATTTTTAGAAAAAGGAAAACCTGCAGGACGGGCGAAAGCCCATCACGTCGGACAAGGCTATGGGAATCGAACCCACAACTGAAGTGCGACTGACCTTTATCACCTACCACTGGCCTACAGGAAGTCCTTGGTTAGTAGAAACTAGTTTTATTTTATTAAGCGGAATGATATACGAAGTATAAGTTCATTTTTGGAATCATATATGATTAACCTCACCATAGATGGACTTATGTATATTTGATAACTTTTTCTAACCTTTTGTTTGAAACAGATGGAATGACCCATCATTCTATCACATGATCTGTTAGCACTTCACAAATAACAAATTCAACTTCATTTCTTTAAGAGATGAAGTGGAAATTGTTCAAAGCACGAACAACAGTGAGATTGTACCAAAATCAAGCAAGTATTTCTTCTAATTAAAAATTTTCAACTTTAGGGAAATGATATTGAAAACCAAAAATGTTTTCCTGGTTCTCTTATATCCGATGAATCAGATGGTACCTTAGATCATCACAAATCTATGGCTTTGTGATTGTTGGCTTTTTCATAGCCATGTTCTCTACCACACTCCATCAGAACAAGATCGTTATATTTTTCCTCCATATCCATATTTTCACCTATACTCTCCTATGTGGAAACCCAATGCTGAGTACCCTTGGGTGACCATTACATTTCTAACTTTCTTTTTTAAAGTTAAGTTTTAGTATTCTTTTTTACGATGTGGGTTTTTATGAATAGTAAATTATTTATAACACCAATGAATTTCGAGGACGAAATTCATTTTAAGGGGGGTAAAATGTAACACCCCGAGATTTTATGAGATATATTCTTTTTAATTCCTTTGATTTTACACTACACCAATATTATCTTGTACTATACGCAACACCGTATTAGCTTACAGTATACGCAACACTATTCTTGGATCTTGTTACACACAATTTCAAGTTCGCAACATTGAGTGTATATATATATATATATATATGTATATATATATATATATTCAATTTATAAATGAAATATGGTTGGATTATGTTATACAAAACAACAAAGGAGTCTTGCACTACACGCAACACTGACTTGGCTTGCATTACACGCAATCGTGACCTTTCTCGATAGCGTGTGTTGTACGCAATACCGGGTTTCACTAAACAATGATATATTGTTATTATATTATTATGGACTAGATGTTATGAATATTATTAACTACATTTTTAATTTGATAACATTATTATTCATCTTACACATTTTCTAGAACATGTTAAGAGAACAAAATAAATTTTTCGGGTTAAATAAGTATTTTTCAAAAAATGAGTTTTGCCGCCTTTTGATGGCGCACCCACATTAAATCTAGTTTTTGACATGTTTATAAGTTCAATTTGATAAAATAAAATTCTTATTTAGAATCAGGATATAAAAATTTACTTTGGATAAATTTTTGATACTTTTCTGATAACTTTCATGTTTTGATGAATAGTAAAAATACGCTAATTTTTAATTAAAAACAACTTTTTTCATTGAGATAATTTATATGGTTAAATTATAATATTGAATGGTTTTAAAGTATAAATAGAATATATTTTTACCATTTAATATAATGTATTTCATTATCATTTATTTTACATTTAATTCGTAGGTCAAATCAATTCAATCTTTTGCAATGTTTTAAACAAAAACCCGTTTTCTTTCAACAACAGGATTAATTTTAATTTAATTTCTGAAAATTTTTTGTATTGAATTTGAAAAAATGGATTCCATATTTGGAATCTATGGGTCCAAATTATGTTAATAAGCTACTTTTTATTTTTGGGCTTTATGAATAGTAACAACGGTAAATTTTATTTACCATAGTAAAAGGTAAATTGGGAAATTAAGGGAAAATATAATATTATAAAATTATCCTAATACTTGTATTAATACAATTGGATGATTATATTTCATCCTAAGTCATATTTGGGTCGAAATGGAATCCATTAGAACCCACTTGGAGGTGATTAAGACCTTTAGTTTATTTTATTTAAAGGAAAGTGAAATATGTCTCACTCAACTTTAATAATTAAAGTATTTTTAATATAAGTTTATATAGAATATAAATTCGGTTATAAATACTCATTTTAAAGATAAATTTTTTTTATTTATCATGGTAATTTATTTGTAATTTTTAAGAGTTATTTAATTACCTTATTATCTTATACATTAATGATGCAGAAATTATTTATTTAGTGAAAAATCAATAATATAGTTTTTATTGAAATAGTAATACATATCAAAAGGCCCAAAAATCTGCACACAACTTATTAGTAGTGTATATATAAACCCTAATCATCCACTGGCCTAATTGTTGACCATTTGGATCCTTATTATGGCGATTATGACACTTATAATATTTTATTTTAAATGATTCCAAAGTTGTCACCTTTATAATATAATAAAGATAAAAATTTACATGTTGTTATTTTAAGATCATAAATTCGAGTAAAATTATTATTATAAAATATTTGATATTTATCTTCCTCAAAGTATTTTTTTTAATTTTTATGCAACAAATAAGTATATTAAATAATTATACAAAAATGTTGTACTAATTATTGTATTAGGAGATATACCAAATAAATGGTTTTAAAAATATTAAAATAAATATTATATGAACTATTTAATGTAATCCACGAATTTTCTAGACATATTTGACATGTTATTAATCTATTAAATATTTTATTTCGAGTATATCCTCTGTGTACATTTTATTTAAATTCAAATAAATGAATAGTGTCAAAATTGAAACTATTGTTATTTTATAAAAATAACATATTATTAAATTGTTTAAAAATCACAAAAATATTTAAAAATTATAAATTGAATTTTATATAGTCTAAAATGTCATAAAGTATCCAATTATGGAAAATTAACAACACATAAGTGATTATTTATAACCATTTAAAATTTAGAATTTTATTACCACAAATAATGTTAAATAGATTAAATAAGGATAAATCAAAATGATAAGGTTTAAAATAAGATCAAAACATGTATAAATTTTATTGGTTGATGAGATTACAACCCTATATCATATAATATTCTAATTGAGTCATTTTTTGAGGTTTTTATGTTGGGTTTGAATTTATATTAAACTAATATTTTTGAGGATTCCAAAGGTGCCCCTCTCCTCCATTATAAAAGGGCACCTCCTACCTCTCTTCCTCACACCATTTTGAGCCTTTAATCTCGGACAAACTCTGCCCATTTAACTTCCCCACTTCCCTAGAAACCTTATAGAGGTACTGGTCTTCTCAAAAGACCAACTCTAGTGCCCTAAGAGAAAGTTTAAAGGAGGCACTTCGAAAAAGAGGTAATACCTTCTACAGTTTTATTCAAGTTCCATTCTTCTTCTACTCCCTCTTATTTAGTTGTTTCATTATGAAGTAATAACATAAGTATCCCTAATATACTGATATGTTATTATAAATATGAAACAATCCCATTTCACCTTCTATCTATCCTACAGAAAACGAAATCACCGCGCGTGCGTACGTACGGAATACCGTCTCCACGCCGTGGTGTAATCTGTTTTTCCAACACCACCTTACTTGGATGGGTATAATGGTGTAAAGAATAAATACATATGATTATTATAACATCATACTGATTCTAATATATTATATCATTCATTATAATTTGATTCAATAAATATGGGAATGATATCATCGCTCGTGCGTACGTACGGATTACCGTCTCCACGACGCGATGAGATTCATTTTCCATGTTAACAATTCAAGAATGATTATAAAGTATATATAATAAGTAATCCTGAAATATATGACATAATAATGCTACTGGATTTATGTATATATATATTTATTTCATATACTTAATTCCATTCAATTCAATAAGGAAACAAAAACATCATTCATGCGTACGTACAGCCTACCGTCTCCATGAATGGTGTATTTATTTCCATTTATAGATCTATTATATATATGTATATTCTGAATATATATTATATATAAATCATGTTTTATATTATGTAATTAATTAATCATTATCTAGGTAATCATATGAATAATTAAAAGTCAAAACATGGACGACATATGAAATGATTTTACCCGAAACGCCGCTTTAACATGGAATTTACAAAAGAACGAGTAATATAAAGTCATAAGTGAAACATATATGATATCATAATAATGAATATGATTATGTAATAAGTCAATGACATTATTTAAATCATTATAAAGGAGGTTATAATCCATACGAAGCATATCAGACCTAAGGTAAGGGATAATTATTCCAATCTCCTTCTTATATGAGATTGTTTATTTGTAAGTATTTACTGGGGTTATGATTATTATCCATGTCCATATGTTATCAAAATGTTTTCATAAAATGTTTAATTTTCTTCCATGTATGTTTAAAGTCATATTTTCCCTTTTCTACTTTTACCACATCGTATGGAAGGAATCTTTCTTTTGTTTACCATATGAGGTACTTTTTGACTTTTCCGACAAAAGTACGAGAAAAATGTTATTTTTAACTTATAGGGCGTGAACGGATTTTTACGGTTTCATAACGCCTCCTTTTCATGAAGCTTACTCAACAAGATTTTATGACTATTTTCGACAAAATAATTTTCATTTAAAATTCCATGTCATTTTGTGAAAAGAAATTGATTTTCAAGATGAAAGGATATTTTCCTCAAGAATTCATTTCAAGTGCTTTATCAAAACCATTTTCCATCTAAGATGAAATTATTTCATATGTGTATGTTTCAAGTATAATATCTCTATGATTTACATGGTTTCACTTTTCTTATGATGAAATGATATCCATTTGTTTTATATGGATTATGTGATGATGGGATGCTATTTATGAAACCCATTTTATTCTTTGGGTTATGATGAATGTTTTATGTTTATTTTGTGGCACAAGTAAGAATGATTTCATTATGAGATGGGTGGGACCTATATCTCCCTCCAATGCATTGGGTAAAGATTTAAATCTCATGAGATAGACATGTCTGGAACAGTATGTTAATCCGGTTCAGTATTACAGGACTGAAATGAGGAGTGAACTCGATTCAGAAAGGGACTTTGTCCACTAAGATGGTCTTAGCAGCAATGCCTTGGATACTATGAAAATCATAACATGTTCTGAATGGTTTCCACAATTATATTTTTTATTCCCATTATATTTTATCATGGTTGATGTTCCATTATGATATATTCCTTACGTACTTCCATGATTTATGTCTTTTCTCAATATTTTGATGTTTAAATTTCATGTTCAAGTTTTTGCTTTCAAATGTTTAGGGATTGTTTTATGTTCTCTATGTTTGACCTTAATGAGCATTTGAGCTCACCCTTTTTATGTTTTATTTTCCCCAGGAAATAAAGAAAGGTTTTAGTTAAAGAAAAAAAGGGTAATATCGTTATGTGAGTTGTTGAAGATCTTTCACCACGATTAGAAGTTTACGTTCCAAGTTTCCAAAGACACTAAACTATTATGGTCCTTGAGTGTTGGTTCTTATTATGTATTAAGTATTCCAAAAAATTAATGTAATGTATATGTATGTCAAGATTTAGATCTCTACACTAAATATACTAAACTTAACTATTTGTGTTGTACAAAAGTTTAGACACAACCACTCTGTGCCAGATGCACTGCCTTTACAATATTTGAGGGATAGATCACTGCGCCCCTTAGAATACTTCTATCGACTCCCCCTAGCTCACTACCTTGGGAAGAATATACAAAGAGTTTATAGACTTGTAGGTCCCTTAATTTTCATTAAATAAATCATACTCAACTATAGATATATTCTCTATTAAATTCCTACTTTTACCTATAGAAGTAATCCACTTTTCCATGCATTGATAGTTCACAAAATGTTCCTCTGCGAACTGGCTTACTTCCTCTGTGAACTAATCTGCACTTCATAGTACGTGTGCTTCGTGGACCACCTCCCTCCATGAACTGCCTCCACTTATGCATATCGTATATCCTTTATGGATGGATTCTTCCTTCACTGGATGACCCTTTTTCCATGAACCGTCCCTACTTCATGGATGAGTTTCTCTTCCGCAAACTATCCCTACTTCGCAGGCTGTCTTTGATTCCACATACCACCTCCACGTACCGCCTCCACATACCGCATCCATATACTGCATATTTATACTAACTCTTCTTCTACAGAATTTTTTCTTCCCCAGACTAATTCTTCTGCAGACCACTTCTTCTCCTTCATGGAATCCCTATGAACTCTTTCAAACTTAACTGAATTTCTTCCCAGAGAAAAGATGTTTTATAATGAAAAACTATCTAATTAATGATGGGATTTGTGATCCTTATATAGGAAAATAGATCAAAAAATCTTTCTAAACTAAATCACCCAAATCTTTGATGTGGTACAACCACCACATATTGTGCTCCTTTCGTGAACCATTTTCCCCTCTATAGTCCTCATAGTGCCTTTCCTTCACGGTAGCTGATTTATTATGAAAACTAAACCCTTTGTGTCTCCACAAATATCTACTTCATTTTTGTGAATGACAAGACATCCCATGAACCATTTGCCTCCCGCAAACTGTGGACATTTCGTGAACCATTTTCATCCTGCAAAAAGTTTACCCTACACGGTCCGCGTGCCATGCTTTGCGGTCTGCATAGCGCTGCTATGCAGAAATACCATTCTGAGTACTCCCTTTGTGGTCTACAAACTATGATTCATGATCTGCATATTGTTCACTCCTACACAAAAATTCTTCCTTTTTCAAAAACAAACTCCCGATTTTGAGGCCCAAAAATTTGGAAAATACAAGGAAATTATTCCACCATTAACACTGTTGTTGGCCTGTACTATCAGAACACTTTTCTTGAAAACTCCTTCATCAAATAGATTGAAAACAAACTAAAAAAAACTCCATTACCATCAAATAATATCCTTGGATCCAAAAATACCACCCTTTGGGTTTTTTTGGCAATCTACAAATAAATTCAATGAAACACCAGATGCTATCAAAACCTAATACGTAATAAAAAATCATCCAACACTCTAAGTATATGTGAGCAGTGCTTGTTGTAGAAAATAATAGGATCATGAATTGGGTTCTCATGTCTTCTCGTGTCTTTGATCAGGTCACAAAATCATTGTATTCTCAAAAGTTAAAATTTTCATTCTCCATTATTTATTCTCCTACAACCAGTGAAACTAGAAAAATATTGATTTTATCCATTCTGAACCATTGGAAATAAACCCAAAGAACCAGTATTTGTTCATTATAGAGATTAAAACACACTCCCCCTAGATTTTATCTCCCCCATAACCTAAATCACTTCCAAAAACAAATAAAAATACTTTACACAACTAGGGAGAGGGATTCTTTCATGAACTCCTCATGCACTGAGAGGTGACTGAGAACTGAGGTTCAATCAATGTTTCTCAAACACTCTCACTACCTGTGGATTGGTCAGAATGTTAGCTACTTGGTCATTAGTTCCAACATGATCCATTTTAATCACACCTTGTTCAATTTTTTTCCTTAATAAAGTGATATTTTATTTCAATGTGTTTCGTATGAGAATGATGAATAGGATTATTAGTAAGTTAAATTGTGCTTTTATTATCATAGTGAATCACCATGGGTTATTTCACCTCATCACCAATATCATCCAGTTGTTGCTTTATCTAAAGTATTTGAGTGAAAGCCTTTATAGAGAAGATATACCCAACTTCAAGAGTACTGAGAGAAGTGATTTCCTGTTTCTTACTCAACCATACCACACATTTATTTCCAATAAAGAATAATCTACCACTTTTAGAATTTCTATCTACCACATATCTATCCCATTCAGCATCAGAAAATGTTGATAGTTCATTATCTCTCCCTACATCAAAGTATAATCCATAATTGTGAGTCCCTTGAATGTACCTCATGATTAGTTTAACTGCTCCCATATGTTTTTCTTTCAGATTACTTTGAAAGTGATCCACTAAGAATATTTTAAAGACAATGTATGACCACATTTCATTTAAGTACAGTAAGCTTTCGATTGTTCTCCTATACATGGTGGGATCTATAGAATTTCATCCTCATGCTTTCCAAGTTTAGTTCCAACTGTAATCGGAGACAACATTGGCTTGGAGTCATGAATATTGAATTTCTTCAGCAACACTTTTACATGATTTTCCCAAGAAATAAAAGTTTAGTCTTTCCTCTAAATCACTTGCATCCCTAAGAAGTATGCAAGTTCACAAATCATAGACATTTCCAATTCTTATTTCACGCGATTGGAAAATTCATCCAATGATCCATGCCTTATTCCACCAAATATAATATCATATACATACACTAATACCATGAACTAATATTTATGGAAATTATTCATATAGAGATTGTGATTCACTCCTCCTATTTTAAATTCAAGCTTCTTTAGGTGAGAATCTAGTCGAGAGTACCATGCTCGTGGTGCCTGCTTTAGACCATAGAGTGCCTTATTTAATTTGAAAACCTTTATTTCATCATTACCAAGAAAAAAACCCACTATTTGTTTAATGTATAATTATTCTTCAAGAACACCATTTAAGAAATCTATTTTAACATCCATTTGATATACTTTTCATCCTCTTTGAGTTTCCATGGAAAGAAAAAGTCTGATTGACTCTAGTATTGCCACCTAAGAAAATGTGTCTTCAACATCAACACCTTCAATATGTGAGTATCCTTTACACACCAATCATGCCTTATTTTTG
This sequence comes from Viscum album, assembly GCA_963277665.1. Lineage (NCBI taxonomy): Eukaryota > Viridiplantae > Streptophyta > Magnoliopsida > Santalales > Viscaceae > Viscum > Viscum album. Next base: position 139,562,894 of record OY728121.1, on the reverse strand, counting down.
ATCACATTTCCATGCTCATCAAATTTATTTTTAAAAATCCACTTCATACTAATCATATTGTGATTTCTGGGTCTCTTAACTAGATCCCATGTTTGGTTCTTGTCAATATGATCCAACTCTTTAATCATGGATTTAACCCATGATTCATCCTTTGTAGCTTATTCAAATGAGGATGGTTCCAAAAATGATAGGAAGGAAGATTGTTCATTATTACTCATTCTCCTTGTCTGTGTGGGTGCAGTCCAATCCCCAATGATGTTGGATTGATCAATTTCTTATCTTCGATTTCTCCTGTGAGGTTTAGATGAATTTTTTTTCATCCATGGTTTCATCTTCTGATTCTTATTCTAAATCAACATTATTTTGTGGCCTCTGAATGTTTTGTACTCCTTCCTCTATTTATTCATTTATATCTATTACATGTCCACTATCTTCTACATTTTCAATCATATAAGTATAATATCCTCTCAAGGTATTTGTGGTATTATCCTCAATGATATTAACATCACTACTTTCCAAAATTCTTCCAAGATGATTATTGAAACATTTATAGGCTTTACTATTCATTTAATATACAAGGAATATTCCTTCATCTATAAAATCACTATACTTACCTTGATTTTCTACTTTATTTCGAATGAAACATTTACTTTTGAAAACATGAAAATACTTCAAAGAGGGATTCCTTCCATGCCACAAATCATATGGTGTCTTTGTTTCTCCCATATAAACCCCTGTTTCATTTTGAGTATAAAATTTAGCTTGAACAACCTCTTTCCAGTAATAGCGAGGGATACAACTCTCAATTAGCATTGTTTTGGCTATATTGTCCACCCGTCGATTTATGTACTCAAAAACTTCATTTTGTCCTGGGGTTCTCACAATAGCCACATCATGTTGTATTCTATGTTTCTCTAGGTAATTTTCAAACTCAATAAATGTGTATTATCTTCCACTGTTTGACTGTAGAACTTTAATGGTCTGACTAGTATCATTCTCAATTATTCGGTGATACATTTTCATGCAATCAAACACTTGTAGTTTCCTTTTTATAACCATCAAAAAATCCATTATACTATAATAATCAATGAAAAAAACAAATTACATTTCTCCAAAAGTTCCAGAAACATTTATCAGACCACATACATCTGTATGAATAAGATCAATAAGATTTGATGCCCTTTTCTTATTTGGAAAATAAGAACTACATACCAAATTCCATTGTATGCACGCATCAAAAGTATTTTCCCATTCATGATTCATAATGGGGATATCCATGACTACCTTCATCTTATATATCTTTTCCATTTCTTTTTGATTAATGTGACCCAATCTATGGTTTCACAAGTTATTTTCTTCTTCAACTATCATGTAGTTTATGTTCTCTTTACTATCAACCTGATATAAATTTCCATATGTTCTACATCCTTTTATAAGAGAAATCCCTATCTTTCCTCTAATAGTGCACCCATTTTGATTAAAATTCACCATTAGTAACGAGTTACAAAGTTGACTCACACTCAATATATTGTGACATATACCGTATACATAGAGAACTTATTTTTCTTCATCTCTCCATTATCCAGTTCTGTACTTCCACTACCTTTGATCTTAAAAGCACTATCATTACCAAACCTTACTATTCCATCAACCTGTAACATCCCAGATCCGGATTCCACTAAAAGGTGCCCCGTACCCAGTTGGCCACATAGCCTCAAGTGAATTTCTCCAAATTTCATAGGTTTTTGACTAGTAGTGAGGGACTAGGTTGTGATAGTGTGGAAACTATTCCCTCATTGGAATAGTGTGACACAATAGAATAAATAATAACAATAATGGAAGTAGTAAATAATATTCAACTGAAGTAAAAAATGGAAGAATGAAAGATAAAGATAACTAGAAGTCATATAATATCAAAATGACACAGCATGTCACACATTCTAAGAAAACAACAAAAACAAGATACACTGCAATCAAGTAAAATACAATACCAAAGTATGGTAACATAAAAAAAAAACTCGGCAGCATCATAATCCTTAGCTTGGTCCCATGCTCTCCTGCTCCTAAGCAGCAATCAAGTACCTAAAAAAGGGGCCTTTACCTTATCGACACCTGCAACAATATAGTATGTTTGGGCCATAAAACATGATCCAAACAGGGTGTGAGAAATAAATCCCAGCAAGAAACCACCTAATATCTGTGCCAATATATCAGTGAAAATATGTGACATGCAATGTACAATAGTGAATGCAGTAAACTAGGAAGTACTCAAAAGTAAAAAATAATACAAGAAATAGAATTAATTTACATTTATTTCATGTTCTTTAATCAATTCAAGTTCATCAAATTATATAAGTCCCAGGTTCTAGCCTAAGCCCATCAATCCCCTATATAAAGTGAGCACAATAGATACCTCATCAGGCTATATAAAAAAAAGAAGTGAATACCAAATCAAATATTGTGCTTTGGAAATGTATATGAATCATAAGTTATTCTATTTAAATATGTCTCAGGGACAAGACCGATGTATAAGCATTTCAGTATATTTCAATTAGGGACAAGCCTGGTGTATCAACATTTCAGCATATTAGAATCAGGGACAAGCCTGGTGTATCATAATTTCAGCATATGTCAGGGTCAAGCCTGGTATATCAGCATTTCAACATATGTTAGGGTTAATCCCGGTATATCGATATTTCAACATAGTAAAAAATACATGTAAATTACACTATTACATGGTTAACAAAATAACAGATCATGTGGGAAAATTTCATTTATCATGCAACACATACTAATTAAACCATGGAAAAAATTTAATTAACCAATTTCATTTTAAATAACCCTTCAAAGGGAAATAAAGGCATGAACATCAGCATCCTAGGATAAACAACTAAACAATGGTTATCCGAGGGATGACGTACCCACGGGGTGGCCCTTAATCAAGAAAAATAAGATAAACTATGCTTCAATTAATTTATTCAATCACCTAAATTTCATTAGGTATTAACACGGGTGAAATTATCAACCAAGAAACACCCTAAACATGGGAGCGTGGAACTACAACACATATAAAGAACCCGATATTTAATAAAAGGAACAAGACCACTTACCTAGTCACCGTGTGACTCTCCTCGTCTAGCTTCAACTTCAAATTCAAGCTAGAACAAAGTAGATATATGAAACAAAGATAAAAGATCAACCTTAAATAACTTATTTGAGAACATAAATTAGGAAGAACAACTAAAGAGTAATCTAGATATTACTTATTGGGTTCAAAAAATACTGACGGTGATCGAAATGGAGTTTAGATGCTCAACTGGGAGGGGATCAAATTTCCGACACTGCTTATTCATCAACCTGGAGAGCCCTCTATCCATTATATGAAATGGAGAGGCTATTGCCCATTTTAACCCAAAAACAAAAATACACAACTTGAAAGTCCTTCTACAAGGTGTGTCTATCATTTAACTATTCATTTGGCAGTTGTTTCCACCGACTTACTTTTGCCAACATAGCTACACAACATGTACTAAGAAGTACACGACGTGCAGTTGGTTTTTCCTCTCTTTCTCGCCGAAATTCACACACACCATGCATTACCTACATACACATCCATAATACATGTCATGTTCATATAATTACATGTATTGTAACCCCTTATTTAGTATTTTCCCAGTTTTCCCTTGTTTTATTGAAAATAACTCAAAGGAAAATGAAATGAAGAAACCATACCTCAAAGCAAGAACTGAGTTCTTACAAAATTCCTACCTTAAAGAAATTCATCCCAAAATTTCCCCTCCAAGGGTGGTGAAGGAATATATGAGAATAACTCTGGCCATTGAGCATGTACATTGGCATCCCTATTACAAGTCTTATCCTATACTCTGTCATGCTTCCATAGCACCCGTACAAGAGGAACTAACTGGCCTCAGAGAAACTTCATGCTCCTGTCAACTATATGAATCAGATGCTTCTAAAAGGATTCATAAACCTAAAACTCAACCTCCTCAGGCTAAAAAATGTGATATGTGTTTGAGTGATAGCAGCGTAGTTGAGATACATGGAAGGTGTAATTCATAGCTCAGTACCTCTGAGGTAACTACAACTGATATGAAACTAATCTGACCTTCTACAAAATCTTGAACAGTCTGAAATTTCATGATGAAAGCTTACCCTATCTCCTGATCCTCTAGTGTCCAAACCTCGATGAAACACATAAGAAAAACCAATCCCCGACCTCAAACTCCAAAGGTCATCTATGGAAATCAACATAATATTTTTGATGATAATGCACTGTAGCCATCTGTTTATGAATCAATTGGACCTGCTCAGAAGCCTCTCACACAAGACTAGGTACTAGTAAAGTTGCCTCACTAGCCTCTAACCAGTATAAGTGAGAATGACATGGCCTACCATATAAATCCTCATATGGTACCATTTCTATAGTTTCCAAGAAATTATTATTATAGGTGAACTCGACCAGGGGAATATGATTCTCCCAAGAGCCCCCAAAGTCTAGGACACATGCACACAACATGTCCTCTAGCACCTATATCATACGCTCTGACTGGCCATCAATCTGAGAGTGGTATACTGTGCTCCGAAGCACCTATGTACCCAATGCCCTCTGAAAAATCTGCTAGAAATGAGACATAAAGCAGGAATCCCTATCTAAAATAATAGATCGAGGGACCCCATGAAGTCATACCACCTCACGAATATATATAGATTTATAATATCATAAACACCAAAGGTTTACTTGATTGTAAAGAAATGTGAAACCTTTGTGATCCTATCAACAAAAACCCATATTACATCATTTACTCAAGGCTACCTCAGTAAAAATGTCACAAAATCCATTGCGACATCATTCCATTTCCACTCAGGAATGGGTAACTGATCTAAAAGTCCTACTGGTCTTTGGTGTTCTGCCTTAACTAGCTAACAGGAGGAGAACCTCATGACAAAATCGTCTATGCCTCCATTCATACTCGGACACTAATATTGATGGTGTAAATCTAGATACATCTTGGTAACACCAGGATTCATTTCCCATACAGAGGAATTAAAACCCCACATTAGTTCCTTCATATGTCCACTAGAACCCAAACACATCCATGGATATACATGATCTCATCCTCACATACTGTCCATATAGGAGGAGGGTCCTCACCTGCCACACTCTCCCATAGAACTAGGCCTTTGAAATATGATAGATGCCTCATCCTCACTTTGTCCAGTAGGGTAGAGGTAACAACCAAAGATGAAAAAAAGTATGTACTTGTCTGTTATGAACCTCTAGATGCATCTCATAGAACAACGCCATAAGCTTCCTCTCACCACTGGACTCCTGAACTGCTTGTATATGAGTCCTCCTACTCAGTACATTAGCCACTACATTGCCTTTACTAGGCTTATAGGAAAGCTCAAAATCAAAGGACTGAAGATATTCTACCCACCTTCACTGTCTCAAATTCATATCACACTGAGTAAATATGTACTTGAGACATTTGTGGTATGTGTACGCCAAAAAATTATTACCCAATAAATAATGTATCCAACATCCCAAGCCATTAACAACCACAAATAAATCTAGATCATGTGTAGGGTAATTCCTCTCACGTGGCCTCAACTGCTGAGACCCATATGCAACAAATCGATCCCCCTGCATAAGCAATACTCTTAGACCAATACCTGATGCATCATAGTACACAGTGTAACTCTAGCATGGATCTGGAAATATCAGTATCAACACTAAATTAAAATCCCCCTTCAACTCTTGAAAGGTTGTGTCACAAGAATCTGACCATAAAAAATTCACACCCTTCTTAATCAAGACCATCAGTGGTGCTTCCAAGCATGAGAAGTCCTGTATAAAATGCCTGTAATAACTAGCTATCCCCAATAAACTACTTATCTCAATAAAATTCTTGGTTTATTCCCAGGAAACTACAGTCCTCACCTTCTTTGGGTCCACTGATACTCCTATCTCTGAGATGATATAATCCATGAAGTGAATTTGATTCATCCAAAAGTGTCATTTTGCGAGCTTAGAAGATAAATGATGCTCCCTCAATGTATTAAAAACTATCTCAAGATGCTTGGAATGGTCATGTAGATTGTGAGAATACACCAAGATTTTATCCACAAAAACCACCACAAAAGAATCCAAGTAAGGATGGAACAATCTGTTCATCAGTGCCATGAAAACTGTTGGCGCATTGGTGAGTCCGAACAACATAACCAGATACTCATATAGATCATACCTACCACAAAAGGCTGTATGAGGTATGTCTAAAATTTGAACATGTACCTAATTACATCCTAAACTTATGTCAATATTCGAGAACACCTAAGCTTTTAGAAGCTGATCAAACATTTCATATATCCATGGAAAGGGATATAGGTTTTTAACCATCAACTGATTCAGTTTCCAGTAGTCTACGCATAACCTAAGGGTACCATACACCTTTTTTGTGAAAAGGATTGGTGAAACCCAAGGAGAAGTACTGGGTCAGATAAAACCCTTATCTTATAGATCTTCCAACTACCTCTTGAGCTCATGCAACTCCGTCATAGCCATCCTGTAAAGAGGAATGGATAACGGTGCAACTCCTAGCACTAGATTGATAGTGAAATCCACCTCTTTGGCCGGAGGTAAGCCTAAAAAGTCATCTAGGAAAATTTCTATGAAATGATCAATCAATGGAGGGAAATCCAACTGACATGTTCCCTGGTCATCTAGATATAAACTCACAATCTGGGCTGTCATCCCACCCATCCCATGATGCTTGGGCCCAACTCAGCTCACCTGGAAATCCCATTCAACCTTATGTATAAACTCTCTGCCCCTTAGTGATGTGAAAATCACCCTAAAGTAATAGAAATAAAAAAAGGATAGAAAATAAACCAACTAGTCCATTTAGAGAATGAAATTAAATCCCATCATATCCAAAAAATAAAGGTTCCATAGAAAGTTACACCCACCAATCTCAAGGGGTAAATACTTGCACTAATTCACACCTTTCGTTATAATCCCTAATGGAATGTATATCATAATAACATCAAAATAAGTATAATAAAAGAGCCTAAGTATTTCTACAATGATGCCAGATATAAAACTATTCATAACACCAGTATTAAAAAGTGCAGAAGATAAAACAGAGGTGACTAGAACAGTACCTCTGATAGTAGAAGGTCTGGGATCCTGCTTCTACTGGGTCTATTTCACTGCATAAGTCTGACCCATACCGTGGCCCTGAGACACTTCTTGGCTACCCTGAGCTATCCTACCCTACTGTCGTTGAGATCCTAGGGTATATCTACCACATCCACGACCACCCCCTCAGCCTGAACAGCCTGACATATTCTAGTTCTCTGACTAGTGAGAAGCTGATGACCCCATTACTAAAAGTGGAGTTGGTGCAGACCCTCTCTCAATAGATGCTGGTGGAAACATACTACAGAAATTCTAGAAATGGCCTATCTTTCCGCAAGCTCGGCACTTGACCGGGTCCATTGGGCACTGAGGTTTAGTATTCCCAACCATTCTGCACTGGTAGTACCTCACATGGATACCGAAAGATACATTATGTCTACTACTATAACCATGAGAAAACTCTAGATGACGCTTATTCTTGCTGGTAGAAACAGTACCAGATCTCGGTGCCGAACCACCCTGGATCTCACCCCCAGATTCCTGTAGGTTGTGCTCAGTAATCAGTGCATGATTCACAATAGTAGAGACAAAAGGAAACCTGAAGACATTCACGTGTGATCATATGTCGAAACTAAGACCATCCTTGAATTGTCTATATTTCGATATATCATTACCCATCATAATAGGTGCGAATTTCTAAATCTCAGTAAACTAGGAAGAATAGTCCATAACTGAAAACATGCCTTGCTCTAGGTGCATGAAATTCTGGGCTTAGTCAGTCCTCAACATCTCGGGAAAATAGTAATCATAGAAGGCTGTATGAAAGTCTTCCCATGTCATATCCCGATGATTCCCTTCTTGAGTGATAAAATCCCACCATCTATTGGAATAATAACACAATATATATTTCACTATCTTGACCCTCCTCTCAAGAGGCATTTCTAGATGCTCAAATATATTCAACATTGATTCCCACCATGATTCCGCAGCCTGTGGTCTACTATCCCCTGAGAAATTAGGTGGATGCTAATATTGGAATATACGTGTTAGCTCTTCCATAGATGTGGTATCCTACGGTGCTCCCTAAAAGGTTTGCATGAACCTAACAAATCCTTCACGGAACTGTGTATCTACACCTGCATCCGGTATAATAGCTAGTTCCACAACTGGAACAACTGGAGGATCCATCAATAGTCCATGACCTACTATCTCTAGAGTATAATAATCACTTCTCTCCTAGAATACAACTCGTGGTCTTCATGACGACATGACTCTACAAGGTTAAGAACATGTCTTAGTTTAAACTCATTGTCAAGGTTTTTTCCATTAAATATTTCTAAAACAAAATAGGGAAATACCCTCAAATTTTGACAAAAAGGGACTACATGGCATGTAGACAGAATACACAGCGTGTACCCTTAATCTCTTACAAGGTTGTGTTCTATCATCGGCCTGGGCGTGTATCAACCCCAGGTACATAGTGTGTTCCAAGAGTACACGTCGTGTACACAGGTCTATCCTCCTAGCCAGGTACTCCCACATGGCTAGGTCCACATGGGTTGTGCCTGGGTAGGCTACATAGTGTGTACCAAAAGTACACAACATATTCTAATCAAAACTCAATAGCCCATGTTTCCTCTCACACGACCAGTTACACTGTCAGATACTACACAACATGTACACAGAGTACATGATGTGTACTCAAGACAAGTATTTCTTTCCCGAATAGGAAGAACACATGGAGTGTGTTCATGGAACCACACTCCATGTTGTCTGGGTTTCCAAATAGTAAGCCTCAGAAAATTCCCCCAAACCCCTATTTTTGTAAAATAAATCCATGATATGCCAAATTTCAATCCATGAGGGCCCATACTCCCCATGAATCTAAGTTTTCACCCATTCATAACATAACATAGCACAATTCTATACAAAAGGATGAATCATGATCCACCAAATTTCTGTCCAAGAGGGACTATACACCTTAGGAACCAAATTTTGACATCCATTCAATCCAAACCATAGAACGTACCAATACACCTATCAAAATAGCAGACATATCTGTCACATTATCTATCACAACATTATGCATTTCTAGAACGACATATATCACAACAACATACAATCTGTAATGCACCTAAAGGGAATGGAAAGAATGCATGACATGTTATTTCTAACAAGTTTCTATATGATGCATGAGATGGAATACCCTCATCTCATTGGGATACAAAAAAAAAATAGAACCACAATAATATAAATAATAACAACACAAAGCAAGTGCATCACCTAATGGTGAAATCGAATCAACTGTAATAGCTCAAAATCCAAAAGCGCAATTTAATTCGAGGCAATTTGGATTTTTCCCTATACACGGGGTAGCTACTCCCGAGCACAACTAATTACCAAATTAAATACCCTTTATATAATCTCCAAATAGTAAGGAAAACTAGAAAATAAATCCCTCTAATACCACTTTGTAATGTCCTTGATCCAGATGCCACTAAAAGGTGCCCTATACCCGGTTGGCCACATGGACTCAAGTTCATTTCCCCAAATGCCAGAGGCTTCTGACTAGAAGTGAGGGCCTAGGGTGTGATAATGGGGAAACTATGCCCTCATTGGTAGAGTATAAAATAGTGGAATAAATAATAACAATAATAAAAGTAGTAAAAAACATGAAATTGAAGTAAAAAACGGAAGACTGAAAGATAAAGATAACCAAAAGTCATATAATATCAAAATGATAAATAATGTCACATGTTCTAAGAAAATATAGAAAATAGGATACACTGTAATCAAGTACAATACAATACAAAAGTACAGTAACACAAACAAAACTAGGTAGCATCGCAAGCATTTGCTTGGTCCCATTCTCTCCTGATCCTAAGCATTAATCAAGTACTTGAAAAAGAGACCTTTACCTTATCGACACCTGTAGCAATATAGCTTATTTGGACCCAAAAAACATGACCCAAATAGGGTGTGAGAAATAAATCCCAGTAGAAAACACCTAATATCTGTGCCAATCTTTCAGTGAAAATATGTGACATGTAGTGTACAATAATGAAAGTAGTAAACTAGGAAGTACTCAAAAGTAATCAATCCTACAAGTAATGGAATTAATTTACATTCATTTAAAGTTCTTTAATCAATTCAATCTTATCGAATTATATAAGTCTTGAGGTCTAGACTAAGCCCGTCAATCCCCTATTTAAAGTGAGCACAACAAATACCTCACCAGGATATCTAAATAAAAATAAGTGAAGACTAAATCCAAGATTGTGCTTTGTCTTGGAAGACATGTCATAAGTCATTCCATTTCAATATGTCTCATGGTCAAGCCCAATTTATAATCATTTCATCACATTTAAATCATGGATAAGCCTATTGTATCAGTATTTCAACATATGTCAGGGTCAAGCCCAGTATATTAGCATTTCGGCATATGTTAGGGTCAATCCCGGTATATCAGCATTTCAACATAATAAACAACACATGTAAATTACACTATTACATAGTTAACAAAATAACAACTCACATGGGAAAATTTCATTTATAAAGAAACATATGCTAATTAAACTATGGAAAACATTTAATTAACTAATTTCAATTTAAATAACCCTTCAAAGGGAAACAAAGGCATCCCCATCAGCATCCTAGGACAAAAAACTAAATAATGGTCATCCAAGGGATAATGAATCCATGAGGTGGCCCTTAATAAAACCAAATAAGCTCAACCATGCTTCAATTAATTTACTCAATCACCTAAATGTCATTAGGTATTAACAAAGGTCAAATTCTCAACCAAGCAACACCCTAAACATGAGTGCACAACACTACATTGCATGTAAACAACTCAATATTTAATGAAAGGCACAAGACCACCTACCTAGTCCCTGTGTGACTCTCCTCATCTAGAATCAGTTTCCAATTCAAGATAGAAAAAAGTAGATCTATAAAAAAATGATAAATGATCAAACTTTAATAACTTATTTGAGAATAAAAATTAAGAATAACGGATCAAGATTAATCAAGAGCATACCGATTGGGTTCAAAAAAGACCGATGACAATCGAAATAGAGTTTAGATGCTCAACCGAGAAGGGATCAAAGTTCTAGAACTTCTTGTTCACTAACCTAGAGAGACTTCTGTACATTCTGTGAAATGGAGAGGCTACTTCCCATTTTAACCCAAAAAACAAAAATACACGGAGTGTAAGTCCATTTACATGACATGTCTATCATTTAACTGTTTATTTGGAAACTTTTTCTACGAACTTACTTTCCAGGACCTGCCAACATGGCTACATGGCATATACTAGGAAGTACATGATGTGTAGTTGGTTTTCCCTCTCTTTCTCACCGAAATCCCCACACACCATGTATTCCCTTCATACATGACCATACTACACAACCTGTTCATAGGATTACATGATATGTAACCCCTGATTCAATATTTTCCCCATTTTTCCCTTGTTTTCTTGAAAACAACTCAAAAGGAAAAGGAAAATAAGAAACCACACCTAAAATCAAGAACCAGGTTCTTACAAACCCTTTTCTTAAAATTTTTTAATAGGTATTCATTTCCCATCATATGGGATGAGCATTCACTATCTAAAATCTAGATTCTTATTTTATTTATATCTTTGAGGGATACTTCTATAAGATTGGTTTTTTTCAATTTTATTCTTTTCCTTCCATGAAATATTAGATTGAATGAGGTATAGATATGACCTTTAAAATATCTTTTCCATGTGAATGGGTTCTTCATGATCATATTATTATTCCAGAGGAGAAAACCTATTTTTAAGAGCAACAATTTCTAGTTGAAGAGTATTGGATTGTCTCTAAGTTCTATATGTATTGTTTATGCCTTTCTTCTTCCTGTAATAAACAAATTTATGGACAAATTTATAACAATGAAAACAATATCCATAGATATTATTTCTTTTATAAGAAGCGGGATATGAATTTGATCTCTTTTTTTTGAATTCTTAGTTCTTCCCCTTTCAAATAGCTCCATGCCTTTTTATAGTATGACATGGTATAGCCCAGATAGCCACATCATTGACATTTCATAATAAGAATTTTTTTCTCACTTATGTTCCTCCCCATGTCTCCTTCTTTAGTAAAATATTTTGACTACCTATAATTTTGAGAAACTTGTGGATAGGATTCAGTTCTCCTTTTAGTTTTATTTGAGGTTATCTTTGTTGGTACTTCAGTTGACTTTGCGATATTTTAAACTTTTGATTCCACTTTTCTTAGGTTTATCTTATTTCCAACTTTTTATGTTTCAGTATCATACCCAATTCCACTTTTGACCATTAATGTGGACCTTTGATCATTCAAAGCCTTTTCTACTCCATCAGAACCCTGTTTAGCACTCTCTAGTAGCTCAACATATGAGAATCTTCCAAACTGTATTTTTTTTATTTTTAATTTGATTCACTTTCTAGTTTACTCCTAAGAGTAATAACTTCTTCTTCAAGATCCTCAATAGTCTTGGAATTCTCCTCCAATATAGATGTAAGGTCATTATGAAATTTTCCTGTTCTTCAATTATGAGCTTCAGTTCCACTACATCTTCTGTGCTTTCAAGGGTTGTTGACAATTATTTCACTGCTTCTTCCATTCATTCAATTTAAGATTCAAGCTGATCAGCATATTCTGATGATTCTTCCTCAACTGCTATCCACTTTTTGTATATGTTTCTTTGATCTTCAATCTTACCAAGATCATCCTTAAGTTTCAACTTGAGATCAACATCAACAATAAACTGATCATCTCTAGATCTATCTTTTGATGATTCTGACTTTCTAACTATATACATAATAAATGATTGAGTTACATATTTAAACTCTAGTTCATCTTCCTTAAATATATCATTATCATCATTATAATCTTTATAGGAAAAACTATTTATTTGTAATTTATTTTCAGATTTGAATTCTCCCTTTTGAGAGAACCTTTTCTGAGGCTTCTATGGGTTTCCAGTCTCACTTTCTTCATCATCAAACTTCCTTGAGCACCGAGAGGAAATGTGCCTAACTCTACCATAATAAAAGGACACCAAAGGTATCTTTACTTCAAATATCCCTTTTTCTCTCTTGAATTTATTGGAAAATAGATAAAGAATTTTTTCTTCCTCATTAAATTCATTAGAAAAATCTCTTGAAATATCAAATTTTTTCATGTATTTGAATTCTATATCCTTTCTAACATGACCTATTTCATCATCTAGTTTGACACACATTTCATATGATACCAAACTGCCCAGAAGATCATCCAAAGAAAGTTTTGAAAGATATCTTTCCTCATGGGCTGACACTTTTGAATTATAAATAAGTGGAACACTTATCAAGATTTTCTTTATGATTTCAATGTCTTTTATTTCTTCCACAATCCATTTAATTTCTCTTAAAACTTTAGTAATTCGATTGAAAAATCTATTTGCATTTTCATTAGGACGCATCTTCAGATCAGCAAACCTGTTGCGCAGAACTTGAAGTTTGGACTCCCTCACTTTTTTATCTCCTTCGTATATATTTTCTAGCTTTTAACACATAGACTTGGATGAGGTTTATCTCATCACCATAAAATAGATTTGATTAGATAGAGATGCAGTGAGGTCATTTTTTTCTTTATCATCAGCATCAATCATTTTCTTGTTTGTATCAGTCATAGAAAACCCAGTTGGATTAGTGACTTGTATTCCCTATGTAGTGGAAAAAATGACTTCCATTACAATAGATATTAGATGATATATCATCCCATTCTTCCATATTTTAAAGTTACTTCCACCAAATGGGGAACTCCCCTAACATTAAATGTATTCTCCATGATATCAAAAAAGGATAGATTTAACACTAGTAACCTCCATATGATACCACTTGAAGGACCCTGGAACACCTAGAGAGGGGAGGGGTGAATTAGGGTGTCAATTTTTTCTTCAAAAGTGATGGATATTATTCCCATGTTGGAATGAAACTGTTAAAACTATCTGATAAGAAATATTAGTAAACAAACAATCACATGAAAAGATTAAACACAACAATTTTACTTGGTTCACAATTAAGGGATAGTCTAGAAGCATACACCGATAGTGTGTTGATCGTACCTAAATCCACTAAAATTAACTAGTTCTGGAGTAATTTTTTTAGAAATAGTCACTATATTCTAGGCACACTGCGTTTACAATATTTCATGTATAGCTCATTACATCCCTTGGAACACTTCCATCAAATCCCCCTAGATCACAACCTTGAGAGGAACACACACACAATTTATGGACTTGTAGGTCCCTTTATTTTCATTAAATCACACATCATCAATTTTAGATGGATTATATGTTGAATTCATACTTTTACCCATAGAATTAATCCACTTTTCCATGCATTGATAGTTTTAAAACTATTCCTCCATGAACTAGCCTAATTCCTCTATGAACTACGCTACACCATGCAGCACATGTTCTTTACTAACCACATCCCTATGTGGACTGCCTCTTCTTCTACGGACCATATCTCCTTTGTGGATTGCTTCTTCCTCTACTGATCAACCATTATTATATGTACCATCCCTACTTCACAGATGAGTTCCTCTTCTGAGAACCATCCCTACTTCTCAGACTATCTTCACTTCTGCATACCATCTCCATGTACTGCCTATGCATACCACCTATGGTACTGACTCTACGTAATACCTCCACTTAATTACTTTTCATACTGAATCCATGTACTATGTACTACCTCTACTTATGTGTAATTCCTTCTTCCACAGACTGTTTCTTCTGTGGGCCACTTATTCTCCTTCGCAGTCTCCCTGTGAACTCTTTCAGACTTAGCTTAATTTCTTCCTAAAGTGAAGATGTTTTCTAATGAATTTTTTTAAACTAATTATGGGATTAGTGGTCCTTATATAGAAAATAGATCTGAAAATATCACTAAACCAAATTACCAAAATCTTTGATGTGGCACAACCACAACGTATCGTGTTCCTTCTATGAACCATTTTTCCCTTTGCGGTCCATGTATCACCTTTCCTTCATGGCGGCTGATTCCTTTTGTGAACTAAATCCGTTATGTCTCCACATATATCTTCCTACTTTCCATGAATGACAATACATACCACTAATCATTTACCTCCCACGATCTATGAACATCCCGCAAACTATTTTCGTCCAGCTAACCGTTTCCCCTTCACGGTTCGCGTACCATACCTCACGGTCCGCATAACACTGCTATGTGGAAATACCATTATGCATACTCCCTTTTTAGTCCATGAACTATTATTTGCGGTCCATATACTGTTCACCCCTACACATAAATTCTTCCTTTTCCAAAAAAAACTCCTGATTTTGAGGTCCAAAAATTTGGTAAACACTAGGAAACGATGCCACCATCAACACTATTGTTGACCTGTACTATAAAAACACTTGTCTTGAAAACTCCTTCATCAACCTGATTGAAAAAAACACAAACCAAACTCCATTACCAAAAAATAACAACCTTGGGTCCAACACTTTACCTATAAAAATTTCATACTAACCAGGACATCACGTAGGACAGTGGTAGGCATGAAACCCTTATCATCCTTAGGTCACGGGTTCAAGACCCATCACCTTTCTAGATGTGCTGGGTTGTCACCCTGAATATGGGTTCCCCCCTTTTTTTAAACATGAAATATATTTCCTCCCTAAATAAGACTTCATGTTGATCCTAGGGGTTACAAATACCTAAACCCAATAAACATCTAAAAAAATGTCATTAATAACATCAAATGAGGGGTATAATACTTTGAACTTTTGACCATACTTAATCTTATAGACTTATGATGATATCTATAACTCCTAAGATAAAATCACATGAAAAGAATCATAATCTATAAAGTTATATAAACTGAACTTTGATACCGACTATAATAGCCTCAGATCCACACTCCCATATTTGGTTCTGAAATAATAAACTTTACATTTCCAATTTTGATGCTGATAAGGTGGAACCATTTTTTTCCATCCAAAAATTACAAAAGAAAAATAAAAAATTGGATCACTTACATCCTAGAGGACCTTTTAGGTTTATATTTTTAGAGAATTAGGGAAAAATCCTACATAAATAATTCAGATGACTTTAAATGATCATTTTCACCACTTAACCCATATTTTATTTTTCAAATAAAGACATCATCATCATCCATATGAAATCCATTCTAGACATAATTTTTTCAACCTATTTCTTTATAACCTAGGGAAAATGAAACATAAGAGGGGTTATCTCAAATTCTCATTGAGGGAAAGTGTAATCAGTAACAAATGAATTTCATCAGTGAGAATAAGAAGAGCATATGTGTTTGATGAAATAATAAAAGTGAATGAGTATAATATATGAATATTTATACCCATAAATACCTGGATAATTAAATATGAAAACATTTCATAAGGAATTAATATAGGAAAAAGTCATAATAATCAACAAACATGTTCCATGTGATATCAATCTTGATCAAATTAAACCTCATAAACCCATAGCAAGCATAGATAAAACATATTGGTATCTTGGAATATCATCTCATATAACACTTATAAGACCCTTAAAAATCAGAATAACCATATGAACAACTTCCAATATAATTATTCAGAGAACATAATCATCACCCAATTAATTAGAGTGCTATTTGGGTGCACCCATAATATAAGCTATAATGGGTTCACCCAGAACTATCTGGGTTTACCCATCATTTATAATTTCCAAGAATAGAATAATGAATAAACCACATAGAGAATTAATTTAATCATAACTCATTGAAACAAAATTTATTATTTTTAGAACATGATTAACCCATGGAAAATAAATGGGTTCTATAACAATGATTAACCTGTAGAAAAGAAACGGGTTCTATAAAAATCTCTTTGAAGAAATCATTATCCATCCAGAGAAAGAATGAGGATGGTATCATTAAAAAATATCCCCAGTGGAGGATAAGTAAAAACAATGGTTTTTGAATTTTATGAATGTAAATAACTTTAAAATATAATTAAATATATTTTGAGTAAAATAACCTTTTCATTTTGAAAATAACTTTTTAAAACATAAACCATTTTAAAAATAATTTTATTTGAAAATAATTTTATTTGAAAATAAACTTGAAATATTATAAAGGAATATTTTAAAAATAATTTAAAATATTTCTTAGGGAAAATATTATTTAGGATTTGAAAAAAAATTAAAACATTTTTTAAAACATTTTTGAAAACATTTTTAGAAAACATAGTTTTGGAAGAAAAAGAGTTTTCGACTGAAAATATGATTTTTCATAAAAACATTTCTTTGAACTCTTGAGTACATAAAGAGAGGAAAATGAAGGTAAAAAATGTATTATCATGATATAAAAATATTATAATAAAATACATGAGGATTATTTAGAGGTATATCATAATATTTCAATAATAGAGACTTAATCACAAACAATCCTGATAATTGATGAGATTGTAAGATGAAACTCTTACCACTTTGGTAACATTGAATTGTAAGCCCAATGAAATAATAAAATTAAATGAAACTTATAATATCATGAAAACAATTATATTCATGATATAAAATTTCAAAGGTGTAGTATATACACCTCATAAAATAAGATAGGTGTATAACATAACAAATGTCTCAAAGAAGGTAAATTGAGACAAAAATACCTTACTACTCTAATAACTTTTAAACTATAAACCCCATAAATATAGATCCTAAAATTGATATGTAAATAACCATAAATTTAAGAATAATAATATTAAAATACATTCATGTTAATTATATTAATCACACAACAAAAATAATTGGTGAATATGGCATGTATCTCACCGAAATAAAAGTTAGACGAGAAAAACCCCTAACTTGAGTTCGAATCATCATTCTTATTATTTATATTACAAAATAATAAAATTATTTTAGTTATTTAATTTCTTGATAACTTTTTCTAAGTTTATTATTATTTTTATTTCAATTATGAACAAGTTATATACAATTACTTTATCAATTAAGTTTACATCATATGTTTTGATGATATTTGTCTTATGTGTCAAAATGAATTTGGTAGGTTGAATATGTTCAAAGGGGTAATTATTTAATCATATAAATAACAATAACCATGAAATAATTATCATATTTTAACATATTTTTTTTTAAACCAATCATGGAAGATGGTTATGAAAAATGGACTAATGTTACAATCATGGAGATGGTAGGCCGTACATACTCATGAGTAATGTTTCCATTTTTTCAATGATAATTATGGAAAGAATGTAGGTATTGTTTTAACTTTAAAAAATGATAATTATATCATAAAAATCATTATATTTAATTATATATACTTATATATATATATATATCATTCTTGTGATGTGGTGATGAAAAAATAAGAATCACATCGCTTCGAGGAGGTGGTAGTATATACATCCACGAACGACGTTATCACTTTTTCAGTGTGTGAAATAGAAAGAAGAAAATGATATATTATATTTAAAAAAGGAAATTATGTAATTAATATCATAAGTATGTCATTTATATCATACATTTTCGTTATAGTTACCCTTATTACCTTTCATGTAACACATTAGTGAAAAACACTTCACATCGCTTCGCAAGGCGGTAGTTCGCCGTACACACGAGCAAAATTATTGTATCCCCTATAGTATGGAATGTAAATTTTTTTATATGATGTAATAACTCCATAGGTATTATTATGTTACAAATATCATAAATATCATATTTAAACTACATGTTCATCATTATTCCCAACCATGAGAGGTGGTAATGGAAAAACAAACAACATCGTTTCGTGAGGCGGTAGTCCTCCGTACAAATGAATGATAATTTCATAACCCATTTGATGGAAGTGTATGTGGGTGTAGGTCATACCCTTAACATAATAACATATCATTATATTTTGGATAATGTGGTTATTATATGATCATGTTATAATAATAATTGAAGGTGGTGGAGAATGAAATAAAACAAAAACACATAGTGATGAACATCACCCATTCTTCAGGTAACTCCTTTTGGTTTGCACCAAAATATAGAGATCGATATGTTAAAACTATATATATTTATGTTAATATTTTATTGTAATAATGAATTTTTGACCCTTGATGTTTTATAACATTTTTCTATCTTCTTTTTCATTAATGTATTTCATTCACCATTCATTACAAATATTTGAATTCATGTTTCATCAACGTTTTGCTTTGCTTACCATCAATCATGCATTTTAGGTCTTGAAATTTCTCATGGTTTTAATTGATATTCAACCAACTTGTCAACATTTTATCATCACCATCTTCATTAGTTTGAGGATGTTAGTAATAAATTAGTAAGTTATATTTTCTATGATAATTATTGTGAATCTTGATTTCTCTCTTACATTTTTAGAAAGAACTACTTGTTCTGGATTTTGGATGTCAAAATGATTCTAAACACAAATGAATTCAGAAAGATGATTAACGTTGGTAATCAATATTTATCTCAATAATATTCTCTACCCCTAATATTCCTCTATCATTGTTTCCAAAAAAATCTAGAATGGTATTATCCTGATGCTCAGTTGTGGGTGATTAAGGGTGTTTAAACAATCATTTTCATTGGCGTTTACATGTTTTTCTTTAACAGAAACTCTCAAGAGTTCCCACATCCATAACTGAGCACAAAACTACTTTCCAAAGGCAGGTGTTCCTTTGGGGTTTCAGACCCAATGACACTTAGTAACTCACATTGGTTAAGAGGATGGGAGTTTGGGATCATCACATCCTTTTGGAGGGAATTATTACCTACTTTGGGACACTCTTATAGATTTAATAAATGTTTGTGAAATCCTTCATAGACCCTGATATGGGACTAGTTACCCCTATGTTAATGAATTGATTAAGACCATATATTAATAGAAAAAACTATGTGCATATCACATGTTCTTCATCATTCTCTTATTTATTTATGATGATCTAGTTTATATCCATGTTCGGGAACTCTAGAGTTTATTACTGTCTAGAGAGGTAGTTGGTGTCTTGGTGATAGTATTGAACCTCTATAAGGTGTCCTACATATCCTGTGAGAACATGAATAAAAAACCATGTAGTTTGTTTGACATAGTTTAAGGTCATGTTACTGGACCAATCCATGCAGTTTAACGTCATGAAGTAAGGATGTAAATATAAGGATCATGCCTCAATTATGTGTCCTATGTATCCTATTAAGATAGGAATCATGGTCTTTATAGTTCATGTTTGTGTCGTGAAAGATATGACAATAGAGGCCTTTGGTAGGGATTGCACATATAAGGATTCCTTGAATTACCTCATTAGAAATATGGCCCTTTGAGTGAACATGAGATGTAATCTGACATCCTAATGATGGACCCACACTAGGGTGGGGGTATTCTCATCATGCTATTGGTATAATCATTGTTAGTCCCTAAGTCAATGTGAGTCATTCTTGGTGTTAGAAATAAGAGATAGCGGGAGATCGAACACATCACATGAGAGCATATTTTCACAGGGCTTACACATCAAAGTTTCCCTTTAAGAGGTATGATTACCAGTATCATGGAGGATATGGTATGTAACTTGGGACTTAGGAATTTTTCCTACATATCCTATTTATAACGGTAATTAGATCCATCATAGTTCGATTCTACCCTAACTAATTGATGGATTTGAGGTACTTGAGGGCATGGTTGGGGATTACACTTAAAATGATGCCCATGTACGATCCCATTTATCATCCACTGATGGATGGGGAAGGATGATAGAATCATATGAAGAATTTATTCTTATGATTTGAGAATATTTAATATATTTAAGGACTTACACTGGGGTGGATTCAAATTTGATCTCGAGCCTTAGGAAGACGTCCTACGTATCCTAGGTATGGTAGGAATCAGAGTTCTTTTAGTTCAAGTACCACCTAACCCACTAATGGGTTGGGGCAGGTGATCCTATTTGGATATATTATGGTTATAACCTATGTTTTATGAATGAACGGGGCTCACACTAGGATGGATTACCATTTACATACTCATTCTTTATCTTCTAAAAGATTAAAAAGAGACGATGACCATAAAAGGTCTATTGGATATGCTTGGTATGAAATAGAGGGCTCGTATATGAGCATGACATAGATAGGGTCGCATGAGTGCGTAACCCTAACCCATTAAGGACTATTAATTTATAAAGAAGGTATGCAGATGAAGGTTCCTAACCAGGGGTCTATATAGCATAAGTCTGTTTGTGTCTTCTGGATGAAGTTGACATGTCCTAGGGGATGTATCCACCATGTCTTGATTGTCTACTGGACATGTCTTGACTGTATGATGGACATGTTTTGGGTGTCAGTCGTACATGTAAGACACGTCCAAGGGTTTCTTCCTGACATGTCCAAGATGCTTCGCATGATCTAAGTTAATGTGTTTAAGATCTTCCACATGATCGAAGGGGACATGTCGAAGGTCTTTCACATGGTCACTTGACTTGTCTTGAATGTATTCTCATGATCAAATATGACATGTCCAGGGTATTTCTCATGATCAAATGACTTGTCTTAGATTTATTCATATGATCAAAGCATGCATGTCTGATATTCTTTTTATAATTAAAGTGGACATGTCTATACGATGTCACATGATCAACCTGACTTTTCCTTGGGATTTTGCATTACAATTCTAACATTTTAATAATAAATCACATGAAAATGCCAACATTTTGATAAGTTTCCATGAGATCAACCCACCTTGTCCATAGGAAATCACATGACAATGCCGATATGTCAATAAGATGTCACATAAGCAACCTGAATTGTCCAAGGCCCATATTACAATCAAAGTGACACATCCAAGGCTGCCCAGGGACATCACAAGACTAATGAAGAATCTTTAAATTTCATGACCTTAAATTAATCATGTAGCAGGGTCTTGCGAACATGTTTATGTTCTTGAGGCTTCCCAAATGTTGAAGCTACATGTACAAAGGGATCATGCCTCAAGGTTGAATAGACAATAATCTACCTAGGAAAAGGGTTGCATGGCTAAGGGTTTTCTTCATAACCACACCTCCTAGGGCCTTCATGGTGATGGAAGGGCCTTTACATGGGTTCTATTATATTACAAGGCCCTGCACGGGTTGATGAATGCTCACATGATGGAGTCGCATGAAGCTCCATTGTTCATGAGATCACATGACCTATAAAAGGTATCATTATGGGTTCTATGATTATGTGTAGGGGCTTCATATTCAAGTAGTCATGTGAAAGGATGAAGGTACACAATTCATGGCGATGAGGAGTTCATGGAATATGGGGGTTCCTATCCTCGATGTTTTCCTTTCATGGACATGGATTTGTGGGGATGCTGCATATTGAGGCAACCACCTCCTAGGCTGCATGTGAGAATCTTAAGACTGAGGGTTCGTAACATTGCATGTCCACTAGTGTATATGAGTGGACACCTGTATGGGTGAATGATATGTCCAAGGTATTGTAATATCACATAACATGAGGTTATATTACTCATGCAATTACGTGACCCAGAGGGTGGTCTTATGAGAGATCTTGTGAACATGTATAGGGGGTTCATGGCCAAGTGGAGATACTATTTCATAGGGGATCTACATGACATTATTATCTCATGAGATCAAATGATATTAATATGGTGACATGATGGGTTCTTATAGTGTCATCCCTCATATGTTTCCCTTATTCTTCTCTGATGCTCTACCTCCCCTTTCCCGCATGTGTTTTTTTATGGGGAAGGTAGGGTTTATATAGTAGAGGGAGAATGAGGTTGATGCCACTTTTCATGGGGAGGATGCTGCATGCAATGGATTTAGGTAGTGGGTGGCCTCATGTGATCAACATCATGTGATCTTAAGAGACGTGATTCATCTTATGATGGCTACTCGTGATCGCATGATCAGTTTCATGTAGTGGATTTGTTTCTTGGGCATCACATGTATGTAAGGAGTTCATCGCCTTAGCTTGACTACCCTTCACACGATGAGGTATAATATAGCCGATGATAGCCTCACATGATTTCCTTAGGGGTTCCATATGATCCTATAGTGTACCAGTGGAAAACCGCTCATAGTCTTCATGTAAGGGAATAATGAAATTCCAAAATATTGGAGCCTCTTGCATCGCTGTTTTTCATGTGATGCTTATGTAGAGTCCATTTTTCTTCACCTAATCATTATCATTCGATCAATAAACCCCTCTTGTGATGGCCTCTCACGGTTCACATGAATGGATTCACATCATGGTATCTAGTGTCTAGGACCTTCAAAGCACCACATGCATGAAAATGATGTTTCATAAATGACTTATATAATAACCCATGACCCGCACTCCCATATTTGGTGCTAAAATTGTAAAATTTATATTTCTAGATTTGATACTGATAAGGGTGACCCATTTTTTTACATAAAAATATTACAACATCAAAAGGAAGAATTGGATCACTTACATCATAGAGTACCTTTTAGGTTTAATGTTTTAGAGAATTAGGACAGACTCCTACATAAAAAATTCATATGAATTTACATAATCATTTCTACCACTTAACCCAACTTTCCCTTTTCAAATTAAGACATCATCATCATCATCATCCATATGAAATATATTCTAGACATAATTTGTTCAATCTATTTCTTTATAACCTGGGGAAAAAGAAATAAATGATGGGTGAGATCAAATACACAGTAAGGGAAAATAAAATCATTAACAAATGAATTTCATCAGTGAGAATGATAAGAACATAAGGGTATGATGACATAGCCAAAGTGAATGAGTATAACATACAAGTATTAATACCCATCAATACTTGGATCATTAAACATGAAAAAATGGAACAAGGAATTAACAAAGGAAAAGTTCATAAGAATAAAAAATCATGTTCCATGTGATATCAATCTTGATCAAATGAAACATCATAAACCCATAACAAGCATAGATAAAACATATTGGTATCTTAAAATATCCTCTCATAGAACCATTATAGAACTCTTAAAGAACCCTTAAAATTGAAAAAACCATATGACCATCTTCAAATATAAATATTTGAAGAACATAATCATTACTTATTGTATTAAATCACTATCCAGGTGCACCCATCATTTATAACATATAAGAATATAATAATGAATAAAGCACTTAGATAATTTATTTCATCATAAATCATTGAAACATACTTTATTCTTTTTAGAACATGATTAACCCATGGAAAATAAATAGGTTCCATAAAAATGATTAACCTATGGAAAAGAAATAGGTTCCATGAAAATCATTTTGAGACATGATTAACCCATGGAAAAGAAAGGGATTCTATAAAAATCTTTTTGAAATGATTATAACCCATCCAGAGAAAGAATGAGGATGGTATCAATACCAAATATTCCTAGTGGAGGGTAAGTAACAAAAAGGTTTGTTGACATTGATAAATATAAATACCATTAAAATATCATTAAATACATTTTGAGGAAAATACCCTTTTCATTTTAAAAATCACTTTTTAAAACATAAAACATTTTAAAAATCCTTTTTTTTTTGAAAATAATCTTGAAATATTATAAAGAAATATTTTAAAAATCATTTAAAAAATTTCTTTAGTAAAATATCCTTTAATATTTGAAAAAAAATTTAAAAAATTTTTGAATTTTTTTTTATAAAACATGGATTTGGAAGAAAAATAGTTTTCTACCAAAAAGATGATTTTTCATAAAAACATTTCTTTTAAATATTGGGTACATAAAGAGAGGAAAATGAAGATAAAACATGAATTATTAGGAAATAAATAGAGGATAATAAAATTCATGATAATTATTTATAGGTAGATCATATGATTTCATCATTGGAGACTTGATCACAAACAATCTTGATAATCGATGAGATTGTAACATGAAACTCTTACCACTTCAGTAACATTAAATCATAAGCCCCATGAAAGAATAATATTAAATGAAAAATAGAATATCATGAATATAAGGTGATTTAGGATATAAAATTTCAAAGGGTAATTATATACACATCATAAAATAATATAGATTTATAATATAACAAATGACTCAAAGAAGACAAATTGAGACAAAAAATCACTTACCGCTTTGGAAACTTTGAAATTGTAAACCCCATGAAAGAGATATCCTAAAATGGATATGTAAATACCCATAAATTTAAATATAATAATAATAAAATACATTCATGGGAATTATATTCACCACACAACAAAAATAAGTAGTGAATATGGCATGTATCTTATAGAAATAAAAGTGAGATGAGAAAAACCCTTACCTTGATCTCGAATCATCATTCTTGTTCTTTATCTTATAGAATAATAAAATTATGTTAATTATTTACAATCTTGATAAATTTTTACAAGTTTATTATTAATTTTATTTCAATTATAAAAAATTTATATATAATTAATTAATCAATTAAATTTACATTGTATGTTTTGAAGATATTTTGATTATGTGTCAAAATGATTTTGGTAGGTTGACTACATTCAAAGAGGCATTTATTTAATCATCTATAAAATAGTAATCATGAAATAATTATCATATTTTTACATAAATTATTGTGAAATAATTATCATATTTTTACATAAATTATTATTTTAAAACTGATCATTGAAGATGGCTATGAAAAATGAACTAACGTTACGATCATGGAGACAATAGGCCGTACGTACGCATGAGTAACATTTCCATTTTTTCAATGATCATTATTTAAAGAAGCTATGAACTATTTTACATTTCAAATATGGTAATTTTATCATAATACCATTATATTCAATTATATATACTTATATATATCATTCTTGTGATGTAGTGATGAAAAAAGATGAATCACATCACTTTGAGGAGGCAGTAGTCCACACCTCCACGAATGACTTTATCACTTTTTCAATTTGTGAAATGGTAAGAAGAATATGATATATTATATTTAGAAAAATTTAATTTTTTAATTAATATCATAATTACATAATTTATATCATATTTATTCATTATAGTTACCCTTATTACCTTCCATGTAACACATTAGTGAAAAATACTTCATATCACTTTGCGAGGTGGTAGTCCGCCACACACATGAGCAATGTTATCATATCCCCTACGGTATAGAATGTAAAAAAGGGTGTATATGATATAATGAATCCCAAGGTTTTATTATGTTATAAATATCATAAATATAATATATAAATAGCATGAACATCATTATGGCCAACCATGAGAGGTGGTAATAGAAAAATGAATGACATCATTTCACGAGACGGTAGTCTGCTGTACACACGAATGATGATTTCATAACCCATTTGATGGAAGTGTGTGTGGGTGTAGGTAATTACCTTAACATAAAAATACTTCAGTATATTTAGTATACTGAGGTTATTATATAATAATTGTGTAAGAATAATTGAAGGGGGTGATGAAAGAAATAAAACAAAAAGGCATGTTGATGAATGTTACCTCTTCTTCAAGTAACTCCTGTTGGTTTGCACCAAAGGCCTTATTTGGTTAGATTTATGCTCAAAGTAATGATTATAAGATTAATATATGGATGTGGAGAATTTATTTATGGAGGTTTGTTCCAAACCAATTGGTTTTGAAGGTGTGAAGAGAGGAGGATAGGTGGTGGACTTTTATAAGTGGGGGAGGAGACAAACTTAGTATTTTTCAAAAGAAAGTTAGGTGAACCCTTTTTTTTACCAACTAAAAGAATAAAATAATACACAAAAATAAATAATAGAAGGTAAAATATATAAATATGTCCAAAACATTGGTTTTGGACAAGTTTCTAGGTCATTTGTTCCTATAAGTTTAATGTTTAACCACTAAGTAAACTCGTATTTACCTTAAACACTTTAATTAATTTTAATTGATTTAAATAATTTTTTTGGTAAAAAATTAATATGAACCTATTAGAAATTATAAATTGTTATTATTCAAAATATGGAATCAATTTTTCCAAATTTAATTTACACAATTGATAAAATTTAATTTAATATTAATCCCGTAGACATGGTGAGACAATGAGTTTTTAAATAGAGTAATTTTTTAGAAAAAGATGATTCTATATTAACTCTATGACTAATACTAATAATTTTATGAAGATAAATTTATATTTAATGATATATAATATATAAATTTCAATTAAAACATTTCCCATTAGTTATTATTTTAATTAACTAAAAATGAGAAACATTATTCATTTTAAAACAGTTTTTAGAAAAACCCATCTTTAAACCCAAAAATAAATTTATATTAAAAACCAATAAAAAGTTGATTAAAAATTAATTAATTGGAATAAATATAATTAAATAATACTTATGTTACTTTAAATCATATTATAAACATATTGGGACTCTTAAATTACTTAAATTATTGAAAAGAAAAGACCTTTTTTGCAAAAAATCGGTATTTTTCACTTTTCACTAAAAATGAAACTTTTTAGAATAATACAAAAAATAAAACCTAAGATAATTTTGATATTAAGAATAAAAAAATTAACTTTATTTTTTAAAATAAAAATTATAAAATTTTTAGAAATTAATTTTAAAATAAGTGTGCCATAAAAAGGAGACAAAACTATTTTTTTTAAAAAAATAAAGTTTTTAAGCATAAAATTAGATTTATTTTTATCTATTGTATAGAAAACAAAAAGGATGAATGTTAAACATTAGATTAGAAATATTACATATAAATTTAATTAATATAATCCAAAAAGTGTTTTTTTTATTTTATTGATATAAAAAACACTTGTGCGCATTAAAATAGTTTTTCAAAAAAAAAATTTCTTTTTTTTTCAAAAGGGTTTTATTTTCATTTCTAATTAATTGGTAACCAAAGAATTTATCATATATACATGTTTAAAATATAAATTAATATTTCAATTAATCCTGTTCATACCTTCTATTCATACAACTAGGTTATAAATGTAATATATATTATGGGTCATTTAAGTTTGGTTTTGCATTTTGAATACATCATTGAACATAAAAATCTCAGGGCTACTTAAAACCCAAGCTAAACTGAGTGTTGCATGTAACACAATATAAAATCAATGTATAATTTCCTTTATAATATAAAATATAATTTTATTCTTTTAAAATATCAGGGTGTTGCATCCTCTCCCCTTTAATAAATTGCATCCTTGTAAATTGTATTTTATCTCAGCAATCAAAGGATGGACACTTGAAAATACTTTTATTTAAAACCCACATAGAAAAAAGGGTTAATAAAACATCTTCTTAATAATAGAGAAATGTAATTACAAAGGTCATATGGAATAACATATAACTAGGTTTCCAAATAGGACAACATAGGTTGGATTGGAGGAAAAACATAAATAATTATAGGGAGTGATTGAGGTCATTGATTATAGGAAAGTGAATGATCAATAGAGAGTTAAGGGACTCAAAACCATAAATATGTGAAGATAGAAAAGACCATAGGTTCATCATAATTGAAGGTACCGGGATAATATTTTTGTTTCAATATCATTTTTATAGATTTGAGGAATTCTCTTACTATTTAGACTAAGAGAAGAAGGAATATATACTTACTTTATGGGTAGAATTTCATCCTTTTGTCACTTTCACCATAATATAATATTTTTCTCTAAATTATGAGTATTCAAGATGAATTTTTAATTCCCAAATCACTAAAATCAACTTTTAAAGACCACATAACCATAAAAGGTATAAAAAATTATTCTCATTGTCTATAAACATTAACCAAAAACAAAATGGTTAGCCCATGGTAAGATAATTCCCAAAATGAATAAACTATTATATGATACAATAATATTAAAAATTAAATAGTAATACCCAAAGTTTAAACTAAATTATTCCATAAATTACTATCCTTAAAAATTCTTCAAACATTTCCTAACTATGTTTGAAACCCAAGGATTAAAAGGATTTGATCATATATTCTTCCAAGATAAATCAACCGTTAATCCACAAATAAAATACCATATTTTTTTGAAATAAACTTAATATTTACATATAAAAATGTAATACTAACTAAGACATTATGTAAACCAGTGGTAGGATCAAATCACTTATCATCATTCAGTTATGGGTTTTATCCCCACCGCTTTACTAGATGCAATAGGTTGTCACCCAACATACAGGTTGTTCCCCCATTTTTTTAACATGAAAAATAATTACTCCCTAAATAACACTTCATGTTGATCATATGGGTTGAAAATACCTAAACCCCATAAAAATCTCCAAAAATTTCATTAATAACCTCAAAATTATTACTACTTAAAACCCTCAAATGAGGTTTCTAAGACTTTGAAATTTTGATCTTTCTGAATCTTATAGACTTGTGATGGTATCCATAACTCTTAATATAACCTCACATTATAACATCATAATATAAAAATTTATCTAAACCAACCTTTGATACCAACTATAATATCCCAGGACCCACACTCCCAGATTTGGTGCTGAAATCGTATAATTTACATTTTTGGATTTAATACCGATAAGAGTGAACCATTTTTTTCTATCCTAACATTACAACATCAAAAGGAAAAATTGGATCAATTATATCCTAGAGTAAATTTTAGGTTTATAGATTTAGATAATTAGGATAAACTCCTACAAAAATAATTCGCATGACTTTAAATGATCATTTCTCCCAATTAACTCAGATTTTCTTTTTCAAATTAAGACATCATCATCATCATCCATATGAAATCCCTTCTAGACATAATTTGTTCAACCTATTTCTTTATAACCTGGGGAAAATGAAACATAATAGGGGTGAGATCAAATGATAAAAAATAGAAAACATAATCATTAAAAAATTAATGTCATTAGTGAGAATAAGAAGAGCATAAGGGTATGGCGACATAATCAAAGTTCATGAGTATAACATACAAATATTCATACCCACAAATACCTGGATCATTAAACATGAAAACATGTAATAAGGAATTGACCAAGTAAAAAGTCAGATGAATCAATAATAATGTTCCATGTGATATCAATATTGATCAAATGAAATATCATAAACCCATAGTAATCATAGATAAAACATATTGGTATCTTGGAATATCATCTTATAGAACCCTTACAAAAACCTTATAGAAACCTTAAAGAACCCTTACATAACCCTTATAGAACCCTTAAAAATTATAATAACCATGTGAAAAACTTCCAATATAATTATCTAGAGAATATAATCATTACCCAATGCATTGGAGAGCTCTCTGGGTTCAACCATCATATAATCTAGAAGAGGCTCACCCAACACTATCTGGGAACACCCATAATTTATAATGTCAAAGAACTGAATAATTAATAAATCACATAGAGAATTAATTTCATTATAACTCATTGAAAAAATATTTATTATTTTCAGAACATGATTAACCCATTGAAAATAAATAGGTTCCATAACAATGATTAACCCATGGAAAAGAAACAGGTTCCATGATAATCATTTTGAGACATGATTAACCCATGGAAAAGAAAGGGGTTCCATAAAAATCTATTAAAAACAATTATAACCCATACAGAAAAAGAATTATTATGGTATAAATACAAAATATCCCAAGTGTAGGTTAAGTAACAACAATATTTATTTACATTGATCAATAAAAATACCCTTAAAAGATCATTAAATACATTTTGAGGAAAATACCCTTTTCATTTTGAAAACCACTTTTTAAAACTTAAAACATTTTGAAAAACATTTTATTTAAAAATAACCATGAAATATTATAATGGAAGCTTTTAAAAACCATTCAAAACATTTCTTGAGGAAAATATCCTTTATTATTTTAAAAACACTTTTAAAAACATTTTAAAAAAAACATGGATTTGAAAAAAAGAGAGTTTTCGACAAAAAAGATGATTTTTCATAAAAACATTTATTTGGACTCTTGAGTACATAAAGAGAGGAAAATGAAGATGAAACATGTATTAAAAGGACATAAAAATATGATAATAAAATTCAAGAGAATTATTTATATGTAGATCATATTATTTCATAATTGGATACTTGATCACAAACAATCCTGATAATCAATGAGATTGTAACATGAAATTCTTACCACTTTGGTAATATTAAATCGTAAACTCCAAGAAATAATAAAATTAAATGTAACTTAGAATATCATAAAAATAAGGTTATTAAAGATATAAAATGTCAAATGGGAAGTATATACACATCATAAAATAAGGTAGGTTTATAACATAACAAATGACTCAAAGAAGATAAATTGAGAAAAAAATCCCTTACCGCTGTGATAATTTTGAAACCGTAAACCCCATGAAAGAGAGATCCTAAAATGGATATGTAAATCCCCATAAATTTAATTATAATAATCATACAATACATTCATGGGAATTATATTCACCACACAACAAAAATAAGTGGTGAATATGGAATGTATCTCATAGAAATAAAAGTGAGATGAGAAAAACCCTTACCTTGAGCTTGACTCATCATTCTTGTTCTTTATATTACAGAATACAAAACTTATGTAAATTATTTACCATATTGATAAATTTTTACAAGTTTATTATTACTTTTATTTCAATTATAAACAAGTTATATATAATTAATTAATCAATTAAGTTTACATTTTATGTTTTGACAATATTTGGCTTATATGTCAAAACGAATTTGGTAGGTAGAATATGTTAAAAGGGGTCCTTATTTTATCATATATAGAATAATAATCATGAAATAATTATCATATTTTTTACATAAATTATTATTTTAAAACCAATAATTGAATATAGTTATGAAAAATGAACTAACATTACGATCATGGAGACGGTAGGTTATACGCACACATGAGTAACGTTTCTATTTTTTCAATGATCATTATGTAAAGAAGGTATTAAATATTTTACCTTTGTAGGATAATAATTATATCATAAATAAAATTATATTTAATTATGTTTAATTATATATATAATTCTTGTGATTTGGTGATGAAAAAATAATAATCACATCGCTTTAAGGAGGCGGTAGTCCACACCTCCACGAACGATGTTATAACATTTTCAGTGTGTGAAATGGTAAGAAAAATATGATATATTATATTTATAAAAAGGTAATTATGTAATTAAAATAATAATTATGTAATTTATATTATATATATCCATTACAGTTACCTTTATTACCTTCCATGTAACACGTTAGTGAAAAACACTTCATATCACTTCGCAAGGCGGTAGTCTGCCACACACAGGAGAGATGTTATCACATTCCCTACACTATGGAATGTAAAAAGGGTGTATATGATAAAATGAATAACAAGGTATTATTATGTTATAAATATAATAAATATAATATATAAATTGTGTGCCTCTAATTATTCCCAACCATGAGAGGTGGTAATGAAAAAATGAATGACATCATTTCACGAGACAATAGTCTACCGTACACAGGAATGATGATTTCGCATCCCATTTGATTGAAGTGTGTGTGGGTGTAGGTAATAAACTTAACATAATAACATATAATTGTATTTAGAATAATTATTTTGTTATATAATCATGGTATAAGAATAATTTAATGGGGTTATGAGAGAAATAAAACAAAAATGCATGTTGATGAACATTACCTATTTTTCGGGTAACTCCTGTTGGTTTGCACTAAGGGTATTCATTAGTTGTCTTTATAACCAAATAAAGGATTATAATATGATGGGAGGGAATTTTAGAATTTATTTTATCAGATATTTTCTAAACCAATTGGTTTTTATGGTGTGAAGAGAGGAGGAGAGGCAGTGGACTTTTAGAAGTGGGGGAGATGACACACTAGGTATTTTTCAAAAGAAAGTTAGGTGAACCCATGTTTTTACCTACAAAAAGGATCCAATAATGAAAAAAAACTCAATAATAGAATGTATAAGGTCAAAATATGGAAATAAAATGGGTTTTGGAAAAGTTTATGGGTCATTTGTCCTCTTAAGTTTAAGTTTTCACCACCAAGTAAACTTGTTTTTATGTAAATCATTGTAATTAATTTTAACTGATTTAAATAATTTATTTGGTAAAAAATTAATTTGACCTTACTATACATTATAAATTATTCTTATTCCAAATATGGAATCCATTTTTCCAAATTAAATTCAAAAAATTGGCAAAATTTAATTTAATATTAATCTCATAGACGTGGTGAGACATCTGGTTTTTAAGAAGAGTATTTTTTTTAGAAAAGATGATTCTATATTAACTATATGAATAATAATAATAAATTTATGAAGATAAATTAATATTTAATTATATATAATATTTTAATTTCATTTAAAAAATTTCCCATTAAGGATTATTTTAATTAATTAAAAAGGAGAAACAATATGTATTTTAAAATAGTTTTTAGGAAAATCCATCATTAAATCCAAAAACAAAATTATATTAAAAACCAATATAAAGTTGATTAAAAAGTAATTAATTGGAATAAATATAAATAAATAATACTTAAGTTAATTTAATTAATATTCAAAGCATATTGGGACTCTTAAATTACTCAAATTATTGAAAATAAAAGTATTTTTTTTCAAAAATCGGTATTTTGAACTATTCATCGAAAATGAAACTTTTTAGAAAAATAAAAAATATTCAATATAAAATAATTCTGATATTAAAATTCAGAAAATTAAGTTTTTTTTTTACAAATAAAAATTATAAAATTTTCGTAAATTTGTTTTAAAGTAAGTGCACCATAAAAAGACGACAAAACATCTTTTTAGAAAAAATACAGTTTTTAAGCATAAAATTGAATTTATTTTTTCCTATTGACTAGAAAATACATATAATGAATGTTAAAAATTATATTTAATATATTAAATATAAATTTCATTAATATAATCCAAAGGGGTAATTTTTTTATTTTATAGGTATAAAACACATCCATGTGCATTAAAATATTTTTTCAGAAAAATATTTCCTTTTATTTTTAAAAGGGTTTTATCTTTATTTATAATTAATTAGTCACCAAATAATTTATTATATATATATATGTGTATTTTTTTTATAATTTAGTTAATCATATTCATACCTAACATTCTTACAGCTCAGTTAAAACGGTTATATAAATCATTGGTCATTTAAGTTTGGTTTTGTGTATTAGATATGACATCGAACATAAAAAATATAGGGGTTTCATGTAACATAAGATAAATTGAGGGTTTCCTATAATGATAGATAAACTCAGTGGTTCATGTCCTTTATGATATCAAATATAATTTTCTTCTTTTAAAATATCAGGGTGTTATATTCTTACCCCTTTAATAAATTATGTCTTCACAATTCGAACTTTATCTCGGGAATCAAAGGATGGAAACTTGAAAATAATTTTTTTTTAAAACCACATAAAAAGTGCTAATAAAATTTAATGAATCAAATTTTTTGGGATTTTATTTTATAAATTAATTGGTAAAATTATGAGACCAGGTGCTGAGATGGCGTGAGATTCCGAGGCTTAGTGGGCCCAGAATGGTACAATGAAAAATGTTAAGTTTTTAATAAATCACATAGCTGATTTCTTATTTAAATGGGAAATAATCCTAAATAGGTGCCTAGATCAGAAATTTGAGGGCACCATTTCATCCAGAACAGTAAATTTACCTTAGGTGGGGCCTAACATCGACAAACACGGGTCGACTTTGAAAGTTAGATTTTGGATGTAAACATCATTAAAATATTTTAATAAAAATAATTTGTTTAAAATAGTGGAGATTCTATTTTTAAAATAATACTTTTTTAGAAATATAGGTTATCATTATAACCCTATAGTTTCCCTGAGGCAAAGATAAAAAGGCTCTCCCAGTGATTTGGTAAATCAATATTGGAAATCTGATTGGGGCATGATGAATCGATGAACGCCAGTTAATCAAGGATCGACGATGACACAGACTTTCGTTATTTATCAATGACTAATCCAAACTCGAGGTATATAATTTAATCTCTTTTAAATTTTTATTCCCCTTTCATCGATTCAAACGATGAATGCGGACCAACCCACGAATAGGTTGATTTGCAGTTCACCCGTTATTGCAGGATAGATAAATTATTATGGGGATTAAAGGGATGATAGGTATTTGTGATTATTGGTTGATTGTTCTTCATTTAACCTTGTAACATGAATAGATCAGGGCCAACAAAAACAAAGAAAAGATTTTTCCAATTGGGCATTCATGTGCTTTGGGGAAGTTGGTTTACTAACTAGTGGTTTGGGGAGTAGGTTCTCCCAGAACAAACACTCTATGAGAGGAATCATACTCCATCAATGCTCCTTATACCATCGACACTCTATGTTCCATCGATGCTCCATGCGATATCAAAGCTCCATGCTCCATTGACGCTCTGTGCACCATCGATACTTTGAGTGCCATCTATATCCCATGCACCATTGACACTCTATGAACCATTGATGTTCCATGCGCCATCGAGTCTCCTTGCGCCATCGATGCTCCATGTGCTATCGAGGATCCATGCACTGTCGACACTTCTAATTTCATAGATACTAAGAGATATGTGAACTAGAAGTGTTGACGGTGCACAAATACCATTTGAATTTGAGGAAGGAGACCATGTATTACTTCAAGTCTCAGATCGATGAGGGTTACAAAGATTTGGAGGGGGTGAAAAGTTATCTCTGAGGTTTATCGACACTTTTCAAATACTACGTATTGTTTGTGAGGTGGTGTATCTCTTAGCTCTACCTCGTAGTTGCATTGGGTGCATAATGTCTTCCACGTGTCGCAGCTGAGGAGGTACGTGCATTATTTTTACCTACAAAAAGGATTTAATAATGAAAAAAACTAAATAATAGAAGGAATAAGGTCAAAATATGGAAATAAAATGGGTTTTGGAAAAGTTTATTGGTCATTGGCCTCTTAAGTTTAAAGTTTCACCACCAAGTAAACTTGTTTTTATGTCAATCGTTGTAATTAATTTTAACTGATTTAAATAATTTATTTGGTAAAAAATTAATTTGACAATACTATACATTATAAATTATTCTTATTCTAAATATGGGATCCATTTTCCAAAATAAATTCAAAAAATTGGAAAAATTTAATTTAATATTAATCTCATAGAAGTGGTGAGACATCGAGTTTTTAAGAAGAGTATTTTTTTTAGAAAAATATGATTCTATATTAACTATATGAATAATAATAATAAATTTATGAAAATAAATTAATATTTAATTATATATAATCTTTTAATTTCATTTAAAAAATTTCCCATTAGGGATTATTTGAATTAATTAAAAAGGAGAAACATTATGCATTTTAAAATAGTTTTTAGGAAAATCCGTCATTAAATCCAAAAACAAAATTATAATAAAAACCAATATAAAGTTGATTAAAAAGTAATTAAGTGGAATAAATATAAATAAAAAATACTTAGGTTAATTTAATTAATATTCAAATCATATTGGGACTCTTAAATTACTTAAATTATTGAAAATAAAAGTATTTTTTTCAAAAATCGGTATTTTTAACTATTCATCAAAAATGAAACCTTTTAGAATAATAAAAAATATTCAACATAAAGTAATTATGATATTAAAATTCAAAAAATTAAGTTTATTTTTACAAATAAAAATTATAAAATTTTCAAAAATTAGTTTTAAAGTAAGTGCACCATAAAAATATGATAAAACATCTTTTTAGAAAAAATACAGTTTTTAAGCATAAAATTGAATTTATTTTTTCTTATTGACTAGAAAATAAATATAATGAATTTTAAAAATTAGATTTAATATATTAAATATAAATTTCATTAATATAATCTAAAGGGCTAATTTTTTTTTATTTTATAGGTATAAAACACATCCATGTGCATTAAAATATTTTTTCAGAAAAATATTTCCTTTTATTTTTAAAAGGGTTTTATTTTAATTTCTAATTAATTAGTCACCAAAGAATTTATTATATATATATGTGTAATTTTTTTTATAATTTAGTGAATCCTATTCACACCTAACATTATTACAGCTCGGTTATAATGGTTATATAAATCATTGGTCACTTAAGTTTGGTTTTGCGTATTAGATATGACATCGAACATAAAAAATATAGGGGTTTCATGTAACATAAGATAAATTTAGGGTTTCCTATAATGAAAGATAAACTTAGTGGTTCATGTCCTTTATGATATCAAATATAATTTTCTTCTTTTAAAATATAAGGGTGTTATATTCTTCCCCCTTTAATAAATTATGTCTTCACAATTCAAACTTTATCTCGGTAATCAAAGGATTGAAACTTGAAAATAATTTTTTTTGTAAAACCACATAAAAAGGGTTAATAGAATTTAATGAATCATATTTTTTTGGGGTTTTATTTTATAAATTAATTGGCAAAATTATGAGACCAGGTGCTGAGATGGCGTGAGATACCGAGGCTTAGTGGGCCCGGAATGGTACAATGAAAAATGTTAAGTTTTTAATAAATCACATAGGTGGTTTCTTATTTAAATGTGAAATAATCCTAAATAGGTGCCTAGATCAGAAATTTGAGGGCACCATTTCATCCAGAACAGTGAATTTACCTTAGGTGGGGCCTAACATCGACCAACACGGGTCGACTTTGAAAGTTAGATTTTGGATGTAAACATCATTAAAATATTTTAATAAAAATAATTTGTTTAAAATAGTGGAGATTCTCTTTTTAAAATAATCCTTTTTTAGAAATACATGGTTATCATTATAACCCTAGAGTTTCGCTGAGGCAAAGAGAAGAAGGCTCTCCCAGTGATTTGGTAAATCAATATTGGAAATCTGATTGGGGCACGATGAATCGATGAACGTTGGTTAATCAAGGATCGAAGATGACACAAAATTACATTATTTATCAATGACTAATCCAAACTCGAGGTATATAATTTAATCTCTTTTAAATTTTTCGTCCCCTTCCATAGATTCAAACGATGAATGCGGACCAACCCACTAATAGGTTGATCTGCGGTTCACCCGTTATTGCGGGATAGATAAATTATTATAGGGATTAAAGGGATGATAGGTATTTGTGATTATTGGTTGTTTTTTCTTCATTAAAACTTCTAACATGAATGGATCATGTCCAACACAAACAAAGCAAAGATTTTTCCAATTGGGCGTTCATGTGCTTTGGGGAAGTTGGTTTACGACCTAGTAGTTTGGGGAGTAGGTTCTCCTAGAACAAGCTCTCTATGAGAGGAATCCTACTCCATCAATTCTCCTTGTACCATCGAAACTTTGTGTTCCATCTATGATCCATGCGCTATCGAAGCTCCATGCTCCCTCGATGCTTTATGCGCCATCGATACTTTGAGTGCCATCTATATCCCATACACCATTGACACTCCATGCACCATTGATGTTCCATGCTCCATAGAGGCTCCTTGCGCCATCGATTCTCCATGCGCTATCGATCCTCCATGCACTGTTGGCACTTCTAATCTCATAGATACTAAGAGATATGTGAACTAGAAGTGTCGACGGTGCACAAATACCATTTGAATTTGAGGAAGGAGACCATATATTACTTCAAGTCTCAGATCGATTAGGGTTACAAAGATTTGGTGGGGGTGAAAAGTTATCTATGAGGTTTATCGGCCCTTTCCAAATACTACGTAGTGTTTGTGAGGTGGTGTTTCTCTTAGCTCTACCTCGTAGTTGCATCAGGTGCATAATGTCTTCCACATGTCGCAGCTGAGGAGGTACGCGCATGATTTTTACCTACAAAAAGGATCCAATAATAAAAAAAACTCAATAATAGAAGGTATAAGGTCAAAATATGGAAATAAAATGGGTTTTGGAAAAGTTTATTGGTCATTTGTACTCTTAAGTTTAAAGTTTCACCACCAAGTAAACTTGTTTTTTTGTCAATCGTTGTAATTAATTTTAACTGATTTAAATAATTTATTTGGTAAAAAATTAATTTGACCATACTATACATTATAAATTATTCTTATTACAAATATGGAATCCATTTTTCCAAATTAAATTCAAAAAATTGGAAAAATTTAATTTAATATTAATCTCATAGACGTGGTGGGACATCAGGTTTTTAAGAAGAGTATTTTTTTAGAAAAAGATGATTCTATATTAACTATATGAATAATAATAATAAATTTATGAAGATAAATTAATATTTAATTATATATAATCTTTTAATTTCATTTAAAAAATTTCCCATTAGGGATTATTTTAATTAATTAAAAAGGAGAAACATTAGGCATTTTAAAATAGTTTTTAGGAAAATCCGTCATTAAATCCCAAAAAAAATTATATTAAAAACCAATATAAAGTTGATTAAAAAGTAATTAAGTGGAATAAATATAAATAAATAATACTTAGGTTAATTTAATTAATATTCAAATAATATTGGGACTCTTAAATTACTTAAATTATTGAAAATAAAAGTATTTTTTTTTTCAAAAATTGGTATTTTTAACTATTCATCAAAAATGAAACTTTTTAGAATAATAACAAAGATTCAATATAAACTAATTCTGATATTACAATTCAGAAAATTAAGTTTATTTTTAAAAATAAAAATTATAAAATTTTCAAAAATTAGTTTTAAAGTAAGTGCGCCATAAAAATATGACAAAACATCTTTTTAGAAAAAATACAGTTTTTAAGCATAGAATTGAATTTATTTTTTCCTATTGACTAGAAAATACATATAATGAATGTTAAAAATTATATTTATTATATTAAATATAAATTTGATTAATATAATCCAAAGGGGTAATTTTTTTATTTTATAGGTATAAAACACATCCATGTGCATTAAAATATTTTTTCAGAAAAATATTTCCTTTTAGTTTTGAAAGGGTTTTACTTTCATTTCTAATTAATTAGTCACCAAAGAATTTATTATATATATATATGCGTAATTTTTTTTATAATTGTGTTAATCCTATTCATGCCTAACATTCTTACAGCTAGGTTATAACAGTTATATAAATCATTGGTCATTTAAGTTTGGTTTTGCATATTAGATATGACATCAAACATAAAAAATATAGGGGTTTCATGTAACATAAGATAAATTGAGTGTTTCCTATAATGAAAGATAAACTCAGTGGTTCATTTCCTTTATGATATCAAATATAATTTTCTTCTTTTAAAATATTAGGGTGTTATATCCTTCTCCCTTTAATAAATTGTGCCTTCACAATTCGAAATTTATCTCGGTAATAAAAGGATGGAAACTTGAAAATAATTTTTTTTTGTAAAAACACATAAAAAGGGTTAATAAAATTTAATGAATCATATTTTTTTGGGTTTTATTTTATAAATTAATTGGTCAAATTACGAGACCAGGTGCTGAGATGGAGTGAGATTCTGAGGCTTAGTGGGCCCGGAATGGTAAAATGAAAAATGTTAAGTTTTTAATAAAGCACATAGGTGGTTTCTTATTTAAATGGGAAATAATCTTAAATAGGTGCCCAGATCAGAAATTTGAGGGCACCCTTTTATCCATAACAGTGAATTTACCTTAGGTGGGTCCTAACATCGACCAGCTTGGGTCAACTTTGAAAGTTAGATTTTGGATGTAAATGTCATTAAAATCTTTTAATAAAAATAATTTGTTTAAAACAGTAGAGATTCTCTTTTTAAAATAAGACTTTTTTATAAATACAGTGTTATCATTATAACCCTATATTTTCCCTGAGGAAAAGAGAAGAAGGCTCTCCCAGTGATTTGGTAAATCAATATTGGAAATCTGATTGGGTCACGAAGAATCGATGAACGCCGGTTAATCAAGGATCGACGATGACACAAACTTCCGTTCTTTATCAATGAATAATCCAAACTTGAGGTATATAATTTAATCTCTTTTAAATTTTTCTTCCCCTTCCATATATTCAAATGATGAATGCGGACCAACCCACAAATAGGTTGATCTACGGTTCGCCCGTTATTGCGAGATAAATAAATTGTTTTGGGGATTAAAGGGATGATAGGTATTTGTAATTATTGGTTGATTGTTCTTCATTAAACCTTATAACATGAATGGATCAGGTCCAACACAAACAATGCAAATATTTTTCCAATTGGGCGTTCATGTGCTTTGGGGAATTTGGTTTACGACCTAGTGGTTTG
Organism: Viscum album; assembly: GCA_963277665.1. NCBI lineage: Eukaryota > Viridiplantae > Streptophyta > Magnoliopsida > Santalales > Viscaceae > Viscum > Viscum album. The sequence continues at coordinate 139,521,625 of OY728121.1, read as the reverse complement.
GGGAGTAGGCTCTTCCAGAACAAGCGCTCTATGAGTGGAATCCTACTCCATCGATGCTCCTTGTGCCATCGACGCTCTATGTTCCATCGACACTCTGTGCACTGTCGACGCTCCATGCTCCATCGATGATCTGTGCGCCATCGATACTTTGAGTTCCATCTATATCCCATGCACCATTGACACTCCATTCACCATTGATGTTCCATGCGCCATAGGGGCTCCTTGCGCCATCGATGCTCCATGCACTATCGATGCTCCATAAACTGTCGACACTTCTAATCTCATAGATACTAAGAGATATGTGGAATAGAAGTGCCGACGGTGCACAAATACCATTTGAATTTGAGGAAGGAGACCATTTATTCCTTTAGTTCTCAAATCAAAGAGGGTTACAAATATTTGGAGGGGGTGAAAAGTTATCTCTGAGGTTTATAGGCCCTTTTCAAATATTGAATAGTGTTTGTGAGGTGGTGTATCTCTTAGCTCTACCTTATAGTTTCACCAGGTGTATAATGTCTTCCAAGTGTTGCAGCTGAGGAGGTACGTTCATGATCCATCACACATCATTGACTGGGGAAATCTGGACATTGACTATGGGGTGAATTTTTTGGAGTACCCATAGAAGATCGATGATCGAGAGGATAAGATCCTTAAAAGGTGAGAAATTTCCTCTGGTGCATGTTTGGTAGAAAAATAAGAATCTCTAGAAGAGAACTTAGGAGCAGGAGGACCTGATTTGTGCTTAGTACCTTCTTTTTTTTGATGAGTAAGCCTTGTTTTGGCTTTTGGGGATGTAAATACCTAAGGCGTGGAGAATAAAATGACTTGTATTTTCTTAGGTATTATTTTATAAATTAATTGGGAAAATTATGAGACCAGGTGCTGAGACGACATGATATTCTAAGGCCAGATGGGCCCAGAATGGTATAATGAAAAATGTTAAGTTTTTAATAAAGCACGTAAGAGATTTCTTCTTTAAACAAGAAATACTACTAAATGGGTGCCTAGATCAGAAATACAATGGAAAAGTTGAACCTAGAGAAGAAAATTTACCTTATGTGGTGCCTAACATCAAACAACATGGGTTGATTGTGAAAGTTGGATTTTGGACATAAACATTATTAAAATATTTTAATAAAAACATTTTGTTTGATGTACCAGAGATTCAATTTTTAAAATAATCCTTTGTCATAAATACAGGGTTATCTCCATGAACTTAGAGTTTCCATAAGGAAAAGTGAAGAAGGCTTCCCAACGATTTGGTGAATCAATATTAGAAATATGATCGGGGCATGGTGGATTGACAAACATCGGGAGATCAAGGATCGAAGATGACACAAACTTTTATTCATCATCAATGACTGATCCAATATTGAGGAAAGGTGTTTAATCTCTTCATGATTTTTGTTTCATGTCCATAGATTCAAAAGACAAACATAGACCAACCCATGAACAAGTTGATCCTTGGTTTGTCCGTTATTTCAGTATTGATAAATTGTTACGGGGATTAAAGGGATGATAGGTCTTTTTGATTATCAGTTAATAATTCTTCATTAAACCTTCTAACATGAAAAGATCAAGGATGACACGAACACGGCCAAAATCCATCCAATTTGGCATTTATGTGCTTTGTATCTTTCCCCTAATCTCCACGTTCCCTATTCCTCACAAATTATGATCAGAGGATCGTTGAGCCATTGATCTGTGGCACAATGATCTGAGATCGGGGATCCGATCCCGCAGTGGTGTAGGGCGGTAGCTTCGACTGGTTTAGGCAGACCATAGAATGGAAATGATGCTAGTGGGGTGGCCGGTGGTAGAGGAAGCATCGACCCAATAGGGATGGAAGGTCCAGGTGGGGCACATTAGGAACAGGATACCGATAGGGTGGCTAGCGGCTACGACATGACGCAGTCTAGGTGGGATAGTGTCATAGAGCGGGCCTGTAGTGGCACAAACCACAAGCAGTGACTAGGGGCTGCAACAAGAGGCCATACTGGTGGTAGCTGGGATGTAGCCCAGATTCGCGTCAGACGGAGGACCCCACAATGGTGGTGAAGCCACAAGACCATGCGGAGGAGGTGGGCCAACCGGGTGAAATGTGGTCTGGTGCTGCGTTGACTGAGGAATCCAGATGGCCACATGGTCAGGCAATCACATGGACTAGAGGGATGTGTCCAAGGTGGGCTGCGCCTGACAGAGTAAATCTGAACCATAATACGTGATCCAAAATGAAAAACCGGGCCACTCTGGAAGCCCAACGGGCCAGGATAGGCTGGTTTAGTCCATCTAAACTAGGTTGGGTCAGGCCGGCCGAACTGGGATGGGTCGGATCTAGATTGAACCATACCCTTTTTACTAAATTGGCCATATCATTCAATTGGGAGGTTTGTTTTATGAGTAGTATGTGGATTTGGGACCATTGTGATGAGGTGGTAATTTTGAGATTTTCTAAGTGAGTTTTTGTGGAATTTGGTTTATAACCTAATGGTTTGAGGAGTAGGTTCTCCCAGAACAAGCAAGCTATGAGAAAAATGTGAAATATGGCTTTGACTTAGTGACTACGTGACTTAAGGGATGCATAACCCATCGATACTCTGTGTGCCATCGATACTCCTTACGCCATCGACGCTCTGTGTGCCATCGATGCACCGTGCACCATCGAATTTCTGGGAGCCATTAACACTCAATGTGCCATCGACTCTCTATGCTCCATTGACACTCTAGGTGCCATTGATGTTCTGGGTGACATTGATGCTCCGTGCACCATCGACGCTCCGTGCTCCATTGACGCTCTGTGCACTATAAACACTCCATGTACCATCAAATCTCCAGGTTCCATCAACACTCTGGGGATGCGCCATGCACCCTTGATGCTCCGTATGCTATCGACTCTATATGCACCAGTGATTCTCCATGTTCCATAGACACTCCGTGAACCATCGATGCTCCATGAACCATCAACATCCCGTGCACCATCGACACTCCATGTTCCATCGACGTTCCATGCACCGTTGACACTTCTAGTGTTATAGAGACTGAGATATCAATGGAATTCAATTGGGAATCCTTCTCTTCATGATTTATACTTATACCTATATGAGATGGATTTATTTACTGTACTTCATGTGTTTCCTTTGTGGTGTACTTTGTGTGTTTCCTTTTTTGTTTACTTCATGTGTTTTCTTTATGGTATACTTCATGTATTTCTTAGTGGTATTTTCCTTTGTGGTTTTGAGGTGTGCTACTGAATATTGTTTTACTCACCCATGCATGGGCTTTAACCACATGTGTTGTGTCTTGTGAAAAAGATCAACACTTTGACAGAGTCCTAGGTAAACCAAGATCGGGTGGTGCTTAGAGTGATCAGAAGAATGTGGTGTGATCCTATGGATTTAGAAATCTGTCATACACCTAACCTTCAGGTAGGGTTTTCTGTGGATGAGTTTCAATAACTTTTTTATTCACTTGACGGATTATTTATTTTGGTAGTCTTGTATTATAGTCCTATTTACTTTATAGTTTTCCTACTGTTGTACTCAGTGGTTGGTATCTTAGTGTATGCATTTATTTTTTACTTAGTGTTTTTAAGTTTCAGCATTTTGGTCTTGGATATGTGTGCGTGTGTACATGTACTTAGGCAAATGCCTCCCATTTGTAGGATATGCCCATTGGGTTCTAGTCACTAGCCCTTAGCCTATTAGAGGCGGGCTTGGGGTAGTCACGACATGGGCCCCTCTAAGAAGGGTCTTGACATAATATATCTTCTTAATAATAGAGAAAGGTCAGTACAAAGTTTATATGGAATAACACATTACTAGGTTTCCAAATAGGAGAACATATGTGGGAATAGAGGAAAATCATAAATAATTTTAGGGAGTGATTGAGTTTATTGATCACAAGAAAGTAAATGATCAATGGAGAGTTAAGGGCCTAAAAACCATAAATATGTGATGATATAAAAGATCATTAGTTCATAAAAATTGAAGGTACTAGGATAATATTTTTGTTCCAATATCCTTTTTATAGAGTTGAATAATTCTATTACCATATAGACTAAGAGAAGAATGGATATATACTTACTTGATGAGTATAATTTCATCCTTTTTTCAATTTCCACCACAATCTCATATTTTTCTCCAAATAATGATTATTAAAGATGAATTATTAACCTAAATAATTAAAATAAACTTTTGAAGACCAGATAACCTTAGAAGGGATAACAAGCTATTCCTTCTATCATTAAAAATTAAGAAAAACCAAAATGGACAGCACATGGTAAGATAATTCCCAAAATGAATAAACCATCATATGATACACCAATATTAAAAATTTAAAATTAATACCCAAATATTAAACCAAATTATTCCATAAATTACTATCCTTAAAATGTTCAACCATTTCTTAACTAATTTCAAAACCCATGGATTAAAGGTATTTTATCATATATTCTTCCAAGATAAATCAACCATTATTCCTCAAATAAAATCCCATATATTTTCAAAATAAACTAAATATTTACCTATAAAAATTTCATACTAACCAGAACATCACATATGCCAGCGGTAGGTATGAAACCCTTATCATCCTTTGGTCACGGGTTCAAGCCCCACTGCCTTTCCAGATGTAATGGATTTTCCCCTAGAATATGGGTTTTCCCCCATTTTGTTAAACATAAAAAATAATTACTTCCTAAATAACACTTCATGTTGGTACTAAGGGTTAAAAATACATAAAACCAATAAACATATCCAAAAATGTCATCAATAACCTCAAAATTTTTACCACTTAAAACCCTCAAATGAGGTGTCTAAGACTTTCAACTTTTGATCATACTTAATCTTATAGACTTGTGATGATATCCATAAATCTTATGATAACCTCACATGAAAAAATAATAATCTCCAAATTTATCTAAACTGAACTTTGATACTAACTATAACATCATAGGACCCACACTCTCAGATTTGGTGATGAAATGTAAACTTTACATTTCCAACTTTAATACTGATAAGGGTGACCCATTTTTTCCCACCGAAACCTTACAAAATGAAAATGAAAAATTTAATAACTTACATCCTATAGGACCTTTTAGGTATATAGTTTTAGATAATAATGATAAACCCATATATAAATAATTCACAAGATTTTAAATGATCACTTCTCCTACTTAACCCATCTTTTATTTTTCACATTAAGATATCATCATCATCCTAATGAAATCCCTTATAGACATAATTTATCTAACCTCTTTCTTTATAACCTGGGGAAAAGGAAACATAAGAGGGGTGAGCTCAAATGCTCAGTAAAAGAAAACATATTCATTAAAAAATAAATGTCATCAATGAGCATAAAAAGATTATAAGTGTTTGATGACATAATCAAAGTGCATGTGTATAACATATGGATATTCATACCCATTAATACCTGGATCATTAAACATAATAACATGGAATAAGGCATTAAAAAAGGAAAAAGTCATAATAATAAACAATCATGTTCCATGTGATATCAATATTGATCAAATGAAAAATCTTAAACCCATAGTAATAATAGATAAAACATATTGGCATCTTAGAACATATAGTGCCCTTACAAAACCCTTAGAGAACACTACTGGAAAATAGACCTATACCCACCATTTTGCTTAAAACCATTGGTATAGGGGTGACCTATACCCATGGTTTCATCCAAAACCATGGATATAGGTTCATATACTATACCTATACCCATAGTTTTACCCAAAACCGTGGGTATAGGTTTTTTTGATGACCTATACCCACGGTTTTCCAAAATCACGGGGGAAAAGTCACCTATACCCACAATTTTTTCCCAAAACCGTGGGTATAGGTGTTTTTTTCAAGTCCTATACCCACGGTTTGGAAAAACCGTGGGTATGTAGTTTTTTTAAAGACCTATACCCATGGTTTGGTAAAACCGTGGGTATATATTTCCCACGTTATAGCGGCAAAAAAAAAACCACAGGACACAAAAAAAAAATTGGTGGGAAAACCTATACCCACAGTTTTCCCTCCTATACCCACAATTTGAATTAATGTATTTAATTAGATATAAATAATAAAACACATAAGCGGTTTAGATTGGTTGGTGAGTCTCTGTTTGGTAATGCCGGTGGTTTCAGGATCGAATCGCGTCAACTGCATTTTTTCCTAATACAGCGAGTGAGAATAATATATTAAAATAAGTGAAGATATATTATACTGCAAGCGATGTAGCTGGGTTAGTTAGTCATTGGTTAGTTCTCGGGATAGATGTGGGTTCGAAACCCAGCATGGGTATAGGCTGTAGACTTATCCTGATGCCTCGGTTGCCCATGGTTCCCAAACTGTGGGTATAGGCTATACCCACAGTTTTGGGGGCACCCACGGTTCAAAACTGTGGGTATATGTCATTTTTATAGTAGTGTAAACCATAAAAATTAGAATAAACATATGTCCCAATTCTAATATAATTCTCTATATAACATAATAATTACCATATTCATTAGAGTGATATATCTATACACCCATCGTATAATCTATAATGGGCTCACCTGGTGCTATTTAGGTTTACCCATCATTTATAATGTCCAAGAACCGAATAATGAATAAAGCACATAAAGAATTCATTTCATTATAACTCATTGAAACAACCTTTATTCTTTTCAAAACATGATTAGCACATGGAAAAGAAATGGGTTACATAAAAATGATTAACCCATATAAAAGAAATGAGTTCTATGACAATCTCTTTGAGATGTGATTAACCCATGGAAAAGAAATGGGTCCTATAAAAATATATTTGAATAAATCATAATCTATACAGAGAAATAATGAGGAAGGTATAAATAAAAAATATCCCCAGGTGAGGATAAGTAACAAAAAGGGTTTTTTATGCTGATTAATGGAAATACCATCCAAATATAATTAAATTCATTTTTTAAAGTACATTTTTCATTTTGAAAACCACTTTTTAAAACATAATTTTTTTGAAAATAATTTTATTTCAAAATAAAATTTAAATATTATAAAGGAATATTTTAAAAATAATTTAAAACATTTATTGGGGAAAATATTATTTTATATTTGAAAATACTTTTTAAAACATTTTAAAAAACATGGTTTTGGAAGAAAAATAGTTTTCGACCAAAAAATGATTTTTCATAAAAGCATTTCTTTGAAATATTGAGAACATAAAGAGAGAAAAATGAAAGAAAAACATGTATTAACATGATATAAAAATATTATAATAATATTAATGATAATTATATATAGTTATATTATAATATTTAAACATTGGATACTTTATCATAAACAATCCTGATAGTTGATGAAATTGTAACATGAAGCTATTACCTCTTTGGTAACATTGAATTTTAAGCCCCATGAAAAAATAAAACTAAATTAAGCTTATAATATCATGAAATAAGTATATTCATGATATAACATGTCAAAGGTTTAGTATATAAACCTCATAAAATAATATAGGTGTATTACAAAACAAACATCTCAAAGAAGGAAAATCGGGACAAAAATCCATTACTACTTTGGTAACTTTGAAACCGCAAACCGCATGAAATATATATAAAAAAATGGATATTTAAATCCCTATTAATTTAATTATAATAATACAAAAATACATTCATGTGAATTATATTCACCACACAGTAAAAATAAGTGGTGAATATAGCATGTATCTCACAAAAATAAAAGTGAGACCAGAAAAACACTTACCTTGAGTCTGACTCATCATTATTGTTCTTTATATTCCTAAAGAATAAACTTATTTTAATTATTTTCTTTTTTTATAACCTTTTAAAATGTTATTATTAATTTTATTTCACTTATAAAAAATTTATATATAATTACTTAATCAATTAAGTTTACATCAGATGTTTTGATGATAGTTGGCTTATGTGTCAAAACGACTTTGGTAGGTCGACTATATTCAAAGGGGTAATTATTTAATCATATATAGAATAATAATAGTTAAATAACTGTCATATTTATACATAAATATTTATTTTAAAACCAATCATGGAATATTTTTATGAAAAATGGACAAACGTCATGATCATGGAGATGGTAGGCCACACGTATTCATGAGCAACATTTCAATTTTTTCAATGATCATTATGGAAAGAAGGTACGTAATATTTTAACTTTAAATAATAGTAATTATACCATAAATAAAATTATATTTAATTATATATACCTATATATATCATTCTTGTGATTTGGTGATTAAAAAAGAATAATCACATCTTTTTGAGGAGGCAGTAGTCCACAAATCCACGGACGACGTTATCACTTTTTCTGCGTGTGAAATTTTAAGAATAAAATAATATATTATATTTGAAAAAGGTAATTATTTCATTAATATCATAATTATATCATTTATATCATATATATTCATTATGGTTACCCTTATTACCTTGTAACACATTAGTGAAAAATGTTTCACATCGCTTCGTGAGACGGTAGTCTTCCATACACAAGAGTGACGTTATCATATCCCCTACAACATAGAATGTAAAAAGGTTATATATGATATAATGAATCTAGAGGTATTATTATGTTATAAATATCATAAATATCAAATATAAACAATATGTACATCATTATTCCCAACCATGATAGGTGGTAATGGAAAAACGAATGACATCATTTCGGGATGTGGTAGACTGCCGTACACATGAATGCTGATTTCGTAACCCATTTGATAGATATGTGCATGGGTGTAGCTCATAATATTAACATAATAAAATCTCATTATATTTAGGATAATTATTTTCTTATATAATAATGGTATAATAATAATTTAATGGGGGTGTAGAATGAAATAAAACAAAAAACACATGTTGATGAACATCACTTATTCTTCAGATAAATCCTTTTGGTTTTCACCAAAGGCCTTTATTTGTTAGATTTATGACAAAATTAAGGATTATAGGTTGAGGGTATGGAATTATAGAATTTATTTGGGAAGTTATTGGATAAATCAATTAGTTTTGAAGGTGTGAAGAGAGGAGGAGAGGTGGTGGTCTTTTATAAGTGGGGGAGAGGACATACTTGGTATTTCTCGAAATAAAGTTAGGTGAACCCACATTTTTACCTAAAAAAGGCACAAATAATTAAAAAAATATACAATAGAAGGTATAAGTTCAAAATATATCCCTAAAATGGGATTTGGATAAGTTTCTTGTTCATTTGACCCCATAAATTTGAAGTTTAACCACTAAGTAGACTCATTTTTACCTTAATTGCTGTAATTAATTTTTGTTGATTCTACTTATATCTTTGGTAAAAAATTAAGTTGAACCTATTATAAATTAGAAATTATTATTATTATGAATATTTAATCCATTTTTATGAATTCAATTCACAGAAGTGGAAAATTTTAATTTAACATTAATCCTGCAGATGCAACGAGACATCTGGTTTTTAAGAAGAGTATTTTTTTAGAAAAAGATGATTCTATATTAACTCTATGAATAATAATAATGATTTTATGAAAATAAATTAATATTTACTGATATATAATTGATAAATTTCATTTAAAACATTTCCCATAATTTATTATTTTAATCAATTAAAAAGCAGAAACATTATGCATTTTATAATAGTTTTTAGAAAAACCTATCCTTAAACCCAAAAACAAATTTATAATAAAAACCAATATAAAATTGATTAAAAAGAAATTAAGTGTAATAAATAAAACTAAATAATACTTAGGTTACTTAAAACCACATTCAAAATATATTGGGACTCTTAAATTACTTAAATTATTAAAAAGAAAAGACCTTTTTGCAAAAATCAGTATTTTTCACTATTCACCAAAAATGAAACTTTTCAGAACAATAAAAAAATTAAACCTAAGGTAATTTTTATATTTTGTCTCCAAAAATTAAGAATATTTTTCCAAATAAAAGTTATAAAATTTTGAAAAAATAGTTTTAAAATAAGTGTGTAAAGACCCAAATTTTCCATGTAATATTTTATTTATTTATATGGAATTATTACGAGTCTGCGAAAATTGACGCACGTGATTTTGAGGCTCGGTGTGCTTGGAATGAATGTCTGAAATTTTTTTAAGGTACATTCTATAACCGCACGAGCAACGTTTTCTAACTTTTGAACCGGTTCTTAGATTAAAAATCCAAGAGCATCGTTGAATCTGCAACACCGGGATTCGCTTAAGGAAGGATTCACTTTGACCATAGTAGGTCGGTAGAAAAAGATAGATTTTGGACATTTAAAATAATAATAAATAACAAAGTTATTTTATTTCTCTTTTTATTTTCCTCCAACTAACAAGCGGCGGTGGCAGGACCAACGGCATGTCAAGCCATTAATTAGATTGAATCCTCAATCTTTGTAATAACACCATTGGAATTTGGGTGGTTCATTCATTAAATGAACCTCATAAATTCCCAAAGGAATTACCCCCCCTCCCCCTCTTCTATTTATATGGAGCTCAGGTTAGAGTATTGACACAGCTTCACCAAGCGACGAAGCTCTAGAAAAGTACCGCGATGCCAACCACTTAGAGGACGGAACCAGTTCCAAGGAGCAGTAATGAGCTCCATCAAATCACAAACTGACGAACACTGAATCTTCCTCAAACATGGATGTTCTATAATGATCATGAGGTAGGGTTTATTTCTTGTCTAATTTCAAGATTTGTTGAATCATTATACCACCCTCTTGCTATCAAGCTATCACGGAGGGCGCGGGCCAAACAAACAAGGCCCAGACCCTCCATCTTTTGTTGAAATTTGACATGTTCTCCACGATAAATTCATTCAGGTTGGACAAAACCCGGAATGGTGAGTTTAGCGATGAAGAGGGTGTCTTGGGGAGTCCATTGGCACCTTCGGATGGATAAACGGGCCACCGGATCTCACTCGGTGACCCGCGGAAGACCACAGGAAACTGGAGCCAATAGAGGAGGTGTTGGCAGCGACCGACCTCATCCGACCATAGAAGAGATGACAACACACCGCCGCACACTACCAGTGAAGAAGACCACAGTCGTAGCTATGGTGGGTGAAGACGACGGCTGACTCAGTCCATCCACGGAAGGCGAAGAGGTGCACAAAGGTGCGCCGTCAAAGAGAGGGCTGTGACATATAGCCACAACAGATAGCAGTGGTCGGCCACGAGCAGAGGTGAGTGGCGTGCCGTTGCACACTACTGAAGAAGGTTTCGGCTCAGAAGCCGCAACAGAGGGATTGGACAGACTCCCAGCGAGTCCTGCGAGTGACCTGGCGGCACCCTGTGGCGCCACCGCTTTGACTCCAAACAGGGGGAACGCCCCCCCATGCCAGATAGGGCGAGCCCTGCTCTAAGGGACCGTGCCTACAGTGGGCCATGCCTCTAGTAGGCCGAGCCCCTCCGTGGGCTGGGCCGCTCGAGCCTAGTGGGCTGCGCCCCTCCGTGGGCAGGGCCGTGCCAGCCCAGCAGGCCGCACCACCCAGTTGGGCCGGGCCGGGTCAGACCCAGACTGGGTCGGGCGCCTAAACTAGGTCAGGAACCCGAGACATGTTGGATCGGCCCAGACCGGGTCGGGTCAGCCCAGACCGGGTTAGGTTGGCCCAGACTGGGTCAGACCGGACCTGGACCCTTTCAGGCCCAGTTTCGCTAAAATATCCATAACTAATGAACCAAACTTCTATTTGAAGAAACATATATGACATTGGGATCCTTGGAGCAATATGGTCCTTTTGGTATACTTTACTTGAGTTTTGGAGAAATTTGGAGTAATACTGGTTTGGATCGAACACGAATCTAATTGGGCCCTCAGTACTAAAACACTTATAAGTCACAGGCCGGGCATTTGATTGACACACCATCTTTCACATTGGAACCCTTATGACATGGAGTTCCTTTGGGACACCTATTAGTGTAAATTAGTGTAGTTTGATGTATGATAGATGACTTGAGGAGAAGATCCTCCTGGAATCAGGAATGCTTAGTGCAGGAATCTCGTGGCTAGATGTAACGTGAAGAAAGGACATCAATCCTATGTGGATTAGCATCTATCGATCCTATGTGGATCAGTGCGTAGAGATCCTGTGTGAGTTAGTATCTATCAATCCTGTGTGGGTCAGAGCCTAGAAATCCTGTGTGGGTCAGCATCTATCGATACTGTGTGGGACAGCAGTAGAGCCTCTTGACAGAATAAGATGATCTAGTTTTACGACCAATCATCTGTATTTCTATACTTAAGTTATATACCTAGTGTGAGATGAGTTTTTTACCTTCGTGGTGTTACCTTCATGGTGTTACCTTTATGGTACTTTTACCTTCATGGTGTTACCTTCGCGGTGTTACCTTTGTGTTGTTACCTTCGTGGTGTTACCTTTGTGGTACTTTTACCTTCGTGGTGTTACCTTAATAGTGTTACCTTTGTGGTATTATTCCCTTGTGGATCAGTTGTGAAAATGGCTTAAAAGTTGGAGTGTTATGTTTCCTCATGTATGAGATGAGTATATTTTGATAACTTAGGTATATGTATGGTAATATACCTAAGTAGAGTTGATGACTACTACTTCGTGCTTTTTGATTGAGGTCTTGCTTTGTGGTTTTTCCTTTGTGGAACTCTGGGAGACCTTCGGGGGTCTCAGGGTCCCAACTGAGTATTTTTATACTCACCCCTACACAGGATACACCCGCACCTTACTATGTCTTTTGTAGATGAAATACACCGTTGATCGAGGCTAAGGGAGCCAGGACTGGATGGTGCTCAGAGGTGTACCATTTGACGTGACATGCCGTAGTGACTACTGATCGTGAGATGTACTTACCCTTCAGGTAGGATCCTTGGTGGAAATTCCAGGAGCTGTTTCATTTTTCAGTTGTACTCGTACTTTCTAGTTGGGCTTATATTCTAGCCCCTTTACTTTCAGCACACTTTTTACTACAACAGTTTACTTTTTGGTTGCTTCTTGTTGTGTTCTTGGATTGTGTGTTTGTACAAGTTTAAAGGAAATGCCTTCCTGTTATAGGGACATGCCTTTCTGGTACTATTCGCCAGTCCCTAGCCTATGGAATATGGGATTGGGGTAGTCACGACACGGGCCCTGGGGGATGGGTCGTGACAAAGTAGTATTAGAGGAGTCAGTTCTACTGAAGAACTGGGACTCTGATCTTTTCAATGTGGCAATAGTTTTAAGTGATATGAATGTGGTTTTCAGTTTGGGGATTCCAGTGTTGGTGTGACAGATGACGTATCCATACACCAAGACCCTGAATTCTAATTTCTGACTTAGTGCATGAAAACACTAATTACGTGCGTTTTGGAAGTGTTTTACTTTTGATCTCTTGAGTCAGCTCATCAGGTATAACTTATTGACCATGGCAGACCAGTTTTCTTTCAGGATGCCGCCATGCAGACAGCTATCCAGGATTCCCAAGAGTGTACATGATGATAGCCCACTGAGCGATGAGGATTTGGTGTAGGGCCCTCTTACAACAATAGTTCCATTAGGTAGTGCACTAGTAGTACCACCACCCATTGGACAACAGATGGAACCATCCCCAATAGCAGAGGGTGCAAGTCAACAGAGCATGTTGCATGAGTTTCAGTGGAAGAGACCTCTGAGGTTCCGAGGTGAGACAAATTCAAAGGAGGCTGGGGACTGGCTGGAGGCTGTGGCCAGAGTTTTTCGCTTAGTTGGGATACCAGCTGATCTGATGGTGATCCTAGATGCGAGTCTCTTCTAGGGAGAAGCTGGGAGATGGTGGAGTCTGACACTATAATTACATGATGAGGTGATCCTCACATGGGTGGACTTCGATGGCCTTTTTAGGGAAGAGTTTGTCCCAGCAAACCTACGCTCAGTGCATATACAGGAGCTGCTGCACTTACAACAGGGCAACATGACCGTGGACCAATACTTGACGAGGTTCACTGATCTTTACCTCTACTCCAGCAACATGGTATGAGACCCTTTCTTTAGGGATCAAACCTTTGATAAGGGTCTCCGACATGAGATCAGAGCATCGATGATATCACTCAACATTCTGACGTAGGCTGGGGTGATGGAGAGAGCACTTTTGGTGGAGAGCTTCCTAGCTAAGGAGGCATTGACAACGAGAGCCACCATCGGACCTCAGGTAGTAGAGTAATTTGCAACAGGCAGTATATGGATGAAACAGGGGCCCAAGTAGGCTAGAACTTCTGGTGGATGACCTTAGGATACAGGGTTGGTGGTGAGGGGCTCATGGGACAGAGGAGGATAGATGAGGAGCAGGCAGTGCTACTCATGCGGTGGGTAGGGTCACATGGCTCGTGACTGCCCGACCCGCTTTATGGATGACCAGCAGACGGTTGAGGGACCAACAAGGAAGAGTTAGAGGTTAGATCGAGGAGGTCCACAAGCAGTAGGTGGATGTGGTAGAGAAGCTGGCTGTGCAGCAGGCAGTGGAAGGCGATTTGAGGTTCTACCGCCACCACCTTCAGGTGATCCACCCCGACCCCAGGGAGCAGGTGGAAAGAGACGAGCTCAGATCCAGAAAGCTGAGGCCTATAACCACAACACTCCAGAGATGATTCAAGGTATGATATCTGTCTACTCCACCCTATCTTAAGTACTTATAGACATAGGTTCCATCCACTCTTTTATTGCCACGAACCTCATTCGGAGCCCAGAGATTCTGATGGAGCCTTTGGCTCGATCCTTACAGCTAGAGACTCCTATGATAGGGGATTTGATGATTACACACTAGTTTCGCCAGTGTGAGCTTACTCTAGGAGGCGAGAGATTTGGCTGGGATCTTCTAGTAGTGGAGTTGAGGACTTACGATGCCATATTGGGTATGGAATGGTTATCTACAGTCCATGCTCAGATTTACTACTTTAGGCATAAAGTGAGGTGTGTCCATGAGGATGGGACCAAGTTTTCCTTCACCGGTGAGAAGGTAACCTTTGTAGCACCTGATGGACTTTCTCGGAGGAGGGTGTAACCAATCACACATTAGTTGGCTAGCCTTACTCTCAGAGCAGTTGATGTTGAGAGTCTGAGCTATCCTGTAGTGGTGGACCAGTATGCTGATGTCTTTCCTGATGATGTTCCAGGACTAACTCCATGCAGAAAGTTAGAATTTTACATCTACCTATACCCTGGGATGGAATTGATATCTATAACAGTATATCAGATAGCTCCTAAAGAGCTTCATGAGTTATGGGTATAGTTGGAGGACTTATAGAGGAAGGGGTTCATAATGCCCAGTGTTTCTCCATGGTAACCCCAATTTTGTTCACCAAGATTGCAGATGGGAGTTTGAGACTCTGTGTGAACTATCAGTTCCTGAACCAGGTGACCATGAAGAAAGAGTATCTACTTCTGAGCATTTATGATCTTTTTGATCAGCTGAAGTAATCTCAATGGTTTTCGAAGATAGACCTCAGATTAGGCTATAATCAGCTCAGGGTACGAGATGAGGATGTGAAGATGACCTTCAGATATCGGTATGACCACTATGAGTTCTTGGTTATTCCATTAGGTGTGACCAATGCACCAATAGTGTTCATGGGACCCATGAAAAGGATCTTCCAGCCATACCTCAATCACTTCATGGTGGTATTCATTGATGACATCTTGGTGTACTTGGTGTTAGAGGAGGGGCATGGCTATCATCTGAAAATAATTCTGGATATGCTCTAAGACCTCCAGATTTATGGTAGTCTCTCAAAGTTCCAGTTCTAGATACTATAGGTCCACTTTCTGGGACACGTTATCTCAGAGGCTCGAGTTGTAGTGGATCCGGTGAAGATAGAGGCTGTTCTTACTTAGGAGCCACCTAGGAGTGTGATCGAGGTGCGGAGCTTCTTGGGGTTGGCTGGGTACTACCAAAGATTCGTACTAGAATTTTACAGAGTTGTGGAACCCTTTTCAGCATTGATGAAGATGGGACATCCCTTCGTATGTATGGAGATATGCCAACAGAGTTTTCAGAAGTTGAGGAAAAGACTAAGGAGTTCCCCCATCTTGAGGCTACCAGAAGAGGGCGTTGAGTATGTAGTCTACTGCAACGCATTAGGGACCGTGCTTTGATTTTTCCTAATGCAGGAGCGAGCAGTGATCGCTTATGGTTCACAATATCTGAGACAACATGAGTAGAACTACGCCACCCATGAACTGGAGTTAGAAGCAGTGGTATTCACCTTGAAAATGTGGCGACACTACTTGATTGGAGAATGGTTTACTGTTTACTCTGATCACAAGAGTCTCAAGTATATCTTCTCACAGAAGGACATGAACCTGAGACAATTATATTGTCTAGAGTTCCTCTAGGACTATGACTTTGAGATAGTATACACTCCTGGGAAGGGGAACATAGTGGAAGATGCACTCAGTAGGAGATTTGGTTTACAGCTGCTGTGTGAGGCGACAGAGCAGCTAGCCACGTTGTAGATATCCTTTGTGGATAGAAATGGAGTAGATTACCTCCAGTCTATGATTGTCACTCCCCCACTTCTTCAGTGAGTTTGGGAGGCATAACTTGGAGACATTGACTGTGAGCCTCGACATGCTCAGATATCCTTAGGACATACACTAGATGGATTTTATGAAGGTGGGGAGCATGTCATCCTCTACAGAGGATTCACCATGGTACCAGTGGCGCTACAGGAGGAGCTGTTGAGGGAGTTCCATACGTCCCCTCTGGTGGTACATCCTAGTGTGGTGAAGATGTAACAGGACCTTCAGCGTCAACACTGGTGTCTAGGGATGAATAATGTAGTGGTAGATTTTGTTTCATGATGCCTCACTTGTCAGCAAGTGAAGGCCGAGCATCAAGTTCCAACAGGATTATCCCAACCACTAGAAGTACTGGAGTGTAAGTAATATGGTATCTACATAGACTTTGTGACAGGTCTTCCACATATGTCCAGGGGACATGATTCCATCTGGGTGATCATTGAATGACTCACCAAGTCAGTCCACTTCCTACCCATCTGAGAGCAGGGATCAGTAGAGGGATTGAGACGCCTCTACATACAGGAGATTGTACGACTTCATAGGGTTCCATCGACGATCATCTCTAACTGTGACACACGTTTTTCATCATGGTTGTGAAAGGTATTACAAAAGGAGTTTAGGACTCATCAATGTTTGAGCACCACCTTTCATCCACAGATTGATAGTCAGACGGTGCAGACCATTTAGACACTGAGGATATGCTTTGTGCTTGCATCCTAGATTTTGGCTGTAGTTGGGAGGATCAATTTCCCTTGGCGGAGTTCAAATAAAACAACAGTTATCACTCCAACATCAGTATGACACCATTTGAGGCCTTGTACAGTCGACCATGCAAATCACCTCTATACTGGAAAGACCTAGGGGAGTCAACACTTATGGGTCCATAGCTGGTACAGGCTACCACTGAGAAGGTGCAGATCATCCGGGAGCAAATGAAGACTGCACAGAGAAGACATAAGTCTTATGCTGACAGGTGACAGAGACCTCTAGAGTTCCAGGAGGTGGAACACATATTCTTGTGAGTCTCCCCTCATTGGGGACTATAGAGATTTGGCCGAGGTGAAAAAATCTCACCGAGTTTTATCGGACCATTTCTAATACTTTAGAGGATTAGCGAGGTGAAATACCACTTTTCACTAGCATCGTAGTTGGAGAGGGTACACAACATTTTCCATGTATCCCAGCTGAAGAGATACGTGCATGACCCATCTCACATCATCGACCATGGTGAGCTAGACTTTGATGATGGGGAAATGTTTATAGAGGTTCTAGTGGATATTGAGGATCGATAGGAGTGGGTCATTCATGGACGATCGATACCTATGGTGTGCATTCTCTAGAAGCACGTGAACCTCAAGGAGAGCACATGGGAGCAGGAGGCTCAGATTCGTTCTTAGTGCCACCATTTGTTTCCTTAGTATATGTTGCGGTTTTTGAGGATGAAAATACCTAAGGTGGGTAGAATGTAAAGACATGGATTTTCCATGTTTTTTTATTTATATGGAATTATTATTAGTCTAAAAAAATTGATGACATGTGATTCAAAGGCCCGGTGTTCCTAGAATTAATTTCTGAATTCTTTTAAGGTATGTTTAGTAAACGCGTGATTGGTGTTTTCTAACTTTTGAACCGGTGCTTGGATTAAAAATCTGAGAGCACTGCTAAATCCGCAGCACAAGGATTCACTTAAGGAAGGCTTCACTTCGACAGTAGTAGGTCGGGAGAAAAAGATAGATTTTGGACATTTAAAAGAATAATAAAATAACAAAGTTATTTTATTTCTCTTTTTCTTTTCCTCCAATGGACAAGAAGTGGTGGCAGGACCAACGACATGTCAAGCCATTAATTGGCTTGACTCCTCAATCTTTGTAACAACACCATTGGAATTTGGGAGGTTCATTCATTAAATGAACCTCATAAATTCCCAACGACGTTACTCCCCCTCCCCCTCTCCTATTTATATGGAGATCGGGGTAGAGTATTGGAATGACTTCACCAAGCGACGAATGTAACACCCCAGGTAAATAAAGAATATGAAATTTTTATATTTATCCATATTTGTGAATAAAATATTAATATTACTTTAAAGGGTATTCTATGCTCGATGGCGTACCCAATACGCAACAACGAGTTTCTTGGGAAGCTTACGTTGCACTCTAATAATCAAATAATATTATTTTATATGGTAGTTAATGCCTAGCCGTTGTAATGGTGGGAATGAACAGAAATAACTACAAAATGATTATATATGTTTGTCAAATATTTTTACTCTTTACAATAAATGTTAGAGGATTAAAAATGCGAATGAATCCAATTTTAAGCATAGACAGTCTAATATTCTTTAAAAGGTTGATTAACCGCCTTTTGATGGAGAACCTCTTTTAAATCCACTTTTTGACAATTTTATGTGTTATATTTGACAAAATAAAATTCTTCTTTATAATCGGGACATCAAAATTTACTTTGCGTAAATTTTTGGTATTTTTCCGAAAAAGTTCAAATTTTAATGAATAGTGAAAAATGTTGTATTTTAATTCAAAACCTCTTTTTAATATAATTTATTTATATGATTAGATTATATTTTTAATTGGTTTTAAAGTGTAAATAGAATATATTTTTACCATTTAATCCAATGGTGGTCATTGTAATTAATATCACTTTATGATTGGACATAAACGAGTGTCAATCTTTTGAAAGATATTGTTTCATAAAAACACGCTATTTGTTTTAACAACGGGATTTAATTATAAAATTAATTAATGCAACTTCTATGTTATGAATTTGTTAAAATGGACATCATTTTTGAATTTGGAATATCAAATATATCTTAGGGTGAAGTTTTGGTATTTTTCTGAAAAACATCAATTTTTGATGAATAGTGAAACCACAAAGTGGTGGTTACAAAATTTGATTTTTCGTTTAAATGGGACTTTACCACTTCTGTGATTTGAATTTCAAAAATCAAATTTAAATGATTTTAATGTTTAAGTAAAATGTGGTTCGATGAGATGAAAATAATTTTTGATGAAAAGTAACTTTTAAGTTTTATTAATCGCGATTAAAGGTAATTAGTGTGATTTAAGGTAAAAATGATATTATAATAAAATGAAAATATCTTGACACATGTCTTAATCCTATTGGATGAGTTATGGACGACCAATAAAACCCATGGGTCGATTTTTGGTACCCCATGGAGCCACTTGGGTTTGATAATGACATTTATGCCTTTTATTTAAAGTTAAAATAAAAATGTCACAAACATGATTTGTTTTACTAAAATAATTTTTTAAATGGGGTTATACAAGTCATATTTTTGTCTATAAATATTCATTAGAAATATAAAAAGATTTCCTACATCATGATATTTCTTTTATAATTTTTAGACATTAAATATATTAAATTATTTATGACATCATGATGATGCAGCGATGACCTCATTATTTAACGATTTAAATAAAATGGAAAGATAATGAAAAATATATGACCTACACATGTCCAAAACCTATTGTATGGGTATATTTAGAACCCTTATCACCTTATCCTCTAAAAAAATCAATGTGGGACCTTTAAAATCCAAAACTCATTTTAAAATAAAGTAACCTTTTATACCTTTCCAAGAGTGCCCCTCCTCTCCTCTTATAAAAGGCCCCCACCTCTACCTCTTTACCCACACTTCAAAAGCCTTTGGATCGGCCAAACCCTACCCATTTTGTATCTCCACATCCCTATATAACTCATTGAAGCCTCACTTTGGGCAGAAGTCTTACCAAGGAAGCCTTTGAGCTCAAACCAAAGGAAGTTACCAGATTTTAAGGTAATGTCTTCACTTGAGTCCTTTTGTTTTATTTTGCTTCTCCAACCCCCTAAACAATATTTATTCATTTATTTTGTAACAACTGAAGTATATTCAATATACTAGGATGTTTTTATAATAAGTATTCGAGCTACAATTACACACACCTTCATCTAATGGTTAAAGAACATACTGTTTCTGTGGATGACAAATTTATGCCTTACGAAACGATGATTGTTCAACACACATATAACACCTTCAAAGGTGGCCATTAATATGTCAATATGTTTATACATGATATATAATATTTTTATGTTTTACTTAAGTTTCTGTATTTTTCATTTGTGGCATACCCTTATGGCTTCCATTATGGGTATACGTGATATCTTTATTTTAGGAAGTGCGGACTACCGCCCCCTCAAAGTGATTTGATTCGTTAATGCCATATGTGGGACGTATAAAGGATGGATTTAAAGTTATTATATATGATGTTATACTGGAATTATAATATACCTTTATATCATTATTATTTTCTTTCCATTAAAGTATGATATAGAAATGAAAGTAGCGTTTATGCGTACTTACGGCTTACCGTCTCCTTGAACAGTGCATTTCATTTCTTATCCTCAAATGTAATGTACTGTTATAAGTACATATAATGGATATATATGATGTATGATACATATAAAGGATGAATATAATTCTGGAATTAAAAATATACATATC
The DNA here is from genome assembly GCA_963277665.1 of Viscum album. NCBI lineage: Eukaryota > Viridiplantae > Streptophyta > Magnoliopsida > Santalales > Viscaceae > Viscum > Viscum album. The sequence continues at coordinate 139,500,620 of OY728121.1, read as the reverse complement.
TCTCATTTAGATTTAATTCCATTAATATGACATAGAAATAAAAGTTGCGTTCATGCGTACGTAAGGCTTACCGTCTCCATGAACGGTGCATTTCATTTCTTACCTCTAAATGATTATGTAATATTATAAATACATGTATATGATGGATATATATGATATCCAAATCATTAATATCATTATTGAGATAATGGATATTTGACTACGTGAACAACTTGTAAATATAAGAGGTTCACTTTTGACTTAAGTACCAAATAACGACAAAACAACCGTTATTAACTTAAATGATTACATAATGTTCATGACATGGTAATAAGTAATATAAAAGGAATAATGAACTTGAAAAAGGTTCTTAAGGAAGTAGAAATTAACTCATGTTTATTATTCAGGAGATTAAAGAACGATCGAGTTAAGTCGGACCCGAGGTAAGGGATCCTACTCCTCTCTTTCTTTTTAAGTACACTCTTTTATGTCATTCCTTTTAAAGCTCATATTTCATGTTATTGGGATGTTATTTTATATTACTATTACTGTAATTTTTATGTTCATATGATGAGAGAACCTATTTTATCTCATCAATCCATTTTAGAAGTTTTTAAGTGGTGCCGTTAGGTTGCCGAGTTTTCGTAAGGGATTTTTCATCTCACTTTTATTATCATGGGATTTATGCTACATTTTCCACAATTTCCTTTGAGTGGTGGATGTACTGACCATTATTTTACTCATTGTGTAATATACTTTCATTTATGAGTATTTACATCAATGTTGTATTGTCCTTCTTTCACAGGGTGTATGTTTCGAAAGATACCCATGTCGGTAAGGGAACCTTTCACCCTCCTCTTTTTAAAAGACTTCTTTTGTTATGTCTTTTAATTCACATACTATTATGTTGGGATATGTTCTTCTATATCCTTATTGATTTAAATTTTATTTCCATGTGATGATATACCCTTTTTATCTCTCATTAACTCATTTTCTGAATTTTGTAGTGACGCCATTAGGCTGTCAAATTTTTGCAAGGGAACTTCTTAACCCAAATTTGATTCTTTGGGATAAACTTATAATCCTTGAATATGTCGTTCTATGAATATGTGTGAATAACCTCTGATTTTTTTACACTTAATATCCCCTTATATTTGGTGTATTCATTTGTCACACATAATTATGTAATTGATTTATCCTTAAACCAAGGATACCATCTTTGTAAGGGACTTCGTCTCAATCTCCTTTAATTGAGGAATATTTCTTTTTATACACAACTTTCTTTTATACGGTGTATAAACCCCTTTGACTTTTACTTTTATAGAAAAGGAATCTTTTTCTACGAATCGTTTTACTAAATGACAAAAAGGAATGTTTCTTTTAACGTATGCGGTGACAACGACCTTTTCCACCGCCACGAGTATTATTTGATCTTTGGCTTCCTCAACAAGCCGTAATGTTTTTAAAATAAAATAAATACCATATACTCTTTTATGTATTTTGGTATTGAAAATGGTTTTGATAAAGGATTCTATTTTTTCAATATATTTAAATGATATATTGTGATTGAAATGTGGAAATTTTATCATTCCTTTATATTGGTTTTATGTTTTATAATTTTATAATGGTACTTGGACATTTTACGGGTGGTTACGTGATAAACCATATGACGGGTGGTGCCGTGAATACCAGGACGAGTGGTTACGTTATAACCTCCAATGCATTGGGTATGGAAGTCGGCCGTATGGATATTCCATTAAGTATGTATGGAAGTTGGCCAAATGGCTATTCCATTAAGTGATATGTGTGGAAGTCGACCTTATGGTTATTCCACTTAAGTATGTTTATGTCCCAAGTTACCTTTATATGTTATGTGATCTTTATATAGGTTTTATGGTAATATTTTGGTTTCATAAGGGTAAGTAATGAACTTTTATTCAGTGAAGATTTTTTACTACTTCAAAAAGGTGAAAAGTATTACTTTGATAAAGTATACATGGTTTACTTATTGTTTTGAAAAACTAACAGTTTTTATTCTTTGTGTATCCCTTACTAAGATTTTTATGCTCATCCCAAGTTTTTGAAATGTTTTTCACAGGACTTAACATGGAATAGGGTCAAGGATGGGATCAAGGGAAAGTCATGCAACCTAAAACATGGAACTGAACATGTTTCTTTTTAAGAGTTTTTATTTTATGGAAACTTAGTAAAAGTTTCTACTTTGTAATCTTTTGAGATGTAATAGTTATGTCCTAATTCTCTAAAAATCTAAACCTGAAAAGATCCTCAATGTGAATTATTCATTTAATTCAGTATAAAGTAAGGTTTAAGGCTGGGGCCTTATAACGAAGCTCTGGAAAAGTATAGTGACACCAACCACTTGGAGGATAGAACCAGTTCTAGCGAGTAGTGACTAGCGCCACCGAATCAAGAACTGATGAACACTGACTCATCCTCAAATGCGTACATTCTCCTATGATCTTGAGGTAGGGTTTATTTATTGTCTAATTTCAAGAGTTGTTGAATCATTATACTACCCTCTTGCTATCAAGCTAATGTGGAGGTCATGGGCCAAATGAACAAGGCCCGAACCCTCCTCCTTTTGTTGAAATTTGACGTGTTCTTCACGAGTGATTTATTTGGGTTAGAAGAAACCTGGAACGGTGGGTTTAACGATGAAGAGGGAGTCCTGGGGAGTCCGTTTGCACCTTTTTATGGAGAAACGAACCACCGGAGCTCACCTGATGACCTGCAGAAGACTGCCGGCAACCGGTGCCGGTGGAGGAGGTGTTGGCAGTGGTCGGCACCGGCCATCCACGAAAGTGATGGTGGCATGCCGTCGTGCGCCGCCGGTGAAGAAGGCCGTGACTTTATCCGCGGTGGGTTAAGATGATGGATGGCTCGGGCTGGCCGTGGAAGGTGGAGTGGTGCGTAACGACACGCCGCTGGAGAGAGGGACACAACATATAGCCACAGCGGATAGCAGTGATGGACACTGGCTAGACGCGGGCAAAGGCAAGCGTCCCGCTGTCACATTCTGTTGAAGACGACTACAACTTGGAAGCCGCGACGGAGGGTCGGGACCCGCTCCCTACAGGTCCCATGGCTGACTTGGAAGTGCCCCGTGGCGCTGCTGATTCGACTCCAAATGGGAGAACCCCCCATGATAGCTAGTGTGGGCCACACGAGCTCAATGAGACACACCTCCCGGGCCGGCCAGCGGCCCAGCGGGCTGAGCCTGCCGCGGTGCAGCCCAACCGGGCCAACCCAAGCCGGTTCAGGCCGGGCTGGGTCAGACCTGGACCGGGTCAGGTCAACCTGAATGGGGTTGGGTCAGCCCAAACCAGGTCAGCCTGGATCGGGTCGGGTCGACCCAGACCGTGTCGGGCCAGGTCGGCCGACCGGGTCGGACCAGACCCGAACCCTTTCAAGCCTAGTTTCACTAAAAGAGCCATAACTTGTGAACCGAGCGTCTGTTTGATGAAATGTCTTTGGAACTGAGATCCTTGGAGAGAGACGGTCATTTTGGTATACTGCACTTGAGTTTTGGAGAGTGTTGGAGTATGGCTGGGTTGGATTAAACCCGAATCCAACCGAGCCCTCGGTACTAAAACGCTTATAAGTCACAGACTGAGAGTTCGATTGACGCGCTGTCTGTCATGTTGGAACCCTTACGACATGGAGGTAATTTGGGATACCTCTTCATGGAACTTAGTGGTGGTTGAGATAAGATATATGGATTCATGAGTGGATCCTACCAGAATCAATTGTGCTTAGTTTGGGAATCTCATGCCTGACTGTAACATGAAGAAAGAACATCAATCCTATGTGGGTCAGCATCTGTAGATCCTGTGTGGTTCAGAACTTACCGATCTTGTGTGGGTCAATATATATCGATCCTATATAGGTCAGAACCTAGATATCCTATATGGGTTAGCATCTATCGATCCTATTTGGGTCATCAGCAGAGCCTCTCGACAGAATAAGATGATCCAGTTTTACGACTAATCATCTGTACTTATGTACTTAAGTTATATACTTGGTGTGAGATGAGTATTTTACCTTCTTGGTGTTACCTTTGTGGTTTTACCTTCATGGTGTTACCTTTTTGGTACTTTTACCTTCGTGGTGTTACCTTCATGGGGTTACCTTTGTGGTATTCTTCCCTCGTGGATTAGTTGTGAAAATGGCTTAAAAGTTGGAGTCTTATGTTTTCTCATGTATGATATGATTATATTTTGATAAATTAGGTATATGTATGGGAATATACCTAATTAGAGTTGATGACTACTGCTTCGTGCTTTGTGATTGAGGTATTTCTTTGTAGTTTTTCCTTTGTGGAACTCTGAGAGACCTTCTCGGGTCTCGGGGTCCCTACTGAGTATTGTTATACTCACCCTTGCATAGGCTACGCCTGCACCTTGCTGTGTCTTGTGCAGACTGTGGACATCATTGATTGAGGCTGAGGGAGCCATGACTAGATGGTGCTCAGAGGTGGACCATTTGACGTGACGTGCCATAGTGACTACTGATCATGAGCTGTACTTACCCTTCAGGTAGGATCCTCGATGGACATTCCAGGAGCTATTTCCTCTTTTAGTTTTACTTTCAATTTCTAGTTGGGCTTGTATTCCGGCCCCTTTACTTTTAGTACACTTTTTAATACAGTAGTTTATTTCATGGATGCTTCTTGTTGTGTTCTTGGATTGTGTGTTTGTACAGGTTTAAAATAGATTCCTTCACATTATAGGGACACACCTTTTCAGTGCTAGTTGCTAGCCTCTGGCCTATGGAAGGTGGGCTTGGGGTAGTCATGACACGGGCCCCAAAAGACCGGTCATGAAAAAGTGCGCCCTAAAAAAGCGACAAAACTACTTTCTAGAAAAAATACAGATATTAAGCATAAAATTGGATTTATTTTCACCTATTGTCCAGAAAACACATATGATGAATGTGAAAAAATATATTGAATATATTAAATATAAATTTTATTAATATAATACAATTTTATTTTATTTTATTAGTATAAAACACCCCTACTCACATTAATTTTTTTTTCATAAAAAATATATTTTTTATTTTCAAAAGGGTTTCATTTTCATTTCTAATTAATTTTTCACCAAAGAATTAATTATATATACATATGTAAAACATATTTTCAAAATTTATTTAATCCTGTTCATACCCTCAATTCCTACGACTAGGTTATAATGGTAGTATATTTCATGGGCTGTTTAAGTTTGATGTTGTGTGCTGAATACACCATTGAACATAAAAATATTGATATTACATGTAACAAAAGATAAACTGAGTGTTTTATGTAACAAAATATAAACTTAGTGTTTTGTGTCCTTTATGCGATCAAATATAATTTTATTCTTTTAAAATATTGGGGTGTTACACCTTAGGGATAACTGGCTTGGCTTGATTATTAGGGAGGGTTGTCATGGTGGTCATCAAATAATGGAGTGGTTTCAGGTGTCTCATATCAAAACAGTGGTGTTAAGAGTGTGGTGGGAAAGATAGAGGTTGAAGATGATGTGGGAGCGGGATCGAACGACTGAGATTTATCTAATCGGGCGGCTGAGATTCATTTTTTATTTTTAATAGATGAATAGTGAATTCTTGGTTTCTATCCCACATTGGTTTTACACTTGGTCTGGATCCACTTAATAAGAAACTTTGTGGTATCCATCCTTTGAGAAGATAGTGGGCTCAAAATTCGCAGCACTTGCACTGGCCCTCACCAGCCACACCCTCCCATTATGCTACCTGACTAGAAACACCCACACACACTTGTGTACGCACCGAGTGATATTTGATCACCCATGTTGGACCAAATAATATTCTTTTATGGTAATGGAACTTGGTTTGTGTTTATAATAAATCCACATTGGTTAAATCAAGGAGTTTCCAAGATGAGTGATCTTACAGATCATGCTAACAATAATGTTGAAAGTGGCGTCATTTCCTAGTGTTTTCCAAATTTTTGGGCCTCAAAATTAGGAGTTTGTTTTTCGCAAGGGAATAATTTCAAATTAGGAGTGAACAATATGAGGAATATGAAGCATAGTTCATGGAATTAAAAATGAGTACGTGGAATGATGGATCGTGAAGCATGGTATGCGGACTGCGTAGGGAAAATGGTTCGTGGGATGAAAATAGTTTGTGGGATGTTCACAATTCATGGGATGGCTTGTCGTTTATAGAAAATAGGTAGTGATTTGAGGATCCACGAAGGGTTTCATTCACGGAATACATCAGTTTCTATGAAGTAAAGTCGCTACATGGACCGCAAATGGAAAATGTTTCACAGAAGGAGCACAGTACGCGGTGGCTGTACCACATCGAAGATTTGGGAGATTTGGTTTAGTGGTATTTTTGGATATATTTATCTATATAAGGTTCACTAATACCTTCATTAATAAGAGAGTATTTGATTAGAAATTCAGGAGGAATTTATTGAAGTCTAGAGTGGTTCGCAGGAAGAAAACCCCATGAAGGAGAAGAGGTTCGTGAGGAGGATTCCACGAAAGGAGAAGTGGTCTACGGAGATAGTCTATAGAAGGAGTTTTGTGGGGGTACTACAACCTACAAAGGAAGATGGTTTTCAAAGGAGGAGTTGGTCTGTATAGAATAAGTGGTACACAAAATTAGTATGCGGAGTTAGTATGTGTACATAGTTTACAGAGGCAGTATGCAGAGGTGGTATGTGAAGCACATGAGCTCTACGGAGTAGTATAGTTTGTGGAGGAAGCGGACTAGTTTGCAGAGGAATGGTTCAAAAAATATTAGTGCACATAAAAGTGAATTAAATATATGGTTATAAGAATGACTTTAATAGAGCATATATCTATTATTGAGGATGCATGATTTAATAAAAATGAAGGGGCCTAAAAGTCAATAAAATATGTGTGGATTCCTCGCAAGGAAGTAAGCTATGGGGAGTTGACAGAAGTGTTCTAAGGGACATAATGAGCTATCCTTAAATTATTATAAAGGTAGTGTCCCTAGAATAGAGTGACTATGTATAAATTCTTGTACTCCACAACTATTTAAGATTAATGGATTTAGGTATGACCAACACACAGTCAGTGTATGCTTCTTGGACTAGCCCTTAGTGGTGAAACAAGTAAAATTATTTTGTTGACTCTTGCATGTGATTATTTGTTTACTGTTCATTCTCATCATACAATTTTAACAGGTTCACACCAATGTGGGAACAATATTAATAACTTTTGAAGAAAAAGTTGACACCCTGATTCACCCCTACCCTCTCAGGGTGTTCTGCTGTCTTTCAAGTGGTATCAGAGCATACTGGTTTCTAGTGTTAAATATTTCTTTCTTTGATGTCATGGAGAATACATTTAATGTCAGGGGATTTCCCCATTTTTATAGAATTAACTTTTAGATATTGAATAATAGGATGATATCTCATCTAAGATCTCTTGGAACAAAATTCCCTTTTTCCACTATATAAAGAATACATGTCACTAATCCAACATGGTTGTCTATGAATGATAAAAATAGGAAAATAATTGATGTAGATGCTAAATCATATAATTCCCTCACTACAAATATTTATAATCAAATTTATTTAAAGGTGATGAGTTGTATATCTGCAAAGTATATGTGGGAAAAAATATATAATATTTATAAAGGTGAAAACAAATTGAAGGAGGGAAAACTAAAATTCCTTCAAAATAGGTTTTATGATATGAAGATGCATCCTAATGAAAATGTAGATACATTTTTCAATTGAATTACTGAAGTTGTAGGAGTAATTCGAGGGATTGGTGAATAAATCAAATACATTGAACTTATGAAGAAAATTTTGAGAAGGATTCTGCCTCTATAAAATCCAAAAGTGTTAGACCTTGAGTAAAGGTATCTTTATAAACTTTCTTTGTATGATCTATTGAGTCATATGGTGGCATATGGAATGAGAGTCAAACCTGAAGATGTAATGACTCAAATGATAAAATAAATGGATTTCAAAGACATGGAAAAACATGAGCTGTATAGTGATATAGTTGATGAATATTATGAGTAAGATGAAATTATTTATCTTATTATAAAGAAATTTAATAGAGGAAAAGGGAGATTTGAAGGAAAGCTTCCCTTACCCTATTTCTGTTGTGGTAGAGTTGGGAACATTACCTCTCAGTGCTCAAGGAATCTCGATGATCAAGAAAGTGAAGCATTAAATTTTTAAAAACCTCAGAAAATGTTTTATCAAAATGGAAACTTTAAATTTGAAATGAAATTATAGAAGAAGAATCAGAAGAGGAAACCATGGATGAAGAAAATTATTCTAAACCTCCCAAGAGAAACCAAAGAGTAGAAATTGATCAATACAACATCATTGGGGATAGGAATACATCCACACAGACAAGTAGAATGAGGAATAATGCAAAATATTCCTTCTTATCAATTTTAGAACCATCCTCATTTGATGAAACTGCAAAGGATGAATCATGGGTTAAAGCCATGAATGAAGAGGTGAATCAAATCAACAATAATCAAACATGGGATCTAGTTAAGAGACCTAAAAAATCACAATGTGAATGTTAAGAAGTGGATTTTAAAAAATAAAATTGATGAGAAAGGAAATGTGATTAGAAATAAGGTGCGATTGGTTTTTAAAGGCTACTCACAGATTTAAGGTGTTGATGTTGAAGAAAAATTTTCTCTGATGGCTAGACTAGAGTCAATCATACTTTTTTATTTCCATGGAAATTAAAATAGGATACAAAGTATATAAAATGGATTTTAAAATAGATTTATTAAATGTTAATATTGAATAAGAAGTCTACATTTAACAACCAAAGGGTTTTTTTGCTTGGTAATGTTGAAATGAATGTTTTCATATTAAAAAAGGTGATATATGGTCTAAACCATGCAACACAAGAATAGTAATCTTAGATAGATTCTTATCTAAAGAATCAAGAATTTAAAATATGAGGAGTGAATCAAAATATCTATTTTAAGAATTCTCATAAAGACCAATTCATGGAACTGGTGTACGTAGATGATATTATTTTTGTGGAAGTAGGCATGGGTTAGTGGATGAATTTTCCAATCACATGAAATCCAAATTTTAAATGTCTATGATTTGTGAAATCACATACTTATTGGGACTACAAGTTATTGAGAGGAAATACTACACCTTTATTTCTTAGGAAAATTATACAAGAGAGTTACTGAAGAAATTCAATATGCATGAATCCAAACCAATATAGAGTCTTATTGTGGTTGGAACTAAAATTGGAAAGAATGAGGATGAAAATTATGTAGATCCCACTATGTAAAGGAGAATAATCAAAATATTACTGTACTTAACTACAATATTACCATATATTGTCTTTGCATCATGCTTAGTGGCCCAGTTTCAAAGTAATTCAAAGGAAGAACATATGGAGACAGTTAAAAAAATCTTGTGGTACATTCAAGGGACTCACAATTATGGATTGAACTTTTCTATAGGAAGAGATAATTAACTGTCAGCATTTTTTGATGCTGAATGGATTGGAGATGTGGTGGATAGAAAATCCATAAGTGGTGGAGCTTTATTTATTGGAAAGAAATGTATGGGATGGTTGAGTAAGAAACATGAAATCATTTCTCTCAGTACTGCAGAAGCTGAGTATATATTCACTAAAAAGTCTTTCACTTAGTTAATCTGGATGAAATAATAACTAACTAATATTGGTGATGAGGTGAAACAACCAATGAAAATTCACTGTGATAACAAGAGCACAATTGATCTTACTATCTATTCATCATTCTCATATGAAATGCATTGAAATTAGATATCACTTTATCAAGGAAAAGGTTGAACAAGGAATCATTAAAATGGATCATGTTGGAACTGATAATCAAGTGGATGGAATATTGAATAATCCATTTGTATAATATGTGTTCGATAAGTATTGGTTGAACCTTAATGTTCAACCATCTCCTAGTGTATGAGGAGGTTATAAGTGTTCCCCTCTCCCCAGTTGTGTTAAATATTGTTAATCTATTTATGGAAGTGATATAGGTTTATGGGGTGGGGATACGATATAGGGGGAGTGAGTTTTAAACTATATAATGAAAAAATACTGGTTATTTAGGTTTATTTATAATGTGGTAGAATGGATAAATTCAACAGTTTTCTAGTTGCATTGGTTGCAGGAGATTGGAAAATGTAGAATGAAAAATTTAAGTTCTGGGAATTCAATTTTTCTGTGATATGATCAAAGACACGATAAGAAATGAGAACCCAATTCATTATTCCCCTCTGGTTTTCTACATTGAGAATTGTTTATGTATACTTATAGTGTTTTCTGAGTTGTTTCTTACGTATCAGGTTTTGATAGTGGGAGATGCCTTATTGAATTTATCTAAAGATTACCAGCAAACCAAAAGGGGGATATTGTTGGACCTAAGAATATTATTTGATGGTAATTGTGCTTGGTTTGTGTTTTTTGTCAATACACATTGGGTTTATCAAGGAGTAAACAATATGAGTGATCTTACAGTTCAGGATGACAACAATTTTGAAGGTGGCTTCATTTCCTAGTGTTTTCCAAATTTCTGGGACTCAAAATTGAGAGTTTGTTTTTGTAAAAGGAAGGATTTCCATGTAGGAGTGAATAGTATTAATATTGTAAAGCATAGTTCATGGACCAAAAAATGAGTACGTGGAATGGTGGATCATGAATCCTGGTATGTGGACCATGTAGGGAAAATGGTTCGCGGGATGAAAATGATTCATGGGATGTTCATAGTTCATGGGAGGAAAATAGTTTGCGAGATGTATTGTCATTCAAGGAAAGGAGGTAGTGATTTGAGGAGCTGAAAAAGGTTTCATTCATGAATGACATTGGTCACTGTGAAGGAAAGGTGCTATGTGGACCGCAGGCATAAAATGGTTTGCAGAAGGAGCAAAGTATGCGGTGGTTGTACCCCATTGAAGACTTGGGATATTTGGTTTAATGGAATTTTCAGATATATTTTTATATATAAGGTTCACTAATACCTTCATTAAAAAGAGAGAATTTGATTATAAATTTGGGAGGAATTCAGTGAAGTCCAAAGTGGTTCATAGGAAGACAACCCCATGAAGGAGAATAGGTTCGTGAGGAAGATTTTGTGAAAGGAGAAGTGGTCCGCAGAGACAGTTTGCAAAAGGGGTTTTTTGGGGAAATACAAATCACAAAGGAAGATGGTTCATGGAGGAGGAGTTGGTTTATAGAGAAGAAATGATACGTGAAAGAAGTATATAAAGTTAGTATGCATATACATTTTTTGGAGGAGGTATGTGGAGGTGGTACGTGAAGCACATGAGCTATGTGAAGAATCAAATTTTGCAGAGGAAGCATAACAATTAACGGAGAAATGATTCATGAACTATAAGTGCACATAAAAGTGGATTACATGTATAAGTAGAAGTAGGGATTCAACAGAGCATCTATCTACAATTAGAGATGCATGATTTAATGAAAATATAGGGACCTACAAGTCTATAAACTGTGTGAGGATTCCTCCCAAGGCAGTGAGATAGGGGTTTTTGATGAAAGTGTTCCAAGGGACATATTGAGGTATCCATAAAATATTTTAAAGGAATTGTGCTTGGCACAGAGTGACCACGTGCAAACTCTTGTACTCTACAACTAGTGAAGATTAATGGATTTAGGTACAACGAAAAAACTATTGGCATATTCTCCTTGGACCAACCCTTATTGGTGAACTAAGTAAAATTATTGTGTTGAATCTTGCATGTGATTGTTTTTTTAATGTTAATTAACATTAAACAAGTTTAATAGGTTCCTACCAATATGGGAACAAGATCTGTCACTTTTGAAGAAAAAGTTGACACCCTTGAAGAGCCCACTTTGTGTATGGATTGTATTTTTTTTCAACTAATTGTAATTGGTTTTGAATATTGTTCAATGAGATAAGAAGATCTCATTGCAGTTAGTATGATAAAGTAGTTCCAAAGTTAATATATCTTGGATGATGTACTCAAGTATTGATATTCTAAGAAACACGTGAATGGTTTTAAGACTTTGAGTTTCAAGGTGACGCCTAGAGAATTGTTACGAATTCATTTGATGACATTGGATATCATGGTTGAATAATTATCCTAGTTAAATATGAAGATTCTTTAATGATTTTTATTTCAAAAATATCATAAGTTATTTTAAGAACTTAAATTAAGCCTTATGAAAGAAAGGGGGAGAAATGTGATGCCATTCTTATTCAAGTTTGATTAGAAATAAAGATGTTGATGAAAGATAGAGAAGTTACAATAATTTACTTAGAAAATATGATGATGCTAAAGGTGATAGATCAAATATTAAATATCATGATAGATTGTGTTCATGATGAAATCAATGACCGCAAAATAGTTTGGATGGTGTTGCCGAATTATATTTTTTAGGTGGTGCTATTTCCTAATGTTTTCCAACTTTTTGGGCCTCAAAATAGGGAGTTTGGTATATGGAAAACAAGGAGTTTTCAAAAAGGTGTTCATGAATCACAGTTCACATAACATGAAGGATAGATCATGGACCACATAGGAGGTACACAGAGTGGTGAAGTAAAATCATAAAAGGAAGGATTCCTCATAGAAATGCTACACAGATCGTGAAGCACAATACACAGACTGTGTAGGATAAATGGTTAGTGGGAGGACTATAGTTCACAAAAGGCTTGAATTTTGTGGTTAAGGATATAATTTGTGGAATAGAGGTGGTGATCCATTTGTGTATGTAATTGGCCACCTCGATGAAGGAAGAAAAATGGTATGCAAACCACATAGAGAAAATAGTTTGCAGTATGATCATAGTACGTGGTGAAGACTATACCACATTGAAAATTTTGGTAAATTAGATTAGAGTAATTTGAGAATTTATTTTCCTATATAAAGGAATATAATCTCATAATTTAGAGTGAGAAAAATTCAATAGAAAATATCATTTTTGAAAGAATAATTCAGCTAAGTCTGGAAGAGTTCTCAGGGAAGAAATTCCAAGGAAGATAAGGAGTCTTAGCAGAGGAGAGTTAGTTCGTGGAGAAAGGGGAGTCCAAATAATGAAGGTAGTTCATAGAGAAAAGAGGGTATCCATGAATAATCATTAGTACATGGAATAATAATTAGTTTATGGTTCTAGGAAGTGTAAATAGTCTGTGAAGGAAGAAGAGGTCTGTGGAAGGAAAGGAGTCACATGAAGAAAGAATGATACGTGGAACAGGGGTGGTCCATAGAGAATAAACTGTATGCGGATCATTGGTTGTTCATGAGGATGGTATGGGAAAATTATTCTAGGGATTTACCAGAACACCCTCAGGTGCTGAGTTCTTCCACAGTGATTTCAGGCTCACAAAGATCATAAATCCATTCATGCAGGGCCAAAATGTCTTTGGTTGGTAGGTCAAAGCCCTTATGCATTGATATCACGGTCAAAAAGATAGATTTATTTTCTTTTCCAAGGGAAATGGAAGGTTTTAAGTAACTCAAGATTATCAAAATGTGAAATGTGATTTATGGAAAATGTAATATTCAAGAAGGGTTCAAGAACGCAAAAAGTTGTGTTGCCACCTAGTGAACACGTTATCATAGTGAGGAGATTTGAAAAATCATTACTCTAAATTTTTCCCGGACCAAGGGCTCCAATGATCATAGGTTGGATGTTATGGGGGATATAAAGTGGGACCTATGAGATTTATTATATATTTATTTATGCTCTAATTTTTTCCTAAACTCTGAAGATGAATAGTTTAGAGAGCAGAGACTTGACTTTTTCCCAGGATTCCCTTTGCAAGTTTTCAACCTATAAAGTTTTGTGTATTTTTACTAGTAGTTTAAATTATTTATATTTGAACCAGAAAAGTCTGAAGTTTAAGGTTGTACAACTTTGACCAAAGAGAATTAAGTTTAAGATTGTGATGCACATGGACCTGGTCTGAGGGGAATGTTACATAAGATCCTAATTAGGATACCCAGGGTCAAGAGTAATCCAACATATTTCTGATAGGCATATGAAAATGTTGTAAATCATGGATTTAGGTTCTCAAGTGATGAGTAATGATATGGGAAAATCATATTGGGAATGGCCTAGAACACCCTCTGGCGTTGAGTTCGACCATAGTGACGTCAGGCTCATAAGGACCAGAAATCCCTTCCTATAGGGCCAAGATGTCTCTAGTTGGTAGGCATAAGACCATATGTATCGATACAAAGGTTAAATAGATACATCTCTTTTCCTTTACAAGGGCCATGAAAGGTTTGTGGAAACCCAAGGTGCTTAATACATGAAGTGTGGTTTGTGGGTTGAGGGGATTAAAAGATGTTAGAATCACCCCATTCTATGGTTGACCAGGGTTAGGCTCTTGTGGTCCTTTTATAAGTAATGATGATGGGTGATGGCCTACACATTTTAATATCCTTTAGTGGAGAAATGTTTTTCCATGTAGTTTATCATCATGAGACAAAGATATTTTCATTATAGTTTAACATCATGAGGTAAGGATGTTTTCCTTTCCTTGCAGTTTAACATCATGTAGTAAGGACATGAATGTGCTATGTAGCTTAAATTATAGCTTATAGGACCTGGTCCCTGATCTAAAATATGTCCCAGTTACATCTTCCAGAGCTACTTTATAGGTCTCTTAAGCTCATATTATCCATTCTCGATGTGAGAAATAAGGGAAAAATAGGAAATAAAATAACCTACATATGAGTGGGTCTCAGATAGATTACTATATGGTTTCAACCCATATTTAGTTAGTGATGAAGTTTTATCATCTTATATATTATAGATAAACACTATATTGATAATTTTGGTTTCCCTATGTATCCTGTGATGACATGAATCAATTCATACGTGGTTATTGTATAAAAGTTCCCTGTGCAGGTCTGACCCGTATGCATATATGGGGGAATATATTTATAAATATATATTTTATTAAAACTGGACCTAAGAATCATAGATTCAGGCATCAATACATATCCTTTGGTAAAAGGAATTAAGCTACACATAGTTTTTGAATGAGAAACTCTTTATGAATGTCTAACCCATATGCATAGGTGGGAATTATTCCCGTTGATTACTGCAATAGGATCTGATATTGGAGATCCGAGTGTCACTATATAACCCATGATGATAGTAATCAAGACACAAATAGTTCTTGAATGGAAAACTCTCTATATAGGTCAAACCCATATGTATAGGGGGTCATTATTATCATTTATTATTGCATCTAGACCCAATATTGGAGATCTAGGTGTCACTATGTATCCTATGATGATAGGAATAATGACACACATAGTTCTTGAACTGGATACTCTCTAAGTAGGTTTAACTCATAAAAGAGGGGGGAATTGTTCCCATTGATTATTATAGCTAGAATCGAGATTGGAGATCTAGGTGTCACTTTACATCATGTGAAAATAAGAATCAATCTATACATAGTTCTTGAATAGGAAACTCTCTACATACGTTTAACCCATATGGATAGGGTGGAATTGGTCCCATTTATTGTTGTAGTTGGATCTAGGATCGGAGATTCGACATCAATATGTATCCTATGATGATAGGAATCAATCCACACATATTTATAGAATGGGAAAATCTCTACACAGGTTTGACCCATACATAGAGGGGGGAATTATTCCTATTGATTGTTGTAGATGGACCCGATACTGGAGATCCGTGTGTCACTATGTATCATGTGATAATAAGAATCAAGCCACACATAGTTCTTAAATGAGAAAATTTCTATGTATGTATGAACCATACACAGTGAGTGGAATTTTTCCCATTGATTATTATAGCTGGAACAATGATTGGAGAGATAGGAATTACTACATATCCTATGATGATAGGAATAAAGTCACATGTAGTTCTTAAGAGACCATGAAATTTAACATCATGCGGAAAGGACGTAGGTTCCATGGAATAAAAAATAAGTATTACAGCTGGAACTAAGACCAGAGATCTAGGTGTCACTATGTATTCAATAATTGAATGAATCAAGCCATACATAGTTCTTGAATAGAGGTGTGGTGGGAGACCAACACCAAGGATGATGATGCTCTCGAGCGAGGTCTATGGTAATGCATAGTTTTATGTCATGCAAGGGACATCAACCAAGCAATTTAACATCATGTGGCAGGGACTTGTGGTGTGCCTTTTAAAGTCTTTTATCTAGGAGCATGATACTCTATCATGATCTGATATGTCTCAACCATATAGGGAAGCATTTACTGAAATTCTTAAGACCACATATGTTATGATCAGTGTGATAAATAATGAATGGAAAAGTTTTCCTTCACCAAAAATTGTAAATTGAAAGGAAGGATAGGGGAAATTTGTATCATGTAGCATCTAGGACAAGATATATGATCTAGGAATCCCCACATATCTCATTTGAATGAGAATCAATCCATACATAGTTTTGGAAAACTGTATAGTTTAGTGTCATATAGCGATGACATCAACCATGAAGTTTAACATCAATGGGTATGAATGGGGGTTAATCGAAATGAATAAATATTATGTTTGGACCCAATAATGCATATTTGGGTGTCATTATGTATCTTGTGATGATAGGAATCAAGACACACATAGTTCTTGAAAAACAATTCAGTTTAGTGTCATGAAGTGAAGAAATCTTCCATGTAGTTTAACATCATGTGGTAAGGACGAAGGCTATCCAACATGAAATAAGAAGTATCATGGCCAAACCTAAGAATAGAGATATGGGTGTAACTATGTATCCTATGATGACATGAATAAAGTCACACATAGTTCCAAAATGTGGGAATACCCTATCTAGATCTACCTCTCACATAGGGATGGAAACACTTCATTTATCATTTTCACAGACCTTTCTTGTGTGTGATGAATTTTTGGTGAGATGATGTTTCCCATACAGTTTAATGTCATTTAGTGAGGATGTATCTCATGTAGTTTAATGTCACACAATGAGGATGTGTTCCATTATAGTTTAACATCATGTGGTCAGGACATGATATTCCATGCAGTTTAACATCTTACTATTATGAACTTTTCTATATAGTTTAACATTATCTGGGCAGGATGAATTTGTGTAGTTTAACATCATAAAACCAGGATTAATTAGCATAGTTTAATGACATGAGATTAGGAAGAACAGTGTTTTATAATTTAAATTCTTGTTGTATGGACTAATTCCGTACATTTTAACATCATGTGGTTAGGACATGTTGTGTAGTTTAACATCATACAACCCATATATTAGGAAACTATGCAGTTTAAAGTCTTTCTACTAGGAATTATTCCATAGAATTTAACATCATGTGGTTAGGATATGTTATGCTGTTTAACTTTATGCTACTAGGAAATTAGGATGTTATGTAGTTTAAATTCTTTCTTCCTAGACTTGATAACATGAGAGGGGAAAATTTTCCTAGCTATTTACTTGAAACCTTGATGGTCATCAGGTAAGACTAGATGGTGCGTAGCCATATCAAGGTTCAAACCATGAATTTATGCATAATTACAAGCAAAAACATATCGATGTTGTTTAGGAATTAAATATACATCTCCTACTCCTCTAGAAGCATGGAGGCACTAAATGATGTAGGTTATGAGTATTATTATAATCCCAGATTCACCTACCCAATCTCATTGATGGCGTTGGAGATGCCTTCCTCAAATATGAGAGGGGTGTTCCTAAGGTCATCCTCTTCTTCTTCCATATATAATTTCATGGATAAATTTTTCTACATGGTGTATAATTTGAGGATACATCTATCACTATTGAGGGAATATAGTCTACAAAAAGAGACATTATCATCATAAACTACCGAAGTCATTATAGAGTGATTCTAAAATGAATTATTTTCTCTTATGCTGTCATTGGGGAGAGGAGAAGCCTGGACATCTAGTCTTAAATTTATACTCACCCCATCCTTAGATAAAATCATCTGATGAGACTCTTCCAATTAGTGAGAGGGTATTCATGATGTAGGGATAACATATTGTAGGCATTTATTATACTCTTCTGATCTTGAGTGTTGGGACACAGAGGATATGGACATGTCCTACTGATAATGGAGTGTATTTTTGATTTGGAGGTGACCCTCATATCCCTGATAAGAGAAATGTCCATCCTCAAATATTTGGAAATTTTCATAAATATTTGTGCCAATGTAAAGCATACACTCCCTTTTTGACCCTTTTGGGATCTCATAATTGGAAGTGGAAATGGGCCTGGGAATGTTTGGGAGATTGTTTCTGGATAAATCTCTCCATATATCCATATAATCCTCTTCTTCATCAGGGATATATATCTTTACCTGGTCATAACACAAAGGTTTATTCTTTTCAATGCCTTCTGACCACAATGAAGTGCTACTGATGGTTGATGGAGCACTATATATGGTTAACCCTAGTGTTTTGAGAACCTTTTTTATATGAAGGTTCCTATGTTTTGAGAAACTCTCTATACAGAGGTGTCTGGGAAAGGGGAGGACTTCCTTATCTTTGGGAGATATCACCATGGGGAGGCTGACCATGATGGATGTCAGAGTAGAGTCCCTGTGATCCATCTCCACACTACCATGAGGAGGACTATCATGGTAATTATTTCCTTCTTCTTTGGTTAAAGAGTTGTTAAACCCTTGGGGTGTTGAGAATGTGCCTCAAAAAACCTCAAGAACATTGTTATTGATAATATTAGGGATATAAGCCTCATTTCACATCATGGATGGAATATATTGACCTAAATTTTGGGATTTATCAGGGATATAAGCTTGATCTATGATGGATTTTGAAATATGTTGATAACCATATGGTGCTGCGGGGATATGAGCCCACTACTGAGAGGTTTCTGGAGTATATTGATGAGATTTTATTTTTTTGGTAGGGATATGAACCTACCTATAGGCAGTTTCTAGAATATACTAGAAAATTATAGCTGAAGTGGGGATATGAGCCCGATTCATATATGCATTCCCCATCATAATATGCAAATGAACCTCCAGAATAGGAGAAGGGGTAGCCTCCTCCTATAATCTACTAGAATATTTTGAGTAGCTTCATTGATAATAATGTGAGCCTTTACTAAGGAATGTTCCACTATCACTTGGAAATACCCATTTGGAATGGGGATATAAGCCTGATATAGTGCCTTTGGAGCATGCCATGAGTCTTTTTTGATCGGAATATGAGCCTATCTTAAGGCATGTGCCACTATCACCTGGTGAGACCTGGTCAGAAGGGGGTATGATCCCAGTATTATGCCTTTAGAGTATGTCTCTGGTCTTTTTCAATAGAAGTATGAGCCTATCTCGAGGAATATTCTGCTCTCACTTGGTGATCCCCAGTCAGAATGGGGATATGATCCTAATCCTATCCCACATCCTTTACCAAAATATATCGATAATCCTCTTGGATGGGTTTAAGGATATGCGCTAACTTGAGAGTATCCATTGTTAAGTCAAAAGTCTCTTTTTGACTTTTCTATTCCTTTTGTTTTTAAAATCACAAACTCTTTCTTAAATACTCAATTAAAAACTCTTTTATGTACAAATAATTTTTATCATACTTTGTTTTACAAAAAATAAATTCATATTTTATCATTAAAATTTTCATAGTGTATACGATAAAAATCATACTCATGAGAATTGCAGTAATGATTCATTCCATGATTATCGTAATGAGCTAGAATACGATTTATATTGAAAATACTAGAAACAAATTACATCATACACATTGTCTATTTTTTGTACATAGAATATTTTAGTAATGATATAAATTGTACTAACCCTCATAATGGAAATCATCAGACTCTTTTAAATTATTTTTTATCATACCTAGAAAATATAATCATAATGAAAGGAAATCCTTTAAATAAAAATGATGTCGTGTATTATATGTTAATCAAAATGATTTCGTGAATTCGGTTTCAATATGATCATTAGAGTGACAGGTGTCCATGTACCTATGAGATTTTAGGAGAAAATCTGACCATTGGGTCCAATATGACCATTGGGACAAAGGCCTATAAATTATGGGTCATTTGAATGATCTAGAAGAGATGAAGATTTCATGACACTATGTGAGAGCTTTGCTAAATTTTCTTTGAGTGAAATTTTTGAAGTTTACAAGTTGTGAACTACTTGTTCCATATACTTGTAACTCTAAAGAGCCTGTTTTGATTTGTGAGACACTGATTGTTTGTGAATACAATCAAGGGATTGTGGGGATATCAAGACATAGATGATGGTCTTTTGCAGATCGAGGGATTCAGAGGCTATGAATAAAGAGGTGCCAATCACCTTCTTGATCGAAGGATGTTGGGCATAAGTATACATATTGAAGATTATAACCATATCGAGGGATTACCCTAGTGTCAGTAAGATAGAATTTCTTGAAATTATAAATCAAGGGACCTTTATCCTAGGTTATTGGATACCCTTCTCCTGGGTTAAAAGAATTATATTCATTTACTTGTATTTCATTTTGGATGCTATTATTATAGAAAGTGAAGCTTCGATATATTCATTTTTCTATTTTGAATTCTGTGATTACAATCTTTGTAATTATGATTTCTATGATTATGATCATTTCAATTACTTTGTACAATTCTATAAACTTTATGATAGAATAATTATTTTGTTTTACTCTGATTATCATAACCGCTATGATTATGATAATTACCACACTTATTTTGAATATGATTAAATACGACCTATGGAATATATATCAAAATCAACCCAATTATGATATTTTTATAATCAGACCTAAGGGAAAGTCTATTTACTATTTTATTTCATTAGAGGTTTTTTGAATTGAATTAGTTTAAAATCTTTTAAAATTAATTCTTTTAGGGATAAAAACCAAAGTTTTTAAACCTACAATTCACCCCTCTTGTATTTTTCCATCTGTATATACATTACGATCCAAAAATTGGTATCACATCCAAGGCTCTATATTACTAATACTCACATTTGCTATTGGAGGAGGTTTCCACTGCTCATACTTACTGTTTTTTTCTTTTCAAGTTAGATTTATTTCTTATTATAAAATTTTTGTTTATAATTTTTTGTTATACTAATTTGTATTGAAAAAAATATTTTGTTTAAAGGATTGAAGGACTAAATGTCAATTCTATAGACAATCTCAATCCATCCAGATCACTGATCTTTGATGGTAATGATTTTGAATACTGGAAGGATAGAATAAAGACCTTTTTAATCAACAACCATGTTGATAATTTTATAATGCTCACTGTAGATTACAAGATTCCTAAAAAGAAAGTCAAAGACTTTACAAATCAAGAAAAACACGAATATCAGTTGAATTAAAAAGTGAGAAACACTTTATTATGTTCAAAGAAAAGAAACATCTATAATAAAATTTCATCTTGTGAAGCTTCCAATAGTATCTGGAAGAAATTAGAAATGAATCATTTTGGAACATCAAAGGTAGTTGAAACTAGAAGAGCAATGCTCAAAGATGATTATAAATACTTTGAATTCCCCTATAGTGAACCAGTTACAAAGGTATAATAAATATTTATAAAAATTGTTAATAGTTTAAAATCTATGGGTGAAAAATTATTAGATGATGAAATTATTATTGAAAAAATCATTTATATTATGCCAAAGGAATGAGAATCAAAGAGAACAACAATTGATGAATCCAAGAAGATTAAAAATCTTACAGTTTATGATTTATTTGGAACACTCTTAGAGTATGAGTGTGGGATGAAAAAAGATACTGAGAAAGTTAAAAAGTGGAATGGTGGAGTTTATTTTACTTATACTTTAAATCCAATTAAAGATCAGACTCCTGATTATATTTATAAATCAAAAAAGAAAAAGGTTATTACTCAATCAGACTCAAGTGACTTGTAAAATTCTGAGAATGATTTGGCCAATATTTCCCAAATAATGAACAAGATAGTTGGAAAGAAAGGTTTTTAATATCTCTACAAGAAAAGAAACAAGGATAGAAATTAAAAGAAAGATTATAAAGTTACAAGTTATGAATAAAAGAGAGTAGGAGATATCAGATCTGATTATCCTAAGTTACAAATAAAAGATAAAAAAGAAATACATCTAGATATAAATTATAAATAGTATTACGAGTCAAAAGGGAAGAAAGTCTTTAATAAAAGTGATTCATGGAGTACTAGTGGAGGAGATTCATCTGATTATTCTTAATAAAATGAAAATTCCGAACAAATGAATATTGGTCTCTAATGAAGAATAACTTTTGAAAATAAATGTCTTATAGATAAGGTAAACACCTCTTATTCTTTAATAAATATGTATTTAAATTAGAATTATCCTAATGAGAAAGTTTATATTTCTTCTGATTAAGAATCTTCCTTAGTAGAAGATAATGCTTTACCTTCATATGATGAAGTACTTATATTTTCTAAATTACTTGAAAATGAAAATTGTAAAGTTATTAAGAAACTTGAAAAATAAAATGATAGAATAAATATTTTTACAAAGTATCATATCTCTCAAAAGATCTTGATAATAAATCCTTTGATATTGATTCTATTTCAAAAAACCTTAAAAAAGATAATTGGAAAAAGGATAATATTTCTAAATATTTTGATAAAGTTATTTCAGAGAAAAGTGTTTTAGAAACAAAACTCAATTTTAAAACTAAAAATTTCAAGGATAAGGATTTGGTTGTAAAACTAAAATCTGAAATTTTTTCTTTAAAAAAACTATTATCAAAGTTTACTTATGGAAAATAAAATTTTTATAAGATGTATCAACAAATCTATCCTCATAATAATATTTTTGGATTTGGTTATTCTCGTTCAAAACCTATTTTTAGTAACAACTATTTTTCATAAAAGTGATCCTTTTTGTACTAAGTGTCAAAGTAGAGGACATTGAAATAAAAATTGTTCTTTAAACAAAATTCAATTCTTAGGATTTTATAAAGTCCATTTTTCAAAACAATTGTAGATTCCCAAAATATTATTTACTAACATTTTGAGACCCAGTAACACTTTGGTTATGAAAATATAATTTTTTTATTTTCAAGAAAACAATGGAAGTACCAACACTAAGAATACATGGTAAATGGATAGTGGTTGTTCCCAACATATGATTGGTAACAAATAATTCTTGTAAAATATTATTGAAATGAAAGGTGGAAGAGTTACCTTCACAGACAATGCTCAAGGAAATATTTTTGGTTTAGGTAATATTGTTATTCTTGGAAAAGATTTAATTTCAAATGTATTATTTGTTAAAGATATTAAAAAAACTTATAAGAATAAGTAAATTATGTGATGAAATATACCTTGTGAATTTTAAGAATGATAAATGTGTTGTACAAAATTCCAAGGATGAATTAATTCTTTATGCTTATCAGCATGAGAATGTTTACACACTTAACTTAGAAGACCTTAGGAGCCAAGACTTATCTTGACTCAATGAAATAGAAGATCAATCTTGGTTATGTCATAGAAGGTTAGAAAACTGTAACCTTAGGAACTTATGAAAATTTTCTAAGAAAATACTTGTTAAGGATCTATCAGAACTTAGATTTTGTTCTTCAAAAGTTTTTGACCCTTGTCAATATAGAAAGAAAAATATGTCAAACTTTAAATATATTAGCGAAGTCTCAATTACTTATGCTTTATAGTTAGTTCACTTGGACTTATTCGTTCCTAAATAAACTTGAAGTATTAAAGGAGAGTATTATATATTTTTTTGGTTGATGATTACACAATATACACAAGGGTCTATTTTCTTGAAAATAAATCTGAATCCTATTGACATTTTAAAAATTTTGTAGCCGAAGTTAAAAATGAGAAAACAATTCCATTTATAACTATTCATATTGATCATGGTGGAGAATTTATAAATTATTATTTTGAAACTTTTTTTAGTAAGAAAGGAATTACACATAATTTTTTGCTCTTATAACTCCTCAAAAAAATGGGGTTGTTGAAAGAAGAAATCATATTATTCAAGAGATAACAAGAACCATGTTGAGTGAATACTCAATTATTAAACATTTTTGGGCTTAATCTGTGAGTATTTCTTGCTATAATATAAATCAAGTTTTAATTAGACCATTTATTAATAAAACACCTTTTGAGTTATGGACATGTTGAAAACCAAAAGTTTCACACTTCAATGTATTTGGATGAAAAGTATTATTTTTGAATAAAAAATATAATTTACATAAATTTTCACCCAAATCCAATAAAGGTATATTATTAGGATATTTCAATACTTATAAGGAATATAGAGTTTTCAATAAAAACTCTTGTACTATTGAGGAAACAATACATGTCAAATTGGATGAAACTAATCCTTTTGTTTTTAAACAATATCAACCTACATTTTCTGATGTGTTTTCCAAAACTAATCATCAATTTATGATAGAAGATTCTTCTAATAAGAATAATACTCATGAAATTGTTTCTAAAGTATTCACCTTGGAAGACCTTCTACCTTATGTTGATGAACATGTTTTACAAAACCCAAATCAATTATTTCATAGAAATCATCCTAGTGATAACATCATTGGTGATATAAATCAACCTGTAAGGACTAGAAGTTCTTTGAGAAATAAAGTAGAACATCTATCATTTCTTTCTCAATTCAAATCTAAAATTCCTAATGAGGCTTTAGGTGATGAATATTGGATTACATCAATTCAATATGAACCAAATTAATTTTAAAGGAACAAATTATGAACCTTGGTTGAAAGACCTAAAGAAACCTATGTAATTGGAGTGAAATGGGTTTAAAAAAAAATTGATGAAAAAGGAATCATTATTATAAATAAAGAAATACCAGTTTCTAAAGGATATAATCAATAAGAGGGAATATATTATAAAAAAACCTATTCTCCAATAGCTTGAATAGAATCTATTCAAATTCTATTATCCTTTTTAGCATTATTTTATTTCAAATTTTTTCAAATGGATGCGAAGTGTGATTTCCTTAATGAATATGTTCAAGATGATGTTTTTGTTGAAAAAAATTCTTTTTTTGAAGATAAAAAACATCCTTAATATGATTTTAAACTTACCAAAGATTTATATGGACTTAAATAAGCCCCTAGAGCCTAATATGACAAACTTACAAGATTTTTGTTACAAAAAAATTTTGTTAAGGGAACTACTGATCCAAATATTTTTATAGATAAAGAAAATAAAAATGTTTTGATTTTTCAAATTTATGTTGATGACATTATATTCAGATCAACTCTGAAATATTTAACAGATTCCTTTGTGAATCTTTTGAAATATGAGTTTGAAATGAGTATGATGGGTGAGTTAACATTCTTTCTTGGTTTTAAAATTTCTCAAAAACCATAAGGTACTTATATATCTCAACATAAGTATATTAAATATATTATTAAGAAGTATGGATATGACAATACTAAAAGTATTAGTACTCCAATCGGTACCTCAAAGTTTCTTGATCTTGATGAAGTTGGAAAACCAGTGGATCAAACAACTTTTATAGGTATGATATAAAGTTTACTATACTTAACAACTAGTCATCTAGACTTAATGTTTTCAGTATAATTATGTACAAGGTATCCAGAAAATCCAAAATAATATCATTTAGAATATGTAAAAATAAATTTTCATTATTTAAAGGGAACTATGGATTTAAGACTTTTCTATTCTTTTGTAAATGATTTTTAATTAAAAAGTTTTTCAAATTTTGATTTTTGGTGGTTATAGAATGGATATGAAAAGTAAATCTTGAACTTGTAATTTATTATGAGATTAATTAGCTTCTTGGTCTTATAAGAAACAACACTCAGTATAACTTTTCACTAATGAAGCTAAATATGTGGAATCTAGATGTTATTGTGCTCAAGTGTTGTGGATGTAACACACATTCACTGATTATGGAATGAGTTTTGCTAAAACTCAAATACTATGTGATAACACTAGTGCCATAACTTTAACTAAAAACTATGTACACCACTCTCATGCGAAAAACATAGATATTAGACATAACTTTCTTAGGGATCTCACACTTAAAGGAGATATCATTTTATAATTCATTGGAATGCAAGAAAAACTTGCTGATATTTTTACAAAATACTTACCTTCCAATAGATTTGAATACATTAAATAGAATCTAGGAATGATCAATGTAAAGTAATCATTCACATATAATTCCTATTTGAACCATCTCTTTACATTATGTTACTAATTTTTAAAGGGAGGGGGCATATATTTGTTATTTTATTTTTTTAAAGGCCTCACAATTTTTTCATACTTACAAATTTTTTGTACTTACAATTTTTTTATACTCACAAATTTTTTGTATTCAAACATTTTTCGTACTCACAAAATTTTCATACTTAATTTTTTTTTTCATACTCACAAATTTTTCATACTCACAAATCTTTCATACTCAAATTTTTTTTGTACTCATAAATTTTTCATACAAACAAAATTTTCATACTCAAATTTTTTTTGTACTTAGAATTTTCACACTCAATTTTTTTTGATATTTTTATGAGGAATAAAATATTGAAACAAATAAATCTATCTTGAAACTCCAAAAGGTAAAATTTATTACTTTAAACTTTTTCAATTCAATTCTATTCTATTTTTTGGCATTTATTTTAAAAACCTTTATCAAATTCATCTTGAATATGATATTTTTTTTTAAAAAACCTCAAGAGTTTAATTTTTTAACCATAAGATATATTTGAACAAATCTAAGTCGTAGAATCTCAATAGTAACATTTCATCTCCTATATAAAGGGAACCCCTAACCTATCCCACATCGTTTTCTCTCATATTTTCGTCAAACCTCTACCTCCCTTCAAGTATTTGAGTCTAAAAGTTATCTTCCTCATAGATTTTATCATACTCATGTTAGAATCAAAGACATATTCTCCAAAAGTAATATATCCCATGGCTCTGAAATATTTCTCAACTATGAATTTCTTTAGATAAAGTTTACTGTGCAAAGAGTTTTATGAAAAGTACAATTCTTCATTGAAAATAATTATCAAGTTTCAATTATGTGAATCTATTTACTTAGAAAAACCCAACACCAATCAATATCCTATTATCGTTGATGATGTTAGAAAATTTTATAGTTCTATGAAGATTGATAATGATTTAAAAGTATCCTTTCACATGTATTATAGAGAGATTAGTATGTTAGTAAAATAAGCTGTAAATTTACTTAGTGTACCATCAGAAGGTGATGCCTTTTCCCCCTCTCAAAAGCTACTGAAAGAGAAAGTAACATTCGATAAAGAAAAATCTGATTAATCCCTTTTTGAAGTTCATGAAGACAAAATAAAGGTTACTCATATATCATCTGATAATCATCTAACAACTCTTTGGATGAAAGGTTTTTTTAATTCTTTTAAAGAAGATAGATAAACCCTGAAAGTATTGAATGTTTTCATCCTTGACTATTTGGTTAATATGAGGAAGATAAATTTGATCGGTTATATCTTCATAAACATCAAAAATTTAAAGTCTAGTACTATTAAGTCTCAGTTGATTATGTTTCTAGTGATTCTAAGTAGATTTATCCCTGAAATTTTGAAGTGTTTTAATCTCTCAATCAAGTCAACACTAAGAAATATAAAATTCCCACTAATTAGTGATGATACAATAAAATGGTTGAAGTATAATTTTGATTTTTAATCAAAGAAATTTGTGAATTTTTTTGATGATGAACCCTCAAAACAAGTCATTGTAGGAACTCAAAATGTTTTAAAAGAATCAGTGCTGATTGTCTCTGAAAAAAACATAGATAAGACCGATTATTCTTTAAATCCAAAGAAAAAAAGGAAAGAAACTGAGGAAATAACTTCAAATGGATAAAGGAGCATGATGAAAGAAAATAAGGAGACCTGCAGTTTGGTCTTAACCCTACTGAAGCCCTTGTCGAAAAAATTCATACTCAAGATTCTCTTAAAGACGATGAGAATAAAAGGAGGTTGAAAAAGAGAAAATATGATGTTCTTAATATTGATAAGTTGTTGAAAGGATTTGAAAAGGAAAGTGTAGGAATTGATTTCAAATAATCCATTCAAGAAGAAATAATCATTCCCTTTGTCCTAGACAAGGGAAAAAATAAGAAAAAAGTTGGTGAAGAATTTAAAACACCATAAGATTATCAATTTTCTGATGAAAAAGAATATAGTGAAATGGGAGATATAGATGAGTATCTCAATGAATAAGAATAAAAAAATTAAGAGGAAGAAAAATAAGAAAAGGAATAAGAAGAAAAGGAGGAAGACAATAATGAAAAATAGGTTGGTCATGAATAAAAATCTCATTCTGATAGAATACTAGTAAGATATTCAGAAGATAATTCATGTAAATTACCATCCCCAAGAGTAGAGACTTCAAAGAAGTCCTCTCAAGGAATCCAATCCGATAAATTCATTCACATTTTAGACAAAGAGGAAGAGACCAGGACCAATGAAGATCATAACTAGATTTTGGAAGATGATGCTGCTAGAACTAATTATTGAGAGATTCCTGATTATAAGGATGATACTAACTACAAAAATAAAATATCATTAAAAAGAGATCAATATATTATTCATTCTCTAAAGATAATTCATAAGACAATTCCATATTTCTCGAGTCTTTAAGGAAATATTGATTTGGTTTCAAAAAACCAAAACAAAATATCATATTCAATCAGACTTCTAAGACAAAGACTAATCAAGATTAAAGACAATTTCAAAGAGTTTGAAGAAAGTACTAAGGAACATAAAAAGGATTACAAAAAAGTGTTTAAGTGATCTCATAATGATGATGAAAGTATCAAAGTCCATAAATTTTTAATTGAAGATATAAGAATGCTTGTGAATGAGGTCACTATTTCTTTAAAAAAATTGGCTAGTGATACTGCTCCAAAAGTGAGTGTTTTCAGAAGTTCATATGTAACCCAATCCGAAGAAGTAAATGAAATAAATAAGAAGTTTAATTTCATTCAATTATAAGTTTCAAGGATGATGTTTTATAAGTATAAGATAATTGATTTGAAAAATAAAAATATTTTTATGACTGATAGAATTGGAATTCAAGAACAGATCAATAAGTCTCAAGAAGAATGTTTTCAGCTTCAGGAACAAAAAATAAAATCCCATAAATATAATATTCATACTCTTGGATAGAAATTAAAATCTTAGGAAGAAATCACCTATACCTAAGATCAATTTTTTTTTCAAAACTGGAAGAAAACTCCATACTCAACAAGAATCTCTTGAAAATATCATGGATAATAGAAAGGAATTAAAGAAGATGAAGACAATTGTCTTATACCTATTAAATAAAGATAAGTATAAGGAGAAGAAATTAATTTTTTAACTATTGTTGTATTTCTTTTGAAAACATAAATTAAAGTTTTTTTCATCTACATACAGTTGTATTGAATGTTTTCCAAGTCTTTTGGATGAATGTTCTTTCATTTATTTTATAAAATCAAATTTTTATTTCTTCATATATTTTCTTTCTCTAAACTTTTTTCAGGTATTATAAGACTTTTACTATTATTTTTTGTAAATCACAAAGGGGGAGAATGATTTATACTGGGAGATAAATTTTTATAAAATAGGATAATGATATATATAGGGGTATAATGCTTTATTAAGGGGAGTAAAATTTCCTAAAAGAATGAGATTATAGTCCTTAGGGATTTTTTTATCCTAAGGGTGAGTTAGTAATATTAAATATCATACTTAGAAGAGTTTTAAAACCTAGGCGGAGATAAGTATAAGTGTTTACTTATGAATACAAAAAATTTCTTCAAACTCTTTTTGGACTTAAATTTTACTAAGTTATTTTATATTTAAGTCTTATGGTTTGTACTTTCCAAAAAGAAGGACATTTTTAAGTTAAACATCATTTTTTACTTTTCTATTCATTTTGTTTTAAAAATCACAAACTCTTTCTTAAATACTCAATTATAAACTCTTTTTTGCCCAAAGATTTTTTATCTTACTTTGTTGTATGAAAATCAATTCATATTTTATCATTAAAATTTTCATAGTGAATATGATAAAAATAATACTCATGATAATTAAAGTAATGATTCACTCAATGATTATTGTAATGATACCAGATACGGTTTATATCATATTAACTAAAAATGACTTACATCGTACACACTATCTAGTCTTTCGTACTATCAATATTTTAGCAATGATATAAATCATATTGACCCTCATAATAAAAATCATTAGACTCTTTTAAATTCATTTTTATCATACCCAAAAAATATAATCATAATTAAAGGAAATCATTTAAATAAAAACTATGTTGTGTATTATATGTTAATCAAAATGATGTTGTGCTTTCAATTTCAATATGATTGTTAGAGTGCCAGGTGTCAAAGTCCATCTGATATTTTTGGAGAAAATACGACTATTGGATTCCAATATGATTGTTGGGATAAAGGCCTATAAATACCAGGTCATTTTAATGATCTAGAAGAGATGAAGATTTCGTGACACTATGTGAGAGCTATGCTAAATTTGATACATGTGAAAGCTTTGAAGTTTAAATGTTGTAAACTGCTTGTTCCATATACTTGCAACTCTCAAGAGTTTGTTTTGCTTTGTTCGACACTGATATTTTGTGAATAAAATTAGATATTTGTGGGTATATCAATACATAAGTACCAATATTTTGAGGATCAAGGGATTTTGAGGCTAGGAAGATAGAGGTTCTGATCACCTTCTTGATCTAGGGATTCTAGGGATAGGTAGAAAAACTGAAGCTGATAATCATATTGAGGGATTAACCTAGTGTGAGTAAGACAAAATTGATTGAAAATATAAATTAGGGTAACTTTATCCTAGGTTATCAGATACCCTTATCTTTGGGTTAAAATAATTTTATTCATTTAATTGTTTTTCATTTCTACTGATATTTTAATAGAAATGAATCTTCTATATACTCAGTTTTCTATTCTATATTCTATGATTACGATCTTTGAAATTAAAATTTCTATGATTACGATCACTTTAATTACTGAGTATGATTCTATATTCTTTATGATAGAATCATTATTTTGTTTTATTCTGATTATCATAACTACTATGATTACAATACTCACCATGCTTACTGTGAATATGATTAAATTCGGCCTATGGAATATATATCAAAATCAACCTGATTATGATATTTTTATAACTGGACCCAAGGGCCAATCCATTTACTATTTTATTTCATAAGATGTTTTTTTGAATTGAATTAGTTTAAAACATTTTAAACATAATTATTTTAGGGATAAAAACAAAAGTTTTTAAACCTACAATTCACCCCCACTTATATTTTTCCATCTGCATATACATTATGATCCAAAAACCACTTGTTCATACTAATCAGAGTGTTGTGCTACTCTGGTTCCCAGGATAGTAATATATACCTATCCTTGTATCCTCACCAGAATATATCAATGGATATCCTCTTTTACTATCATAAAGCACTATCAATTCAACAGGGTATGTACATGAATATATGCCTATGAACTCTCAAATTCCAGGATAGGTTGGTCGATGACTTTGATTGAAGTGGGGGATGTATACCCACTCTAGTACTCTTTATGCCATTAGAATATGACGATGTACTTTATGCATGGGGGTATGGATAAATTCTCTCCCCATGCTTGCTCCCCAGATATGATATAATATATTTTTTTCAACATCATGGATATGAGCCTTCTCACTCTAGTCTGTAGATTTTTACATTTGAAAAGGTGTCCTTGATGCCCACATCTGAGTGTTTGGGGAGGAGAACTGTAAGATAATTCCCTTAGAAGGTGATTGAGGGGTATCTGTGATTTTTTGATATAGTTGTGATTGAGATTGTACTTTATTGATGGTGCTTTTTGAAACTGAAAATTTTACATGATGCCGAAGAAGTCTTCTAGAGATTGAGATGATGCACAATTTACCATCCTATGACTGGGATGCATTCTATTCAGTTTATTGTAATGCTGTAAGGAAATTTTTGTGCAGTTTAACATCATGTGACAAGGAGTTATCATGTATTTTAACATCATTTTACTAATACGTATCATTCAGTTTAATTTCATGTGATTAGGATGTATCCTTTAGTTTAATGTCATACAGTTAGGATGTATCATGTAGTTTAGAATCATGTAGCTTGGATGTGGTTGTGTAGTTTATTATCCTGTGACTAGGATGTGGTCATAAAGTTTAACATCATGTGACTTGGATATGATTGTTTTATTTAGCATCATATGACTAGGATGTTAGTTGTATAGTTTAATTTCACGTGGTAAGGATGCCAGTTTATTACCTATTAGGAGAGTAACTTTTTTGATAGATCTTGGATGACTTTTATACATATTACATGAGTTTCAATATACTTTAACTCTATCAATCCTTTATTTACCAATCTCTCCATCCAATCATTAAATACAAAACAAATCTCTATTGTGTTCCCAATATTTTAGTGGTAGGGGAAGTGGTGGTTATGGCCTATCAACCCTGCCTCACTCAACTTCCTCATTATTGGGAGATCTATCAAACCATTCTCCGTGGAATAATAAAAATACATGGGGACATGTTTTGTTTGGGAGGAATAGGTTTTGTTCAATATTGTGTTGAAATATGGTCACCTATATTTGGGAGGTATGTTTCCAATTCTCTTTTGCACAACTTGTGTATTCTATTCAGAGTGCTCAAATGACTGTATTGGGGATTCAGGTGTCAACAATTCTAGCATCCCCATGTCCATATTCTCCTAGAATCAATCTTTAAAGGAAATAAAACTCCCTAATGTGTACCCGTGGCATCAATGGTAGGGGGAATGATTTTCATAGCCTATCAGCCTTACCTTACACATATTCCTTATTGTTTTTAAGTTTTATCAAACCATTCTCTATGGAATAGTCAAAATACTTTAGTATATATTTTTATTATAAGGAATACACCCTTCACTATCTATCTTCAAGGGATGGGTGACCATATAGATTCTACCACACACTATCTATACCTCCGTTGGAATAAGAGAATGGAAGACTTTGGTGCTTTGGCTATAGATTCCTAGTATTTATTGGTATGTGGGTAGGTGTTGAAGCATTGGGGGCCTTGGAAGATGAAGATAATTCCCACTAATTAAAGGATCCCAAATCTCCTAGAGGCTCTATGGAAACAACTAAGTTCAGATTATTTCTAGAAAACCCTCAACGAGGTGATGAAAAATATGGAAATTCCCCCATCCCTAAGGGATGGGGGTCTTGAAAATATAAAAATGTTCCCATACCTGTGGGCTGGGGTACTTCACTGCAAGGTGGGATTCTGTAGGAAGGTTCTGGTACATAATTCTAAGGTAGGGATCCCAGGATCATTCCCATAATTATTCCCTATATATCCCTATATATCCCTATTATTTCATTGGAGTTGAGCAATCTATTCCTCTGAAGAAATTTCCTTATCATCTTCAAGGGGCTGACTTTAAGGATCCATGAAACACCCTTTAATCTTTTGATGACAAGGTGAGTGGATGATTATGGGAGTCTAAACATGGACCCCATATACCAAATCCACTTCCACCACTGGCCATATACTCCATTGTCATTATCCTATAAAATACCAACATGATTGGTAACACCTTCTATAGATGCTTGAAAGATACCACCAAGCCCTTATTTTTATATACCATAGGTAGAAGGTATTCCAAACAACTATGAATCAAATGACTTCATGATGGTATGATTATAACTTTCAGGAGTGTGCTTGTCTGGATCTGATGAGAAGTCTTTAGATTCGATTGATATCATATTGGTAGAGACATACGAGGGTTGGTTCTCCACCTCAATAGAGTATCTCATTTGATGGTTCAGTTCCTGATATGCCATTTGGTGGTATGGTTCATGCTATACTGTTTGGTGGGTCAGTGCCCATAGTTCTGTTTGGGGGGTTAGTCCCCATAGTTCCATTTGGGGGGTCGGTGCCCATAGTTCCATTTAGGGGGCCAATTCCCATAGTGAAGATGATCCCATGGTAAAATATGATAGAAACTTCCCCTTAACTATGGGTTGGGGTGATCTCTAATATTCCACAGTCACCAAGTCTAGCTATGATAAAGTCAGAATCTTCTTCTTAGTGATGATCTGGGATTGATTCTAGGCCACTATCAGGATGCACTCATGGTCCTTAGAAAAATTAGTGGTAATAGGGATATAATCCTACTATTTAGATTCATTATTTTGACACCCCTAGTGGGATATCCTACTGGGTTCCCCAATTTGGATATTTAGGGTAGGCACAACTTCCTATGCATCTTCTTATAGAATCGTGATCACATTTTGATGATGATTACCAGAACAGATGGGATCCCTTCTAGGAATATCCTGAGTGATTGATTTTACATGGTGATTGTCCCAATATAACCCCCTAATGTAGATATGGTATACACTTTTTAGATCTAGGGATAATATCCCAAAATAGTTGAATGTGGTAACAAGGGTCACTTCCTCTTCAATGAACTATCATGGAAAGGACAACCCATGAGGATTCATCCTCAGAAGGATTTCATGAGATGATTCCAAAATTGTGATGGAGCTATTGATGTGATACTACAAGACCAAGATGTCCACAAACTAGTACTATAGGTGTTATGTTGGTGACAACATATGTTGGGGACTCGAGGCTAAAGAATCTTATCCAGTGGTCTCAGAATCCATTGGTACATTTATTGATTTCATTTTGATTGTAAGGAATTTGGGAAGTCCTAGATAAGAAACAAGTCACCTTATTAGTGTAGTATCATATATAATATTAAATTATTAATCAATTAATTTTAGAGTTAAAGGATAAAGAGGTGGTCCCTTCTGTTTATGAAAGTTTCTGCATAATAAAAAAACATGTTGGTTTTTCCATTTTGTTTCATGGAAAGTGTGGAAAAAACTGGACCAATATAAATTGAATAGTATATCCTTTTTAACCCTTGAAAGTGATTATAATGTTTAAATATTTCATGGAAGGTTCGACCTTTTTTTTTCCAGAAAAATCTGAAATATTTTTGTCCTGATGCTTGGTTTTTGGCGACTAAGGCTGTTTGCACAATTGTTTTCATCATGTTTACTAGGTTTGTATCTAATGGAAACTCCCAACGGTTCCCACATCCGTAACTGAGCATGAAATTTCTTTCCAAAGGTAGGTGGTCCTTTGGGGTTTCAAACCCAATTAAGCTTAAGAAATTACATTGGTCAAGAGTATGGGAGGTCAGGCTCATCAAAACCTTTTGGGGGGAATTATTACCTACTATGGGGCTCTCTTATAGATTTAAGATATGTTTTTGAAATCCTTCCCAGACCCTGATACTAAACTGGTTCCTCTATGTTAATTAATTGATTAATACCATGTATTGATAGAAAAAACTATGTGCATATCATAGGTTCTAAATCATTATCTTATTTATTTATGATGGTTTAGTTTATAGCCATGTTCAGGAACTCTGGAGTTTATTACTATACAGGGAGGAGGTTTGTGTCTTGGATATGGGATCAAACCTCTATGAGGTGTCCTACATATCCTGTGAGAACAATAATCAAAACCCATTTGGTTTTTCTGATACAGTTTAAGGTCATGTGACTGGAATAATCCTTGTACTTTAACATCATGTGCTAAGGATGTAAATATTGGGATATAACCTCAATTATGCATCCTACATATCCTATTAATACATGAATTAGAGTCTTTATAGTTTGTGTATGTGTCATGAAATACGTGATAAAAGAGGCCTTGGGAGGGGATTGTTCATATAAGGCTTCCTTGAATTGCCTCACTGGGAGTATGATCCTTTGAGTGAAAATGAGATGTAATCAAAATTACATCCCAATGACTAGACCACACCAAGGGGGATTCTCATCATGCTATTATTATGTTCATTTATAGTCTCTAATCTCATGTGGGTCATGCTTAGTGTGAGAAATAAGAGATAGAAGGAGATCATGCTCATCACATGAGAGAAAATCTTCACAGGGATTACACATCAAAATTTCCATTTGACAAGCATGATTATCAGTCTCATGGAGGATATGATATGTAAATAGAGAATTAGGAAGGATTACTATGTATTCTATTTACAATGGGAATCAGATTCACTGTAGTTCAATTCATCCCTAACCCACTGATGGGTTTGAGGTACTTGAGGGCATGGTTAGGGATTACACTTAAAATGATGCCTGTGTATGATCCCATTTCTTATCTGCTGATGCAAGAGGAAGGATGATAGACTCATAGGAAAAATTTATTCCCATTAATTGATAATATTTAGGATATGGAAGTACTTACACTAGGTTGTATTCCCATTTTAGCTTGGGCCTTAGTAAGCCATCCTACACATCATGGGTATAATAAGAATTAGAGTTCTCATAGTTAAATTACCACTAACCCACTGATGGGTTTGGGTGAGTGATCCTACTCAGAGACATTATGGTTATCCCTGAGGTTTTAGGAATGATAGGGGCTTACACCAGGATGGATACCCATTTTCATACTCGTTATTTATATTTTGATAGATTATAGAGAGAATATGACCATAAAAGGTCTGTTGAATATGCTTAGTATGGCATGGAGGTACTATTTGATAGTATAAAACATATAGGGTATCATGAGTGTGTAACCCTAACCCATTAAGGACACTTCATTTATAAATAAGGTGTGAATCCAAAGGTTCCTAACTGGGGCTCCATATGGAATAAGTCTAAGTGTGTCTACTAGATGAAGTAGACACGTCCTAAGGGATCTATTCAACATGACTTGATTGTCTATGGGATATGTATTGACTATCTACTAGACATGTTTTGGGTGTTAGTCTGACATGATAAACACATCCAAGGGTGTTTGACTAGAATGTTCAAGATGTTCCACATAATCAAAGTTAACATTTCTAAGATCTGAGGAATGATCAAAGAGGACATGTCCAAAGTCTTTCACATGGTCAATTTACTTATCTTGGATTTCTTCGCATGATTAAAGCTGACATGTCTAGGGTTTTTTTTATGATCAAATGACTTTTCTTATATGTATTTTTATGATCAAATATTACATGTCCTATATGATTTTCATAATCAAAGTAGACAAGTATATATGTTGTCACATGATCAACCTAATATTTCCTTAGACTATCGAATGAAAATTCTATCATGTTAATAGGAAATCATATGATAATACTAACTTGTCAATAAGTTATCACAATATCAACCTAGCTTGTACATAGGAAATCACATGACAATACTGGTATTCCAATAAGCTATCACATAAGAAAACTGAATTTTCCAAGGTATTTATTGTGATCAAAGAGGCATGTATATGGATACCCAAGGACATCATGAGACAAGTGAAAAATATTATAGTTGCATGACCTTAAAGTAATCACATGACATGGTCTTGAGAACATGTTTATGATCTTATGCCTCCTCGAGTGTTGAATCTACATTCCCAAAGGGATCATGCCTCAAGGCTACTAGGATATCAATTTTCCTATGAATAGGGGTGTATGGATAAGGGTTTTCTTCATAACTACACCTCCCAGGGTTTTCATGGTGATGGAAGGGCCTATCCATGAGTTATCTTGTATACCATGGCCTTGCATAGGCTGAGGAATTACCACATGATAGAGTCACATGAATCTCCCCATTCATGTGATTTCATGACATCGAATAGGTCTCACGACAGGTTCTATGATTATGTGTAAGGGCCTCATAATCAAGACATCATGTTCATTGATGAAGGTATACAATGCATGGTGAGGATAAGTGCATAGAATATGGGGGTGCATGTACTCAATATTTTCCTTACATGGATATGGGTCTATGGGAATGCTATGTAATGAGGCAGCCACCTCCAGGGATATGTGTGAGCATCGCAAGACTGAGGGTCCACAAAATTTCATGTCCACTGGTGTATATTCATATACATCGGTATGGGCACACCCTATGTCCAAGGGATTTTACTACCGCATCGCATGAGGTTCTGTTACTCATGTGATTATGTGACCCAAATGGAGGTCTTGGGGGAGATCTTGAAAACATCCATAGGGGTTTCATGGCTGAGTGGATATTCCATTTCATAGGCTATACAGATGATATTATTCTATTATACGTTCACATGATCTTAAGATAATCACACGATGGGTTCTTGCGGTGGCATCCCGTGGTAGGTTCCCATGATGCGATCCTCACAATTACCTAGAGATGATCTTTTAAGGTGGTAGTTGGATTCCCATTCTCTATTTACCTTCTTCTTATTCTTCTTCACTGCTCTCCCTACCCTCTCTCATGAGTGTTTTTATGGGGGAGGCAAGGTTTATACAAGAGAGATAAGATGAGGGTTATGACACTTTTCATGGGGAGTATTCCATGTGCATTAACTTGAGATGGTGGGTGGCCTTGAATGATTTAAATCACATGATCTTGAGAGCCATGATACATCTTAAAATAGTCTCTCATGATCACATGATCAGTTTCATGAAAATGATTTGTTTCCTAGGAATTGCATGTATGCAAGATGTGCATCACCTTGGCTTGGATACCCTTCATGTGATTGGGTAGAGGATAGCTAATGATGGCCTCACATGCTTGCATTAGGGGTTTTACATGATCCTATGGTGTACCATAAGACAACTGCTTGAATTTTTCATGTGAGGAAATATTGAAAATTCCAAAAGATGGGATCTTCTTATGTCACTATTTTTTATGCGATGATTCCATGGCATCCATGTTTCTTCGCCTGATCATTATCATTCAATTGAAAAACCCTTCTTGAAATGGACTCTCATAGTTTTCATGAATGGATTCATGCTATGGTATCTCATGGATCAACCCTTTGAAGCACCTCATGCATGAAAATGAAGTTTTATGCATGACTTAGGGACCTTGAGTGAGTCCTAGATGACTAAAATTTATCATTTGGGAGGTATTTCATGGTGGTCATCAAATGGTGGAGCGGTGTTAGGTGTCTCATCTCGAACCAGTGGAATCATGAGTGCGGTGGGAGAGTAAGAGGTTGAAGATAACTTGAGAGTAGGATCAGACACATGGGATTGATCTTATCATGTGGATGGTATTCTATCTATATTTTTAAGGGATAAAAATTTATTACCTAGTTTTTATCCCACATCAATTTCATGCTTGGTCTAGATCCTTTTAATAAGAAACTCCATGTCATCCATCTATTGACCCGATGATGGAGTTTACACCTAAAAAAATTTCACCAGCCCTCACTAGCCATGACCTCCCATTACGTGGACCACCTAGGCACACCCAAAAACACCCTTTCATGCACCGTGTGATCCATGATCATTCACTCTATCACTTTTGGGCTGGCTGGCTCCATGGGCACAATTTAGGTGACTCCTGTAAGTGCTCAAGTTGAGCCAGCCATCTAGTTGGTTGAGTTGGACTATTTTCTGGCTAAGGTGAGTAATATTCATAAATATTTAGAATAATATTCCAAGTAAAATTAATACAACAAATGACAAAAATATATTCCCTTAAAAAATATTCCCAAGCCCATATTCCTCAAATATTCTACATATGGGTTCTTCATGAAAGGAATATCAATTTTTTTTCACATTCCTAGAATCTTTGATGAAAAAGTGTATATCACACAATTATGGGTGTCAAAAGTCATAAACTCTATAAGGGTTTAAATAATAAGTACTTGATGGTGAAGAATCTTCTGATGTTATAGAAAAACATAAAAGAGTAGTATGATCACCTTCGACTAGTAATAATTCCAAAAGAATAATATGAATAGAGTCATTTAGGATTCCAGGATTATAAATCAATAAGTTAATATAATTACACAATGTTTAAAATTAAATCATAATTAAAATTATGAATAGGAAAAATTACCGGCATCGATATGCTGGAAAAATAATTTTCTACCTTTCATGTGTTGAACATTATTTATCAATAACAATATGAAGAAAAGGAATTTATGAAATATTTAAATTACTCTCTTGTATTATTTTTTTCGAACAAAACAACAGACTCCTGATGAGGGATTATGAATCCCGACCCACTAGTAAAACTTCATTCTCCGAAGTGAGTGTGACTTCTTATAATTGAGGTCATGGAAATAATTGACACAATTGATGTCAATACAAATGATTTTCTCAATGTGGTGTCACACCCTATGAAAAGTGGTAATGGAACTATCATCAGTGGTCAAATAAGAAATAAAAAAACTAAAAAAAACTAAAAAAAACAAATAATGATGAAAGAAAATGATTTCAGTGTGGTATAAATGGATACTGGCCATGTAACTTTTATACAATGAAATATTTTTTTGATCTTTATCAACAATCAAAGGGAAAGAAAATAATTTTAAAGAAAATATTGTTGACCAAACCTCAATGTATAATGAGGATATTATGAATTTTTTCATCTCTAATTTTTTGTTAACCCTGAAGTAATCTAGCATATGGGATATGTGTAAATGCTAACGATAGAGATTTAATTTTGCGGTTTCAATGTTTTTTAGTAAATATTGAATGTTTTTTTGTTTCCTTTTATTTTATTTCTTATATGAAAGTATTATTTTATTTTAATTGAAATATATTTTATGAATCACTCCATTGTAATTAATTATCCTAATTAAGATATTTATATCATTGTTAGATCCAAACTGGACATAATTCTTAAACATGAGAAACATTTTATCAAACTTAAAATGGGAAGTGTTCATGTAAGTACATTAACTAGTAGTGTGAAATTAATCAAAGCATCTAGAAGAGAAAAAATATACCTACTTGGTGGTATATAAATTTTAATAAATCATGCTTTGTTTTCTCATAAGTCATAAAAAAATTACCAATCTTTAAATATATTCATGATAATGTATATCACATTGAGACTATAGATGAAGGAGGTTTTTAATATCTTGATATAACAAACATTAATAATGAGAACAAGTTTATTCAATAAAAAATTTCAATCCATCCTTTTGGATTGTACTATATCAATATATGTATAATATAATCAAATATGATAAACCAAGATTTTCTCAACCATGGTACATTTATTGTATGAAATTAATATTGGGGTGATCCCATATCAATAATTATGAGGAAAATATTTAAATGTATGCATGGTCATTCATTGGTTGATAAAATAATTCTTACACCCAACATTTCTCATGCACCACTAGTTTTCAAAGTGAATTTTTTATTAGACCATCACTATTAAAAATTATGACTAAATGCCCTGTGTTTTTAGAAATAATTCATGGTGGAATATGTGTTTCAATAAAACCAACATATGGACCATTTATATATTTTATGAACTTAATTGATTCATAAACTAGATGGTACCATGTGTTCTTGTTATCAACTTGAAACCTAGAATTTGTGAATTTGCTTGCCCAAATAATAAGGTTAAGGGAATAATTCCCAGATTATTCAATCAAGCATATTCAACTTGATAATATTTGAAAATATTCATTTCATTATTTTTTTCATGACCCACCCCCACTTGGAATCCTCCTAGGTTGATAATGACAATGAGCATGACCTTTGAATCCCACCTAAATAGGACAAAAACTGATGACTATCACTGAGGGTATGAAAACACACATATGGGAGACATTACCCACATAAATCCAGATAATAAAAGGAAAAAAACCAATACAATCCATCACATGGATATAAAATAATAGATAATTCCAAAATGCATGTGAATGTCATACGTAGACAAAAGCCTCCAAAATAAAAAACCAAAAATGACTCCTATAGCAGTGACTTCAACATAGATCATGAACTTCATGAGCTAGTATGGTCTAGATTTATATCCAAATCCCTCATATAAATATTTAAAAATAGGACATATATAGAAAGGGGTGATAATACACATAAACTCAATAATATCTTCTCTGAAACCTCTCATGAAAATGTCAAAGACGTATATTAATTCCTCAACGGATAAACAAAAAAACCAACTTTTTACCTATACCAGGTCATCTACCATCCATCCTCATTAAGCCTACTCACTTAATATCACATATAATATATTAACATAATAATCAAAAGAATATATCAAGAAGGTAACATACAACCACTTCCCTACTAAACTAGTCACCCTCACACACAAATGATATACGTTTCAGTGCACCCATCGCTTCCATATCCACATAGA
This sequence comes from Viscum album, assembly GCA_963277665.1. Classification (NCBI taxonomy): domain Eukaryota; kingdom Viridiplantae; phylum Streptophyta; class Magnoliopsida; order Santalales; family Viscaceae; genus Viscum; species Viscum album. Next base: position 139,458,487 of record OY728121.1, on the reverse strand, counting down.
CACATAACCACCCCCACATCACAACCACAATCACATAATAATCACAAGATACCATAAACACATCACACCACAAACACTTCCACATGCCATATATCTATATCACCATCGCATATCACATCCTCATCATGGTAAGGTACATAATCATTAAGGACATTTACCCTATTCCCTCCTCCTTCCATAAATTACCCCATCATGCATCCACATCATAACCACATAATCACATGAGAAACTCAATACATAGGATCCTATATAATAAACTTAGGCCATAAAATCCTATACTACATCTATAATATAGAGTTAAGTAGGAGGAGTAGTCAACTATCCATGTCACCTCAATCCTATATGTTGGGGAAAACACCTAGAACCCATGAAATCTTATGGGCATCAGTAAGATTACACAACAAAATTCATAAGAGATAAATTGAAAATATAAAGGATATTATATACTTCACAAGACCATCTTAGGGGCCAGATCTCAAATGAATTGCATTTATTACTATAACTTGCTTCAACCATTTCATCCCAATCACCTCACATTGATAAATGCTACCATGAATAACAACAACATAACATAACCATACCATCACTATGAAACAACCACAAAAAAAATAAAAAACTTCCTATTTTATCACATCATTACCAATTTCCAGGTTTGTCATTTTCCATCCACATTACATCCATTATCGCATAATTTATTTATAGCTAATTAAAATTTAATTTAACCAATTCTACATATTTTTTTACATTCTAATTTACCATACACTACTTAACCATCAATAAATTTATTAATTTCCATCCTTTCAATCCAATTCATTACAAACCACTCCCAATTATAATTTCAAAAATTCATTACCATCTAAATTTTTGGGAAAATATTATGCAAACCCACAACAACCTTTCCTAATACTGTATCAAACACCACACTATCCCATGTTAATAACCACAATAATCAATTTCAACACTCCCAATACATTACCCACTTCATTTCCACATAATCCAAACCAAAATCACCACCTCATAAAAATATACCACCACACCAAATTCACCAACATAATTTTTAACCAAAAAAATATAGTAGAAAACCAAACCAAATTATACAACAAGAAACATCCAACATACCACTTTATTTATACATCCATATTAATTCAACACTTCATGAATAAATACCATTAATATAAATTTTAGACTTCAAAGTCCCTTTTCATTAACAATTTTAAGTTATTTAACCAATTCTGAAGGTAATAGGCATATCAATGATAAAAAAGGTTATCAAAATACTACATACTAATAAAAAAAGAAACAATTCTTAGTTAATAACATGAAATCTAATAAGTCACATGTGATTCACATATCCCCATTTAATTTCTTTAAGCCAATTAATTATCTTCATTAGTTTAATTTTAACTATCTACTTATTGAAAATATAGGGATGATAATTACACATTCACACATAAATAAAGAAGATATATATCAAATAACATATATCAATTGATTCTTTAATAATTATTACATAATAATGATGAGAAAATGATGATCAAGCATCAATAAACTCACAAGGATCCACAAAAAAAACTATATATGACCATTCATCATAAATACCATAACCAAAAACCACAAAAACAGAACCAACACCACTACCAAAACCTACTCAAGAAGAAATAACAAGGAAAAAAGAGAGGAAAATAAGAGATAAAATAACCTTGGATCATGATAGAATGATCACTTGAAACTGAGGGCTAAGATACACCAAGGAGTGACCAAGAGTGCTCAAGATCCACTAGTGGGAATTTGGGCTTATATATTAGACCTTTAACATTGATTTACTCATAAATTCTATGAAAATATTTTGATTTATGATTTTTAATTATAGTTAAATATAAATCAATGTTAAAAACTATTTTTAACATCAATTTATATATAGCTAACTTTAAAAACCAATATCCACCTCATCTTTTTTCCAAAAATAATGTTATATGTCTTAAAAAAATTCAAAATATGTGTTTTTACCATTTCCAGTTATCATACTTTTAAACCCTAAAATTATCTCTCTTGAATTTTTCGACTCATGTTTGGCCTATCTTTTCATTCATTTTTATCTTCTTTGCTCGGGTCCTTTTGATTATGTAGCTCTACCAATCCCTTGCCTCTGCTACTCCACTCCCTCATCTATAAACCACCAATCCCTCACCTATTCTTGCACACATTCTCTCATTTTCTTCACCACTACCATATCTTATATTATAAGTATATTTTTGAAATTTTTTAATCAAATCATTTCATTTCTTATAGAATATGGAAACACTAATTCTTTGATTTTTATCAAATATATTATTTAAAATAATGTGATTGATGTTAGATATTTTTATTCAATTTATTTATATGTGGCATGAAAAATATGAAAATAAAAAATTTATCTTGAATAAATTAGAATAGATAAATGATATAATTCCCATTGTTTCATTTTTTTACATGTAGTTTATTTGAAATCATTACTCATTTATCAATTCTATTAATAATTCATTGATTAATTTCTCCCACTAAACCAATAATTTACCACCTAAATTTATGATGCTCATTATACACCACTCATTGCATGTATTTTTTAATTAAATTTAATTGTGATGTTATTTTATTTGTGAACTTATAATATATATATATATATATCATATTTATGCTTGAATTTTATAATTCTGGATAACTTATATATCAAAATTTATTAGAATTAATATTTTTAGTTTAATATAATTTGTAAAAAATTGGGTTATAATTGTATTATTGGAATTATTGAAATATAATTTTTAGTCTACTAATATAATTTCATTTAAAATTTATATATTAAAATTATTCTAATTTAAAAATTGGTACATATTGTATTAGTTATAATTTTTTGTCTTTATTGCTTCACATATAATAAGTGAATTTACACTAATTTAAAATTTAAAATCTATAATTATGAGTACTTACCAATGTAGAAGAAAAATATGTGCTCATGAGAAGTCATTATAAATAATTTCACACACTCATAGAATTTGTATGTACATGTATTCATGTATTAATGAAGCATGATAACAAAAATTATATTTTCTTGTATAAAAATATGTCACAGAAATTATTATAAAATTAATATAATCCATCTTTTACTAAATTATTACAAAAAAATATATCTCAGTCAAACAATTATATGAATATATAAACTAATTCTTTATATCACTACTTAACCTTTAAATTCAGTGTTGATTAATTTAACTAAGTAAAAATTAGTTATGATTTAATATATAAAATGATTTTCTCCCCCAAGATATCTATAACTATTTTTTATATTCTTTAAAACAAGTTAAAAAAAACATCATATGAAAAATGGGAATAATGATTGTATATCAAAGAAACAACTATAAAAGATGAATCAAAATAAAAAATAGATTTAGTAGATTCAGGAATATGATAAATAAGGACCATTAACTTATATTTTTTTAAAAAAATTATATTTTTCAATGTTAATTTTAATTTTTGTTTATTAAGTGTTTGAAAATATATTGTTAATTTTTATTTTTTAGGTAATTAATGGATCATAATTAGATAAATGGATGAAGAACAAGTTATTAATATAAGAAAAGGGTTTTAAATTTCATTGAATTTTCTAATTGAAATGTTTAGAATAATGAGATGTTTTACTATCAATGCATGAAGTGTTTGGATATGAGAAAATTAGGGTTTAGATAAATTAAATACCATTTGTTTTGTTATGGATTTAATCCTAGTTATAGAAATTGGATCTGGATTAGTTTAATAACACAAAATTAAAGATTTACCACTGATGAAAATTTTCAATATGAGATAGAGGATCATCTTAATGAATGAATTCATGATTTAGGAGTTAAAACCATTGAAAAAATAATGAGTGTAGAATGATTATATAGAGATACCAAAAAACCATTATACCTAGGTTTTACTAAATTTATAATGTTATCAAAAATACTGATATTGGTTAACTTAAAAGTGAGAAGTGGTTCTAGTAATACAAGTTTCACTAAAGTGATTGAAATTTTGAAAGAGATACAGCCATAAGAAAATGAACTTATATTTTACAATTATGATACTAAAAAACTATTATTTATAATGGGAATAGGATCTAATAAAATACATGATCTCCCTAATGATTTTGTGTTGTATAGGAAGGAATATGAAGGTTTGTCAAAATTTATTAAATACAGGACATCATGATATAAAATGGATAGAAGATCTAACTATGATTCATCCCAAAAAATAGGTACCAAGCCTTATTTTAAATAAATCTAGCATCTTCCAATAATTCTCTATTTGAATCATTTATTTTCAAATTCAAATAATGAAAATAGGATAATATGACATATAAATGAGTAAATCTATGATAGTAGCCCACATCACCTAGGTGATTCATCACAATAGAAGTGTTTTGATTAATAATTGCCTAATTTTTGAAATAAAGTTAGAAATATCAGAATGGGACCATTCACATATGGAATAAAACCATATCAAATCTTCTATTTAATTATAATTAATGTCTTGTTTTATTAGTAGTTTACTACTGGTACCCATAGATACATATAAGAAAAAAAATATTATGATGAGATTGATTATTTGTAGACCAAAAAAATAAGGAAATGATATTTTTGTTTACTTTTCACCATTGATGGATGATTTGAAATTGTTATGGGAGGAATGTGTTAAAGTGTTTAATGAATTCAAAAAAGGTATTTCCTTATAAATGTTTTGTTAATGTTTAATAAAAATTAATTTCCTATATACAAAAATTTATCTACATATAGTGTTATGGGATATAAATCTTGTATAATTTATAATTATGGGACATCATATTATCAACTAAATAATGTGAGAAAGACAATGTACATTGGTTATCAAATATTTTTTCAAATGGATCAACCTTGATAGGGATTAATTTTTTTTTCAAATATTTATAAGAGTATGATTTACCACAAAACCTTTGTTGATTAATAAATATTACAATAATCTAAAAAACCAATGTTATATTTGTGAAGATAGAAATTTTGGAAGAAATAGTCCATCTTATTCGATCTACCTTATTGATTTTTTATAGGTAAAAAATTACATTGATTTTATGAATATTGATATTTTTTTTGAGAATTTGATTGGAAATTTATTATACATAAATGGGAAAAATAAATATAGATTGAATGAAATATTGGAATTAATAGAAGAATATTGTTGGTATTGTGAATACACTTCAAGTATCTGCTTCAGTTGATTGGAAGGAGGAACTCTAAAATATACTTTAGTTTTATAAAGGTAACAATGACATGTTGTCTTAGATGGATATAAATGATGTGGTTAGAAGGTTCCATCTTCATATGGATGTAAATAACATGATGATCAAGTCACTACATGATTGTTGGACAGAACATAGTAAACAATAGGATCCACTGGTGTGGTTAGAAGGTACATGGATTCATCTTTCACAGGTTAGAGATCATGATGGTTGGTAGTACATGAGATATATAGTCATACAGTTCAATGGATGAACCCCCATGAAAGTTATAGGTTTGTAAAATTGGTTGACCAGCCATGACACATTATAAAAGGAGAGAGAGAGACTATATATTGATATGGTGTGAAATTAATAAGTTTAGTGATATATATAGATAAAAAGTTACAATTATTGTATAATTATTGGACTTTTTATGAAATGAAAGATTGAAATGATTCTTTTTTGGTCATAAGAATAAAATTCTAAACCACATAAAACCCTCTTATTTCATTACTTGGTTTAATTTTTTTCTTTATTCTTGTTCTTGAACTAAATGGTTTTATGAGTTGTGAGTGAATGTGGTAGAGTAAGTTAAACCTTATATGTTGATTAGGGTGAGGTATTTATTCCTATTTCTGGTGAACTGATTTTTATAGAGTTCCTTTCATAGCGTATTTCTGTATTGCTGGTTCTGAATAAATTACTTCCAATGTTTGATATTTTGGGTAGGATTATAAAAAATTGGTATAGGATAAATGTTATTTCTTATAATATCATAATACCACTCAGTAATAGCTCATATATCATTCTTTATTTCTTAATGTTTTCTCAATTTAAGTGGAATTTACTATCTTCAAGAGGATAATAGTAGAAGATAGAAAGGTTCAGATATAAAAATTTGATGGGAATTTTTTTTGCTTCTGGAGGATGCGAATGAAATGATAACTTATACAGAGGAACTTGTAGGTTATATTAAAGGGGGTCAGGATGGACGTAATGGATAAAGGATAATGGTAAAGGCTAGGTAGATTGGTTTTGGTTTTGGTAAGGATTTAATTATCTCAAAATGTGGCTCTGAACATCTAGGAGAATAAAAATAAATCAGGGTTAATGAAATCCCTAGAATATATGTATGATAATCCTACCACACATAATAAAGTTTGTTTTATGAGATAATTTTTCATCATGAGGCTATCATAAGGAAGGTCTACGGTAGATCATGTGAATAATTTGAACATCATATGGAGCCTACACAAATTTATATAGGTGACTTTAATGGATGATGTTTGGGATACACTATTATTGTCATCACTACCAAAATCATGGGATGTAATGGTAAAATTAGTGAGTAAATCTTGTGAAAAAACCAAATTTACATTTGAGGATTTATAAAACTTGATTATAAATAAATATATTTAGAGTATGGGGATCAAAGAACCTTAAAAAAAATGAATTTAATCCAAAGAGAATAGGGTTATCAACTTATAAAAGAAGTTGAATATGATCATAAGAGAAATCAAGATAAAGGAGTAGAGGTAAATCTATAAGACCCAGGATAGAATGTTGGAATTATGTTAAAAGGTTAATCTCAAAAAATATTTTCGAGATCACAAAGGAAATTTCTAAAGGATAGATTCCATAGGTTTATGTTCTGTGAACTCAAATGATGCGAGTAATTTCAATCCACTCTTGAGTTTCAAAATTCTTATGAAATCATAGATTAAAGATGCTAGAGAATTTTTCCATTATATAGGTGAAAAGGGGTTCATGTCAAATTATGTGGAATGTAAAATGGATCCACACTCCCTAGTCCTTCTTGGTCTCTCTCATATTTTGACCTTCTAGGGTTTCTCTGGAGGAGATCCTATAATAGTGTTGGGGGAATGAGGTTTTTAGTGGTTCGTAGAATCATATTTGCATCTGACAGGTGGTGTGAGGTGTCATTATTAAGGGTAGTGGGCCATGGAATGTTAGTAGTAGTTGGAATGAATAGTTCGATGTCAAGTTCATGGTGTATAATAGGTTACATGGGGTGATACATATTTTGGAACATGATAGGGACACCAGTGATAACATCTCAAGCTAGTATGTGGTTTGTTGCAGGAACTACTAGGGTACAAAATTCAAGACTCCTTATAACTATAAGATATAGAGGCATACTCATAGATGATTTCATCAGTAATTGAGTCTTTAACTAGGGCTATTATGTGTTTTAGGCTCATCCTGTATCTCCTCAACGTTTCAAATTTTATGGCTTAAGGTGTAAATGATGACATGGGTGTGTGAAAAACATAGGAAGTGTCAAGGATTCCAATAGTGACATATAATGTTAGTACATGGTCATCCATAGGTACATTATGATTTTGGTTACAATGACCCATTAATATAATATGCAATTAAAACTCCCTTCATGATGGTTCATTATTGTTGGTTTAGTCCCGGTTAAAGGTTTTTAATGGACCAGTTTTGGGTTTTCTTCGGTATCAATGTCGGATATGATGCTTTGGTTAGTGATTCTACTTTAGGGAGCATATTATTTACAATTATGGGAATTTTAGTAGTGATTTATCAACACTGATGGTGGTGATTTGGTCATTTTTTTGAGTTTGGTTGGTTTCATGTTGTTAGCAGCGGGTAGTTTCGATGTTGTTTCTATGAAATTTGGTCTTCACTGATGATGTTGTTGCTATTTTTCCTATACTGGTGATGATGATTCAAATTAAGTAGGTATAATGTTTTAGGTAATATGGTGTTTATAGGTGACATCTAAAATAGTCACACGGAAGCATTAGGATTTAGGTCTTGGGTTGTGGATTGATACATTCACTATGATCCACCGATTATTTTTGTTTGAATTTTTATTATTCACTTTGTATTTACATAGTATTTTTTAACTATAAATTGGTTACTATTATGTATACAAAGAGTGTGTAAGGTTCCCATTTATCCATAAAGTGGATTTAAAAAAAATAAAATAAGTATTTAGATAGATATCAAATTATGTATGCATAATCTTTAGAAGGGTACATCTAATGGAAGATGAAGCTCTTGAAATTGTGTGGAAGGGAGATGCCAGAGTTCATATAAAGAATGTAAATTTTATTATGTTGAATAATGTTCATAATATTCAAGGTATTTTGAATAATATAACCTCCATTTTAAAATTTAATGAAGTGGGTTAAAGAATAAATTTTACAGAAGTAGCATGGAAAATTACTCATGGATCTCTGGTTATAACAAGAGGTGTAAAGGATGAAACACTTTATCTAAATGGAATGGAAAAGGGGGGATAATTTGTCCGGGAATCTACTTTAAGAAGTTTAGAGTTTTGGTACTACTACCCTAGGAACCATAATGAGAAGAGTATAAAGGTTTTAGTGGAAAAAAGGTTGATGAAACTGGATCATATATACTTTGGAAGTTGTAAGAGTTTTATACTCGGTAAGCAACTAAAGGTGTCTTTCAACTTGAGTGTAAGAAAACCCATATTAAAAAATATTGAACTTGTGCATATATATGTCTGAGGTATTTCCCCAATAAAATATCAGAATGGGTCACAATTTTTTTACATTCATTAATGATAGTATGAGAAAATTATGGGTATAATTTTTGAATCATAAATTAGAAGTGTTTTGAGTCTTTGTTCAGTGTAAATATTTAGTTGAATGGGAAACCCAAATTAAGTCGAAGTGCTTAACATTAGAAAATGGTGGTAAATTTACTAGATGAAGATTCTATAACATTTACAAACATAGTTATATCAAGCATGAAAATACTGTACCTTGGATTCCCGAAAAAAATATCACAACTGAAAGTATAAATCGAATTTTGATGGAAAAAGAAGATAACATGAAATTTCATTACAAAATTACAAAGGAGTTTTGATAGAATGCAGTCAATACAATAAAATACTTAATATACATGATCCATTCAACACCAATGATATAAGATCTTCTAGAATCACTATGGATAGATAAAAAAATGAAATTATCTCACTTTAAGGTATTAAAAAGTTTAGACTATGGTCATGTGTATGAAAAAGAAAAATAAAATCTTTAGGAAAAGTATAACATATTTCTTCATGGGTTATGGAGATGAGAATATTGGATTTTGAATTTGGGATGGTGAAAAATACAGGTCATTAGAATCCAGAATGTACTCTTTAAAGATCAGGTCCCATGAAAGGAAAACAATTTAATGGAAAAGGAAGTTGTGTACAAATAATCAAATTAAATACAAGTTGATTTTAATGGAGGATTAAAAAAATCTTATGTTTTAGATAATTAAGATGGATATGAATCTATTATTGTAACAAAAATTCTATAGTAATGTTCATAGGGTAGCATAAAAAGTTTAAAAGTTTAACTAAAAAATGATATACATGGAATATAGAGAACAATTGAAGTTCAATTTAGAGTTTTGTAGGATGAAATTATAGAGGTTTAAATTAAAGATAGAGTTGATTCATAGGTTATAGTATAAAAATATAGAATATTTATTTGACTACTATAGAGGTATAAATATGACTTGCGCTTCTTTCTTTTAATAGATGATGGAGAACCAAAAAACCTAGAAAAAGCGTATTGGATTAGTCCAAAAATTCCTTATTTTAATGATCTCAAATCATATATATTTTATTATTAATTCATTCTAGTTTTATATTAGAAACTTTTATTTTTTGGTTATATATGAAAATATCGAAAATCGTTAGCGCGATCACAGATCCAGTGATCAACCACATAAAGGAACTCAACCAACCTCATGAATAGACAAGCGAATATGAGTCAAATGAGTGATATATATATATATATAAACACACACACACACACACACACACTAGATCAAATGAAAGAAGGATTTTATTGATAACATGAGGAAATATAGATCTCATTAAAATTTCACAAAGGTGGGAATCAACTACATGTCCAAGTGGATCGAATTCATGCCTAATCGATCAACCGTTGTGGGATTTTCACAAAAAATTATGAAGAGACTGCAAGGATAAATTAAGTGACCATTTGATATATATGAGCTATCAGTAAAATAAAAAAGTATTTGAGAAAATGCAGGTTGTTTTAGATTGAACACATGATATAGTTGAGAAACCATATGACATAGTTTGAATTTTGGTAAAGTGATAAAGTGACCATTTAATTTGAGTGACCATACATTCTGATGAAGAAACCACATATTCTATGGATTAACAACATGGATTATTAAGAGAATTAGTTAAAGTGTTTGGAAAATCATTGAAGCAACCATTATAGATATTTATAAGCACATAAATGAATTGTTCATGTAGTCGAATGATTCACATAACCAAATCACATATTCAAATGGTTTATGTTTCCAAATATATATAGTTTAATGATTCACATAACCAATTGTTTCAAATAGGTGAATTTAATAGACTTCAAGTGATCATATCTAACTAGAATTATATTTTAATAATATCATCCAATGGCTAATTTTTTAGAATTAAAAGAAAATTTAGAATCAATTAATAATCCTATATTTCATACCAATCATGAGGATCACTAATGATTAATCTCCAATGGATATTTTGAGAAAGGATATCTCTATTTTAAAAGAGGATATCATGATGAATAAGAAAAGAAAAAGAGTGGTGGGGTAGTGTGCATGTGATCTGTTTCAATAACTTATGGCACTCTTTTTTCATCTATGATTCATTTAATGATATAATAATAATTTATGATCATTTAATCTACTCTTATTGTAACATACCAAGTAAGTAATGAATAATATATATTTTTATCTATGTATATTAATGAATTATATAGTGTTTTAGAGGCTTAAAATGAAAATAAATCCAATCTTAAGCATGGAATACACTAATATTCTTAAAGATTGTTTTACTGCCTTATGATGGAAAACCCTTTTTAAATCTATCTTTTGACAATTTTATAAACTATTTTTGTCAAAATAAACTTATTCTTTATGATTGGGACATCAAAATTTACTTTGTGTGAATTTTTGGTATTTTTCTGACAATGTTCATTTTTTAATGAATACTGAAAAATACTGCATTTTACATCAAAACTGCTTTTTAATCTAATTTATTTATATGATTATATTATATTTTGAATTGGTTTTGAAGTGAAATTAGAATATATTTTTCCCATTTAATCCAATGGTGGTCATTGGAATCAATTTCACTTTGAAATTGGACTTAAACTGGTGTCAATCTTTTGATACTTATTGTTTCATAAAAACATGCTATTTGCTCTGACAGCGAGAATTAATTATTAAATTAATTAATGTGACTTATATGTTTTGAATTTTGTAAAATAGAATTCATTTTTGAATTCAGAATTTCAAATATAGCTTAGGGTGAAATTTTGGTATTTTTCTGAAAAACTCCAATTTTTGATGAATAGTGAAACCACTAAGTGGTAATCAAGCAAACTGATTTTTCAGTTAAATGAAAGTTTACCACTAATGTGTATTGAATTTTAAAAATTCTACATACATGGTTGTAATTAGTATGTAAAATGTGGTTCAATGGGATGAAAATAATTTTTTGCTGAATAATAACTTTTTTTTTCATTAATCGCGATTAGAGGTAATTAGTGTAATTTAAGGTAAAAATGATATTATAAAAATATGAAAACACCATGAAACTTGTCCTAACCCTATTGGTTGTGTCATGGCAGACCAATACAACCCATGGGTTGATTTAGGGGACCCCATGGAGCCACTTGGGTGAGATAATGACTTTAATGCCTTTTTTTTAAATAAGGGTGAAAATGAAACTAACATAAATTGTTTTACTAAAACAATTTTTAGAAGGGGTTATACTAATCATATTTTTGTCTATAGATATTAATTAGAAATATAAAAATATTTCCTACATCATATATTTTTTTTTGTAATTTTCAGACATTAAATAAATTAAATTATTTATGACATCAGGATGATGCAGCGATGACCTCATTATTTAATGATTAAAATAAAATGGAAAGATAATGTAATATCTAAGACCTAGACTTGTCCAAAAACTATTGTATGAGAATATTTTGAAGCCTTATCATATTATCTTAGAAATATATCAATGTGGGACCTTATAAATTCGAAACACTTTTGAAAATAAAATAATAGTTTCATGATTTCCAAAAGTGCCCCTCCTCTCCTCTTATAAAAGGCCCCCACCTCTACCTCATTTCACACACTCCTCAAGCCTTTGGCTCGGCCATACCCTGACCATTTACTCTCTCCACAGACCTATACTCATCCTAGAGGATTCCCTTTGGGCAGAATCCTTTCAAAGGAAGCCTTTAGGCTCAAATCAAAAGGAGTTGCACTTTTAAAGGTGATTCATTCTCTCATGTTCATTTGTTTTATTTTGCTTCTCCAACCCCCTAAACTCTTTTTATTTATTTATTTTGTAACAAAAACAGTATCTTCAATATACTAGGATGTTGTTATAATATTTATTTGAGCTACACTCTCACACAACTACATCAAATGGTTAAAGAACATACGGTTTCCGTGGATGGCAAAATTCTGCCTCCCGAAACGATGATTGTTCAATACTCATTTAACACATTAAAAGGTGGCCATTATGATGTCACTATTTTTATATATGATATATAATATGTTTATTTTTTCATTAAGCTTCTGTTTTTTTTCATTTTGGGCATACCTTTATGGTTTCCATTATGGGTAAACGCGATATCTTCATTTAAGGAAGTGCGGACTACCGCCCCCTCAAAGTGATTTGATTCGTTAAATACCATATGTGGGACGTATAAAGGATGGAACTATGATATTATATAGGATATTATACTTGAATTATAATATGATCTTATATAATTATGATTCCATTCCAGAAAATACGAAATAGAAATGGAAGTAGCGTTCATGCGTTCGTACGGCTTACCGTCTCCATGAACGGTGCATTTCATTTCTTACCTCTAAAGGTGATGTAATATTATAAATACATGTATATGATGAATATATATGATATATATGTTATCCAAATCATTAATATCATTCTGGATATAACGAACCTTTGACCAAATTAACAACATGTAAGTATAAGAAGACTATTTTTGACTTAAGAACCAAATACCGAAAAAATGAACATTATTAACTTAAATGATTACATGATGTTCATAACATGGTATAAAAGGAATAATGAACTTGAAAAAGGTTATTAAGCAAGTAGAGATTAACTCAAGTTTATTATTCAGGAGATTAAAGAACGGTCGGGTCAAGTCGGATACGAGGTATGGGACTTCGTCTCAATATCCTTTCATTGAGGCATATTTTGTTTTATACACAACCTTCTTTTATACGGTGTATAAACCACTTTGTCTTTTACCTTTATCCAAAAGGAATCTTTTTTATACGAATAGTTTTACAAAAAGACAAAAGGGAATGTTTTTGTCGTACGACAACGACTTCTCCGCCGCCGTGACCATTATTTGAGTTTCGACTTCCTCTACAAGCCATACCTTCTTTTTAAAAGAAAAATAAATACCATGTTTTACTTTTCTTTTATTTTGGTATTGAAAATGGTTTTCATAATGTTTTTATATCAATGTGTTGTATTGATATCTTGTGATTGAAAGGTGGAAATGTTTTGTTTCCTTTATGCATGTTTTATGTGATATGATTATGTTGTGGTTCTTGGGAATTATTATGAAGACGAGTGGTTCCGTGATAAACTAAGGGCAGGTGAGCCCGATATAGCTCTCCAATGCATTGGGTAACGTGAAGGAGTGAAACTTTAAGGTTTCTCCGAAGAGATTTAGGGAATATACTGTGATGGGTATTCCAAACGTAACCAAGAGGGTTACTCCCTACGTAAGAATGTTATGAATGCCTCAAGTTACCTTTATGTCTTATGATTTCTATGATTTATTCATGATTTGATGAGGTATGTTAAAGTGCATATGTTTTGTGGGTAAAGTATGATTTCATTCTTATGTATATATGTACCCATGTTTCCTTTCCATATATTTATATCCCTTACTGAGCTTTTTATGCTCATCCCAAGTTTTTTTGAAATGTTTTTCACAGGTCACGGGAAAGGTACATGATAAGATGATAGTGTCAAGGAAGTGTCAAGAATGAATCCATGTTTTATTTTAAATATGTTTCCATTGATGGGAATGAAGAATACTATCTTTATGTAACCACTTTGTTTTAATGTGGGTTGTAATGCATGTTTTAAGATCTAATTCTCTAAAACTCTAAACATGAAAAGATCCTCAACGTGTAATCTTGTGATAACTCAAGATTATGTAAGGTTTAAGGCTGGGGCCTTATAGTTGGTATCAAAGGTCGGTTTAGATAACTTTAGGAGTTAGAATTCTATGAAATGATTATCGAAAAGTTTTTTTTATGGTCAAATTGAAATGATATAGCATTTAAAGATTACCATGTTGCTTCGCCTAAGATATTTCTGTGTTAATAATGGTTTTTCATAGAGGAAACTGAACAACTTTTCTGGGAAGGCATATAGAGGGAAATGACCTTTCAAATCAGTATCCTGAGATGGTCAAAATGAGAACTAAACAGTTTGTTGTAGAGATGGCTCAGTTGACTCAGGTGAAAAATGTTGGTTGTTTTTATTGATGATATTTTGGTGTTTTCTAAAAGTAAATAGGAGCATGAAAGTAATTTAAGGGTTATATTTAAAACCTTAAAAAAAAGAAATTGTATGGGAAATTCAGCAAGTGTGAGTTTTGGTTGCAATAAATTTCTTTCCTTGGTCACATTGTTTCTAAAGATGGGATAACTGTTGATCCTGCAAAAACAAAAGTTGTTAAAGAATGGCCAAGACCCACAAATGTAACTGAGATTCGTAGCTTCCATGGTTTGGTAGGCTATTACCGAAGGTTTGTTAGAAATTTTTCACGGTTATCTAGTCCAATGACTAAGCTAACTCGGAAGGGTGTTAAGTTTATCTGGACAAAAGAATGTGATGATTGTTTTCAGGAATTAAAAAGAAGATTGGTGAATGCTCCAGTTTTGGCAATACCTTCCAGGAATGGTGAGTTTGTTATCTACAGTGATGCTTCATTGAAAGGACTTGGTTGCGTCCTAATGCAGAATGATCAGGTAATTGCTTATGCTTCACGACAGTTGAAAACTCATGAGGTAAATTACCCTACACATGATTTGGAATTAGCTGCTGTTGTTTTTGCTTTAAAAATTTGGAGGCATCATTTGTATGGAGTAAAGTGTGAAATATATACCGATCACAAAAGTTTAAAGTATATATTCACTCAGAAATAATTGAACATGAGTCAAAGGAGATGTCTAGAATTAATCAAGGATTATGATTGTACAATTCATTACCATCCGGGAAAAGCAAATAAAGTGGCTGATGCTTTGAGTCGAAAAAGTAATGCTTTATTAGCAATGTTGCGTTTGGAACGTGATCCTTTGGTTAAGGATTTGATGAACTTTGGAATAAAAGTTGTTGGTGCAGGAAGTTCTTCTGTTTTGTTTCAGGTATCAGTGAGATCATCTCTATCAAATAGAATCAAGCAAGCACAGAAGCAAGACAGTTAGTTGTAGAAAAAGGTAGAGCTGGTTCAGAAAGGTAAGTTGCCTGAATTCAACATTGATAATGATTGTGTTTTGAGATTTGGGAAGAGATTGTGTGTACCTTGTGATTCACAGTTGAAGGAAGAGTTGTTATGTGAAGCTCATAGTTCTCTGTTTTCAGTTCATCCTGGCAGTACTAAAATGTACAGAGATCTTCGAGAGTATTACTGGTGGAATGGAATGAAAAGAGATATTGCTGATTTTACTGTGAAGTGTTTGACTTGTCAACAGGTTAAAGCAGAGCAGCAGTTACCGAAAGGGATGCTTCAGCCTTTACCAGTGTCAGAGTGTAAATGGGAGAATATATCCATGGACTTTGTTGTGGGATTACCAAAGACATCTCAAGGTAATAATGCAATCTGGGTTATTGTTGATCGCTTGACAAAATCTGCTCATTTTCTTCCTATTCGAGATACATTCTCTCTAGATCAACTTTCCAATTTGTATCTTAAAGAGATAGTCAGGTTACATGGATTTCCCCTCTCCATTGTGTCTGATCGTGATCCCAGGTTCACTGCTAACTTTTGGAAAGGCCTTCAGAATTCTTTGGGTACTGAATTAAATTTTAGTACAACTTTTCATCCTCAATCAGATGGGCAGTCAGAACGAACAATTCAGACTTTGGAGGATATGATATGTGCTTGTTTGATGGATTATCAGGGAAGTTGGGACCAACATCTTTCTTTGGTTGAATTTTCTTATAACAACAGTTTTCATTCTAGTATACAGATGGCTCCATTTGAGGCATTATATGGAAAATGGTGTCGAACTCCATCTTTTTGGGATGAAGTAGGGGAAAGGAAGCTGATGGGACCAGAGTTGGTAGAAGAGATGGCAGAAAAAGTTCAGTTGATTCAAAGACACATGAGAACAGCTCAGAGTAGGCAGAAAAGTTATGCGGACAACAGGAGTAAGGATCTCTCTTTTGAGGTAGGTGATCATGTTTTTCTCAAAGTATCACCATGGAAAAGTGTGATGCGATTTGGTAAGAAAGGAAAGCTGAGTCCAAGGTTCATTGGACCATATGAAATTCTGGAGAGAGTTGGATCAGTTTCTTACCTAGTGGCTTTACCTCCGAGTTTATCTCAGGTACACAATGTTTTTCACGTTTCGATGTTGAGAAAGTACATGCCATATCCATCTCATGTTTTGAGTCCAGAGGTAGTTCAGCTGGAAGAGAACCTATCTTATGAGGAACAACCGGTCCAGATTCTTGAACACATGGAGCAAGTGTTACGGAATAAGGTGATTAAGCAGGTAAAGGTTTTGTGGAAAAACCACATGATGGAAGAGGCAACATGGGAATCTGAAAATGAAATGAGGGATAAGTACCCCCATTTATTAAATAAGTAAATAAATTACGGGGACGCAATTTTATAAAGGGGGGAAGGATGTAACATCCCAAGTAAGTAATGAATAATAGATATTTTTATCTATTTCTATTAATGAATTAAATAGTGTTTTAGAGGTTTAAAATGAAAATAAATCCACTCTTAAGCATGGAATACACTAATATTCTTAAAAGATTGTTTTACTGCCTTATGATGGAAAACCCTTTTTAAATCTATGTTTTGAAATTTTTATAAACTATGTTTGTCAAAATAAACTTATTCTTTATGATTGGGACATCAAAATTTACTTTGTGTGAATTTTTGGTATTTTTCTGACAATGTTCATTTTTTAATGAATAGTGAAAAATACTGCATTTTACATCAAAACTGCTTTTTAATCTAATTTATTTATATGATTAGATTATCTTTTGAATTGGTTTTGAAGTGAAATTAGAATATATTTTTACCATTTAATCCAATGGTGGTCATTGGAATCAATTTCACTTTGAAATTGGATTTAAACTGGTGTCAATCTTTTGATACTTATTGTTTCATAAAAACACGCTATTTGCTCTGACAGCGGGAATTAATTATTAAATTAATTAATGTGACTTATATGTTTTGAATTTTTTAAAATAGACATCATTTTTGAATTCAGAATATCAAATATATCTTAGGGTGAAGTTTTGGTATTTTTCTGAAAAACTCCAATTTTTGATGAATAGTGAAACCACTAAATGGTAATCAAGCAAACTGATTTTTCAGTTAAATGAAAGTTTACCACTAATGTGTATTGAATTTTAAAAATCTTACATACATGGTTGTCATTATTATGTAAAATGTGGTTCAATGGGATGAAAATAATTTTTTGGTGAATAGTAACTTTTTTTTTCATTAATCGCGATTAGAGGTAATTAGTGTAATTTATGGTAAAAATGATATTATAAAAATATGAAAACACCATGAAACTTGTCCTAAACCTATTGGTTGTGTCATGGCCGACCACGAAAACCCATGGGTCGATTTAGGGGACCCCATGGAGCCACTTGGGTGAGATAATGACTTTAATGCCTTTTTTTTAAATAAGGGTGAAAATGAAACTAACATAATTTGTTTTAATAAAAAAAATTTTAGAAGGGGTTATACTAATCATATTTTTGTCTATAAATATTAATTAGAAAGCTAAAAAGATTTCCTACATCATATTATTTTTTTTATAATTTTTAGACATTAAATAAATTAAATTATTTATGACATCATGATGATGCAGTGATGACCTCATTATTTAACGATTAAAATAAAATAGAAAGATAATGTAATATCTAAGACCTACACTTGTCCAAAAACTACTGGATGGAAATATTTTGAAGCCTTATCATCATATCTTTGAAATATATCAATGTGGGACCTTAGAAATTCGAAACACTTTTGAAAATAAAATAATAGTTTCATGATTTCCAAAAGTTCCCCTCCTCTCCTCTTATAAAAGGCCCCCACCTCTACCTCATTTCACACACTCCTCAAGCCTTTGGATCGGCCATCCCATGCCCATTTACTCTCTCCACATCCCTATACTCATCCTAGAGGATTAACTTTGGGCAGAATACTTTCAAAGGAAGCCTTTAGGCTCAAATCAAAAGGAGTTACACTTTTAAAGGTGATTCATTCTCTCATGTTCATTTGTTTTATTTTGCTTCTCCAACCCCCTAAACTCTTTTTATTTACTTCTTTTGTAAAAACAACAGTATATTCAATATACTAGGATGTTGTTATAAGATTTATTTGAGCTACACTCTCACAAAACTACATAAAATGGAAAAAGAACATACGGTTTCCGTGGATGGCGAAATTCTGCCTCCCGAAACGATGATTGTTCAATACTCATTTAACACATTCAAAGGTGTCCATTATGATGTCACTATTTTTATATATGATATATAATATGTTTATGTTTTCCTTAAGATTCTGTGTTTTTTCATTTTGGCCATACCTTTATGGTTTCCATTATGGGTAAACACGATATATTCATTTAAGGAAGTGCGGACTACCGCCCCCTCAAAGTGATTTGATTTGTTAAATACCATATGTGGGACGTATAAAGGATGGAACTATGATATTATATACGATATTATAATTGAATTATAATATACTCTTATATCATTATGATTCCATTCCAGAAAATACGAAATAGAAATGGAAGTAGCGTTCATGCGTACGTACGGCTTACCGTCTCCATGAACGGTGCATTTCATTTCTTACCTCTAAATGTGATGTAATATTATAAATACATGTATATGATGAATATATATGATATATATGTTATCCAAATCATTAATATCATTCTGGATATAACGAACCTTTGACCAAATTAACAACATGTAAGTATAAGAAGTCTATTTTTGACTTAAGAACCAAATACCGACAAAATGAACATTATTAACTTAAATGATTACATGATGTTCATAACATGGTATAAAAGGAATAATGAACTTGAAAAAGGTTCTTAATCAAGTAGAGATTAACTCAAGTTTATTATTCAGGAGATTAAAGAACAGTCGGGTCGTGTTGGATACGAGGTATGGGACTTCGTCTCAATCTCCTTTCATTGAGGCATATTTTGTTTTATACACAACCTTCTTTTATACGGTGTATAAACCCCTTTGACTTTTACATTTATCCAAAAGGAATATTTTTTATACGAATCGTTTTAAAAAACGACAAAAGGGAATGTTTTTGTCGTATGACAATGACTTCTCCGCCGCCGTGACCATTATTTGAGTTTCGACTTCCTCTACAAGCCATACCTTCTTTTTAAAAGAAAAATAAATACCATGTTTTAATTTTCTTTTATTTTGGTATTGAAAATTGTTTTCATAATGTTTTTATATCAATGTGTTGTATTGATATCTTGTGATTGAAAGGTGGAAATGTTATGTTTCCTTTATGCATGTTTTATGTGATACGATTATGTTGTGGTTCTTGGGCATTATTATGAAGACGGGTGGTTCCGTGATAAACTAAGGGCGGGTGAGCCCGATATAGCTCCCCAATGCATTGGGTAACGTGAAGGAGTGAAACGTTAAGGTTTCTCCGAAGAGATTTAGGGAATATACTATGATGGGTATTACAAACGTAACCAAGAGGGTTACTCCCTACGTAAGAATGTTATGAATGCCTCAAGTTACCTTTATGTCTTATGATTTCTATGATTTATTAATGATTTGATGAGGTATGTTAAAGTGCATATGTTTTATGGGTAAAGTATGATTTCATTCTTATGTATATATGTACCCATGTTTCCTTTCCATATATTTATATCCCTTACTGAGCTTTTTATGCTCATCCCAAGTTTTTTTGAAATGTCTTTCACAGGTCACGGGAAAGGTATATGATAAGATGATAGTGTCAAGGAAGTGTCAAGAATGAATCCATGTTTTATTTTAAATATGTTTCCATTGATGGGAATGAAGAATACTATCTTTATGTAACCACTTTGTTTTAATGTGGGTTGTAATGCATGTTTTAAGATCTAATTCTCTAAAACTCTAAACATGAAAAGATCCTCAACATGTAATCTTGTGATAACTCAAGATTATGTAAGGTTTAAGGCTGGGGACTTATAGTTGGTATCAAAGGTCGGTTTAGATAACTTTAGGAGTTAGAATTCTATGAAATGATTATCCAAAAGATTTTTATGGTCAAATTGAAATGATATAGCATTTAAAGATTACCATGTTGCTTCGCCTAAGATATTTCTGTGTTAAGAATGGTTTTTCATAGAGGAAACTGAACAACTTTTTTGGGAAGGCATATAGAGGGAAATGACCTTTCAAATCAGTATCCTGAGATGGTCAGAATGAGAACTAAACAGTTTGTTGTAGAGATGGCTTAGTTGACTCAGGTGAAAAATGTTGGTTGTTTTTATTGATGATATTTTGGTGTTTTCTAAAAGTAAAGAGGAGCATGAAAGTCATTTAAGGGTTATCTTGAAAACCTTAAAAAAAAGAAATTGTATGGGAAATTCAGCAAGTGTGAGTTTTGGTTGCAACAAATTTCTTTCCTTGGTAACATTGTTTCTAAAGATGGGATAACTGTTGATCCTGCAAAAACAAAAGTTGTTGAAGAATGGCCAAAACCCACAAATGTAACTGAGATTCGTAGCTTCCTTGGTTTGGAAGTCTATTACCGAAGGTTTGTTAAAATTTTATCATGGTTATCTAGTCCAATGACTAATATAACTCGGAAGGGTGTTAAGTTTATCTGGACAAAAGAATGTGATGATTGTTTTCAGGAATTAAAAAGAAGATTGGTGAATGCTCCAGTTTTGTCAATACCTTCCAGGAATGGTGAGTTTGTTATCTAAAATGATGCTTCATTGAAAGGACTTGGTTGCGTCCTAATGCAGAATGATCAGGTAATTGCTTATGCTTCACGACAGTTGAAAACTCATGAGGTAAATTACCCTACACATGATTTGGAATTAGCTGCTGTTGTTTTTGCTTTAAAAATTTGGAGGCATCATTTGTATGGAGTAAAGTGTGAAATATATACCGATCACAAAAGTTTAAAGTATATATTAACTTAGAAAGAATTGAACATGAGACAAAGGAGATGGCTATAATTAATCAAGGATTATGATTGTACAATTCATTACCATCCGGGAAAAGCAAATAAAGTGGCTGATGCTTTGAGTCAAAAAAGTAATGCTTCATTAGCAATGTTGCATTTGGAACGTGATCCTTTGGTTAAGGATTTGATGAACTTTGGCATAGAAGTTGTTGGTGCAGGAAGTTCTTCTGTTTTGTTTTAGGTATCAGTGAGATCATCTCTATCAGATAGAATCAAGAAATCACAGAAGCAAGACAGTGAGTTGTAGAAAAAGGTAGAGCTGGTTCAGAAAGGTAAGTTTCCTGAATTCAACATTGATAATGATTGTGTTTTGAGATTTTGGAAGAGATTGTGTGTACCTTGTGATTCACAGTTGAAGGAAGAGTTGTTATGTGAGGCTCATAGTTCTCTATTTTCAGTTCATCCTGGCAGTACTAAAATGTACAGAGATCTTCGAGAGTATTACTGGTGGAATGGAATGAAAAGAGATATTGCTGATTTTACTGTGAAGTGTTTGACTTGTCAACAGGTTAAAGCAGAGTGGCAGTTACCGAAAGGGATGCTTCAGCCTTTACCAGTGCCAGAGTGGAAATGGGAGAATATATCCATGGACTTTGTTGTGGGATTACCAAAGACATCTCGAGGTAATAATGCAATCTGGGTTATTGTTGATCGCTTGACAAAATATGCTCATTTCCTTCCTATTTGAGATACATTCTCTCTAGATCAACTTTCCCGTTTGTATCTTAAATAGATAGTCAGGTTACAAGGAGTTCCCCTCTCCATTGTGTCTGATCGTGATCCCAGGTTCACTGCTAACTTTTGGAAAGGCCTTTAGAAGTCTTTGGGTACTGAATTAAATTTTAGTACAACTTTTCATCCTCAATCAGATGGGCGGTCAAAACGAACAATTCAGACTTTGGAGGATATGCTACGTGCTTGTTCGATGGATTATCAGGGAATTTTGGACCAACATCTTTCTTTGGTTGAATTTTCTTATAACAACAGTTCCAGTATACAGATGGCTCCATTTGAGGCATTATATGGAAAATGGTGTCGAACTCCATCTTTTTGGGATGAAGTAGGTGAAAGGAAGCTGATGGGACCAGAGTTGGTAGAAGAGATGGCAGAAAAAGTTCAGTTGATTCAAAGACACATGAGAACAGCTCAGAGTAGGCAGAAAAGTTATGCGGACAACAGGAGTAAGGATCTCTCTTTTGAGGTAGGTGATCATGTTTTTCTCAAAGTATCACCATGGAAAAGTGTGATGCGATTTGGTAAGAAAGGAAAGCTGAGTCCAAGGTTCATTGGACCATATGAAATTCTGGAGAGAGTTGGATCAGTTGCTTACCGAGTGGCTTTACCTCCGAGTTTATCTCAGGTACACAATGTTTTTCACGTTTCGATGTTGAGAAAGTACATGCCAGATCCATCTCATGTTTTGAGTCCAGAGGTAGTTCAGCTGGAAGAGAACCTATCTTATGAGTAACAACCGGTCCAGATTCTTGACCACAGGGAGAAAGTGTTACGGAATAAGGTGATTAAGCAGGTAAAGGTTTTGTGGAAAAACCATATGATGGAAGAGGTAACATGGGAATCTGAAAATGAAATGAGGGATAAGTACCCCCATTTATTTGATAAGTAAATAAATTGCGGGGACGCAATTTTCTAAAGGGGGGAAGGATGTAACATCCCAAGTAAGTAATGAATAATAGATATTTTTATCTATGTCTATTAATGAATTAGATAGTGTTTTAGAGGCTTAAAATGAAAATAAATCCAATCTTAAGCATGGAATACACTAATATTCTTAAAAGATTGTTTTACTGCCTTATGATGGAAAACTATTTTTAAATCTATCTTTTGAAAATTTTATAAACTATTTTTGTCAAAATAAACTTATTCTTTATGATTGGGACATCAAAATTTACTTTGTGTGAATTTTTGGTATTTTTCTGACAATGTTCATTTTTTAATGAATAGTGAAAAATACTGCATTTTACATCAAAACTGCTTTTTAATCTCATTTATTTATATGATTAGATTATCTTTTGAATTGGTTTTGAAGTGAAATTAGAATATATTTTTACCATTTAATCCAATGGTGGTCATTGGAATCAATTTCACTTTGAAATTGGACTTAAACTGGTGTCAATCTTTTGATACTTATTGTTTCATAAAAACACGCTATTTGCTCTGACAGTGGGAATTAATTATTAAATTAATTAATGTGACTTATATGTTTTGAATTTTTTAAAATAGACTTCATTTTTGAATTCAGAATATCAAATATAGCTTAGGGTGAAGTTTTGGTATTTTTCTGAAAAACTCCAATTTTTGATGAATAGTGAAACCACTAAGTGGTAATCAAGCAAACTGATTTTTCAGTTAAATGAAAGTTTAACACTAATGTGTATTGAATTTTAAAAATCCTACATACATGGTTGTCATTAGTATGTAAAATGTGGTTCAATGGGATGAAAATAATTTTTTTGGTGAATAGTAACTTTTTTTTTCATTAATCGCGATTAGAGGTAATTAGTGTAATTTAAGGTAAAAATGATATTATAAAAATATGAAAACACCATGAAACTTGTCCTAAACCTATTGGTTGTGTCATGGCCGACCAAGACAACCCATGGGTCGATTTAGGGGACCCCATGGAGCCACTTGGGTGAGATAATGACTTTAATTCCTTTTTTTTAAATAAGGGTGAAAATGAAACTAACATAAATTGTTTTACTAAAACAATTTTTAGAAGGGGTTATACTAATCATATTTTTGTATATAAATATTCATTAGAAATCTAAAAATATTTCCTACATCATATTATTTTTTTTATAATTTTTAGACATTAAATAAATTAAATTATTTTTGACATCATGATGATGCAGCGATGACCTCATTATTTAACGATTAAAATAAAATGGAAAGATAATGTAATATATAAGACCTACACTTGTCCAAAAACTATTGGATGGGAATATTTCTAAGACTTATCATCTTATATTATAAATACATAAATTTTGGACCTTATAAATTCGAATCACTTTTGAAAAGAAAATAATAGTTTCATGATTTCCAAAAGTGCCCCTCCTCTCCTCTTATAAAAGGCCCCCACCTCTACCTCATTTAACACACTCCTCAAGCCTTTGGCTCGGCCATCCCAAGACCATTTAATCTCTCCAAATACCTCTACTCATCCTAGAGGATTCCCTTTGGGCAGAATCCTTTCAAAGGATGCCTTTAGGCTCAAATCAAAAGGAGTTACACTTTTAAAGGTGATTCATTCTCTCATGTTCATTTGTTTTATTTTGCTTCTCAAACCCCCTAAACTCTTTTTATTTACTTCTTTTGTAACAACACCAGTATCTTCAATATAATAGGATGTTGTTATAAGATTTATTTGAGCTACACTCTCACAAAAATACATCAAATGGTTAAAGAACATACGGTTTCCGTGGATGGCGAAATTCTGCCTCCCGAAACGATGATTGTTCAATACTCATTTAACACCTTCAAAGGTGGCCATTATGATGTCACTATTTTTATTTATGATATATAATATGTTTATTTTTTCCTTAAGCTTCTGTTTTTTTTTCATTTTGGGCATACCTTTATGGTTTCCATTATGGGTAAACACGATATCTTCATTTAAGAAAGTGCGGACTACCGCCCCATCAAAGTGATTTGATTCGTTAAATACCATATGTGGGACGTATAAAGGATGGAACTATGATATTATATATGATATTATACTTGAATTATAATATACTCTTATATCATTATTATTCCATTCCAGAAAATATGAAATAGAAATGGAAGTAGCGTTCATGCGTACGTACGACTTACCGTCTCCATGAACGGTGCATTTCATTTCTTACCTCTAAATGTGATGTAATATTATAAATACATGTATATGATGAATATATATGATATATATGTTATCCAAATCATTAATATCATTCTGGATATAACGAACCTTTGACCAAATTAACAACATGTAAGTATAAGAAGTCTATTTTTGACTTAAGAACCAAATACCGACAAAATGAACATTATTAACTTAAATGATTACATGATGTTCATAACATGGTATAAAAGGAATAATGAATTTGAAAAAGGTTCTTAAGAAAGTAGAGATTAACTCAAGTTTATTATTTAGGAGATTAAATAACGGTCGGGTCAAGTCGGATACGAGGTATGGGACTTCGTCTCAATCTCCTTTCATTGAGGCATATTTTGTTTTATACACAACCTTCTTTTATACGGTGTATAAACCCCTTTGACTTTTACGTTTATCCAAAAGGAATCTTTTTTATACGAATCGTTTTACAAAATGACAAAAGGGAATGCTTTTGTCGTACGACAACGACTTCTCCGCCGCCGTGACCATTATTTGAGTTTTGACTTCCTCTACAAGCCATACCTTCTTTTTAAAAGAAAAATAAATACCATGTTTTACTTTTCTTTTATTTTGGTATTGAAAATGGTTTTCATAATGTTTTTATATCAATGTGTTGTATTTATATCTTGTGATTGAAAGGTGGAAATGTTATGTTTCCTTTATGCATGTTTTATGTGATACGATTATATTGTGGTTCTTGGGCATTATTATGAAGACGGGTGGTTCCGTGATAAACTAAGGGCGGGTGAGCCCGATATAGCTCTCCGATGCATTGGGTAACGTTATGGAGTGAAACATTAATGTTTCTCCGAAGAGATTTAGAGAATATACTGTGATGGGTATTCCAAACATAACCAAGAGGATTACTCCCAACGTAAGAATGTTATGAATGCCTCAAGTTACCTTTATGTCTTATGATTTCTATGATTTATTCATGATTTGATGAGGTATGTTAAAGTGAATATGTTTTATGGGTAAAGTATGATTTCATTCTTATGTATATTTGTACCCATGTTTCCTTTCCATATTTTTATATCCCTTACTGATCTTTTTATGCTCATCCCAAGTTTTTTTGAAATGTTTTTCACAGGTCACGGGAAAGGTACATGATAAGATGATAGTGTCAAGGAAGTGTCAAGAAAGAATCCATTTTTTATTTTAAATATGTTTCCATTGATGGGAATGAATAATACTATCTTTATGTAACCACATTGTTTTAATGTGGGTTGTAATGCATGTTTTAAGATCTAATTCTCTAAAACTCTAAACCTGAAAAGATCCTCAACATGTAATCTTGTGATAACTCAAGATTATGTAAGATTTAAGGATGGGGCCTTATACTTATAACCAAATGAAGACATCAAGAAGAGAATAAAACACAACTAAAAAAATTAAAAATCGATCTATTTCAAATGTTACATAGAACTTTAATCTCTCTATCTCTCTCTCTGTTTTACATTAGTTATGAGTTATGCTTAGATTTATTTGTATATTTTTTAATCAAACAATATTTTACTTCATAAAATAGTACTCAGATACTATTTACTTTATTTAATTTATCTATTTTATTTCCAAAAAAATTATGTAAGAGGCTGTGTGATAGCCTAGACATACCTACATTCTATTGTAATTTGTATACTTGATCTAGGTCATAGAGCATAATATTTATTCCAATAAACATGATTGATAGTGGATTGATATCATGTGGATAGGAATATGTCTTGTATTGAGAATGAACCTCTTGTTTTTATATTTTAACTGTTTTTTTTATGTTTTGACATCACTGTTTCAAAAATATTTTCAAATCACTTTAGTAAAACTATACTTTGATAGATAAATTTTACCAATGATATTTCTACTATTTAATGTGTGTAGACAAATCTAAAAATATTAGGATAATATCAAGTTGTTCTAAATGAGTTTTTATTAAGATATTGAGATGTTATTTATTATGACTGAATTAGATATACCTACTATATTATCTAATTGGGTGATTTTTAAATCAGGGAATTTTGGTTTACAAATAGTTTTTAATAGAATTTTTTGTTGGATTTTTAATTCACTCCCCCTCTTGAGAAATTCACTCAGACCAAAATTTTGTATCAAAATATTTTCTTTATTATCCTTTTTTATTTCATTATCAATCCTTGATCAAGTCACCTAGACAAGATCACCATTTTTTATTATAATTATGTACTTTTGGATATCTTTAGATCTGAAGGCCATGTGACAACTCTACTTTATATCTATATATTGATAGGTTTCTATATATGAATTAATTTAATATTAATGAATTAAAGTTGAGTTTCATGGAATATATTGATATATTTTTTATTCTTATAAAGGGTTGACATTTGGAGTAATATGAAAGAAAATGTGACATATTGAGGAACATAAATGCGACAATGAAAAATGGAGAAGGAGATAAGCTCAATGATTGAAGCCAAAGAGAACAAAATAGGTTCTAGAGGCAAAAAATTGAATAAGTAGTATGAAACAGAGGTTATAAATATTTAATTTTTAGATACACTTTGTGTACTTATTACATGATGTGTAAATATACAATTCATAAAATATTTATAGGTCATGAGAAGAAGAAAAGAAGCTCAGAATGAAAACTTCCTGTATCATGTTGTGACACATAGTGTGATGTCGTAAAACATGTCATGATGACCCATATAAATTTTCATGTCATTTAAAATGCTGTGAAAATTTCAGGGCCCAAAAATTACACATCATGTAAACTTTACATGATATTTAAGTGTTGGAAATAGAATAAAAACACTATTTTCAGTGTATCTTTAATGGGGGGGGGGTTATATATTTTGACCCATACTTACATTAAAAATATATCTTTGAACCATGGAATCCCATTAATGAAATCAAGGATTAAAAATATGGGTTCCTACCTATAGATTAATTGATTCCATTCCATACATAGAGAGGCTTGACTATTGGGAGGCTACTATAGATTTTCGACCCATAGTTCTTCATAGATAAGGTTTTGTTTTTCTTTTCCCTTTTCCACATTTTATGTAATGTTGGTTTAATCATTAGTTTAATTATTTTTTATTTTATTTTCTTTCTTTCTCATTCTTTCTCTTATGATCTATTCCTTATGGGATATAGTTTATTTTTCATGTCTAGCATGATGTGGTCTGTTTCCCTACTTTCTATCAATATCATCATGCATGGATAATCTACTTACGATTAGGGGTTGAGAGTAGGGTTAGTTGAACCTAATGAATATATGAAATTGAAACTGGGTAACCCTATGTCTAGTTACTAGTATTAAAACACTTTTTAATCTCATTATTTTTCACTATCCCTAACCATCTAAGGTGAAAATTTAATGACCATGACCAAGTTGGAGAAGACCAGACTATGACCATTAGCCTATAATTATTTCTTCCAAGAATATAATATTCTTGTGATTATAATTTCAATTACTCTAGACCAAGGATTATTTTCCATATTAGGTTGAACCAATTGGTTGGAATAAGATCATTTGGTTTCTTTTGCACTATTTGAATCCTATTCCATAGGTCTATCCCAAGTTAAATATTGGATTATCCTTTGCCTATACCCTGAAATTGACCCTGAACTCTCTCTCTTTTTCCTTTTATATCATTCTTATTAAATTTTAATTATTTAATTTTTTTCATTAGTTTAATAAAATCAAACTGAAATTGGAACAACTTTACCTTTTGTTAAAATTCTTCAATGCGTTCCCCGCTCTCTATGGGATCGACCCCATACTTATACTTTACTATTCCTTTGAAGTTAGTGTGATTCGGGTTTCTTATAAATTTATAATTTAATTATGATATAGGATTTAACAATATCTTCTTGATGGGGTCAATCCCATAAAGAGTGGGAAATGTAGTGATGACTAAACAACTGACCAAATCTTATTCATTAACGAAGGTTCCTCTCTAAGTTTGATCATTACTTAAAAAACTAACAAACTCTTATTCATTTATGTTATACAATTATAACTTATAATTAATTGATCATAAGTGATCATTGAACATTTTAATGATCATGTTTCATTAAATACATTACAACATGATGTATAAGTTAAATAAGAAATAGATTTAATGGAAGAAGCATAGAGTCACAATATCTCATAATGTGATAATATCACCTTATATTAGATCCTATATCATTAAATATTCTATATAATAGATAACAATATAATCTATATCACTATCTATGATATGGAGTTTTATATTCACAACACTTTCAATGTCCCACTTTTAATAATTTATCATATACTTTATACATATTTCATAACAACTTGTGAAATTATATCTAAACTCTTTTCAACAAATCATTATAAAACTTCTCATTTTAAATAAACACATTGTACTAAAATAAGTCATAATTCAAAAACTATACGTGTGATCTTGTGTGACCTTTTAACATTGAAAATGATTATGAATTTATAATTCATAACCATAAATATAAATAAACTATGGTAAATTATCAATGCTACTCAAGCTATAAAGTGATCTGGTGTGATCTCCATTAAACACACATATGTCTATAAAGGAATGTCTGCCAAATATATCTCTATATATCACTTTTAAATCCATACAATCCCTTTTTTCAAGATATAAAGTGAAATAATGGGATATGTAATATTTATGTCTTGCATAGGCCAAATCATACATTTCTAATTCTTTTGAAATAGAATGACCAATCCATATGAATACATCACATGTAATTCATCCAAGTAGATGATCAAATCACATGTCACTAAACTAAGAATGTCCATGCATTTAATTAATCCAATTCAATTGAGGGACTGGATTTAATATATGTTATTTCAGAGGAAAAATATCATCTTAGATAAAAAATCCACCACATGATCAATAACATTCCTAGTTATCCCCTAATTAGATCAACTACAAGACTATCATAAGAAAGATATAAAAGTATGAAATTTCATATATAAGGTGACTTGTTAATGTTATGTAATGGGTATTAATATAAATTATACAACCTTATTTATATCAAATAAATTATTACATGTGATATACTTTAATGGTCTATTCCATCTGAAAAGTCAAATTGGAGTCTATGAGTGAACTTTGTGTCTTTATATAGCCCCTAGTCACACTAATATCAACATTTTTCCACAACCCATGAATTTACATGGAAACATTGATCTGTGGTAACTATTATATTTCCTATAAGGGATAAATTATCATCACACTCCCAGGTATTAAAATTCATCCTATATAAATGAATGCTGAAGTAAAAAATTTCCATTAATAATAAAACCATGATATATTTCGTAATCCCAATATTTACATCACATGAACTATAATTTTGATTAATAAAAAACTAAATACATTATTTATAATATATTATATATAAAATACCCAACTATTTTACACGAACTCATGTTTTTTCTTATTAATGGGGTTTTTTCAATGGTTCCACTCTATTACCCTCTATTGCTTCTTGAAAAATATTTACATCACCATTTTCAATGATTTTTATAATGATATATAATTTTCTAAAATATGTTTGATAAATTTTTTAAATAAAGGTTCCTTAGCTTGAAAAATATCTCCATTATTATCACAAAACAACTATATCATGCCTAATATGATAGGAAATACCACTAGTTTAGTAAGAACTTATTGATCCAAAAAACTTCCTTAACTGTATCTAATGATTCTATGTACTATGATTTTATTATAGAATCAAAAATAATTTTATACTTAGAACTCATATAGTTAATGAAAATACCATTGAGAAAAAAATAAAAAATCTAGATTGAGATTTGGAATCATCTGTATTCGTTTAGAATTTCAAATCAATGCAACCCTCTATAATGATCTTTTACTCACCTAGAAAACTAAGAATTCAACTTTAGTCCTTCATAATTACTCAAGGATATTATTTATTGAAATATATTTACTCTTAAAAGTATTTTACTAGAATTGAATAGTTATTCTTAAATAATAAGAAACATCTAGTTGATTAAACATTATGGTATACATGATTTATCATATCATCAAAGTAGAGGGAATTTTATTCATGAATTTAATTTTATATCCATGGAAGTAAAACAATCATTCGTAATACTCACACCATATAACACTTATAAAAACCAATTTTATATTTTTTTCATGCTAAAAATATAACAACCCTAGCCTTTAACACATATTATTACATGATTTTAGGCATACTTAACCATTAAATACAAACCAAGTACCGTAAAGTCTAGTGTATTTGAAAGATCAGGAACATAATTAGAAAACATAAAACCAAAATAAATTTTTTTTTATTTAATATTAATAATAAGATCATAACACCATTTTATCCCTTACATATACATAGGATAACCTGGGGAATACATGAACAAAAGGGATGAGCTAAAAATCCAAGGGAATAAACATAAAAATAAATCATAAAACATGGGTTAGAAAGCATAAAATGATGACATAAAAAGTCATAGAACATGAATAAACCTAAGGAATAATAAAATGTATAACATGTAAAAATATAACCATGACATAATAGGAATTTGGAAACATTATATAACATGACATAAACATGACATAAACATGAGTCAAGGATTACCGACAAAACTATATCACATAGTGGATAAAGTCACATAAAGGAATTTGGTTCATTCCCTATCCAAACATGATTTCTAATGAGACTAAACATTACCCAATTAATTGGAGTGATATCTGGGTGCACCCATAATAACATGTTCATTCATATGTGTTTCACAAGAAGAATCAAACATGAGGTATAAACATAAGGGTTACCCAAGGAAAGAATTGGGTATCATAAACATGTCATAAGGAATAACCAAAGAGAGTATCATAAAATAGTCCATGAAAGAATGTATTTAAATCATAAATTAACATTCATAAAGAAAAATAGGAATAGATAATTATAAATGGTGTCCAAATGATTTTAAAACATTTAAAAAGAGTGTTTAGGAAATTTAGAAATGATCCACTTTAGTGCGGTTTAGGGGAAAACCTTTAAGAGTATTTAAAATGGAGAAGTCATAATTGTTATTATAAAACAAAAATTGAACCAAAAATAATTGTGTATTAAAACATATTAAGTATGGTACTTGAAAATGAGTAATAATTTGAGAAATTCCATTTAATTGGGCTTTCTTATAGGGAGGAATGGGAAGAGAACCTTATAAAACAAGTATTTACATAAAAATTAAGTATGAAATGATATAGATACATGATTTTGGAAAGTATAAATAGAATTTATAATAATTATATAAAAATAAATAAGATTTACATTATGTTAAAGAGAGATAAAGCATAACCCAAAGGAAAAATGGAGGTTCAGGAAGAATCCCTTATGTTATGTCCGAAAGTGTTCTGCACTTGATATTAATGTACTGGATAATAAAATTAAATCCATTAATTAATTAATTAAGAACCTTTAATACATGTATTTTATTTATTATAATTTTATTAAGTTCATTTATGACCCTTTTTATGAGTTATAAGATTAAATTTCATCATTTGGGAGTGTGTGTTACCTTGGTTTTCATGATCGGTTTACTTGTATACATGTATAGAAAATCATGTAAAATGAGAATAGATATATAGAATTAAAGTTATATTTTATTAATAAACATACATAATATTAAATGGTTATATAAGTCATTTGGTTATTTTGGTTGAGGATGAATCATTAGATAAGACTTTAGTGATAATAATTTAGATTATTTTGGGCGGGTTTCACTGACAATGAACTTGTTTTGTATTATATGACATCATGTATATATAATGGTTACATAAAAATTAAATAGGATTTAATACATATATTATAATATTTTTTAACCATAAATATGGTTTTATGATCATCCTTGAATGTGGTAATGGAAATTCAAAACTCTTCATCCATGAATGCGATAAATCAACACACCACGGATGCTGTTTTCATTTTTAGTTGAAAAGGAGAGAGGAAGAGAAATGATGATGTTTTGTTCCATCAAAAAAATAAAATTATAGTATATAAAATATACTAGATTTATCATTACACTTGGATAAGGTTAGTTGAAGATAGAATAATAAAATAAAAGAAATTGGAAATAAATTAAAAGAAAAGGAAACATGTTTTTACTTCTTAAATTATTCTCCTTGAGAACCACATTAAGGTACTTGAGTTTGGTATTTTATTAATACCAAGGGATCCTATAAATGGGGGTGAGGATTTTGAATATTATTGGGTATAATTTGGAAAAGTATTAAATGTTGAAAGGTGTGAGGGGTCTTATTTATAGTGGAGGAGAGGGTTTTTTTGATTATTTTAGTTATTAGTTTATTATTTTGGCACAAGACTATGAATAGTATGGATTATTGTGACTAAATATAGTAAATAGTGAATTTGAGTTCTAACCAATATCCAATTACATAATACATGACTCAACAATGACTCAATAATTCATTTATTTACCTTATACCGTAAATTACCGTATTTCACTATTTACCAAAAAATCAATTATTTTAGAAAAATATGAAAAAGTACATCCTAACCATTTTTTGATGTGTAGAATTTAAAAATGAACTCCATTTTATGAAAATAATTTTCTAAATATGAGAAATTTATTTTTTAATTAAAATCATCATTTATTTGAAAAATACTAATTTAAATATTATAACTAATTTTATAACACTTTGTAAAATTAATTAATGTCTCATAAAATTATTCCATAATCATAATATAATAAAAACTAATTTATGAATACATTTTTTGAAAATAAATTTTATTTTAAATCATTATATTAATTATAAAATTTTAATTAAATATTTATAACATACAAAAATACCAACACTTAATTTATCATTCCTAAAAAATTTATTTACTTATTTAATGATATAGATATATGTCATATTTTTATTTATAATATACCCAAATTTTATTAATACTTTCATAGGTGATGTTACCATTCTATTGGCTAGCTTACTTTTCATAAGGGTCACATTACTATTCCAAAGGTCAAGTTACTATTTCATTGGTATAGGTTCCTTAACTTCTAGAAATACCTCTTATTCTATTAATTATTCATTTAGAAAGATTGTATTGTGTTCTATATGTTATTTTATGTGATTTATACTATATTACATAATTATAATAAGTGAATTTCCATTGATATAATTTAGGGTCGTTACATTCTTCCCCAACTTAAGAAATTTTTCCCTTGAAATTTCATTTTAAAAACTAAGGGGAAAACACATGAGGGTAATTATTATTCATTGATTGATCTAGTTCCCATGTAACCTATTTGTAATTATGGTTTTGACATAATACTTTGACCAAGTGAGTGGTCTTGTTTCGTAGAACATTATCTCTATGAGCCAAGCTATTTATTGGATGCTCCTAATAAGAGAGATCATTTTCCAACTATACCACCTATGAATTCAATACATGTGAGGGATATGATATGTACTTACTTAAGAGGGATACAAGGAATACAAAAGGTACTTGAGACATGGTAGGTGGAAGTACTTTTTGATAAGACACTACTCTGATATGATTAAGGATCTCAAAGGGTCTAATGTACCTAGGAATTAGCTTTACTTTCTTCCCAAATCTCATGATCCTCTTCTATGGAGATATGCATAGAAATACCATGTCTCTAACCTTAAACTATAAGGTCTCTTTGAAGATTTAATGAATAGCTCTTTTATCTACTTTGGGCTGCCTGAATATACTGCTAAATGGTTTTCATATTTTCAACCATCTCTTTGACCATTTTAGGTCCTAATAGCTTATGTTCACTGAATTCATCCTAACATTAAAGCATTCTACATATTTTCCCATAAATGGATTCATATGGAGCCATTTGGATGCACGTGTGGAAAATATTGTTGTAAGAGAAATTGAACAAAGGTAGATGTTGGTCCCATCCTCCCTTTAAGTCCATAGAAAATTCTCTTAATATGTCTTCTGGTTTTTGAATAGTTTGATCAAATTGGCCATTAGTTTGAGGTTGATAGACTATACTGAAGTTCAACCCAGGGTTCAGAGAATATTGGAGAATTTTATAGAACTTGGAGGTGAATCTTAGATCCTAATCAGAGACAATTGATAGTGGAACTCCATGAAAACTTACCACTTATTTGATATATATCCATGCTAGTTGATCTAATGAGAATTTATATAGAATTATAATAAAGTGATATGTCTTTATAAGAATATCCACAACAACCCATATAGCGGTGTTTCTTATCCATTTTTTTATAAGTCTAGTGACAAAGTCTATGATGATGTTTTCTCACTTTCATGTTGGTATGGTTAATGGTTGCATCATTACCTTAGACTTTTTCCTTTCAAGATTCACTTTCTAACATACCAGGAACTTTGATGTATGTTCGACGATCTCCTTTTTCATATTTTCCCACCAATAGTTCTCTTAGATATATCGATACATCTTTGTGATCCCTAGGTTAATAGAGATGGTTGAGATATGAGAATCATTTAGAAGATCCTTCTTTATCTCTGGATTAGATGGTACACATAATCGTGTTCCCAATATTATGAGTCATTCCTCATCAATCTTGAAATCAGAGGATTGCCCTTTTCTGATAGTTTCCACCTTCATCTGAATTTTCACATCATTCCTTTGATCGTCCTTTATTTTTTCTATGAGGGATGTTTGAGCAATCATTTCAGAAAGGATTAATGATATTCATTCCATGAATATTCCCATTTATATCCATAAAAGGTTTAAGAAGATTGGATCCTACTCGATTCTCATTATTGATAAAGATGCATGATCTTTTCTACTTAGAGCATCCAACAACTTATTTTACTTACCCAGATGGCAGTGGATTGAGCATTCATAATCCTTGATGAGCTTTAACCATCTTCACTAGAATATATTATGATCATTATAAGTGAATATATATTTTAGGCTCTTATGATCAGTATATATCTCACAATTCTACCCATAGATATAATGCCACTAGATGTTCAACATGAAGATCACAATCGCCAACTCTAGATCATGCATGGGATAGTTTTTCTCATGAATTTTCAACTGCCCTTATGCATAGGCTATCACTTTATCATTATACCTTTGTACACAACCTAATCCCTTATTTGAAGCATCATTGTATGCCAAAGAGAGTTACCCACTTATTGGAAGAGTAAATAATAGTGCAGTGATAATCCTTTTTTAACTCTTTGAATCAGTCTTTGTAACAACCCAATGATTCTGTGAATTATTATTTTTTGAATTAATTTAACTTTTCTGATATTCTTCATTTCACGAAACACCGAAGATAGTTTATTTTATATTAAAGTAGTGTGTTTATCTTAAATTATACAAAAAAACAAGTTAATAATGTACTAAACACAACATAAAATTTATCTTTCTCTACACATAACACCACGGTTAGATTGTATTACATTCAACAATGATTTTCCCCAATGGCTTGCATAACATGTAAGAATGAGTTTTACTGAACAAAAGTATATCATTAAAATGTTATTACTTAATATAATAATATATAAAATATATTATAAATTATTAGTTATGAATAATATTAACTAATTTATGAGAAAATATGGTTTAAAAAAATATAATATGAATTCATAGGTTACCAATTAATTATAAATGAATATGAAAACCGAATGAATATAAAGAAAAATATAATTATTTTTATGGTCACAAAGCTATTTTACACTAATAATTTAAATTAATTACAATTAGTAAGTGATATTAATGTGATATATATTTCATATATTCAATAAAATAATTTTGAGATTCATCCAATATATTTGATATATATAAGATAAGAACAAACACATTTTTATGCTTAAAAACCAATATTTTTATTAAGGCATTTTTACCACCTTTTAATGGAGAACCCATTTTAAATAAAAAATTTCCACTTTTATAGATTTAATATGTCAAAAATAAACTTCAACTCTAAAATCATAACATAATAATTATTTTAGGGAAATGTTTGTCATTTTTCTGTGAAGTTTTATTTTTTAATGAATAGTGAAAAATACTGAATTTTAGTTCAAAACTAATTTTTCATATAATTTATTTATAAGGTTAAATTATATTTTAAATTGGTTTAAAAGATTAATTATATATTATTTTTATCAATTAATACAATTTAGGTCATTGAGATCAATTTCAATTTGAAATTGGGTATAAAAACATAGGAAACTTTTGAATGTTTTTTACTTTTAAAACTTGCATTGTCAACTCGACTGAAGGATTAATTTTAAATTAATTTCTACCACTTATATGATTTTAATTTGAAAAAATAGATTCCATATTTTGAATCATAATAATTTATAATGTTTAATAAGGTCAACATATTTTTTTACCAAAAATATCAATGAAAATAATTAAAATTATTTACATCGATTAAGGTAAGATAAATCTTAACTAAGAACTAAACCATAAATTTAAGACCCAAAAAGACTTAAAAACTTATACAACACCCATTATTTGGATATATTTCTACCATATCCTACCTTTTCTTGACTTTTTATAAGGACCCGACCTTAAAACATTACATAATATAGAATTAATGAATAATTCACATTGATTATTTTTTAGGATTAGAGTTTTAGAGAATTAGGTCATAACTATTACATTAAATCTAAAAAGTTACAAAGTAGACACTTCTACTTAGTTTCCATTTTTTTTACAAAAGAAAAAATCTTAAAAAAAGAGTTATGTCTAGTTCCATGTTTTAAACAACATGACTTTTCCTTGATCCCATCCTTGAATCTGTACATCTTTAAGTCCTGTGATTTTTTTTTTTCAAAACTCGGGATGAGCATAAAAATATTATTAAGGTACATAAAATAAGGAATAAAAACATTATCCCATCAATAAATATAAAAAAATTAAACCATAATTTTCAATCATAACATACCTTATGAAATATTGATTTATGAATAACACACATAAATCATAAATCATAAAGGTAACTTATGGCTTACATAAAATACTTACATTGTAGATATCATAGCTACATAGGGAGTTACATTGGAATACACATCATAGTATATTTCCTAAATCTCTTAAGAGAAACATTAACATTTACCTCCGCCACGTTACCCAATGCATTGGAGAGAAATCTTGAGCTCACCCGCCCTAGGTTTATCACGGAACCACCAATACACGTAAACAATTCTCAATAACCATAAAATAATCATAACACATAACACAAGTATAAAGGAAAGATAACATTTCCACATTCCAATATATCAAATCAATATATTGAAATAAACAATTCTTTATCAAACCATTTTCAAAACCAATTAAAACATTTAATAAAGATATTTTTGAATCAAAGTGTCCCATACCACTTTAAAGATTTTAAAGTAATTAAAATTTTAAAACATTAATGTCCATATAAATAAATCCTAAAACCATTTTTAAAACATGTACATTAATATAAATATTTATAGGAATAAATCTATAAAATGATATTTTAGTTAAGGAGTTCCTAACCAAATGAGAGATGCTTGAATACAAATAATTGAGGAATTTTTTTTAATAAAAACTTTATAATATCATGATAATAAAGGTATTAATGATATAATATGACAAATGATAGTATATACACCATATAAAAGTGAATTGGTGCATGAAAACAATGAAGTCTCAATGTAGTGTAAATTGAGATGAAATCCCTTATAAAGACGGTATCCTTAGAACAAGGATAAATCAATTACATAATTATGTGTGACAAATATAAACACACTAAATATGATTGGATATTAAGTGTAAAAGAATCAGAGGTAATTCAAACATATTCATAGCATGGCATAATCAAAAAGTAGAAGTTTAACCCCAAATAATTGAAATTGGGTTAAGAAGTTCTGTTATCGAAATTCAACAGCCTAACAATGTCACTTTAAAATTCAAAAAATGAGTTGATGAGATAGAAAAATGTATCTCATCACTTGGACATAAAATTTATATAAATTAGAATATATAATTTCATATCCCAACACATGAAGATGTAAATTAAAAGATATAACAAAAATAAGTCTTTTAAAAAGAGGAGGGGGAAATGTTCCCTTACCGATTTGGTAACTTAAAAAATATACACCACATGAAAGAAGGATCATATGATGAAGATGTAAATACCCATAAATGAATTTATATTACACAAAGTGTATAATCATGGGTAGTCCATGCACCACACAAAGGAAATAGTGACAAATATAGTATGAATCTCATGAGAATAAGAAGTGAGATGAAAACCCCTTACCACGTTGTAATCAATTGAGTCGTATGAAAAAAAGTTAATAACCACAAAATGAATCATAGAATAAAATTAATATAAATATAATTATGATAATATATATCAAATTTTAGTACACAATACACCACATGCAATAAATAAGTAGCGAACAATGGAAATCTCACAGAATTAAAAGTGAGATAAGAAACCCCTTACCTCGTGTCCGACTTGAATCGTTTGTTCCTTGTTCTTCCTGAATAATAAAATTAAGTTAATTTATACTTGATTAAGAACATTTTTAAATTTTATTATTCCTTTTATATCACTTATTACCATGTTATAAACATTATGTAATCATTTAAGTTAATAATGGTCATTTTGTCGATATTTGGTACTTGAGTCAAAAATGAACACCTTATAATTACAAGTTGTCCATGTGGTCAAGATTCCATTATATCTAGAATGATATTAATGATTCATATATCATATATATAATATATATCTAATATATATATATATATTTATAATATTACATAACATTTAGAGGTAAGAAATGAAATGCACCGTTCATGGAGACAGTAAGCCGTACGTATGCATGAACGCTACTTTCATTTATATTTCATATTTAATGGAATGAAAACATAATGATACATAGGTATATTATAATTCAGTATAATATAATATATAATTTCATTAACTCCATCCTTTATACATCCCATGTATGGAATGAACGAGTCATATCACTTTGAGGGGGCAGTAGTCCGCACTTCCTCAAATGAAATTATCGCATTTACCCATAATGGAAACCATAAAGGTATGATATAAATGAAAAATAAATAAGCATAAAGAAAACATAAACATAATATATATCATATATAAATACAGTTTCATCCTAATGGCCACCATAAGAGGTGGTAGGAGAAGATTTAACAATCATCATTTCGTGAGGCGTTAGTTTGCCTTCCACAGAAATAGTATGTTCGTTACCCATTAGATGGAGGTGTGTGTAAGTTTAGTTAGAATAATTATCATAAAAACAACCTAGTATATTGAGGATACTGGTTTTGTTATAAAAGAAAAGAATAAAAAGATTTTAGGGTGTTGGAGAAGGAAAATAAAACAAAATAACTTAAGAGAAGACGTTACATTCAAATCGGGTAACTCCCTTTGGTTTGAACCAAAAGGACATCTTGAAGTGCCTTCAAACTAAGTTAAGGATTATAGGTGGAAGATAGGAATCTTGAGAGATTATTTGGGAAGGGGTTGGATGAGCCAAGGGGCATGAGAGGTGTGAGTAATGGGTTAGAAGTGGTGTCCTTTTGTAAGGGAGAGGAGAGGCTCTTTAGGAAAGTGTGAAAATATTATTTTATTATATAATGATTTTCAGTTTCAAAAGGTCCAAAACTAATTAAAGTGGAATATAAGACGAATAATGGTCTAAATAAAATAATCCAATAAGAATTGGACAGGTTTTTGATATTATTTTAATCTTTATAATCTTATTTATTTAAATCATTTATTAATGTGGTAAACACTGCATCATTATTGTGTCATAAATAATTTTATTTTTTTGAGGTATAAAATTTATAAATAAATACCATGATGTATGAAATATTTTTATATTTCCAAATAATATTTATAGTCAAAATGATAAATTATATAACCCCATTTAAAAATTGATTTACTAAAAGATATTTGTTTATGTCATTTTTTTCATTACTTTAAATTAATTAATATAAAGTGTCATTGTCACTCTTAAGTGGCTCCATGGGGTCCCAAAATAGACCCAATGATACCCATGGTTGGCCATGAATCATAAAATAAGTTTAGGACAAGTGTTAAGGTAATTTTGTATTATTATGATATTCTTTTTACCTTGAATTACCCTATTCACCTTTAACTGCGGTAAATAAAAGTCAAAAGTTACTATTCACCAAAAATTATTTTCATCTTATTGAACCAAATTTTACTTACTAATAATAACCATGTATGTCAGATTTTTAAAATTCAATTCACAGAAGTTGTAAATTTCATGAAAAAGTTAGGTTTTTAACTACTACTTAGTGGTTTCACTATTCATCCAAAATAGAAGTTTTTCAAAAAAATACCAAAAATTCAGCCTAAGATATATTTGATATTATGAATTCAAAAATGATTTCTATTTTAAAAAATTAAAAACATAGAAGTTGGATTAATTAATTTAAAATTAATTCCCATTGTCAAAACAAAATGTGTGTTTTTAAGAAATAATAACTATCATAAGATTGACACTTGTTTATGCCTAATTTCAAAGTGAAATTTCTTCCAATGATCAAAATTGGATTAAATGGTAAAAATATAATCTAATTAAACTTTAAAACCAATTAAAAAGATAATCAAACCATATAAATAAATTAGATTAAAAGGCAGTTTTGAATTAAAATATAGTATTTTCCACTATTCATCAAAAATTGAATTTTATCTAGAAAAATAATTTTTTTTACCCAAAGTGAATTTTGATGTCCTGATTCTAAAGAAT
This sequence comes from Viscum album, assembly GCA_963277665.1. Lineage (NCBI taxonomy): Eukaryota > Viridiplantae > Streptophyta > Magnoliopsida > Santalales > Viscaceae > Viscum > Viscum album. Next base: position 139,416,048 of record OY728121.1, on the reverse strand, counting down.
AATTTTATTTGGTCAAATAGAACATATAAAAGTGACTAAAACTATATTTAAATAGGGTTCGCCATTAAAAGGTGGAAAATCAACCTTTTAAAGTAAATTATGCTTAAAATTAGATTCATTCACATTTTAAGCCTCTAAATTTTATTGGATAAATGTAAAAAAAAATTAAAAAACATATATAATCATATTTTAGTTAGTTCTATTCATTCCTTCCAATACAAATTTTTTGCATTAACCACCATTTAAAATAATAATATTATATTATTATTGTGCAATGTAAGATTTCAAAGAAACCCGTTGTTGTGTATCGGGTATGCCATCAAACATAGAATCCCCTTTAAATTAAAATTAATAATTAATTTACAAATATTAATAAATATGAAAATGTCATATTATTTATTTACCTTGGATGTTACACTTTGTTCCATTATGGGATTCACTTTCCATGAAGAAATGTGGGTGAAATTCTTTTTCCAAAGATTTACAAGAGTGCCACTCCTTCTCCACTATAAAAAGCCTCCTCTACTCCACTTCTTTAAAACTATAAAAACACTTAGTTTTGAAAAATACACACTCAAATATCATCCCAAAAATCATAACTTTTTCCTTTAATCCTACCTTTCGGAATAAAGTCTTCCATGTAATCCCTTTGGTGCAAATTAAAAGGATTTACCTGATTAAGAGGTAACACCCTCCCTCAAGCTCCTTTCTTTTATTTTCTTTCTCCACTCCATAAATTAATATTATTACATTATTATATAATAATACAAGTATCCTAAATATATTGAGATGTTTTTATGATAAGGTTTTGAACTATACTTACACACACCTCTATATAATGGGTAACAAACATACTATTTATGTGTACGATGAACTGCCTTCTCACAAAATGATGATTGTTTTTTCTTCCTTTACTAACTCTTATGGTGGAAATTATGATAAAAAATATATTTATATATAATATATATGATATTTATTATGTCTTTAAGCTTATTAAATCCTTTTAACACAAATATATTTATATGTTCAATTTGGTGTAAATATGATAATTTCGTTTGGGGAAGTGTAGATTACCACCCTCTTAAAGCGATGTGATTCTTTCACAAGATACATGGAATGTATAAAGTAAGGTTTTAATTAAAAATATGTGACATAAAAAAAACTATATTATATTAATTAAATAATTAAATTTTGGTAAATATAATATATACCTTTTTATTTATTACCCTTTCACACTTAAAAAGTGATAATGTTGTTCGTGGACGTGTGGAATGTCGCCTCCTCGACACGATGTGATTAACTTTACATAAAAAGAATTATATATATAATTATATGTTAGTAAATAATATATTAATTATTATATAATTATCATTATGAAAATATTAATGTTATTTACCTTCTTTCCAAAATTATCATTGAGAAATGGGAACATTACTCATGCGTACGTACGTCCTACCGTCTCCATGATTGTAATGTTAATTAATTTTAAAAAAACATATTTAATTATTTGTTTTAACATTATAATTAATGTATAAATATGATAATTATTTCATGTGTATTATTCTGGATATGTTTATATAATGACACCTTTTACCATAGTCGACCAACCAAAGTCATTTTTAACACATGAACTGAATTTGGTCAAAACACCCGACTTAAACTAAATTGTTTAATTAGTAGTATAAAAAATGGTAATAAGTTAAGTAAAAGTAATAATAATATTGAAAGAGGATATTAATAAAGTAATTAATTAACAAAATTTTATTATTTAGAAATATAAAGACACATAAGACAAGTCAGACTCAAGGTAAGGAGATTTCATCTCACTTTTTATTTCTCCGAGATACATGCCACGTTCACCACTCTTTACTTTTGAGTGGTGTATATAATTACCATGAATGTATTATATGATGATTATTATTAAATTTATGGTTAATTAAATATCCATTCTATTATCTTCCTGTCATGGGGTTTATGTTTCAAAAGTTACCAAATTGGTAAGATGGTTTTGTCTCAATTTACATTATTTGAGACACAAGCCATGCTATGCACCTATATTTTTACATGAGGTGTATATAATGAATTTGAAATTTTACATAATGAATCTAATTATTTTCATGATATTTTAAACTTCATGTAATTTCATTTTCTTACATGGGGATTATGGTTCAAAGTTACAATGTTGTAAGATTTTATTGAAACAATCTCATCGCTTTTCGAGATTTGTTTATGTTTATACTTCCTTTAATGAAATATTAGGATCCATATTTCAAGAACACTCATGAATTTTGTTATCATCTGGTTATTAATGATATATTCTTGTATTGGTACCATTTTTCCACTCTTGGGTACATATGATATTTAAGAAAGTGTTTTTAAGAAATCCAAAATTTACACTCTCTTCAGTCGAGAATATATGTTCCTTAAAAACCATGTTTTCTAAAAAGGGATTCCAAGAATATTATACTATTTTAATTTAATATTCTGAAGAATTTTTTTACCCTTTTTGTATTTTACCAATGTATTCAAAGGAATATTTTTTTTTCTCTTTCCGAATAAGTCATTTTTCTAACCTTTTTACCATGAAAATGGAATGTTCTTTTTTACCGGATATGTCATGTACAGATTTAACCGCCACTATTTTTGTGAATATTAATTTTAATGTTTAAAAGTTTAATTTTTAAGAATATGTTTTTAAAATTAATTTTCAAAAAAAGAGTTAAAAATGTTTTTAATAATCTTTTATATGTTTTTAATAAAAATGGTTTTCAAAATGATTTCAAGCTACTTTTATAAGTTTTTAAGGAAAATGGTTTTCAATAGGTTTTCAAGATTCTTTTATAATTTTTGAAGGAAAATGGTTTTTAAAAGGTTTTCAATATTTCTTTACAAGTTTCAAGATTATTTTCAAGAAAATTATTATCAAAAGTTTTTACATTTTTAAAGTGTTTTCCAAAGAAGGAAGGATATTTTCCTCAATAAATGTTTTTGAAAGATATTTCAAAATTATTTTCCATATAAGATGACATCTGCTGATGTTAATAATTACTTATAGGAAATGATCTAAAGGTTACATTCATATTATTTCTTGAATGTTTTATTCTTTGATAGAATAATTCTTATAAAACTCGTTTCTCTTCAATGGGTTGTACTCTTTCAAAACCCGCATCTTTTCACGAGTTATGATTTTGATGAAGTGATTATGAAACTTGTATATTTTCCAAAGGTTATAAGGTAATTACATATTTATGATACCCATTTAATTTTATGGGTTATGATATGATTATTTATGATTTTGTGTCATATGTATATATGATTTCCTTATGAGATGGGTGGGACCGATATCTCTCTCCAATGAATTGGGTAAAGATTTATATTTCATGAGATAGACATGGATAGAATGAGGAGTAAAATAGGTTCAGTATTATAGGGATGGATTGAGAAATGAACTTGGTTTAGTATTACAGGGCTAGAAAAAGGAGTGAAATTGGTTTAGTAATATAGGGTTGGAATGGGGTGTGAACTCAGTTCAGTAAAGGACTTTGTCCACTAAGATGGCCTTAGTAACGATGCCTTGACTACTATGGAAATAATATTATATTACTATGTGTTTTACATAATTCCATGTTTTATTCCCATGTTATTATTTCATGGATTATTTTATTTATTTCCTTATGGTTTATATCTTATGAACTTCTAATCTTTATTCCATGATTCATGTTTATGATATTTAATATGAAGGGAATGATCATATACTTTATTGATCATGTTCCCATAACCTTATACTCATGATTATGATTACATGTATCCATTGTTTAACCATATTGAGAATATGATATCACCCCTTTTTATGTTTCCTTTCCCAGGTTATGAAGATATAAATTAAATTTGATGTGTCAAAGAAGGGTGCTAGTCAAGAAGAACCTAGTGGGAGATAACATAGATCTTTTATGTACTAGGGTTTATGTTTCCATGTTTCCAAAGGAACTATACTAATATGATCTTTGGGAATATGTTTGTATAATGTTTTAAGTATTATTTACAAGTTATGTAATTTTAATGTATGTTATGACTGGGTTGTTATAGTTGGTATCAGAGAAAATGATTAGTTAACATTTAGAAACTAGGGTGAGAAAACTTTAGTGAGATACCTAGGTATATTTCTAAGGATATGTCTATGGATGTATCTAACATTTGATTATAAAAATGAATTAATGTTTAGGAAAATGTCATGGAATATTGGTTAAGTATAGAGTGAGTGGTTTCCTAGAATTACATCACTGTCTGGATAATATAAGTGGATGTGTCTCTAGTATATATGTACCTAGGGGTAACAAATCTGACAAGAGGTTTTAGGATTAACTCAGGGTAATCTGGTACATGAAAATGGGCCTTGATTCAAACATAGTTCGACACTCCTGGGGGTTATGCTTTGGGAATTCACAAAACTATTCACGATCCATCATGAAGGATTTAAATATAAGTTGGCTATGAATAACCTAGGATGAACCTAGGGTGTCATAGATTAATGAAGGTGTCATGATTTAGACATCCTATAAGTAATTATTTTCATGACTATGTGTTTTTATGCTATGATAATTAATTCTCATGCTATGCTTCTATTTTTAGTCAATGGAGGGGATTGGAAGGAATTGGATTAACATTGAACATGATAGATGATTTGCTGATGAAAAGTCAAATGGGATGATCACAGGAGTGAAAGATGTTGTGATCATGCCTAATTAGTTTTCACGAAACATGATTAATAACGTGTACCTTAACCAAATCTTAGACTCCCCAAGGAAGATAAAGAAGGAGTTTTTTAAGAGTTATAGTAATAGAGACCATGGATGAAAGAATATTCGGTTTCCTCTATGTTAAGAATGTGGAAAGAATCACCTAAGTGAATGTATTAGAGGAACAAGAATATGTTTTGACTGTGGAAAATGACACAAATCAAGTGACTTTAAGGAAACAATTAAGGGATCATTTAATGAAATGGATAAGAATATTGTCCTCCCAAAGTCACCATCAAAGTTTAAGTGTTTTAAGTGTGGAATAAATGGTATTTTACAACTCAATGTCCCAAGAGGAAAACCCCTGAAGAGAATTAGTAAGGTGGTGAAAGTAATGGTTAAATTGCTGATGATGACAATAATATAGATGAAATGTAAAATAAAAGAGGTATTATGTAATATGATGAGGTATCCTTGTTAATTTCATAAGGATAAGTTGGAATAATAAAAGTTTTTATGTATTTGGATTCAATAATTATGTTATATAAAGGGTGAAATATATAGATATTTTCCACTTTATGTTTTTTCTATGGATTTACAAGAACACGTTGAATGGTTTCGATGGAATAGAAAAGTGATATAATGGAAAGGTTATGTCTATGTAAAAAACATGATTAAGGTAAAGATAACCATTAATATGTTTATTATGTTACAATAATGTTGTTTGGATAAACATATATTGGATATAAGTAAATTGGATGTTATTAATTACCTGGGATCTAATTAAGGACTCATTTATAAGTAGTTTATGCTATCATGGATGAAGTTTACAACTTCTTGGATTTATGGAATATATCCAGTAATCTATGGAATAAAGAAGAATGCATGTTTTCCAAAAGTATTCATGGTAATTTCGGTTATTACCATGTTTCAATAGAATATATGATGAGGGTATTCACATGTTTGGAATGTGACAACCAAGACCTACTTTTTGATATATGGGGGAATCAACGTTAAGATGATTTTGTGGAATTATTTTTAAAATTTTGGATTTTAATATTTTAAAAGGATTATAAGGTTAACTATTAATGAAAATTTTATGTTAAACATTGTAGAAAGTATTTATGTATTGAGATCGTATCGAAAACCTTTGTTAAAAGGCTATTTAGTAATTAACCTTATTTCAAGGATGTCCATAATATTTATTTTATAAATTATATTTGTGTGGTTTTAGAAAAGGAAATCATGTATGTCAGGTGACAACCAATAAAGTCTATAAAGGATATGGATCTTGGGACCATGACCGAAGGTTGATAAGGGTTATACGCCTACCATTTGCCTATGAAATTTCCAGGTTAATGTGTAATTATTTTTGTTGGATAATTATTAATGATGAACCAGTAGAGTAAATTTTTATCTTTACAGATTAATTTATTAACCATATAAATTTTTAATAATTTTTAGAGAAAAATAGTCATAATTTTCACTCTTTTATGGGTCTTAAGATCTAATAAATGTATATTTTAACACTTTAGGCATCAAAGTTAATTTCTGGACATCTATTTCTTAAAGTAATGTATGAATTAGAAATAGATAAAATCCTAACCAAAGAATGATTTTTTTTATAGAAATATATCAAGTAATTATATTTCCTTATATTCTAGGTCCATAAAAGAATTACTCAATGTTAGGATAATGATCAAAAGAAAATCTATTTTCCCAATACCTTAATTTTGTTGAACCAATGTCCATTTAAATAATCACACATTTATGACTTTGAGGCCTGAAAATTTTCTTTGATCATTAAATTGTTTGTGATTGATGACCTAAAACACTCCCTATAAATATTTACACTTTTCCGCCATATCCAATATTCACTCCCAACCTATGTTCTCCTATGTAGAAACCAATTTACATGTTACTTTGGGTAACCTTTATGGTTCCAACTTTCCCTTTTTAAGGAAAGTGTTAGTATCCATTTTTTTGATGTGGGTTTCTATGATCAAAACTTTCAAGTATTAAAAATTTAATAACCTAGACAAATTTTTATGGTGAAATTAATTTTAAGGGGGGTAGAATGTAACTCCCTGAGATTTTTTGAATTATTATTTTTTTCTAATTAATTCAACCTTTTTGATATTTTTTCATTTCACACAACACTGAAGATAGTTTATTTTATATTAAAGCACTATATTTGTATTACATTATATGCAACACCAAGTTAATAATTCACTACACACAACATAAAAATTATCTTTATCTACATGGAACATTGAGGTTATCTTATTTTAAATTCAATAATTACTTTTCTCGATTGCTTGCATAACATGAAAGATCGAGTTTTATTGAACAATAATATATCATTAAAATGTTATTACTTAATATAATAATATATAACCTAGCTGTTAAATTAGTGGTTATGAATATAATTAACTAATTTATAAAAATATATTTTTTACATAAATATAATATGAATTCATAGGTTACCAATTAATTAGAAATGAATATGAAAATCGAATAAATATAAAGAAAAATATTTTTTTATGGTCACAAAGATTTTTTACCCTAATAAATTAAATTAATTAAAATTAGTGAGTGATATTAATGTGATATATATTTTATATATTCAATAAAATAATTTTGATCTTCATCCAATAAATTTTATATACAAAAGATAGGAACAAACCTAATTATATACTTAAAAACCAATATTTTTATTAATACATTTTTACCACATTTTAATGGTGAACACATTTTAAATCCTGTTTTTGGAAATTTTATAGATTTAATATGTAAAAATAAAATTCATATTTTAAATCAAAACATAATAATTAGGTTAGGTTAAATTTTTTGTATTTTTAGTGAAGTATTATTTTTTTAATAAATAGTGAAAAATACTAAATTTTAGTCCAGAACTGTTTTTTCATCAAATTTATTTATAAGGTTAAATTATATTTTAAACTGTTTTAAAAGTTTAATTAGATACTATGTTTATCAATTAATTCAATATAGATAATTTAGATAAATTTTACTTTGAAATTGTGTATGAAAACTTAGAATTTTTTTGAATATTTTTACTTTAAAAACCCGCATTGTCGACCCGACTGCAGGATTAAATTTAAATTAATTTCTACCACTTATGTTTTTGAAATTTAAAAAAATGGATTCCATATTTATAATTTATAATAAGGTCAAATATGTTATTGACCAAAAATATTAGTGAAAGTAATTAAAATCATTTATATCAATTAAGGTATAATTAATCTTAATTAATGAATAAACCTAAAATTTATGACCCAAAATGACTTATAAACTTGTCCAAAACCCATTGTATAGAAATATTTGGACCCTATACTACATCTTATCTACTTTTTTTCATTATGGGATCCAATTTCAATGGAAAAAACATGGGTGGAATTCCTTTTGCAAAGATTTATAAGAGGGCCACTCCCCCACTATAAAAAGGTCTCATATCCTTCACTTCATTAAACCTCTCAAACCACATAGTTTCAGAAAATATATGATAAAATATCATCCAAAAAATCCTACCTTTCTCTCTGAATCCTCCATTTGGGAATAAATTCTTCCATGTAATCCATTTGGTGAAAACCAAAAAGATTTACCCAATTAAGAGGTAACACCCTCCCTCAAGATCCTTTCTTTTTTTTATTTTCTTTATCCACTACCTCAATTAATATTATTCCATTATTATAAAAAATAACATTAAACTAAATATTCTGATATTTTATTATGATAATAGTTATAGAAAAACTCACACACACCTTCATCTAATGGGTAAAAAACATACTAGTTATGTGTACGATGAACTACCATCTCACAAAACAATGAATGTTCGTTCTTACTTTACTACCTCTCATGGTGGGAATTATGATGGAAAATTTATTTATATATAAAATATAAAATATAAAATATTTATTATTTATTTAAGCTTTATTATTAATTTTACAGCACATAACCTTATATGTTCCATCTAGTTTAAATATGATAATTTCGTTTGAGGAAGTGTGGAATACCGCCCCCTCAAAGTGATCTGATTCGTTCACACGATACATGGAATGTATAAAAGAATGTTTTTATTAAAAATATGTGACATATAAAAAATATATATTATATTCATGACATAATTAAATTTTTATAAATATTATATATACCATTTTCTTTATTACCCTTTCTCACTTAATAAGTGATAACATCGTTCGTGGACGTGTCGACTACCGCTTCCTCGAAATGATGTGATTCATTTTACATCATAATAATTATATATATAATTATATGTGATTAAATAACATGGTATTTATTATATAATTATTATTATGTAAATATTAATGTTTCTTAACTTCTTTCCATAATAATCATTGAGAAATGAGAATGTTACTCATGTATATGTACGACCTACCATCTCCATGACTGTAACATTAATTAATTTTTCACAAACATATTTAATGATTTGTTTTAAAAGTATAATTAGTGTATAAATATGATAATTATTTTATTATTATTATTTTTTATATGTTTATATAATGACCCCTTTAACCATAGTCCACCAACCAATGTCATTTTAACACATGAACCAAATTTGGTCAAAACACCTGAATTAAACTAAATTGTTTAAGTAGTTTTATCAACACGGTAATAAGTGAAGTAAAATTTATAATAAAATTTAAAAAGTTTATTAAGAAAGTAATTAATTAACATAAGTTTTTCTTCAAGTTTATAAAGACACATGAGACTAGTTGGACTCAAGATAAGGGTATTTCATCTCACTTTTTATTTCTATGAGATACATGCCATGTTCACCAATCTTTACTTTTGAATGGTGTATATAATTCCCATGAATGTATTATATTATTATTATTATTTAATTTATGGGTAATTATATATCCATTCTATGATATTACTTTCATTGGGTTTATGTTTCAAAAGTTTCCAAATCGGTAAGACAGTTTTGTCTCAATTTACCTTTATTGAGACACATGCTAGGTTATGCACCAATATTTTTCCATGAGGTGTATGTAATGTATTTGAAATGTTATATCATGAATATCCTTATTTTCATGATATTTTAAGATTAATGTAATTTTATTTTCTTATATATGGAGTATGATTCAAAATTACCACGTGGTAAGAGTATATTGAAACAATCTCATCGCTTTTCAAGATTGTTTAGGTTTATGATTCCTTTGATGAAATATTATGATCCATATTTCAAGAAAACTCATGAATTTTATTATAATCTAGTTATTCATGATATATTCATGTATTGGTACCATTTTTTAACTATTTAGTATATATGATATTTTAGAATTTTTTTTAAGAAATCCTGACTTTACCCTCTCTTCGGTCAAAAATCTATGTTCCTTCAAAACCATGTTTTCTAAAAAGGGTTTACCTAAATATTATAATATTATACTATAATCTTTAAAATAAATTTTTACCATTTTTTTCTTTTAAAAATGTCTTCAAAGGAATATTTTTTTTACTTTCTAAATAAGGTATTTTTTTACCATTTTTACCATGCAAAATGAATGTTATTTTTACCTCATACGTCATGTATGGATTTACCAATTGTCATTTTTTTAAAGATTACTTTACATGTTTAAAAGGTAAATTTTTAAGAAAATATTTTAAAAATTAATTTTAAAAAAATGATTTTCAAAGTGTTTTCAAGCATATTTTATAAGTTTTCAAGAAAAATGGTTTTCAAAATGATTTCAAGCTTCTTTTATAAGTTTTCAAGGAAAATGGTTTTCAAAATGTTTTCAAGCTTCTTTTATAAGTTTTCAAGTAAAATGGTTTTAAAAATGTTTTAATGCTTTCTTTACAAGTTTTCAAGTTTATTTTCAAGAAAATGATACTCAAAAGGTTTTAAATTTTTAAATTTTTTTTCCAAATAAGAAAGGATATTTCACTCAAGAAATTTTTTTGAATGATATTTTGAAATTATTTACCATCTAAGATGAAATCTGTTGATGTTAGTCATGATTTCTAGGAAATTATCCAAAGGTTCCATTCATATTATTTCTTTAATGGTTTATGATTTGATGGAATAATGCATATGACACCCTTTTCTCTTCACGAGTTAGACACTTTTGAAACCCACATCATTTCATGGGTTATGCTTTTGATGAAATAAATATGAAAATAGTATCTTTTTCCACATTTTATGATATGATTACATGTTTATGATAGCCATTTAATTTTATGGGTTATGATATGATTTTTTTTATGATTTTGTGAAACATGTAGGTATAATTTCATTATGAGATGGGTGATATATATATCTCCCTCCAATGAATTGGGTAAAGATTTATATCTCATGAGATAAAAATGAATGGATTGAGGAGTGAACTCAGTTCACTATTATATGGATGAAATGAGAAATGAACTCTGTTTGGTATTATAGGGCTAGAATGGGGAGTGAACTCAGTTCATTAATATAGGGATGAAACGAGGTGTGAACCAGGTTCATTAAATTACTTTTTCCACTAAGATGGACTTGGAAGCGATTTCTGGACTACTATGAAAATCATATTATATTTTTATGTGTTTTCCATAATTACATGTTTTATTCCCATGTTATGATTTCATGGATTATGTTATTTATTTCATTATGGTTAATGTCTTATGAATTTCTAAGATTTATGCCATGATTCATGTTTATGATCATTGACATGTAGGGTATGATCTTATACTTTCTTGATCATGTTCTCATACCCTTATACTTATGATTATTATTATATATATCCCTTATTTACCCTTATTGATCATCTGACATCACCCCATTTTTATTTTTCCTTTCCCAGTTTATGAAGATATTTATTATGTTTGATGTGTCTAAGAAGGGTCCCAGTCAAGAAGAACCTAGTGGGAGATAATGTAGATCTTTTATATACTAGTGTCTATATTTCCATGTTTCCAAAGGAACTAGACTAATATAGTCTTTGGGAATATATTTGTATAATATTTTAAGTATTTTCCACAAGTTATGTAATGTTAATGTACGTTAATACTAGGTCGTTATATTCTTCACATTTACAAGTCTAGAAAAACATCACTCCCTTCTGAGTCAGCTTGGTTATTGGGTTTGAAAATCATGATAAGTTCTTCATAAATCATCGGTAATACCCACCTAGGCCAAGGAAACTATGGATCTCCATTAAAAATGTTTTCCTAGGCCACTATTTGATTTCCTTTGTCTTGGATGGATCCACATATATTCCTTTTTAGCTATTAACATGCCCCATTAATGATAATTCCTCCATCTAGAACCCACATTTTTTGTAATTTTCATATAGATTCCCCCTTCACAAAGTCTTTATCATAGTATTCAAATACTCCTAATGTTCCACCTTTCTCTTAGATTATATCATAATATCATCAATAAAGACTTCCAATGTTTTTCGAGGTGATCTTTAAATAATCTATTCATTGAGTCCATGAATATTTCTATAGAATTAGTGAGTTTGAAAGGAATCACCATGAACTCATAGTGTCTATACCTTGTTTGAAATCAAGTATTGGGAATATCTTCCTTCCTCACCTTTAATTAGTGATATCATGACCGAAGGTCTAAATTTGAGAAATAATTGGCCCCATAGAGTTGATAGACCAATTCATCTATCCATGGAAGGGGAAAATTTTTCTTTATCATGATTTTGTTGAGATCACGATAATCAATGCAGAGGCGTATTGATATATCCTTCTTATTGACAAAGTGAACTAACACACCCCATGGTGAAATACTCAGGAGTATAAATCCCTTATCTAGATTATTTAGTAAAAGCTTATTTAGTTCTTATATCTCAATGATGTCCATTCTATAAGGTGTCTTTGATATAATAATAGATCTAGGAATAAGTTCAATTGAGAACTCAACCACTTGATTAGGAGGAAGACCAAACAATTCATTAGGGAACACATCAGTGTAATCCTTCATGAAGGGCATGTATTCAAGCATGATTATCTCCTTTATTTTAATCATTTGAGGTAGATATGATAGCTTATAAATAAATAATAAAAATAATTGAGATGATTATTCTGATGGAGATTCATCCTCCTCCCTACACTTGTATGGAGTTTGAGGATGCATTAATATGTGAAGAGTGATCTCCCTTTACTGAAAATTAATGTTGGATTTATATAAATATAGCCAATACATTCCCAATATAGAATCAAACTATACCAAATGGAGTATGAAAAGATTTTCTAGGATGTTAATTCCACAAGCATTAACCAGGGAGGAGTTATAAACTTTGTATTCAATAATTGTCCCATTTGTTATTCTCACACATAACTCAAACTCCAAATTTTGAGGTGGTGATTGAATAGTTCTACTAAAATTGAAAGATATGAAAGAATGTGTATAACCAAAATCAAATAGTACATTATCTATTATTGAATGAATAACCAACTTACCTATCACCATGTCATTTTCGAGTTCCACCTCAGTAGTAGTTATAGAATATGATCATCCTTTTTTCCTTGTAGGTTGTTGTTATTGATTTCCTCCAAAAAACCTTGGATTAGGGAAATATATTTCATAATTCCCATGTTCCTTGCAGTTGAAACACTGCACAAAATGCCGAGTGTTGATATGAACCTTCCTTTCTTCTTCCACATTTGTGGGATTCTTTATATCCCTTTGGCAGTAATTATCCATGTTCCCATCTCTTCCACATTTGAAGTATCTCTTAGTTCACTTTAAACAATTTAAATGATGCTTCTTCCCACACTTTTGAAATGTGAGATGTTGGATCTTCTTTCCATAATGGGATTTATCTTTTGATCCACCCATATTAAAATCTATTTTATACTTTTTTTCCTTGTTACCATGAGACCACCGAGAGTCTCTGATCATTATTTCAACCTTAAGGGCATAAAAAACAATCTCCTCATAGCTATTAAAGGCTCGAATCACCAAAACATTTCATAGAATTGACTTTAGTCCACTAAAGAATAAATTTACATTCCTTTCAGTGTTCATGAAAAAGCCAAAGGAATATCTTTCAATCCTTGTGAAGTTTTATTTATACACCCCAATAGACTAATCTTCCTTTTAATCCAGTCTAAGGAATTCCCTTTCCATATTAATAATAAGGGTTTGAGGAAAATATTTATTAAAAAATATTTTCTTGAAATCTTCATATTCCATTGAATCAATTTCCTCCTTGGACTTTGTGTTATTGATTAGTTTCAACCACTGATCAGCTTCCACATTAATGATAAACTACCAATACAATTTTTTCTTCTTCTAATTACTAGAGGATAAAGAATATATTCTCAATGGATTTAATCTATTATTCTTTGAAGTGGGGATTATAATATCCACTAAACATGAGAGGTATTTCCACATAAAGGATTCAACCAAAAGTTTCTCTTTCTTAGGTGAAGGAGGTATTTCCACACAATTCAAGTTATTATTCATAATTTGAGCCAATTGATCAAGTAATTTCAATATGTTTTGAGCACCCGTTCCCATCATATGTGGAATATCATTAGGGAAATCATCACATTTCCTATCACATTGAATGTTGTCATGGGCTATTCTATTTATAACCATTAAATAAGAAAAAGAAATTATAATTAGGGGTCTTGATTACTTTTCTAATAAGAATATAAAAAGAAAACATTAAACATATAAGTATAAAATTGTAAAAGAAAAATATATCCTATATTGTTATTCCCTATGTTTCAATATAGATTATCCATGGTGATAGAATTATCCATAGGGTTCTTACTAAAGTGATCTAGTATTAATATCCAAAAAAATAAGTAAACCTTTATCTAATAAAAAATATAGAAACCCTATCCTTTTACACATATTATTACATGATTTTAATCATAATTAAACATTAAATATAAACCAACGATCATAAAGTCTAGTGTCTTTGGAAGATTAGGTACATAATTTGAAAATATGAAACCAAAATAAAAATATCTTTTATTTAAACTTTATAATGAGATCCTAACACCCTTTGAGGCCTTACATCTGTATTAGATCACCTAAGGAATACATGAACAGAATATATGAGCTAAAAATCCCAGTAAGGAAATAACAATAAGAATAAATCATATCACATGGGTTATAAATCATAACATGATGACATAAAAAGTAACGAAACATTAATAAACATAAGGAATAATAACAAGTATAACATGGGTATATATAACCATGACAACATAGTAATTAAAAAATATCATATAACATGACATAAACACAAGTCAAGTCTAACTACCAAGAGTATATAACATGGTGGACAAAGTACCATAAAGGAATCAGGTTCACTCCGTATCCCAAAATGATGTCTCATGAGACAAAAACTACCCAATGAATTAGAGCACTATCTGGGTGAACCCATCATAACATTTTAATGAATATTTGTGCCACAATAATAATCAAACATGAGTTATAAACATAAGGGTTACCCAAAGAAAGAATTAGGTAACATAAACATGTCATAAGGAATAAACAAAGGGCGTATCATTAAAGAGTTCATGAAATAATATATTTAAATAATAAATGAAAATTCATAAAAAATAGGAATATAAAATGATAAATTATTTCCAAAATATGTGAAAAAATTTAAAAATAGT
Organism: Viscum album; assembly: GCA_963277665.1. Classification (NCBI taxonomy): domain Eukaryota; kingdom Viridiplantae; phylum Streptophyta; class Magnoliopsida; order Santalales; family Viscaceae; genus Viscum; species Viscum album. The sequence continues at coordinate 139,400,698 of OY728121.1, read as the reverse complement.
GTTTATGAAACTTTATAAATGAGCCACTTTAGTGCTATTTAAGGGAAAACATTTAAGAGTCTTTAAAATGGAAAATTTGTAATTATTTGTATAAAACCATAAATGAGACAATATTTTTTTTTTCACGATATGATGAGTGATTTTAGAAAATTAATGTTATTTTAAAATAGATAAAGGATGGTACTTGAAAATGAGTAAGAATTTGAGAAGTTCCCTTTAATTGGGCTTACTTATTAGGAGGAAATGGGAAGGGAACCTTATAAAACATGTATTTACGTGAAAAAAGATGAAATAATATGGATACATGAGTTTAGAACATATATATATAATTAATAAGAATTATATAAAAATAAATTAGATTTACATTAGGGTAAAGAGGGAGAAAGCTTAACCTGAAGGAAAAATAGAGGTTTCAGAAAGAATCCCATACCTTATGTCTGATTTTTTTTCACTTGATCTTAATGTTCTATATAATCAAATTAAATATTCTAATTAATTAATTTATAACCTTTTATACATGTATTTTATTTATTATAGTTTTATTAAGTTCATTTATGGCCCTTTTGATGAGTTATAAGATACAATTTCATCGTTTAGGAGTGTTTGTTTCCTTGGTTTACATGATTAGTTTACTTGTATACATGTATGGAAAATCATACAAAATGAGAATAGATATACAAAATTAAATTTATATTTTATTAATTTAAATCCATAATATTAAATTGTTATCTAAGTCATTTAGTTATTTGGGGTGAGGATAAATCATTAGATAAGGGTTTATATTTTTTTGGGCAGTTTTCACTCACAATGAACTTGTTTTGTTTTATTATATAATATCATGTATATAAAATGGTTAAAAAAATTTAATAGGATTTAAAACTTATATTATAATCTGGTTTAACCATAAATATATTTTTTATGACCATCCTTGAATGTGGTAATGGAAATTGAAAACTCATCATCCTTGAATGCAATAAGTCAACACATCACGAATGATGTTTTCATTTTTAGTAGAAAAGGAGAGAGGAAGAGAAATGAATATGGTTTGTTACATTAACAAAATAAAATTCCAATATATAAATGTTAATAGATTTATCATGTCAATTAGATAAGGTTAGGTGAATATAGAATAAGAAAAGAAAAGAAATTGGAAATAAATTAAAAGAAAAGGAAAGAGGTTTTTACCTCTTGAATTATTCTCCTTGAGAACCTCCTTGTGGCACTTGAGTTTGGTATTTTATTAAAGATAAGGGATACTATACATGGGAGATAGGATTAGAAATATTATTGGGTAGAATTTGGAGAAGTATCAAAGCTTGAAAGGTGTGAGGAGAAGAGGTGGTGACGGGTGGCATTTTTAGTGGAGGAGAGAGACGTCTTTTTATTATTTTAGTCATTAGTTTATTATTTTTGCTCAATATTATGAATAGTGTGGATTATTGTGAATAAATATAGAAACTAGTTCATGTTCATTCTAACCAATGGCCACTTACATCATCCATGACTCAAGCATGACTCAAAAATTCATTTATTTACCTTATACCGTAAATTAACATATTTCACTATTCACAAAAAATTCACCCTAAACATTTTTTGATGTGTAGAACTAAAAAATGAAATCCATTTTATGAAAATAATTTTCTAAATATGAGAAATTTCATTTTTAATTAAAATAATCATTTATTCAAATAATTCCAATTTTAAAATTATAACTGATTTATAACACTTTAAAAAATTAATTAAGGTATTATAAAATTATCATATAATCATAAGACAATAAAAATATTAATTTATGAATACATTTTATGAAAATAAGTTTTATTTTAAATCATTATATTAATTATAAAATTTTAATTAAATATTTATATCTTACAAAAATACCAACACTTTATCTTTTCTAAAAGATTTATTTACTTATTCCATGATATATATATATATATATATCATATTTTTATTTATAAGGTACCCAAATTTTATTTATATTTTCACAGGTGAGTTTAATATTCTATTGGTTGTTTTACTATTCATAAGGGTTATATTATGATTTCAATGGTCAAGTTACTATTTCATTAGTATAGGTTCCTTAACTTCTATAAATACCTCTTATTTCATTCATTCTTCATTTATAAAGTTTTTATTGTGTTATCTATGTGATTTTATGTGATTTTATGTGATATTTACTATATGAAATAATTATAATAAGAAAATTTCCATTAATAGAATTTAGGGTTGTTACATTGTCCCCCTACAAAATTTTACCCTCAAAATTTTGTTTTACAAAAGAAGGGGAAAAATTGAGGGTAATTTTCCTTTATTACTTCCTCTAGTTCCCATGTTGCCTCTTCGTACTTATGGTTATGCCATATTACTTTGACCAAGTGAGTGGTCTTTTTATGTAGAACTTTATCTCTACGATCCAAGATCTTCACTGGATACTCATCGTAAGAGAGATCATTTTAAAAATGTACCACCTCTAAATTTAGTACATGTGAGGGATTTGGTATGTACTTCCTTATGAGAGATACATAGAATACATTATGTACTTGAGGCATAATTGGTGGAAGTTCTAGTCGATATTCCATAGCTCTGACATGATCAAGGATCTTGAAGGGGCCTATGTACCTAGGACTTAGCTTTCATTTCTTCCCAAATATCATGATCCTCTTCCATGAAAATATGTGGAGGAATACCATATCTCCAACCTTAAACTCTAGGTCTCATTGACAATTTTATGTATAGCGCTTCTATTGACTTTGGGCGTCCCATATATGCTGCTAAATATTTTTTACATTTTTTACCATTTATTTGACAATTTCAAGTCCTAAAAACATAAATTCACAGGCTTCATCCCAGCATGATAGTGTTCTACATCTTTTCCCATAAAGGTCTTCATATGGATCCATTTTGATGCGTGAGTGGAAAAAATTGTAGGAAGAGAATGTGACCAGTGGTAGATATTGGTCCCATCCTCTTTTGAAGTCCATATAACATGATATAAACATATCTTTCAATGTCTAAATAGTTCACTTAGATTGGACATCAGTTTGAGGATGATAGGTAATATTAAAGTTCAACTCAGTGTTCAGAGTATATTGGAGAATTTTCCATAACTTGGAGGTGAATCTTGGATCTTGGTAAGATAAAATCGATAGTGGTACTCTATGAAGACATACTAATTCTTTGATGTATATTTGTACTAGTTGATTCAGTGAGAATTCCTCTCAAATTGAGATAAAGTGAGCTATCTTTATAAGTCGATCCACAATAAACCATATAGAATTATTTCTTTAGGATGTCTTTGGAAGTCTAGTGAAAAAGTCCATGGTGATTTTTCCCACTTCCACGTTGGTATGGGTAATGATTGCATCATTCCATTATAATTTTTCCTTTTAGACTTAAATTTATGAAATACCAAGTACTTTTATGTATGTTCAGTGATATCCTTTTTCATATTGTACCACCAATAGTTCTCATGGAGATCTCGATACCCCATTTTCTCCCTAGGTAAATAGATAAGGTTGAGCCATGCACATCATTCAGAAGACCCCTATTTATCTCTAGATCAAATGGTACACATAATCATGTTCCAAATCTTATTAATCCTTCCTCATCAATCTTTAACTTGATGGATTTCCCTTTTATGATAGTTTCCACCTTCTTTTGAATTTATACATCATTACTTTGAGCATCCTTTATTTTCTCCATGAGGTATGGTTGAGGAATCATTTTTGAAAGGATTGATGATATTAATTCCATAAAGATTCCCATGTCCATCGTTAAAATATTTGAGAATATTGGATCCTTCTCAATTCTAATCATTGATAAAGCTACATGATCCTTTATTCATAGAGAATCCACCACTTTTTTGCCTTACCAGGATGGTAGTGTATCTAGCAGTTATAATCCTTTATGATCTCAAACCATATTCACTGGAATATATTATGCTTCTATGTGAATATATATTTTCATCTATTATGATCAATATATATCTCACACTTCTACCCTAGAGATAATTCCTCCATATTTTCAGTGTGAAAAGCATAACCACCAACTCCATATCATGCATGAGATAGTTTTTCTCACAAATTCTCAACTTCCTTAAGGAGTAGGATATAACTTTATCATTTTAAATTAGTACATAGCCTAATCCTTTATTTTAAGCATCACTGTACACCTAAAAATGTTCTCTACTTTTTGAAAGAGTAAGTAATGATTCTGTAATAAGAATATTTTTAAACTAATTGAAGTAGTCTTCACATTCAATACTATAGAAAATCTTCACTCTCTTTGTATTCATCTTGGTTATTGGGTTTTAAAATCATGAGAAGTTATTCACAAATAATCAGTAATGCCTAGCTAGAATAAGGAAACTACAAATATCTATTACATATGTTATATTGGGCCACTCTTAAATTGCCTTTGTCATGGAAGGGTTCACAAATATTCATTTTCTGGTGTTAACATTCCCCAAGAATGATACTTCCTCTATCAAGAATACACATTTTCTATAATTTTCATATATTTTATCCCTTTTCAATGTATTTATCACAATATTCAATTGCTCCTTACATTCCTCACTCTTGGAGTATATTAGAATACCATCAATAAGACTACCAAAAATTTATCTAGGTAATCTATAAAGAATCTATTCATTAAGTCCATGAATATTTATAGAGCATTAGTGAGTCCAAAAGGCATTACTTATAACTCATAGTGTCCATACCTCATTCGAATGATAGTCTTGGTAATATATTCCTTCCTCACCTTTAATTGGTGATATCCCAACTGAAGGTCCACCTGAGAGAAATACTAATCCCCACATAGTTGATAGGAAAATTCATCTATCTATAGAAGGAGATACTTATTATTTATCATGATTTTTTTGAGCTCATGATAATCAATGTATAAGTGCATTGATCCATCCTTTTTGATGAAGAGGACTGGTACACCCCAGGGTGAATCACTCGGGCCTATAAAACCCTTTTCTAGATTCTCTTATAATTTCTTCTTTACTTATTCAATCTAAATGGTAGCCATTATATAATGTGTCTTTGATATAGGTAGATATCTAGGAATAAGTTTAATTGAGATCTCAATCTCTCAATCAAGAGGAAGACCAATAAATTCTTCAAGGAATACATCAATGCAATCCTTCATGCTGGGCATGTCTTTCAATTTGATTCTCTCCATTGTATTAGTCATTTGATCTAGATATTATTTATCATAAGGCAACAATATCCACAATTTAGATGATGATTATGATGGAGATTAATCCTACTCCTTACACTTATACACAATTAGAGGATGCTTCAGGATGTGAAGAGTGATCTCCATTTCCCAAAAATTGATGTTGGATTTATATAAATATAGACAAGACCTACCCAATATATCATCAAACTCTAATAAAGGTAGTATGGCTATATTTTTTGGGAGGTTCATTCCACAATCATTAACTGGGAATGATTTATAAAATTTGGATGCAATAATTGCCCCATTCTCTATTCTCCCAGATAACTCAACCTTTAATTTTTGATGTGGTGATTGAATAGTTATACTAAACATGTATGATATGAAAGAATGCATGGAATAAAAATCAAATAATATGTTTTCTATTATTGAATGAATAACTGACATATCTATCACTACATCATTTTTAGATTCCTCATTATTATTAGTGATAACATATTCCCTTTCATGTTTCCTTGGAGGTTTTTATTGTTAATTTACACAGAAAACGCTTGGCTTAGGGAAATGAATTTCATAATGCCCATGTTATTTACAATTGAAACACTAAACTATAGGTTGAGTGTTGATCTAAGTCTTCCTTTATTCTTTCACATTAGTGGGATTATTAATATCCCTTCAACAGTTATTATCCCCTCCCTTCCACATTTTAAGCATCTCTTGGCACCCTTTAATAAATTTCCAGGATGATTCTTCCCACAATTTTGACATGTAGGATGTTGGGTATTATTTCCATCATGGGATTCATCTATTTATCCACCCATATTGAACTCCATTTTCTATATTTTTTCCTCAGTCCCATGAGACCACTGAGAGTCTCCGATCTCTATTTTAACCTTAATGGAACAATGAACAATATCCTCATAGTTTTCAAAGTCTCGAATTTCCAATGATTTTCATAGAATAATATTTTGTCTACTAAATAAGTGATCCACCTTGATTTAAGTGTTCATGACAAAGATGGAGGTGTATCTTTCAATCCTTGTGAAATTTGCTTCATATTACCCAATAGAATTATCTTTATTTTTCTTCAGTCTGAGGAACTCCCTTTCCATATTAATATGGAGGGTTAAGGGAAAATATTTATTGAAAAATATTTTCTTGAAATCTTCCCATTACATTGAATAAATTTTCTCCTTGGAATTTGTGTTATTGATCAGTTTCTACCACTGATCAGCTTCCCCATCAAAATGATAAACTACCAGAACAACTTTCTCTTCTTCTGAGCATTGGAGGACATATAATATCTTCTCAATGGAGTTAATACATTTTTCTGCAAGGATTGGATTAGAATATAAATTAAACATAGAAGGAATTTGATGCATAAAGTATTTGATCACAACTTGCTATTTCTTAGGAGGAGGGCGTTCCATGTGATTCAAGTTATTATTCATAACTTGATCCACTTGCGCAAGTACTTTCATGACATTTTGATCACCAATTCCCATCATATTTGGCATATCATTAGGGAAATAATCACATTGCCTATCACATTGATTATTAGCATGTATTATTATATTTCAAACCATTAACTAAGAAAAATAAAGTATAATTAGGGGGATTGAATACTTAGATATAAGAATATAAAAATAATAAATTTAACATATACATATAAACCTATAAATGAAAAATATATCATATCTTTTGATTCCCTATGTTCCAGTCTAGGTTATACATGGTGATAGAATTATCCCTAGATTTATTTACTAAAGTGCTATATTCCTAATCTCCAAAAATAACTAGACCTTTATCTTATACCAACTATAGAAACCCTAGCCCTTTATACACATATTATTACATGATTTTAAGCATAATTAACCGTTAAATACAAACCAAGGATCATAAATTATAGCGTCTTTGGAAGATTAGGTATATAATTAGAAAAAATGAAACCCAAATAAAAACATATTTTATTTAATCTTTATAATGTTATCATAACACCATTTTATCCCTTATATCTTCATAGGATAATTCAGGGAATACATGAACAAAAGTGATGAGCTAAAAATCCAAGTAATAAAAGAAACATAAGAATAAATCATAACACATGGGTTAGAAAGAATAACATGATGACATAAAAAGGAATGGAACATGAATAAACATAAGAAAGAATAACATGTATCACATGGGAACATATAACCCTGACATAATAGGAATTTGGAAACATCATATAACATGACATAAATATGAGTCAAGTCTAACTTCCAAGACTATATTACATAGTGGACAAAGCCCCATAAAGTAATCAGGTTAAATCCCTATCCCAACATGACGTATCATGAGACTAAACATTAACCAATAAATTAGAGTTTTATCTGGGCACAACCATCATAACATGTTCATGCATATGTGTTCCAGAATAATAATTAAACATGAGGTATAAACATAAGGGTTACCCAATGAAAGAATTAGGTATCATAAACATGTCATACCGAATAACCAAAGGGTGTATCATAAAGGATTTAATGGGGAATGAATTTAAATGATAAATGAACATTCATAAAGGAAAATAGGAATATATAATGATAAATTATGTGAAAATATTTAAAAAGTGTTTTTAGGAAACTTTAAAAATGAGTAACTTTAGTGTAGTTTAAGAGAAGATATTTTGAGAGTCTTTAAAAAGGAAAAGTCATATTTGTTTGTATAAAAAAATAAATGAAACAATATTTTATTTAATAATAAGATGAATGGTTTTAGAAAAATAATGGTGGATTAAAATATATTAAGTATGGTAGTTGACAATGAGTAACAATTTGAGAATTTCCCTTTAATCGGGCTTGCTTATCTTGAGGAAATTGGAAGGGAACCTTATAAAACATGTATTTCCCCAAAAAAGGAAGAATGAAATGACCTAGATAAATGATTTTGGAACCAATAAAAATAATTTAAAAGAATTATATTAAAATAAATAAGTGTTACATTATCATAAAATGAGATAAAGTGTAACCTGAAGGAAAAATGGAGGTTCGAGAAGAATCCCTTACCTTATGTCTGAAAGTGTTCTACAATTGATCTTAATGTCCAAGATAATAAAATTAAATCCATTAATTAATTAATTAATAACCTTTTATACATTTATTTTATATATTTTAATTTTATTAATTTCATTTATGTCTCTTTTTATGAGTTGTAAGATACAATTTCATCATTTGGGTGTGTTAGCTTTCGTTGTTTTCATGACTAGTTTAATTGTATACATGTATGGAAAATCATGAAAAATGATAATAGATATCCATAATTGAAGTTATATTTTATCAATGAAATTATATAATATTAAATTTCTATATAATTCATTTGGTTATTTTTGGTGGGGATGAATCCTTAGATAAGACGTTAGTGTTAATCGTATGGATTATTTTGGGTGGTTTTTACTCACAACAAACTTGTTTTATTTTATTTTTTGATATCATGTATATATAATGGTTATAGAACATTACACAAGCTTTAATAAACATATTATAATCTTTTTAAACATAAATATTTTCTTATGATCAGCCTTTAAGGTGGTAATGGAAATTAAAATCTTGTCGTCCTTGAATGTGATAAATCGACACATCACAGATGATGTTTTCATTTTTAGTTAAAAATGAGAGAGGAAGAGAAATGATGATGGTTTCAAACATTATCACAATAAAATTAAATTATGTAAAATATAATAAATTTATCATTTCACTTGGATAAGGGTAGGTGAGGAGATAATAAGAAAATAAAAGAAATTGAAATGAAATTAAAAGACAAGGAAAGAGGTTTTTACCTGTTGAATTATTCTCCTTGAGAACCACCTCAAGGCACTTGAGTTTGGTATTTTATTGATACCAAGGGCACATGAATTCAGGAAAGATTATTTGGAAGATTATTGGGAATAATTTAGAAAATTATAAAATCTTTAAAGGTGTGAAGATAAGAGGTGGTGAGGGGTGGTATTTATTGTGGAGAAGAGGAGCGTGTTTTGATTATTTTATCCATTTGTTTATTATTTTGGTTCAAGGATATTAATAGTGTGGATTATTGTGACTAAATAAAGTAAATAGTCCATGGGAGTTTGAAAAAATGGCCAATTACATCATCTATGACTCAAGAATGACTAAAAAATTCATTTATTTACATTATACTGTAAATTATCGCATTTCAATATTCACAAAAAATTCAACTATTTTAGAAAAATACTAAAAATTCACCCTAAACATTTTTTATGTGTAGAATTTAAAAATTAACTTCATTTTATGAAAATAATTTTCTAAATATGAAAATTTTAATTTTTAATTAATATCGCCATTTATTTGAAAAATACCAATTTTAAAATTATAACTGATTTTATAAAACTTTGAAAAATTAATTAAGGTCTCATAAAATTTTCTTATAATCGTAAGAAAACAAAAATATTAATTTATGAATACATTTTATGAAAATAAATTTTCTTTTAAAACATTATATTAATTATAAAAATTTAATTAAATATTTATAATTTACAAAAAATACAGAAAATTACTTTATCATTTCTAAACCATGTATTTACTTATTCCGAGATATAGATATATCAAATTTTTATTTATAATATTTCCAAATTTTATTTATACTTCCATATGTGAGGTTACTATTCTATTGGATGGTTTACTATTCATAAGGTTTACATTACTATTCCAAAGGTCAAGTTACTATTTCATTGATATAAGTTCCTTAACTTCTAGAAATACCTCTTATTTAATTAATTATTCATTTATAAAGTTTTATTTATGTTCTCTATGTGATTTTATGTGATTTATAATATATGAAATAATTATAATAAGCGAATTTACACTGATAGAATTTAGTGTCCTTACAAAAACTCTTTAGAACTACCAATATATGTATTCTAACTTAGACTAAGAAAATATTGGATAATAGGTCATTCAAGAGGATGATCTTAGATTATAAAGAGTGTACTGTTGGATCACTATTAATTTTTTTTTGTTTGTTTTCAATTATGTCTGGTAATAACCATCATTTTGGATGTTATTTTTAAGGAAGAAATTTTGTGAAATCTCTAGAAGCCACTTAACATTAAACAACATCATGGTTAATGTCATGGTTTAGAAATAATTGAGGAAGTTACCATGGTTCTTATTGGATGATATGATCATGGTTCTTAAGTTATATAAAAAATGGGAAGATAGATAAGACCACGTCATGGTGGTAGGATTTTTATTTTTTGACCATTCTAGAGTTTTAGTGAAAATGAACTATGTATATTTAATGGGTATAATTGAAGAATTTTTTTCATAAAAAATAGGAAACTACCCATGGAGGTATCCATTGTAAAGAATGTTTTTCTAGGTACAGGAATTCAAAGCTATTGGAATAAAAAAGGTAACAATCACACATTTTTTGGAAAACACCATATCATGGTGTGATATAGATATGGATATTTAAATATAGAAAAGGATAAATTGCTTGGATGATATGAATTTAAAGGCTATAGTTTTTTGATTCAATCCTTTAATGGAAGAAACCAAGATATATTGGATATGGTTACTTCATGGTTTGATAATTTTTTATTAATATTACATATTTGGTTATATTTTAATTTAAGAAAATAGGTGAGAATTTATGTGGAATTTTACTTTAACCTTTTATAAATTTTTAGAAGCCAATAAAGACAGGAAATATGGAATTAAAAGAATCAAATTTTTATAAGAACTAATTGAATTAATTAAAGAATGATATTTGAATATTTAAGAAGAGTGGACATGTTTTATAGGATAAAAAGAGTTATTGAAACATACAAAGATTATTATTGAGAGGTGATAGGATGAATTTCAATACATATTTATATTCGATCTTGATATTGGACCTAAATAGAAACACACTCATTATTAAAGTTTTTTAAATATTCTTTGATATTTATTGTGAGGGACTTACATGTATAAAATTCTTTTGAAACCCTATCTTGAATTAATGATTGGGTAGGTAGATATAGTGAGTGATCCTTGGTTAAAAAGCAAGTATTACCTAAATATTGTAATAAAAACAGTGTAATGTTTTCTTCGGCACATGAACACATCATTATATGAATTATATTTGGATATATCCCTTTAAGGATAACTAAGTAAAATTATTATGACCATGATATTTACCTTAAATATTTGGATAATTTACATGTTTTGTTTGAATTTATATATTCATATGTTCTTGGTAATGTGAGAACAATTTCCACTAAAGAATAAATATTTTCCACCCTAACTCATCCTCCTCATAGGTTTTTTGGGATAATATGTTTAAAATAAGTGGTTTTAGAACCAAAAGGTTCTTTCTTTTTGAATCTTCCATGAGATGACCTTTTACATAGATACCACCATAAATTAACATAGTGTTCCTCTATTTGATATATGAAAATATCAGATCTAGAATATTTGAATGGGATATCATCTAAAATCTATTAGACTTAATATTTTCTCAGCTTCCATACATAGAATTCAAGTGAGTGATCCTATATATTTGTCTTTGAATAAAATTTAAAAAAACTTATGTAAACTAATTTAAAGACACAAAATGAAGTATCTAGAGCTTTTCAAATAAAATATATGTAAAGGTGATGAGTTTCACATACAATAAATCCATATGTATTTTTTAATATCTGTAAATGGGAAAAAAGTTTAAGTAGGAAAAGTTACAAGTGTTTAATTATAAATTTGATGTCTTGATAATACATCAGAATGAAAAAATTTATTATTTATTCAATTAAAAAATCAATGATATTAGATACATTTATAGAATTGGTGAGATGATAAAAAATGAGGATATTTTGAAAAAAATACTAATGATATTTCTACCTTTGTATAATCTAAATGTGTTTGTTCTCAAAGAAATAAATTTAGAAGAACTCTCTTTTTGATGATTTATTAAGTATCTTGGTTTCTTATGAAATGCGTGTGTAGTGAAAATGGAAAAAATTTATTTATCCAAGGATATTAAAATCAAATATATGAAAAATTGATATAAATCTAAGTAATTATGGATAAGAAGATGTGAGTGATGAATTTATATAACTTAATTCAAGAAAAATAAAAATTATGTAAAGGAATATTTTATGGAAATTTTCCATTATATTTCTTCTAGTGTTAAAAGGATGGGTATATAGTTATGAGGTGTTAACAGAGGCTTGAATTTGATGATAATGATGATGATTTCTCACAAAATTGGTAAAGGTAATTTCTGCTGGAAATACTATTAAATCTATAAATTATTTTTGAAGAAAATTACAGTGAAAGAGTTAGGTTTTTTGGAATAAAATTATAATGAAAATTTCCCTAGATATGGTGAAACACTATTTAAATTAGGTCTAAAATATGTTATTCTAGTGATAGTGGGAAAATTACAATATGAAAAATAGAAAAACCATCTGGAAAGAGTGATGTAATAAAAATTTTATCTCAAATGTTCTCTTGAAGAGATATAGATACAAAGAAATAAAATAGGATAATTAATGGACTATTGAAGGATTCCTTAGAGTATTTTAGATAACTTCAAGCTGAAATCACTCAGTTAGAGAAGGTTATGGAAGAGTGATAGTTTTTATAATAAAATATAATTGAAACTGTGTATTTCAAGTTTAAAATTTTGGAGTAAGATAAGGTAATAATTGACATTAATAATTTTTTCAAGTAGAAGTAAAAGTGGATTGGATTCCTTTAAGAGAAGGTAATTACCTTGTAGAATTTTTTTTAAGTTGAAATAAAGACCAATGGTTCCAAGAAAAACCTATAGTTTGAAAATTTCTGGATGAAAAAGTTAAGGGAATTAATTAATAATGCATGTGGAGTTTTAAAAAGTTCTAGAGAAACAATAGTCAAATAACTTGGAAAAAATTAGAGTTATATTTGAAAGTAAATCATTTAAAATTGGGATAAAAAGTGATAATGAGAAATGATAGTAAAATGTTGGGGATAAATCTTACTCATCAAGGGTTTTTAAAAAATGGATAATAAATTCATATGTAGTATAAAAATAATTAAAAAGTGATAAAATATCCACTATAATTATGTTCTATTTTTTTATCTATTTTTATCACACAATAACCTATTTTTATAAATTAAGGTGTTACCTATTAGGTGAATCACCAAAAATAAAAAAGGAGAGAACATATCCTATATCCCAAAGGAGAAAATATTTTTATGGATATTGTTTTTATCATTATAACTTTGGTCATAAATATATTTATTCTAGGCTAATAAGGAATGAAATTAGATCTTTGAGAGGTCTAAAGAGATTGGAAAAGAAATCAATGAACTTTGTTTCTCTATAAAACAACATTTTCACATTGTAAGAAGAAGAAAAACAATTTTCTACAAATATTGAATATAATAAGTAGAGACCCACTTTGGAATAAACTCAACCCAAAATTTTATGGTAAGAAAATAAGAAGAAGGATAAGCATATCTTGGATGAAATTTATCTTAAGGTAATTAAAAATAATAACAACTGTATTCTTGAAAGTGGGTGTTCATCTCACGTGACTGGGAATAAAAACTTGGTAAAGAATATTAAAGGTCTAATGAATGGAATAATTTAATTTTGTAATGATGGATATTTAAAAATAAAAGGATGTGAAAAAACAAGGATTAATGGAGATTAATTGAAGAACATAATGGTAATCTATGTGGATGGAATTTATATAACCTCTTGAGTGTAATTAAACTCTGTAACTTGGGAATAAAAGTTACATTCAAATAAAAGGGTTTTATTATCGAAGGGAAAGTAGGTATTTTTTATGAAAGGATGGAGGATAAAAAAAATATCAAGCATGTGAATGGTTATTACATTATTTTTTATCCTATACAAGAGGAAGAGAATATATTATAGCATTAAATACTTGTACACATTAATCAAAAAAGAATTGGAAATATTTCAAATTTTAATGTTATTAATGATATTAAAAATATAATTCAACATATAGAAAAGATATGTGATTCCAACATTAGAGTGAATATGGTGTGAAATTCATATATGAAAAACAAGGATAGATAAAACTAAATTTATTTGGTTCACACTGATTATTGTAGTCTCATGACACTTACATATACTCATAAATAAAGTTAACTCACATTTTTTAATAATTATAGTAGGATAGGTTTTATTATATTTATAAAATAAATGAAGTAATAAAATACATTAAGATATTTAAAATTTGAGATAAAGATTTAAAAGGAGGTTGATAAAGATTTTATGATCAGATAGTAACATGGAATATAATTCAATTAAGGTAATGAAATATCATGATAAACATGATATTAAACATGAATTATCTTCGATAATAATAACATAATAAAATTTAGTAGTTGAGAGGTAAAATATAATGATGAACAATATGGGGAAGAAACTACTCATTAGGAGTGGTATCTCACACCACTATAGAGAAGAAGTGATGCTAGTGGTAGTTTACACTAAAAATAGGGCATTGTTAAATCCTGATGGAAATATAACACTATATAGGATGTGGTATAGAAGTAAGCCTACTATAAAATACTTTAATGTTTTTAAGAGTAAGTGATATATCTAGAATAAGGAAGTTAATTAAGGAAAGTATAAAGATATTGATGATGAAGAAGTGATTATTTGTTACTCAACCAATATAAAATCTTTCAAGTTCTTTGATAAAAATAATCAAGAAGCTTGTGGTAAGAAATTATATTAAGGTGATTTAAGAGAAATATGGAATCGAATATAAAATTTATAATTTTTTTGGGAATAAGTGATGAATAAGGTTATCATGATAGAAATTATAGATGTTTACACACTTCAAAAATGATAAGGATTAAAAGGTTGAATCAAAAGATGAAAAAGTTTTTGAATAGAGAGAAACATTTATTTAAAGGAATAAAATGTGAGATGAAATCAATGAATTCAATATTACTGGAGAAAATAATTCTCTAATGAAAACTCAAGGACAAGGATCATTAAACACACTACTGTATTATTACTGGAGGAGCCTATATCATTTAAAGAAGTATAAAAAGATATATCCTGATTCAAGTCTATAAATAAAAATATGTATTAAAAAATAATTATACTTGGGAACTTATGAAAATTCAAAGTGTGCACAATTTAATCAAAATAAATTGAGTGTTTAAGAATAAATATAGAAATCATTAGAATGTAATATGAAAAAAATATAGGTTGGTAATAAAAGGATATGCTCAAATTAAATACATATATATAGAAGATACCTTTTTACTAGTGGAAAAACATGAGTTTATATGATTATTATTAGTGGTATAAATTTAAATATTATTTAATATATATAAATGGATATAGATATTACATTATTGAATGAATTTATCTAAAAATAAGTCTATATTGAACAATTGGTTGGTTTAAAATTACCAATTATGGAGGAAAGGTGTGTCGATTGAATAATGCTTTATGTGTATTGAATAAATCACCACAAACTTGGTATGCTTGTTTGGATTCTTATTTAAGGAAGTTTGAATTCAAAATGGGAGGTCTAGATTATAAACACTATGTAAAATACTAAAAGGAATAATAATTTATGTTACTTATTAATGTTGATGATATAATATTTGTTAGTAGTAATAATAAATCAATAAAATAGTTTACAAACATAATGTTATCAAAATTCAAGATTTCAATGATTGGGGGGATTATTTAATTTATTGGTGTATAAGGTAATCAAAAGGAGAAATATAATTTCATTTATCAAAAAAATTATATAATTTTTTTTGAAATTTTTTCGCATGAATTATTTTAAGTTATCTTGAAATCTAATCATAGTTAGAACTAAATTTGGGAATAATAAATAGGGAAGGTCTAGGTGAAAAGAGCATATAACCAATTGATTTGGTTAAATAAACAACTGTAAGATATTTTTTAATAGTTTTATATGAATATGGTTACATATTATTATAAAAAAATTATATTGAGGTAATAAAGTACTGGGTACAATAATCACATACAAATAACATTGAGATTTAATATAATTTTATTAAAGAAAAGGCAGATCAAGGAATTTTTAGTGTCGAACACATTAAAAAGTAGTAGACATATTCACAAAACCATTATCCACATCGAAAATTGAGAAGAATTTGTTGAACCTTGGAGTAAAATGACTTCGAAAATCTTAAAGAGGTTTCAAAAATACCCTCTCACCATATGTATTTAATGTTCAATTTGGTTGTTCATGTTTGGTAAGGATTCACCATTTGAGTTTATTTTCAATGGGAGAGAAAAAATTTAAATTAAATTTAATTTTTTTAACAAGATGAAAATTAATAAGTGGATCTTGATTTTGACAAGTGGAATTAGATCATTACTCTTGTATCAGGGGTGATAAATCTACTCTTTATAAGGATTTTTGGTATAATATAAAGGGGGAGATATGATCTATATGGAATAATATTGAGAATAAATAAATATTGGAAGATCTATATGAATTCATTGATCTATAAATGGTTAATTAGAGTTAAAATTATTGTTGAGTTTTTCTATTTCCATTTAACATTTTTGAAGCATAAGGAGTCTAAAATTTCAATTATGATTTTCAATAAACCTAAAGGCTAAGAGGGGGAATTTTGGAGCCTAGAATATTCAAGAGAATAATGTTGGATTATATAGATCTTGTTGTTGGATAATTATTAAAAGGATTTGTGTTTATTATAAATGATTGAAAATTTAAGTTGGAGGTTAGAATATTTTCTGATGTGAATCCCAGAGAAGTATATATTTGACTTAGAAAAGTTTGAAGAGTTTCTTGGTGATGAGTGATAAAACATACTATAATGGAGTGGACCATTTTATGGTTTTAAGAATCCTGATGATGTTTGGTAACCACCATCACAATGGATTATATTTGTTTAGGTCCTTATAGAGATTCATGGTATTCTAGATGTAACAATCCGATCCAGGGTTCTGTCTAACAAAAATCCTAACCTAGTCTTCCACATGCACCAAAGGGAATTTCCAATCTTCATGAACTGAAAACTAATTCCTTGGAATCACATAACAAACCTTGGGAATTATTTTAAACCCATACATAGATAATAAATAATTAGTTTAAATAAAATAAATATACATGAAACTAGAGATAAACATAAATCAACATCCAAAATGGATACAACTGAAACATAAATAAAAGTACAATGAAAATAGATACACATAATCCAGAGCATAAAATATAATAGGAAAAAAGGTCTAAATAAACTTAATTAAAAGTAAATCCCCAAACTAGCTCTAATGATCCACCATATTACCCAAAGTCAATATCCAACTATACATACCTCTTGAAATATTTAAAGGAAATATAAGAAGCTAGAATGAACCAAAATATGAAAGATATATGCATGAGCTAAAATTATAGTAGGTTACTACAACCCATAGAATCTAATAAATCACTTTCACATCACATACTAAAAATTATTGTTTGAAATAAAATAGAAAAATCAATATTTTCAATAAAGTTTTACCAAATAAGTAATAACACATCAAAGTGTGTTAAAATATTTTTCTAGTATTTTCATTAAATAAAAAAATCTCTTAGAAAATGTTTTCCCTAGACAATACCTCTTTGTAAAATGATCATTTTAAAGTCTAAATTTAAAACCATTTCATAAACAACACTTTTTGAAATACATATTTTAAAACTCAAAGAGGTTTACAACTATCATATGGTTTTATAAAACTTGTTTGAAAACCAACCATTTTCATAAGACTAGGCATAATAGACCTAAAACCTTGTTTTAAAAAGTCTCACATACTTGGAGTTTTAAATAAAAACCATCAACACTTTTCCCATTTGACAACACTTTTCAAACTCATTATTAAAATAGTTTTAAAATAATTTAAAATCATACCTTCATTTTATCCTTATTTAAAACCCTTTCACACACTTTTGAAAATATATGAAAATAAAATCACATAAATAATCAATAAATCACACAGTCAGACACCACTTTTTCAAGTCATATAATAAGGGGAAACAAATAATAAGAACACATGTTCCAAAAAATAATATAAATAGTAGGGGATATAATTAAATGAAAAAGTTAAATCCCATAAATAGTCTTAAAAATTATCCTAGTTTCATGGGTATCATCACTAGGATTTAGTAACAAAAGGACCTAGACTTATGATAAGGAACCTAGGCCAAAAGTACTTAACCTACACTCACCCCCAAAAGTCCTTCCAAACTATGTGATGATAATATACCCAAAATTCCTTCATCCATGAGATCAAGGATGGTGTTTTCCTTGAAAACCCTTCATTTATGGGATCAACAAAGATAATATACCTAGGATTCCTTTTTCTATGAGATCATATAAAAATAAATTCATAGCATAAGGTCCTACTAATCCTTCCAGTATAACCATCTTGAAGTAGTCAAGCAATGATCCCTAGTCAACTCATAATCTCACTATGTCTTTTCCCAAACACAGGTCACATACTATCCACCCAAGACTCCCATGGAGAGTAAAAATAGATGTGAGAAAAATCAAACATTCATCAACTCAAGGATATTTTTTTTGAAAATAACTCATGCATCACATACTACCCTCACAATAAATATCCCCATATATTTCCAACATAAACAACATATACAAATTCATAAATAATAAACATCCTCTCATGGGATCATAAGCTGTAATAGACATAAAAGAATCAAAGGGGATTAAGAGGGTATCATAATTTTTATAAAAACACATTTTTCATAAAATTAAAAATGGGACATAACTTTTAAAAACATACATGGAACAAAAAGATATTTTATTATTTTAAAAATTAATCTCAATCTACTATTTGGATTAATTTTATCAAAATAACTTTTAAACTATAATTGGAATTCAATATTCCATTTAAAACACATTTGAAAAACAATAAATTACTTAATGAGTTCCAAAATACAGCTCACATAGGATTACAAAACCTTTTGAAATAATCCAAATCATTTGGAAATTTAAAAATCTTTAAACATCGCAAAACTTTGATATAAAAATCAACCAAGGTTAAAAAGAGGTTTTAAATATAGATCAAAAGGGTTAACTCACCCCTTTAAAAATAAAACAACCTTTTACAAACATTTTTAACACTTTAAAATCACCCAAAATCTTGGTTTGAAAGCTAATTAACATAATAATACTTTTTAAAACAACAATTTTGTGCACAAAACTACTTTTAAAACCCAAAAAAATCTTTAAAAAAATCCATTTTTAATTTTCACCAACACTTGGAATGAAATCCCATTCCTGGAAAAGGGATAAAATCAATTATAGAACACTATTTTCCCTCATAGAAACTCATATAGGCATAAAATTAATAAGAAATCACTTAAAAAAACATTAATTTAATAGAATGTAATATAAAACAACATCAAAGAACCACCTATCTTGGTACAACAAAAATAATTCTGGAAGTTTTCACCTATGATGGAGGACATACCCCCATGCTAAGATGTTCCATCTACAACCCCTATCCAAGTAAATACCCATGATTCAGACCAATCCCAACCCTAAAACCAGAACATACAAAGATTATAGTTTACCAAAGAATATAAATCAAGTGATAATGAAGGAATAAAATAGAGAGAGAGGTTTAGAGGAACTTAACATGGAATAATCCCCTCACTACAACATTATTAGGTGTTTGCAGTGGTTTACTAAACCACTGATCAATTTTTTATTAATGTTTTAGTGGTGGTTTTTTAAAAACTACCATTAAAACTTTTTTTTTTCAGCCAAAAAACTTCACCCCATGACCCCCTTCTCTCCCTAACCCCCACGATACCCCCCCACCGGTGAACCCCAAAACCCTCGTCGCCTTGCCTCCTCGCTGCCTCGCCACGCCTCTCCATGCCTCACCACCTCACCGCCTCACCGCCTCTCCCATTTCAGAGGTAGTTTATCAAATTGGTTATGACAAATACCATATTTGATCTTAGGTAGTATTTTAATAGTGCACACATATTACTTCCCTTGATAAATTTAGATCATTTTTTGGATATATTTTAGTGAACCATGAATTACTCCTCATCCAATAATTTATAAGTAGTATAATTGGAATTTAGAGTAGCATGAAGAGAATGTACCCTTATAAACTTATTTATGTTTGGATTGATATTTTTATACCTGTTTAGATTACATAATATAATATTCATTATTTATTCATGTTTTATGTGGTGATCATGTGTGACATGGAATTATGTTTTATTGATATTATAGTTAATGTATCATATTCAAGCATATTTACCTTTTGTTTTGTTGAGAATTAGATTAATTATAATGGAATTATTTCTTAAGAATGACTATTAAATTGATATGTTGAGATTTTTTTTTACTTTTTTATACCAATCATGTTGATTAGTATAAATAATAATGCTACCTTGACCATGGATATTATTTTGATAAATAATGAGTATGTTTGAAGGGGTATTTTTCTGTTGTATAACTTGTGTATTGGTATGTATTATTTGGAGATTTATGAATGTGATGGGATCAAAATGACTTGAATTTTTTAAACCCATTTCACCTATCCCTAAATTCATGTGATAATAGTCCCTTAATTCTTGTATACACCTTCCTCTTTCAAAAATACAAGGATTTTCCCATGACTCAACCATGAGAAGTATTGCTATGATCTTAGTTAAATGGGAATGGAATCATGTATTCCTTGACTTGATGTATCATATCCAAGTCTAGGATCAAAGAAATTATGTTAGGTATAGACCCTCCCATTATAGGTATTTATTGTTTATAATTGATTCTATTTTATAAAGTTTTCCATTATTTGATGCTTCCATGTTTTTATTGATAACCATTTGTAAAGTTATTTTTATATAAATATATATAAATGTTTATATTAATATAAGGAACATATATAATTATATTCTATATAAGTTAGAAACTAGGTGGTTTTTTACTGGGTAATATAAGCTCACACCAAGCACATACACTTAGGGGGGACATGAAATTTCATGGTCTATTTTTTGGGTACCACTAGTGTAGAAAACATTTTTTACGGCGGTTATTTTTTATTTTTTACGTCGTCATATGGCTGAAGTTATTACAGGAGACATTATAAATATTGTTTTTATGGCAGTTATTTTAAAACCGATATAGAAAACAATAATCTGAAGGGTTTCTCATGTCGGTTCATGTAAAGCCCTGACCCTAGTTACCCAGAGTCGGTGCATTATTACATAACATTAGAATGATCACAAAAGATCAAGTCTCGAAAGAACAATTAGTTTAGTATCCTTGGAATCACTATATACATTCATAAGGTTTACATTACATCATAAAGGTAAAAAATACAATAATATAGTCTCCATAGTCCACACTCATATCCCTTTCAGACTATCCTTGCAGGTCAGTCATAAAATATTTCTTCACATCCTGGGAAAAATAAAACGTAGAAAGGGGTGAGCTCAGATGCTCAGTAAGGATAACAATATACGGAAGATTTCATATAAACACAAACATTTTAAGCAATGTATAACTAAAACAAAATCCTATAAAATTTGAACTTCAGAATAATATGGAAAAGATAAAATAAAATAATGCCATTTACATATTCACATGGATATTATACTAGTCAAATAATCACATGCAATATAAATAACCACTTTTATAAATATGGAATGCATAATGTCAGACTATCATAACCACGTAGCCAAGGCCTCGTGCCAAGACTATAAATAATATTTTGTCAAGGCCTCGTGCCAAGACACTAGTTTGTTTCATGAGACCTACTGATGCATCATGGAGCTATAGTGGGCTCCACCCGTCACTTACTAAGTCCAGTGCATTCCTCATATGAATATGTTTAAACATAACATAAAAATTCGTATTAAAACTAGCATACAAAATGTCAATACTTTCTCCATAAACCATGAATGATATAAAAATAACACATCCACAGTCAAACATATCACAAAACCTTCAATACAATATGGAAGTTTTGTATCACAATAAATAAAATTCAAATAAGCTTAAAATACATAAAAGGATGTTGACATAGATGAAATCAAATCTATTTGAGAGAAATATCTCTTTTTTGAAATCATTTAAAAGTCACACATTTATAAAGGAAGTAATTTAAAAGAGATTTTTGAATCAAAGTGTCCCATAACACTTTGAAACTTTTGAAAAGAAATATCATTTCAAAAAATTCATGTCCATATAAATAAATCATTAAAATAATTTTGAAAACATGGACATTAATTAAAAATATATAGAAAGATAAATCTTTAAAACATTTAAAATTCTGATCTTGATAAAGAGTACCTTTCACAAATTCTTAAAATATTCATTTTAAAATCATTTAAAGGTCACAAAATTATAAAATAAAACATTTACATTCAAAATATTCTTATAAGATTTTAAGGTAAGCTTCAAAGATTTTACAATGGTGAAACATAGCCGCACCCGCCATATAAGTTAAAAAAAGACATTCTTACCTTAATTTTGTCGAAAAGGTTAAAAGGACCTTGTTTGGAAAATTACGTAAAGATTCCTTTATAAACTTCTTATAAAAAGTCAAACAAGGGTATAAATGACTTTAACCCATATTCTGTAAAATGGTAATAATGTTTTGAAATACATTTTTAAGAAACATGGATGTGGATGATAAAGAGGTACCAGTAGATAATCACGTATAAACAACCTCGGATAATGAAGAGATTGTGAAATAACCCTTACCTTGTACTTTTCCTTGGATGAGGGTAGTTTAAACTCCTATATAATGGTGAAATAATTGTTATTAAATTATAAAATAATCATATAAATTAATATGATATCATATATGATCTTTAAACATTTATTTGTTAATAATATCTTAGTATTATCATCGTTTCAGGTGTTAACAGACTCATTTTCCTTTATATTATTTGTTATGTGAGCCGTATTTGTTATGTATGGGATGTATATTATTCATATCCAAAATGATATCATGTCTCTAAAAATTATTTTTAATAATCATATGAAATTTAGTCTTGAATGGATTCGATGGGGAATGAATCTCATCACGTTCGTGGAGACGGTAGTCTGTACGTATGCACAAGCGACAATATCATTATTTTCATATTAAAATAATATATAATTGGATGGTATATCATATATACTGAATCATTATCATGTTATATTTTTTATTTACATCAATTGAATATCATTATCATACCCATCCAAATAATAATGTTTTTGAATAACAATTACACCACGACGTGGAGATGGTAAGCCGTACGTACGCACGTATGGTGACATGTCATTCAAAGGATGGATAGAATACTGAATATGGTTGTACAATATTTATAATAACATCATAGTATATAGAAGATACTGTAATTATTGTTTTAGAATGGAAATAACAAAGAAATAAGAAGTTGAAGAAGAAAGGAACTTGAAAAAGGGTGGTGAAAACATTACCCCTTCTTCGGGTTCTTCCTTTTGATTTGATCAAAAAGTCTCCTTAGGTTGGCTTTCTGATCAAACTATGGCCTCTAGGTTTAATTTAGGGAATCTGAGAGAGTATTTGGGTAGGGTTTTTCTGAACAAAAAGTCTTTTAAGGTGTGAAGAATTGGTTATAAGTTCTGTCCTTTTATAAGGGGGAGGAGGGGCTCTTTAGGAAAAACTTAAAGTATTAATTTATAATAAATTCATATTCAGTTTAAAATGTCTCCAAAGTGGATTATTCAAAGTATAAGGTGGTTATGGGTTGAAATAAATTCAACCAATAGATTTTAGATAGGTTTGGGGCATTATATTAACCTTATCTTTTAGTTTTAACTCTTAGTTAATTAGTTTGACATTTACCATGCCACTTTGTATTTTTATATAATATAGTTAATAAACTTACTATATACATACAAGATACCCTTAAGTGGTACATTAATGATAAACCTAACATGATATAAGTCCTTTGGCCTAACCTTATATTTTCAGGAATAGAATATCAATTAATAATATAATATTTGTTTTAAAAACTCTTTTATGTCCATTTTGACACTATTTGGTATTTGATTTTTGTGAAACTCATAACATCATGATTACTTAGAGAAAACATAATTAAATCAATAATAACATGTAATATTAAGCTAAAAAATTAGTGGAATTCATAAAAAGTTTCAAATTACATTTATTTGGATATTTATATTATCAATTATTTTAATATTTCATTAATTTGGTAATTACTGCATCACCATTGTGTAATAAATAAATTAAATTATTTAATGTCTAAAAATTATAAATAAACTACTATTATGTAGGAAATAATTTTATATTTATAATTAATATTTACAATCGAATTTATCTTATGTATAACCCTATATTAAAAATGTTTTAGTAATTAAACTTAGATTTTAACTCTTTTAACTCTTCTTTGAATTAAATAATAATTTATGTCTTAATCTAATCCAAGTGGACCTAAATGATAATATTTTATTCCAAAGTTTGTTTTTGGTAGAGATACACTTGTCCAATAGAATTAGGACATATTTTAGGTTAATATTAATATCATTTTTACCCTTAATTACCCTATTTACTTTTAATCGTGGTAAATAAAAGTAAAAAGTTACTATTCACCAAAAAATATTTTCATCTCATTGAACCACATTTTACTCATTGATATTAATATTGTCTCTCGGATTTTATAAATTCCACTCAGATAAGCGGTAAAATTAAGTTTTATGTGAATTTCCAAATTCTCCTAGGAGATGGGTAAAAGACAGTGAAAAGTTAAATAAAATTTTTATATGCCTAAAATTCTTATAAACTGACTCCAATGAATTAAATTGAACTTATATAGGTATTATGTATCTATTTTGACCTAAAATAAATTTAAATAAAATAAATAATTATTTAAATAAAAATTCGGTTTTAACCAATAACTTAGTGTTTTTCACAATTAATCAAAAATCGAAAGTTTTCAGAAAAGTACCAAAATTTCACCCTAAGCTAATTTCGATATTAAAAATCCAAAAATGAAGTCTATTTTACCAAATTTAAAACATAAAAGTTTCATTTATTAATTTAAAATTAATTTCCGCTGTTAAAACCAAAAGGCGTATTTTTAAGAAATAATAAATATCAAAAGTTTGACACTTGTTTATATCCAATTTCAAAGTGAAATTACTTATAATGACCATCATTGGGTTAAATTGTAAAAATATAATCTATTTATACTTCCAAACCATTAAAATTTATAATTTAACACTATAAATTATTTTGATTAAAAAAGTTGTTTTTAGTTAAAATATAGTATTTTTTCACTATTCACCCAAATATGAAAGTTATCAGAAAAACACCAAAAATTTATTGAAACTAAATTCTTATGCCCCGATTCTAAATAAGAAATTAATTTTTTCAAATTGAATATATAAAAGTTTCAAATATTGGATTTAAAAAGGCTTCTCCATTAAAAGGCGGTAAAATTGAATTTTTTGAAAAATACTTCTTTTTTCTTAAAAAAATAAATTTGTTCTTAAATTATGTCTTAGAAACCCATAATATGGATTCTAAAATTATAAGGATAATAAAAAATTTAAAATTCATTTAATACTATTCATAACCACTTTTGAACGACTAGTTTGGTAAGTCGTGGTGCGCTTGAACTCAGTGTTGCGTACAACACATGCTATTGTATTATTCCAAGAGAAGTGTACTGTGGAAGTTTGGGGTGTTACATTCTCCCCTCCTTCAATAAATTTCATCCTCGCAATTTGAAATTGTTCTTTGAAAATAAAAGGTTGAAAGTAGAAAATACCTTTGTGGAAAACCCACATCGGAAATAAGGTTTATAAAATTTAGCCTTAATAAGAGGGAAAGGGAAATGAAAAAGTCACCACAAAATAATGATCTCAATTATGAGAACATTGGTGGAAATTAGAGACATATAATTGGAGGAAAAACATAAATATTTAGAGGTTTTGATTGAGGTCATTAATCACAAACAAGTGTAAAATTGAGGGCCTTAAATTCATCAATCTATGATGATTTAAAATACCATCGGTTCAACAAAACATATGGTATTAGGATAACAAATTTTTTGTTTTAAGATCCCTTCACTAAAGTATAATAATTAATTTCTTCATTGAATTAGAGAAGAAGAAAAATATATACTTGACAAGTAGAGTCCCATCCTTTAACTAAGTTCTACCACAAACTCATCTTTCACTCTAAAAGATAATAGAACTTAAAAATAATATTCTATTTATCCTATTCATATAGGTTTCAAAGAAATGAATTTATAATTCATCTAGAGGAACCATTAAAAAAACTACATTATTCAATCTAGGAAATCACGTGGGTCAGTGGTTGGTGACACACCCTTGTCACCCTTCGGTTGCGGGTTCAAGTCTCACGACCTTGCCGGACACGACGGGTTGCCGCCCGACCTCCAGGTTTTCCTTTTATGGAAATCCAAAAATAATCTCAAACTAGAATTATCCAAAATAATTCTATCCAAACTCACAGTCCAAAATTTATAAGGAAGGTAAACACAATGAAGATCCTTTTTACCCCGTAATAGCATGTGAATACCTTCATCATGTATTCTTTTAAAACACTGAAACATACTGAATTGCCATAAAACCTTGTTGATTACATTCATGGTCCCTTACTCCTTATAGAATGCTGGATATACTCCTTTTATCTAAAAATGTTGTAAACTCCAATAATGATGGAATATACAAATCATTAATCAGTTTCAAGGTAGTCAAGAATATCCAATATAATTTATCCAAATCAATCATGTATTATTCCAAAATCACTTCCTCGGTATCCGAAAAATATTGTGGTTTATCTTTCTCTCAACCATATATTTTCCAAAATTTTAACCTGCTATTGAGTCACTTTTCTTGGTTCCACACAATCTCAAGTCCTTAATGAGATAGTACTTCAGTACAATCCTTATATACTCCATAATTATTATAACCAGTACATTGTTGATACAACACTCAAATGACATAATTCCCTAATAAAAACATAAGAACTCTAATCATTCCTCCCCATATGTGGTAGTATCATAATTTGATTATTATCCAATAACATCATTTGGGGCATACTTTGATGATTTGGACATTGATTTATGTAGTGTCCCAACTCCTTTCAAATGAAGCATTGTACATTTGAAACCTTTTTCTTACCCTTGAAGTCACGTACTTGGTGTCCTTTTTATCCACACATATAACAAACTCCCATTACCTTCAGGAAAGTTCCAGGGTGTTTCTTCCCACAGTTATCACATATGGGAAAATTCTTCTTTTCCCTCTTCCCTTTATCCATCTTTCTCTCTTCCATCCTTTTCTTCTCATGCTTCCCTTCAAAGCCATAGGAATCAGAGAATTATTTACTTATCTTTTTAAGACATGATATTATTTCTTCATATGTTGAGAATACATGGGAGAAAAGTTCCCTTATAAATTTTGTCTTAATATTGTGAAAGATATGATCCTTCTTACTCTTTGGATCATACATATTGCTGGAGTTCACATTCCTTCTACTTGGCGCCATTTCTATACAATAGCATAAACTAGTTCAGTTTATGAATTGCAATGAATAATTCCAAACTTGTAAAATACCTAATGTAAATTGAATGGTTTATGTATATAATACATAATCATAAAGATGTTTTAATTGAGGAATTATATACTCATAAACCCTTCATAATTATTTGTAAAGAAAATGAGAATTATCCTAAGCATATCCCCCGTGAGTGTCGTAACCAAGAGTGTAGTAAGACCCATTGTCGTGCACCAGTTCCCATTAAAGTCTAGATCAAAGCGGTGTTTTTATGTTTTACCCCTAAGTACATATATTCCAGAGCCACCTCTACCTGCTCGTATCCAGATAGAGATGTATTTCTTGGAAAACTCACAAAATCTCTACAATACCAAAATTCTAGGAAGTTATTCTATACTAATCTGCAAAGTCCATCTTAGTTTTATGTGCTCTAATCAGAGTTTATCTAAATCTAGCTTCCAAGGTTTGTACTAAACCTCCCTCTGATACCAACTGTAATGCCCTGACCCCAGTTACCCAGAGTTGGTGCATTATTAAATAACATTGGCATGATCACAAAAGACCAAGTCTTGAAAGACCGATTAGTTTAGTAGCCTTGGAATCACTAGACACATTCATAAGGTTTACAATACATCACAAAGTGAAAACTACAATAATATAGTCTCCATAGTCCACACTCATATCCCTGTAGTTCAGTCATAAAATATTTCTTCACATCCTGGAAAAAATAAAACGTAGAAAGGGGTGAGCTCAGATGCTCAGTAAGGATAAAAATATAGCGGAAGCTTTCATAAATAAGCATAAAAATTTGAGGCAATGTATAACTAAAACAAAAGCCTTTAAAATTTGAACTTCAGGATAATATGGGAAAGATAAAATGAAATAATACCATTTACTTATTCACATGGATATTCTACTAGTAGAATAATCAAATGCAATATCCATAACCACTTTCTTAATGATGGAATGCATAATGTCAGACTATCATAACCACGTAGCCAAGGCCTCGTTCCAAGACTACAAATAAGATTTTGTCAAGGCCTTGTGCCAAGACACTAGTTTTTCTCATGATATCTACCGATGCATCGAGGAGCTATAGTGGGCTCCACCCGTCACTTACTAAGTGCAGTGCATTCATCATATGAATAGGTTTGAACATAACATAAAAAGTTGTATTAAAACTAGCATACGAAATGTCAATACTTTCTCTATAAACCATGAATGGTATAAAAATAACACATCCACAGTCAAACATATCACAAAACCTTCAATACAATATGGAAGTTTTGTATCATAATAAATCAACTTCCAATAAGTTTAAAATCCATAAAAGGATGTTGACATAGATGAAATCAAATCTATTTGAGAGAAATATCTCTTTTTTGAAATCATTTAAAAGTCACACATTTATAAAGGAAGTAATTTAAAAGAGATTTTTGAATCAAAGTGTCCCATACCACTTTGAAACTTTTGAAAAGAAATATCATTTCAAAACATTCATGTCCATATAAATAAATCCTTAAAATCATTTTGAAAACATGGACATTAATTAAAAAGATTTAGAAAGATAAATCTTTAAAACATTTAAAATCCTGATCTTGATAAAGAGTACCTTTCAAAAATTCTTAAAATATTCATTTTGAAATCATTTAAAGCTTAGACAATTATAAAATAAAACATTTACTTTTAAAATATTCTTATAATCTTTTAAGGGAAGCTTCGAAGATTTTACAACAGTGAAACATAGCCGCACCCGCCATATAAGTTAAAAAAAGACATTCTTACCTTAATTTTGTCGAAAAGGTTAAAAGGACCTTGTTTGAAAATGAAGTAAAGATTCCTTTATAAACTTCTTATAAAAAGTAAAACAAGGGTATAAATGAATTTAACCCATATTCTTTAAAACGGTAAGAATGTTTTGAAATACATTTTTAAGAAACATGGATGCGGATGATAAAGAGGTACCAGTAGATAATCACGTATAAACAACCTTAGATAATGAAGAGATTGTGAAATAACCCTTACCTTGTAATTTTCCTTGGATGAGGGTAGGTTAACCTCCTGTATAATGGTGAAATAATTGTTATTAAATTATAAAAGAATCATATACATTAATATGATATCATATATGATCTTTAAACATTGATTTGTTAATAATATCTTAGTATTATCATCGTTTCGGGTGTTAACAGACTCATTTTCCTTTATATTATTTGTCATGTGAGCCATATTTTTTATGGATGGAATGTATATTATTCATATCCAGAATGATATCATGTCTCTAAAAATTATTTTTAATCATCATATGAAATTTAGTCTTGAATGGATTCGATGGGGAATGAATCTCATCACGTTCGTGGAGACGGTAGTCTGTACGTACGCACGAGCGACAATATCATTCTTTTGATATTAAAATAATATATAATTGGATGGTATATCATATATACAGAATCATTATCATGTTATATTTATTATTTACATAAATTAAATATCATTATTATACCCATCCAAATAATAATGTTTTTGAATAACAATTACACCACGACGTGGAGACGGTAAGTCATACGTACGCACGTATGGTGACATGCCATTAAAAGGATGGATATAATACTGAATATGGTTGTACCATATTTATAATAACATAAAAGTATATAGAAGATACTGGAATTATTATTTTATAATGGAAATAACAAAGAAAGAAGAAGGTGAAGAAGAAAGGAACTTGAAAAAGGGTGGTGAAAACATTATCTCTTCTTCAGGTTCTTCCTTTTGATTTGATCAAAAGGGCTCCTTAGGTTGGCTTTCTGATCAAAATATTTCCTATAGGTTGAATTGAGGGAAGTTTAGAGAGTATTGGAGCTGGTTTTGGCCGAACCAAAAGGCTTTGAAGGTGTGAAGAATTGGTTGGAAGTTGTGTCCTTTTATAAGGGGGAGGAGGGACTCTTTACGAAAAACTTAAAGTATTAATTTATAATAAATTTATATTTGGTTTATAATGGCTCTAAAGTGGATTATTAAAAGTATAATGTGGTTATGGGTCGAAATCCATTCAACCAATAGATTTTAGACAGGTTTGGGTCATTATATTAACCTTATCTTTTAGTTTTAACTCTTAGTTAATTAGTTTGACATTTACCATGTCACTTTCTATTTTTATATTATATAGTTAATAAACTTACTATATACATCCTAGAGACCCCAAAGTGGTCCATTAATGATACACCTATCATGATATAAGTCCTTTGGCCAAACCTTATATTTTTAGGAATACAATATCAACTAATAATATAATATTTGTTTTAAAAACTCTTTTATGTCAATTTTGAAACTATTTTGTATTTGATTTTTGTGAAAATCATAACAGCATGATTACTTATAAAACCCATAATTAAATCAATAATAACATGTCATATTAACATATAAAATTAGTGTAATTCATAAAAAGTCTCAAATTACATTTATTTGGATATTTATATTATCAATTATTTTAATATTTTATTAATTAGGTAATTACTGCATCACCGTTGTGTAATAAATAAATTAAAATATTTAATGTCTAAAAATTATAAATAAAATACCATTATGTATGAAATATTTTTATATTTCTAATTAATATTTACAATCGAATTTATCTTATGTATAACCCTATATTAAAAATGTTTTAGTAATTAAACTTTGATTTTAACTCTTTTAACTCTTCTTTGAGTTAAATAATAATTAATGTCCTAATCTAATCCAAGTGGACCTAAATGATAATATTTTATTCCTAAGGTTTTTTTGGTAGAGATACACTTGTCCAATAGAATTAGGACATGTGTTAGGTTAATATTAATATCATTTTTACCCTTAATTACCCTATTTACTTTTAACCGTGGTAAATAAAAGTAAAAAGTTACTATTCACCAAAAATTATTTTCATCTCATTGAACCACATTTTAATCCTTGATATTAACCTTGTCTCTTGGATTTTCTAAATTCCACTCACAGAAGTGGTAAAATTAAGTTTTATGTGAATTTCCAAATTCTCCTAGGAGATGGGTAAAAGACGGTGAAAAGTTCAATAAAATATTTATAAGCCTAAAATTCTTATAAACTAAATCCAATGAACTAAATTGAACATATATAGGTATTATGTATCTATTTTTACCTAAAATAAATTTAAATAAAATAAATAATTATTTAAATAAAAAGTCGGTTTTAACCAATAACTCAGTGTTTTTCACTATTCATCAAAAATCGAAAGTTTTCAGAAAAGTACCAAAATTTAACCCTAAGCTAATTTCGATATTAAAAATCCAAAAATGAAGTCTATTTTACCAAATTGAAAACATAAAAGTTGAATTTATTTATTTAAAATTAATTTCCACTGGCAAAACCAAAAGGCGTATTTTTAAGAAATAATAACTATCAAAAGTTTGACACTTGTTTATATCCAATTTTAAAGTGAAATTACTTAAAATGACCATCATTGGATTAAATTTTAAAAATATAATCTATTTATATTTCCAAACCATTAAAATGTATAATTTAACACTATAAATTATTTTTATTAAAAAAGTTGTTTTTTGTTAAAATATAGTATTTTTTCACTATTCACCCAAATATGAAAGTTATCAAAAAAACACCAAAAATTTATTGAAACTAAATTCTTATGTCCCGATTATAAAGAAGAAGTTAGTTTTGTCAAATTTAATATATAAAAGTTTCAAATATTGGATTTAAAAAGGCTTCTCCATTAAAAGGTGGTAAAATTGCATTTTTTGAAAAATACTTCTTTTTTCTGAAAAAAATAAATTTGTTCTTAAATTATGTCTTAGAAACTCATAATATGGATTCTAAAATTATAAGGATAATAAAAAATTTAAAATTCAGTTAATACTATTCATAACCACTTTTGAACGACTAGTTTGGTAAGTCATGGTGCGCTTGAACTCAGTGTTGCGTACAACACACACTATTGTATTATTCAAAGAGAAGTGTACCATAAAAGTTTAGGGTGTTACAGTTCATAAAAAACTGACATGGAAAATGCTTCGGAGTTGTGATTTATTATAGCGGTTTTTAAATAACCGATGTGTTATATACCTTTTCATATCTTTTATAGAATAACCTACGTAATAAACTACTCCTCCGAAGAGTTTATCCCGTCAGTTATGTTTATAACTGACGTGATAAACCAGTTTGCCTAGGGTTTTTCACATTGGTTAAATGATAACTGACGTGAAAACATATATACTATGTCAGTTATTAAATAACCTCCGTAAAAACCTATTTCATTCCATTTATTACACAGGTTATCAAAAAACTGACGTAAAAACTTATTTTCATTCCATTTATTACGTCGGTTATGAAATAACCAATGTAAAACCCATTCCCATGTATTTGTTATGTAGGTTTTCAAATAACCGACGATAAAACCCATAAACATGCATTTTTTATGTCGGTTATAAAATAACTGACATAAAAACCAATTTTTTTTAATAAAAATGTTCAACCACAACTAGTCCCTGTATAAGAAAACCTGAAAAAGACCAAAAACAGACCAAAAACAGAACAAAACCAGAATAAAACCTGACCAAAACCATCCCACCCCACTGGACAACCCTAACACACCTTTGAAAACTCCCACCCCACAGGACAACCCCACACCCCTAGACAACCCCACCCTCCTGGAAAACCCCCACCCCATTGGACAACCCTCCCACACCCCTGGAAATCCCCCCAACCATTGGACACCCCCACACCTCTGGATACCCCCCTAGACAACCCCCATCCTGGACAACCCCCCACTCCCCTAGACAACCCTCCCACCCTTCTGGACACCCTCCCATCCCCCATTGACACCTTGGACACCCCTACCCCATTGGACAGCCCTCCCACACCCCTGGAAACCCCCAACCCCACTAAACACCCCCACACCCCTGGATACCCCATGGATAGCCCCCACCCCTCCTGGATAGCCCCCACTCCCCTGGATAGCCCTCCCACCCTCCTGGACACCCTCCCACCCCCATGGACACCCTGAACACCCCCACCCCACTGGACAACCCCACACCCCCCAGAAACCCCCCACCCCACTGGACACCTCCCCACACCCCTGGACACCCCCTGGACATCCCCCACCCTCCTGGACAACCCCCACACTCCTGGACACCCTCCCAACCCCATGGACACCCTCCCACCCCCATGGACACCCTGTACACCCCCCACCCCACTGGAAAACCCTCCTACACCCCTAGAAACCCCCACCCCACTGGACACCCCCACCCATGGACAACCCCTGGACAGCCCCCACCCTCCTGGACAACCCCCACCCTCTTGGACACCCTCCCACCCCCATGGACACCCCAGACACCCCACCCCACTGGACACCCCTCCCACACCCCTGGAAACCCCCCCACCCCACTGGACACCCCTCACACCCCTAGATACCCCCAGGATACCCCCCTCCTAGATAGTCCCCACTCCCATTGACAACCCTCCCACCCTCTAGGACACCCTCCCACCCCCATGGACACCCTGGACTCCCCCACCCCACTGGACAACCCACCCACACCCCTGGAACCCCTCACCCCACTGGATACCACCACCCCTGGACACCCCCTGGACAGCCCCCCACCCTCCTGGACAACCTCCACCCACCTGGACACCCTCCCTCCCCCATGGACACCCCAGACACCCCACCCAATAGGATACCCCTCCCACACCCCTGGAAATCCTCCCACCCCACTGTACACCCCTTGATACACCCTAGATAGCCCCACCCCTCCTGGATAGCCCCCACTCCCCTGGACAACACTCCCACCCTCCTAGACACCCTCCCACCCCCATGGACACCCCCACCCCACTAGACATCCCTCCCACACCCCTGGAACCCCCAGCCCACTGAACACCCCCCACTGGAAAACCCTCCCACACCCCTGGAAACCCCCCATCCCAATGAACACCCCCACCCCTGGACACCCCCTAGATAGCCCCCCACCCTCTTGGACAGCCCCCACCCCCATGGACAACCTATACACCCCACCCCACTAGAAAACCCTCCCACACCCCTGGATACCCTCCCACCCCATTGGACACCCCGCAAACCCCTGGATACAACCTGGATAGCCCCCCACTACTCCAGGACAGCCCCCACT
The DNA here is from genome assembly GCA_963277665.1 of Viscum album. Taxonomy (NCBI): domain Eukaryota; kingdom Viridiplantae; phylum Streptophyta; class Magnoliopsida; order Santalales; family Viscaceae; genus Viscum; species Viscum album. Next base: position 139,365,815 of record OY728121.1, on the reverse strand, counting down.
CCCCTCGACAACCCTCTCACCATCCTAGACAACCTCTAACCCCCATGGACACCCTAGACACCCCACCCCACTGAACACCCCCCACACCCCTAGAAACCCCCCCATACCACTGTACACCCCCACACCCCTAGAAACCCCCTAGATAGCCACCCACCCACATGGACACCCTCCCACCCCCATGGACACCCCGAACACCCCCACCCCACTAAAGACCCCTCCCACACCCCTGAAAATCCCCCACCCCACTGGACACCCCACACACCCCTGGATAACCTCTGGAAAACCCCCACCCTTCCTGAAAAGCCCCCCTCTCCCATGGACAACACTCCCAGCCTCCTAGACACCCTGCCACCCCCGTGGACACCCCCACCCCAATAGACACCCCCACCCCACTAGACACCCCTCCCCCACCCCTGGAAACCCCCACCCCACTAGAAACCACCCAATGGACATACCTCCCACATCCCTAGAAACCCACCCCACCCCACTTGAAACCCCCACCCCAGGACACCCCCTGGATATCCCCCCACCCTCCTGGATAGCCCCCACCCCCATAGACACCCCAGACACCCCCACCACACTGTAAAACCACCCCACACCCTTGGAAACCCCCCAACCCACTAGACACCCCACACACCCCTGGATAACCCCTGAACAGCCCCCACCCCTCCTAGAAAGCCCCCACTCCCCTGGATAGCCCTCCCACCCTCCTCGACACCCTCCCACCCCCATGGACATCCTGGACACCCCCACCCCACTAGACAGCCCCCCCACACCCCTGAAACCCCCACCCCACTGGACACCCCCACACCCCTAGACACCCCCGGGATAGCCCCCACCATCCTGGATAACCCCCACACTCCTCGACACCCTCACACCCCCATAGACACCCCAGACACCCACACCCCACTCTTTCACCCTCCCACACCCTTGGAAACCCCCACCCCACTGGACACCTCCCCGCACCCCTGGACTCCCCCTGGATAGCCCCCACCCTCTTGGACATCCCCCACCCTCCTGGACACCCTCCCACCCACATGGACACCCTCCCACCTCCATGGACACCCTGGACACCCCCACCCCACTAGAAATCCCTCCCACACCCCTAGAAACCCCCACCCCACTAGACACCCCCACCCTTGGACACCCCCTGGATAACCCCCACCCTCCTAGATAGTCCCCACCCTCCTGGACACCCTCCCACCCCCATGGACACCCCAGACACCCCCAACCCACTGTACACCCTCCCACACCCCTGGAAACCCCCCCAACCCACTGGACACCCCGCACACCCATGGACAACCCCCACCTCTCCTGGACACCCCCCACTCCCATGGATAGCCCTCCCACCCTCCTGGACACCCTCCCACCCCCATGTACACCCTGGACACCCTACCCCACTGAACAACCCTCTCACACCCCTAGAACCCCTCCCACCCCACTGGACACCCCCACCCCTGGACACCCCCTGGACAACCCCCACCTTATTGGACAACCCCCACCCTCCTGGACACCATCCCACCCCGATGGACACCCCGGACACCCCCACCCCACCCCACTGGACAACCCTCCCACACCCCTAGAAACCCCCACCCCACTGAATACCCCACACACCCCTAGATACCCCCACCCTCCTGGATACCCTCCCACCCCCATGGACACCCTGGACACCCCCCACACCCCTGGAAACCCACCCAAGACTAGAATCCATACCAGAAAAACCATCAGAACTAGACCAGAAAAAGAAGTAGACCAAAATTAAACATTCACATATATAACATTCAAAACTTACAATTTCGACTAAAAAAACCTAAATCCAACCTAAACAACTACCAAATAAACAATTATAATGACAATATTCAAAATTACATTTCACACTACAAAAAAAAAATAATATCCAATCAAACCTATAAAATAATTTGACCATTCCACTTGTAAGTGTTTGAAATCTTGAGCACTATAGGGTTGAGGGTCATAAAATTGCTACAAAGTAAAAGGATAGTATTTAACATGTATAATTAATAAATCAAATTTAATATTATGGCATGTTTAAAATTAAATATTACCAGGTCAAAGTGCAAAAGTTTTCCAGTTGTAATTATTTAATACATAAATCTTAATATATAATATCTGCATTTGAAGACGCTTTGTTTTTCATGACAATTCTGTTTAAATGAGTGTAAATTAAAAATATTATTTTTATGTAAAACATAAAAAAGTACAAATTATAAATGGATATTTACCTTTACTTTTACATATTTGATATTGGCACTCCTTTTCTTTGTGTTTTTTCAAAAGTAGACCCATCCCCTATTAGAAAATAATATGAATGGCATAAATTTAAAATGCATTATAATATATACAACTATTAAGAAATTGAAATTTACTTTTCCAACATATTCTTAAAACTTTTCCGCACATTTCCATGGATAAGGCATATCTAATAAAGTGTTTTCTCCCTTGGGTAAAAAACACCTAACATGCAATGATCACGAATAAAAGGAAATTTAAGGTTAATGGTTTTTTTATGATAAAATATAATGAACTATTTGTGAGATATATGTTTCAGACCTCTCACGAAAGGCATCATCCAACAATGTGTGATTATATTCTATTTAAATATTTCATCAATATAAAGCATTCTTTGTTCCTCATCTAATGCATGTGCTTTAGGGGAAATCAAATGAGGGTCCATGAATCCGTATACATCTGTCTTCTCATTATTCTCACACATTTAATAAATATACCTAATACAAAACAAACATAGGTATACATTTTTAATAAATATAACACAGGTAAAAGGTTTTAAGACTTACATGGAAAAAATTTACACCACGTTGATGCCCAAATTATCTCCAGTAACAAGCTACATGATTTCATTTTTCATAATCCCTATATTTATTGCACGTCCACAAACATGAGATTCCATTAGAAACTCATAATGACCTGCCAAAAAATTTGAATATCTTGAAAATCTGTCAAGACTACTAGAATCTGTATTTTATGTCAAAGCCATTTTTCTTTTTTGTTGTCTATACAATATTTATTTACCTTTGAAGTATTCCTATAAAAATAAATAGAAAAATATATTAGTTTTCAAATGTTAAAACAAATTTAATAAAAAAATAAAATAAAAGATATAACATACATACCTCTATGGTAATGAGTCGCAGAAGTCTAGATGGCTAAATTAAAAAATGACCGATACTATGTCCAACTGTACTCACCTTATCTGTAGGTAATGGTACTCAAGCTGATCTATCTATAATATCCTGTACAGTGACCCTATGATGCTCTACCTCTAACTATTGATGATGAACTGTATCTCCTATACAATATACCATCCCATATTCAACTATATAATGTTGAGGATCATCAACATACAAATCACAATAAGTAGGAAGCTGCGGTGGAGGAGTAGGATAAAAAATAGGGTTCACAGGCTGAGGTGGGGGAGTGGGAGATACTGGAGGAGGTGGAGGATAAATAATGGTGTCTGTAGGGGGTGGCGGAGGAGTGGGAGCTGTAGTCTAAAATTGCCTTTTCATGTCTGAAAACATAAACTATACCGACACTCTAATATTTTCCTCCATTGTCACATTAATATTATGAACTTCAGCCTCCAAGGATTTTTTTATAAACACCCTCAATGGAAGAATTCGAAGAAATTGGAAACACTTTTCTCACTGATACACCCATCGTATATCCTCATACATGACCAGGATGTTTGGTCTTTCCCAATGCTGCAGATAAAATATCTTGCCTCCCAACAGTTGTAAATTCCCCCTGTGAGCTCTGCTCCTCAAGAGAATCCTGTATTAATTAATTGAACATTTCTATAATGATTCAAATTATATAAAGAATATAGTTAACTTAAATAAATAAAATAAATATATTACAATCCTCTCTACTATGATACTCAAATATTCCGAAAGATATTACCCATTTTTCCCATACAAGTTCTCTTCCATTTTTCATGTCTAGATGGAGGGGATGGAGGAGAAACCTCTCCAGATCTTGAAGACTCATCTCTTAGTTTTTTTTAATTTTTCCGCTGTCATTTGTTCTTCCAATAATGTATACCCTACCTGAGATAAACTATGAGGGTATACACTTTTTGATTGGATCTCCTGATGCTATTTCCTTGTTTTTTGTAAATTAAGAATAATAAATCATTAACAAAACATTAATAAGATCATTTATATTAGAAAGATTATAAAATTTTACATTTCCCTTACCAAAAATGAATCTTTTCTTCTAATTTCAACAAACTATGTTCATATATCTTCATCTATGAAAGGATATATATAACATGGATTGTCCTAACTCCTATGACCAAAAATGAAATCAGATGTGAGGGTTGATTTGATATCCCTCCATCTCCTAGAAACCATCGATAAGCATTTCTTCCTAACTCCTCCAGTGTCAGGAATATCAAATGTCATCTGATAAAGAAGTGGTAAAACATATTATACTAGAAAAATTTAAAGAATAAAGAAACAATAGCAAAAGATCTTACAAAATCATCTCCCAAAATTGAGATATTATCACTTTTTCCACACTTCTCCAATCATCATACAAAATACTTACTTTGCTCTTACCTTGAGTTGATAAAAAACTCTTAAAATATTTTGCATTTGGACCTCTAGGCATATCATTCTCATCAAAATAAATGAGTATCCTTAGGTCCTATGTACGGGAAAGTGATAATTTTGGTAAACGTGTTCATCCACATTTACCAACTCTTGAACTCTTCTTTTTCTTTATGGGAGCACATGAGGAAGATTGAGGAACATCAAGAGGAGCATGTGAATGTTATTCCCCATAGGTATGATAATTATGCTCATCTCTAGAATCATGTGGTTAATCAACTGATTGATCTATCATTATCCTTCAAATAAAAAAACAAACATTAGTTTACAAATATAAAAATTCAAATACTACAATACGAATGTATACATAAAATGGAAAATTTAACTAAGTTACATAATAGTAAACAAGGTTAATATGGTAAGCATGTTAAACAATGGTAAACATACTAAACTATTGTAAACATGGTAGTGTAATTTTCATTCAACAAAATCAATAAATATATAAGTTACGTAAAGTTAAACTATGGCAAACTATGGTAAACATGGTAAACATGTTAACCATGGTAAACATGGTAAACATGGTAGACATGGTAGACATGGTAAACATGGTAAACATGGTAAACATGGTAACCATGGTAAAGTAATTTTCATTCAACAAAAACAATATATATATAATTTATGTAGTGGTAAACATGATAAACTAAACTAAACAAAAATAAAATGAATAAAAACTTTTACTTATTTGTTTTAATACATGTTTTAATAAAGAAAAAAATTACAATATCTAACATTTTATGAAAATAATAAATGTAAAAAATAAATAAACATATGTTACCTGAAATATTAGGAATGTAAAAATGGATTGTTTTCCCAAATTCCTTCGTCATGATTGTTCCTTATGGCACAAACCATGTGTTCAACATGCTTATCATTATGTTCTTCTAATCTTTCCATGGAAGTAGGGATATCACATAAACCATCATCTTCATCAAGTTGATCCTCACCAACATATTTTTTTTCCATTGTAAAACAACATACCAATGCTTATCTGATTGATCAATTACATAAAAAATCTATTTTGCGTGTGTTTCCATTATAAAATAATCTATTGTGTCTTTTAATCTATTCATATTAACAATTTTCATTCCAAATTCATCGTTTCTGACATTGTTGTTACCGATAAACCATTTGCAGGTAAAAATAGGAACTTTAATTTTAAAGTAATCAACCTCCCATATTTCATCAATGACTCCATAATATGAAGTTGATGAAAAAATTGGGTTTTTTTTCTTTAGAAATTGAAAAATTCATTGCTTCTGCAAACACCAATACACCACTATTCTAAACTGCACTTCTATTGTCTAGATCATTTTCTATGAAATGTATAGCCATTAATGTCATAACTGGACCATGTTATCACATTTAAAAATGGACCACCCACTAACCATCTTAATGTCTCTGATAAATATGATCCACCATTCAAGGCCTTTTTAAACCATGACAAAAATGTTTTGTTGTGCTCGTTCAAAATCCACATTTCTTTCTTCTTTGGATTAATTTGTTTAAACTCATTAATATGCAATGTGATATACGGTTGAGCATCAACTATGTTATTCAAGATGTATAATTCTAAATTCTTTATCTATTCAGCTGACAATGATTTGACTTTCAAGATACGAATCCCCTTTCCCTCATTGTTAACTCGTTCATGGTGAGATGGAGGCAAACCTATGTGCTCCGCCACAACCAAGTAGCTCGTACAAAACTCCGCAAACTCCTCAGAAATATACTTTTCAATAATGGATGCTTCAAGTAAATATGGATTCTTAACATACCCATTTAATATTTTCATATACCTTTCAAAGGGATACATCCAATGAAGATATACAGGTCCATAAAGCTTTATTTCTCGAACCAGATTAATCATTAAATGCACCATTATATCATAAAAAGATGGAGGAAAATAAATTTCCAATTGAAAAAGTATATAAATTGCATCCTTTTCTAAAATTTTCAAAGCATTCACATCAATCGCCTTATTATAAATTGAATTGAAAAAATAACACAACTTCATTATAGTATTTCTAACATGGATGGGAAATATTCCACACAATACAATTGGTAGAAGTTATTGCATCATGACGTGACAATCATGAGATTTCATACCTATCAACTTCAAATCCTTCAAAGAGACAAAATTTTTTACATTTGAAGAATAACCTTGAGGCACTTTGATATCATGAAGACATTGAAAAAAGATAATTTTCTCCCTCTTGGATAATATATGACAAGATCAGGGAAGAAATGTTTGTCTTCCATTAGGAGTGGGAGCTAACTCCAAACATATTCCCATTGATAGTAAGTCTAATCTTGCATTCAAACCATTTTTTTTCTTTCCTTTAATATCTAGAAATGTTCCAATCAAACTATTTTAGATATTCTTCTCTACATTCATGACATCAATATTATGTTTCACTTCATGATATATTCAATATGGTAGCTCAAAAAATATTGACCTTTTCTTCCAAATATGTCTATCATTACCAGATTTCTGTGGCTTTTTCTAATGTTGCATCAAGGTTTTCCACCCTCTCAAAATACACATCAGGGGATAAAGGTTTTTCAGCAATATAAAATTCTTTTGAGCCATTGAATTCCTTTTTTAGTCTTCTATAAGAGTGATCCATAGGAAAAAACTTTCAATGACCCATGTACACTGTTTTCCTCCCATGATGCAATTGACAATATGACGCCTGTTGTTTAAAAAATTGGACATGCTTTATGCACCTTAACACTGTATCCAAACAAATTTCCATATGCTAGGAAGTCATTTATAGTGAACATAATCACTGCATGGATTCGAAAATATTCCATTTTATAAGAATCATACAACCTAATACAATTCTCTCATAAAAGTTTCAAATCATCAATCAATGGTGACAAGAAAACATCAATATAATTTCTGGGTTGCTTCGGATTGGAGATCATTATACTCAACATGACATATTTTCTATTCATATAAACTTTAGGAGAGAAGTTGTAAATTACCAATAAAATAGGCCATGAACTATGTGTGATAATGAGGGTTTGATATGGATTTATTCCATCTGCGCACAACCTTAGTCTTAGATTTCTAATTTCATTTCCAAATGAAGGATACTAATCATCAATTTTCTTCCATTACAGAAAATCAGCTAGATGATGTATTTTTTTAATCACATATCCACTCATCAGCATGCCATATTAAACTTTTTGCATCATGTGAATTAGAAAATAAATGTTTAAAATGATGAATTATAGGAAGATACCAAAATACCTTGGAAGGGATCTTTGTAATCTCTACATCAAACTATGATTTTTCTTTCAACTTTTACCATGATGTCCCACATTTAGGACACTATGATATAAATTCACATTGTTTCCTTATATCATAAAGTCATTCGTACATGCATGTATTTTCTTATATCCCAATCCCATTGGGTATAATATTTTCTTGGCCTTATAATGTGAATCTGGAAGATCATTGTATTTTGGAAGAATCTCTTTCAACAATTGTAGTAGTTCTATAAAAATTCTGTCACTCCATCCATGTTTCTACTTCCGGTTAATCAATCTTAACACTGTCGAAAAAACTGTAAAATCCATACAACTAGGATACAATGGTTTTTCAGCATCACCATATAGACGTGAAACTGTCAGTTCTATCTCAATTTGTTTTGCAGCAATATCACAGATCATTTCTTCAATTCCATCAGAGTTACCATCTTGCAAATCATCATCATCATTAGATCCAAAATTTTGTCCAGTTTAACCATGCCAAATCCAAGGGCTATAAATCAGATTAAAACCATGAAAAATCAGATAATATTTGATCTCTCTACTTTTCAACTTCTTTATATTCACACATTTCAGGCATGGACAAAAAAATGTCACTACTTGGAACATTTCGTTTAGAAAATTCCAAAAAGGAATCAACACCTTCCTCATATTCATTACTCATTCGATGTTCCATAACCCAAATTCGACTTATTATTACCTATAATAAATATCAAAATTATAAATCTTGTTAAGATAATAAAAATATATATTTAGATGAAAAATATCATAATTTGAATGTAAAACAATTTTGAAATATAAAACAAATACATGCATATTTGAAAAAAATATGCATGAAAATAATTTTAAAAAGAAAATATAGTTAGATATAATAGTTTTAAATTCATATTGGATCCTTTCTTCTTAAGGTACATCAATAATACATCCTGATGCAACTGGATACCAAATTCACCTTTTCGTAAAAAAGAAATATGAAGTGTAAATATTAAAATATGTATATAGTCACTACTGAAAATTACACATATCTCAATGATTTGAAACCATTGGGATAGCCTCTGAAACCATTGGGATAGAATACCCCAACGGTTTCACACACTGTTGGCATGATGTTCGTTGCAATAGCCCTATACCAAAAATTCTACAGGAACCGTTGGTATAGAATACCTGAAGTTAAAATATTCCAACGGTTTCAATGAAACCGTTGGGATATATATATATACCAAGGGGGTTTCCAAAGGGGTAGGGGCTGTCTAGGGGGGGTGGGGGTTGTCCAAGGGGGTAAGGACTGTCCAGGGGGTAGGGGCTATTCAGGGTGTCCTAGGGGGTAGGGGGTGTCCAGGGGATAGGGGATGTCCCTATGCGTTTCATTTAAATAAAATATTCATTTCCAACTAGTTTGAAATACAGGAAAATAAACATAGATTTTCTAAACATAATCTCCATGAAAAAATTTAATATCAAGAATTCAATTTTACCAAAGTGACACACCACAATTAGAGAGCATAATTAATAATGACATAATGAGGGAAATAGGTAAGTAGTATTCAAGTAACCATACTAGATGAGGCACCTAGATTATCCTCCATGAATAAACAAGTGTTAGAGAACATGGTAATACCTAGGAGATTAGGAGAAAATTTAGAACATATTGTAACCTAATCCATCCTTTTGGCGTGCCTGATGCAATCAAACAACCCTAACACACGAGGGGAACCATCCCTAAAGCAGATAATGTTTATACTAAGGGTCAATTTGACAGAGCATAATCTTAAACTAGTGCATCAAGAATTCTAGAATAATCCAATACCAATTCTAGGTTACCATGTTATGTCTAAAATGGGGGTGATATGAGGAGTATAAAACAATTAACCATATATAAAGAATAAGCACAAGACACACATAAGCCACACAACCACAAGAATCACCCTAGAACACCAATACAAGGAATTAACCTTGCCTTGGGGACATAAACGCATAATGGAAGTCCCATAACAAGGAAATTCCCATTCCTTTTAATAATGATAAGGCAAGAGACACATTACAAGGAGAGTTTTCCAAAGAAAACCCACTTTTTGAAAGTGCCAACCGGGCCACACCCATTATTTTAAAAGAAAAACGTTTTCAAAAGTATCCAAACACACCATTTAGGAATCCATGAAATATTTGAAACACATTTTAAAAGGCACAACATCATTTGGAAATCATAAACCACTTATAAGGGCCAACCATTATTTTAATCAAACTCTTTTTGTGCAGGGATAGGTAAAATAATTCCACAAAATTTAATTCAATGGGAATGAAACTTTATTTAATTCAAGTAATCTTTCCAAAAATTATATATTTTAAAAAAGCATCAAATCAAGGTATAAACATCAAGAAATCAATGATTCTTAAATTTAAAGTCCAATACATAGGGAAACATACCTCAATCCAAGATGCCTCCAATGATGACCACTCCAAATGGCTTTAAGAAGGTCCAAATGAGCAAGCAATACCAAGAAGAACCATAATAAGAAAAAACACTAAATTTAGAAATAAAGAAACAAGAACCCTAGACCAAAGGAAAAAATGAAGAAGAACAACTAAGAGGAAAAAAGAGGAAGGGAGAAGATGGAGAAGGAAGATATTATATGAAAAAATCACCCCCAAACTTATAGAAACCACTTGGAATCACCATTGGAAAAAAGTGAGAGGCATGAATAAAAGGAGGAGGATACTCCTAGGGTTTCATGTTCCAAATGGGGGAGAAAGAGGTGTTTTGGTGTTAAAATTCGATAGGGGAAATGGTAAAAAATACATTTTTAAAGAACTTGGGCACTGTGCACGGTTAGGCTGCACCCCTCTGGACACCCCCACCCTCTAGATACCCTCTACCCCATTGGACAACCCACTCAACCCCCTAGACACCACCCCCACCCCCCTGGACCCCCCAAACTTCCCCTAGACACCACCCCACCACCTACCCACTTGGACACCCCCTGGAAACCCCCACCCCCTGGAAAACCCCCTCACCCCTCTCAACACCACCCCCACCCCTGGAAACCCCTACCCCATTAGAAAGCCCCCAACCCCCTAGATACCACCCCCACCCCTACCACTGGAAAGCCCACTCACCCTTGGACACCACCCCCACCCCCTTGGACAGCCCCAACCCTCTAGACAACCCCCACCCCTAGACATCCACCCATCCCTCTAGATAGGCCCCACCCCCCATGGACACCCCCACCCCCTAGACACCCCTACCCCCTTGGACAGACCACTCACCCCCTGGACACCACCCCCCACACCCCTGGACACCCCTACCACCTTGGACAACCCCCTCACCCCCTAGACACCACCTCCAACCCCTTGGACACCACCAAACCCCTTGGACAACCCCAACCCCCCTAGACACCCCTAACCACTTGCACAACCCCCACCCCATTGGAAACCCCCTGTACATGCACACACACATGATAGAACACACAAAAATCGTAAAATTACATGATATCACTTCCATAGGTTTATTTTTCCAGAAAATAATCTATCATGGTATAAATGGACACTATGAAACTTACCATGATATCAAGAACAAAGAAAAATAACATCTAAAAAAATTATTTTAGGGCATCGTGGAAAATAAAAACTGAAACTGAGCCATGTGAGGCTTACTTGAGTGTTGTGAGTCGACTTGATAGATCTGATGATAATAAATATGAAGAATGATGTTGGAAAAATGAGGCTAGAGGGAACGACTTTGAATAATTATTTCTAGGTTTTCTGCATGAGAGTGACAAGTTTCAAGTCACCCGATCGAAGAAAATAGAATAACTAAATACAGGGTGCGATAAATCATTTAAAAGATTTATCACGTCGGTTATTTAATAACCGACGTGGTAAAATATTTTTTTAATATTTATAACATCAGTTATTTAAATGTAGAAAAAAATTTATCACATTATTTATTTTATAACCGACGTTATAAATGTTTCTTTATCACATCGGTTCTTTTGATAACCAATGTGATAAATTGCAGAGATTAGCTTTATCAGGTCGGTTATTTTATAACCGATGTGATAAAGTGCTGAGATTCGATATATCATGTCAGCTATAAAATAACCAACTTAATAAATCTAATCTTAATTTTTATTACATCGGTTATAAAATAACTGTCATAAAAAATTGATTCTCGTCGATTTATCACGTCGGTTATTTTATAACCGAAGTGATAAATTTATTTTTATAGCTTTGCACGTCGGTTATGTAGAACCGACGTGAAAAATACCGATGTGTTAAATGCTTTTTCCACTAGTGTACCTATAGGTACAAGTACATGTTTAGATGAATTGTTTTTTTAAGCATGATTGATTTTTGTATGACTCATGTTCTATTTAGTGTTGTAAATGGATATGAGAGATTGATCTTTTTCATTTAGACTTATGTTTCCAGGATCATTTTATACTATTCACCTTCATATGATTTGTAAATATTTATCATTTGGAATTCACTCTCTTTGGATCATATTAGTTTTCTTGTATTTTAGTTTATTAATAAAATTAGGTAAACCAAATCCCACTAGTCTTCTTAGAACCCTGATGCTATTCTCCAGACTTTGGTGATCGAGAGGTGAAAATGAGGTCATGTAGTGCTCTATCCTAGTACTATTTAGGTATCTTGGTCACAATCACTAAACCACATGTACTTTTTTTCTTACATAAGATCTTGAATCATATAGGTTTTTTTACTTATAAATTTATCTCTTATATCCCTTAGTTTAAGATCCTTACCTCTTACTCCATATCAACCATTTATAGTAATTAATTATGGTTTTTTAATTTAAATTGTTGATATAAAGGATTTAAATATCCATAGTCTTATTTGCGGTTATTTTCCCATCTAGAATAGTTTATCAATTTGATCCATCCAAATTAGTTTTATGTAAGATTATGCTGAATACTATAAGTTAATAGATTAATTTTTTGAGACTTTATAATAAATTGAATGTGAGTGATGAGTTTTTTATTTTCTTGTATCTTTTATAATGAAAATGTTTTTAGTATTCTCCCATAGATGTATGGAATTATCCGAACCACATAAATATTCATTTTCTATTTGGTTATATTTTGTGTGAAGTTTGTTAATAGAGTCTTTGTAGTAATTTGGTGATATCACTTCCTAGTTCCATTACATAGACTCGGTGAAGGCAATTATCAGACAAACCTCTATTCAATAGGATTATGGAGCTTTCCACTATAAAAGTTTAGGTTCATCATAAAAATTTATATCCATTGTATATCACAGATTTTATGGAGATTTAAAATCATTTATTATGATGTGTTATTTGGATATTTCAATTTTATTAGATGTTATATTCCTCTATCTGATTATTTCTACCTGATAACCACCATGGGCTATTGGGAAAAAGTGTCTTTGAAGATTTTTTTGATCTAATCCTAGAATTTTTCCAAATATTTAACATTTATATATTTTTTCAACTAGTATATATGAATCTATTTCCCTATTTATTAATAGTTATGTGTTTTAATTTCTTTAATATTATGTAGGAACATTGTGATATACTTGGATAAAAGTTGGATCACATTACTGAGGAACACACCTCAATATGTTAAGGGTTTGGAGGAGTTTTTAGATTTTTCAATTTCCAATCGATCCATTGAAGGGAGAATAAGATGTCCATGTTTTAAATGTAAATTTAGAAGATGGTTGAAGAGAGATGAAGTTTATGGACATTTAATATTAAAGCAATTCCCTAGTCAATATTTTTGTTGGATTTGTCATGGAGAATCGAACGTTACAGAAATGTTAAGCACTGATTCCAATCCACATAATGAGCTCTTAACATCATCGATAATGGGAAATTAAATAAAAAACCTTATAAATGATGCATTTGGCACTACAAGATACCACCATCAACATCAAAACATACTAGAACAACCAGATGAGGGTGCTACAAATAGAAACATGACAAGTGATGTTTTTGAGACTTTAAGACAACCTGATGAAGATTGTAACATATCATTGGATCCTCCTCTTAATTATGTGGATACTAATGTAAGATAAAACTTCACTGAGGAAAATACGTTTCATAATTTAGTTGATGATGGAAATCAAGAGTTGTATAGTAGATGTTTGAAATATTCAAAACTTTCTTTTTTCTACTGAAGTTGTACCATATCAAATGTCTATGTGGAATTACAAATAAGGAAATGTACATGATATTGGAATTGTTTCATTATGAATTTCTTGAATCAAACATCCCAGAGTATTTTTATGATATGAATAAAGTTGTTAACAGGATTGGTTTGAATTATACAAAAATACATGCGTGTCCCAATGATTGTATGCTTTATTGACGAGAGGATTCAAGTAGACAGGATTGAAAATAATTTTCTTCTTTTAGATGTCAGTAAATGGGTGATGTTGGAAGTCTAAATCAATATAATACCATGAAAAAGAAGAAAAGGAACACACCTACAAAGGTTTTTTCATTACTTTCCTTTAAAGCCTCGATTGTAAAGATTATTCATGTCATCAAAAACCCCCGAACACATGAAGTGGAATTTTGTAGATAATAAAAATGATGGGTTAATGAAACATCCATGAGATTCAAAATCATGGAATACATTTGATTAATTACATCCAGATTTCTCAGCTGATCCTAGGAATGCTCGATTAGGATTGGCTGCCGATGGATTCAACCCATTTGGGACTTTGAGTACCTATTATAGAATTTGTTCAGTTGTTTTGATCCCTTACAATCTACCTCCATGGATATGTATGAAAAAATTTTATTTTATCATTTTGATGATTATTACTGGGAAAAAAATTCCTAGAAATGATATCAATGTATACTTTTAGCCTTTAATTGAAGAATTACAGGAGTTATGGGGAAACAATGTTGAGACATTTGATGCTTCTTCTAAAACAATGTTCAAAATGAATGCTTCTTTTATGTGAACCATTAGTGACTTCCCTAGGCTTGGGAATTTATCTGGTTAGAAAACTTACATGGGTTTGGCTTTCCCTGTCTGTAACTTTGATTTTGATCCCAAATGGATACCTCACAGTAGAAAATGGTGCTTCTTGTGCCATCAAAGATTTCTCAATGCATCTCATAGATTTCGGCTGAACAGATCAAAATTTAATAGTTTCATTGATCATGGACCACCTCCTAAGATGTTAAATGGTTATGAAATATTGACACAAATTAAAAAATTTAAAATAGAATTTGGGAAGTTTTATCATTTGAATGATAGTAGGAAACAGGTTCGAAGTCCATCGTCAAGTGAAATCGGAATGCAACAATGTAAGAAAAAAAGTATATTCTTCAAACTTCTATATTGGGAATTTAATTTGTTGCAGAATAATCTTTATGTGATGCATATTGAGAATAATGTCTATGAAAATTTTATCTTCACATTGCTTAATGAGCATGGAAAGTCAAAGGATCATCTCAATGCTTAGAAATATTTACAAGTAATGAACATAAAACATGATCTCTGGTTAGATGAGAATGAAAAGTATTCTCCAACATTTTTTTCAATGAAAAATAGGGATAAAGATACATTCCTTGGAATATTAAATCTTGTGAATGTATCTGATGGGTATTCAAGTAACATCTCGAGGTGTGTTGACTTAAATAATCATAAGTTACATGGATTGAAAAGTCACGATTCACATATTTTGTTATAGTAGTTACTACCATTGGCATTGCGTACATTATTACTTTAAAACATTATTGTTGTTGTACTCCAATTCTTACATTTTTCAAGAAACTATGTGAGAAATATCTACATATATTTGAGCTTGAAAACCTTCAGGAGAGGTTTTTATTGAAAATTTGTGCAATGAAGATGATATTTCCTCCATTTTTTTACTGTCATGATGCATTTAACTATGAATTTGGTTGAGTAAGATAAATTATGAGGTCCTGTTCATTATCAATGGATGTATCCAATTGAGAGGCACATTATTTATATGTTTTTCAATTATGTAAACAATTTTTGGCACTTAATTAAATGCATAATTATGTTTGTTTTTTTATTTCATAGATATCTTTGGAATTTTAAATCATACGTGAGAAATAAAGCTCAATCAGAAGGATTTATTACTGAAGGCTATTTGTAAGAAGAGTGTCTTAACTTTTCTTCTAGATACTTGGATGATATTGAGACAAGATATAATTGAGTTGGACGTGTTGAAGATACATCGAATCAATCTCAAATACAAGGGAAATCAAAAATATTTCTTGCTATTGGCCAATCAGTTGGGAGGACCTCAAATGTTACACTGACAAAAATGGTATTATTACAGGCACATAGATATGTGTTGCTAAATAGTGAAATTGCAGATCCATTTATTAAAAAGTTGAGGATACAAACAAAGAGATGAATGAGAGGCTGGACATGAAATGAGAAATATATAACGAAAGATGTTAATAAAGAGCTTGCAGAATGGTTTGCACGACATGTAAGTTTCTAAATATTGCAATAAATACGAATATTAAGTTGACACATATATTTTGTAATTCTAATAAGTATATTTCTTTTTTCAGATCATGAATACTAATACTCGAGTAGATTTGTTAGAATATTTGAAGTTTCATTCTCAAGGTCCTCTAAAACAAGTTATAAAGTTCAACGCTTACAACATGAATGGATTTAGATTTTGTACAATCGATCAAGAAGAAGGTTTGAAAACACATAATAGTGGTATATTTACATTTTCTAAAGTGGGATACTATGGAAATATGGCTGATATTATTGAATTAAACTACAATATTAATTTTTTAGTTGTTTTATTTAAATTAAATTGGGTTGATATTATTAGAGGTGTTAAAAGAGATTCCTTGCAATTTACTTCTGTGAAATTATCTCACTTGATGGATGTTGGTGATCATGAACTGCATGATCCATATATCTTATCATCGCAAGAAAAATGGTATATGATGTGAATAATGTTGTGGATGAATGGTATAGTGTAGTTTCTCATGTAAAACAAAGAGATTTGTATGATATGGGTGATGAAGTAGAATATTTAAACTCTGACATTGAATCTCATCAACAACAAGAATTGAAATTATTTTTCCACCATGATATTGAAAATATTAGTATCGCAAGGATGAATGAAGTGGATGAAGTAATGGAGCAGAAAACCAATACGATTTAAGGAGAAAATGATTGTATGTATAGTTATGAATTTCTTTAGCAGCCACTTATTTTATTTATGCAATCATTAATTATCATTATTATGTATATTTTTTTTGTTAGTACTATGAATCTGTTATCTTTTTTAATTGTTTTTTCTGCATAATTTTTTTGAAATATATGTTCTGAAATTAATTTTATTTGATTAAATGACAGGAATGTCAAGGAGGAAGCGATATACTATTTCATCGACCATTACGACAGATGACGATCCATCTGTCTCCCTCCCTACGACATCTGAGCCACCATCTGCCTTCCCCCCTACACCATCTTCCCCTACACCATCTCTCACACCCTTTGTGAGTGTCCCTTCAGTATCTCATTCGTTTCCTCCTGCTTCAGGAGCCTCAGTAGTGGGGGAACATCATGCCACTTCTAATTCTTTTCCGGGATACTGGAGGGTGACTATTATAGGTACAAATTTTAATATGAATAAATTTATTGAACTTTTTTATACTGAATGTTTGTTCATTAAATATGGAAACAATGAAACTGTGGAGAAAAATATAAAATGTTCATATGTATGGAATCTTACTAGAGAGAAGATATTTGTCCCATTTGATTCATATGGAGTCCCTACGGATGATGCCACAGGATTACTCAGGCAGATTTTAGGGTATCTGGTCGTAAAGACCATTTCCCTTATGATTTCATATGATGATTGGAGACATATGCCTGCAAGTTGAAAAAATGAAGTTTTTGATTCCCAATTAAAGGTAATTTGATACATTATGGTGTAATTGAATGTCATGTTATTAATATTTTCATAATGAATTTCTATGTAAAAATGTTTTTCCACTCTGCCATTGCTGATGTGATAGCACAAAAGTGGACATTAAAAAATCTTGGAAAAAATGGAATGACTTTAAATGGATATTGTGGGGAGATTTAAATGATACTTTGTTGACTGCCCAACAGATGTATGACAAGATACTCGATGGGGTACCCAAAGAGCAGTGGAAAGTTTTTGTTGACAGACATCGTGATAAGACATGAATTGTATTTAAATATATATTACTATAATAATATCATTTTACATTTATACATGTATATGAATATCATATGGCATTTAATACATTACTATTAAATTTCATTTTATTTTTTTCAGGATCTTTCAAGAAATAATGTATCAAGCCGGGCTAAGCAGGTCATCCCTCACACTAGGGGGTTAAAGAGTTTTTCTAGAAGCCAATATTCTCTGGTAATATTTTCATTAGTTTAAATATTTATAAGACAATATTATTTGTTTAATATATTAATTTTTTTATTTATATTTGTTTAATGCAGTCACAGAGTTTAGGGAACAAAATATCCCGAAAAGAAGTGTGGTTGAATGTTCACCAAAAAAATGATGGAAGTTTTGTTAAGGATCCTGCCAAAGAAGTTAGGGTATGAACTCATTTTTAATTATAATAACTTATTATTAGTTGTTATTATTTTAATATATATTTCTTCTAATATGACTACTATTTGATTTATAGGTAAAAATTAAAGAACTGTGGGATGCCAATCCTGCACAGTCATACTCAGTCTCCCAGGATGACCCATTTGCTAAAGTCCTTAGGAAGGAGCATCCTAGTAGAGTGCATGGGATGGGTTTGGGACCCATACCATCTAAGGTCTTTGGAAGGCCACTGGGTATTGCAGCTGCATATAGTCTAGGTTGTAGTCATTCCAAACCCCAAGAGACTCAGAGAGAGATTGTTTCTCTATGAAACAAAGTTCACGACCAGGGGGCTTAGATATTCACTTCACAGAAAGTGTTGATTGATTTATATCAGAAGACGATCAGATCTAACCCCGGTGGTATTGCATCAACTGGTGGTGAGAAAGTAAATCAAAAAAATTCAAAATCATTTTGTTTTCAAACTTTTATTAGTTTTAAGTTTAAATATAAATATACAACAGTATTTAATTTTCAATATAATGTTCTTTATGGTGGTAGTAGGAAGTAGAGATGGAGGTGGAGAGGGTGATGAGCTTTGTTTATCATCAGACCATAATTATTTATATTATTGATATTTTGGAAAAATATAGTAATAGTCAGTTTTTTTATGTATCATGTGTGGCACATAGTTTCCACCAAAAAGTTTCATGACCTAACATTTTCTTGATTTCCCATGTTTCCCTTCATGTATTTTATTGATTTTTGATGTTTCCTTTTATGTCTCGATTTATCGAGTGTGGTATGCACCATATATGTCGATTCTTTTTTTTTCATGAATCATGTTTTATGATTCATTTTTTCTAAATTTATTATGTTTTTTACCCAAGGATGAATGATCAAAAACATATCCTATAGTAATAGGAATCAATCCATTCATAGTTCTTGGAAAAGGTCCTCTATAAAAATTTGTTTCCTGTATAGGAGGAGAAGGATGAGATGTATGGGAACCATTATATGAGAAAAAATAAAAAAATTGATGTGAATGAGGAAGGGTATCGCCTTTAGGGTATGACTAGTGTGATTATAATTTTCACTAAGTCTTATTATAGGAGATCCCAACATCATTACATATATTGAAACATAATGAATGAATCCACATATAGTTTTTATATAATACCCCTATGCATATTAGGATCTTTCCTAGGGTAATAGTCATTTTTTCATACATTGGTTTATGGATAAAGAACCACATACTAAGGATCCTTATATAGATTTGGATAATATGTAGAGGAATACAAGTCTTACTAGGTAAAATTCTCTAAGAAGTTTCAAGTATTACAAGATGGACCATGCATCAAATAGTTTAACATCATGTGAAAATGACTAAAATAATCTATAGTTTAAGATTATATAAAAAATAAATTATTATATAAGGTTTAATGTAGTTTAAAATGATGTTTAAAATGAAATGAAATTGTCTTTATGCCAACCCTATGGATGGAAAACCAATGTGAATGAAGAAACCCAGTCACTAAGATAAAGTGTGGGATTTGATATCTATTTTTTGGTTTTATTTGAGATAGTAGATATATAAATCACTATGTATCCCCTAAAAATAGGAATCAATCCACACATAGTTCTTATAATTTTGGGTAAAATATGATCATCTTGACTTAGAATTGAGAAATAATAGGGAAACCAAAATAAATAGAATGAGTGTAATAGTACATACCTTTATGAAATCCCCTTTGTGCATTATCAAGTTTTGAGGATGTTTAGGAAGATTTTTTTGATGATTTTGATGTTTGAGGTGGTGTTTTAGCCTTTTGAAGGCCACCACATCTTGTGCACTGACTTGTTTGGATATGAAGAAGGTAGTTTTATGTTGGGCATGATCTTGTGTAAAATGGGATATAAAACCATTACTTGGGGGATAACATGGTGTTATGAATGTTGTCCTAGTGATTTTCTTATGCACCATGAGAATATTGAAATTACCTTGGGTGGTCATGGAATATTATAGGACCACCTATCCAAAATAGGAAACCCAAGATCACCACATTGTAGCCTTTGGGAAATGGGAACTAGGTCATAGATTCTATACATGGAAGAATATAGAAGAAACACTATGGCTTAGACCACTCCATGTTCTACGATTTTTGGGAGGACAACTTCCATTTTAAAATTGGAAAAAAGATAAAATGACAATGAGGGTTCTAGATCACAATTTTACCAAACCCACCACATGATTTTTGGATATTAACCATGTTTTGGTAGAGTCTAGTGTGATTTACTTATAAATAGGAGTTTTATTACCTCCTTGTTTTTAATTTTAAACTTTCCCTCAATTCTTAATTGAACCTTCCTCATACTCCCCATCCCTAGTCACCTACCTTGGTGTTCTAAACCACTTTAATCATATTGAAGTTATTTGATTCATGGTATCCCTATATTTCCCCATTACCCCTTTATTATCTTTTTATTATATTCAAGAGTTCATTATGGTGGTAATTTGTTTGGGTGGTTTTTGATGGAGTCTTATTATTCATTAGATTTAATAGTGATTC
Source organism: Viscum album (assembly GCA_963277665.1). Taxonomy (NCBI): domain Eukaryota; kingdom Viridiplantae; phylum Streptophyta; class Magnoliopsida; order Santalales; family Viscaceae; genus Viscum; species Viscum album. The sequence goes on along the minus strand of OY728121.1, from coordinate 139,344,727 downwards.
ACTTGAGATCAGTGGTTGCGATGTGTTGTGGTTATGAAGTATTATATTTTATATCTATTGGAATGGTTTTTTTAGGGAATTGGTAATGTGACTACTGTATTAGATGCATATTTTTTGTAAATATATCTTTAGTGGCGGTTTTTTACCACTACAAAATAAATATAATATATTTTTCCATGGTTTTAACCGGTGCTACAATTATGGTATCTTTCTATCTATAGTGGTTAAAACTGCTACTATGGACAATAATTTAGCAGTGGTTTTTACTTCTGCAAAACAGTTTTCGTATTCCTTTATTATATCACGATGATTTTAATGGTTTTAGTGGTAGTTTTCCCTAGATAAACTGATATTTATTTAGTGTTAGTTTTAACTGTCAATAAACAGTTTTCATATTCCTTTATTATATTTTGGTAGTTTTAATGGTATTAACAGCAGTTTCCACCCGACGAAACTGGTTTTTTTTTCACAGTGGTTATAACCGCTGAAAAAAACCCAGTTTTTCCAGGGGGGAAACCACCGATAAAACCATTAAAAACACCATTAAATGCACCCACTAAGATTATTACCATAAAACGCCACTAAATCTAGGAAACTGCCGCCTATTTTATGCCAACACACACTTTAGTTGTGGTTTCAAAAAACTACCGTAGAACCGTATGGAGACGGTTTAAACCGAAACTATTTCCAAAAAAACAACTGGGAAATGCTCTTTTTCCTGTAGTTCATTGAATATGAGGTATAAGGCCACAAAAATTGAATTAGTAAGGAGGAGGAACCCAAAGGGGGTGTTCCTAGTCTGTTTGAGAGATAGGGGGAGAGAATAGAGGGTTGAATTCTTAATAAATAAGAAAGGAAAAATTGGAAATTCACTTTTTATTGAATCTGAGAAGGTTGCATGGTTTTTAATATTGTTCATAAACCATGTGTAGGGAATTTAATAGCCAAAACATACTCCACATGATTTATCCTGGGTTCTATATAGTTTGAAAAACCATGCTCCAACCATTTCAGAAAGAATTAAAATATTTCAAAGGAAATTCACATGCTTGACACATGATCTACCTAATTGTGTGCAAGCCATACACTATAAGATAGAATCACTAAAATTCTTACCCGATTTCTCCTAAGATCCATATGGTTTGGCCTAAAATACATGTCGCTAATGATGAAAAACTATTAAAATCACCAAATGAATTGAAAAACCAGTCGAGGAGGGTTATCTTAACTTATTTCTCTAAACCATGCATGAAAGATCTATAGAACAAGAAAAAATCAAAAATTTTAAGTTTTAGGCTTGAAGTCCATGGAAATTTAAAAATAACCCCCCTAAACTCATGAAACCAAATGAAATATACTCTACAGTGACATAAAGTGTGCCATAATTCTTCTCACTGTGGCACTTTTCCCCTATAAATCCTCTGTTCTAAGTATAATTCTTAAGAGTGTACATTCTAAAATAGCTCTCAAGAAGAATGATGAGTCTTTAAAGAACTAGATGAATCCTCAAACAAAACTGAGCTTAATCAAGGAAAACTTGATCAATGAAAGGGTATACTGAAGTAGTGAAAAAAAATTGTTCTCACCACCTTTTAGAAATGAAATAAAATAGAGGAACAACCAAATAAATATTACCATATAATAAGAGAAAATCACTAAAAAACTTAGTTTCTAAAATATATAAAGGGAATAAAAAAATACACTAGCCAAATCCAACCATAAGAAACCGATTGAAAACCACATGGATATCACTACTTCAAGAAACAAAAAAAATAGAAACAAACTAGATCAAAAATCCATTGAACCCAAACAAGGATCCAAAAAATAGAAAACATGCCTCAATAAGAAATGACATGGCTCTAACCTAGGGTTCAAATTCAGAAAGTAAGGGTGGTCAAATCCAAATTCCAATAAATACCATCCAATGATGAATTTGATAAAAAAAATCCTATTAGCATCCATGAGCCAACCAAAAATGAAGCTAAACCCTCAATCACTCCTTCATGTACCCCAATATCTTCCCATATCTGAAATAGAAACTAAAAACCACCCATGTATACACCACAAAATGGAAACAAAAAATATCAATAATTAATATGGCATACAAATTTACCAAAAGGAACACTTCCCAAAAAAAAAAACCAAATGAGAACCCAAGAAACACTAAGATAATAACTCCTCATGCCAAAAAAACTCTAAAATTATCAAGAAAAAAAATACTAAAATGGTCTATCATCCAAAAGGGATGAAACTAAGCACCTTTAGGATACACATAATTATGGATACTCATCCGTAAAACCTCAAATTCTTCTAATCTTGACCAAGGAAATATTCTCAACCCAAGTTCACACAAGAGTTCATAATAAAAACAAATCCTCACTGGTCCAACCATAAAACCAAGGTTCATGGGTCTAAACAACAGGACCAAAAAATATCAAAAGGATACACTAAATAAGGAATACTATAGATAAATCCAAAGAACATCACTTTGAAAAGGAAACCACACATGCCACTTCATTCAGAGCTTGGGAAGTGTTAAATAAGAGGAGAAAGAACCCCTAAGATAAACAATCAACTTCCACACTAGAAATTTCTAGGAGGATTTCGTTAACTAACACAATACATAGACTCTCATATATTCATGTACCTAAAATTCCATTTTTAAAACCATGGAACTCTTAAAATTGGGACTTATTTCATTCAAAACCAAATGAAAACCATTTTACAATTCAAACCTCAAGCACTTAATTGAATTGGTTAATTTTAAAATGTTTCTAAAACTAATTTAAAAAAATATTATCTTGTTTCAAAACCAAAACATCATTTGGAGTTTCAAAATGAAATACACACTTTCCATTTGAAACATTATTCAAATTACTCACCCTTTTGAAATAGACTCACCAAGGTTAAAATAAAAATTTCAAAAAACATCGGTTTCCCTTAAAATTAGAAACCATATTTTAAAACACCTTGTTAACTTTATTTGAAAAATAAATCATATGTAAAGAATATTTCAAAACATCAAAAATGAAATCCATAATTTAAAAAAAATTTAGGAAACCAAGTTCACTTTACAAACAATCTCTAAGGCATTGTTTTAAAATCCACAATATCTTTTTTATAAAATCCATTTTTCACACACACAAATGAATTTCACATCACATGTAAAAATTAATTAACAAAGTCATAACATAATCCTCAATAAAAACTAAATTCAAAGATTCTGACATATCACAAGACTAACCATGATTCTTTTCCCAATGACCCAAGACACACTAGGCAATCTAGGGGTCAAGCAGTTTAAATAGAAAAATAAATCAGGATGAGGAACCATGCCCAACTTGGCCTCATAGTTAACGTGTAATGCCCTGACCCTAGTTATCTAGAGTTAGTTCATTATTACATAACATTGGAATGGTCACAAGGAATCAAATCCCGAAAGAATGATTAGTTTATTAGCCTTTGAAGTACTAGATACAAACATAAGTTTTACAATACATTATGAATAAAAACAACATTATGTCTCCTTTGAACACATTCATCTCCATTAGACTATCCCTATAAGTCAGTCATAATATACTTCTTCTCATTCTAGGAAAAATAAAACATAGAATGGGGTGAGCTCAGATGTTCAGTAAAGATAACAATATAGTGTAAACATTCATAAATAAGCATAAAAATTTAAGGCAATGTATACGACTAAAAAAATACTTTTAAACATAAAATTCAGCATAATATGGAAAATATAAATCAAATAATGTCATTTAATTATTCACATGGATATTCTACTAGTTGAATAATCACATGTAATATCAATATCCAATTTCATAATGATGGAATTCATAATGATAGACATCATAACCATATATTCAAGGCCCTGTTCTAATACTAAAATAAGATTTTGTCAAGCCCTTGTGCCAAGACACTAGTTTGTCTCATGAGACTTACTGATTCCTCAAGGAGCTATAGTGGGCTCCACCCGTCACTTACTAAGTCCAATACATTCCTAATATGAAAAGGTTGAAACATAACATAAAAATTATTATTAAAAATAGCATATGAAATGTTAATACTTTAACCATAAACCATGAATGGTATAAAAATAACAAATCTACAGTGAAACATATAACAAAACTTTCAATAAAATATGGAATATTTTATTATAATAAATCAACTTCAAATAAGTGTAAAATCTATCAAAGGATGTTGACAAAGATAAAATCAAAACTATTTGAGAGAAATATATCTTTATATTTTTAAATCATTTAAAAGTCACATAATTATAAAGTAAAAAATTTATTTTGAAAATATTCTTATAATATTGTAACGTAATATTCAAAGGTGATATAATGGCGGAAAATAGCTGCACCCTCCATATAAGTTAAAAAAAACATTCTTACCTTAATTTTTCGAAAAGGTCATAAAGTACCTTATATGGAATGAAATAGAAAGATTCATTTCAAACCATTTTATTAAAATTAAAAAAAGGTATAAATTAATTTAGCCCAGAGTCTAGTAAATATTAAATTTTTTTTGAAATACATTTTTAAGAAACACAAATGTGGATGATAAAGAGGTTCCAGTAGATACTCACTTATAAAAAACCTCATATAATAAAGAGATTGTAAAATTAACCCTTAACTTGTACTTTTACTTGTTATAGGGTACGTTAACCTCATGTATAATAGTTAAATGATTTTTATTAAATTATACAACAACCACATACATAAATATGTTATCATATATGATCTTCTAATATTGATTTTTAATAATATTTTAGTAATATCATTGTTTCTGGTGTTAACTGATTCATTTTCCTTTATATGTTTTGTTACATAAGTCATGTTTAATATGAATAGGATGTATTTTATTCATATAAAGAATTATATTAAGTTATTAAACATTATTTTTAATCATAAAATGAAAATTATTCTTGAATGGTTATGATGTGGAATGAATCTCATCGCGTTCGTGGAGACGGTAACCCGTACGTACGCACGAGCGACGATACCATTATATTGATGGTGAAATTGTATGTAATTGGATGATATATCATATATAAAGAATCATTAATATGTTATATTTATTATTTATTGAAATTATACTCATTATTATACCCATCCTAATGATAAAGTGTTGAATAATAAACTACACCACGACGTGGAGACGGCAAGCCGTACGTACACACGTATGGTGACTTTGTCATTAATAGGATGGATAGAATAACGAATATGGTTGTACCAAATTTATAATAACATCACAGTATGTAGAAGGTACTGGAGTTATTTTCTTGGTATGGAAACGACAAAGAAAGAGGATGTGGAATAAGAAAAGAACTTTGAAAGAGGTGATGAAATTATTACCTCTTCTTTGGGTGCTTCATTTTGATTTGATAAAAGGGATACTTAGGTTGGATTTATGATCAAAGTAAGGCCTCTAGGTTTAATTTAGGGTAGTTGGGAAGATATGTGAGCAGGTTTTGGCTGATCCAAATGGCCTTTGAGGTGTGATTTGGAGAGAAGGGGAAGTACCCTTTTATGAGAGAGGTGAGGGTTACTTTAGGAAAAGCTTGAAATATTAATTTATTATACAATCATATTCGGTTTATAATGGCTCCAAAAGTATTGATTTAGAATATAGGGTGGGTATGGGTCGAAAAACACTCAACTAATAGGTTTTATATTGGTTTAGGTTACCATATTAACTTTATCTTTAAGATTTAACTCTTAGTTAAATAGTTTAACTTTTACCATGTATTATTGTATTAGTATAATAAATGGTTAATAAACTTACTATAAAAAGCCAAGAGAACTCCAAGTTTTTAATTATTGACATATATAACCTTATATAAGTCATTTAGCCAAACCTTATATTTTTAGGAATATTATATCATTTAAAAATATAGTATTTGTTTTAAAAACTCATTTATGTCAATTTTGACACTATTTGGTATTTTGTTTTTGTGAGTCATAAAAACTTTATCACTATGAAAAAAATTTATTTAATCAACCCTAACATGTCATATTAACCTTTAAAATTAGTTTAATTAATAAAAAGTCTCAATTTACATTTATTTGGATATTTATAATATCAATTATTTTAATCTTTCATTAATAAGGTAATTATTGCATCATCATTGTGTCATAAATAAATTTAATTATTTAATGTATAAAAATTATAAGTAAAATAAAATTATGTAGGAAATATATTTATATTTATAATTAATATTTATATTAGAATTTATCTTATGTCTAACCCTATATTAAAAATGTTTTAGTTATTAACATTTGAATTTAACACTTTTAACTCTTCTTTAAATAAAATATTAATAAATGTCCTAATCTAATCCAAGTGGATAAAAAATGATTATATTTTATTCCTAAGGTTGATTCTGGTCTAAATAAACTTATCCAATAGAATTAGGACATGTGTTATGGAAATTATAATATCATTTTTACCTTTAATTACCCTATTTACTTTTAACCGTGGTAAATAAAATTCAAATGTTATTATTCACCAAAAATTATTTTCATATTATTGAAACAAATTTTACTTCTTGATGTCAACCATGTCTCTCATATTTTTGAAATTCAATTCACAGAAGCAGTAAAACTATGTTTTATTCAAATTTGCACATGTGCCTAGAAGGTGGGTAAAAGACGTTAAAAAGTTCAATAAAATTTTATACATCTAATATTATTATAAAATGACTAAAATGAATTAAATTGAACTAATATAGGTATTATGTATCTATTTTGGCATAAAATAAATTTAAATCAAATAAATAATTATTTAAATAAAAAGTCGATTTTGAACAACACAATGTTTTTCACTATTCATCCAAAATTGAAAGTTTTAAAAAAAACACCAAAAATTCACCCTAAGAAAATTTTGATATTCCAAATCCAAAAATGAAGTCAATTTTGAAAAATAAAATTTACAAAATATAAAAAAGTGGGTATTACTATTCATAATGACTAGTTTGATTGGTCGTGGTGTGCTAGAACTCGAAGTTGCATACAATGCAAGATACTGTATTATTCAAAGAGAAGCATATCATGGAAGCTTGGGGTGTTACATAATGGTCACATGACAATCATGTATTGGACCCTATAATGTATCAGGAATCAAGTGTTTGGTGGATTCATGGTTTTTTAGGTCCCAAAAACTAACCACACCTCCTGACTTCTTCTATGTCACTATCCTAAAACATGACATATGAACCCCAAGTAAACTCAAGACATTCCATTGAGGATAAAGCACCACTTACAATATAAAAAAACCATAATCTAATAATTAAATCAAATGGAAAACCAAAATAAAAGGAAAAAATAATTTCTACCACTAGAAACTCGAGGATGAGGGCGACAAAGAGCTATTGACACTCTCCCCACACCCACCTCCTAATTCCCTACAACCTTATCTCCAAACTAAAAAAATCCAAAATAATAATATGGAGTTCTAAAACCAAGTACACATTGATGACATTGTATCTAATACCAATTTGTAACAAACTAGCTCAGGTTACCATCTATCCTAGCTTCCAACCCGGTCTGCTAAATGGATCAAAGGGTGTTCCCAATATCCACGTGTCAAAAACTAGTGCATAAACATCACAAAATGAACATTGGGAATGATTTAACCCTTATACATAGATAATAAACAAGACATGAAAATAAAATCATTAAAAATTAAATTAGAGATAAACATAACTCAACATCCAAACACGATACAACTAACATATAAATAAAAGTATATCAGAAATAGATACACATAATACAGAGCATAAAATAAAATGGGCCAAATTTTCTAAACAAAATCAACTAAAATAAAATCCCTATAACAACTATAATGATCCACCACATTACCCATAGTCACCACAAAACCATACATCCCTCCTAGAAGATACAAATGAAATTTAACAAGCTGGAACAAACCTAATCCTAAAAAATATAGGCATGATCTAAAATACTAGTAAGTCACCAAAATACATCGAATATAAGAAATCAATTTCATATCTCATCCAAAAAATTATAGTTTTAAATAAAATAGAAAAATAAAATTTTTCTATAAATTTTTACCTAATAAGTAACAACACAACAAAGTGTGTTAACACTCTTTTTCTAGGGTTTTCATTAAATATAAAAAATCACATGGAAAATGTCTATCCCTAGCCAACACCTCTTTGAAAAATCACATTTATAAAGTCATAATTTAAAACCATTTCACAAACACACTATTTTGAAATACATATTTCAAAACTAAAATATGTTTCTAAATATATTACAATTTTCTAAAACATATTGAAAAAATACCCATCTCCATAAATCTTGAAAAAACAGCTCTAAAAATCTATTTTTAAAATTCACACATACTTGGAGTTTCAAATACAAACCAATATCACATTTATAATTTGATATAACTTTAAAAATTATTATTAAAATAGTTTGAAAACACATTAAAATAAAAAATTGTTTTTTCCCTTCTTTAAATCCTTTCACAATAAAATTTTAAATAATTTGAAAAGAAAACCACACAAAGAAGGAAGAAAGAAAACTATCAGGAACCACTATGTAAAGTCATACACAAGTGGAAAAAAACAACAAGAACATATGTTCCAAAGAATAATATAAATAGTTGGGGATACAATTAGAGAAGAAAGATAAATCCCCTAAATGACCCTAAAAAGTATCCTAGTTTCATGGGAATAGTCAATAGGATTTAGTAATAAAAGGACTTAAACTAGTGATAAGGAACCTTTTTTAGATTGTAAGAGTTTATAATGGATAAAAGAGGGGGGGGGGGGTGGATTGTAGTTTAAAAATGTAAACTAATTAAAAATTACAAACCAATTTACTAGTTTATCATACTTATATTACAATTGAGTATTAGAGTACTTATAACAAACATAGAGTTTGTCTGTTAATTCAAAGAATAAAAAAATTTAGTAATAAAAAATTTCCTTTTAAATGAACCATGGAATTAAATTTTTTTTTGAAACAAGTAAAATGAAACTTTACAAAATTCTATAGAAAAAATAATAGAAACATTATAAAATAAATGAGTACACTTTAACCTTCAGTGTAAAAGAATTAAATAAACTTGAATTAATGTATCCATAGTTTTAACCAAATTATAAGGTCAGTATTTCTTAAAAAATAAAGACCTAAATCACAAATATCATAATTATCTCTGTCTTCATATCCTCAGAAGCCCTTGATAAGCTTGATCAGATCTATCCATCTTCCTATCCCCATAATCCCTCGATCTTAACCCAGATCAGACACATAATTAATTTAAAAAAAAAATTCTAAGGATTTTACTATCCTCACACAGAATCCTTAAAATGAAAACTCTATATAAATATCACAAAGAAAAAGTAACTAGAGGTTATAATAAAGAAATATTCATATAGGTTGAGTTTTAAAAATAATTCTCTTCCAAATACTCAAATGAACCTCTATTTATAGGTATAACTCCAATGGTCATATTTTTTTAATTATCATATTTGGTTGTAATGACATTTTATGATCTATACCTTGATAGTTCAGTAAGTACATCTCTATCCAATGTCATCTTGGTAGAAACATTACAATACTGTAAAAAGTATTCCATCCAATAGATATAATTCTGACTCTGATTATAAAATTTATTATTCAAATGGAATAAAAACATTTTGAATCCAATGTACTAAACTCAATCACAATGATAAACTAAATTTAGTCACACTAATAGAGTAAAATTATCCACACAAATAGATTAAACTTAGTCATACCAATAAACTAAATTCAATCATACCGATAGACTAGATTTGGTCATTATGATGGAATGGACTTTTTTCATTCTGATAGAATGAAATTTTTTCATTATTATGGAATATAATTTTCTCAATCTGATGAAATGGAATTCATTCAATTCGATGGAATAGACTTTGGTCAATCTGATGGAATGGACTTTTTTCAGTCTGATGGACTAGAAATTAGTTAGTCTGATGGATAATAATTATATGGAAAGTTTATATCCATAAGTTAAGAAATATTTCTATATATAGTAGAATATATAGTTTTCTAAAAGAGCATTATAAATACTTTTGAAATATAAATTTAGTGAAAGATAGTTTTTAGGAGTGTGTTGTGATTTTCAAAACTAAGGATAGAAAGTATTGAAAGTAAAACATTAAACTCAACAACCTTGTATGGCACTACTAAACCTATCCAAACCCCTAGAATTTCTATTATACCACCTTATAATAATGTCCTTAGAATTCCTTATTCTATGATATCATGGATAGTGTTGTATTTATAACACCTTTTTTCCAGGGGATCAATAAATATAATTCACCTTAGATTATTTTCCCATAATATCATATCAAAATAATTTTCTAGCACAAGGGCCTGTTACTCCTTCCGGTATAACCTTATCAAATTAGACATACAATTCTCCCTAGTCAACCCACTATCTCACTCGGATTTTTCTCACACAAAGGTTCTGTACTATCTATCTAGGACTCTCATGATGATTCAAAATATAGGTGAGCATAATCAAACATTCCTTAACTCAAGGATAAAACATTTTAAAATAACTCACATATTACTTCATACCCTCATAATAAACAACCCCATATATATCCAATATAAGAAAGATATAAAACGTCATCAATAATAAACATCCCCTCATGGGATCATAATCCATAATGGGTATACACAAATCTAAGGGTCTTAAGAGGGAATCATACCATTTATGAAAACTCATTTTACATAAAATTCCAAACATTCCATAACTTTTAAAAACATTCTTGGAGTTCCAAGCAATTTTATTATTTAAAAAATCTATCCCAATATACTATTGGGACCCATTTAATAAAAAAACCTTTGAAAATAATATGGGAATTAACTCTTCCCTTTAAGACACATTTGAAAAACATTCAATGTCACTATGAGTTCCAAAATATAATATACATGGGATGACACATCCTTTTGAAATAATCCAACTCATTAGAAATTTAAAAAGCATTATACACCCCAAAAAATTGATATAAAAATAAACCAAGGATAAAATAGGTTTTAAATATTGAGACCAAGGGTTAACTCATCCCTTTAAAAATTAAAAACCTTTTCCAAACATTTTTAACACTTTAAAATCACCCAAAATCTTAGTTTGAAATCCGATTAACACAAGAATTATTTTTAAAACATCAATCTAGTGATCACCACCACTTTTAAAACCAAAATCATTCTTTAAAAATATATTAGGAATTTTCACCAACACTTGGCATGAAATCCCATTCCATGAAAAGGGATACAATCATTTGTAAAACACCACTTTAAACTCATAGAAACTAAAATAGTCATAACATTAATAAGAAATAATCTTTAAAGAAACAAGAATTTAAATTCATATATAAAGAGACTTTAAAGAACCACCTATTTAAATTCAATGGAATCCATGCAGGAAGTTGTTTCCTATGATATATGATACACCCTCAAGGAAAGATGTTCCCTATAAAACCCCTATCCAAGAAAAGAACTATGATTTATACCAATCCTAACCCTAAAATCATGAAACACAAAGATTAGGGTATACGGGAAAATAGAAATCAAGTGGGAAAAAGGAATAGAAGATATGGAGAGGTTTATAAGGACTTACCATGAAATAATCCATTTTAATTCGAGGTAAAAGGCCACAAAAATTAAAGGAGGAACAAGGAGAAACACAAAGGGGTGAATTTAGATTGTTTGTGTGAGAGGGGGATAAAATAGAAGGATGGATGATTGAAACTGAAGAGGGGAGAAAGTAAAAATTTAGTTTTTAATGAATTTGTATAGGCCACATGGTTTTCCAAACCATTCACCAACCATATGTAGGGAACTGCCAAGCTAAAAAACTCCCCACATAGTTTATACTAGGAACTACACAGTTGGAAAAACTATGATCCAATCATTCCAGACAACACTAACAAATTATAGAGTCAATTAATAGGATTTTACAATGGTTTTTCTAACCATACACAAGTTTTGATATATATGTGAGACTCACTAAAATTCATACACTATTTCTCCAAGGATATAAATGGTTTTTCCTACACCGTGTTCTGCTAGTGTTAAGAAACCATTATCAACACAAAAATTAATAGAAAGAGAAATAAAGGAGTGGTAGACACACTGCTTTATATAAACATTTCACTAAAAATATGCATAACAATAAAAGATACAAATTTCTATGTTTTAGGATAAAACTCCATGTAAATTTAAAATGACCCCCCTCAAACTAAAGAAACAACATGACATAAGCTCTAAATTGACATGAAATATGTCACAATTATACTCAACATGACTCTTACTACCCAAAAAAGCCTTAGGTCCAAGTAAAAGTCAAAATATAATCGATTGTAAAACAAATCTTAAGAATAAGGATGGTTCCTCAAATAACTTGATGAATTACCAAAAAAAACTTAACATCCTCAAGAAAAAACAAATCAATGAAAGAATATAAGGAAATAAATACTAAACATTCATCTCCCCACTATTTTAAAATGGAATAACTACTAGAAACCTCTTACAATAAAATTATAGAAAATTAATGAACAAGAAAATGGTTCAAAAAAATGACATAACTACATCAAGAAACATCCCAAAAGAAAAATAAACCAATTCACCAATCCATAGCATCCAAAAAAGAAACCCAAAAATGGAAAACATGAATCAATATGAAATGACTTGGCATTAACCTAAGGGTAACATTCGATAGGTGAGGGTGTTCAGATCCCAATTGTATAAAATACCGTCTCATGATTATTCCAATAGAAAAAAATCCTGATGGAATCCATGACCCAAATGGAAACAAAAATACACCCATAATCACCCTTGTATATACATCACCTTCTACCCATATCCAAATTAGTAACCAAATCTTGACTATGGTTTACAATTGTAATGGGAAGCAAGAAACATCAACATGAAATAAGGTATAAAAAATTACTAAAATAAATAATACACCCAATAAGAAACCAAATAAGAACCCAAGAAACACTGGGATAAGGCCTCTCATGAAAAAATAGATCTAAAATAAAAAAGTGAAAAAAATTCTAAAATGGATTTTCATCCAAATGGGAAACAACTAAACACCCAAAGGATACCCTGAATGATGGCCACTCATCTATCAAACCTTGAACTCTTCCATGTTTGACCAAGGTAACATTCTCAACCTGATTTGACACAAGTGTTTATAAGAAAAAATGATCTATAATGGTCTAACCATAAAACCAAGGTTCATGGGTCTAAAATAATAGACCCAAAAACATAAAAAGGATCCACTAAATAAGCACTACCTTAGATAAATCCAAAGTACATCACACCAAAAAGGAAACCACACATGCTGCTCCATTAAAGAGCTTGGGTAGTGTTAAACAAGAGGAGGAAAATCCCCTAATATAAACACTATACTTCCACATAATACCTTTCTAGGAAGATTTTGTTAAATGACATGAGACATAGACCCTCACACGGTCATGTCCTTGAAATATTTTTCTTAAAACCAAGGTACCATTAAAATTGGGGATTATTTCATTAAAAACCAAATGAAAACCATTTTAAAATTCAAACCTCAAGCCCTTACTTGACTTGGTTAATTTTAAAATGCTTACAAAACCGATTTTAACAACAAAAACCATATTTAAAAAAACCCGAAACCATAATTATAGGTTTCAAAATGAATATCAAAATTTCTATTTGAAATAGTTTTGAAATCACTTACTCTTCTGAAATATTATCACTAAGGGTAAAATAAATATTTCAAAAACACTGGTTTCAATTAAAATTGGAAACCTATATTTTAAAACAAAATGTTAAATTTATTGGAAAAATAAATCAAACATAATTTTTCTTCTTCCAAAATTCAAAATGAAATCAACCATTTCAAAACATTTTAGGGAACCAAGATCACTTTTCAAGCAATCCCTAAGGCCTTGTTTTAAAATCAAAAATACCCTTTTCTTGTAAAATACATTTTGCATAACCAAAAATTTATTTCACATCACATGAAAAAATTCATAAATAGAGTCATAACATAAACCTTAATTGAAAATAAATCCAAATATTTCAATATATCACAATACTAACCATGAATCAATTCCTATTTCCCCAATATAAACTAATAAATCCAAGGGTCAAGTGATCTAAATAGAAAAATAAACTAAGATGAGGAACCGTGAAAGACTTGGAAGCATGGTTGAAGACCACATACCAATCATGAATTGGTCCCTAGAATTCATCAAACATAAAATATTTTGTTGTTGAATGGTTTTTCTAGACCGAATAACCAACCAAACATCCTGAATCATTCTTTTTCACCATCCGAAAACATCACATATGAACCACAAGGAAACCCAAGATTTTTTGTTGAGGTTCAAACATCACTTAAATTGGAATCAAACCATAATCCAACAATTATTTTTAAAAGAAAACTATAATCAAAGAAAAATTCCAACTAATCATGGAAAATCAATGATTAGGGAGAGGAAGATCTTGCAACACTCTCCCCACACCTACCTCCTCATACCTTAAAACCTTATATCTAAACTAGTAACACACAAAATAATAAGAGTTAATTTCAAAACCTAGGTCCCTTTGAGAACCTAGGCTCGAATACTAGTTTTAAAAAAATGGCCTTGGTTCCATCTAACTTGGCTCCCAACCCAGTTCACCACATAGATTGAAGTGTATTCTTGATCCATATGGTCTGGAAACTAGTTCAGGGGCATCATAAAATGAACTATTGGACCGATTTTTCCCTCATACATAGTTACTAAATAAAAAATTAAAATAAATTAAATAAAAATTAAAATTAATATAAAAATAATTCAACGTCCAAATATGATACAAATGATATATAAATAAAAGAATAGGGGAAATAGATACACATAATCTAGAGCATAAAATACAACAGTCTAAATGGTCTAAATTAACTCAACTAAAAGTAAAGACCCAAACACGCTCCAATGATTCCCCATGGGACCCATGTTCACCATGTGACCCATGGTCACCATGTGACCCATGGTCACAATGGGACCCATGGTCACCATCCATCCATACACCCCTCTTGGAATATCCAAAGGAAATGTAACAATCCTTAACAAACCTAAACCTAAAAAATATATGTGTGAACTTAATGCCGAGTAGGCCACCACAAAAAACCAAATATATGAAATAAATTTCATATTACATCATAAAAAATCATAGTTTGAAATAAAATATAAAATATAAAGTTTCTATAAGGTTTTACCAAATAAGTGAAAACACATCAAAGTGTATTAAAAATATTTTTTACGAGATTTTCATTAAATAAAAATAATCACTTGTAAAACATATTTCCCAGAATAATAACTCTTGGACAAATCACCTTTTTAAAGTACCACTTTAAAAACATTTTATAAACAACCCTTTTTGAAATATACAATTTAAAACACAAATAGGTTTCAAATTATCATATAGTTTTCTAAAACATGTTTTAAAACCAAACATTTCCATAAAACAAGGCACAATAACCCTGAATCCATATTTTAAAAACTCCCACATACATAGAGTTTCAAATATAAACCATTATCTCTTTTATAATTTGAGAAAACTTTTCAAAATAATTATTAAAATAGTTTTAAAATACTTTAAAATAATTTTTTACTTTTTTTCTTCATTAAAATCCTTTCACAATCCCTTTTAAAAACATTTGAAAATTAAACTACACAAATAAGGAAGAAATCACAAAGTCATGCACCACTATGTCAAGTCATACAAAACGGGGAAACAAATAACAAGAATATATATCCCAAAAAATAACATAAAATATATGGGATAAAATTAGATCAAAAATATAATTCCCTTAAATGACCTTAAACAAGTTCCTAGTTTTATGGTCATCATCATTGGGCTCCAGTAATAAAAGAAGCCAAACTAGAAAAAAGGAACATAGATAGACAATACTAAACCTATCCACAGCCCTATAAGTCCCAATGAACTACCTGAATATAATTTATATATAAAACCTTTATCCTTGGGATCAAGGATGGTGTTGTCCCCAAAATGATTTTTTCCACAGGATCAACAACAATAATATCCCAGGGATTCCTTTTCCCATGGGATCATATAAAAACAGTTACTGGCATAAGGTCCTTATACTCATTCTAGTTTAACCATTTCAAAGTATCTATGAAATGCTTCATTCTTGATCCACTATCTCACTAAGGGGTTTCCAAAACATTGGTTATGTATTGTCTACCTATGACTCCCATGTTGAGTCAAAATGGAGGCAAGAAAAATAAAAAAATTCCTTAACTTAAGGATAAAACATTTGAAAATAACTCACTTATCACCTTATACTCTCATTAAAATCATCAAAATAAACATAAAAAATTAATAAAATATAAAAATTCCTCAATAATATACATCCCCTCATGGTATCACAAGCCACAATAGGAATATAATAATCAAAGGGGATTAAGATGGCATTGCACCATTTATGAAAACTCATTTTAAAAAAAATGAAAAATGGGCCTTATATTTTCAAAACACAACTAGAATAAAATTCCATTTTTTTCATTTAAAAAATATATTCCCATAAAATCTTAGGAAAAATTTTATCAAAAAACCTTTGAAACTCAAATAGGAATTTACTTTTCCCTTTAAACCACATTTGAAAAAAATTCAGTTCCATATCAAGTTACGAAATCCAATCCACATGGGATGACACCAATTTTTGAAATAAACCAAATCATTTGAAAATTTAAAAATAATTAAACACCCCATAAATATTATATAATAATCAACCAAGGATAAAAATAGGTTTTAAATATCGAGCACAAGGTTTAACTTAGACCTTTAAAAATGAAAAACCTTTTGCAAACATTTTTAATACTTTAAAATCACCCAAAATCGTGGTTTGAAATATAATTAACAAAATAATACATTTTAAATCATAATTCTAGTGCTTGAAACCAATATTAAAAAAATAATTCCTTATAAATACATTAGGTATTTTCACCAACACTTGTCATGAAATCCCATTCCATGCCAAGGGATAAAATCATTTATAAAAAACAATTTGTTTGTAAAAAACACCTAAATAAGCTTAAAATTAATAATAAATCAATTTAAAAACAACAAGAATTTAAATACATGTAATATAAAGAAATTTCAAAGAACCACCTACCTCAATTCAATGATGATCATACTGGATGTTATTTCTTATGATGGAAGACACACCCCTAAACAAAGATGTTCCCAAAACAACTCCTGTCTAAGAAAATCCCAAAGATTCAGACCAACCCCAACCCTAAAATCAGACCGCACATAGATTAGGGTTCTTGGGAGAAGATAAATCAATGGGGAAAGAAGGAATAAAAGTTAGGGAGAGGTTTAGAGGTACTTACCATGGAATACTACACTTGAATCCAAGGTAAAAGGCCACAAAAGTTGAAAGAGAAAGGAAGAGACACCCAAAGGGGGAATCCCTCGCAAACAATTATATAGGCACAACATTAATAATAAATCACTTTAAAAAAATAAAAATTTAAATCCAAGTAATATAAAGGAACATAAAAGAGAAACCTACCTTAGTTCGCTGATGATCATAAATGAAGTTATTTCCTATGATAGAAGACACACCCCGAAACAAAGTTGTACCCTCTACAACCCCTATCCAAGAATATACCCATAATTTAGACCAATCCCAACCCTAAAATCAAACCACACAAATATTAGGATCTATGTTAGAACATAAATCAATTGGGAAAGAAGGAATAAAAGTGAAGGAAATTTTTAGATGGACTTACCATGGAAGAATCCAATTGAATCCAAGGTAAAAGGCCAAAAAAGTTGAAGGAGGAAGGAGGAGACACCCAAAGGGGGTGCGCCTAGTATGTTTGAAAAATAGGGGTAGTGAATAGAGGGTTGGATGCTTATAAATGAAGAGGAAAAAAAGATTAAATTCAATTTTTAATGAATTTGGGAAGCCACACGGTTTTCCCAACCATGTACAAACTGTGAACACGGAATTACCTCGCTAAACCCTACCCCACATGGTTTCCTAGGGCAACACATGGTTAGAAAAACCATACTCCAAACTTATTGATCATCACTTAAAAATTTCGTAGGAATTTATCATTCTTGTTATACGGTTTACTTAACTGTGAGCAAGTTGTGTGCTATTGGCTAGGCTCACTAAAATCCCTACATGATTTCTCTTAGGATCCACATGGTTTGAACGAAATTTTACACCACCTGTGATAACAAACCATGTATAGAAAAAAATTAACTAAAAAATAAAATGAGGAGGGTTAGCTTTATTGTTTCCTCTAAACTATGTTTTCAAACTATGAAAAGAAATAAAAAATTCAAATTTATAAGTTTTGGACTGTAATTACATGGAAATTTAAAAATACCCCCCTAAATCAAGAAATCACATGAAATAAACTCAACAATGACCTGTAAGGTGTTACACTTAGGGGAAGGGTGAATAGACTAGTTTTAATTTTCTATTAAAAATTAAATTAAATTATACATGAAAAAGCATGAGAAGTAGAAAATAAAATTAAGAACATTGAATTTTATAGTAGTACAAATCAAAGTAATCCTATGTCTATTGTTTAATTATATCTACTTAGTGAGAGAAATATTATGCACTAAAATAGTTAGATTTTGAAGGGGAGTTAAAACCCTATTACAAAATACCTTTTCTAGTAGAGGTACAACTAGCACACAACCCTAAATTTTATCAGGGAGTTATGATCCATTACAACATATACCTTTTGTAGAGGTATAACCCCACCCTAAAATTTTAACTTAGGATTAAAAACCAACAAGATGAATTCTTTTGAAAGGGAAAAATAAAAAATTTATATTTTAAAAATAAGATAAATAATATAAATAATTAAGAATAAAATCAAAGAAACTAGTTAGTAAGAGGATGTAGAATGATTAAAGCACAACAACCAGTTCTTTAGAAATAGAATAGTTTTCCACTTCAAGGTAATAATGATTGTACAATTCATGTTCTCCCTAGAGTGTCATCCAATAGTTTCAAAATTGTTCACATAGGATTAAAAAATTCACATCTAAATTGGTAAAATTATGTGTAGTTGTAAATATATTAATATTCATCCTTTTTATATAGCTTCATATTCAATTAAATAAGTGTATAAAATAGCTATAAAAATTATATAGTGGTTAGAATAATTAAAAATATTAATAATATCATTTCAAAAATATTATCAAGGATTACAACCATTTTTTGAATAGTCATGAATACATAGTCAATATTTCTTAAATGCTTGGCTTGAGATAGTGAACCACTTTAGAGTTATTCATCTTTCTGAGATCAAATTTCCATAACAATTGGATTTTATTACTTATTAAAACTAATTTGAATAATTCCATAAAACTCATAAAATAACTACCTTCTGAAATTTTTTAATTTTGAATAAATTTTTAATAAAATATAGATAACCATTCATAAGAATTAAATAATAATTTGAAACACAATACACATATATTTAAAAATATTATAAAATAAATAAACAGATAAAATTATAAACATTGAAAAATCCAAAGTATTTAGTATCCTTTAAGACATACAATGATATTATAATATAAAAATAATTCATGAGATAATAAATCTCATAAGAGTTTAAATCCCATAAGAATTACTATCTTTGTAACACCCCGTACTTTTATAGGACATTGAGTTTTTCATAAGACAATAAAAAACACTTTAATATATATATTTTAGGAGATTTATAAATGACATAATACATGATAATTTAATTTTTTTAGACTTTTAAAAAATGAATAATACTTCAAATTGGTTTCTATAAGACTTTATAGTTTAGGAAATTTTATATTTCATAAGACATTTCAAAAATAATAGGGAATTAAAAAAAACTTAGAAGACTTTATAAAATTATAAGACTTCATAATTAGTAAAATCTTCATTTTTTAATACTTAAAAATAGTTTACATATGTCTTTATAAAAAACCTAAAACTTTATAAATTTTTTATACGACTTCAGACATAGAATTTTTTAGAAAACCCATTTTAAAAAATAAAATATCAAAATTGATAATCTTAAAAAAAATAATGAAATGAATAAAAATAACCACAATAAATATGATTATATAATAAGTAAATAATAACTTGGGAAATTATAATCAACCAAATATGAAAATGTTAGCATATAAGTCATAAACCAACTCCTACTCATGTGGATTTTATACCAAAATCAGTTCATAAGAATCACAGTGAATTTGAATTAACAATAAACAAAATAAAACTTTTTCAAAAATCTTGTTAAAGGGAATAGAATGAAATTTTTTATAATTATCAATACAAAAACAAAGAGAAGAAATAATCCACACAAAAATATCATATTTTTTTGAAAATTTTAAAACAAAGAAAAATTATTCCCTATTTTAGAATAATAAAATGTTTAAATATTAAAGAAAAAAAAATATAACGTTTTGTAGAGTGTATACAAATTTATAATATTTAGAAATTTATATTTACATATGTTTAAAAATATTTAAAAATAGTTTAAAATATTTAATTTCAACATCAAAAAGTTTTTTTAAGAAAATAATCTATCTAAATATATGAATTAGGAAAATAAATATAAATTGAAATAAATTTTAATTAAAAGTAGAAAAGTTTTCTTAAAAAATATACCTAAAATAATCCAACCAGTTTTTTGTAGATTTAAAATTCTATCTGTGTAAAGTAGTGAGTTGTATTACTATGTAAACCTTTAGGATTACTGTAGCAGGTACTGTAGTAGGTACTATAGAAGGAGTTGTGCAGTTACTGTAGTAGGTACTAAAGTAGTTACTATTCGGTACTGTAGCAACATGAACTATTCACCTTCGGCCACCAGTTTGGGATTTGAGTTCTTAAGGCCTTTAGGCCACCTAGGTCTTTGGGTCATTAAGGCTTTAGGGCCACCTTTAAGGACTTCAGGCTACCTCAAGTCCTTCGAGACACCTCAAGGCCTTCAGGGACACCTGATATGCATTTACCCAGACATATTCTACAAGGAACCAGCTCTAGAAGAGGATTTAAGAGAAGGGCACTTTCACTAGAGTAGGGATAAAAAATTTAGAAGAATGAAAGAGTTTTTCATTGACATTGGTACTGGGCCTGTAAATATTTTCACAAGACATCTAGCTAAACAACCATGAAAAGGTTGAGAGCTGATCATGATGCAGTTTCTGGGGAGAGGTGGTTTCAAGTATTCATAGTCTATATGATTTAATTTATAACTACGGGTCTTGTAATGTATCCAAGCCTACATGCAATTTAATATCTTATCCTACAGGCCTTGCAAGGGTTCCCCCTTATCCCTTGAAAGGGGGGTTATCAAAAATCAAAAAAAAATAAGGCCTTCGGGCCATTCAGGCAGTAAAACATATAATAAGATATTATACTCATTGGCCATGTAAAAAATATATTCATATCAAATTTCCATCATAACAAGTTCAACATTAATTTTCTCAAATTTAATTGAATCTAAAGGTTTAGTAAAGATATCATCTAATTGATTATCACTTGAAATTTATTCCAAACATATTTCACCTTTTTGTACATGTTTTTTAATAAAATAAAATCTAACATATATGTGTTTAGTTCTATAGTGTTGTAAAGGGTTTTTAGAAATAAAAATAGAAGACGAGTTATCATAAAAAATAGGGATCTTATTAAAATAAACATTAAAATTAGGTAAATTTTTCTTAATCTATAAAAATTGAGCATAAAAATTTATAACAGCTATATATTCAGATTTATATACTGATAAAGATACTGAAAATTTCTTCTTTGAGAACCAAGAAATTAAAATTTTCCCTAATAAGTGACACATTCTTGATGCAAATTTTTTTATAAATTATACATTATCTAAAATCTAAATCAGAATAACTAAAAAATCAAAACAATTATATATAGAATAAAATAATATATAATTTATAGTTCACTTAATGTATCTAATAATTCTTTTAATATCTTTTAAGTGATATTCTTTAGGATCATACTAAAATAAAACATACATATATATAGTAAACATAATTGTTGGTCCAAAAGTAGTTAAATAAAGTAAACTAATAATCATTCCTCTATGAAATTTAACATAAATAGATATCCCAAAAAAATTAATTCCTAATTTAAAATTAGTACTCATAGGGGTTCTAAAAGTCTTACAATAACTTAATAAAAAATTTATAAATAATTTTTTATCATACGTATATTGATTAAAAAATATTCCATTTTTTTGATACATTTGAAGTACTAATAATAATGTTGATTCTACTATTATACTCATGTTAAATTCACTTTTTTATTAATTTAGAAAATTCATTAAAAAACAAATTAACTAGTTGATCCAAAAAAATATCGTCAACATAAATTTTAATAATTAAAATGTAATTAGAAATATTCTTAAAAAAAGTATGATCCAATTTACCTTTATTAAAACCATTATTCCATAAAAATGGAGAAAACCTCTCTTACTAAGCTATAATATCTTTCTTAACACTATATAAATATTTTTATAATTTAAAAAATGTTTAGAAATATTTTCATACTCAAAACCAGGTGGTTGATTAATATAAACTTCTTCAAAAATAAAACCATTTTAAAAAAAACTTTTAATATCCATTTGATACAATTTAAAACCTTGATAAGATGTAAAATATAAAAAAATTATAATAGATTTAATACTATAAATAAGGGAAAAATTCATCAAAATCCATGCCTTCTTCTTAATAATATCCTTGTGCAACAAGTCTAGCTTTATTATTTATAATTTGACCATATTCCTCAAATTTGTTTATAATAATCCATTTAGTTCCAATAATATGTTTATCTTTAGGTAATTAACCTAAATTCAATTATTTATTTATAATAAATTGAATAATTTATTATTCCTAAGAAATAATCCAATTAACATATTTTAATGCTTCATTAGTATCAATAGGTAAAAATTTAGAAACAAAATTAGAATTTTTATATAAATTTAAGTATATTTTATAATTTTAATTATAGTGTCAATATTACAAATGAAATTTTCAATAGAGTGATATTTATGTGTTTTACGTCATCTAAGATCACATTGAGAAGGAGTGTGACCCTCCTCAATAGGTGCATTATTATTTTATGGATAATTTTCAGAAAAATTAAATTATTTATATTCTAATTCAATATGATCTAAAGATAAATTCTATTTATCATTATTTTCATCAAATTTTACAAGAAAAGATTCTTTAATAAATAAATTTATTTTATTTTAAACTTTATAAGATTTACTAATATTAGAATAACCTAAAAAAAATTCCTTCATCACATTTAGTATAAAAAAATATAAAAAATATATTTTTTATTTAAAATAATTTTTTTCAACAATAAACTCTAAAATAACTAATTTGAGATTTATTTTATTTACATAATTCATAATGGTTTTTTCTTTAGAATGGGTCTAATAAGAATTCTATTTTAAATATAAATATAAACTAAAATAGATTTAGCTAAAAAATACATAGGCCAATTCTATTACTAATGTTATTTTTTATTCAAGGAGAAAGAAGGTACAACTTAGTACAAAAAAAGAAGAAAACTATGAGGTTCTGAAATGATGATGCCTGAGGGAATGCCCTCCAACAAGATCAAAACCTTCAAATAGAAATAAACTAAAGCTGAAAAAACAAGTGACCATCACACTTTTGGAGGCCCTAGAGGTAAGGAATTCTACGACATTATTACCTTATCACTAAGTGTGAATATTTTCCACGCCACTATAGATAAGATTATTTCACTTACAAATATAGTAGATGACATTTCCTGGGATGATACAATTCGCAAGTAGAGAGTCCTGAAGTATTTTCTAGTCAGTTTCCACTACTTCTAGGTCTATATTATTTTAGATGCAAAGATCAAGACCCATTATTATATCTTTGGACTTGGATTGAAAAAAATAACCACAGACAAAGGATGTAGTAATGGTGAGAATAATAAATCTCATGGCATCACAAACCACACCACCTCCTCACATCATGCCCATAGAACAATATCCATATATAATAAGTTTATTTCCATGACTTTGGGGGTGCCGATGAACCCACTAGACCTGAGGGGAGTTCATAAGATTAAGGAATGACCTTGATTG
The DNA here is from genome assembly GCA_963277665.1 of Viscum album. Lineage (NCBI taxonomy): Eukaryota > Viridiplantae > Streptophyta > Magnoliopsida > Santalales > Viscaceae > Viscum > Viscum album. The sequence continues at coordinate 139,320,537 of OY728121.1, read as the reverse complement.
TTGAAAATATTTGAACAAGGGAGCCTTTGTCTAGTTTAAAATGAAACAAGATAGGTCGAGTAGCATGTACCTAGTTCTGAAAACGACAGCTATTTTGGAATAAGTAACTCCTTTATATCGAGCCAAATACACCAAATTCCTATTACAAGGATAAAATCTCTTTCCTTCCTTTCCTATTTTTTCCTCCAATCCTTGAAACCAACTGGTTAAAAATGAGTCCTTTTAAGACACTTGATAAGGTATCCCTATTAAATGTCCAAACAATAACCAAACTTCATGGGAATGGTCTCCCTCCATGAATAGGTGCCTTGTAGTCTCTTACTGAGGGCTCTTGTAACATGAAAATTTGGAAACATCCATTATTTTAACTAATTTTTTCAAATTTTAAATTCTAAAATTATCTTCCTTTATAACTATGAATATAAACAATTTAAAAACCTTTTTCATTTTGCAATATAAAAATTAAAAAATCAAGTTGAAGTTTTTGACTAATAAGATAGAAAGTATACCCATGTCAATCTACTATAATCATCTATTATATAAAATGTGTACCTTTTTTCATCAATAATAGTAATCTGAGTAGGACTGAACATGTCAAGATGTAATAAATTTAGAGTTCTATTAGAGTTCAAAACATTAATAGGTCTGAATGAAACTTTATGATTTTTTTTTCATTTCATAGAAGCATCACAAACATTAAGTTTATATTTCTTAAAGTTTGGTAGTTATAGAAAAGTTTCATTATTAGGATTTTTATAGAAATATATAAAATTAACAAGACCAATTATTTGATGTCAAAGAAAATTATTAGTTTGTATAACATTCAAACACTTTACATGTTGAACTACTAGTCCAACAAGGTCAACGGAATAAATACTTTCCTTGCGTTTAGAATAAAATAATAAATAATTTTCCTTAAAAACTATACTTTTATCAATTTTAAATTTATCTTTCACACCATCATTATATAATTGAGGTATGATTATTAAGTTGTATTTTAATCTATCAAAATATAAAAATTTATAAATAATAATAGAGTTATTAATACCAATATCACAAAAAGCCTTTTACTTTGCCTATAGATTTATCTACAAATTTCATAGTGCCTCTATCACAGTGGTTTTAAGAGATAAACTTAGATGGGTATTTGTTCATATTTCTTGAGCTTCCAATATCCATGTACCATTTATCATTTTTGAGACCTCCAAATTTTTTTTTCTAAAAATTAAATTACTATAAAATTTTAGTATCCTAGATACTTTTTGTTTGATAATATTAGTAAAAAAATTTTTAGTTAACTATAAATATTTTAAACAAGTGTTAAAAGGTAATTTAGAAGATAATGATTTAAAAATATTAGTCTTAGTATATCCATATGACAACGAAAATAATAGTGAAAATTCATTAGAATATAATATTTATATTCACTATTTATTGAATGTAACATGAGAAACACTTCATTTAGCACTGTTAAAAAATAAATTTTTATAAATTTTAGGTAGTTTTTTTATCATAACTAAAACTAGTATTATCTTTATTTTTTTCCATAATTTTTATCATTTTGTTATAATTTTATTTTCATTGAACAAAATTAGATAGTTTTTTCTTTAAACCATTAATTTAATTTATAAATTTTTCATTTAGAATATAAATAGTTTTAAAATATTTATAAACCTTTTCATTAAAATTTGAAGAAATATTTATGAGTTTTTCATTTTCTTGTAAAATATTATTATTATCCTCCAAAACATTCTTATATTTTCCTTTGAGTTCATTATATAATTCAGTATATCTAAAAAATTATTTTCTTAATCTATAAACTTCTTTATTTAATTCATCAATAGCATATTTGTGAAAATCATAATCAACATCATAATATCTATAATAAAAACCTGAATGAATGACCTCATTAATAGATTCCATAAAACAAAAATTTATTATTATTTTTTCATTTCTAGATTCATCACTATAAATATATTCTTTAGTACAACTCCAAATTGTAGCTAAATCCTTTTTCTATTTCCTTTTTTACTTATTATCATAATTTTCATTCTTTAATCATTTGAATTATATTTTTATATTACATTTATTTATATATTTAAAACATGTAACATTTAAATTATTATAATTAAAGTTAGTATTAACTTTATTTTTTTCTTCGTGATTATCCTTTTCAAAGTTTCTATTGGATAAGTTTTTGAAACCATTATTTTTCATTCTTTTGTAAACACCATTTAAAATTTGACACATATTTTATTTATCACTTTCCAGAAGTTCAGAACTAGAAGTTTTAGAAGATAAAATGTTATTAACTAATTTTAAATATTTACTTTTCCTTTTTAAAATTTATTCTTCAGTTATGTTAATTAATTTCATTTCATATTGAAGTAGTGAACCAATTAACTCATCAAGGGTATAATATTTAAAGTTCTTGATCTCATTAATGGTGACCTTATTTGCATGAAAATTCTTTGGTAAATATTTTAAAACCATTTCAAATTGTACAATATTTTCAAAAAATTCTCCAAGAGAATTCATTCCCTTTACAATATTAGTAAATCTATGGAAGATCTGGTTGATAGATTCATAATATCCCATATTGATATATTTATACTCATCCCATAGAGTTACAATATTTTTTCTTATCTACTTATCTAATCCAAGGTGATTAACTTGAAAAATTATCCAAATTTAATGATTCATTTCACAAGTAGATACAGGACTAAATAAATTCTATTTATAATGTAATGAATTTTTTTAATTATTTTATAATTTAAAAATTATTTAGTATTATCACTTCCTATAAGAGGATCAGATTCAAAATCCACTAATTTATAATATTTTACTATAATAGTATAATGATCAATGTTGTGTTGCTTTATATTGACTTCAGTTTGAGTCTTTTAATATCAATAGTCTGTACCATAAAATTGTGGTAGTTTATATGGTATATATTCATAATATTAACCAGTTCCTATAATATGAAATATAATTTACTTAGATCACGAGGTCTAAGAAAATGGTTATAACATTAAACAATAAATCATAATATCTAGAATGACTAGGATTTGATATCATTTGTTAGGTACCAACTGAGATAGTATATGTTCTATAGGGGGGTGGGTTGTAGGTTAATATGATAACTTTAATGTTTTAAATAAGTTAAATCAAAGTATACATAAACATGCATTATTTTTATAAATATAAAATTGAGAACCATTATTTTTATAAAAGTTTAAATCAAAGTGATCTGATGTCTACTATTCAATTTTCAATACTCAGTGAGAGACATGGTATTCATTAAAAGACCAAAATTTTGAAGGGAAGTTAAAACCTTATTAAAAAATACCTTCCCTTATAAATAAATAACCTACACATAACATTGATTTTTAATGGGGGGTCATAACCCATTACATCATGTATTGTGGAGGTATAACCTAACCTTAAAATTTTAACTCAGGTTTTATATCCCAACAAGAAGAATTCCATTGTAAGAGAAAATACTAAACCAAATGCAGTTTAATAATAATAGAAAGAATAAAAATAATTAATCATAGAATCAAATAATCCATTTAATGGAATATGGTGTAGAATAATTGAATCATAACAACTAGTTCTTGAGTAATGGAACAATTTTACTCCTTAAGGTAGTAAATATTATACAATTCATGCTCTTCCTTGAGAGTCAAAAAATAATTTGATTTTTTTACATAAGATCAAAAAATTCATGTATAAAAAGGAACAAGGAGGAACATTCATATATATTAATATCATTCCCTTTCCAATATATTCACTTAAATAATAGTATTCAACTGCTAAAAATATTATATTACTATTAGAATAACTAATAATAATAATAATATCATTTTTAGAATACTAACCCTGATCACAAACACTATTTGAAAATTCATGAATATATAATCAATATTTCTTAAATATCAACCATGATATGAAAATAAATTTCCTATTTTTTTTATCATTTTGATAAAAGATCACCATAATAACTAGATTTGATTACTTATTCAAACAAATTTGAATAATTATTTACAACTCTTAAAATAGTTACCTTATTCAGAATTTTAAATTTGAATAACTTTCTAAAAATACATTTATAATATTTAATAATATTTAAATAATAATTTTAGACAAATAAAAAATATATTTCCAAATAATATAAATCAAATAAATTTATAAAATTATAAACTTAGAAAAATTTTAAATATTCATTATCCTATAATACATATAATGATTTCATAAGATAAAAATAACTCATATGATAAGATATAATCTAATACTTCAAATATTGTAATACTTACTATCTTTGTATGACTCTTGACTTTCATAAGACATTGGTATTTTCATAAGATAGGAAATAAACTAGTAAGATATATATTTTTTAAGATTTATAAATATGTAAGATATGAAAATCGGAAAATCATTTCTTAAGACTTTTAACAAATGTGTAAGACTTGAAATTAGTTTTTGTATGACATTAAACATTGTGTAATTTTTTATTTTTTAAGACATATAATAAATCATAATATAATAAAAAATATGGTATTGATTTATAAAATCATAAAACTTTATACTTAGTAAAATTTTCATTCCATAAGGCTTTAAAACATTTTCCATATGGCTTTGTAAAAACTATAAGACTTAAAAATTTCACATGACTTATGACTTATATTTTTGTATATTTGTTTAATAAAATAGAACACAAAACATGAAAATATTTGAAAACACTTAGAGAAATGAATAAAAATAACCACAAAAAAATTATTAATAAATAAATAAATAATGATGTGAGAAATTGTAATTATCTATTTATGAAAACTTCATCATATTAGTCATAAACCAACTCATACTAATGTTAATGTTTCTCTAAAATTAGTTTATAAGAAATATAATTTACATGAATAAAAAATAAACTAAATAGGTTATTTTAAAAAATCATGTTTGAGGGAATAAAATGAGATTTTTTTAATTAGAAAAATAAAATCAAAAAATTGGAAAGGATCCACCTAAAGTTTTTTGAGGAATAAATTTCGGGAAATATTAATAGGATAAGGGATATTAAACCAAATAACGATTAATGTTATGTTTATTGATAAATAATGAAGTCATCATGGTACTCAGTGTAAGAGTTAGTTTTGGTTCTTATGTATGGCTCGGAGAAGACCGTTTCATAGTGGTAGGGAGTTTGAGTTACTGAGCTTTCTAGATTTTCATTGGAAATGAACTATAGAGATTTAATGGGAATTTTTGAAAACCATTTTTCATAATAAACTGTTAACTAATCATAGAGTTATCCATTACACTATATGTTTACATAGGTAAGGAAACTCGAATCTAATGGAATTAAAGAGGATAAAACCACACTATTTTTAAAGAATATAATATCATAGTGTAATCAAGATATATAACTATTTATATACAGAAATAATTGGATTACTCAGTTGTTATGTAATCAAAGGATGTTGTCATTTGAGTTAACCCTTTGATTGAAAAAACTATGACTTGTTTCTATTTTCTACACCATGGTTTGGTCAATTTTTATAGATATGTATATTTCTTTAGATTTGAATTTCAGGAAAGATGTGATACTTTTTGGGGAATTTTACTCAACCTTTGTGGATATTTTTAGAATACAATAAAGTCATGGCATGTGAGATTCAAATAAATAATTTTTTTAATGAAAGATTGAATATGTTAAAGAAATATATTTGAAGAGTTAAAGAATATTGAGCATGTTTTAGAGGTTAAAAGGAGTTTTTGACACATATGCTTATTCTTGAGAGATTTTTTGGTAAAAATTTCATCAATCTTTAGAATTTGATCTTGATACTAGAGATGAAGAGAAAAAACCTTTCTATTATGGTGTTTTGAATATTATTTAGTGTTTATTGTGCATGACATGTACATAAATTATTATTTATACACTCTATCTTGAAGTAGTAAGTTGATAGGTTGAAGGAGGGAGTGATCATTGGTTCAATAGTTAGCCTTACCTAAATATTGTAATTATAATTGTGTATTGTGATTTCCTTGGTACATCTGAAAATAACCATGTGTATGCTCCTTGTATATAGCCTATTTGAGTAAACCAAGTAAAATTGTCTTGTATATTATCTTTACCTTTTATATTTGGATGATTTTAATCTTTTTTTGAATTTATAGATTCAAATTTTATTGGTAATGTGTAAAATAAACTTGGTCAATAAAAACGAGTTAATACACTAATTCACCAACCCTCTTAGTGTATTTATGATAATTTTCTTATAACACAACCTCTTAGATATATCTCTCTCTATATATATTCATAAATAGTATCTAGGTTTCTTCATCCATGTATTTCTTCGATAAATATTTTCCTAACTAAGAATTTATAAAACTTAAAAACATTACACTTCTTAAGACCAAGCCATTTTTTCTTTAAAACCAATATTCCAAGATTCCAAAACTAAATGACACAAGACAATGAGAGAGGAAACTATTTTTAGTGGGTGACTTGGAAATATGGTTGGAGGCCATACACAAATCACTTCACCATCATAGAGAGTGTTCTAGGGAAATATCCCTTGCTCCACATGGCTTTCTAGTTCTTGCGAGCTCACTGAGACCATTAACAAAACTCTCTTTTCATTTCCCCTAATCATCATCAAACCATGAAAACCAAAGGACTTAAGTAAAACCCAACTTACCCTAAAGAATTGAATCACATTATGAGGTGTGCTGTCCATACACCCTACTAATAATCAGAATGTCAAGTCCCATCAATCCAAACCCTGAACTATCCTGACTCTTACCCAAATAACATGACCCAAGAGAGCGAACCTCCTTTAATAGCATTTTTCATGAACTGAATCTGGTCTCCATCAAAATTGGCACCAAACCTGGCTCGTGGGAAGGACCTAAGGGATTTTCTGATCCCCACAGGCTGAAAAAAGTTCTCGAGTATAAAAAAATGAAATCTGGGAATGATTTACCTGAGTTTATAAACATAAAACAACAAATGAATCCAATAAACCAAATATGGATTTTTCAAAACAAAACATCTTTAAAAAAAATTAAGAATTGAATTACATAATCTAGAAGAAAAATAAAATACTATATAAAAGAACAAATTCAAAAAGGATATCCCAAGAACCTCCTCATGTAAAGGGTAACCTCCCTCATTTCATCTCCATGACACTGCGCCAAGAAGGATCGCTGGAAACCCGAACCAATGAAACTAAAATATTTACCCAAACATGAGACAAAATAACCAACTCTACTTACACCCAAGGGTGTAAGTAGGGTGTGATCCAAATCCCAGTAGGATTCCACCACAAAAATATTCCATGTGATAATCATTATAAGACAAAATCTTTCAAGTTTTGTAAACAAAAAATGATAGTAACAATTTATGAAAGATGCAACTTTAAATAAAAACAACCTTCAAGTGGGATACTTTAAAATAAATGAATACTTTTCAATAGAATGAAAAAGATACTGAATTTATCCATCAAAATATTCCATATTCCTATATTTAGTATACAATATCTAATGATAACTAGTAATGGGAAAACAACCATAGGCACTAGCTTGCTGTGGATCCTAGGTACCACGTACTCGGTGAAAGTAACCATAAAAATATCTGTTCTCATGCACACGAGCCACTAGTAGGGATCATATCCATAACCTAATTGTCCACCATCATAATCATCATCATATTTTAGTTAGTGTTGTCATATTCAAACTTGATATGTGAAATAGGGGCAAAACCCCAAAGGATCACTAGCATACTAGTTCACGTCCACCCACCTAGATACCCGGGGTTTCCCCCTTGTGTTCAAACAAGTTACACAAGACATAAAATACAATTTTCACATTAAAATACCACTTCCATTTCTCACACACACCAAATATCCCACACACATGTCACATGATCCCCTTTTTCATTCAAATTCATTTTTGGAAATCATACTCACACCAAAACATCCCACAACACGTTTCACCTCTCTTTCACACTTCAAAAATCCTTTAAACATTTTTATAAAAACTTTCCAAGATAGTACAAATCAAATAACATCCCTTTCAAATTAAAATAGAACATATCAAAAGTACACTCATTTAAAAATAGTTTCACAACATATTTTCACCTCTTACGTAAATCAAGAAACCATTTAAAACCTTTAAAAAACAATTCCAAGGAGTGTAACCATGTTTTGCACATAAAATACTTCTAAAAACCCTCTTTTAAGACCAAAAGCATAAAAATATTACATAAAACCCGAATTTTCAGCCATAACATCATTTAATACCACTATTCCATGATTCATAAAACAACCCCAATGAACACAACATGGAATACACACAAAAAATATTCATTTTTTGCACAAAAATTCCACTTAAAAACCAACTGCTTAACAAATTCTTCCAAATATAATTTTCACACCAAAAACAATAGAATAGAATCATGATAAAAATATAAATCAATAAAAACTAACTCATCCAATAATTTTTACACATGGAATCACCTATCATTTGTGCCAAAAACTCCAAACCATTGTGTGAAACTTCAATCCCACCACCACCGCACCACAAGGGAGTGAAAACCAACCTAAAACCCGAAAATCTCACAAAAAAGACTCAATTTTAAACCCTAGGTATGAACCCTAACTTCTGGAAACTTTATAACTTCATTAAAATATGGGAGAAACCCTAAGAAAATGGGAGGAGGAAGGAAGGAAACCCACTGACTTGAGGGATCTTGAATAAATCCTCCCAAATCCACCAATAGTTGTATATTGAAGCATTAAAAACTAGTATGGAGGCTCTAATAAGTCTTATTAGGTCAAGTGGGGAATTAAATGGGGGAAAAAGAGTGAAAATTGGATGAGTTATGAAAGAAACATTACACCTCTTTAAATCTGAGTGATTTGAGAAAGACTAAGAAAGATTTCCCTAATCCTTGGGGGGAGATGATCTACAATGAGGAAAAATAGATAATAGGGGTCCACATTAAGTTTTTGGATTCGAGTGAGAGGTGAAATCACTGAGAAAAAGTAAAAAAATGAATGAGATATTGAAAAATTAAAATTAAAATTTAAAATAGGAAATGAGCTTACGGTCTGGCCCAATACCTTAATAAAAAACCCCAACCCATCATTATTATAGATTCCTATGAGGTAAAAATTGATATGGTGGTTTTCATATACTAGGGGATTCCAATTGGTATGTGTAATGGGTGTAAAATGTTGAATAATGGAGGATTTATAAAAAAACAAAGTGTGTTTTTAAAACATGAAATGGGATCAGAGTTTGGACCCAATCATGAGAGCACACCCTTTCCTCCAAAACTATATGGGAAACCCCCACAAAAAATCAAGAATATTATTTAAATGAAAAATACCTTTAAAATAATTCATGTATGTGATAGATTATATAATGATTTTTCATAAGAATACTTTATGTATATTTAAATATATTCCTTTTAAATATATAAAATTCATTTATAAAAAATATAAATAATATTATAAGGAAATAAAGAATTAATATATTTAAAGAAACTATAAATAACGATGAATGAACTCCCCAAGATTACTCTCCAAACATTTTATTTCTATAAAAAATATATAATTACTGTAAGAAGGGAGACATTACAAAGTAAAATTGATGAAGAAAATAAAAGAAAAATTCTAGGTTGATAGGATATAGTAAATGTTATAGAGGTTTAAGATAATAAATCCCTACATCCCCTATTTTATATATAAAATGAGAAACTAACACCAAAAAATTATTCACTTTTATCCCAAAGTGGAAGAAGGATATTATACCCAGATTTAGACTATACTAAGTAAAATTCCATTAAAATGAAAAGTTTGTAACCTGAGGAATTGTTTGAACAAACGATCAATATAAGGTTAAGTACTTAACCCATATATTTATTCAAAAAATATTAGTTGAAGGAAAGTCCATACCTTGTGGACTTATTCAATCAAATATTAAAAAATGGAGTGATGAAAAAATAAAATAGTTGGATCCTTGTGTTATTTTTAAATGAATGAAAAACAAGGAAAAATATAATGAACAAGGGATTGCAGATCAATATAATAAATCCTAAAATAAAATTATTTTTATTTTAAAGAGATTAAAATGAATAACAATGAGAGGTTTTTATATGAATGATCCATATTTCACTCCAATATGATCACTTTTCTCTTTTATGATATATCTCTCTTCTGTAGTCTGATACATGTGTCAAAAAATCTATCATTAGGCCTTATATATTTTTTATTATCTTACTGTTGAAGAATATAATTTTCTGAGATGATGTTAATTCTTTTTTGATTGTTTCTCATTTGTCTACTGAAGATGACATGACTTCTTTTATTACAATTGTCCTATTTTCCTATTAGCATTGACACAAATTATTTCCTAAACATAATACATTAAAAACTTTAATATATTTGTGTTTAAAAGGGTACTCTTTATTGAATTTTCATCATTTGAAATATGATTGCTGGAAGGTGATGTTGTGTTGGAACAAATATAGTCATTTTAATCCGTCATCCAGTTATCAAAGTCTTCAAATAATCTTCATGTATTCAAGGTTTGGTTGGTTTGGAAAATTGGATAGTATTATCAAATTTTCTTAATGATTTTTTATATGTTCATAGATTATTATATGAAAATATAATTCTTATATTTTGGTGATATAGTTCAAATGATGAAGGTTATTTTGCAGGAATAGTCAATTGGAATTTTCTTCATCCATTGAGTATATCACCAATTTAACATTCTACGGTAAGTAAATTTTATTAAAATAAAGATTATTACATAGAATATGTTACTTCAGTTCTTCTTTATCCTTCGGGTCATACAATTCCTTTAGGTTTCACCAATAAGTTTATCAATTTTGGTATATCATAATTTTCATCATTTGACACACATTTACCACAAACCTTCTATATTCTAGTTCTTTCACTAAAAAAATTACTAATATATGTTAAATAAAAGTATAATTTTCATAAAATCATTAAAAATTATTAATCTAGAAGATAATAGTTTTGGTATCAGGAATATGAACAAAAAATCTCCCTCCTTTTGAGGATCAAAATATAAAATACATTAAATTTTAAAACAAATGCATACATGTTTCATTCAGTTTTATTAAATATGCAACATCTCGTCTTTTCAGAGAGGTATAGATTCTTTTAATTTATAGTCCCCTCCTCATTAAGTTTATCTTTGGCTTAGACCCTAGTGACTAGACCTCTAAGTAGGTTTGGTTTTCTTCTAATAAGATAATAAGAGGTGGGACGAAGACTTGATGTAGGAAAAATACATGATGTATATTAAATACATAATGCTTGATTAAAATACCCAATGTGTAATGGGTTGGCCATAACCCTTGGACATTGTGAATTGGGTTTTCCATGGGATAGGAGAAACCTAATATTTATATAGTGTATAAAGTTTACATGCCCTATAAATATCATGGATTTTTTTTAAAAGGGTTAGGGGCTCATTTTTATAGAACCCATTTCTTCTCCCATACTGAAGGCCAGCCATGAGAGAGAGCTCCCTAGCCTCAACCTAGGTTATTCTAGTTCTTCTCTGTCCGACCTCTATTTCCATCACCATTTCTCTTGTTGTATCCATAATGGTAATATTATCATTCATATTCCTTATATAAGGAATTTATCTTGCTGTATTCAGTGCTATTTTGGGGAAATTTGAGATGCCCTATTTTTAGGGATTTTTTTTCTATTATTCCATTTTATTCCATTGTATCTTATTTCAAAGACTAAAAACGGATGAGTAGTCATCTACCAACCTAAGGTAGGTGGTCTAGTTTGTTTTCCTAAAATTATAATTGTATTTTACCATGTTCCATTTTTTTGTATGAAAAAATTCTCCAGTGTCACCTCCATAAAAGTAAATTAATTAAATTAAATGTTATTCTCATGTGTAATATATCCCTAGATACCCATGAATAAATTTTTAGGGGTGATTACCTTGACCTGATCAACCCCAATGGGTGTTCCCATCTTAAAGTCTTAGATCCTTATGTCTTAGAACTAAGTTTAATTACTTTTATCTTAGGCGTGTGAATAAAATTATAATAAATATACTGGATATGAACTGATCTAGAGGATATGATAGGCCATGTGTGTAGGCCCTCGTGCCTCATGCCATATCTTGTTTTATTTGAATTAAATGGGATGTCCAACTTTATTAAAGAGTATGACTATACTGCCTTGTTAAATAGTATGAGTTCTTGATAGCTAAACCTTGCCTTTACTTTAAGTTGAGAGAAATATGAGGGTTCTAACTTAAGGAATCCTTGGATGGGTTTGTCATGATTTACAATTAGAATTGAAATAAATCTTAATTACCCTTGAGTAATACTTGGATTCTTTATAGTATTCAACAGATAGGCTCACCAGGTATCTTACTTACCCATGGTAGATACCAGTTCCCTAAAGGAGAAACCTTGGATAAGATGAGTGGAAACTATGGTTATACTAGGCCATGAGTGATACTTGGTCCCCTATGTGGTATACCTAGGATGGGATCAGAGGTTCATACTTTACACCAGGCTGAGAGTGATACGTGGGATTCATTTTACAGATTACCTTGGATGAAATCTTATAGTGATGGGTATTTATAGTGCTCCTGAAGTGATACCAAAGTTCATCTTTATGAATCAACTTGGATGGGATCATGATTCCATTTATTAAATTATAAGGATATATTTTATATTAAAAAATAATAATTAAAAACTATTAAACGTAGGATGCATCCTCCAAGCCAAATAACATGCTTGGGTTTCATCTATTATTGATCCTTAACTTATGATGATCTATTATTACACCCATATCATATATGTACAGTTTGAACTTGGTTCAAAGATATCTTACGTAGGCCGAAGTAGGTAGTGTCTGTCGGGTATCCCATTAGAAACACTAAATGATGTGTTTTATTTATTTATTTCCTTACATTTATTATGTACCTACATGCTACTCATTTTATACACATACTGGATAGTTCTAGACACTGTTGGTGGTATCCTACTGACTACATATCACAGCCTCTTCAGGCCACCTATGGTAGTAAAAAAGAATTAATGAATATAGGTCTAGACAATGGGAATTGTCCAACTTTCAATGTTTTTATTTTATTTAATAGGATAGATTATTAGAGATTAGGATCAATCCTATTATTTTCATTCTAGTGGATATATATTTTGTTATTTTTTTACTTTTGTTTAACATGTTGTATATGCATGTACCCCTGTATTATGAATACTATATATTTGTATATAATCATGGAATGATCATAATTTTTGTATGTGATATTGATTTACTTCCACATATTAGTTATATTAGATGATTTATGATTACTCAACTTTTATTTATTATTTACTAATTTTACTATTTTTATTCATTATTCCTTACTATGACTTACTCTGATCATGAGTGAATAGTCTCTACACCGTAGAATCGCAGACCCTCACTATTAGTTGGAAACCTCTGGTGTATGGGGAGGTTCTCTTGAGGTCATATGGCCAATTAGTTCTGGGATACTCTTAGGGGCTTCTAGGTTTGGATACTACAAATTGGTATTAGATATTTCTTTTTTTACTTTTATCTTACTATTTGGGTATTTGAAAAGAGACTAGGAACATGCTATAATTTGGTAATGAACATGTTCCGAGGATCAGCCAACCCATATATATGGGAAACCCAAATTACATGGGATGAGGTGCAATTGTTATTGATTTGTGACTATTACAACTGTATTGATTTCACCACTGGTTGATGCACATGTTTTATGAAATTATTATTGTTTATGTTATTGTTATTAAGGAATTGTTTTTCCTTGGACTAGTATGGAAAAGAGTCATCATTTCATGCATCATTATAGTCACTTGAGTATTCACAGGTTATTCATTATGCTATGCTATATCTATATTATTACTTTCATTTCTTGAGATTGTTGTGGGTGCCATGAATATTATATATTGAAATGTGTTAAAATTTATTATAGGGATAAAATAATTAGACTAATTAAAGTGTCATCATTAATCTAAATGGTGTTTTTTCATATATATTGATGATGAAACCTTAATTGACCAATTATACCATATTTGAGTCATGGAACCCTGGTTCCATGGGATGAAACATTATATGATTTTTATTGTATGAATGCTAATTATAATTTATGAAGCATGTAATTCTATAAATTATTAATGGTAGTTGATTCAATAAAATCATTATACATGACTTGTTATATCCTGATATTGGACATAAAGGTTAGGTCACAGTTATATGTACCAATTGTAGTTTATAAAAAGTTTTGGCCTTTATAAACTAGGAATGGTGACACATATAACTGGTCTATGATATTCATATGCATATAAAATGGCATGAACATAAATAAATTTAAACTTTTGAATGAAATGGTTATTGAAAATGGGGATTCCAATTACAAAGTAAATGGTGTTTTCCTCTATACCATTAAATTTTCACTCAATATACCAGAACCTCTACTATGGGATATGAGACCTTAACCCTAAACAGACCTTTGTAGTGGGTATTAGGTAGTGTATCTTATGACTTCTATGACCTTTCTTATCACCTAGACCTGGATTTAGGAACCTAAAGATAGGTTTTAATTGTTTATAGGAAGTATATATACCCGTCCTTTTTTGTTATCATTATCCTATCCGTTGTTAAATCATTTATGAGGTGTAATTTTAGGAATTATAGAGAAATTATGCCACAATATCCTCGAGTCGTGTGTCAGGAGGGTGGTGAAGATCATGATCTGGAGGTGGTGGAACTTGAACCACCAGTATCACCTCCTATAGTTCCACTAAAGTAACCTCATTTTAGTCCTCCCCGGGTGTTGATGCACAAGTTTGAGGGATATTTTTTCATTTGATATAGTATTTATGGGGTGTTCCATAACTTTCCTCTTCTATGGGAGATTTGATATGGGAATTTCAGCAGCAAAATCCTCCCACCTTTTTGGGGGATAAAGGTCCTCTTGTTTTAGAATCATGGATAAAGTCCATTCTATCTATCTTTGAGAATATGGAGATTCCTCTAGAGTATAGGGTCAATATTTCTACCTATATGCTCTATGAATTGGATAGAAATTGGTAGGATTTCATATCTCAAGCTAATCATCATTAGGGTATGATTTGGGAATACTTACAGATAATATTCTATGACTAATTATTTATGAAGACACTGAGAGTGGATCACATTAAGGTTTTTATGCACCTATAGTGGGGTGGTATGTTAATTATGGAGTATTATGCTCATTTAACCAAACTTTAGCATTTTTCACTTATATAGACTAGTGACGAGTTAACAAATGTGTGACTATTTTAGGATGGGATTATATATGACATCATATTGTAGGTGATTTTTGAATAAACACCATTTTTGATAAAGTAAACCAAGATATCATCACTAAGAAGAACCTAAGGTAAGATGGTGGTGTGATTTTGGGTGTCTCAACTTCAAGGCACGGAGATAGTTCATCTAGTAGTAGGAAACATTATTTAGAGGGTTCTCACGAGGGGAAACGCCAATCTAATGACATGCACTGATAGTTATGTGGTGGGTCACTTTAGTGGTAGGACATGCCATAATAATACATAGTGTATGAGGAACCCAATCGAGTATCAAGCTTATAGTAGGATGGGTAAGCTTCATCATTTCTTCAAAAATTTCCCTCCATTTCATATTGAGAATGGATCTGTATGAACACTATATTCAGGAACTGGATCCATAGCTCCACTTTATGATGGGATCTAGTCTGCTACTGGCTGATCAAAACAATGATCTAGTCATGGATGAGGTATCCAAACTTTAGAGGTTCATCTCTAGCATTGAGGACCTACTTTGGTTAGATAGGTTTCATCTCAGGGCTGAATATTAGACTATATATATGAATTATATCATACTACTGAGGAGAAAATTTCTAGGCCTTCTATAGTTCGAGGTAATATTCTAGTAACCTCTACTTTAGAATCTAACTTATTTGATATAGGATCTTCAAACTCTTTTATATCTACAATAATTATTGAAATTATGGTCCTAGAGATAGAGTAATTAGGTAGCATGATGACTCATGACACACTGTTAGGGGTTCGATCAAAGAGTATACATTAATGCAAGGATTTAACTCTTGAGTTGGGTAGATATCTCTTCTTTTGGAATATTTTTTTCTTCCATATGAAAGGGTTTGGCATCATTATCATGATAGAATGGTTGGTTTCATACCATGCCCAAGTTTTTTGTTATAGATAAAGGGTGTATTTTACAACACCCAAAGGTAGTACCTATAACCGAAAGGAAGAATGGGATTTCTAAGAAAGTTGATCTGGACCCAAGAAATGTGGGATGGATGGAGTGAAAACCCGGATAGATAGTCTCTTTATTAGTGATCAGGGAACATAATGTATATATTTCCCTCCTGTTGTGGATTATGTCAGGGAAATATTCCCAATAAAATTTTTTAGGTTACCACTAATAAGATAGGTGGAGTTCACCATTTTTCTAGTGCAAGGTGTGACACTTATGTCCATTCATCCTTATAGAATGACACCTACGAAGATTCAAGAACTCCAAAAGGAGTTAGAAGACTTGGAAGATAAGGGTTCTATACAACCCAATAATTATCTATGGGGTCCACCCATCCTTTTCACCATGATGGAGGATGGTAACCTCAAGTTGTTATTATATTAACAACGATTGAACTAGATTACAATTAAAAACTGATATCAAATACCTCATATAAATGACCTCTTCAACTATCTATAAGGAGTAATAGTTTTCTCCAAGACCAAATTAAGGTTGAGCTATCCTCAGGTGCATGTTAGAACATTATACATACCACATACAATAATCTAGAGCAGATGCAACCTTTATGAGTACTTGGTTATTCCTTTCATCCTTATGAACATGGCCACTATCTTTATGAACTTAAAGAATTGAGTTTTGGACCCATATTTGGATTCATTCGTGGTAGTCTTCATGGAAAATATTTTGGTGTATTCTCACACTAGAAAAGAACATTCCAAACATCTTGAGATCTTTCTAAATACATTGAGAGAGCATAAACTATATGCTAATCTCACCAAATTCCACTTTTTGATCAATAAGGTTCACTTCTTGGGTCATATCATTTCAGAGGCATGAGTATTTGTTGACTCAGATAAAGTGAGCACCAGAGTTTCCTGGGAGTATCCCAATAATTTATTTGACATATGTAGTTTCTTGGGGTTGGATGGCTATTACTAGAATTTTATTCAATATTTATCACACCTAGAAGTTCTTCTCATAGGATTTACTAAAAAGGGTGTTAATTTTTATGGTCATACGCATGTGAAGCATGATTTTAGAAGTTAAAAGGGAGAATAAATTCAATGATGATATTAATTCTTCCAGATCCAAGAAGAATATATACATTCTATTATGGTTAATTAGGAATTGGGATTATAGTTTTTTTAATACAAGGAGATTGGGTTGTGGCATACGGGTCCCACCAGCTGAGACCTCATGAGCCTAATTACCCTATGTATGACCTAGATCTAGTTTTCATTGTTTATTATTTATACTATTAGAGGAATTATATACTGGGATAGAGGTGTGTTATTTACATGAATCATAAAAGTATCAAATACATTTCCACATAGTGTGACTTGAATCTTAGGCAATTTAGGTGGGTAAAGTACCAACATTCATTCGAATTTGATCTTGCTTATACACCAAGAAAATTAAATGTAGTAGTTGAGGAATTGATCTAGAAGACTCAAAAATAAGATATCTAAGAGGCTAGTAGTTAATGGTAGTTGATGGACCTATTTTCTAATATACACATGGATGTTTAGGAATATCATTGGCAGACCTATTCTAACAGCTTTGGCAGTGACATCCAACCTTATGGAATGAGTGAGGATGAGACAATTTTTAGATCCCAAGGGATTATTCCTAAGGGAGAGTGTCTTAGGTTAGGACCCACCACCCATTTGGGTTATCGATGATGAATATTTATTGCACTTCCATGGGTGTTTATGGGTTCCTATAGAGATACGAGAAGAGTTGATTAGGGAATATCATGCCTATTTTTGGGAAGTACACCTTGAAATTACCATGATGTACTGAGACATACATTTTCAATATTGGTGGATGGGTATGAAGATGCATATTTCATGTTTTATCACTTAGTGATCCACCTGTCAGTAGGTGAAGGTTGAGAACTAGATGATTGTTACAAATTTATATCCTCAATCCATTTATGAGTAGAAATGTGTTGACACTACTATGGATTTTGTGAAAGGTTTGCTAAGATCATATCATGGCACTGATGGAGTATGGATGATGATGAAAAATTAAACTAAGGTTTTACACTTCCTACTTGTTTGATATTCATTCTCATTTGATGATATTAGAGGGATTTATAATTGGGAGATTTTAAAAAAAATTAGTGTTATATTTTCTATCATATTTGATCAAGATTTTATATTTACATCATTGTTCAAATAGGGGTTACAGATAACACTACTTTTATGGGTTCTCTTCAGTAAAACATATCACCCTCAGACTGATGGGAAGTCCAAGTGGATGATATGCGTGCTAGAAGAAATTATTCAAGCAAGTGTCCTATATTTTTAAAGTTCATGGGATAAGCAATTACCTCTCATTGAGTTTTCCTATAATAACAGTTTCCAAAGTACTATTCTAATGGATCTATATAAGGCCCTTTATGGTACGCCATGTTGTTCACCCCAGTGTTGGTTAGAGTTAGGTGAGGCATCACTACTGGGTCCTCATCACATTTATTAGACTTCAGAGAAGGTATATATGATTCAAAAATGTATGGTTATAGATCAATATAAGAAAAAGTCTTATACTAATCATCAACACCAACCTATAGAGTTTTAGGTGGGACGTCGGGTGTTTCTATGAGTTTCACCAAGAATGGGTGATAGATAGATTTATAGAAAGGGAAATCCATCAAATTGTTACATTAGGCCTTTCAAGATAATGGAGAGAGTCGGTATGGTCGCCTATTGGTTATAGTTACCTTAGAGGCATAGTTCCATGAATGATATATTTCCTGTATCATAGCTTTGTCGGTATCATCCAGACCTGTCTCATTTGTTTGATCTTGAGGATATTGAGCTGGATGTGGATGAATAATTTGAGGAGAACATGATACATATCATTTATTAGATTAAAAATACACTTTCAGGTAGGTCAGTTCCTTTGGTTCAGGTGATATGTGGACACAATTGTGCATAGGATGAGACTTGAGAGAGAGAGGTTGATGTATGTGCTCAGTGGTCAGAAATTTTCTTAGGAAATGCTTTTACACCTTCAAAAGGAAAACTCAGGGATGAGTTATTTTAAGGAGGACATGTTTTAATGTACTGGGTTTTTAAATAGGTATGAATTATTTTTATTTTTAGTCCAACCCTTATTGAGTTTTGTCTTGGATTAGAAATTAGTGATCGATCCTCTAAGATGGTATATTTACTTCTGAGAAGAATGTAGATGGTGGGATGGAGGTTTGCTATAGTCCAAATACATGATGTGTTTTAAATAAATGGATTGTATTTAAAATAAATTAAGTGTATTAAATAAATGATGTGTAATGGGTTGGCTAGACCCCTTACACGTTGTGAATTGGGTTTTCCCTAGGAGGGAAAACTTGAGCTTTACATGACGTGTAAAGTTTACATGCCATGTAAATATCCTGGATCATTTTTTAAAAAGGGAAGTGTATTATTTTGAAATAAATCCTTTCTTCTCCCACATAGAATGCCAACCATGTGAGAGAGCTACCCCTAAACCTCAACCTTGGTTCCTTCGATTATTCTCTATCTGAGATTTGTTTCCCTCACTTTTGGTTACATTGGATTTAAAAAGGTATGTTCCTCATTCTTATTCATTCATTCTTACATTTATCTCACCATATTTGGAACTATTTTTGGTGAAAGATGAGATTCCTTATTTTTAGGTATTTTGTAGATTTTCCATTTTCTTACATTCTAGCTCTTTTAAAAGTCTGGAAATAGATGAGTGGATGTATACCAACCTAAGGTAGGTGGTCTAGTTATTTTCCCTAAAAGTATCATTGTATTTTTTCATGCACCATTGTAACGTGCACCAGAATTCTCTGGTGTCACCTATATAAAAGATAATTAATTAATTTAAATGTTATTCTCATGCATAATGGAGCCTTAGATAACCCCCAATCAATTCCTTGGGATAATTACCTTGAAATGATCCATCCATATGGGTGTTCCCCTCTTAAAGGTTTAGAGCCTTATGGTTTAGAACTATGATTAATTACTTTTATCTTATGTGTTTGAATCATGTTGTAATAAATATAATGGATTTGAACTAAGCTAAATGATATGATAGGCCATGTTTTTAGGCCCTAATTATTTATTAAATATCATTTTTTATTTGAATTAAATGATTTTTCCAACTATAATAAATAGTATGATTGTAATGACTTATTAAAGGACATGTGTTATTAATAGCTAAATGACGACTTTAATTTAAGAAAAGGGTGATATAAAGTTCATGACTTAAGGATTTCTTGGATGGGATTATCATGGTCTATAATTATAATTTCAATGAATCTTAATTCCTTAGGAGTGATACATGGATTATTTATAGGATTCCTTGTATAATCTCACTGGGATACTTAATTTCCCATGGGCGATACCTGTTCCCTAGGAGAGATACCTTGTATGGGATTGGTGGGAAATATAGTTATACAAGGACATGAATGATACTTAGTCCCATATGTGATATACCTAGTATGGACTCAGCAGGTTATACTTTACACCTGGTTGAGAGTGATACTTGGGATTCCTTTTATGGATAACCTTGGACAGACTATTATAGTGATGGGTATTTATGGTTCTCCTGGAGTGATACTTAGGATCCTCTTTATGGATCTTCATGGAAGGGCTAAGGATTCCATATATTAAATTATAAGGATGCATTTTATGTTAAAAACTAAGAATACATAACTCTCAAAATACAGACGCGTCAACCAAGACAAACAACATGTTTGGGTTTGGTCTATTTTTGATCCTAGAATTATGATGACCTATTATTACATCCATATCACTTCTCTATAGTTTGACCTAGGTTAAGAGATATCCAGCTTAGGCTGAATTAGGTAGTGTCAATCGGGTATCCCATGAGGAACCATGACTGATGTGTTTTATTTATTTATTTCTTTAAATTTATTATATACCTAAACACTACTCATTTTACATGCACATATATTATAGTTCTAGACACCATTGGTGGTGGCCTACTGAGTATATATCACACTCTTTTTTAGGATGCTGATGGTACCCAATCATAATTCATGACTATAATTTTAGAAAATGGAAAGAGGCTATCTTTTGATGTTTTATTTTTCTGTAATAGGATGGAGTATGGGAGTAGAGTACTAAGCCTATGATCATGATCCTAGTGGATGTAGCTTTTCATCTTTTTTTTCTTTTGTTTAGCATGTTGTATATTTCTGAAATCGTATATTTTGTGTACTTACATTTTTTATAAAATAATGAAATGATCATTATTTCAATATGTGATATTGATTCAACTTCCACTTGTTGGTTATATTGGATGATTTATGATTATTTTTCTATTTCTTATTATTAACCACATCCACTATTTCTATTAATTATTCATTATTGTGGATTAATATGATCATGAGGGTATATTATCCCCACCATACCATCATAGAAACCCACTTCTAGTTAGTAGCCTCTAATATATGGGGAGGTGCCCCTGAGGTCATGTGGCCAATCAGCTTGGGGAACCACTTAGTGGATTATGGGTTGGGATGCTAAAAAATAATTTATATACTAGTTGGAACCACAAATATAATACAAGTTCTATTATTATATTATGTTAGGAGTTCTATTTCAACTATACTCCCACATTTTGATTATAAAAAAAGATAGGGTAAGATAAAAACTGACCCTCTGAATATTTTCCACCCCTTTTTAAAGGATATATATTCCAACTATCACACTTCCCACTTTGTGAGTATTAAAGTGTAGGAAATTAAAATCATATGTATTCCCCAATGAAAAATAAAATGAGAATTATCCATATTAAAAATAGAAGTTTCTATTAAAAATGTAAAATTTAAAACTCCCCATTTATAAAATAAATTAATCACTAGAGAGAAAACAATAGGATTTGATCCATGTTTAGATAGAATGATTTTAATAGAAAGTAAAAATATGAAAAAAATTGATAATATAGATAGTTTGAGGCTGAAATAAAAATTACTATACAGATGGTATGGGGTATTTTTTAAATAAAATAAAAAATAAAGAATTCAACCTATAAAAATATGTACAAGTAACTAAAATAGATACACCAATGAAAATGAAAATTCGATAGAACATACCATATTACTAGGTGTCAGAAATTAAATTAGATGATGTCTAATTTTATATTTTTTGGATGATGATATTTAATAAATATTAATTTTAGTTTGGATATATTTTTCTTTTAAAATTTTATTTGATATTTTATTGAGATGCTCAAACATTTTTAAATTTTATTATACTATATAGGTCTTCTGATTTTTATTTTTGTGTTGATCACTTAATCTTGTAGGTTTTTACATTCATTCTCATATATATTATGGTTCTAGTATGATTCATGCAAGATTAATATAAAAATTAATACAAAACATTCCATAATATAATCTTTTATTAAAGTAAAAAATAGGATATAAAAAAGTTTTAGGATGCTATTTATTAATGAAAATAAAAGATAAAAAAACATGGAATGAATCATCCATAATTTTTTCATTCATATACCTTTATATTCATCCAATCTTCATTTTATATATGGGTCTATTCTTACACCCACCAGCCTCCCTTAACTTCTAATTTCAATCTTTAAGGGCCTTTGGAATCCTTGAGTAGAAGGTTAGGCAGAAAAAGGTTATTAATAACCTTATAGAACTTCTTTACCATGTCCCTTAATTCCATAAGATATTCATGTGGATATTCTGAGTAGGGTAATACAAATAGAAAATGGTAGATTAAGATGTAAACATAGAAATATAATTATGATGAATAAAAAGAATTTTAATTGATATGAGAGAACTTTTGAGTCAAAGTGAATGGAGAATCAAGGGCTCTTAGTAGATGAGTTTAAGTGGAGGATGTACTACACTATCTATAAGCATAGAATGTGATCATTATAGATGTAATATAATAAATTAATTTATAGGAAAACTAAATACTATATAATATTCTACTGAATTCAAATGTGAATTATCTAAAAGTGAATTTCAAAAATATCTATGAGATGTGGTTTTTAAAATTCTAAACAAAATATATCATGAAAATAAAAATATAATAAATGTAGGAAAATCTATATTAAATTACAAATTAATGTTCAAATAAAATTAAATAGAAATTATTTTATGGGTTTCTCATTATTGGTGATGCATTAAGAAGGTGAAATTACTTCAATTTGATATATTTTCATGACATTTACTAGAAAATAAAGATTCCATAGCCCATATCTTATTTATTCTAGAAGTTTTAGAAAATAATTCCTTAAGAATATAAATTTTATTTTATTACTTATATTTCATATTCTTGTTTTCATTAAATAGAAATTTGGATATCAGGGCTCGATTTATACCAAAAATTTATAATTTGATCATTGAGAAGTTTCGAGTGGCATGTCTAGGAGTGTAGAAATATGAATATTTCATTGTTTATCTTCTAAAATAGTTTCCTTGATATATCTACATCTCTATAGAAGTTCCTTCCATTTTTTATGGAATATATAAATCCATATCAACACTTAAAAGGATTTTAGTGTTAAATGAGTTTCTCTATGTTTTCCATTCCTTCATCAAATATAGATAGTATTTTATTCATATCTTTAATTTCTAGCATTAGGTTTTTATCACTTTTTAAACTTCATAGGATGAGTGTATAGTATTTTACTCTATTAGTTTTATTTATTATTCACTATCTAAATGCTTTGAATACAAATATTCAATAGATATTTCAATATCCTTTTCTAAATTTTCACCATTAGTGTAAGAACCCGGATCTTCGCTGAGGTATGTTTTTTCTTTTTCTAGAGTTTTTGGGAAAAATAAAGTTTTTGGATTTTTTTGAAGTACACGACGTGTACTTTCTGAGTACACGCCATGTACTCTTCTCCAGCTCAAAGCCATGTTCTGGCTGTGTCCGGGCCACACACACGGTGTGTAAGGGTAACGTGGAGGCTGATTTTGGCAGAGTAAAGAAAGACCTAGTACACGCCATGTACTCTAAAAGTACACACTGTGTACTTTCTTTCTTTTTCATTAAATAGATCGGGGTCGCACCTGACGCACAAAAGCATCTTCTTCTAGGTTCTGTTCATCTAAGAGCACCGAGGATCCGTGAATCTTCGATGAGCCCCCGCCTCTCCGTCCGTTCTCCAATTCGAGCATGGTCAATTTCATTGGAATCACAGAGGTGAGTTCTTCCTTCTGCATGAGACTTGTTTTCTAATTCCTCCTCCTTCTCAAGATATCGTGGGATGAACTTTTTGGGCATTTTCTCAGATCTACGACGTTCAGGGGAGAATCAATTGTCATGTTTCAAGTATATCGATCTCCTAGGATCGAGGTAGGTAGTTTGTGCCTTTATGTAGAAATTATTTGAGTATCTTGTGCAATTTCTCCAATTCCCTTGAACGAGAATTGTGCATTTTACTGTTTTTCCCTTGATTGATTGCCTGCTTGCTTGATTGCTATAGTTGAGGTTTACCTTTGTGAATAGAGTTGTTTTGATGTACTCTAGATGTTTTCTGTACTTGTTTTTCCTGTTAGGAATTTTCCTAGTTGCTATGCCTAGTGGTAGGATAGTGAAACTGTTGTGCTATTTTGCTGCTGAGCCTTAGAATGATATCCAAGTAGTTCTTGAGGTTTACTTGGGCGATACACACGCGTTATGCATGTTTATATTACACGGGGCTGAGATAACCTAGTGTATGGAAAAAAGGGAGAATGGACATAAGGGATTCTCTAGAGTGTCTTTAATTTACGATGCGAGACCATAGGGGGAATTGATGTTGAGTGCTTCCTCAGAGAGCTTGTAGTTCCTCGACGCGGGCCATAGGGGGAATTGACGTTGAGTGATTTCCCAGAGAGCCTTTAGTATAATACGAGACTATAGGGGGAATTGACGGTGAGTGCTTCCTCAGAAAGTCTACTCTTAGCTGAACCAGAGGGGTGAGACTGTTTGTGCCTCCTAGAGGGTTGCTAGTACTTTTAGGTTGAACCATAGGGGTTAGGCTGTGAGAGATACCCAGAGGGTTACCTGTTTTCTACTTGTTTCTGGTTGTTTACTTGTGTACTTTATATGCTAGAACTATGGATTATAGCTGCTGTGTGCTTTTCTGTTTACTGCTTCTTGCACTTTTACTTGCCTTGTATTCATTGACTGTTAGGCACAAATGTTTGGGTGATTGCCTACTGGGATTGTATCTCACACCCTATTTGGGCCATGATTTTGGGCCCAAGAAGACTTTGTTGTTGCAGGTATAGATAAAGGTAAGTGCCTTTTGACATCCAGTACTTGATTGCTTGGAGTTGGGGAGCAAGGGACCAAGACTAGGCTTGAGATGCTGCAGGAGTTTCTGTTAGTTTAGTACTTTGTTTTACTTGTATTTAAGTATGTTGTTATGTTTGCTGCTTTCCTTAGAAACTTGTACCTGCTGCATCATTATCATCCTTACTATATATTCATTGCTTCTGCTTTTTGGTTTCAGTTGTCGTGTATTTTTTAATGCTTCTGCTATTTAATATTGTTTTCCTTACCTTGTATACCTTACCGAATGAGGGAATAGTTTCCCCAAGAACTTACCAAGGCCCTCGCTGCTAGTCGGCAGCCTCTGGCATTTGGGGAAATGCGCTTGAGGTTATGTGGTGAACTGGGTACGGGGCACCAGTGGAGGGGCTCCAAATTCAGGTCATTACAAAGTGGTATCATAGGTGTTTCTTTTCTCTTGATTTACTGTTTGGAGCCTTTAGCTAGGGGTAGGATGAATTTGGTACTTGGTATTAAGTTGTGCTGAGGATTAACTGACTCGTGTACAGGGAAAAAGCCATACTACCTTGTTTATTGTAGTTTTCTAGTTTTGAGATTTACGGTTGATATGATTTCACCTAGGGTGATTCACATGATTTGTGTTATTATTGTCTTGACTATTGCGGTTCTATTTCTGTCACAACCCAATGAAATGAGGGTATTCCATTTCATGCATCATATAGGAACTTGTAGAAATCACATGCCATGCATTCTTTCCATGCCATCTAGGGTGCATTAGCGATTACATGCTATTGTGATAGAATTTGTGTAGATTATGTATGTTATTGTGATAGATTCTTGATATAACCTCTTCATCCTTGTTAGAGGATTTCTTGTACTCTACCCTGCATAAATAAATGCCAAGTTTTGATTCGCAGGGAGTATGGGCCCTCAAGAATCGGAATTTGGCACCTCTCTGCCTTGTTTTCTGTGTTTTCTGGGCTTCTGTGCAGTTCTGAGCTACTGCCCAAAAAAACCCAGAATACACCGCGTGTAATTTTGACCACACGCCGTGTAGTTTTTAGACCCTATCAATAACCGTGTGAGAAGGGATGCGCTTTTGTAGAAATAACTTCAGGAACACGCCGTGTATAGTAGGTACATGCCGAGTAGTTCAGAGCCGTGTACCCGGCCGTGTCACTAACAACACGGGCCGGGGAAGCTCGAGTATAACACTATGTTTTATAAAGGAACACGCTGTGTAGTCCTGTCCAGGTACCCGGCCGTGTCATGAACAACACGGGTCAGCGTTACCTTCTCTTAGACACGCCTTGTTGTTTTCGGAACACGCCGTGTAGTCTTGATCAGGTACCCGGCTGTGTCACGAACAACACCGGATGGTGTCACCTTCACTTATACACGCCGTGTTTGTTCGGAACACGCAGTGTAATGTCCAGCCATGTAGACGACCGCGTATTTAATAACACGGGCTGCCGAAGCCTTGTCTAGTACACGTCGTGTTTGTTCATAACATGCCGTGTAGTCTCGGGTTAAGTCGGACCATGTGGGTTAGCCGAGTAAAGAGACCCAGGAAGAGGAATAGTTTTCAAGTAAACGTAGTGTGTGGGGTCAACATGCCGTTTAGTTTGAGGTGTTACATGACCTGTAGGGCAGAGGTACATGCCCATGTCAGTGGCTTAAGAATACATGCCGTGTAGTTTTTATACACGCCATGTAGTCATGTTTTGTAAGCTTGTGTGTTTTCCCTTCCCTGTTCCCGTTTTGTACTCTTGTGTTTTATGTCCTTGTTTTTCTAATCTAAGGTGTGATTTTGAACTTTGAGAGCTATTCCTATGAGACATACTTCGGTTTTACGTCAGTTGTTAGGAAGTGATCAGATGCTAGAAATGGATGATCAGGGACCTCCTACCGATCCTCTGGTCAGGCCAGCCTTGGCACCGGCTGTCATACCAGTTGCAGGCACTGATGCACAGTTCAGGGAAGGTTTTATGAGGATGATTCAGACCTTATAGGGAGAAACGCCTCTTACCACGACTATGGATGATTTGACTCAGGTTTTCCAACAGCAGCATCCTCCTACTTTCTTGGAGGAAGGGGGACCACAAGATGCAGAGTCATGGCTAGAAGCCATGGAGACTAAATTATAGCCTCTAGAGATGCCTCCAGAGAGGTGGGTCAAGCTCTCTACCTACATGCTCTGAGACTCCACCAAGAGGTGGTGGGATGTGATCTCACAGGCGGGTCATCAGCAGGTTATGTCTTGGGAGGAGTTCCAGCGCATGTTGTACGACTACTTCTACCCGGAGACCCTGAGGGCTGACCGAACCCAGGAGTTCGTGAGCTTAAAGCAGGGTACTCTTTCTGTCATGGAGTATTCCTCTCGTTTCACCGAGCTAAAGCATTTCACACCCCTCCGGGATGGGAGTGGGGTGTTCTTGGCAAGGAAGTTTGAGGATGGTATCAGGCGGGAGATCCGCTCGCAGGTTAATCTCTTCCAGTTGAATTCCATCTCTTCCATCGTCAACCAGGCACTAATTGCGGAGTGCAATCTGAGAGACTCCGGAGCTACAAACCAGGGCAGTTCTGATTTCAGAGTTAGTTTTCCTCCAGATGACAGTAAGAAGCGCCATAGGGAGTCTACGTGGAATGATATGAGGAAGTGAGATGCATCTTCAGGTAGCTAGGTGATATGCTACCAGTGTGGCCGGTTAGGGCACATGAGACTGCAGTGCCAGAGAGACCCAATGGAGTACCGATCTTGCGGCAAGATGGGTCACCTTCAGCATTTCTACCAGGTTTTCTTACTAGCAGTTTGTGACTGAGGTTCTTCCATGACTCCTCATTCAGGAGAAGCACCACCAGCTT
The DNA here is from genome assembly GCA_963277665.1 of Viscum album. Lineage (NCBI taxonomy): Eukaryota > Viridiplantae > Streptophyta > Magnoliopsida > Santalales > Viscaceae > Viscum > Viscum album. The sequence goes on along the minus strand of OY728121.1, from coordinate 139,292,045 downwards.
CTCACCAGTCAGGGAACTGGAGTTCTTTCGGCTGTTCAGGACGAGGTGGAGGTCGAGGCCGTGGCAGTCAGCCACCAGTCCCTCAGCACCAGCAAGGTGGATAAGCTCATAGTGGTCATCCAGGGGCGCAGGGCCGCAGTGCAGGCCATTCCTTCTCCATAGAGAAGACCAATCAGGAGCAGGATCCCTAACCTTCTACAGTTCGAGGTATGATTTTAGTAGCCTCAGTTTTATCTTCAGCTCTTTTCGATGCTGGTGCTACGCATAACTTTATCTCTATTGCTATCATGGAGAGCCTTGGGCTCTGCATATTTTCTTTTGCCGACTCGTTGACACTAGAAACACCTTTAGGGACAAGGAAATCTAGTGTACAACAGTGTAGAGAGTGCCCTCTCGAGGTTGTAGGGTATCGTTTCTTATGGTATCTCTACGTCCTAGAGATGACATGCTATTATGTAATTCTTGGGATGGACTGGTTGGTTCCCTTCCAGGTAGTCATCGACTATTATTTCCGTAGGGTGAGTTTCATTTCACCAGAGGGTGAATATTTTCTTCAAAGGAAAATGGGATGTTCAGGCGAGTCGAGCAGGACTCAAGCACCATGAGCTAGGAAGGGTGACAAACCAGATTGCTAGTCTCTATATGAATGACCACGGGACTTCACAGTTGGACTTTCCTCCAGGGGTGGATCGTTTCAGGGATTTATTTCCAGAGGACTTTTCAGGTATGACTCCAGAGCGTGAGGTAGACTTCTCAATTGAGCTCATGCCAGGAGCGGCACCGGTGTCCATTCCTCCCTATAGGATGGCTACACCTGATTTGCAGGAGCTCAAGAAGCTGTTGGAGGAGTTGCAGGAAAAGGGTTTCATCTGACCCAGTACTTCTCCTTGGGGTTCGCCTGTTCTGTTTGCAAAGAAGGCAGATGATACCCTTCAGCTTTGTGTGGATTATCGGAAGCTGAACCAGTTGAAGGTCAAGAACTGATATCCCTTTCCGAGGATCGATGACCTCTTTGATCAGCTTCGAGGATCCCGAGTGTTCTAGAAGATTGACTTGAGGTCCGGTTATCATCAGTTTCACATTATACCATCAGATATACCTATGACAGCCTTCAGGAGCAGGTATGGTCTATATGAGTATACAGTCATGTTGTTCGGTCTCACGAACGCGCCTACAGTTTTCATGGTGCTGATGAACTGAGTGTTCCATCCTTACTTGGACTACTTCATCATGGTCTTCGTGGATGATATCTTGGTGTACTCTCACACTCTACATGACGATGCCACACATCTTGAGATCGTTTTGAGTACACTGAGAGAGCATCAGCTCTATGGTAAACTCTCGATGTGCCAATTTTGGATGGATCAAATTCACTTCTTGGGTCATGTCATCTCAGAGGAAGGAGCATCAGTGGACCCAGAGAAGGTGAGAGATGTAGTTTCCTGGGAGCAGCTGAAGAAAATTTTTGAGGAGCGGAGTTTCCTAGGGTTGGATGAATACTACAGACGCTTCATCAAGGACTTCTCACGCCTAGCAGCACCATTGACAGGTCTGACCAAGAAGGGGGTGAAGTTCTTATGGTCAGAACCTTGTGAGTCATCCTTTCAGGAGCTGTAGGGAAGGTTGACGTCGGCACCGATACTAGTCTTTCCAGATCCAGGCAAGAGATATACTATCTATTGTGATGCTTCAGGTATCGGACTAGGTAATGTGCTTATGTAGGGAGATGGATTCGTTGTGTACGAGTCTCAGCAGTTGAGGCCACATGAGAGGAAATACCATACACACAATCTGGAGTTGGAAACTGTTGTTCATGCCTTACGCTATTGGAGACACTATCTTCTGGGAGAGCACTTTGTGGTTTTCACTGACCACAAGAGTCTCAAGTATATCTTCACTCAACGTGATCTGAATCTGAGACAGTGTAGGTGGGTCGAGTATCTTCAGTCTTTTGATTTCGTACTTGCCTATACACCGGGAAAGGGCAATGCGGTGGCAGATGTGTTGAGCAGGCAAACTCAGATTCTGGCAGTTCAGGAGGCTAGAAGTGAGTGGTAGCTTATGGATCTATTCTTTGAGATGCACTCAAAGGTGCATGACAGACATGGACATACCTTCCTATCTTCTGTAGTTGTTACCTCTACACTACTTGATCGGGTACGGATGAGACAACTATCAGACTCAAAAGGCTTAGTCCTGCGGGAGACTGTGTCAGGGGAGGACCCTCTTCCTAGATGGACAGTGGGAGAGGATGAGATCTTGCGTTTCCAGGGGCATGTATGGGTGCCAGAAGACATACGTGAGGAGTTGATGTGGTATTTTCATTCCTTAGTTTGGGAAGTTCATCTTGGCGTCACCAAGATGTATCAAGATCTTCATCGCCAGTACTGGTGGCCAGGTATGAAGAAATATGTTTCTGGTTTTGTCATGAGATTCTCTACTTGTCAGTAGGTGAAGGCAGAGCATCAACGACCATCAGGCCTTTTACATTAGTTACCCATTCCAGAGTGGTAGTGGAACGATGTTGCGATGGACTTCAAGATTGGTTTGATGAGGTTGCCTCAGGGGAACGATGATGTTTGCGTTGTCGTCGATAGACTCACGAATGTTTATCACTTCTTTCTGATCAAGGAGACCTTCAATGTCGATGATCTGGGATGACTTTACATCATAGAGATCGTTCGTCTACATGGAGTTCCACACTCCATTGTTTTAGACAGGGATGCGTGAATTACCTCTCAGTTCTGTTAGGGACTTCTGAAGGCTTTGGGTACACAGGTACTTTTGAGTAGAACATACCATCCCCAGACAGATGGCCAGTCTGAGCGTACGATCTTGGTGCTAGAGGATATCTTCCGAGCTTGCATTCTAGACCTTGGCGGTTCTTGGGAGAAGCATATACCTCTAGTGGAGTTCGCCTACAACAACTGTTTTCAGGCAACTATTCAGATGACACCTTACGAGGCTTTGTTCGTTAGGCCATGCCGATCACCCTTATACTAGATGGAGGTAGGAGAGGCAGCTTTGTTGGGACCTCGTATTGTTCAGGAGACCTCAGAGCAGATAAAGTTGATTTGGAAGAGGATGGCTACAACACAGTCTCGGCATAAGTATTATAATGATCAGTAGAGACAACCTCTAGAGTTCGAGGTCGGGGATTAGGTTTTCCTGCGTGTCACACCGAGGTTGGAACACAAGAGGATTTGGGGACAGGGTAAGCTTTCACCACAGTACGTCATGCTGTTTGAGGTGTTAGAGAGAGTTGGGCCGGTTGCCTATTGGTTGCAGTTACCTCAGAAGTACTGGGCCATGCACGACATCTTCCAAGTCTCTCAGCTTCGACGTTACTTTTCAGACCCGTCTCATGTCTTTCAGCCCGAGGAGGTTGAGCTCGAAGTGGATGCATCATTTGAGGAGCATCCCATCTGTATTGTCGATCGTAGTATGAAGGTTCTCCATGGGCGATCTATTTCTCTACTACGAGTGTTATGGCAGCATGAGAGAGTGCAGGACGAGACCTGGGAAAGGGAGGCTGATGTACGATCGCAGTGGCTAGAGTTGTTTGGGGTTTCTTCCTCCATACCTCATTAGGGAAATTCGGGGACAATTTTCTTTAAGGGGGGAAGTTTGTAAGAACCTAGATCTTCATTGAGGTATGTTTTCCTTTTTCTTGAGTTTTTGGGAAAAATAATGTTTCTGGGAATTTTTTGAAGTACACACAGTGTACTTTCTGAGTACACGCCATGTACTCTTCTCTGGCTCAAAGCTGTGTGCTGGCCGTGTCCGGGCCACACACACGGTGTGTAGGGGTGACATGGAGGCCGATTTTGGCGGAGTAAGGAAAGACCTAGTACACGCCATGTACTCTAAAATTACACTCCATGTACTTTTTTTTTCATTAAACAGACTGGGGTTGCGCCTGACGCAAAGAAGCGTCTTCTTCTAGGTTTTGTTCATCTGAGAGCACCAAGGATCCACAAATCTTCGACGAGCCCCCTCCTCTCTGTCCGTTCTCCGATTCGAGCACGGTCGATTGCGTTGGAATCACAGTGGTGAGTTCTTCCTTCTGATTGAGCCTTATTTTCCAATTAATCATCCTTATCAAGATATTGTGGGTTGAACATTTTGGGAATTTTCTCAGATCTACGACGTTCGAGGGAGAATCAGTCATCATGGTTCAATTATATCAATCTCCTAGGATCGAGGTAGGTGGTTTGTGCCTTTCTGTAGAAAGTATTTGAGTATCTTGTGCAATTTCGCCAATTCCCTTGAATGAGAATTGTGCGTTTTCCTATTTTTCCCTTGATTGATTTCCTGCACACTTGATTTCTATAGTAGAGGTTTACCTTTGTGAATAGAGTAGTTTTTATATACTCTTGATGTTTGACGTAGTTGTTTTTCCTATTAGGCATTTTTCCAGTTTCTATGCCTAGTTTTAGGATAGTGGAACTGTTGTTCTCTTTTTCTGTTGAGCCTTAGAATGATATCCAAGTAGTTCTTGAGGTTTAATTGGGCGATACACGTGCGTTATGCATGTTTATATTACATGGGGTTGAGAGAACCTAGTGTATGGACCAAAGGGAGAATGGATGTAAGGGCTTCTCCAGAGTGTCTTTAATTTACGTTGCGAGACCACATGGGGAATTGACGTTGAGTGATTCCTCAGAGAGTCTGTAGTTCCTCGACACGGGCCATAGGGGGAATTTACGTTGAGTGCTTTCCCAGAGAGCCTTTAGTACGATATGAGACTATAAGGGGAATTGACGGTGAGTGCTTCCTCAAAAATTCTACTCTTAGCTGAACCAGAGGGGTGAGACTGTGTGTGCCTCTTAGAGGGTTTATAGTACTTGTAGGTTGAACCATAGGGGTTAGGCTGTGAGAGCTACCCAGAGGGTTACCTGTTTTCTACTTGTTGCTGGTTGTTTACTTGTGTACTTTATATGCTAAAACTATGGATTGTAGCTGCTATGTGATTTTCTGTTTACTGCTTCCTGCACTTTTACTTTCCTTGTATTCATTGACTGTTAGGCACAAATCTTTGGGTGATTGCCTACTAGGATTGTATATCACACCCTGTTTGGGCCATGCTTTTGGGCCCAAGCAGACTTTTTTGTTGCAGGTATAGATAAAGGCAAGCACCCTTCGACTTCTGGTACTTGATTGCTTGGAGTTGGGGAGAAAGGGACCAAACTTAGGCTTGCGATGCTGCAGAAGTTCCTGTTATTTTAGTACTTTGTTTTACTTGTATTTCAGCATGTTGTTATGTTTTCTGCTTTCCTTATAAAATTATACTTGCTGCATCATTATCATCATTACAATATATTCATTGCTTCCACTGTTAGGTTTCAGTTGTTGCGTATTGTTTAATGCTTCTGCTATTTATTGTTGTTTTCCTTACCTTGTATACCTTATCGAATGAGTGAATAGTTTACCCAATAACTTACAAAGGCCCTCGCTACTAGTCGGAAGCCTCTGGCATTTGGGGAAATGCTCTTGAGGTCATGTGGCGAATCGGGTATGGGGCACCAGTAGAGGGGCTCCAGATTCGGGTCGTTACAATTAGAGACAGGATATTCTAATAGAGATTCTTCTACCTTATCATTTATATGTTTCGAGGATGACATTTCCATTAAGATAATTGGTAAATTATATCATTTATCTATGTAATTTATTGAATCTTAAAAATGATGAATTTATGAGAAATATTGATTAATAAACTTATAATTCATATGTAACATGATGATATTTTAAAAGGAAACACTATGTTTGATATCATACAAGATATACAACACTGCGCTTAAATAAACAACTAAATATTATTATTTAAATGTGACCATTATAAACTAGCCATTAAATTAGAATGTATTAATAAGATATAATTATTTATGAAATACATATTAAGGTATAACTCAGTATGAATATATTGTTATAAAATAATCACATAATTTTTAGTAAAGTCATTTTATTTTACAAAAAATACGTTTTCTTTAAAAATTATTTTCATTTCCTTTAGGGGTGATTATTAGAATTAATTTATAGAAGTTTTAGTAAATTTATATGAAAAAATTAATTTCATTTTTAAATTCATAACATAAAAATTATATTATGATTAGTTTTTGAGAATGTACTAAAAACAAAGATTTTTTCATGGGATAGTAAAAAATTCTGATTTTTATTAAAAAGTGTATTTTATTTTAAAAAATTTACAAGTTAAAATTAGTTTTGGATTATTTTTAAATTTTAATTAGTTAATTATGATTTAAAATAATACATTTATGTTTTTTAAATGTATTTTATTCATTAATTTAGAATAAAACCATTTTATATTTAAAAAGTTCATTTTTTTCTGAAAAACTGATTTTCTTTATGTTTTGCCAGTTTAATTTTAAATAAAAATTTGAAGCGTCTGTGTTTTGAATTTTGAAAAATTTATTAAATATTTTGAATTATATGGTCTAAATTTAGTATATAAATCCTTTTTTTCCATATTAATTGTAACTTTATTAATTTTGGTTACCATAGAAAAGGGTAAATCATGCAATTTTGGTTAAAAATAAAATGATAATAAACATGAAAAGACCCAAAAACTTACATAAATATTATTTTATGAGTTTATATATACTATAATTATATAATGGTCTAATTTATGAAATTTTGGGTCTACTTGAATAATATTATGATCAATATAGTATTTTATTTAAAGAAAATTCAAACACATCACACTTTTGTTTTTAATAAGTGTAATATTTTTAACATGATGTTATCTAGAGGTTATATTTGAAAAATAAATATTATTTTTTAAAATAAAATATTTATATTAATCATGGTAATTTATTTTTAATTTTTAGTAAATAAATAATTACCTTAAATTCTTTCCCAATGCAGATGTAGTAATTATTAAATTAATGGAAAAATAAAATAAATGATATAAAAATTATTAAAATAAATATAATTTTAGATAGTTAATATGATAAAATAATTTTATATATTACCTTTAAATGTTAGGGATATGTTAATTTTTTTAATTATTTGTTTTATTTTGACATTATTAAAGTCAAAGTAATAAATAGTTTTTAAAAATTGACATTAATGATATTCTAAAATATATAATATTTTATTAAATGATATAAAATTTCTAAAAAAGTTAAATTCATCCATGTTAACATGATATGGTTGAAAATATCAACCACTTTATATTTGTTGATTTTTTTTCTAATTTATAGTTACTATTTTAATCCTCAAAGTGTAAAAATCCATATTGTCATGGTAAGAGTTAAAAGAGTTAATTAAGGATTAAAACTAAAAGATAATGGTATAAATATATTCAAAACATATCTTATTATTATAGTATGAGAATATTTTGACCAATAATAATATTATATTATAAATTAATATGTTTTTATCCATTTGGTATTAAATATTATTTTATATTAATTTATTATTTTGAGTAGTTCAAAGAGTGCCCCTCCCCTCTTATAAAAGGGCACATCTTCCTCTCATTTATTTACACTTAATTTTTTTTTTCAGAAATTATCTTACCAAATACATTCCTATAATAAATCCTCTAATTATTGAGGTATTAGTTTAAGAATAACACTAACCTTAGAGGTCTTAATGTGTTAATAAAAGGAGATTGTTCGAAGAAGAGGTATCATTTTTAATTGAGTGTTTCTATTTTTTTATTCTTCCACATACCTCAAGACCTATTAAACCATTATAAAATAATTAATATGGTATCATAAATATACTGAAATTTTATTATGTTAGTTTGCTGACCTATATATATATCTCCACCTCTATCAAATGAGAAAGAAACTCAACATTATTATGTACGGCGGACCACCGCCTCACATACCAAGGTTATTCATTTTCTATCACTATCTCTCAAGACTGTTTATAATGATAGAGTTAATATTTATATATTATATTTATGAAATATTTATCATTCTTAAAATATAATATACCATTTATTTTCTTACCTTTCCATGCATAAAAAAATGATAACACCGTTCATGCGTACGCATGGACGACCACCTCTATGAAGCGATGTGATTCTTTTTTCATCACAACATAAAATGGATGATATATATATATATATAAGAATATTTAAAAAATTAATATGATATTAATGATATTATTATAATTTTTTAATATAAAATAATACTTACCTTCTTCTTGTAATGATTATTGAAAAATGGAAACATTACTCATGTGTACATACGACTTAATGTCTCCATGATTGTAATATAGTTAATTTTTAATAACCCTATTTAATGGATGGATATTTGATGTAAAAAAATGATAATTATTTCATGATAATTATTTTTTAGTTGATTTAATAATTATAACTTTGACTATAATCAATATATAAAATTCATTTTGGACTTACATACTAAATATCCTCAAAACATCTGACGTGAACTTAAATGATTAAGTAATTTTATACAACATGGTAATAAGTGATATAAAGGGAATAATGACCATGAAAAATGTTCTTAAAGAAGTAAAATATTAACATTTTTTATTATTCAGGAAGAAAAATGACATATGTGACGAATCATACTCAAGTTAAGGAACTTTATTTTAAGTCCTCTTTGAAAAGTTCCCATTTCAAATCATTTTACCAAAGTCAAAAGGAATGTTTTTTAATGTATACAGAACAATATTTTTTCTAAAATCATTGATCCTCAATGATTTAAATTTATTTTTTATATTTTCAGGGTCCTTTCCAAATAAAATGGTTTCTTTATTATGAGCACAATTTTTATATTTTAATTTTTTTAGAAAATAGGTATTTTGATATTCGAAAGTGTTTTTCATAGGGGTTTAATAGAGATTTAAGGGTTTTATTCATGATATGATCTATAAAAATTATTTTCTAAGGTCTGATCCCCTTTATATCTCATAATTGAGCTCGATATATCTTATACAAAGGCTGAGCCCCATTATATCTCTCCAATGCATTGGGTAATGTTTGGAATTTGATCATAATGGTTATTCCAAGATTAACTATGATGGTTAATCCATGAGTAACTATGATGGTTAATCTAAAGTGACATTAAAAAGTTAAACATTAAGTTATTCCATGATTATCTATGATGGCTACTCCAAATTTAACTATTTTGGTTAATACAACTGTAAATGTATTGGTTAATCCATTTATAACCACAATGGTTATTAAATTTTTAAGAGTGAAAAGTATAACTTAGTGAAAAAGTTTCCATTTGATTTTCATGTATGAAAATAAAACTTTGTGAGTTTATTTTACATTAAATATTTATATGGAAATGTTTTATTAATTTTTTTGGGTAGATAATTTTATTTCTTGGGTAAGAAAAAGGGTTTGTTTAGAACCCATTTTTTTTTGAAAAATGAAAATTTTTATAAGTACTCACAGAATAATAGTTAATTTAATTATTTTTATGTCCCCTAATAATAATTTTGTGCTCATACCAAATTATAAAATGTTTTTCATAGGGTGTAAATAAGATTAGGGACAAGGATGAGATCTAGATGAAAATTATAAAGATTTATCATGAAAAGAAATCATGTTTTATTTAAAAGGGTTCTGTTTACTGAAAAAATGGATATCGAGTATAAGTGTTCACTTATAATGTATGGGTTTAACATATAAGAGTTTGCCTTAATTATATAAAACTATTAAATAGAAATATCATCAATATTGTAAGAAAGTAAATTCAATCTCAAATTTACTAGAATATATAATGTTTAAGACATATTTCCTACAGTTAATATGTGAGGAGGGTATAGATAACTTTAGCGATAAGGATGTTTTTAGGTGTGGTAATATGAAGATTTATGAATACCATCACGAGTTTAAAAGTTTAGGGTTGATCTTATTTTCAAAGTCTTAGACACCCCTTTTATGGTTTTAAGTGGTGGATGAATAAAATGATTATCTGTATTTTGAGATACATTTAGGGTAATTCAAACCTTAGGTTTAGTATAGGCTTTATTAAAAGTGTTATTTAAGGAATAATTTATTGAATTTTGGTGGAAATATATTTAAAAGTATTGGTATAAATTAAGATTTATAAGATATTTTATTTTATGGTAATTATAGATTATTATATTTTGGGATTAAAAATGGAAGGTATGAGATAACCTTTTAGGTTAAAACATTTCTTTAATTGAAGAATATATTAAGGTTATTTTTGAGGTTGTATATCAAAATTCTATAATTTTATAGGGATTATATTAATATAGTTTTAGAAATAAGACAACCCACAGGATGGGTGACAACCTATTAGATCTGGAAAGTCCATGAATATTGAGCTCACAACTAAAGGGAGATAATGGAGAATCACCTACCATAGGACTATGTGATATCTAGGCTAGTATGAAATTGTTTTTATTTATTTAAACCATCTGATAGATAAAGGATAAGTTCATTTTGGGAAAATATGTTTTATTGAATAGATAACCATGAGACTGGAAAAGGATTTAGTAATTAAGTGATTAAACTTATTTCGGAAGATGTTCACTATTTTTAGAACCCTATATGATTAAGTTAAATATAATACTATGGAATTTTAATTAAGGAATAAAGTTTGAATTATTTTTTTTGGAAGAATATATGATTTTATTATGGATTTATAGTGATTCAGGTTATTTATGGAAATGATTAGCATATCTTATAGATTATGTGATTAGGGTAATTACATTTTGGCATGCGACTTTATGCTTGATTTATGTTTTTTGAATATAAATATAAAATATATCTTAGAAGGAAATGCGATCAAATCCTTCTTATTTTTTGGATTCAATCACAGTCTATAATATTTTTGAGGAATTTTAAGGATAGTTATTTGTTTGATGATCAAAGTTAAATTTTGGATAATACTATTGAATTTTGGAGATTAAAAGTAGTTTTTCTTTATTTTAGGGGTTATTAATTTTGTGAATTATCTAATCTTGAGAAAACCATTTTAGTTTTAGTTAATAATTAATGATAGTATTAATATTTTGTTATTATGTTTTGAATTATTTTTATCCATTTAATTTTATTATAGAGCTTCAAGCATGACAAATTCATCTTAAATACTCATCAATTTGAGCCAAAGTTGAGATTTTATTGAAAATTTATTATAGGATGAATCTCTACTTTTCATGTAAGTATAATTAATTATGTTCTTACTCTTGGTAGTAAAATAATTACTCAACCATAGGGAAAATATTTTGGAACAAAAAATATATTTTTTCACTTTTCTTACTGAGAAATCTATAGCTTTTTAACCCAACACATATTTATGGTTTTGTGATGGTTAACTTTATCATGACTATATTCTCCATCAATCACTATAATTACTTGGTAATTATATTTTCCCTTTTATATCCATTTTTTTATACTTGGAAAACTATTTTGTGTTACTCAAGATGACCTTCGTACTTTCCTTTCTTTATGTTAAAGTGGAAGTTTTATTGATCCTTTTTACGATGTGGGTTTTCTATAAATATATTTTGAAAAGTCAAACCCTAGTTACCATGCCCAAGATAAAATTGTGAGTACGAAATTTCTAAAAATCAGGGGATGTAATATCCTAAAATTTTAAACGGAAACACTATATTTGATAGTATACAAGATACACAACACCAAACTTAAACAGACAACTAAATATTATTATTTAAGGATGACCATTATAACCCAAATGTTAAATTGGTAGGTATGAATATGATTAAATAATTTAAGAAATAAATATAAAGTTCAAAATAATTATGAATAATTTCTTATAAAATAAGCACAAAATTTTTAGTAAATTCATTTTATTCAAAAAGAAATATTTTTTTCCTCAAAAATGGTTTTTATTTCTTTTTTAGGGGTGATTATTAAATTTAATTTATATAAATTTGAGAAAATATATTTGAAAATACTAATTTAATTTTTAAACTCATAATGTAAAAATTATATTCGGATGAATTATTGATAATTTTTAGAAAATACTGTTTTTTCAAAGAATAATGAAAAATGTTGATTTTTATTGAAAACTGTATTTTATTTTAAAATATTTACAAGATAAAATTAGGTTTTAGATTATTTTAAAATTTAATTTAGTTATTTTTTATTTAAAATAATCCAATTATGTTTTTATACGTTAATTTAGGATAAAAAAATTTTATATTTAAAGAATAATTTTTCTTAAAAACATTTTTTTGTTGCGTTTTTTCCGGTTTAATTTTAAATTGAATTATTAAACTTATATTTTTTGAATTTTTAAAAATGGATTAAATATTTTGAATCAATAGGTAAAAATTTATTAAATAATCCCCTTCTATTTTTGGTCAACATGAATAGAAATGTTAGTAATTTTGGTTACCATGGTAAAAGGTAAACATCACAATTTATGTTAAAAATAAAACAAGAATAACCATAAAAGGACCCAAAAACTTAACTAAATATTATTTTATGAGTTTATAATCACCCTAATCATTTAAGGGTTAAATTTATAGCCTTTTTGGTCTACTTTGATAATATTATGACCTTTAGAGTGTTTTGTTTAAAGAAATGTCAAACATGTCACACTCTTGTTTTTAATAAGTGTAATATTTTTAATAAGGTAATATCGAGAGGATATGTTAGACTATAAATATTATTTTTATACCTAATATATTTATATTCATCATAGTAATTTATTATTATTTTTTAGTAAATAAATAATTACCTTAAATGCTTTCCCAACATTGATGCAATAATTATTTAATAAATAGAAAAATAAAATAAATGATATTAAAAATATTAAAATAAAAATAATTTTAAATAATTAATTTTATAAAAGAATTTATATATTAACTTTATATCTTATTAATATAATAAAATATTTTTTGAATTATAAGTGTTATCTTGATATTATTAATATCAATGTAATTAATAGTTCAAAAATTGATATTATTGATATTTTATAATAAATAATATTTTAAAGTTTATGAAAATATTAAATTATGCCAATTAATTAGGATAAGGTTTAAAATATAAATTATTTTACATTTATTTGATGTTTTTCATTTCATAGTAACTATATTATCCTTAAAAATGTAAAAATATATGTTTTCATAGTAAGAATTAAAGGGGTTAAATTAGGGTTAAAACGAAAAGATAAGGGTATAAATATAGTCAAAACTTATATTATTTTTATTTTATGAGGTTATTTCTAAAAATAATCATATTATATCATAAATTAATAAGATTTGTTCCATTTTTAATTAAATAATATTTTATATTATTTTATTATTTTGAGAAGTTCCAAGAGTGCCCCTCCTCCCTCATATAAAGGGACACCTCTTATTCTCATTTATTCACACTTCAAAAAAAAATTAGTTTTAAAAAATAATATCAAAATACTATAATATAATACCTTATTTAATTCTAGAGGTCTTATTTTAGGCATAGCACCAACCTTAATGGTCTTAAGGTGTTAAGAAAAGAATTTTGTCCGAAGAAGAGGTATCATTTTTAATCGAGTGTTTCTATTTTGTTTATTATTTCACATCCATCAAAACTTATAAAAAAATGATAAAATAATAAATAATAAATAAAATATAATACATATAATAATATATTATTATGTTAGTGTAATTACCTATATACATCTCCACTTCCATCAAATGGGAAAATAATTCATCATTTATTTGTATGGTGGACTACCGCCTCGTGAACTAATGTAATTCATTTTCCACCATTGTCTCTCAAGACTGGTTATAATGATGGAATTAATATTTATATATGATATTTATGACATATTTATCATTATAAAAAGATAATATTTCATTTATATTCTTACATTCCCATGAAAATAAGAATGATAACGTCATTCTTGCGTACGTGTGGACTACCACCTCCACGAAGCGATGCGATTCATTTTTTATAATCACATAAACATGGATTAATATATAAGTATATTTAAATAATTTAATATGATACATATTATATTATGATAAATTTTTTAAAGATAAAATTATATTTACCTTTTTTCCGTAATGATCGTTGAGAAATGAAAATATTACTCATGCGTACATACGACCTATAATATTCATGATTGTAACATAGTTAATTTTTTAAAATCATATTTAATGGGTGGATAATTCATATATAAAAATGATAATTATTTTATTATTATTATTCTATTTATAATGGAATAATTACCAATTTGACCAAATTCATTTTGGAATTAAGTATCGAATATCAAAAAAATTTCTAACGTGAACATAAATGATTAAGTAATTATATGTAACATTGTAATAAGGGATATAAAGGGAATAATGAAATTGAAAAATTTTATTAAGGAATTATAAAATTAAAATATGTTTATTATTTATAAATATAAAGGATATACATGACGAATCATACTCGAGTTAAGGGACTTTCTTTTAAATTCTATTTACAAAGTTCCCCTTTCAACACCTTATACGAAAGTCAAAATGAATTTTTTACATATATAGCATGAACAGAATTTCCCACCATCATGACACATAGATTATCTGCTGTTTTTTACATTTTAAATGTTATTTTAAAATAAAATTGTTTATTTATGATGTGTTTACTTTTAATATTTTAGATGTTTTAAAAAAAATGTATTTTGATATTATAAAGTGTTTTTCACATTGGTTTAAAATCGTTTTCAAGGGTTTTATACATGATATATTATTTGGAAATTATTTATAAAAGTTTTACCACCATTATATCTCATGGGTGATCCCGATACTACTTATATGAAGGGTGAACCCTATTATAGCACTAAAATCTATTTGGTAATGTTTAGAAGTTAACCGTCATGGTTATTTCAAGATTAAATATGATAATTAATCCATGATTAACAATGATGGTTACTCTAAATTAATGTTTTGAAGTTAATAATAAATGTAATCCATGAGTATCTATGATGGTTACTACAAATTAAACCATGACGATTAATACAAGTTTAACTATGATGGTTACTCTATTTATAACCACATTTTTTATTGCATTTTAAGGGTGAAAAGTATAACTTTGTGAAAAAGTTTTCATGTGATTTTCAAGTTTACAAATAAACCTTTATCAGTTTATTTTACATTAAATATTTCTAATGATTTTTTTTATTAAATTTATTGTAATGAGATGTTTATTTCATGGGTATGAAAAATTGTTTTTTTAAACCTAATTTTTTTTTGAAAAAAGACAATTTTTATAATTACTCATAGACTAACAGTTTCTTTCATTATTTTTATGTCACTTACTAAGATTTTTGTGATCATACCAATTTTTAAAAATTGTTTTCATTTGGTTTATGGTTGAGTGGGGATAAGTATGAGGTTAAGATGAAAATTTTGAATATTTTTCATAAAAAGAAATCAAACTTTATTTAAAAGGTTTTTTTGGTGGAAAAAATAGTTAATGAGTATAGGTGTTCTGTTGTAATGTATGAGTTTATTATGTAAGATTTTTTCCGAATTATATAAAACTCTAAACTAAAATGATCCTCAGGATTATAAGAAAGTTAATTATAGCTCAAAGACACTAGAATATATACTGATTAAGGCTAAGTTCTCACATCATATCTTCTTTTAACTAACTAGTGGGGTAGATAATATTTATTTAGATCGTATGCTCTTCATCATATTACAACTATGAGTATTTTAAAGTTGTATCAAACTAATTTTTATCATCATACTCTTAAACCATCTAATTTAAATTGTATTATATATTTAAAGGAGTAGTGTTCTCTTGTGTATTATTTTTAAAAGTATTCCTATGAAATTTTTAGATGTCATGGGTAGTATAATGAAATTAAATGAGTTTTTACACCAATAATCTTGTTATATTTTAAAATATTTTAAATTTAATAATTTAAATAAAAATTATAAATTACCTCATGAATAAAGTAGTTTATATCATTTATAGGAATCTATTAAGGTCCTAAAATGATAAACCATTTTGGTATAATAATAAATATAAAAAATGATTCCATCATTTATTTATAGTAAGAAAAACCAGTTCTATAAAAAAGAGTATTAAAAGATAAATATATTAGGAAAATATTTTTGAGAAAAATAAAAAAATACAAACATGATTTAAAAAAGTATAATTAACCTCTATCCCTTTGGATTTTAAAAGATAAAATATTTTATGAGTAGGCCTTGAAACATGTTGTCGTTCTACAGAATTTTAGGATATAAAATATGGTAGAAAAATTTCATGAGGGGGTGGGGTGAATTGTGAATATTATGAAAAAATCCTTAATTAAATATTTTATCTTAAATCAATAAATAAAAGTTAAATAATTAAGTTTGATTTTGAAAAAGGTAAATCATGAAAAAATGGGTAAAGAAAATATGCCTAAGAATAAAAAAGATAATGAGTGTACAAATTTTTTTTAGATAATTTAATTCATACCTTATAATTCTATAAAATCCATTTATAAAAAATATCTAGAAAATGGTAATTTAATAAATAATAATTATATCTAATGAAACTCTAGAGGATGACGAGTGAATATTTCAAGCTCCCTCTTTAAACTTAATCTTTCTTTAAATAATATATAATTAAATTAAGTAGGGAGACATTCCAAAATAAAATTTAAAAATAAATTAAAATAAAAGGTTCAAATAGACAAGTCATATGAAATTTTAGGTATGTTTAGGATAAGATATTCTGACATCAACTATTTTATATATAAAACAAGTTTCTATCCCTATAAAATTTTTCACATTTAACCAAAAGTGAAAATAAGATATTATGTTGAGATATAAAAAATAGGACTACAATCAGTTCCCAATTTCCATTAAATATACAAGTCTTTAACCCTAGTACATATTTAATTATAATATTTTAATAAGGTTAATTCCTTATTCCTAGGAATTCTTTGATCATGTGATTGATAGAAGGAAGGTACTTATCCTCAGTATTTATTTATTTATAGATAAAAAAATCAAGTTATAGATGAATATAATAGTGGGTTCTTTGTATTGTTTTTAAATTAATTCAAAATAAAGATAAATTTTAGAAAAAGTAGTTTAAATAACCAGAAAAGAAATCCCATAATAAAAAGATTTATCTTTAAAGAATATTAGTAAAATGAAAAAGTGAGGCGTCGAGATTCCTAAGATCTCCTTCTCCATATGATGCTACAATTTATATAGAGTGATATCTCTATATCATATATACCATGATTTTTGTATCAAATGAGCACTTATTAGGAATTTATATAGAGTTAAGAATCCCTCCATTTTGAAATATAGTTGTTGGGTATAACATGGATTCTCTTGTAGTTATATCCCATTTGACCACTAGATCTAACATGAATTATCTTTTAGATGTTGTCATATTTATTCATTATAACTAATGTGTTATATTTAATTATCATTTAAATTTCATATATTTTATTTTACATAGAGATTCTATGTCAATTTACAAGCATGTGAAATATGGTTGTTAGAAAGTGATGTTATGTTTGAAAAAATATAGTCATTACACTTACTCATCTTGGTAATCAAATCCTTCAAATGATATCCCATTCATATTGGTCTAGTATATGTGTAAAAATAAATATTATTCTTATATGGTATTCATAATACTATTATATATTTTTTTTCCTCTTCCATTACTCTTTTGCCTTGGTCTTCTTTCTTGGTGAGTGTAGTTGTAATGATGAAAATGATTCCACTAGTGTTACCTCTTGGATTTTAATTTATCAATTCAAAATATCATATTTTTTATGTTTTAATAATAAGTGAAGTTTTTATGATAATGGCGACTCAATAAAATATATTACTTTACTTATAATATATATATTATGTTATCCAATTCCTTAATATGCTATCTATAAGTCTGAGGGTTTTGATATGTTGTGGTCTTCATACTTTATCATGTATTGTAATGACATGAACTTAACCATAAATAATTACATGACTTATAACAAATATTTCATCACTCTCACACCCAATATATTTTAATATTATAGTTTTATAGGATTATTAAAGACCCTTACATAACAAAAACCAAACTTTTTCCACAAAATGGGAATTTTTACTACTTAACCAATCTCATTAAAAGATACACTTACTTAATTAAGGGATAAAAATTCAAATATATAACTTTGAATCCATAATAATTCATATAAATCCTTAATCTTTATATAAATACTTTTAAAATATGGGATAAATAGAACAAGCCTAGTAAAGTGTGAAGACAAGTGATAATAACTGACGATCATAAGTAAGAATAAGATAAACATGTGGGTATGAGAACATAATCAAGGTGTATGAACATAACATAAGAAAATAATATCTAATAAATAATGAATCAAAAATCATGAATTGTGACATAATTATTTGGTCATAAAATAATACTTCAGTCATAGGAGTGTAGAAACATGATTCAATAATCATTATCCATGAGAACATTATATCAGTATACTATATAACATAATAATATTACTTAAAAATAATCATAAAAATATAAAATATTTCATGGTTAACCGAAAAAGTCATTCATATAATAATGTATTAGGCTAACCACTTTCCCATAACATATCAGACTTGGGATAACCAACTGTCTCCTATAACATTTTGGACTTAAGATAAGAAACTGTGTCCCATCATGATCTCATTAGATATAAAACTTTACATAATTAATTATACAGATATATTAAACAAACACATAATATATTAATGAACCATATATATATTTGTGTCATATAAATATGAAAATATTCACAATCCCATCATATGTTAATTAAACCATGAGAAATAAATGTGTTTAATAAATATTTCCACAAAACATTATCATATGTTATTCAGGGAAAGAAGGTTGATGGTATGTTTAGAGTATATATCTAGTGAACAATAAGAAACATTAATAGATATTGAAGTAGATAATTTTTTTATAAGATCATCAGAAAATATCTTTTAAAAACAAGAATAATTATCCTTTACAATTTTAATAACTTTTATTTTGAAGTTAATATTTTTGAATCAGTTGTTTTTGAGGTTGTTTGGTCCATAATTCCAAAATAGTTTTCGTATAATAGTAATGTTTAAATATCCTTTTTCAACGGTTCCAAAATATCAATAGGTTTAAAATTATATATTTTATGTCATTACATAATCTAATGAGTTCAACAAGTTTTGAAATAGTTACCATTCATAAAATCATCCTTGATAAGCTTGTAATTTATGGTTAATAATGCCTATTATTTTTTACTTTTAATTTCAGAATTATGATTTATATTTTACCATTAAACAATAATAATCATGAAATTAATTGAATATTAATGTAATATTAAATAATTAAATCAATTTTGAAAAATATCTCTGAAAGACATAATTTTATGAAAACATCATCATTCACTTTGGTAGTGTAAATACGCCACAACTTTAAAAAGAGTTTAAAATAAAGAAGTAAATAATATGATATTATAGATTTATGAAAATAGTAAATTATATTATTTTTTTTAAATTTACCTTTTTAGATCATTTCATTTATAAAATGTGTAGGAGGATAATTGAAATATAAAAACTCTTATTTTTTTGATACATTAACTTCTTATTAAAACAGGTTTGGTGAGAGGTATTGGGTGATCTCTCATAGTTTATGAATTAAAATAATTATATTAATAGGATAATGAAATCATGGTTGAAAAACTAGAGGTGTTTTAAGTGAGTTTTTATGTAAAATATTAATAAGTAAGAAAGGAGAAAGTCGTTTATAAATCTCACCTTAATATTTGAGTCGCCTCCTTTGGATTGAGCATAAAGCCTTTGATGGAGGGATTTTGGTTGGAAAAGATACATATGAACATTAAAAGGGATGTTTTTAGAATAACGAGGTAAAATTAAACTTTAGATGTGGTTTGGAATGGTTAGATCGATTACTCTTTCATAAGAACAATTTGATGGTGTTTTAAAAAATATTCAGTATTTAAGGTTAAAAAAGGAAATGTTAAAATGTAAAGTGGATCATAAATGAAAAATAGATGAAATTTTAGACCACTAATAATACTTATTTGACTCAATATAAATTATTATTATTTTATTTATTTATAAAATATTTTTAATAATAAATACCCTTTAAAGTCATTTTATGTGTTGTTTTTTAAATTTGAATTTAAAAAATTTCCAAATACCTATAGAGTTATACATTATGTATTTAAATAATTATAAAAATATATTATTAATTACTAAAAACTGAAAAATACTCTAATTCATCTAAATATTACCACTTGAAATATCTTAAAAATACCAGATTTTATTTTTCTCCTGCTTACACAAGCACCACATCAACACTGTGTAAGAGTTTTGAATAATTATCATATTATATAAAATTAAAAACCAAGTTATAATATTATTATAATTTATTATTCATAGATATTATCATATAAAGCTATTATAATATTATTCATTCATATTTATATCACAATAACATTTTTAAGATAATAATCTGAAATTTTTTCACCTTCCTTAAGCAATGGATAAACATTTTTATTAATTAACATTTTTTGTAATTTTAAAATTTGTAAATATATATTAAAATAATCTATTAGTAGCTATATATATAATAAAAGTTGAGAATAAACTTATAAATTCTTAACAAAGATAATAATGTTGAATTTTCCAATGTTGTGCATGCACTACGTCAACACCAATAAATGTTTTAATATTTATCTTTAAATAAAAACAAATTTATATTAATTGGATTACATTAATATGATATTTTATCATTTAATACAAGTTAAATAGTTTTTTATAATATTATATATAATTTTAGATAAAAATATAATAAATAGGAAGTAAAATTTTACTTGAATATAAACTATTATTTTAAAAGGTATTTTAATTCAAATATATTACTCAACATATAAACACATTAAATTTGAATTTTGAATTTAAAAATATTTTTTTAAAAACTTAAAAAACCTAAATATAAATAAAAACATAATTTATAATATTTTACAATATTTCTTAATTAAAAATTTTAAAATATACATCAAATTTAATATTTACTATTTTTCTTGTTTTTTATAAATTTTTAACAAAATTATTCCCACCTAAATTTGAAATTAATATTAAAAATATATAATTCATTTCCTTAAAATAAAAATAAAAATATTAAAATAAAAATATTAAAATAAAACTTTTAAAATAATAAATCATTATATATTAAGATAATATATACATCTAGAACAAAATATTTTTTTTTAAAAAAGCTATATTATTGCTTCATACCTTGATAAAATTGTTTCTAATATTATCATAATAATAAAAATAAATATAATTCCATATAATTAAATATAATATATAATAATTCTATAATTCTATAAATTAATCTCATTAAGAAATCATTTTAAGAAAATATATTTCAACTTTAAATAAAACATATTTTCTATCATAAAATAAACTTAATAATTTTAAATTTATAATGAGTATATAATTTGATTATATAATGTTTTTTATATGAACTCAATATTTCTTGAATAAATATAAATTCATTAAATCAGTATTAGTAAAACATTAAACTAATATACTATTACAAATAGCTAGGCTGTCACATGTATCTACCATGCATCAGCCTTATTTTTGTTCTTTTACTAAAAAATAATTTGGATGATATATTAAATAAAATGATAATTATCTTGAGATTATTGAAACACATAAAATAATAAGATGAGACTTACGGTGTATGGAGGATGAATTAATACTATAATTGTACTACCAAACTATAAGAAATCTTCAGCTTTCCCATTACCAAGGATACAAAAGCCAACACCCCACATTGGGAATACCATAAGGTCACAATCTCATGACGCTAATTACAATCACGAAATATCATATCAAATATAAAATATATTGAATTTATCAATCCATCATACACCCATGTAACCCATTGACCATCTCACTTCCCATCAATAACTAAAAACCAAAAATGTCAAAGGAAATAATGTTTATAAGAAGAAACATAAAAAAGTGCAATCATAGAGGACCCTACCATCATAAGTAAATTTTCAAATAATAAATAAATTGAAAAAGGAAGTTAAATATATCCTAATAATCAAATAATGATATAAAAATAATCCCATGATAAATAAAATACACAAACAAATGAAGACGAACAAACATAAATGAAATAACTTATACCAAATATCTCTCATTCCTCACACCATCTCGCCACATTAGAACATGCTGATCAATATATTCTAGATTACCCATATAACTAATCTAACTCAATCTTACAGGTCATATATTGTTATAAGAGATGAATCATAATTCATACTGGTATAAAACATAGCTAAAAACTGACCCCTTAAATCAAATCATTCAAAAGAATCCATATCTCATGTATTATGTCCATAGTCATGATCTTTGCAGAAATTTCATTATGCATCATCAGTATAGAAGTCACTAATTCTCCAATAAACCCTCCACCATCTCTTGATTAGATCCTATAATCACCACTTCAAATCCAAAAACCCGTGGAGAATATCATTTCTAGTGCATAACCATTCTTAAATTGAAAAAATCACCATATATGCATGAAATCTCACAAAGAAACCATGTCATGATAATATTGAGATTAATCTCAACCCTTGAGGTTATCCATGATATCACCTAACTATTTGTGTCATATATAAATTCTTGAGGTCATCTTAGTGGTCATCTTTATATCCATGAAGTATTGAAAATGAATTTATTCCTATCTATAAATGTTCCCAGTCACACTCTCTCACACATGAAAAAATACAACCATTCCATAGAGGTGACTCACTTTGATTCCACCCCAAGATCACAACATTAGTCATTTCACCATGATATTTAAACTATCTTTCTAAGAATAACCATTTAAATCAATAGAAAAAACCCTTGTAAATTCTCCCCACCTAGTTATTGATGTTAATATGATGGGAACTATTTCTAGAAACTAAGGAGTCCAAAAAATATATTTCTTAATGTACCAAGATAAAACGACACCATAGAAAAACAACTCACATGGTCAATGGTGAACACTACACCCATTTATTATTCAAGTACAATGAAAATCACACCTTATAATGGTTTTTCATATAACCTGACCACAAATCATGTACAATCTCCCAAGAGGTATTAATTAAAAACTATGATTCATATTTATGTGGATGGAGGAATCCAAGAGTCATAGAATCTATCATAATCCAAAATTTCACCTCTCAAGTTCCTAAAAAATATATAGTTAACAAGGTACTTGATACACTTCAAAACCAAACCAAACCCTCCCCCTAGGAGTGTCACATATAGTCAATTACACATAATCAAAAATAATAATACAAACAAGATAACATGAGAATCTGTATAAGGGAATCATTAACATCGATGATATCACTTAAGAAAACCATATTTTCAAAATAGTCCTAAACCCATATATGGTAAATAAGTTCATAACATTTACTAAAAATCACTCTATTTTTCTTAGAAAATACATAGAATATTTCTTTTATTAACCATTCAGAAGGTATATTATGGATTATTTTCACACCCTATTCCCTTGGATAAAATATAGAAAACCCACTTCAAATATATTCATTTTAAAACTTATTTTCCTCTGAAATATCTTTTGAAAATATTTATCTCCTTAAAAACATTCACCTTTAGTTTAAAATAATTTAATTCCAAATAATTTAACCAAAGAATCAACTCAATATCAATGAAATCCATAAATTAGTTCTATTCTAGTTGTTTAACTAGGACAACACAAAATGAACCATTAACCTAGCTATGTGATCATTTGGTGACTATTAAGATGAACCAAGTATCACCCAATTTTATTGAGTCTAAAGATGATGTACAACCATGTTCATAATTATATTAATAAATAAAAAAATAATACAACTATTAGGCCAAATCACACACTCAAATCCAATGAAAATACTCATACAAGTAAAGGCCACCTACCTTTAATCTTGTTCATTTATCATCCTGATCTCACAATAAATATCAATAATACTAATTATCATATATTATATCAAATAACTCAAATTTACATAAGCCAATAAATCAAAATAGTATCCCAAAATTAGTATAAAATAATAAAATCTCATGAGTGATGTAATAACATCGATGACATGAGAAATGGGGTGAAAATGATCTATAGAATGATCCTAGTTCTTCTAATAAAAAATGAATCAATTTATATAACCCTCACAAATAATTTTTTTTATCCAAAATCAACAAAATCAATCAAATAACTCACTAAGAAAATTAACAATATTGAAATGACAATTAAAAATACGAGTTCATTCTCTCCTAACCTCTTATAGTCACCATATATGAACACCCCATCATATATATGGATTACACCATGATCTAGTGAAATACTGGAGCCATATCCCTATATAGGACAACTAAAATTGGAGAAAAATCTAGTAGAAGTGAAAGAGAGAATATATGGAGAGACAATACCTCTAATCAATAAACCCAAAACACCCAAAACACCATATATCTAGAGAGTAATAAGGGAAGAAGAAGAGGAAGGATAAGAGTGGCCTTCCCCTTGTTTTCATATCCCCAAATAAGGAACCCTAAAAGCGGGTTTATTAAAAACTTTGGAAAATACCCAAAATTTTGATGTCAAAAAACATATCTAGACACTATATTGAAGTTTCAACACCTTTGATAGACTCAAAATGATACTGCTATACTTTTGGTTAGATTCCATAGAGCTATTAGTGGTAGGATAAATGGCTATGTGACACCACCCCACCCACTGCACTTTCAGTGGACTCCAACTAGAGATCTGATGGCTATTGGTACAGCTCACCAAGGACCCACACTTATAGGAACCATAAAATTTTAACTCTTTTTGGTTTCTACCTATTTTCAAATATTAAAAATATCTCTTTAAACTCTTAAGAAACATAAATATTATCATCCTACCAATCCAAATGCTAAAATTTCAATTTCTCTCATATTACCCTCAATTAGAAATATGAATTTACCATTCAAATAACTTTTGAATCCTAGGGATGTTTCAAACTCCCTACCATAATTATTTTCATATTAAAAAAATATAATTGGTTTCTCACATGATTATTCCAAGATATCATATTTTCCAACTCATCCAAAGTATACTAGATATACTATCGATGCATCTTCCATGCTTTCTCCATGAAACACCAATGTCCTATATTTATTACTCCCCACTATAAAAACAATAGAAAGATTAGAATATTTATACACCCAAAATTTATGAAATAAAAATAATGTATCAAATACCGATCTTATTGTGTTTTCTATCATAATGAATCACTATAAAAAAACTATGCCTACATCATGGTTTTCACCACTTTTATATTATCCTACATAAATACAACACACACGACCTATTAAAAGTAATATAGTTATAAATTTAGACATAGAACCTTGAGACCCAGTCACAAAAACATAGTTCAATATTACCTGGACCCTAATACATTTCTTAAAATCAATAAAACTAGATATAAACACAACAAATATATATTTTTTTAAACTTGTAAAATCAATTTAAATTCTCATAATCCAATTAAAAATGATTTCACACAAAACTAAACAACACTTTATCACCCAAAGTTTTTCCATTGAAGAATATAAAATATGAAAATTTATATCCATTGCTATCATTTTTAAAAACCATTTTGATACCTAAATTCTCATTTCTTTAATCCAATTAAAAAGTATCATTTGAATTTTAAAACCATAATTTTTAAATTTTGAATCAAATAAATTTTCCTATATTTTCACAAAAATCGAAAATTCACACACATCTGACCTCACCAACCAATTTCTAAAAAACTATATTATAAAATAATTTTACATATTCCATACGATTTCAAAAATTTTGTTTTTTAGAAATAACCAATTTTCCATCAATTTTAATTTTTTTTCCTATAGTAGTTAGGCAATCATAGTCAAACAACCAATCATGTAAAATTATAATCACTCTTAATATCTATTAATTAAGTTTATAACGGTAATTTATTTCATAAAAAATTAAATAAATTATTAGTTTCCCTTAATTAATCTTTAATCATCATACGAAAGTCACATTAATCAACATTTTCCATAGTTTTGTGCATAATTACTCACACTTGGAACAATAATAATGCATGAACAAATATATAAATTGAATCCTCATATATAATAATCTATATTGTGTTTACCTAAAACCCGAGACCATCCACCACTAACCTCAAGTTTATTCACACTGATCTACAAAGGCTTCTAATTAGTGATAAGGGATAAAAATTCACCATGTGGAAATATTTTCTCTCAATTACCCTTAATCCATATATTGGATTTATCTAAACAAAAAATAATAAAACAACTCAAATTCATGGATCAATGATAATATCAAATTTCACACAATAATCAAAAAATGAGTCCAAAAAAATCCATCATAATAAATTAATTAAAAAAATAAGAATCATTTTCTATGTATCCAACATCCTCCATGTGCTACCATCAACTCTATATCGAAGATCTATATGGGAACACTTTCCCAACCAAAAACAATACTAAGAACAACTCTATAGTTTCAACTAAAATCCAAAATGGGAAAAAACATATGTTTATGCACTAAAATGAATGTGTAGTGGGTGAGTATAAACACACCTTATTGATTACCCACAAATAGTTCTATAACAATTACATATAAGGATAAACTAATAATGCTACTTTAAAAATAAAAAATAAATTACTTTTATTTCGATATGAAAAATATTCTAATATTTTTTTATCTTTTAATCAAAATAGTGTTAATCATACCATTGTGAAAACAATTGCAAAAAATAGAGTGAATGAAACAAAAATAAATTTTATATTTATTTTAAAACAAATATAATTGAAATTATACATTTCTAAATCAACCAAAGAATAATAAATACCTTTAAAAAATCATTGAAGATTAAGTATCACTTATCATAAATCATGATATAACCACTCATGATCTAATGAGATAATATACGATTTTAATCATGGAACCATCCCATTATCCATATGATGTAATCCTACCAAAACAACCCAAATTACCCTCATTTTGGATTTTTAGGAGGAAATACATTATATAGATTGAAATATTGAAATATATATACATGTCGTGCATAATATCACTTGTGTAGAACTCTTCCATAGATTCCCACTTAAATATACAAGGATTATTATAATGTTTTCTAGTATGAAAATCATAGAAAATTCAGATAATTATATTGATAAAATTCACTTGTCATAACCTATACACCCTATAATGAAAACCCCCCTTTGAATAGATATATCACATCTTCCTGTTGAACATATCACCCTTTTAGGTGGTTTTAATGGTCAAAAACCCCAAATATCATTTTAATTTTTTTTTTAATTTCATGGATTTTAGTGTTTATATTTTAAATAAATTATCATGGAGTTTCTATATCAAATTAAGGGAACAAATGGTGTGTGTAGTACACTTCTATTGTCCTCCACCTATAGGTGACAAAAGTTACCTAGTGGACCACACAAGATAACTTGTGGGGATTGGATAGAACACCTATTATATCTAATTACTATCAAACAGTGGGTGGTATTGGGATATAATCATAGATATTTCCAAATTCTACTAGCTACCTTCTGGCACCCAATGGCAAGATGATGGCATCTAGACAGAAATAATAGTAGTTGGAGAGGGCCCCACATTCCTTAATTCAGCCCAAATGGTTCTATACTCCCCCAAAACCTATAGAATTATTCTAAAGATATTGGAGGCTATAAATACACACAAGATTAATTGGATGCATGTGGATATTGTAGTGATTTTTTGGATCATTTTTATTCATTTTTTTCATTTTAAATCTCTCTCTCTCTCTCTTGTAATAGTCTTTCTTCATCTCATCTATTATTTTTTTATTCTTGTTAGAGGATTGATAATGTGATTTAAAGGTATTTCATAAATCATGTCTATTATTTTTATTTTCTGGGGTGATATCTATCATGGAGAATGAGGGGGATAGGTGACCAGTACCTATAAATTGATGGATTGGGTGCTTACTACCATTGAGTGTGTGGGGGATAGGTGATCATTTTTTTAAAAGTGAGGGATATTGAGTTTCTATCCATAAAAACTAAAATTATAGTCATGTATTTGGGTTTATTGGCACCAAACACTAAAAACAATAGGTCATACCACTTTTAATGAGTTTCCATACTATAACCACTAAAAATAATGTGTTTCGTTTTCATACTAAAACCATTAAAAAGAATGTTTTAAATAAAAAACTCAAAATTTCACATAATGTAATGATATATAAGGATCCATTATAGGTTATTATCAAACTCATTTATGAATTATTCCTTATATTTTCACTTATATTAATACTTTGATATCTTTTCTATTTTATTTCAATTTCTTATAATTGTTAATCTTGTTCTTAACTCTATATCATTTTAATTGTTTCAATTTTATCTCAATAGGTTTTATTTTATAAAAAGAATTTAAAGGGTAATTAACCCCCATATTTCCATTTTATTCAGACCAAAAATTGGTATCATATCCAACCTTGATTTAAAAATATAGCTGCTTACAAGGAATGATCAATTAAAGATGACATCAACCTCTAATTCCCATGGTGTTCCGGAGGGACACTCAATGGGATGATCCACTTATTTAGATGGAACCAATTATGTTTATTGGAAATAAATAATTTATAATTTTTTAGAATCATTTGATATAAGGTTTAAAGAATAGTTATGTGTGGATATACCCCTAACAAAGAAACAGGGGACAAATGGACTCTGATGACATAACGACTTTCGAACTTGATGAGAAAGATGAAAATGATATATATTACATGTTAGAAAAGATTGAATTTAATAAAATTTATTTGTATAATACTTCACATGAAATATGTAAATTATTAGATGTTATACATGAAATAACTAATAAAGTAAACGATACTATGATGGATATGTACCCAAAATATTTTGAAATCTTTAGTATACATCATAACAAGCCAATAAGTGAAATGTTTATTCATTTCACATATATTTGTAATAGAATAAATTTTTTAGGTGATTATATTATCATGAAGAATCTTGTGAAGAATATCCATTAGGTATTTTTTAGTAATTAAGTACCCAAAGTGATGGAAATACAAGAATAAAATGACATAAAAAACGTGTTGGTTGAATAACTCATAGGGTCACTAATGACATAAGTTATTACAATGAAAATTAAATCCATAAAATAATTTAAATAGGTTATGGAGAATAAGAGAAACATTTACTTCAAGTAAATTAATGATTATTCATCCAAAAGTGATTTTGATCTTGAGCACTTATCCAATATGCTATGCAAGTTCATGAAAAAAAGAAATTATTTTATCACACCAAAGATGAGAAGAAAAGAAGGTAAAATATTGGTATGGTGTTACGATTAATAGAAAAAGGGCCATATAAAGACAAATTTAACCTTATTAAAAAATAATGTAAAGGAAAAAAAGGAAATTAAAAATGAATTCAAAGTTTCAACTTGAAGTAAAAGCATCAATTCCCTCTAATCATCCAACTCAAGTGATAGAAGACCCAAATTCCATATGTACCATAATGATATAAACTCTCCTAATTACTATTTTTCATATTATAATTCTTTTTTTCTTAAAGATATCATGATTATGAAGATCTAAAATATGTTATAGAAAAATTAATAAAAGCATTTTGTGAACTCAACACAAAATTAAAAGGATATTAAAAATAAATATAATATTGCTGTGAGTGAGAAGGATAAACTCTATAAAGAAAATGAGGAGTTATCCATGAAATTAAAAGAGAATATGAAGTTTAAAATTAGAGTCCACAATTGAATAAATTAAATAATATATTTCCATGTTCACCCAAGGTGATAAAAATTTGAATCTAATTTTGGGTTCCCAACATCCTGTGAAAAATAATTATTTACTTTTTTTAGAATGATCGATCCTTTAAAAATATCATAAATACCATTTTTTAAAAGATATATCTCAATAATTGTTTTATTATTATTGTAGAAAATTCAAGAATATGAATTATGAGTGTATTTTTAAATTTTTTTGATATGGTAGACAAAAATAGGTCCACCTCTCTTAAAATATCTTTTCTTTAAAAGATCACATTTCTTATAGAAGTTAACATCCCAAGAAGATATGGGTTCCAAAATATTTGTTAGAAAACATTTTTGGAACTTAATTTTGGGTACCAAAATCTATATATTCTTGATTTTTTTGTCGGTATAATGTCTCAAGAAGACAAAACCCATGTGGTAGATCATTTTAAAATTACTATAGGGTAACTAGGTATGACTATCTTGTGATATTCACAATTTAATTCAATAAGGATAAGGTATAATAATTATTTTTATTTTCAAATTCTATTTGTTCTTAAATTGAATTATACTTTCACAATTTAAAATATTCTTAAATAATGGTTATTTAAATTATTTTTATAATATCAGTTGAAATCTCATTGAGTTATAAATTTGTTCCTATAATTCAGTTTTAAATTGAATACTATTTTTTTCAAAAATGTTTCAAAATATATATTCTAATGAATTATAAATCACATAAAAATTAAAATTTATCTTTAATTATTATTTGATTCCGTACATAAAATATTTTATGATTCTATGACATTTTTTTATTATTATAATTCAATTATATATTTTAATTCCTTTTAGATGAATTTTGCATTAAAATTCATTCAGTTATTTTTTCAAAATTTAAATTCTTATTTGAGTTATCTATATAGTAATCTTCATGCAAATTCTTTCTCACCATATACCCAATGGCGATTTATATAACCTAGGATCTATTTTATTTCCCACCATTTAACTGGTATAGCTCATCAACCAAGCAATAGAATTTTTCCAGGGCCTCTTGGCCTCTAACAATGGGAATGCTTATTTTATATTTTATAACTTTTTTACCTCCCCTAAAAATGTTATTCATAACTCAATATATCTATAGTATGAGAAATATATTTTTAAATACATCAGAAATGATATAATGTGAAACAAGGATTATTTATGAATGTTATATTTTTAATTGTTCACATTTAGGGGAAATTTATTTCTAAACCTTGTTTGTGTTAAATTTAATTTTATAACTTTGGTATTTAAAATCTTATCAATTTTTTTGAAATATTTAAATCTATAAATTCAATCTTATATATCACCTTGAAATCCTGAAATCCAATATTTTTTATTAAATTATTTTCTAAATTATCTTGGATATCTTACTTTTAAATAAAATTTTTCTCTCTTATTCAAGCATTCTCATATATAAAACCCTTGATTTAAAATGTTTTTTATTTTATTAAGGGGTAGTAAAAAAATCTTGCATATGATTCTTTCCTTTATCATAGAAAATAATGGGGATTTTCCAATATTTTTAATTTTTTCTCTATTCAAGAATTTTTAATCTTTAGCATTGTTAACATGTTACTTATTTTTTAACCATGGGCCTTATGGAATTATGTGATTTATTATATTAGATTAAATTAAAATATTTAAATCATTGATCTATCCTAAAATCTTGAGGTCATTGATTCAATTATCTATTTTATTTAAATGATTAATGAATTTAATTATTTATATAACTCTCTTAAGTGAAGTTTTTTTTGTTTTCTATTTTATTCATTTAACCCTAGATTTACATGATCTTGGTGGATCATCATACTTTTCAAAGTATTCACCATTTGAGGGGGAGATTTTTTTTTAAAAATATAAAATGATCAAAAATATAAAAATTAATTTATTAATCAACATAGTCATGATAAAATCTAATCTATACTCTACTAGATTTCAAAATTGAATTTCAGAGCACATTGGTGTGCATATTTTTTATTCATAAAATATATTTTAAATTTTTTTTAGTATTTGAAATTTTGTATTAAAAAATTATTTTTTGGGAATCTGGGATTTTATTTTTAATTATCTAATTATGGGGGATCTAAATATCCTTTTATATTTAAGTTTATTTCTATAGAGAATCTATTTTTAGAAAAAACCTTAAGTATGTTAAGATTTAGAAGCTATCCTTTATTAAAACATGCTCATGTGTTTTTTTATATCAGATTTTAAGGTTTAGGATATGTGAATATATAAAATGTAATTTTTTTTTAGTTTTCCAAATCTATATTAGAAAGTGGAAAGTTTTCAAGACCTCAAATTCATTTGTAATTTTGAACTCCTTTAATGAAAATGGGTTATAGAATTTTCATTTCTATTTTATATCTTTTATTTTTAGACCTAATATTATAACAAATAAATTACCTTTATATGTCTTACCCTTGTTAATATGATTTATGATGGTTCTAATGGGGTGGATAAAGTGATGATATTAATGGTATTATTCCATTAATACATTGTTTAAAATTATTTTCGGGGAGAAGATTATAGAATCTAAAGTTTTGGTTTTATCTTTGTTTCTCAATAAATATTTTCCAATGGTTTATTATCCTTTAAAAATTACTTTAATTTTAATAAATTTTTATAGTTATGGTAGTATATTTTCAAATGGGGTGATATTATTGACATAAAAAATCATAAATATTGGTTTTATGGGGGAAAAGTAATAGTTTACAAGGTATTTTTACTTATTTAAATTATTTTTGAAAATTTAATGGTCTTGAAATTGAATTACTCTTGAATTATTGAAATTTTCTGATTTATTATTTTTGATAATAAAAAAGGGGGATAATTTTTTGGATTTTTGATTATGAAATAATTTTTGAAATCATTATTGAGTTACATTTCTAATTTTTTAGATGTATTGAAAATGATTGGTTGAATTTCATTATGAAATATTTAAATTTATTTTGTGTACATTCATGATAATTTCATCATGCCAATCTTTATTGATTAAATTACTTATGTTTGTTTTATCATCAAAATTGGCTTAATTTTTTACATCTCACACTCTTATATGGTTTTAATTATCACATACACCAAATTTTATTTTTAATGTATTCATTTCATGAATTTTAGTGTTTCTATTTTTGAAAATTTTCATGTATTTATTGAACCAAAAATAAGGATCAAAAGGATCACAAAGGACCATTTTATTTTCCTACACCTATAGGTTCTTGTGTATAAATGATGACACCCACCAACTAACCAGTGGCATCTATATAGAGAAAAAATATAGCTATTTAATAGGTCACCAAATGCGTTAATTTGACCCCCAAAAGCTCTTTAACCCCAAACACTTTCAAAATGATCCTCAATCTATTAGAGTCTATAAATACACCCCATGGGATATTAGATGCATATGGATACCTTGAATATCGTTTTTGGTATCATTGTGCTTTATTTTGATTGTTCTCAATCTCTCTCTCACAATTTTCTCTCTTCCTCCCATCTCTTCTTATTGTATTATTTCTAGAGGAATAAGAGTGTGATTGGAAGGGATTGAATAAATAAAGTCTCTTCATTTTTCTTTTTTTCACATTCCCACTATCATTGAGTGTGAGGGTATAAGTCATCATTATCTTTCAAGTGAGGGATTGGGTGCTCACTACCATTTAGTGGGAGGGGGATATGTGATCACTACCTAAAAAGTGAGAGAGATTGGGTTTATAACCAAAACCACTAAAATTGTATACATGTATTTTTGTTTCTTGGTACCAAACACTAAATACCAAGGGTATTACAACTCTTAACTGGTTTCCTTTATATAACTACTAATAAGAAAGGGTATGGGATTCTTGATAAAACCATTAAAAAAAGTTAAAAAACCTCTCAAGTTTACTTGAGGGAAGGAGACGTAGACATCCCTATTGAATTATTGTAAAACACCATTATCAATTGTAACCTGTCTTTTCATTTTTATTTATGATTTAATAACTTTTTTATTTTATTTCTTCTATTTATAATTATTAATATTCTACTAAACTCTCTTTATCATTTTAATTTTTTCAATTTCATTTCAATAAGTTTTAATTACTAAAATGTTTTTAAAAGGTAAATTCACCCTATTTCTATATTTACTCAGATGAACACCTCCAATCTGATATAATTTAATATTTATAATTGAAAAAATGGAATAAATGAAGAGGGTTTAAATATTAATCATTTCCTTTATATTTCAAAACACAATTTAAAACTATTAAAATCATTTTAATGAATCAATATTTGACTAAATTTTTTTAGATCAATCATTCAATAATAGATTATAATAAATTTTTTATCTAGAACATTGTGTTCCCAGAAAAATAATTTATAATCATCTCGAACCACTTAGGAGTTTAATGTGTCTAAAAATGGTTTGTATCAAGTGAACACATAATTATTTATACCCAATACCATGAAAATATATTCATATTAAATTTTTATATAATGAAACATAAGAATAAAAGGATATATCAATTTATAGAATATGTGTAGATATAGATAACTCTTTAAATAGGTTAATAAAAGTGATCACTAAAAATTAAAGGCATATAATCCATCACACACACACACACACACCAAATAAACAAAAAATAATCAAAATTATAACTCATTAAAAGAATGAAAAAATATTTTCTTAAGACCCAAGTGTTGACATGCTAATTTTTCAGTGAATCCGTGTTATATTAACTAAAAACAAAGTGCATGTAACACACCATGTTTTTAAAATAACACTATGTTCAATAGAATATATGACATGTAACATTGAGCCTAAATGAATCAAGAAATATTATTATTTAAATTTCAATTTTATAACATAGTCATTAAATTTATAAGTATTAATAAAATTAAATGATTTATGAAATATATATAAAGTTTATTTATAAATTCTTAATAAATAATCAATCAATTTTTAGTGAAGTCATTTTATTCTTCAAAAAATATGTTTTCGTAAAAAAATGGGTTTTATATTTTTTTGTTAGAAAATATTATAATTAATTAATGAAAATTTTATGAATTTTATTTGATAAAAATGATCTAATTTTTTAAATCATAATATCAAAATTATCTTATGGTGACATTTTTATATTTTTCTGAAAAGTTTGATGTTTCAATGAATAGTAAAAAATAATGGTTTTTACCGAAAACTATATTTTATTTTAAAGTATTTAAAAATTAAAATTATATTTTGGATTAGTTTTAAAATTTAATCAGATAATTTTTATTAAAAATAATACAATTATAGTTTCTTAAATGAATTTTATTCTTAAATTTGGTATAAAAACATATTTATACTTAAAATGATTTTTTTTATTTTTTTTCATTGTGTTTTGAGTTTTAAACATAAATTAATTTATTAAAATTAGAGAAATTTAATATTGAAAAATAGATTTCATATTTAGAATAAGGAGGTCCAAATTAGGTAATTAGGTCCTTTTGGTCACTATAAATAGTAACCATACTAAATAATTGTCACCACGGTGAGGGAAAATCGGTTAATTAAGGTTAAAAGTAATATGGTAAGGACTAAAAAATGACACTAACAATTTAATTCATCCTATTTAATGAGTGGAGTTTTGGTATTTGCATCTAATTTTTAAAAATATGGAAACTTGGTTTTTTTATTTCCCTGATTTTGACCTTTTTATTATTTTATTTGAAAAAGAGTAAGTAATGTCATTATCTTTGTTTTATTGTCTCTAAATTTTTGACATAGGGATAAATAGAGGCTATGTTAGGTTATAAAAGGTTTATTTGAAATATAAATTATTTTTTTATAATGAAAATTTATTTCTATTTTTTATTGAATAATAATTACCTTAAATGCTTACGCAACGTCAATATAATGATTATTATACTAATAGAAAAAAAATTATTTTAAAAACATTAAAAGTAATTTTATTTTAATGAATTATATATTTAAATATATATGAAATATTAGTGATTTTATAAAATTTTACATTTTAATTACTTCATTTTATTGATATATTTAATAACAAATTAAACAAATAGTGTTAAAAATGACATTAATGTTTTTTTAAAATAAATAATATTTAATTAAATGATTTGAAATTATTTAAAATAATATATTTGGAAAATGGATGATATAATTTTAAAAATATTATCTAAATTCAATTTATGGGCCAATTTCTATTTTATAGTAACTATACAGACCTCTAAAGTGTAAAAACTTCACTATAATAGTAATTTTCAAAAGGGTTAATGTGGGTTAAAACAAAGATATATTGGTAAAACACTAATAAAAACTTGTCAAAATTTTATTTTATGATATTATTTCATCCCATAATCATCCTATATTAGAATTATGTCAGTTTTTATCCTTTGTTTCCATGAAAATTATTTTATATTAATTTAATAATTTAAGTAATTCCAAGAGTTCCCCTCCCATCTCTTATAAAAGGGAACCTCCTCTCATATTTTCTTCACAATTAAAAAGCCTTATAGTTTGGAAAATAGCTTCACAAATCCCTTAATAACATCCCTCCCCACATTCTAGAGGTATTTTTTAGGAATAGTATAAACCTTAGAGGGTTTAAGGTGTAAAAAAGGAATTTCTCCGAAAAAGAGGTTTAATCTTTAACCGAATGTTTTAGTTTTATTTATTCTTAGACCTTATTAAAATTTTATTCAAACATGTTAAAATATTTATAATATTAACTTAAATATAATTTGATTTTATTATGTTAATTTAATCACTTACATCAATTTCCTCTTCCATCAATTGTGAAATGAAATTATCGTTTATGTGTACGACAGAATTCCGCCTCATGAACTGATGTAATTAATAATAAATCACCACCTATCAAATTAGGTTATAATAATGGATTGAATAAATATATTTATTATTTATTATATTATTATTATTCTTCAAATTTTAATTATTACTTACCTTAATTTTTTTCCATCCATCAAAAATGGATACAAAGATCATGCGTACATACGATCTACCATCTCCATAAATGTTGTTATTCATTTTTTATCTCTACCTTTAATGGATGAATATATATATATAATGAATATATATGAAATTAATATCATGGATAACATTATTTATTTAATTTAACCATGATCAATTTATAAATACTGGGACTTCCCAACCAAAATATGCAGGAAAAACGAAGCAATTGATCACCCAAAATAGTGATTTTAATAAAGAATTGTTAACAAATGGGTGAGAAGATATTATAAGAAAACAATATATGGTATAATATATATGATTATAGTATATAATAAATTTATAATAAATATATATTTAATATAAATTTTATTCTAATGTGTATGAAGAAATTAAATATTTATGGTAAGTGATCACTCTAAACCACCCCTTTTCTTCAGGTTATGACCATTCTCTCTCTAACTTACTTTATCTCTCTATTTAATGTTATGTAATGGTTGTAAATTCTATATATATTTATCCCACAAATATAACTATCTTATTATTCCTTCCTTTTATAAGTTAATACATTCCTTAGGTTCATTTATCAAATAATAAATCTCTTTGGATAATGATATGAGGTAAGAATATGAAACCCATTTCTTTCTATGGAAAATTATTATATATATTACTTATGATTAATTTTCATTTGTGAAACACATAATCATATTCTTGTTATAATGAGTGTTCCTATATATAAATCCAATTCATTGGGTAAAGTTTTTGTCTCATGAGATGTTATGTATGGGATCTGGGAGTAAACCTAATCTAATATAGGAATCTGTCCACCATGTGATGTTGTATTAGAATTTATCTTTGACATGTGATTATGTAATTTTTTATATTGCTAGAAAATTTTCTATGTTTTCATGATCTTATGATACCATTTTTTACGTCATGATCTGATGTGATTACTAATGAGGGCTCTCTTTGATGATATCATTTTATAACTTTGTTTCAAACATTATGATTTCTTATCATGTTTATTCTCTTACTGGGATTATTATCTCACCCATTTTGTCTATTTATTCTCTAGATTATCCCTTTAAATTTTAAGAGATCATTATAAAGATTAAAATAAAGACATTTTATTCTCATGTTGATGTATTATGTACCTATAATTTCAAAGAAACTAGGCTTTTAAATATTTGGTTTTTTATTTAATGGATATTTATGTTAATAATCATGTAATAATACGAGAAAAAGGCTTGAGTCATTATAGTTGGTATCATAGAAAGTTCTAGTTATTATTGGGGATTAGGAATATAATAATTTAATGATAACCCTTGGCATAAGTCTAATTATAGGAAAATATCTTGGAATTCTGGGGAAGTATTGAGTGAGTGGTTTTAAAGAAATTACATCCTCGTCTAAATACTACAACTAGATGTGGCTGTAGAATTGTTGTACCTAGGGGTAATAACTACAAAAAGCGTGCATTGATATTTGACTTCATCATCACTTAGTTCTGACAAATAGTCCTTACTACACACATGGTTTGACATTCCTAGGGGATATGATTTGGAAATTCACAAACTCTTTATGAACTATTATAAATGACGTAAACAAATTGTTAGGTTAAAAAACTTAATATGGAAATTATCATAGATAATATAGATTTAAACCCAAATACTCATAAATTGGGATATAATTATAATATAACAAACTAACCTAGGCTGACTCGATCCATCACTTGGGTGGGCCCACCACACAGCTTGAAGTGTATCCCCGATAACCATGGACTAGTGACAAACATCGGGAAAAACCAATAATCTATTTGGAATAGTTTCACCAATGGAAAACCAAAATAACCCATATATAAAATGGGATGACCAAAACCATATCATCAGAGTCAATAATATAAAATGATTTTTTAGATCATGTGATAAATACTATCAGATACCATAAATAACAATGAACATCATACACAAAGCATGACATAACTGGTCATATACATGGTATCTCAAGTCAAAATCCCCAAAATCAAAAGAAAGGGGGAAATTACAAAAAATACCTAATAATACATAAAAAAAGATAAAAAATAATAAAAATTACTACACATGATCCAATCCCTATATGACCACATATCCTCTAAAAAACACTGGATTATGGTAATCAAGAAGATCCACCCTAGTACATAGATCCCTTATCCTTACCTCTGTCCTACAAAAAAAATTATTCAAATTCCAAAATTCCAAAATAGGATGTGAGGCATGAATCCAATTAGGACACCACTATGAAGATATTTAAATCTTTCACCCATGGAAACCAATAAACTAGTTTGAAAACATTTTTCAAAACTATTCCTCCTTAAAAACATACCATTTTAAAATAAACCTTTGAAACCCCTTTGGTTTTCCATTTCCATCAAATATAGTTTTCCAAAAAGTTTCTCAACATGGATAAAATAATGAATCAATACTCAAGGAACAACATGGTAAACATATCTAACAAATCATACAAAATTAAGATCATAAACATCACCAATATGTAATCACTAATCATGAATAAAAATGGGCATATCATATATCATCACATCAAACATGGAACTCATAAAATGAGTAGAGAATATAAATAAATTTTACATGAGTAATGTGAACATAGGAGTCTAACCCTTGGTGGTATTGTGAGTGAGTATACATGTTTTCTAGCATGATAAGAAAGAACCGAAGATCTCAAGGCCCCCTAGTCCCAATCCCCAAGAGCTCTTACAGTCTCTTAGAAACCAATTAAAGAATCTACCTTAATATTCTCACCCAAAGTATCATATATTCACTTGTAAAATCCCCTCACTCACACCCTAATTTACCCATGTTCTAATCCATTCCCACATAATCACAAACATGGGACATAAAATGATAATCCATTTCACAAGACAATGTTACAAAAAAATTCCCATTTTATCAAAATACCTTACAAAAGGTAAAAATGTTTCTAAAACATTATAGAAATATATTTAAAAGAATAAAAACCCTTTGATCCATTTCATCAAACACATGGCGTGCATACAAGACACACCCATTTGGAAACCCCTTTCAAAACACCATAATTTGGATAATAATTCATAAATAACATTAATGATTGGATAAAAATCAACCATAAATATTTTATTTGGTGACTTAAAAAACAAAAAACAAAGGTTATTTATAATTTAAAGATAATACATGTAAAAAAACTTAAATAGAAAATCCTACCTCATATTTTTTCTAAAGTTCATTGCCTTCGACAAAAACCACCCAGAATAGGTAGAACAAGGCCACACACGCTTATTCCAGGAGAATAAAAACCAAAATCCCACATCAAACACCCTAGATTCTGCAAAAACCCTATCTAGTGTAACACATATCCATTAAAATGGATGAAAAAGATTGAAAAAGGGGAAAGGAAGAAGAAACCATGAAGAAATCAACTTAATTCAAGCCAAACCACCTGGAATACAAGGGGAAACCACCAAAAATGAATGAAGGAAGATATCACACAAATAGAGGAGGGTAAAAATGATAGGAGGAGAAAAATGAGGTCAATCCACATAGTTTGGATGCATGGTTAGGAAAACCGTGTGCCGACCATGTGGGCGCCACTATCTCCCCAAAATGGGACACACAATTACTCCTAGGTGTCACATAGTTTGGAAATCATGCTCAAACCATGAAAAAAACCAATGACACCAATAAGAACACTCTTTCATTGTCATTCACATGGTTAGTCAAACTGTGCACCTTACTCCATTTTTCAAAAAATCCCCATTTTGACCCCCGATACCCAAGAACTCCAAGAACAAACCAAAAGTTAAATAAAACTAAAAATTAGATGTATCAGTGACCCATTAGAATTAATATATTTTTTATAATTTATTCTTTTAAGTTCATGAATTTCACATTTTTATTTTTATTTTGTCAGTATTTTCTTATTTAATGGAGGGAAATGGAAGAAACTGTGCTAATAGACAATGTGATAGTGTAACACCCTGAGATTTTATGAGAAATATATTGTTTTTATGTATTATTTAATATGAATCACCAAGGGAATCTTTCACTACACACAACACTGTCTTGGCTTGTGTTACATGTAAGTGCAACCTTACTCGATAGCTTGCGTTGTACGCAATACTGACTTTCACTAAACAACAATATGTTATTAAAATATTATACAAACTAGCCATTATGAATAGTAATACCCAAATTTTGAAATTTTATAAATTTTATCTTTAAAAATGGACTTCATTTTTGGATTCGGAATATTGAAATTAGCTTAGGGTGATTTTTTTGTATTTTTATGAAAACTTTCAATTTTTGATGAATAGTGAAAATCACTATGTTATAGTTTAAAACCAAATTTTTATTTAAATAATTATTTATTTTATTTAAATTTAATTTAGGTAAAAATAGATGCATAATACCTATATAAGTTCAATGTAATTCATTGGATTCATTTTATAATAATTTTAGATATACAAAAATTTTATTGAACTTTTTACCGTCTTTTACCTACCTCCTAAGAGAATTTAAAAATTTACATAAAACAAAATTTTACCACTTCAGTGAGTGGAATTTCTGAAATCCGAGAGACATGTTTGATATCAGTAAGTAAAATGTGCTTCAATAAGATAAAAAATATTTTTGGTGAATAGTAACTTTTTAACTTTTATTTACCATAGTTAAAAGTAAACAGGGTAATAAAGGGTAAAAGTGATATTATATTACCCTAACACATGTCCTAATTCTATTGGATAAGTGTAATTCAACCAGAAAAAACCTTAGGAATAAAATATGACCATTTAGGTCCACTTGGATTAGATTAAGACATTTATTATTATTTAATTCAAAGAAGAGTTAAAAGAATTAAAATCAAAGTTTAATAAGTAAAATATTTTTTAATATAGTGTTATACATATAATAAATTTGAAAAAAAATATTCATTAGAAATCTAAAAATATTTCCTATATAATGGTATTTTATTTATAATTTTTAGACATTAAATAATTTAATTTA
The DNA here is from genome assembly GCA_963277665.1 of Viscum album. NCBI lineage: Eukaryota > Viridiplantae > Streptophyta > Magnoliopsida > Santalales > Viscaceae > Viscum > Viscum album. The sequence goes on along the minus strand of OY728121.1, from coordinate 139,250,215 downwards.
TTTATGACACAATGAAGATGCAGTAATTACCTTATTAATGAAATATTAACATAATTGATATTATAAATACCCAAATAAATCTAATTTTAGACTTTTTATGAATTAAAATAATTTTATAGGTTAATATAACATATTAGGGTTGGTTATATGAATTTTTTTTGAGGTAATAATGCTATTATGAATTTAGAAAAAACAAAATACCAAATAGTGTCAAAATTGACATAAAAGAGTTTTTAAAACAAATACTAAATTATTAATTGATATTATATTCCTAAAAATATAGGGTTCGGCCAAAAGAATTATATAATAATATATATGTCATTAATGAACCAATTGGGGTTCGGTTGACAGTTTATAGTATGTTTATTAACCATATCGTGTAAGAATACAAGAAGACACGATAAAAGTTAAATTATTTAACTTAGAGTTAAATCTAAATGATAAGGTTCAAATGGAAACCTAAACTTATCTAAAACCTATTTTTTAAGAGGATTTAGATCCATCCTCACCCTATACTCTAAATAAGTCACTTTGGAGCCATTATAAACTGAATATGAATTTATTATAAAATAATATTTTAAGTTTTTTTAAGGTGCCCCTCACCCCTCTTATAAAACGACACTCCCCCTTCTCTCTAATTCACACCTCCAAAGCCATTTGGCTCTACCAAACCCTGCCCAAATACCCTCTCAACTATCCTCCCTTCATCCTAGAGGACTTACTTTAATTATAAATCCAACCTAGTGAGCCCTTTTGATCAAATCAAAAGGAAGAACCCGAGGAAGAGGTAAATATCTCACCACCTATTTCAAGATCCTTTCTTCTTTCAATTACTCCATATTTTTTGTTTCCATTATAACATAATAACCCTAGTATCTTCTATATACTATTATTTTAAAAATGGTACAACCATATTAGTTATTTTATCCATCCTATGAATGAAAAAGTCACCACACGTGCGTACATATGGCTTACCGTCTCCACGTCGTGGTGTGGTTTGTTATTCAAACATTTCATCATTCAGATGGGTATGATAATGAGTATAAATGATATAAATAATAAATATAAAATTATTATTATTATGTATATATGATATATCATCCAATTATATATGATTTTAATATCAAAATAATGATATCATCGCTCGTGCGTACGTACGACCTACCATCTCCACGATGTGATGCGACTCGTTCTACATGATCTTCATTGAATAATGATTATATAAATGAATTTAATGAATAAATATGATATATATTACAATAATAAAATTATATAAATGAGGTATCTATAACCTAAAAAGAGGAATAAGAATTTATTCGATAAAACAAACATAAGAACATAAAGCAATGAATACCCGAATAACAAGTAGCAATGAAATATTACTAATAAGAAGATAAGAATATGACCATATATGATATCATAACAATGAATATGATTATTTAATATTTCAATTAAATTATTTAAATCATTATACAGGAGGTTCAAATACGTATGAAGCATATCAGACCTAAGGTAAGGGAAAATCTCACAATCTCATTTTTATCGGAGATTGTTTATACTTCAGAATTTATTGGGGAATATTTATCATCCAGATCCATGTTTCCTCAACATGTAATATTATTTATATACTCCTACAACTGTTTAAATCCAATTTTACCTATTGGTTAATTTTTAGTAAAATATATGAAAGGAATATTTTGTCATTTTTAGTATGAGATACTTTTTGAATTTTCCGGCCAAAGTACAAGAATAATGTTTTTTAACTAATATGGCATGAATGGATTTTTATGATTTCATAGAACATTATTTCCATAAAGCTTCATTTACAAGTTTTTATGTATATTTTTAATTAAATTCTTTTAGTTTAAAATTGTATGAAATGTTAAGAAAGGAAAAATATTTTTGAAGTAGAAAGGATATTTTCCTCAAGAATGGAGTTCAAGTGTTTTAGAAAAATTATTTTCCATCTAAGATAATATAGGGTTTTGTTTCTATCCCTATTTTTACATTGATTTGATTATATTATGATTGAATTATTTTTTTATTAATTCCTTTTATCTTAAATGGATTATTTTATGATGGAATGATGTTTAAGAATCCCATTTTTATTACATGGGTTATGCTATGATATATGATTTATGATTTTGTGGCACACATAAGAATGGTTTCATTATGAGATTGGTGGTACCTATATCTCACTCCAATGCATTGGGTAAAGATTTATATCTCATGAGATAGACATTACTGGAATGAAAAGTTAATCCGGTTCAGTGATACAGGACTGGAACGAGGAGTGAACTCAGTTTAGAAATGGACTTTGTCCAATATGATAGTCTTGGCAATGATTCTTGACTAATATGAAATGATTTTCTATGATTATGTGTGTATTCCACAAAGTTTCATGTTTTATGTTATGATTATTGGGATTAAATTTCACTACTATGATTTATCCCATGTTATGATATTGTGATCTCTTTTGCAGGTTAATATTTTCAAAATGTTATCTTCTTATAAATATGATATGATTGATATTTCCTTTTTTTACCCTTACTGAGAATTTAATCTCACCCTTTTTGTATGTTTTCTTTTCCCCAGGTCAGGAAGAAGGGTATTAAGTACGATATTCCAAAAGGGACTCTAGATATGATGAAATAAATGGGAGACAATGTATATTCTTTCTGAGACAATTGTTTATGTTTCCCAGTTTCTAAAGACACTATACCTATACAGTTCTATCATGGTTTTATTATATATTGTAAAAAGTATGCTTCAATTATGAAGTAATAACAATGTATGTAAATTATTGGTCATTATAGTTGGTATCAGATGAAAGGTATAGTCAACATTTGGAAACTAGGATGTGAACGCCTTAGTAAGAACCCTAAGGATATGTCTAAGCATACAACACAATATTAGTGTTTTAGAAATGGCCATGAATAACCTATGATAAGACCTTAAGTGTGAAATTTTATTCTTGATTATTTGGTTTTCCTATTATGATTAGTGTTTCTCACACTAGGATTATTGGTTTTAGTCAATGGCTGGAACCTGAAGAAACTGTGTTAATGATGAATGCGACGGGAAATGCAGTGATTGTCCCCCCTGAGAAACCAAACGTTATGGGAGCTGGAATGAAAAATCTTGTAGCCATTATCACATAAATTTCTCAAGAAATGAATCATGCAGGACTTCCAAACGAGCAAATGAAGGAGCAACATCTTGTTGAATCCTTTATGAGGTAGCATCCACCCTCATTTAGTGGGTCTACTGATCCATTAGTGGATGAACAATGGATCAGTACCACTAAAAAGATATTTTCCGTTCTTCAATGTTCTGAACATGATAAATTCTTCTTAGAAGTATATCATTTGTAAGGTGAAGCTGATCAATGGTGGAATCTTATCAATAATACAAGGCAAAGAGATGAAATTGAGTCCTTGGATTAGGATGAGTCAAGAACCAATTTTTCAATAAGTACTTCCCTCATATTCTTTTAAGAAATATGGATAAGGAGTTTCTTGAACTAAAGTAAATGGATGATGAATCTATTTGTACCTATGAAGAAAATTTTACAAGACTTGCAAGGTATGCTTCTGGAATTATTATCCAACCTGAGAGTTAGATCGATCAATTATTTAGTGGCTTAAAATGAAGTCTGTGAAGGGCTCAAGACATAATGGAATTCAATAGATATGAGGAAATTGTACGATGTGCTCTCAAGTTTGAGATGGATATTGGAGTAACCCATCAGTTACATTGGTTTGATAAGAAGAGGAAAATGGAATTCAAAGGAAAATCTAAAGGCCACACTGAAAAGAAGATGAGTTTTCCCTTATGCTCCAAGTGTGGAAAGAAAAGTGGAGGGAATTGTCTAAAAGGTACAAGTAAATGTTTCAAATGTAGAAAAGAAGGTCATCAGGCATTTGAATGCCGCAATGATGGAAAAAGATGTCTAGTGATGTGAATAAAGAAAAGGATACACAGAATGAACCTCCTACACTTCAATGTTACAAGTGCAAGGAAATGGGGCATTATGCCAATCAATTCCATAATCCAAGGGTTGTTGATGATGATCGACATCAACAAACTCTTAAGGCCGAATACAAAGGAAAGTCACATGCAATTTCTATTGGTGATGTGGAGTATGATAAAGAATTTTTGAAAGGTACACTTACCATTCACTCTAAATTAAAAAATGTTTTATTTAATTCTGGGTCCACCCACTCTTTTATTTCTGAAGAATTTTCTAAGGATATCACCATACTACCTAAACAATTAGCTGTTGAGTTAGCTATGACAACTCATAATGGCACAACGGTTACATCAAAAGTTTATAATTATTCTCAAATTGACATTTTTGGGAAAGTGCATCCTACAAATCTTGTGATCCTTCCTATAATGGAATTCGATTTTATTCTTGGCATGGATCAACTTTCTTTATATGGAGCTCATATTTATTTCCAAATAAAGGAAGTCACATTTCATATTCCTGATCAATCTATGATCATCTATCGATGCAAGGATGAATATAACCTTCTAGTGGAAATTTCTTCCATATTATGGGTATTTATTCCAATAAATGAAGGATATTTATCTCAAATGGTTAGAGAGAAACTCACGATTAAGAATATGCCCATTGTACAGGAGTTTGATGATGTCTTTCCATAGTAATTTCCAGGTCTTCCACCAAATAATGAAGTTGAGTTTTCAATAGAACTCAAACCGGGTGCTATGCCCATTTCAAATACACCTTATAGAATGGCCCCAATTGAGTTGCAGGAATTGAAGAAGAAACTCCAAGAGAATCTTGATAAGGGATTCATACGCCCCAGTGTATCACCTTGGGGAGCACCTATTCTATTTGTTAATAATAAAGATGGATCAATGAGACTCTGCATTGATTATTGAGAACTTAACAAGATCACTATCAGGAACAAATATCCTCGCCCATGCATTGATGAATTATTTAACCAACTACGTGAAGCTCAATACTTTTCCAAGATTGATCTTCATTCAGGGTATCATTAATTAAAGGTCAAAAGGGAGGATATACCAAATATGGATTTCCATACAAGGTATGGACACTATGAATTTATAGTGATGACATTTGGTCTTACTAATGCCCCTTCTATCTTCATGGATCTAATTAATAGAGTCTTTAGAGACTATCTTGATCAGTTTTTGGTAGTCTGTATAGACGATATTATTGTCTATTCAAAGAGAAACGTAGAACATGAATATAACTTGAGAATTGTATTAAAGACCCTAATAAAGGAGAAGATTTATGCCAAATTTATCAAGTGTGAATTTTGGCTTCAAAAAGTTTCATTTTTGGGTCACATAATCTCAAAAGAGGGGATATCTATGGATCTAGACAAAAAAGAGGTTATCGAAATATGGTCGAGACCAACAACAGTAACTAAGATCTAAAGTTTTCTTGGTTTGGATGAATATTATCGACATTTTGTGAAATATTTTTCACGATTATCTAATCTACTCACCAGGTTGACTCGAAAAGGAGTTAAGTTCGTTTGGATGGAGGAGTGTGAAGAAAATTTCAAGGAGTTAAAAAGAAGGTTATCTAGTGCACCTGTGCTCACACTACCTTGTAGTGGAGAAAGGTTTGTGATCTACAATTATGCATCCAAGAAGGTATTGGGGTGTGTTCTCATGAAAAACGATATGGTGATAGCTTATGCCTCACAATAGTTGAAAATCTGTGAGCAAAATTACCCAACTCATGATTTGGAATTAACTGCGGTAATATTTGCATTAAATATTTGGAGGAATTATCTTTATGGTGAAAGGTGTGATATTTATAATGATCATAAAAGTTTAAAGTATATTTTCACAAAAAAGGACCTGAATATGCGCCAAATAATATGGTTGGAGCTGATTAAGGATTATGACTGCTCAATTCATTACCACCCTGGGAAAGCAAACAAGGTGGAAGATGCATTAAGTCGACAAGACCATGCTATCTTATCCATGATGAGGATCACAAAAGATCCAATATTTATGGATTTACAAAGGATGGATCTTGGAATTATAATGAAAGGGGAAAAATCTTATCTTTCTGAAATGAATGTTCAACCATCTATACATTTGAAGATTAAAGAGGCACAAAAAGGAGATGTAGAGTTACAAAAGAAGGTGAGAAATGTTCCTGAATTCCAATTTGATTGTGATGAAATAATAAGGTTCAAGAATCGGGTTTGTGTTCCTACCATCCCAGAATTAAAGAAGGAAATATTGGATGAATCTCATAGTTCTTCATTATCTATTTACCCTGGAAGCAAGAATATGTATATGGACCTGAAGGAGTACTTCTGGTGGGATGACATGAAAAGAGATGTTGCTGAATATGTCTCTCGATGCTTGGTTTGTCAGCAAGTTGAAGCTGAGAGACAGAAGTCTAAGGGGATGTTACAACCATTACCCATACCAGAATGGAAATGGGAAAAAATCAGTATGGAATATGTCACTGGACTTCCTAAAACATCCAAAAACAATAATGCTATCTGGGTTATAGTTGATCGTCTTATGAAGTTGGCACACTTCATTGCTATTAGAGAAGATTTCTCTCTTGATCAGCTTGCTAGGATATATGTGAAAGTGGTAAGATTTCATGGAGTACCACATTCCATTTTATCTGATCGGGATCTAAGGTTTACCTTGATGTTTTGGCGTAGTCTTCAGTATACTCTAGATATAGAGTTGAGTTTCAGCACTGCTTATCATCCTCAGACAGACGGTCAGTATGAGAGGAAAATTCAAACTCTATAAGACATGTTGAGAGCTTTCTCTATGGATTTCAAAGGTGGTTGGGATCAACACCTACCTTTGGTGGAATTTTCTTATAATAATATCTTTCACTTCAGTATTTAAATGGATCCTTATGAAGATCTCTATAGAAAGAAATGAAAAACTCCAACTTGCTGGGATGAAGTTAAGGAAAGAAAGCTATTAGGACCTGATCTTGTTGATGAGATGGCATAAAATGTAAGATCTATTCAACAACACATAATAGCAGCTCACAGTCGACAAAAAAGTTATGCCGAAAACCGAAGAAAATACTTAGAGTTTGAAGTGGGTGATAAAGTGTTCTTACGAATATCTCCTTGGAAGAGAGTAATGAGATTTGGAAAGAAGGGAAAGCTAGTCCCTAGGTATATTAGTTCTTTTGAAATACTTGATCATGTTGGGAAGATATCTTACCAATTGGAACTTTCACCGAATCTCTCTCAAGTTCATGATGTGTTCCTTGTATCTCTCCTGAGAAAGTACATACCTGATCCTTCACATGTACTAAGCTCAGAAGTTGTACCGCTGGAGAAAGATCTTTCTTATGAACAACAACCAATAGAGATTCTGGATCATAGAGAAAAAGTTCTACGAAACAAGACCACTCACTTGGTTAAAGTTTTATGGAGGAACCACTAATTAGAATAAGCTACATGGGAACTTGAGGATATGATGAGGGAGAGGTATCCTCATCTGTTTGTTACGAAGTGACGAATTTCGAGGGGGAAATTATTTATAAGGGGGTTAGAATGTAACACCCTGAGATTTTATGATAAATATTTTGTTTTTATGTATTATGTTATATGCAACACCAAAGTAATCCTTCACTATACAAAACACTATCTTGGCTTGCGTTACACCCAAGAGAAACCTTCCTCGATAGCTTGCGTTATACACAATACCGAGTTTCACTAAACGACGATATGTTATTAAAATATTTTGTAAACTAGTCATTATGAAGAGTAATACACACTTTTTGAAATTTAATAAATTTTATCTTTCAAAATGGACTTCATTTTTGGATTTGGAATATCAAAATTATCTTAGGGTGAATTTTTGGTATTTTTCTGAAAACATTCAATTCTTGATGAATAGTGAAAAACACTGAGTTATAGTTTAAAACCGAATGTTTATTTATATAATTATTTATTTTATTTAAATTTATTTTTGGTCAAAATAGATACATAATACCTATATAAGTTCAATTTAATTAATTCGAGTCATTTTTATAATAATTTTAAATATATAAAAATTTTATTGAAGTTTTTACCGTCTTTTGCCCACCTCCGAAGAGAATTTTCAAATTTACATAAAACATAATTTTAATGCTTCTGTGAGTGGAATTTCAGAAATCCGAGAGACACGGTTGATATCAGTAAGTAAAATGTGGTTCAATAAGATAAAAATATTTTTTGGTGAATAATATCTTTTTAACTTTTATTTACCATGGTTAAAAGTAAATAGGGTAATTAAGGGTAAAAATGATATTATTATTACCCTAACACATGTCATAATTCAATTGGGTAAGTGTAATTCGACGTAAAACAACCTTAAGAATAAAATATGACCATTTAGGACCACTTGGATTAGATTAGGAACTTTATTATTATTTAATTCAAAGAAGAGTTAAAAGAATTAAAATCAAAGTTTAATAAGTAAAATATTTTTTAATATTGGGTCATATATAAGATAAATTAGACTATAAATATTCATTAGAAAGCTAAATAGATTTCCTACATAATGGTATTTTATTTATAATTTTTAGACATTAAATAATTTAATTTATTTATGACACAATGATGATGTAGTAATTACCTTATTAATGAAATATTAACATAATTGATATTATAAATACCCAAATAAATATCATTTTAGACTTTTTATGAATTACAATAATTTTATAGGTTAATATAACAAATTAGGGTTGATTAGATGAATTTTTTTCTAAGTAATAATGCTGTGATGAATTTAGAAATAATAAAATACCCAATAGTGTCAAAATTGACACAAAAGAGTTTTTAAAAAAAGTATTAAATTATTAATTGATATTATATTCCTAAAAATATAAGGTTTGGTCAAAAGACTTATATAGTAATACAGATGACACTAATAAACCAATTGGGGTTATATTGGAAGTTTATAGTAAGTTTATTAGCGATATATTGTAAGAATACAAGAAGACACTGTAAAAGTTAAATTATTTAACTTAGAGTGTAATCTAAATTATAAGGTTAAAATGGTATAATAAACTTGTATAAAACCTATTTATTGAGAGGATTTTGAGCCATACCCACCCTATCCTAGAAATAAGTCACTTTGGAGCCATTATAAACCGAATATGAATTTATTATAAAATAATATTTTATGTTTTTTCTAAGGTGCCCCTCACCCCTCTTATAAAAGGGAACTCCCCCTTCTCTCTAATTCACACCTCCAAATCCATTTGGCTCAGAAAAACCCTCCCAAAAACCCTCTCATCTATCCTACCTTCATCTGAGAGGCATTCCTTTAGTCAGAAAGCCATCCGAAAGATCCCTTTTGATCAAATCAAAAGAAAGAACCCGAGGAAGAGGTAAATATCTCACCACCTATTTCAAGTTCTTTTATTCTTCCACTTCCTCCTTCTTTATTGTTTCCATTATAAAATAATAACTCTAGTATATTCTATATAATGTGATTTTATTATAAAAATGGTACAACCATATTAGTTATTTTATCCATCCTATGAATGAAAAATTCACCACACGTGCATACGTACGGATTACCATCTCCACGTCGTGGTGTAGTTTGTTATTCAAACATTTCATCATTTGGATGGGTTTGATAATGAGTTTAAATGATATAAATAATAAAAATAAAATTATTATGTTTATTTATATGTGATATACCATCCAATTATATACTCTTTTAATATCAAAAGAATAATATCGTTTCTTGAGCGTACGTACGGCCTACCATCTCCACGATGTGATGCGATTTGTTCTACATGATCTTCATTGAATAATGATTATATAAATGAATTGAATGAATAAATATGATATATATTACACTAATACCATTCTATAAATGAGGTATCTATAACCTAAAAAGTGGAATAAGAATTTATTTGACAAAACATGCATAAGAACATAAATCAATGAACACCCGAATAACAAGTAGCAATGAAATATTACTAATAAGAAGATAAGAATATGACCATATATGATATCATAATAATGAATATGATTCTGTAATAATTCAATGACATTATTTAAATCAATATATAGGAGTTTTGGATATGTACGAAGCATATCGGACCTAAGGTAAGGGAAAATATCACAATCTCATTTTTATACGAGATTGTTTATACTTCAGAATTTACTAGGGCATATTTATCATCCGCATCCATGTTTCCTCAGTATGTAATATTATTTATATCCTCCTAAAATTTTTTAAATTCAATTTTACCTATTGGTGAATTTTAAGTAAAAGATATGAAAGGAATCTTTTGTCTTTTTCAGTATGAGATACTTTTTGACTTTTACGGCCAAAGTACGAGAAAAAGGTTTTTTAACTTATACAGCATGAATAGATTTTTATGATTTCATAGAACATTATTTCCATGAAACTTACTTTATAAGTTTTCAAGTTTATTTTTAATTAATTTCATTTAGTTTAAAATTGTATGACATTTTAATTAAGGAAAAATTTTTTTGATGTAGAAAGGATATTTTCCTCAAGAATGGAGTTCAAGTGTTTTATCAAAATTATTTTCCTTCTAAGATAATATAGGGTTCTGTTTCAAACCCTATTTTTACATTGATTTGATTATGTTTTGATGGACTTATTTTTTTTATTAAGTCCTTTTATCTAATATGGATTATGTTATGATGGCATGATGTTTAAGAATCCCATTTTTATTACATGGGTTATGCTATGATATATGATTTTGTGGTACACATAAGAATGGTCTCATTATGAGATGGGTGAGACCTATATCTCCCTCCAATGCATTGGGTAAAGATTTATATCTCATGAGATAGACATGGATGGAACGACAAGTTAATATGGTTCATTGATACAGGACTGGAACGAGGCGTGAACTCGGTTCAGAAATGGACTTTGACCACTATGATAGTCTTTGGAATGAGTCTCGACTAATATGAAATGATTTTATATGATTATGTGTGTTTGCAAAAAAAAATCATGTTTTATGTTATGATTAATGTGACTACATTTCACTACTATGATTTATCCCATGTTATGATATTATGATCTCTTTTTCAGGTTAATATTTTCATAATGTTATGTTCTTATGAAAATGATTTGATTGATATTTCCTTTGTTTACCCTTACTGAGCATTTGAGCTCACCCTTTTTGTATGTTTTCTTTTCCCTAGGCCAGGAAAGAGGGTGTTAAGAAGTATATGCCAAAAAGGACTCTAGATATGATGAAATAAATGGGAGACAATGTAGATGATTTATAAACCAGTTGTTTATGTTTCCTAGTTTCTAAATACACTATACCTATACGGTCCTATCATGGTTTTGTTATATGTTGTAATAAGTATGCTTCAATTCTGAATTAATAACAATGTATGTAAATTATGGGTCGTTATAGATAGGCAATTTGATTATTTACCAAATAACATGCCTAACATTATGAGAGAGAGATCTGGAAACTTTATCACAATACAAACTTAACTAACCCGTGCTTGGAATAATAACTTGAATCATGTGGAATTCCATCCTTCTCCTAAGAAGGATAAGGTTTTGGTTGAATATTTTATGTGGAAAATTCCACCAAAATTTAGTGGATCTTATGATCACCTCATACTAGAAAAATGGATTACCTCCATTGAAAAGATATTCTATATACTTCAAGGCTTAGAAAAATAAAAATTTGTGATTTCCATTTATCACATATAGGGGGAAACCTATCAGTGGCAGATACTGATCAAGAAACAAAACTCCAAAGAATACATTCATTCCATGGATTATGAATAATTCAAGAAAAATATTTTTCAATAAATATTGTCCCTAAACCTTCCATCTTAAAATAGGTAGGGGGTCCCTCAGACTTAAGAAAAATGAAGATGAGTTTTTTGGGATGTATAAGGAAAAGTTCGAAAAGATATTTATATATTTCTAAGACTTCATCATCAACACTGTAATCAAGGTGAACCATTTATTTAGTGGATTAAAGACAAGTCTATGAAAATCTTTGTTGATTTGAGACTTTTAAATCCATGAAGATATTATTTATTGTGCCCTTAAAGTAGAGATGGAGATTGATGACTCTTAGTGGTATTGTGGGATTAGAGATAAAAAGTGTAAAATGGAGTTTCATTTAGGAGGATCAACAAATAAATATCATGGAGGAAAAAAATCCAACACCCCATGTGTTAAAATTATGGTAAGAAGCATTCTAGAAACTATTTGAAGGGAACTGAGAGATGCTTCATGTGTGGAAAAGAGGGGAATCAAGAAAATCAATGCCAAAGGTATATGAAGAATCCCACTAATGTGATAGAGTAAAATAAGGTTTAAAAAAACACCCAAAATGTGGTTTAGTGTTTCAACTGCTAGGAACATAGGTGTTGTAAAATAAAATTCCCAAAGTTGAGGGTGTTCAGAGATAATCGGCGACAATAAACCCCAAGGACTATAGAGAAAGGAATGGAATATTCTATCACTACTACTAAGGTGGATCCCAGAGATAATATAGTGATAGGTATACTAGTTATTAATTTAATAATAGTGAATTTAATTATTTATTCTGGTTCAAAACATTATTTTATATCCTTCAAGTTTAGTAGAACTATTCAAAAACCATCTCAAAACACAAGGATTGCATTATCAATGAGAATAGAAAATAGAGTAATTATTAAATCCCTAGTATATAACTCCCCCAAGTCAATGGTTATAGAATGAATCTCCCATAAATTCTCATATTACTTATTTTATTAGAGTTTTATGATATATTAGGCATGGATTGGCTGTCCTTATATAAATCCAACATCAACTATCAATAGAGGGAGATCAATCGTTAAATCTCAAGTCATCCTACAATTCAATAAAATTATGAGGAGGATGAATCTCCCATGGAATATTATTCCCAAGAGTGGATACTATTACCTTATAAGAAATCATATCTAGCTCAAATAATTGAGACAAAGGAGAGAATCAAGTTTGATGGAATTCCTATTGTGAGGTATTATATTGATGTATTCTCTAAAGAGTTTCTTGGACTTCTTCCTAATAGAGTGGTTGAGTTATAAATCAAACTTATATCTAGATATCGACCCATATCCAAGACTTATTATTGAATGGTCACCATTGAGTTCGAATAACTAAAAAATAAGTTACAAAAGAATCTAGAAAAGGGTTTTGATAAGCTAGAGTGCTTCACCATGGGGTGAACCAAACCTCCTTTTCAAGAGGAAGGATGGGTGAATTCACATTTTTATTGATTATCATGAATTAAAAAAAATATTTATCCCTTTACATTTATAGATGAATCATTTGATCAACTACATGGGTCCTATTAGTTCTGTAAGGTGTATCTTCGATTAGAATATCATTAATTAAAGGAAAAGAAGGAATATATTCCCAACATTTCCTTTCGAACAAGATATGGACACTATGAGTTCATATTTATGACCTTCAGAATCACTAAATCTATAATAAAATTTTATGGAATTATAAATAGAGTCTTTATAGATTACCTCAAAAAGTTTGTGGTATTATTTATGAATGATATCTTGAACTACTCTAAAAAAATGAGGATCCTTGAGATGAATTTGAATACTTGGATAAAATATTTATGAAAGGAGAATATATATGAAAAATAATGTATTTGTGAGTTATGTAAAATGTAACTTTCATTCATGGGGAATGTTATCACCAAAAAATGGATGTATGTGGACCCTTCCAAGACAAAGGCAATTGAAGACTGACTGAGACTAACATATGTAATATATATTTGTGCTTTCCATACACTAGTTGGGTATTACTGATGATTTGTGAGAAAATTATCACGATTATTAAACCCACTAACCAAGAAAACTTAGATGGAAGTAAAGTCTATATGTACTTATGAATGTGAAGATAACTTTAAGGAATTAAAAAGAGGCTTATTAAAGCACCAACCCTCATACTACCCTAAAGGGGGGTAATTTTCTTGGTATATAGTGATTCTTCAAAGAATGGTTTTGTTTGTATACTAATAAAAAATGATAAAGTGATAACCTATGTCTCAAGTAAATTAAAATACCATGAGTAGAACTATCCAACACATGATCTAGAGTGGGCTATAGTGGTATTTTCATCAAACATCTAGTGGCATTATCTCTATATGGATAAGTGTGAAATATATACTAATCATAAAGCATAAAATATATATTATCATATAAGGATCTTAATATGTGTGAGTGAATATGGTTATAGTTGATAAAGGAATATAATTTCTCAATACACTACTTTATTGGGAAAGTAAATAAAATGAAATATGCTTAAATTTGAAAGGATATGAAAACCTTATCACTAATGATAATTAATAAAGATTCAATCTCATTATACTTTTAAAGGATGACAATAGGAATTTTAATGGAAAAAACATCAAAATTATATTCCCAAATGATTAATGAACCATCCCTTCTAGAGAAGATAAAAGATGATCAAATAAATGATGTGGAAATTTAGAATAAGGTGTAAGCTACAAGAAAAGGGAAATACTTAGAGTTCAAAATTGATGAAAAAGGATTTATAATATCTGGTTCACAATTATGTGTACCATCAAATTTTGAGGTAAAGAAATAGTTTTGGAATGATGCACATAGGTCAACCTTCTCTATCCACTTAGGGACTATGAAGATGTATTGTGATATCCAAGATCACTATTTGTGGGACAATATGAAAAAGGAGATCACAAAATATACATTAAAATTTCTGGTATGTTAACAAATGAAGAATAAAAGGAAAAATTACAAGGAAATGGTGTAACCATTCACTATACCTATATAGAAATGGTAAAATATCACAATAGATGTTGTCACTTTTATACCAAAGACATAATGAGGAAATAATACTCTATATCATGTGGTGGATAAACTTAAAAATAATACACACTTAATTTCTATTTGAGAGGAATTCTCATTCAATAAGGTTTCTAAGATATACATCATAGAAGTGATGAGGTTTTATGGAACACCATTAATGATTATATCCAATCAAGATCCCAGATTTACCTATAAGTTTTAAAAGAAAAATAAATTTTTTCTAAATAATGACTTGAACTTTATTATTTCTTATCAAACTCAAACTAATGGCCAATATGAGTAAACTATTCAGACATTTTAACACATGTTAAGAGCATTCTTGATTGACTTCAAAGGATGATGAGATCAACATCTTACTATGTTGAGTTATTATACAATAATAACTTTCACTAAATAATACAAATGGATCCTTATGAATCTATTTATGGGAATATATGCAAAAAACCTATGTTTTGGGATAAAGTTTGTAAACACTAGTTTTTAAGAATTATAATGGTTAAGGAAATGGTAGAAAAGTTCAAGACCATTCAAAATCACATCAGGGCTACTCAGAGTCAACTAAAGAGATATGATGAAAATCATCAATGAGACCTAGATTTAGTGGTCGAAGATATATGGTTTCTTCACAAATCTCCAAGGAATAGGGTCATGATACATGGTAAGAATATAAAGATAATTCATAGGTACATTTCCCCTTTTGAGATTCCTATTTTCATCAGAGATTTGGCTTATTGAATGGCAATACCACCAACCCTTTCTCAAGTACATGATGTATTCCATGGAACCCTCTTGAGAAAGTACATAATAGATCCCTCAAATGTATTGAATTTAGAGATGGTAAAACAAGAAAATGATCTCTCTGATAGAAAGTAACTGATGAAGATCTTGGGCCATATATATAATGTTCTATGCAATATGAAAACTTACTTATTTAAGGTAATATGAAATAACCATAAACACGAGTAGGAAAAAAGGAAATCAAAGGAAGACCTGAAGTAGAAGTTCCCTCACCTTATTTGACCTTATTATGTAATAATAAAATTTGAGGGTGAAATTTATGAAGGGGGAAGAATATAATTTTCTATTCATTTAAAATAAAACTATGTTCAATAGTGTTAATGACATGAAACTCCAAGCCTAAACGAACCATGAAATATTATTATTTAAATATGTACATTGTAACCTAATCATTAAATTTGTTATTATGAGTATGATTAAATAATTTCTAAAATATATATAAAGGTAATACTAAATATAAATGTATCGATAATTTCTTAGTAAACAATAACTCACTTTTTAGTAGTCATTTTATTCATCAAAATGTATGTTTTCTTTAAAAATGGGTTTTATTGTTTTTTTGATAAAATATTATAATTAATTTCTAGAAATTTTAAAAATTTTAATTGATAAAAAAGATATAATTTTTAAAATTACAATATCAAAATACTCTTATAGTGATTTCTTTTATAATTTTCTGAAAAATTTGATTTTTCAATAAATAGTTAAAAATATTGGTTTTTATTGAAAAGAATATTTTATTTTAAAGTATTTACAAATTTAAATTATATTTTGGATTATTTTTAAAATTTAATTAGTTATTTTTTATTAAAATTGATCCAATTATAGTATTCTTAACGAATTTTATACTTAAATTTATTATAAAAACATCTTAATACTTGAAAGTCATTTTTATGAAAAACTGTTTTTTAATTGCGTTTTGCTATTTAAACTTAAATTAATTTCTAAAACATATATAAATTTAATATTGAATAATGGATTTAGTATTTTGATTTAGGAGTTTCATGTTTTTTAAACAATTACGTTTTATTTTTGGTTATTAAAAATAGTAACCATAATAAATAATTGTCACCATGATATGGTTAAATCGAGTAATTAAGGTTAAAAATAATACGATAAGGACTAAAAATAACCTTAAAACTTTCCTGTATCCTATTACATGAATTTATATTGTCCTTTTATATCCATGTCTTGAAAATATGGAAACTTGGTTCCATATTTCTATGATTTTTTCCTTTATATTATTTTATGTAAAGAAAAGTAAAAAATGCCATTCTCTTTCCATTATTATCTCTAAATTTTTTCACATAGGGATAAATGGAGGATATTTTTGAATAAAAAAGGTTTATCTGAAACAATTTTTTTTTATCATGGTAATTTATATCAAAATTTTTTGAATAAATAATTACATTAAAATCTTTCTTAACATCGATATAATATTTATTCAATTAATAGAAAAATAAAATAAATTATTTTAAAAACTCTAAAAGTATTATTTTTTGAATGAGATATATTGACCCAAGAATTTTATAGATATACATGACATATTAGATATTTATTTTAATTATTTATTATAATTCCCTTTGTTTCCTAGCGTATTTAAAGTCAAATAAAATGAATTGTATCTAAAATGAAATTAATGTTATTTTATAATAAATAATATTTTATTAAATGAATTAAAATTAATAAAAATATTTTCTTTAGAAAAGTGTCAGGTATATTTTTAAAAATATTATATATGGTCCATTTATTAACCAATTGGCCTTTTATAATAATTATATTTATTTATAAAGTGAAAAAAATTTGTTATCATGGTAATTTTTAAAAAGGGTTAATGTAGGTTAAAAAAAGAGATAAGGGAAAAAACTAATCTAAACTTATATTAAATTTATTGGGCAATAATATCTAGATAAATTATAATATTATATTGGAATTATATCATTTGGAGACCTTTTTCCCATGAAAAATAATTTGTTATAATTTAACACTTTATGTAACTCCAAGAGTGCCCCTCCCCTCTATTATAAAAGAGAACCTCCTCTCCTATTTTATTCAGACATAAAAATCCTATTAGTTCAGAAATTTACTACCTAAATAATTTTATAAAAGACCTTAACATGTTTTAGTGGTATTTTTTTGGGATTAATACAAAACATAGAGGGTTTAAGGTGTAATGAAAAGGAATTTATCCGAAGAAGAGGTATAGTCGTTAACCGAATGTTTTAGTTTTATTTATTCTTATAACACATTAAAATATTATTCAAACTTGATGAAATAAAAAAATACTATATTCTATTTAATAATACTTTAATATGTTAATTTTATTACTTATATTCATCTATACTTCCATCAAATAGGAAATAAAATTTTCGATCATGTGTATGACAAAATACTGCATCACGAATCGATTTAATTCATTTTTCATCCCCACCTATCATGAATGGTTATAATGATAGATTTAATAAATATATATGTTATTAATGATATTATTATTATTATATATATTTGAATTATTACTTACCTTTTATTAAATCCGTCAGTTGAAAATTGAAACAACGTTCATGCGTACTTACAACCTACTATCTCTATTAATAGTATAATTAATTTTTTTATCTCTATATTTTGTGGATGGATTAATATTTATATATATGTAATTAATATATATGATATTAATACCATGTTTAAAATTATGGAGATGATTTAACCATGATTAATTAATAAATACCGAGACTACCAAACCAAAACATGTATGAAAGACAAAGCAATTATCACCCATAACAGTGATTTTAATAAATAATTTTAATAAATGGGTGGTAATATGTTAAAAGAAAATAATATTTGGTATGATATATATGAGTATATTTTTTAATAAATTTATAAAAAATATATATTTTATATATATTAGATTCTAACATGTATAAAAAAAGATGAGACTTAAGGTGAGAGATCTCTCTGAACAACCCTTTTTCTTCGTGTTATGACCATTCTCTCTCTAACTCACTTTAGCTATCTTATATTATGTTTTATGTTTCTACAAAATTAAATATGTTTCCATGATATTATTATAGAATATTATTTATATTACGTTCTATTCTAATTAATCATGATCCTCATATTTTATGATATCATGTTTTACCTTTAACTCACACATTATGCTTCCTTATCATATTTATTACCTTATTCGGCATTTTATCTCACCCTTTTTTCTATGTGTTCCCTAGGAAATACCATACAGTTTTAGTGTCTCAAAGGGATTTAGGATCTCAATATAGAGATTAGAATAAAGGTATTTTATTTTCATGTTGATGCATTATGTACCTCATCTTCCAAAGACACTAGACCTTTAAATATTTATTTTTTATTTAATGGATATTTAAGTAAAAAATCATGTAATAATTTTTTTAAACGTCTTGGGTATCTATAGTGAATAATTCAATCCTCATGCTCATTTTAAATCATAGAAAAAAATAAATATTCAAAATTGAGGGCTCACCATTCATTACCAAAACCTCAAACAAAATATACAATTGATGTTGAAATTATGCATTAGGGAAAGATTAAAGAGAAAGAGAATAAAAAAAAATAAGAATAAAAGTGGGAGAAGAACATACCCAGTTTTAATATAGTGACCCAAAATTTGCATACATAAATATAAAATCTTATTAGATGAATATTAAATATATAACATTACAATACATGATAGAATTTATAGGTTTATTATCTTTAGAAACTTTGATATATAATGAAATTATTTATAAGATATCTACATCATATACCACTATGTTATTCCAAACTATAACTATTATTATACATATCATACATAAATATTTTATTCACAACCTAGATAAAGGAAAAATAAGAAAGTATGAGCTCTAATGCTCAATAATGGTAAATAAGGGAGATATCAATGATCACTGAAGCATAACATAAGAATAAGGGTATTACAACATGAAAATAATATTTTAAAACCAGAACCTTCATATCAAATATCATAATATTGAGTCATGAAATAAATCTTAATAGTTTACAACACCTAAATCACAAAGTAATAAAATAACATAATCAATGATATCATTAAATTGGAATAAGATATAATTTTTTGGAATTCATATAGGCATAAAAAGTCATTTACTTAGTCAAGGATCACTGTAAATACTATTATAGTAGATTGGGTTCACTCCCAATTCCATCATATCCCCAGTTAAGGTTAACTTGCTAGACTATCATAGTGAAAAAATTCCCTTACTAAATTGGCTTCACTCTCCATTCCAGTCCTTATTATCTCATGAGATATCCATATAAACCCAATTCATTTGAGGGATATGTAATTCCATGCCACCCATCACATAATGAAAATCATACATATGTAGGACATAATATTATAACACATTAATCATTACATAACCTGTGGAAATGAAATGAATAAATTTTTTATCATTTCATCATAGAATAACTCATAGAAAATAAATGAGTTTCATAATGGTTTCATTACAACATAATTAACCCATGGGAAAGAAATGGGTTTCACAAGAGAATTCTTAAATAATAATCATCATATGATATGAAAAGAATTAAAGTGGATAGTATCATTGGATAATAACCCAAATAAATAAATATAATGCCAAATTCCATTATCATATATGAAAAATACCCTTAAAATATCACCAATTAAGGAAATACACTATTAACATTGAAATCACTTAATTAAAATATAAGAATTTCAAAAATATTAAGGAAAAATATTTTATTGAAAATAAACTTGTAAATTTGTAAATTAATCTTTAAATCATTGATCAATCATGATATAGGTAGGTTCTATTCATTCTACGTATGTTAAAAAACGATTCCATTCACATTTTCGATAAAATTCAAAAATACCTCATTCAAAAATGAATAGAATACTCTTTTTAAACCAATTTTAAAAAGTAAAACATGGGTAAAAATGACATTAAGAAATCAAAGGAAAATATTAAAAAAATTATTTAATTTTTTTTAGAAAACATGGACATAGAATAAAAAGGATTTTTTACCGAAGAGATAAATAAAGCCATTTTTTCATAAAAATAATATTATGGTATATTGAGTACTTAAAGATAAGAAAATGAAAGAAAAAAATGTATTATCAAGAAATAATTATAGGAGAATATAATTAAAGGTATTTATCAGGATAGGAATATATAATTTTCTTGAATTTAAATTCCAGCATAAACAATCCTTATTTAAATGAGATTAAAATATAAATCTCTTACTGATTTGATAACATTTGAATTAAAACCTCACGAAAGAGAAAAAATTATATGGATTTTTATATACAAAATTTTTAATGAAATGAATAATAAAATTCCTTTATGAGAAATATATAAACCTCAAAAAAGAAATAATTTTGGAATAAGACATGTGTCTCACAGAAATACAACTAAGATGAAAATACCTTACCTCAAGTTCAAATTTCTTTGAAAGTGATCTAAAATCATGTATAATAAATTTAAATTTACTAAAATTATATAAAATAATAATTTAAATAATTATAATACCATATATGACCCAATTATAATTTTTTAACACTTATTTATTAATAATTTCGTATTAAAATCATCATTTTTAGGTGTAAACAGTTTCATTTTTTATGATATTTTTTGTTCAGTAGTTCCAATCCTTGCAATTTTATCATGTTTACATAATATAAATAATGTTAATAATGATATAAATTTAATATTTTTTCATTATATATATATATATATATTCATCCATAAATTATAGAGATAGAAAAATGAATTCACCATTCAGAAAGATAATAAGTTTTCTGTATGTATAAACACTATTTTCACCTTTTAGTGGATGGAAAAATGGAAATTTAAATAATAATACAACTTTATAAAGTAATTTTTATTCCAGATATATCATATATATTCATTAAATCTATACTTATTACCATCCATGTAAAATGTAATTGAAATAAAAATCACATCGCTTCAAGGAGGTGGTAGTCTACACGTATGCAAGAGCGATGTTATCATTTTCCAAAAGATTGGAAGGTAAAAAGGTAGTTATGTAATTATATTTCAAGAATTATATTTATGTCATAAAAATAAATAGTAAAAATTAAACCCATTATAATAACTATCCATGAAATATTGTGATGGAAAATGAATTGTATCGATAGATGGTGGCGAAAATCCGCACGTACGCATGAGCGATAATTTCACTTCCCATTTTATGGAATAAAGGGTGGATATTTGTGGTTACATAATTATAATAAAATTTTATTATAATTATGATACTGAAATTTCTATTTTATTTGTAATACCACAAATTTATAGGAGGTATAAGAATAAATAAATTGAAAGAGGTTGGGTAAGATGATTACCTCTCCTTCAGTTGGCCTCTTTCAGATCCTTTCTTAAAGACCCTTAGAATGGTCTTTTATAAAGAAAAACATCTCTAATTCATGGATAGATAATATCTAAATATAATTTTTTAGGGTTTCTTCAATATAGAATACTAAAAGTTGTGTATAAAAGAGAAATGAGGGGTGTCCTTTTATAAGAAGGACAGTGGATACACATGGAATTTCTTAAAAGAATAAAACAATATAAATTTATACTAATGAAAATTATTTAAAATGGAAATAGGTCTGAATTTTTGATAATAAGTGGATCAAATATGTCCATAAAATAATATTTAGAAAATTTTAATTAGCAATTTCACCCTTATATCTTGGTTTAACCCCTTGGTAAACTGGTTTTATCCTTACCCGTAGTGACACATGTTTACTATTTTTACTATTCAGTATGAAAAAAAATAAAAAATTAATCTTTAATTTTTTTGGAAATTATGATTCCAAATATATAATATATTTAATCAAATTTAATCTATAATAGTTGAAAAATTAATTTTAAAATAAACTCACAAAATGTGGTGAAAAACGATTTTCACGAAAAAAAAGTATTTTCTTAAGTATAAAATGTTTTTATATAAAAATACACATAAAATTAATTAAAATGACCACAATTTGTTTATTAATTATATAAGGGAACTAATTTTACTTTTAAAACCCTATTAAAAAAAAAATTAAACTTTGTAAATGCTTGTAATGAAAATAAATTTTTAATAAAAAAAGTATATTCACTATTCCTTAAAAAATAAATCTTTCATGAAAATTCTTAAAATTTCTCTTTAAGGTCATTTTTTCATCAATATTAAAAAAAATAAGTTCATTTTTTATATTTTTTTAAAATTATTAAAAATTGATTATATTGTTTTCTCATAAAAACAATAAAAACCATTTCAAGGGAAAATATTTTTTTTAAGATTATAAATAATTTACTAAAACTTAAGTACTTATTTGTTATTATATTTGATTTATTAAAAAAAATTATACATATATTTTAAAATGTGTTTTACTATTCATTTCACCAATTTAATGACTAGGTTATAATGGTATATTATATTAAAGTTCATTTAGAATTGACATTTATTATATCTCAAGACATCGATGAAATTAAATTTATTTAAAGAGAAATATATCATAAAATCTCTAGGTGTTACATTATAACTACTTAAAATTAATTTCACACTTAAATTTACATCACTGTGATACAAAAAATGAGGATATTTCAATTTCATCACATCCTCAAGTTCCCATGTTGCATCTTGAAATTTATGATTCCTCTAGAAAAAATTAACTAAGTGATTATTTTTGTTCCATAGAACTTTATCACTACAATCCAATATCTCTTATATTTTTTCTTAATAGGAAATATCATACTCTGGAAACCAAACCTTGGAATTCATTACATGTGAAGGATCATTCATGTACCACCTCAGGAGAGATACATGAAACACATTGTGAACTTGGGAGAGGTTCATTGGAAGCGTCAAGAGATAAGATACCTTACCTAATTGAACAAGAATATAAAACATGCCAATATACACTAGGATTAGATTTTATTTATTTTATAATATCATAACCTTATTCCATGGACAAATTTATTGGAATTCCTTCACACCAACTTCAAATTCAAGATTTCTCTGAATATTTTCTGCATAACTTTTCTATCAACTTTCAGCATCCTTAATGTGTTACTAAATGGATCTAAAATTATCTTTCATTTCAACAGCTATCTCAAATCCTAATAGAGTTATTTATCCAATATCATCATAAAAAATGGAGCTCTACACTTTATTCTATAGAGGGTATTATAAGTATCCCTCTGAATTCTAGAGTGAAAACTATTGTTGTAAGAAAACTCAACCAGAGGAAGGTGTTGATCACAACCACATTCAAAATATATAGAATAAGACCTCAGTATATCCTAAAAGGTTTTAATGGTTCTCTTAAACTTACCATATGTCTGAGGATGATAAGTAGTACTAAAAAATAATTTTGAATCAATATCTTGATGAAGACATCACCAGGAATTTGAGGTAAACCTCAAGTCCCATTAAAATTACATTTAATGTGGTACTCTATGAAAACCTACCACTTACTTAATGTATATTATGCTAGATGATCAAGATAGAAATATTCTTTGATAGAAATGGTGTGTGATGATTCTATAAAGAGATGAACTACAACCCATACAATATTATAACATTTAGACATTTTTGTGGAGTCCAATGATAAAATCTATGATGATGTTTTCCCATTTACATTATGGTATGGGTAATGATTTTAACATAAAATTATAATTTTTTCTATTAGAATTAACTTTCTTACATAATAAACCTCAAGATACGTACTCTACAATATCTCTATTCATTTGTTTCCCACAAAAAATACTCTTTTAGATCTCCATAAATATCCACACTTCTTGTACGAATCGAGAATGATAAATTATGGGTTTTATCCAATAACTCCTTCTTTATGTATTGTATTTATGATACATAAACATGATTTATAAACCTTATTATTCCAGCATAATCAAGTCCAAACTCAAGAATATTTCTCACCTTACTTGTAAATTCAACACCATCCTTTTATACATATTAATCATTTCCGGGATGGATGTTTAACAATCATTTGAGTAAGATAAGTTTTTTTCAATTCTGTAAAGATTTATTGATCCATCCTTTAAAAATAGGTAAATATTGGATCTTTTATGATACTCATTATAGATAATATAATGTGGTTCTTTTGAATTAAAGCATCTTACACCTTTTTCCTTCCTATGGTGATAATGTATTGAGTAGTAATAATATTTAATCAAATCAAACCATATTATTGGGAACCTATTTTTATCTTTAAAAGGTAATATATACTTTAAAATTTTGGGATCAGTATATATATCACACATTTATCTGTAAATATAACTCCTCTATATATTTAATATAAAAATTACCATATCTAAATACAAATAATGAGTTGGGTAAAATTCATCATGAACCTTAAATTGCCATGAGGCATAATCTATACCTATATCATCATTCATGTCATGACCCGTCCCCTGGGGCACGTTCCATGAGTACCCCAAGACCGCATTCCATAGACTAGAGGCTGGTGACTAGCACTGAAGGTGTATTCCCTAAATCTGGGAAGGCATTGCCTTTAAAACCTGTAAACACATGCAACCAAGACCACAACAAGATACGAAGTCAAGAAAACTGTATAGTAAATAGTTCTTGTACAATAAGAAAAAGGGGCCAGAATACAAGCCCAATTTGAAAGTTCAATAAACTGAAAGTATATGTAAACTGGAGCAAAAAAGGAACACAACTGCTGGGTCATACTCTAAGGTTCCTACCTGATGGGTAGGTACAGATCGCCTCCTCAGCACTCTAAGTCCGCCTGTCTCCTCTGTGTACCTCCACGCTGTAAGGTCCACCCTGGGTACCATCTAATCCTGGTACTCTCATCCTTGGTCAGTGTTATCCGTCGTCTGCATCCAACACAATGAGGTGAGGGCATCGCCCATGCATGGATGAGTATAACGATACTCAGTAGGGACCCCGAGACCCTCAAGGCCTCACAAAATCCAACAAGGATAAACCATAAAGTATGAAATCAACAGATAAATCCACTTAGGTATATGCCCATACATATACCTAAGTTTTCAAGTAATCCATCTCAATCATGAGGTAAACACAAAAGTTACTCACTCAGCTCAACTAGGATTTTATTCACATTATCAAAACCAAGACTGCTGGAGAACTCTTCCTCTATCGAGTACAGTGGGCCTTCCACGACACCAAGGTGCTTCCCACTATCCTTGGACTACTAAGGTACTCCTCCTGTCGAGTACTGTGGGTCTTCTACATCACCAAGGCACTCCCCACCATGGCTCTACCGCCACAACCAGGTGCTCCCCCTAAGAGTCTGCAGAGGTACTCCTCCTGTTGGGTACCGCAGGTCTGCCACCCCAACCTGACACTCCTCCACCGTGGGTCTTCCGCCATAACCAGGCACTCCCCACTTGGCTAGTCGAGTCACTCCAAGTCAATCGGTCAAAAATCGTCAGGTCTCAGCCAGCTACTAGGTCTCCTCACTCTTCTCGCTCATCACTGGAAGGATCCTCTATATGAGCTATTGGTCGATACTCCAACTATCAAGAAGTCCCACGAAGAAGTATCTCAAAGGCTTGCCACGTCATAGGGGTCTCAATGCGACAGACGACATGTCAATCAGATGCCCAGTCTGTGACTTATTATCCTTTTAGTTCCGAGGGCCCAATTGGATTCGTTCATGATCCAACCTAACTGTATCTCAACTATACCCCAAACTTCAGTGGGGTACACCCAATGGGACCGTTATGCTCTAAGATTACCAGCGCCACTGATGGTTCGTCAAACGGACGTCCGATTCCGAAGTTATGGCCAAAAGAAAGTAATGGGTTGTAGTGGGCCCGGGTTTGGTCTGACTCGGTCGAAACGACACGACCCGACCTAGTCTCGGCCGACTCAGTTCGGTCGACCCAACCTGACCCAGTGGGTTTGGACCGATAGGCCGCGAGGGGCCGCATAGTGCTGTTAGATTGTGGACAGTCAGTGAGGGTGCAGAACGGCCGCGGGTCGGCGCCATGGTGGTTCGGCCTGGAGGGTGCCGCAGGGGCGTGGCTCAGCCCGAAGGGAACTGCAAGGGCGCAAGCCGGTTCGGATGAGGCACCACGAGGGGCACACGGAGGCCGGCTCGGTTGGGGCACCATGAGGGGCGCGGGATTTCGGCTCGGACGGGGCGCCGCGAGGGGCGCATCCAGCTCGGACGGGGCGTCGTGAGGGGCGTGGACGACCGGATAGGTCGAGGTGCCGTGAGGGCCGCGGGAGACCGGCTTGGCTAGGGCTCCATGAGGGGCGTGACCAGTTTGGCCGGGGCTCCTTGGAAGGGCGCTGTAGGCCCAGGGTGGCCGGGGCCCGTTCAGCTGGCGGACAGTGCGGCCAGGGCGGCTCGGCCCGGCCCGGGGCTGCTCGAATGGAAGGGCGGAGACCGCGAGGGCGGTTCGGAGGTTGGCGGGCGGCACGGTTCGGCCCGGGGTGCGACGCCCACCGGCTTTGGAACCACCCCTGCGGTCTCCGCTTTTCCGGCCGAGCCACCCCGGGCCAGGCCGAGCTGCCCTGGCCGCGCCATTCACCGATCAAACCAGCCCCGACCACCCCGGCCATGCGGTGCCCTTCCAAGGCGCCCCGGCCGCACCTTCCTCACCCCTCGCGGAGCCTCGCCCAAGCCATCCTCCCATACCCCTCATGGCGCCTTGGCCGAGCCGGCCTCCGGCCCCCACACAGCGCCCCAGCCGAGCTAGCCTCCCGCACCCCTCGTAGTGCCTTGACCTAGCTGGCCTCCCACGCCCCTCGCGATGCCCCGATAGAGCCGACCTCCTGCACCCCTCGCGGCACCCCGGATGAGATGGCCTCTATGCGCCCCTCGCGGTGCCCCGACCGAATTGGCCCACACCCTTACGGCGCCCTCTTGGCCGAGCCACGCCTCCACGACACCCTCCAGGCCGAACTGCCCTGGCGCCGACCCACGGCCGGTCTGTGACCTCGCGACCATTCTGCGCCCTCACAGCCCTCTGCGGCCCCTTGCGGCCTGCCCGGCCATACCCAAAGGGTCAGGATGGGTCCACTCGAACCAGGTCGGCCCAGACTGGGTCGGGCCAAGTCGGTCCGACCGGGTCGGACTGGACACGGGCCCACTACGACCCATTACTTTCGACGACCATAACTTTGGAACCAAAAACCCTTTTGACAAACCGTCAGTGCTTTTGGTAATCTTGGTGCATGACGGTCCCTTTGAGTATACCCCACCAGATTTTGGGGTATAGTTGAGATACGGTCAGGTTGGATCATGCACGAATCCAACCGGGCCCCGAGACTAAAAGGCTAATAATTCACAGACCGTGTGTTCGATTGACGCACCGTCTATTGCATTGAGACCCTTATGACATGGCATACCTTTGAGATACTTCTTCATGGTATTTCTTGAATGTTGGAGTATTGAACAGTAGCTTGTGGAGATGATCCTTCTTGTGACGAGCGAGCAGAGTGAAGAGACCTATTAGCTATGTAAAGACCTGTAAAATTCAAGGAATGTTTTTTTTAATTTTCTTTGGAATTTTACAAGAATGTAGTTTCTGACGGAACCTGATTCCGAGGCCCGGTTTGCCCGAAATCATTTTTCGAAGTTTAGCTCGGGTACGTTCAGTGAACGAACGAGCGAGTTTTTCTAACTTTTGAACCGGTGCTTGGAATCAAATTCTGAGGGCACCGATGGAATCGCAGTGCTGGTATTTTCTTTGAAACGACTTTTTCGTAGTTGTGTTTTCTCAGTTGTGGTTTTTAATTTTTGGGGTTAAGTTAAGAAATAAAATAAAGTGGTGCGACAAATTTATTTTATTTCACTTAAAGACACTTAAAGCCACTTAAGCTAAGTTAATAGGATAGGGTGGAACCCAAAATATCTTACCCACTTGGTAGGATATTTGTGAGGTGGGGCCCGGAGGAGCCCCACCGTTTCTTCCCTCCTAAGTAGCGCACCCGCAACCCCCTCTTTAATGAAAGTCAACCGTGCGTTTTTCTGGTTAAGAAATGCCCCATTTAATTGGGTAGTTAAATTGTTACAATTAATTTTTCGAATTAATTGTTCATTACTTATCTTTGAATTTCAATTGTTGGCATGAGAATAAAATAAGACCAACACTTGTCTTATTGAGGGGTGGCTTGTTGAGAGGATCGAGAGAAAACTCTAAGGGCTGAAGATCTTCATCCTCATTTGTGAAGAATGCGAAGAATGTGAAGAACGCGAAGAATTCCAGCCTTCGATGAAGGGCAACGAAAAACTCCGAACCCTCGGAGATCGATGCCGACGATCCTTCTTCCGCGACATTCCTTCCCCGCGACAATCTTCGATCAACAACCGATTGAGGTAGGGGATTGCGGTTCTTTTAATTCTTTGTGAATTATATCCTCGACATGGTTTCTTTTGGTGCATCTTAAATCTGTGTGATTTTAATCCTCAGAGTTTGTCTACGCAACGCCATTTACCGCGACGATAGCGACACCCCTTCTGCGACGCGATGATCCTCTTCTTCTGTGACGGTTAATTCCGCGACGAACTCACTTTCGAAGAAAACGTTGAGGTAAGGGTTGCTTCATTTAAATCTTTGTGATTTATACCCGCGGCGTATGATTAAATATTTGTTGTGAGACTTTTAAAATCGCTAACGCGGTGGGTAAGGACCAACGAACAAGTCCGAACCCACCGCCATTTTCATTCTTTGTGTGCGGAATGGCGGTCGATGACAAAACAAGACGCATGGTCGATGTGAGGTCCTCGCAGTGAAGGACAGGCCCCGAGAGGGCCATTGGTGAAGATGACACGTTTTTTCGACCACCAGAACTCGTACGGTGGTCCGCGGAGCAGCCCACTGGTGGCAGGTGGCGGCGGCGCCCAGTGCGCTGCCGGGAGGAGCCGTCGCGGCTTAAGCCGCGACGGCAGGACGCGGTCCCGCGACCGCGTGGGACTAGAGGGGGACGGTACGTGGCATCCAGTCGTGTCCGCTGGCAAGGGCAGCCCCACGTGGGGCCGCATCTCCTTCGCGCGGGGGCATCGCCCCCCGCCCGAAACGGTTCGGCCGTTCGGCCGAACCCCTGGCCAGCGCGCCCAGCGCACCGCGCGCCGGGCTGGCTGTCTGGCCGGTCTGCCAGACCGGGTCGCGCCAAAGCAGGCTGGACCCGGAACTGGGACGGGTCGACCCGGTTCGGGCCGACCCCGGGGGCATCGGGCCGGGTCGGCCCGGGCCCGAACCCCTTAATACCGGACCTTCTTCTGTCTTTTTCCCATATCATGGGATACAGACCTCTGTTTGACGCACCATCAACGCTGATGCGATCCTTGGATCGAGACGGTCGTTTTGGTATATCGCACTCAGGGTTTCAGAGTACTTTGGGTTCAGCCGGGTTGGTTCGTACAGGAAACCAACCGGGCCCTCGGAGCAGAAACGCTCATAACTTGAGCTCCAGAAGTCCGATTGACGTACCGTCGACTTTGTTGGATTCCTCTTAGTGAGACAGATCTTTTGGCTTACTCTAACCGTGGTTTGGATGCAGGTGGAGTACGGTCGGGTTGGTTTTGACTTATGAACCAACCGGGCCCCTGGGGCGAAAAAATCCAATAACTCTCAGACCGGGCGTCCGATTGATGCGCCGTCTGTGAGGTTGAGTTCCTGTTGACGATATGGAACTTTTGGATACATCAACTACAGACTATGTGTCAGTAGATGTATCATCCCCTCAGCTCGTGGAGCGGACCCTCCGGAACGATCTTGTTGTGTGTGGGAACCCTAGAGCTGGCTGCGTCTGCGACGACAATAAAGACAGTGTGAGAATCCTCCGTGGGTTCGATAGTTACCACTACGGTACATTTGGGATACATCAACTCCAGACTACATGTCATTTGATGCATCGTCCTCTTGGCTCGTGGAGTGGACCCTCCCAGAATGAGCACACTGTGTGCGGAAACCCTAGAGCTGGTTGAGACTTGACGACTGTTGATCGAACAACTCGATGTGTTATGGATATCCCAATGGGAATCCCTTGGTTGTAGCAGTAGTCCCACGGTAGAGGAGCGCTTGGTTTTAGTGGCAGACCCACGGTACTCAACAGAAGGAGTACCTTTGGAGGCTATGAGAGGGAGCGCTTGGTTGTAGCAGCAGACCCACGATGGAGGAGCGCTTGGTTATAGTGGCAGTCCTACGACGGAGGAGCGCTTGGTTGTAGGAGCACGGGGGAGCGCTTGGTTGTAGTAGAAGACCCACGGCAGAGGAGCGCTTGGTTGTAGCGGCAGACCCGTGGTACTCAACAGAAGGAGTACCTCTAGAGGCTATGAGGGGGAGCGCTTGGTTGTAGCGGCAGACCCATGGTGGGAAGCGCTTGGTTGTAGCAGCAGGCCCACATTACTCAATAGGTGGAGTACTACAGCAGTCCAAGGTTAGAGGGAAGCACTTGGTTGTAGCGGCATACCCACTATACTTGTTAGAGAAAGAGTTTCCCAATAGCTATGGTTTCAACTTCATGATCGATCCTGTGTGGGTCATTACGGGGGTTAGTACCTACCGATCCTTTGTGGGTCCGACAACTTAGATGAATCAGTGGCTACATCTGATCATCTTTATCATCTTACG
Organism: Viscum album; assembly: GCA_963277665.1. Classification (NCBI taxonomy): domain Eukaryota; kingdom Viridiplantae; phylum Streptophyta; class Magnoliopsida; order Santalales; family Viscaceae; genus Viscum; species Viscum album. Next base: position 139,218,963 of record OY728121.1, on the reverse strand, counting down.
AAGTAGTATACCTGTGTGAGCTGAATCCTATTTTCTTTCCTTTGTGGATTGTGTTTTTCTATCCTATGTGGATTACGTTTTTCTTTCCTGTGTGGACTGGGTTGTACATGGGCTCGGATGTTGGAGCCGACCTTGGAATTGATGACTTAGGTATATGTATGGGCATATACCTAAGTAGAGTCGGATGTTACTTTGTGATTGTATCTTTCATTTGTGGATTATACTTTGTGGATTCTCGGAGACCTTCGGGGGTCTCGGGGTCCCTACTGAGTAGATTATACTCACCCCTGCACGGGCTATGCCCACACTACGTTGTGTTGGTTGCAGACGACGGACAATGCTGATCGTGGTGGAGGCTTGTAGAGCAGGATGGTACCTGGAGGTGGACCACTGGGCGAGACGTACTCGGAGCGGACGGCTGGACTCGAGGAGCTGTGGAGGCTATCTGTACTCATGCTTCAGGTGGGACTTCCAGTGGACGGCTCGACACTGCGAATTTACTTTTCAGTTGCTGTTTTCCCTTTCCAGTTGTACTTTACTTCAGTTTGGGTTTGTGTTCTGGCCCACTTACTTTTCCGCACTTATTATTGTACTTAGTTTTTACTTAGTGTTTAATTCTACTGCTTGCTTGCTCTGTGGTTTTTGATTACTTTACAAAGGCAATGCCTTCCTTTTTTACCGGGATTTACGCCTTGGTGCTAGTCGCCAGCCCCTGGCCTATGGAAGGCGGGCTTGGGGTAGTCACGACACGGGCCCCGAGGACGGGTCGTGAGAAATTGGTATTAGAGGGAGGTTGGGTTCTACCGCAGAACATTGGACTCTGATCGTTTTTCTATGTGAATCAATAACGTTAAGCGTATTGGGTGTGGTTATCAGTCCAGGGAGTCCAGTGTTGGTGCGGCGGCCGACGTATCCGTACACTAGGACCCTGACTTTTGATTTCCGACTTAATGCACGAAAAAATTGATTGCATGTGTGTTTCAAGTTTTCTTTGTGATTACTATATGTCAGCTCACCAGGTATACTATTTGACCGTGGTTAACCTGTTTCTTTTTAGGATGGCCCCACAATGGCTGCCATCTAGGGTTCCGAGAGTTGTACGTGATGACAGCCCACCGAGCGACGAGGCCTTGGTACATGGCCCTTCGATAGCAGAGGCACCGGCGGTACCTCAACCCGCCGAGCCACCGATGCTACCAGCCCCAACCGCTGATGATGCACATCGCCTTAGTGCACTGCACGAGTTTCAGCGCCAGCGACCGCCGAGGTTCCACGGGGAGATGGACCCCCAGGCAGCCGAGGACTGGCTAGAGGCAGTTGTACAGGTTTTCAGGTTAGTGAGGACACCAACAGACCTCATGGTGATCCTCGCAGTGAGCCTACTGCACGCGGCAGCAGGCAGATGGTGGAGCTTGATGCTCCAGGTGCACGATGAGGCATCTCTTCTCTGGATGGACTTTGAGATCCTTTTCTGCTTGGAATTCGTCCCAGCCACCCTCTGTGCGGTGTGCATCCAGGAGATTCTACAGCTGCGACATGGCAGCATGACAGTAGCCCAGTACGCGGTGAGGTTTACCGATCTCTCGCGCTATTCCACAGAAATGGTACAAGACCCATTCTTCAGGGATGGAACCTTCGAGAAGGGGCTCATGCGAGAGATCAGAGCTTCAGTTGTTTCTCATAGAATTCTGACACAGACAAGGGTGTTGGAGTGAGCCCTCTTAGTGGAGAGTTTCCTTAATGAGTAGTCTCCAGCAGCAGGACCCACCACTAGCCGGCATGTGATAGAGTCTTCTGCAGCGTGCGGTAGATAGATGACACAAGGTTCTAAGAGGACTAGACCTACAGGTGGTCGACCGCGTGAAATAGGATCGTTTGTGCGAGGCACCCGGGGTGGACAACGACTTACCATGAGCGGACAGTGTTACTCATGCAGCGGGGTTGGTCACATGGCTCGTGACTGTCTGACCCGCCATACAGATGACCAGCAGATGAACGAAGGACCTCCCAGACAGAGGCAGAGGTTCGATCGAGGCGGACCGCGTGGAGCAGGAGACCTTGGAAGGGGAGCTGGCTATGCAGATGGAGGTGGACGACGCTTTGAGGTGTTGCCACCACCACCACCACCAGGAGGTCCTCCCCGACCGCAGGGAGCTGGTAGACATGGGAGAGCTCAGCTTCAGGCAGCTGAGGCCTACGATCATGGAGCTCTGGGAGCAGATGGACAGGAGCGGGACTAGCTCTAGACCTGGAGACTTTTGTTTATGCTGCTTCTAGCATTGTTGATGTTTGTTTGTAGATGATTTGTGTCTTTGTAATTTGAGCTGTAGTAATAAAAGACACCTTTCTTTTGGCATTTACCTTCCTGTCCTCTCTTTATGTTGTTCCTAAGAGGTTCCGGTTTAAAAACCGTTGACTTGACCCTCACTTTGAGATACCTACTGGAGGAGACATAGTGACCACACACTAATACCGACAGTGTGACTCAACCCTTGGAGGCGAGAGTAACAGATGGATCTCTTGGTAGTAGCATTGAGGCCTTACAACGTCATCCTTGGTACGAGTTAGTATCATCCATGATGGGATTTACTGTATTAGGCAAAGAACGTGGTTCATCCAGGGGATGAGACCGGATTTATCTTCTCGGCAAAGAAGAAATCTCAGTAGCTCTTGTAGGACCAGAAAGGTCCAAGTCATCCAAGAGAGGATGAGGACAGCTCAGAGCCGGCAAAAGTCTTATGCTGACAGGAGGCGGAGACCACTATAGTTCGAGGATGGAGACCACTTTTCCCTACGGGTCACACCTCAACGTGAGTTACGGGGATGTGGCCGAGGCGACAAGTTATCATCGAGGTTCAACAGACCTTTATAGGTACTCGGCAGGGTAGGCGAGGTGGTTTACTACTTGACCCACCCTCCTTAGTTGCACCAGGTGCACGACGACTTCCATTTATCTCAACTAGGGAGATACGAGCTCATCCTGATGCATATCGTTGATCATGGGGAGCTAGACATTGATGATGGGGTGACGTTTGTGGAGGTCCTGGTGGAGATCGAGGATCGACAGGAGTGGGTCCTACGTGGACGATAGATCCCTCTAGTTCCCATCAGATGGCAACACGGGGACCTCCGGGAGAGCACTTGGGAGCAGAAGGCTCAGATGCGTGCTCAGTACCCACTTTTATTTCCCTAGTTTATGATGTATCTTTACGGGGAAGTAAATCCTTGATGTGGGAGTGATGTAAAGACCCGTAAAATTCAAGGATTTTTTTTTTGGAATTTTACAAGAATGCAGTTTCTGACGGCACCTGATTCCGAGGCCCGGTGTGCCTGGAATCATTATCTGAAGTTTAGCTCGGGTACGTTTAGTGAACGAACGAGCGAGTTTTTCTAACATTTGAACCGATGCTCGGAATCGAATTCCGAGGGCACCGATGGAATCACATCGCTGGTATTTGTTTAGAAACGCCTTTTCCAGAGTTGCGTTTGCTCAGGTGTGGTTTTTAATTTTTGGGGTTAAGTTAAGAAATAAAATAAAGTGGTGCGTCAACTTTATTTTATTTCACTTAATGCCACTTAAGCTAAGTTAAGCGGATAGGGTGGAACCCAAAATATCCTACCCACATGGTAGGATATTTCTAAGGTGGGACCCACATAAGCCCCACCATTTCTTCCCTCCTAAGTAACGCACCCACAACCCCCTCTTTAATGAAAGTCAACCGTGCGTTTCTCTAGTTAAGAAACGCCCCATTTAATTGGGAAGTTAAATTGTTTCAATTAATTCTTCGAATTAATTGTTCGTTACTTATCTTTGAATTTCAATTGTTGGAATGAGAATAAAATAAGACCAACACTTGTCTTATTGAGGGGTGACTTGTTGAGAGGATTGGGAGAAAACTCTAAGGCCTGAAGATCTTCATCCTCCTTCGCGAAGAACGCGAAGAACGTAAAGAACACAAAGAACTTAAAGAATGCCGGCCTTCGATGAAGGGCGACGAAGAACGCCGAACCCTCGGAGATCGACACCGACGATCCTTCTTCCGCGACGTTCCTTCCCCATGACAATCTTCGATCAACAACCGATTGAGGTAGGGGATTGTGTTTCTTTTAATTATTTGTGAATTATATCCTCGACATGGTTTCTTTTGGTGCATCTTAAATCTGTGTGATTTTAATCCTCGGAGTTTGTCTACACAACGCTGTGTACCGCGACGACAGTGACACCCCTTCCGCGACGCGACGATCCTCTTCTTCCGCGACGGTCAATTCCATGACGAACTCACGTTCGACGACAACATTGAGGTAGGGATTTGTTCATTTAAATCTTTGTGATTTATACCCACGACGTATGATTAAATATTTGTTGTGAGACTTTTAAAACCGCTAACGCGGTGAGTACGGACCAACGAACAAGTCCAAACCCACCGTCCTTTTCGTTCTTGGTGTGCCGAACAACGGGCGACGACAAAACAAGCTGCACGGGCGATGTGAGGTCCTCGCAGTGAAGGAAGGCCCCCAGGAGGGCCATTGGTGAAGACGACGTGTTTTTCCGACCACCGGAACTCGTCCGGTGGTCCGCGGAACCGGCGCGCCACGCCGACACGGTGGGAGGACGCGGACCCGCGACCGCGCGGGACCGGAGGGGGATGGGATGCGGCAGCCAGCCGCGTCCGCTGGTAAGGGAGGCCCCATGCGGGGCCATGGCTACTTCGCATGGGGGCATCACCCCCCACCCGAAACGGTTCGGCCGTTCGGCTGAACCCCTGGCCAGCGCGCCCAGCGAACCGCGCGCCGGGCCGGCTGTCTGGCCGGTCTGCTAGACCGGGCCACACCGGCCGGGCCGGGCCGCGCCCAATCAGGCTGGACCCGGACCCAAGATGGGTCAACCCGGTTCGGGCCGACCCTGGGGAATCGGGCCGGGTCGGCCCAGGCCCGAACCCCTTAATACCGGACCTTCTTCAGTCTTTTGCCCATATCTTGGGCTACAAACTTTCGTTTGACGCACCGTCAATGCCGATGCGATCCTTGGATCGAGACGGTCGTTTTGTTATATCACACTCAAGGTTTTGGAGTAGTTTGGGTTCGGCCGGGTCGGTTCGTACACGAAACCAATCAGGCCCTCAGAGCGGAAACACTCATAACTTGAGCTCCGGATGTCTGATTGACGTACCGTCGACTTTGTTGGATTTCTCTCAGTGAGACGGATTTTTTGGCTTACTACAACTGAGTTTTGGACGCAGGTGGAGTATGGTCGGGTTGGGTTTGACTTAAAAACCAACAGGGCCCCTAGGACGAAAAAGCCAATAACTCTCCAACTGGGCATCCGATTGACGGGTCGTCTATGACGTTGAGTTCCTGTTGATGATATGGAACTTTTGGATACATAAACTCCAGACTATGTGTCAGTTGATGTATCGGCCCCTCAGCTCATGGAGCGGACCCTACCGAACGATCTTGTTGTGTGTGGGAACCCTAGAGTTGGCTGCGTCTGTGACGTCAATGAAGACAGTACGAGAATCCTCTGTGGGTTCGGTAGTGACCAATACGGTAATTTTTGGGATACATCAACTCTGGAGTACATGTTAGTTGATGCATCGACCTCTTGGCTCGTGGAGTGGACCCTCCTGAAATGAGCATGCTGTGTGCGGAAACCCTAGAGTCGGTTTAGACTTGACGACTACTGATCGAACGAATTGGTGTGTTACAGATAGCCTAGTGGGAAGCGCTTGGTTGTAGCAGCGGGCCCACGGTGGAGGAGCGCTTGGTTGTAGCGGCAGACCCAAGGTACTCAACAGAATGATTACCTCTGGAGGCTATGAGGGGGAGCGCTTGGTTGTAGCGGCAGACCCACGACGGAGGAGCGCTTGGTTGTAGCGGCAGTCCTACGACGGAGGAGCGCTTGGTTGAAGCAGCACGAGGGAGCGCTTGGTTGTAGCAGCAGACCCATGGCATAAGAGCGCTTGGTTGTAGAGGTAGACCCGTGGTACTCAACAGAAAGAGTACCTCTAGAGGCTATGAGGGGGAGCGCTTGGTTGTAGCGGCAGACCCATGGTGAGAAGCGCTTGGTTGTAGCAGCAGGCCCACAGTAATCGATAGGTGGAGTACTACCGCAGTCCAAGGTTAGAGGGAAGCGCTTGGTTGTAGCGGCATACCCACTGTACTTGATAGAGAAGGAGTTTCCCAATAGCTATGGTTTCAGCTTCATGATTGATCCTGTGTGGGTCATTGCGGGGGTTAGTACCTACCGATCCTTTGTGGGTCCGACGACTTAGATGAATTAGTGGCTACATCTGATCATCTCTATCGTCTTACGAAGTAGTATACTTGTGTGAGCTGAATCTTGTTTTGCTTTCCTTTTTGGATTGTGTTGTTCTATCCTCTATGGATTACGTTTTTCTTTCCTGTGTGGACTGGGTTGTACTTGGGCTCGGATGTTAGAGCCGACCTTGGAATTGATGACTTAGGTATATGTATGGGCATATACCTAAGTAGAGTCGGATATTACTTTGTGATTGTATCTTTCCTTTGTGGATTATCCTTTCTGGATTATGGGAGACCTTTGAGGTTCTTGGGGTCCCTACTGAGTAGCTTATACTCACCCCTACACGGGTTATGCCCGCACTACGTTGTGTTGGTTGCAGACGATGGACAACGCTGATCGTGGTGGATGCTTGCGGAGCAGGACAGTACCTGGAGGTAGACCACTAAGTGAGACGTACTCGGAGCGGACGGCTGGACCCGAGGAGCTGTGGAGGCTATCTGTACTCACCCTTTAGGTGGGACTTCTAGTGGACGGCTCGACGCTACGGTTTTACTTTTCAGTTGCTGTTTTCCCTTTCCAGTTGTACTTTACTTCAATTTGGGTTTGTATTTTGGCCCACTTACTTTTCCGCACTTATTTTTGTACTCAGTTTTTAATAAGTGTTTACTTCTACTACTTTCTTTTTTTGTGGTGTTTGATTACTTTACAAAGGCAATGCCTTCCCTTTTTACCGGGATTTAATCCTTAGTGCTAGTCGCCAGCCCCTGGCCTAGGGAAGGCGGGCTTGGGGTAGTCACGGCACGAGCCCCGAGGATGGGTCGTGACAAGCTGGCTGAGACCTAATGACTGCTAACTGATTGACTCGGAGTGACTCAACTAGCCCAGTGGGGAGTGCCTGGTTGTGGAGGGAGACCCTTGGTGTAGGAGTGCCTGGTTGTGGGGGCAGACCCGTGGTACTCGACAAGAGGAGTACCTCTGCAAGATATTAAGGGGAGTGCCTGGTTGTGGCGACATACCCACAGTGGGGAGCGCCTTGGGGACGCAGCAGACCTATGGTACTCGACAAGAGGAGTACCTCAGCAGTCTAAGGTTAGTGGGAAGCGCCTTGGTGTCACGGTAGGCCCACTGTACTTGACATAGGAAGAGTTATCCAGCAGCCATGGTTTCGATAATGTGAATAAAATTCTGGTTGAGATGAGTCAATAAATTTTGTGTTTATCTCATGATTGAGATGGATTACTTGATAACATAGGTATATGTATGGGAATATACCTAAGTGGAGTTATCTATTGATTTCATACATTTTGGTTTATCCTTGTAGGATTTTGTGAGACCTCGAGGGTCTCAGGGTCCCTACTGAGTATCGTTATACTCACGTTTTCACGGGCTATGCCTGTACTTCGTTGTGTTGGATGCAAACGACAGACAACGCTGACCGAGGCTGAGAGTAACAGGACTGGATAGTACCTGGGGTGGACCTTATGGCGTGGCGGTACATGGAGGATATGGATGGACCTAGAGTGTTGAGGAGGCGATCTATACCTACCCTTAAGGTAGGAACCTCGAAGGACGACCCAACAACTATTTTCCTTTTTTCTCCAGTTTACTTATACTTTCAATTTCTTATACTTTCCAGTTGGGATTGTATTCTGGCCCCTTTTTCTTACTGTACTTGCACTATTTACTATACAATTTTCTGGAGTTCTTATCTTTTTGTGTGCTTGGTTGCTTGTGTTTATAGGTTATAAAGGTAATGACTTCCCAGTTTTAGGGAATACGCCTTGGGTGCTAGTCGCCAGACCCTAGCCTATAGAAGGCGGGATTGGGGTAGTCAAGACACAAGCCCCGGGGGATGGGTCATGAAATATTGGTATAAGAGGATTCGGTTCTACCGAAAACTAGGACTCAGATATTTTCTATGAAGAAATAGTGTTAAGTGTAATGAGTGTGGTTTTTATTTCAGGGAGTCCAGTGTTGGTGCGGTGGCCAACGTATCCATACACCTGAACCCTGAGTTCTGATTTTCAAATCATTACATGAAAGGACTGATTGCGTGTGTTTTTAAGAGATTCTTGTGATTTTTTTGAGTCAGATCACCTAGTATAACTTAATGACCGTGACGCACCTGTTCCTTATCAGGATTCCACTGTGAAGACAACCAGCTAGGATTCCCAAGAGAAAGTACATGGTGACGGCCCACCGAGCGACGAGGATCTGGTGCAGGGCCCTCATACTATGTTGGCACCTTCTGGTGGTGTACCAGCAACACCACCACTCATCGGGTAGCAGTTTCCACTAGATGCACTGGTGGACGGTGCACGCTAACTGAGCTTGTTGCACGAGTTCCAGCAGTAGAGGCCTCTAAGGTTTTGAGGTGAGATATATTTCCACACAGCTGAGGGTTGGCTGGAGGCAGTTGCTAGAGTTTTCCACCTAGTTGAGACACTCGTAGATCATATGGTGATCTTAGCTACTAGACTTTTCCAGTGAGTGACCATGAGGATGATCCACATAGTGATGAGGCTTCATCATATGGACCGTTGCCTGAAATAGTACCTCCTGGTAGTGTGTTAGCTATATCATTGCCTGTTGGTCAAAATTTACAACCGGCAGTACCCGGAGAGGACACATTTAGGATTAGTGACTTACATGAGTTTTAGCATCAGATACCCCTCAGGTTCTGAGGTGAGCCCGACTCACAGGTGGTTGAGGACTAGCTTGAGGAGGTGGCTGAGAGTTCACCAGAGCTTCTACATCTCGAAGGAAGAACTAGAAACTATTTTTCCTTTCTTTAGTTGTACTTGTACTTCCAGTTCCATGTACTTTACAGTTGAGTTTGTATTTCCAGCCCCTTTTACTTTTCAGTACCCTTTAGTTACACAGTTTACTTAGTGTTTTGTATCTAGATGTGTGCTTTGTTTTGTGCATTTACAAGTTATAAAGGTAATGCCTTCCCAGTTTTAGGGAATTATGCATTTGGTGCTAGTCGCCAGCCCCTGGCCTATGGAAGGTGAGCTTGGGGTAGTCACAGAATGGGCCCCATGGGATGGGTCGTGACAAATAAATGTGATAATTGTGTCCCGGTTATAACACATACACCCTTCCATAACATGGCCATCAGGTCCCAGCCCACCAGGTACCACCAGTTTCCTCACAGACACGTAGTCCCCACCCAAGGGTCCACCCACATGCCTAATGGGTCATCTGACTAATGATAGTCCCCACACACAAACATGTATTTTCCAGTGTGCTTTTTCCTCACTCAAACCCTGGGTAACTTCCCATAAGTTCACCCATCCTAATCACTACTCTAGGCCAAACATGCTTAACTATGGAGTTCTAATCAGGAAGACTCCTGAAAAGGTAGGTGCACCTTATTGACATGAGTCATAACATTTAGTTATTTAACCATTTATCATTTGAGAGTGTTATAATCACCCCCCATTTAGAGCACAACATCCTCGTTGTGGGACCTACATCTCAACCCAGGCAGTGCACTACACTTAAGGCTGGGCACCACCTCTGATACCAAATGTGACAACTGGGTCTCGGTGACAACATACACCCTGACTTAACATGGATTTCGGGTCCTGAACCACCATGTACCAATAGTTTCCCCATAGAAACATTGTCCCCAACCAAGGGTCCACCCACGTGCCTGAACGAGTCATCTGACTAATGATAGTCCCCACATTCCAACACATGTCCTTTTTAGTCTGCTTCGTCACTGCCCGTTGGTCAGCATTTACAATCGGCAGTACCGGGAGAGGACACATTTTGGCTTAGTGACTAACACGAGTTTCGGAATTTGATACCCCTTAGGTTCTGAGCCAATCCCGACTCACAGGCGGTTGAGGACTAGCTTGAGGAGGTGGCTGAGAGTTCTCTAGAGCTTCTACAGCCCGGAGGACCACCCATCAACTGTTTTTCCTTTCTTCTATTGTACTTGTACTACCAATTCCTTGCACTTTATAGTTGGGCTTTTATTTCTGCCCCCTTTTACTTTTCAACACCCTTTAGTTATACAGTTTACTTAGTGTTTTTTATCCAGCTTTGTGCTCTGTTTTGTGAATTTATAGGTTATAAAGGTAATGCCTTCCCAGTTTTAGGGAATTACGCCTTTGGTGCTAGTCGCCAGCCCCTGGCCTATGGAAGGAGAGCTTGGGGTGGTCACAGCATGGGCCCCAGGGGACGGGTCGTGACAAATAAATGTGACAACTGTGTCCCGGTTACCGCACATACACCCTGTCTTAACATGGCCATTGGGTCCCGACCCACCAGGTACCACCATTTGCCCCGCCGACACGTGGTCCCCACCAAAGGGTGCACCCACATGCCTGAACGGGTCATCTGACTAATGATAGTCCCCACACGCCAACACATGTATTTTCCTCACTCACACACACCCTAGGTAACTTCCCAGAAGGTCTCCCATCCTAATCACTACTCCAAGCCAATCTTGCTTAACTGTGGATTTCTAATCAGGCAGGCTCCTGAAAAGGTATGTGCACCTTGTTGACATGAGTCCTAACATTTATTCATTTAACCCTTTATCATTTGGGGGTGTTATAATCATGCCCCTTTAGAGCACAACGAACTCGTTGTGGGCCCTACATCTCAACCAAAGCAGTGCGCTGGACTTAAGGCTGGGTACCACCTCTGATACCAAATGTGACAACTGGGTCTCAGTGACAGCCCATATACCCTGCCTTAACATGGCTTTCAGGTCCCGAACCACCAGGTACCACCAGTTGCCCCGCAGACACGTGGTCCCCACCCAAGGGTCTACCCACGTGCCTGAACGGGTCATCTGACTAATGATAGTCCCCACACGAAAACACATGTCCTTTCCAGTGTGCTTTTTCACTACCCGTTGGTCAGGATTTACAACCGGCAGTACCAGGAGAGGAAACATTTAGGATTAATGAATTACATGAGTTTCAGCATTAGATACCCCTCAGGTTCTGAGGCGAGCCCGAATCATAGGCGATTTAGGACTATCTTGAGGAGGTGGCTGAGAGTTCTCTAGAGCTTCTATAGCTCAGAGGATGAACAACATCTATTTTTTCCTTTCTTCAATTGTACTTGTACTTCCAGTTCCTTATACTTTATAGTTGGGCTTTTATTTCTAGCCCCCTTTACATTTCATCACCCTTTAGTTATATAGTTTACTTAGTGTTTTGTATCCAACTGAGTGCTCAATTTTGTGCATTTACAGGTTATAAAGGTAGTGTCTTCCCAGTTTTAGGGAATTACTCCTTTGGTGCTAGTTGCCAGCCCCTGGCCTATGGAAGGTGAGCTTGGGGTTGTCACGAAATGGGCCCTTGGGGATGGGTTGTGACATATAAATGTGACAATTGTGTCCCGGTTACCGCACATACACCCTTCCTTAACATTGCATTTAGGTCCTGACCCACGAGGTACCACCAGGTGCCCCACAGACACGTGGTCCCCACCCAAGGGTCCACCCACCTGCCTCAACGGGTCATCTGACTAATTATAGTCCCCACACGCCAACACATGTCCTTTCCAATGTGCTTTATCACTTCCTGTTGGTTAGAATTTACAACCAGAAGTACTGGGAGAGGACACATTTAGGCTTAGTGACTTACATGAGTTTCAACATCAGATATCCCTCAGGTTCCGAGGTGAGCCTGACACACAGGCGGTTGAGGACTATCTTGAGGAGGTGGCTGAGATTTCTCTAGAGCTTCTATAGCTCAGAGGATGACCCATCAGCTGTTTTTCCTTTCTTCAGTTGTACTTGTACTTCCAGTTCCTTGTACTTTACAGTTGGTCTTGTATTTCCATCCCCTTTTACTTTTATTCACCCTTTAGATGTACAGTTTACTTGGTGTTTTGTATCCAGCTGTGTGCTCGGTTTTTTGCATTTACAGGTTATAAAGGTAATGTCTTCCCAGTTTTAGGGAATTACGCCTTTGGTGCTAGTCGCCAGCCCCAAGCCTATAGAAGGAGAGCTTGGGGTAGTCACGACATGGACCCTATGGGACGGGTCTTGACAAATAAATGTGATAACTGTGTCCTGGTTACAACACACACACCCTACCTTAACATGGAAATTGGGTCCCGGCCCACCAGGTACCACTAGTTGCCCCGTAGACACTTGGTCCCCACCCAAGGGTCCACCCACCTTCTTGAACGGGTCCTCGTTGTGGGATTTTGTCACTGCCCGTTGGTTAGAATTTACAACCGACTGTACTGGGAGATGACACATTTAGGCTTAGTGACTTACATGAGTTTCAGCATCAGATACCCCTCAGGTTCCAAGGAGAGCCCGACACACAGGCAGTTGAGGACTTTCTTGAGGAGGTGACTGAGAGTTCTCTAGAGCTTCAACAGCTTAGAGGATGACCCATCAGCTATTTTTCTTTTCTTTAGTTGTACTTGTGCTTCTAGTTCAATGTAATTTATATTTGGGCTTGTATTTCCAGCCCCTTTTACTTTTCTTCACCATTTAGTTATACAGTTTTCTTGGTGTTTTGTATCCATCTGTGTGCTTGGTTTTGTGAATTTACAGGTTATAAAGTTAATGTCTTCCCAGTTTTCGGGAATTACACCTTTAGTGGTAGTCACCAGCCCCTAGACTATGGAAGGTGAGTTTGGGGTAGTCACGAAAAGGGCCCTAGGGGACGGGTCATGACAAATAAATGTGATAACTGTGTCCTGGTTACTGCACATACACCCTTCCTTAACATGGAAATTGGGTCCCGGCCCACCAGTTACCACTAGTAGCCCCGCAGACACATGGTCCCCACCCAAGGGTCCACCCACATTCCTGAATGGTTCATTTGACTAATGATAGTCACCACATGCCAACACATGTATTTTTTAGTGTGCTTTGTCCTCACTCACATACACCCTGGGAAACATCCCAGAAGGTCACCCATCCTGATCATAACATTTATTCATTTAACCCTTTATCATTTGGGGGTGTTATAATCACCCCCCTTTAGAGCACAACATCCCCGTTGAGGGCCTGAATAGTTCATCTGAATAATGATAGTCCCCACACGCCAAAACATATATTTTCCAGTGTGCTTTGTCCTCACTCACACACACCCCGGGTAACTTCCCAGAAGGTCACCCATCCTAATCATAACATTTATTCTTTTAACCCTTTGTCATTTGGGGGTGTTATAATCACCCCCCGCTTTAGAGCACAACGTCCTCGTTGTGTGCCATACATCTCAACCTAGGTAGTGCGCTGCACTTAAGGCTGGGTACCACATCTAATACCAAATGTGAAAACAGGTCATCTGACTAATGACAGTCCCCACATGCCAACAAATGTATCTTCCAGTGTGATTTGTCCTCACTCACACACACCCTGGGTAACTTCCCATAAGATCACCCATCCTAATAACTACTTTAGGCCAAGCATGCTTAACTTTGGAGTTCTAATCAGGAAGGCTACCGAAAAGGTAGGTTCACCTCGTTGACATGAGTCATAAAATTTAGTCATTTAACCCTTTCTCATTTGGGGGTGTTATAATCACCCCTATTTAGAGAACAACGTCCTCGTTGTGGGCCCTACATCTCAACCCAGGCAGTGCACTGCACTTAAGGCTGAGTACCACCTCTCATACCAAATGTGACAACTGGGTCTCGGTGACATCACATACACCCTGCCTTAACATGGCTTTTGAGTCCCGACCCACCTGGTACCACCAGTTGCTCCGCAGACACGTGGTCCCTACCCAAGGGTCCACCCACATGCCTGAATGGGTCATATGAATAATGATAGTCCCCACACGCCAACACATGTATTTTCTAGTGTTCTTTGTCTTCACTCACACACACCCTGGGTAACTTTCCAGAAGGTCACCCATCCTAATCACTACTCCAGCCACCTTCCCGAATGGTTCATTTCACTAATGATAGTCCCCACACACAAACACATGTATTTTCCAGTGTGTTTTGTCCTCACTCACACACACCCTAGGTAACTTCCCAGAAGGTCACCCATCATAATCATAACTTTTATTCATTTATCCCTTTATCATTTGGGGGTGTTATAATCACCCCCCATTAGAGCACAATGTCCTCATTGTGGGCCTGAGTGGTTCATCTGACTAATGATAGTCCCCACACGCCGACAAATGTATTTTACAGTGTGCTTTGTCCTCACTCACACACACCATGGGTAACTTCCCATAAGGTCACCCATCCTAATCATAACATTTATTCATTTAACCCTTTATCATTTGGGGGTGTTATAATCACCCCCCCTTTAGAGCAAAACGTCCTCGTTGTGGGCCATACATCTCAGCCTAGGTAGTGCACTACACTTAAGGCTGGGTACCACCTCTAATACCAAATGTGACAACTGGTCATCTGACTAATGATAGTACCCACATGCCAACACATGTATTTTCTAGTGTGATTTTTCCTCACTCACACACACCCTGGGTAACTTCCCAGAAGGTCACCCATCCTAATCACTTCTCTAGGACAATCATGCTTAACTGTGTATTTCTAATAAGGAAGGCTACCAAAATGGTAGGTGCACCTCGTTGACATGAGTCATAACATTTAGTCATTTAACCCTTTATCATTTGGGGGTGTTATAATCACCCCCCTTTAGAGCACAACATCCTCATTGTGGGATATACATCTCAGCCCAGGTAGTGCGCTGCACTTAAGGCTGGGTACCGCCTATAATACCAAATGTGACAATAGGTCATCTGACTAATGATAGTCCCCACATGCCAACACATGTATTTTCCAGTGTGATTTTTCCTCACTCACACACACCCTGAGTAACTTTCCAGAAGGTCACCCATCTTAATCACTACTCCAGGCCAAGCATGCTTAACTATGAAGTTCTAATCAGGACGGCTACCAAAAAGGTAGGTGCACCTCATTGACATGAGTCATAACATTTAGTTATTTAACTCTTTATCATTTTGAGGTGTTATAATCACCCCCCCTTAGAGCACAACGTCCTCATTGTGGGCCCTACATCTCAACCCAGGTAGTGCACTGCACTTAAGGCTGGGTACCACCTTTAATACCAAATGTGACAACTGGGTCTCGGTGACAACACATACACCCTGCCTTAACATGGCTTTTGAGTCCCAACCCACCAGGTACCACCAGTTGCCCCGCAGACACGTGGTCCCCATCCAAGGGTCCACCCATGTGCCTGAACGGGTCATCTGACTAATGATAGTCCCCACACGCCAACACATGTATTTTCCAGTGTTCTTTTTCCTCACTCACACACACCCTGGGTAACTTCCTAAAAGGTCACCCCTCCTAATCACTACTCCAGGACAAGCATTCTTAACTGTGGAGTTCTAATCTGAAAAGTTCCCAAATAGGTAGGTGAACCTTGTTAACATGAGTCATAAAATTTAGTCATTTAACCCTTTATCATTAGGGGGTGTTATAATCACCCCCCTTTAGAGCATAACATCCTCTTTGTGGGCCCTACATCTCAACCCAGGCAGTGCACTGCACTTAAGGCTGGGTACCACCTCTGATAACAAATGTGACAACTGGGTCTCGGTGACAGCACATACACCCTGCCTTAACATGGCTTTTGGGTCCCGACCCACCAAGTACCACCAGTTTCCCTGCAGACACGTGGTCCCCACCCAAGGGTCCACCCACATGCCTGAACGGGTCATATGACTAATGATTGTCCCCACATGCTAACACATGTCGTTTCTAGTGTGTTTTTTCCTCACTCACACACACCCTGGGTAACTTCCCAGAAGGTTACCCATCCTAATCACTACTCCAAGCCAAACATGCTTAACTGTGGAGTTCTAATCAGGCAGGCTCTTGAAAAGGTAGGTGCACCTTGTTGACATGAGTCCTAACATTTAGTCATTTAACCCTTTATCATTTGGAGGTGTTATAATCACCCCCCTTTAGAGCACAACGTCCTCGTCGTGGGCCCTACATCTCAACCCAGGTAGTACACTGCACTTAAGGCTGGGTACCACCTCTGATACCAAATGTGACAACTGGGTCTCAGTGACAGCATATACACCCTGCCTTAACATGGATTTCGGGTCCCGACCCACAAGATACCACCAGTTTCCCCTCAGACACGTGGTTCTCACCCAAGGGTCCACCCACGTGCCTAAATGGGTCATCTGACTAATGATACTCCCCACACACCAACACATGTCCTTTCTAGTGTGCTTTGTCCTCACTCACACACACCCTGAGTAACTTCCCAGAATGTCACCCATCCTAATCACTACTCCAAGCCAAGCATTCTTAACTATGGAGTTAGAATCAGTAAGGCTCCCGAAAAGAAAGGTTCACCTTGTTGACATGAGTCATAACATTGAGTCAATAAACCCTTTATCATTTGGGGGTGTTATACTTCATGAGGAATCTTCCCAAAACTTTGATAAACAAACCGCTATATATCAAAAATCCTTCTCCACTATAGGATAGTGTAAGCATAAGTTCACTAAATAACCTTCTCATTAGTTCCTTGAATTGTTTTTCCACATTCATATATCAAGAGGAACTTTCATCCATTTTAAGTTAACTTAGTATGTGGATTGGTAGGTTGTGAGATATTTTCCACAAATAATCAATTATATCTAGAAAAAATAAGAAAACTATGAATCTTAGTCATCATGATTGGTCAGGTAAAACTTTAAATAACTTCTACCTTTTATGGATCCACTAATATACCCTCATTTGAAATAATATTAGCCAAAAACAAGATTTTTTTATCCAAAATTCACACTTTCTATCTTTTTTATATAACTTATAATTCCTTAGGATCTAAAATAAATTCCTCAAGTGATCTTAAAGATCTTCCTTTAACTTTTAATGTATAATAATATCATCTATAAAGTCTAAAAAAACTAATCATGGAAATATATAATTCCTATATTCATTAAATCGATGAACATAGTGGGGGAATTAGTAAGACCGAATGAAATCACTATAAATTCATAATGTTTCTACCTTTTACGAAAGGCTATGTTGGTTATGTGTTCACTTCTTTCCCTCAACTAATAGTATCTATATGAAAGGTAAATATGGGAAAAATATTTAGATCCTTATAATTTATCAAAGAAATCATAAATATGGGGTAGAGGATACTTATTATTGATTGTGATCTAATTAAGTTCTCGATAATCAATACAATGTAGCATTGATTATTCTTTATTATTAAAGAAAAGAACAGCTGCACCCCATAGTGACTCATTTTGCTGAATGAATCCCTTATCAAGATTCTCCTAGAGTTGGCACATAAATTCCCATTACCTAATCAGATTCATTCTATATGGAGTCCTTGAAATAGGTGCAACACTAATTATGAGTTCTATTGAAAACTCCTCTTCAAGATTTGGTGGAATAATAGAAAAATCTTATAGAAATAAATCTACAAACACCCACATAATATGAGTATCTTTGATTTTGAGTTTCTACCCAAAAATTTAAGATAAAAAATCATCTTGTATATGAATCATGATCCATATAATGGATATAATTTATATCAGAGGATCAGATTTATCATCTCACTGATAGATGATCATAGGATGGTTCAAAATATAAAATTTTATTTCCCTTCCTCAAAAATTGATTTATGATTTATATAAATAAGTCTAATTTATTCCTATAATAACATAAAATTCTAATATAGGTAGAATAAAGGGATTTTTAGGAATCAAATTACCATAAACATCAATGAGGTAATAATCAAATACATACGATGTGATTATCATACCATTGGGGTTTTTAATGATAATTCAATATATAATCATTGAGTATAGGTTTTGACATTCCTAGATAATTTTCATGATATATATGAATTCATATAACCAAGATCAAATTGATTAATTCAATATTTTATCATATATATTACCACCTAAAGATAATCATTCCATATACAATCATATAATTAAAAAAAATAACTACCATGACCATCAGATATTTTTAATTAGAGTGAACAATAATGAAAAATAACTTATAGTATTTATAAATCTACAAAACATCATTTAAATCCATGAAACCTTATGTTTAAACAAGTTCATTCATGGTCATTATCTATTCAAATTCTTTAAAATGGTTCATAAAGAAAATTTGAATTATCCCAAGCATATAGATCAAGAGTGTCAATCTAGTTGCACAGTAAGGTCATACTCACCATGAACCTAAATGATGATTGAGGTATACTCGATCAACTCTTTTTGGGGTTATTTACTCTAGATACATCTATTCCAAAACCACTCCTACTTGTAGTGTCCCAAAGAAAAGTTTTTCTTGGAAAAACACACTCCTTTATTTACCATAAATTAGGATGTTATCCTATACTTAAGATTATCCTAAGGGTTCTAATTGAATTTATCACATCATAGTTTCCCAATATAAATTAACCTTTCTCTGATACCAACTATAGTGACCCATAATTTTTATATATAAATATCACACTTTATTAGATGAATATTCAATACATTACATTATGATCCATTCCAAAAATCATATAGGTTTAGTGTATTTGGAAACATGGATACATAGAGAACATATTCATAAGATATATAAATTATCTCCCCCTAAGTTCTTCATAAATATCACCCTTCTTAGAAATATCATGCTTAAAAACTTTCTACATAGCATGAGGAAAGGAAACACAATAAAGGGTGATAACTGATTCTCATTAAGGGTTAATTAGGGAGATATCAATGATCACCTAAACAGAAGATGATAATAAGTGTATGAAAAAAGAGAATAAAATTTTAGAACAATACCCTGAATATCATTAATCATAATATCGAGTCATGGAATAAATATCAGTGGTTCATAAGACATGAGTCATAAATTAATCAAGGAACATGATCCATAAGATAATTACATGAACATAAAATATTATTTTTTGGAATTCAAATAAGAATGGAAAGTAATTTACTTAGTCAAGGGTCACTTCTAAGACTATCCTAGTGGATTGGGTAGACTCTCCATTCCATCTTATCATTATTCAATGTTTACTCCCAAGACTATCATAGAGGACACAGTCCCTAACCAATCTAGGTTTAATCCCCATTCTAGTACTTATTATCTCATGAGATATCAATCTTTACCTAATGTATTGTAGGGATATATAATGGTGGACCCACTCATCATAGAATGAAAATCTTACATATGTGTGACACAATACCATAAACATTTAGTATAGTATAAACCATATAAAAAAATGGGTTTTGCAAGCATTTTTTTATTTCCAAATTTTATAACTCTTGGAAAACAAATGGGTTTTATAAAGGTTTCGTCATAACTTAATTTTCCCATGGGAATGAAAGGGGGTTCAAAGAATCATCCTTAAATCATCATTATCATAATCCATAAAAAAAATTAAAGTGGTTGTTATTATTGTAAAATAACCCTAATAAATCATAACTAGCACCAAATGATGTTATAATGGACGAAAAATACATTTAAAAGATCATTGAAACTTTTCTAAAGAAAAGTACCCTTTTCACTTTGAAATAACTTATCTAAAATATAAAAATTTCAACAATATTAAAGAAATTTTTTTATTTGAAAATAAAATTAGAAACTTATAAAGGATGCTTAAAATCATTGATCAATCATGATGGAAGAAAATTCCACTCATTCCATGTATGTTAAAACAAATATTCCTTCCACACTTTCAATAAAAAGTCAAAACTACCTCATTCAGAAATTGAAAAGAATAATCATTTTAAAAAATATTATAAAAAGTAAAACATGGGTAAAAACGGAATTAAAAAATTATGGTATAATATTGAAAATAATATTGAAACCATTTTTAGAAAATATAGACACATAAGAAAAATGATCTTTGATCAAAGAGAGAAATAAAGTCATTTTTCCTTAAAAAAAATTCTTTTGGTCTCTTGAGTACTTAAAGAGAGGAAAACAAAATGAAAACATTTTTTATAAATAAATAATATAATTATAATAAAATTAATTGGATTTATGAATAAAGGATCATAAAATTTCCTTCAATGTAAATTCAATCATAGAAAATCCTGATTAAAATGATATAGAAACATAAATACGTTACCATTTTGAGAACATTTGAATCAAAACATCATGAAAGAGATAACCTTATATGGATATGTATATACTCATAATTTTCATGAGATTAATAATAAAATAAATTCATGTGCAGTATATAAAAGACATAAAATAAACAAGTGGTGAATATGGAATGTGTCTCATATAAACAAAAGTGAGACAAAAACCCCTTTACTAAAGTTCGACTTGATTTAAAAGTGATATAACATCCTATATAATAAATTTAAATCTATTATAATTTTATAAAAAAATCATTTAAATAATTATAATAACATATATGATCCACTTATAACATTTCAAAAACAATTTATTAATAATTTCTTATTAAAATCAATATTTTCAGGCATTAAATGTTTCATTTTTCATGAGAATTTTAGTTCAGTAGTTTCGGTCCTTGTCCATTGATCATGGTTAAATCATTTAAAAAATGTTAATAATGATATAAATATATTATATATTCACTATATATATATTTAGTCTTATATATAACATATTTTCTATAAAAAATTAATTACACCGTCCATGGGGATGGTAAACCGTACGTCCGTTAGAACGATGTTTTCACTTTTCAGAGAATTAAAAAAAAGAATGGTAAATGACTATTCTCCAAAATATAATAATTATTATATCATTTATATAATATAGTTTCATTAAATCTATCCATATTACCATGAATGTAAAGAGAAATTGAAAAATTAATCACATCGCTTTGTAGATATGGTAGTCCACACGTACACATGGGAAATGTTATCATTTTCCAAAAAATTGGAAGGTAAGAAGGTTGATATGATGTTATAATTAAAAAATAATTATTATTTAATAAATAGCATGTATAAACATTAAAAAAATTATAATAACAATCCATAAAATATTGTGATGTAAAATTAATTGTGTCAGTACCTGGAGGTTGTAATCCACATGTATGCATGATTAATACTTTCACTTCCCATTTAATGGAATAGAGGGTGGATATTGGTGGTTAAATTATTATAATTTTTTTAGTATATTTAATATAATTAATTTATTATTTTATGAATAATATCATATATTTAAAGGAGTTATAAGAAGAAATAAATTGAAATAAATCAGTCACAATGATTACTTATCCTTTAGTTAGTCTACTTTATATCATTTCTCAAGGACCCTTGGAATGGTATTTTAAGAATACCAAGAACAATAATTAATGTATAGTTAAATTTAAAAGATAATTATATAGTAATTTTTTATGATATAAGTATTAAATTGGTGTAATTAATAGAAAGTATTCTTGCCCTTTTATAAGTGGGGGAGAGAACACACTTAAAATTTATTAAAATAATAAAATATAGTAAAGTCATAATCAATCCAAGTGATTCAGAAAGTACCAAGGCTAAAATTCAGGTTAATATGGGGTCTAAATATGTCCATAAAGTAATATTTATACATGTTTAACTGAAAATTTTACACTTATATCTTGTTTTCAGTCCCTTGGTAAACCCGTTTTAACCTTAACCACGGTGAAAACGTTTTACTATTTTTTCTATTCATTATGACGCGAAATAAAAGCAGAATAATTTTTTTATTTAAATAATAAAAATATTAAATCTATTTTATCAACTTAAATTCCTAAAAGTTTCATAAATTACTTTTAAAACAATCTCATAAAATGTGGCGAAAAATGGGTTTCAAGAAAAAATGTTTTCTTAAGTAGAAAAGGTTTTTATACCAAAATATAGATAAAATAAATTCCAACATCCATAATTGGATTTTAGATAATGTAAATAGTATATTTTTACATTTGAAACAATTTTAAAATAAATCTAAACATTGTAAATTCGTTAAAATAAAAAAATGTTTTTAAAAAAGTATTTTCACTATTCATTGAAAATATAATATTTTAAGAAAATTATAAAAATTTTAATCTCAAATAATTTTTTGCATGATGATTTCAAAAATTAAGTTCATTTTATAAAATAAATTTTCTAAAAGTGGAAAATATTAATTATATTATTTTCTCACAAAAATAAATAAAAACCATTTTATGGAAAATGTATTTTTTAAAGCATATAAATAATTTACTAAAAATTGAATAATTTTTTAGAAATATAATTTCTTTATATAAATTTTTTTACATAGTTTTCAAAAAACAAATTCCTATTCATTTCACCAATTTATTGTATATGATATAATGGTATATTATATTACCATTCATTTATACTAGGGCTTGTATTTATTGAAATATATCAAAGTTATTAAATTTATCTAAAGAGAAATATATCATAAAATCTCAGGGTGTTACTTTTAATATCCCAGGAAAATTTGAATGAGAAGTATATTAGAAGGTTAGGCCCTTGGATATGTTCTGCTATTCAAGACTCAAAGAGGAGAGCCCCTCTTTTCTCTCTAACTAAACCCATTTCCCTTATACTCTAGAATAATCCCCATAATAATTACAATAATAATAATTATTATAATAATACCACCTCCAACAACATGAATAATAATAATAATAATAATAATAATAATAATCATAATAATAATAATTAGGAACATTCTAGGAGATGGATCAAAAGTAACTCATTCACATTCAATAAATGAATCCAATGAGTGTTATTATATTAGAAATCTAGAAAATGTGAGTATAAACATCCCCCACCATATTTGAAAGGTTAGAAAACCATAAAAAAGTGATAACACCAAAAGAAGTAATAATAACCAACCACCTTCTTCAAGAGAGCATCTACAACCACATTCACTTCCCTATAGATTTGAGAAATAAGTATTTGCATCCATACCATATATTCCAAGAAGTTCTCCATGTTGAGTAGAGCAACTATGGAACATTGCATGATCTATTCTTAATTAATTTGATTACCAACATAGATTCAACCAAAGAAAAAAACAACAAAAAATAAAAATAAAAAGTGTTCTAAAATAAAACACCTAAAAATAAGATATGACAAGCACACATAATTACAATAAAGATAATTTTAAAAATAACTTTACCTTGAATAAAAACTCAATAATAATAATTATAATAGAATAAAATAAATAAATAATAATAATAATTCATTTTAATGAATATGATATATTTTTTATTCCAATAAAAAATTTTCATTGTCAATTTAAAATATTTTAAATGGACTTTTAAATACTTATAGAAGATTCATAATAATGATAATACTCATATATATTATTTTGAGTTAAAAAGATACATATTTGAGGAAAATTTTAAATAATTCATGTTCATCCCTCATGGTCCTAAGATAATTCATATGGTTGTACATTCACCACTAGATATTGAAAATGATAGGCATGACCAATATGTATGGTCCTGAGATAGTGCACCCGATCACACAACGTCCTGAAATTTTCACAAATTTAAAATGTTCATCTTTTTCTCAAAAAAATTAAATAAGGAATTTATAATTTTTATGGTGTTACATAATAATTAATTATGGATTATATAGTGTCACATACATTAAATATCCAAAATACTTAAACTAAAACATCAGTCATACATAGAATTCCAACATCCAACATTAAACTTCACATGCAACTTAGCTTTCAGACAAACTCATACTGGATATAAACATACAAAACCAACCTTACAAATCCTCAAAATATTTATCTATATCAAAAATCCTAAATTTCCCAAGAACAAAATACTTTGATACCATTTTGTAATAACCTAACCTGGATACCCACCTTGGGACCTATGCTAGATATCGAAAAAACTTTAGGCATGCATCCCTGCATTCCATATCATGCTGACTTGTTATGAAGGTGTACTCTAATCATGGAGATAAAATGCCTTCAAATATAATAATTAAGTGTAATTTTCAAATCTATTAATAATTCAACATGGCCCATCCATGTATCAAGTAAAAAACCTATGAAAAAACAAAATAGAGAGCCAATAGTGGTATCCCATAGTCTATTATATTAAAATGAAATAATAGTCTATATACTATTAATATATATAATTAAAAAATACAATAATATAAAACAATGTATAAATAAATAATATCTTTTTCCCATGAATTATATATATATTATACAAAAAAAATAATATACACTATCCACTGACTAAATATTTATACTATCACTAACCAACTAATTATGATCTATAAAACTAGTCATCCTAATACAAAAATCTAGATCTAAGATGATAATTGAACTTATATAAAATGTGAGTTATACCATTGTAAAATGGAATATATTTCATACACATAGGTATGGGGTGAGTTCTTAGACCCAGTAGAAATCCAATACCATCCTCAACTCAATGAGGGTTAGTGATCAACATAGATAAAAAGTCTATATTGAGTGTCACTCAACCAACCTCGAATATATTTCCCATGTATGACCATGAAATGTTATCATAACTATATAAAATAATTGTGTAGTAGACATAATCATTCCCATACTACCCAACTATAAGTTAGATCCAATCATCCCGTTATCATGGATACAAATGTCCACATCCTATACTAAGAATATTATATGGCTTCACTCTGACCACAAAAAATACAATCATATAGAATCATCTCATATCCATGAAATGGTTAATTGCTCATCCCATTATAGTTCCATATAATAATTCAGTTATTTAACCATCCATCAATGAAAAACCAAAAAATATCATTGGAAATAATGACTATTATTAGAAATCCAATCAAGGGAAATTAAAGAAGTCTCTGCCATTATAATATAACTATTAGAAGTCAACATAACAAAAAAGGTCATTAAAAGGGGGATAAACCATAAAATAATAATATATTAACAATACCATTATAAAATAAATGGGAAAACAGAGGAAGGGGACCAACCATTAATGAACTAATAGAGATTACACATCTTTTACTATTGAACTTATCTCACCTCATCGGACCTCTTGTAATAAATTTATTCTAGACGTTCTATAAAGAAACTCCTACTCTATCCAAAATATCATACATTATTAAAAGGTATATATACCACTGTATTATAGTATAACATTACTAATATACACTGATCCCACATTCAAATTAATTAAAATCCCAAACATATCATGTTTCATGGATATGGTTTCATCATCAATGGATCTTTATAGAAAATCCACTTCACATAATTGGTATGAAACATTCTAATTATCATAGACAAAGTCCACATTATTCAACCAAGTTCTCCATTATATATCACTCCATGTCTGGATGGCCATAGGGAAGAGTACTTCTTGCATGAGGATCAACCATTAACTGGGTAAAATCTTTATTTGCACACGTGACCTCACAAAGAAGCAAAATTATACTTCTATAAATTATTATTGAGATATTAAAGTTTATCCATGACACCACCTCTAAATTTGGGATATATCATGATTTATTAGGTTATCCTATATATCAACTATATATTTGAGGTCTGCAACAAAGGCATCCTTTTCTATACATCAACATATCCCATCTTTATCTTTATCACATTGAAAAAACAACCACACCAAGGGGTGGACCCATTCCACTACTATATCAAGATTTAGGTATCATCCATTAAACTATAATCGCAGTATTATCTTCCTCATCCAAACCTCAACCATTAATAAAAAACATTGTGGTCCATTTAAATGATTTTGGTGCAACAAAAGAAGCCGGAAATGATACCCATTTTAACATTTTGCATGTAAACTTGATAAAATAGTCATGAAAACTATACAATGACCATCACATGTATTTTATAATTAATTATTTAAATAAAATAAACATAAATATTATTTTATTATCTATTTTATTTCTTCTTATTGTTGATATGACCAACTCGATCTTCGATTATTTAAATATTATTAATGATTCAAGAATCCAAATAATAATTACATTGGAGATATGAACACATGTTCCATAAATCGTTGAACATTTTTTTTGATATATTAGGTTCTATTTAAAAGAAATTAAGTTACTTACATTATTATATCTTGATCAAATAAAAAAACCTCATACATCATCTCTCTAAAAACTTGAGAGAAAAAAGAGGATTCTATATACTTTTCTCTCTATGTATTGAGAGTAAAATTAGTAAAATTATATTTTCATGTCTAAAAAATGAAATATTTTAGTATTTATACATAGGAAAAAATTTAAAAATTTCATTAAATTTCTTTCTTTTAGTTTGAATCTAACAAAAACCTCAAGCCACCTCTCCTAAAATATAATAAAAATATTATTCTTTTAGGTGAAATTTATAATTCTAATATCATTTATTTAATAAATAAATAAATAAATATTAAAATAATATTAAAATATATTTATTGGACCATCAACTCAATTTAAATTATCTCATAAATATTATTGAACCTTGAATAATAAAATTATGTTCATTTGATAAAATAAATATCATATTTACATAACTTATTTATAAATGTTTATATTATTCACTTAACATATAAATAAATAAATATTATATTCACTTATCTCATGAATAAATATTATATTAACTTATCTTAAGAATAAATAAGAGATAAAATTCAAATAACTTATTCTTATATTGAATAAAATTGTGATTGAATTTATGATCAACAAAAATAGAATATATTTTTTCCCAAAAATTGATAATAAATTATTTTCAAAATTATATTCAATTAAAAATAAGGATATTATAGATACAATTATTTTGTGCCCCTATATCCACTATTTTAATGGATATTGTTATAATCCATAGCCAAGAGTGGTATCTAGAAACACATCATTTACTTTATAAATAAAATATGAGTCAGGGAAATGAATTTTTTTAAAAAAATTTACTATTTAATATATTCCCCCTTTTTGACAATATCTCTTAAAATAGGATGTATATTCATGTTAAAATCATATATATTTGACATCTCTTTCTTTGAATTTTAGAAATGAACATAGCTATAAATTAAAATTGTAAAGACCCCAACCCTAGTAATATAGATTTAGTGGTTACTTTATTATATCGACATAAGATACAAGGAAACACATCCTTAAGGGACAAATAGTTTAGTAGTATTGGTAAACTAGATAAATAATTGAATCTAATATTATAATTGAAAATATAAAATACAATAGAGTATTTTACTTGAATACACCATTATTCCTTTTTTTTATATCCCTACATATCAATCATAAAACACTTACTAACATCCTGGGGAATGGAAACATAAGAAAGGGGTGAGATTCAATTCTTATTAAGGGTATGAATATATTAGAACCTATCATAAATAAATATGGCATAACCAATATTTAAAGGTAAATAACTAAAACACATGCCTTTTAATTAATTGCTTGAGTATAATATGGAAGGAATAAATAATGATAAAACAATTCTATATAAATAATCAGGAAATATTTAAACTTAACCATGTATATTATAAATAATGTAATAATGGAACATTAATAAATAACCCAATAATGATAAAATACATAATTATGAACATCTGAAACACACCTTCAAGCCCTTGTGCTAAGAAATATGAATAAATGAGTAAATCCTCAGCTAAAACTCAATATACTTTGTATAATGAGACCTAATAATACATCAAAGGGATATAAAGGGACTTTACTATCACTTAATAAGTAAAATTAATTCCTCATATGAATAAAATATACAACATAATCAACATTCTTAAAAAAACAATAACTATCCATGTTGTAAGAACTAATCATATGGAATATCAATACTTTTCCCAGTCAAACTGATCATAAAACATCCAAATAAATATGATGAATGGTATAATTAGAGTACATAATAAATATAAGATTAAAAAATTATATTTAAATAGATTAAAATATTTTAAAGAAATTACTGGAATATTTCTCAAGAAAAATGCCCTTTTTAATTTTAAAATATATTTTTTTAAAATCTAAAGACATCAGACATATTAAAGAAACTATTTTCATTAAAAAAACCTTGTAAAATTATAAATGAATCATCAAATAAATGATTAGTCATGATGGTGGTAAATCTTTTCATTCGGTATATGTTAAAAAACATTCCTTTCACACTATTATAAAAAGTTAAAAAGTACCTTGTTCGAAAAATGAGAAGAAGATTCCTTTTAAAATATTTTTTTAGAATGTAAAAAATGGGTAAAAATATAATTAAAAAATCATTATAGAGTAATAGAAATATTATTTAATTTTTTAAGGAAAATATGGATATGAAAGAAAAATATTCCTCCAGTAAGGACTTAATCAGAAACAATTCTGAATAATGCTGAGATTGTGAAATAAATCCTTACCACTTGGGTATCTTATGAATCATAAGCCAAATGAAAGAAATAAATTCAATTAAAAATTTAAATTAAATGAATACCAATATATTAATGATATAATATACCAAAGTAGAAATAAATACACCATTAAAAATAAATAGGTGGTGAAAATCGTATATGTTTCACATAATTAAAAGTGAGATGAGAAACCCTTACCGTTGGTCCAACATCCTTCGCATGTGTTAAAAACTCCTATATAATAAATATATATTTATTATAAATCTATTAAATAACCATATTAATATACATCATACCAAATTTTATTTACTTATAACCCATTATCACCTATTTATTAATAATTGTTTATTAAATTCATTATTCCGGGTGATAACAACTTTGTTTTTCATGTGTGTTTTGGTTCAGTAGTATCAGTACTTTTAATTTGATTATGGATCCATAATATATATAATTTTAATAAATATGTATATAATATATATTAATTATATATGTATTTCGGTAATCTATAAAATTTAGATATAGAAAGAGAATTACACCATTCATGGAGACAGTAGGCCTTACATACACATAAACATTGTTTCCAAAATTTGAAGGATAGAATTAATGAAATTTGAATAATAATTAACCTTTATAGAATCATTATTATATAATATAAATCATTTATATCTATAAAATTCATCCTTATTATGATCCATTTAAAATATAAAGGAAAAGGGAATCACGTCGCTTCATGGAGGTGGTCGTCCACACGTACGCATGAGCGACATTATCGTTTCCTAATAGTTTGAAAGGTAAGAAGGTAAATATGATATTATTATTACATAGTTATAATTATGATAAAAATTACATATATAAACATTAAACCCATCATAATTACCATCCATAAAATATGGTAATGAAAAATGTATTTTATCTCTATGTGGAGACGGTAAGCCATACATATTCATGAGCGATACTTTCACTTCCCATTTGACAGGAAAGAGGGTGGATAATGGTGTTTCCATAATGATGATAACATTTAATAATATTTATAATACTTATGTTACCATTTTATGATAAATACCATATATTTAGATGAGTTTGAAGAAGAAGAAAAAATAAATTAGGATGGATAAGACAATTACCCCTTATTTATGAGGTCTCCTCTAGATCCTTTCTTAAGGAACCTAGGGTTAGTATTTTTGGATGAAAAGAACCTATATAATTTGGATAAGTATGTTTATAAGGTATTTCTATTAGGTTTGGTTTATATATAAGGTTCAATTTTGTGTAAATAAGTGTGGGAGGAGGTTCCCTTTTATAACTGATGGGAGGATCTCTTTTGGAATTTCATAAAAAAATTAAAATATAATAAGTCTATTCAAAAGCCAAATGATTCTAAATGGTCATTAATTTGAATATAAATTTTATACTATTAAAATAACATAATCAAATTAAATTTATACATGTTTTGAAATCATTTTAATCCTTATATTTTTATTAACACCTTAGTTAATTATTTTTGACCTTAACCGAGGTAAGCACAATTTTAATCAAATAGGGTTAATAATGTTAATCTAAATAGAAAAGTGTCTTATAAATAAACTAAGGATTATATTATAATCATTATTCTATTTAAATATCCTAAGATAATATTTTTATTAATTTTAAATAATTTAATAAAATATTATTTAAAAAAAATATTATTAATGAAAATTTTGATACTATTCATTTAATTTCACTTTAAATACATAAATAAAAACGGGGGACTAAAATATAATCCTTTAAAACTTCCATAACATGTCATATTGGTATATAAAATTTTTAGGACACGTTAATTATTTAAAATTATATTGTTTTTATTATTTTTAAAATATTTTATTTTATTTTTCTATTTATTAAATAAATAATACATCAGTGTTGTGTAAGAATTTAAGGTATTTATTTAATAGTTTAAAATAATAAATAAATTACCACAATTAAAATAATAATATTATTCTATGAATAAACTTTTATATTAATGAAATATTTTTTTAATTGAAATCTATGTTATGGAAACTTATTTAATATGTTATTTTTACTTTATTGGCTTTTTCACACACATATGGATAATCCACTTGAAATATAACTGAAAAAACTATGTCTAACCATAAAAATAATCAATAATACTTAATATTTAATAAAAATTCTATAAAAATAATTCATTCTCAAATATTATCCTTAGGAAACCAAATTTGAATTTTCCAATGCTGCGTAGGCTTTACATCGACACTGAAAATGATTTTATTATTTAGTAGAGAATAAATTATAATTTATATGTTTTTGAATTATTTTTATGATATTTATATTATTATTTTTATATTTTATACATTCCATATGTTTCATAAATTTTTATATTATGTTTAAGTCTTGGAGATATCATAAGAGATACTGTATTTTCATAAAAACTGTATTTTTTACAATTCACTAAGCATTTAACTTTTTCAGAAAGATGACAATAAAATAATTATAGGATAAATTTTACGTAATAAATACAAAAAATAAATTTAATTTCATAAAATTAAATTCCTATAAGTTATAGAGATTAAATTTAATATAAATGCGTTAAATAAAACTAAAAACATATTCTAGAAAAATGACTTTTTAAGTATAAACATGTTTTTATACCAAATTAAACCATAAAATTTATTCCAACTTATTAAATTATATTATTAATAATACAATATAATTAATTTTACTTTGAAACCATTTTTAATAAAGCGATACTTTGTAAATGTTTGAAATAGAAATATAGTTTTTAATAAAATTCAGTATTTTTCACTATTCACTGTAAAATCAATCTTTTCAGGAAAATCCTTAAAATTATGCCTAAGATAATTTTGATATACTGATTAAAAAAATTATATTATTTTTATTAAATAATTTTTTTAAATATTCCAGTAATTAATTATAATATTTTCTCACAAAAATCATTGAAAATCATTTTTGAGGAAAATGTATTTTTAAAGCATAATATTACTTTAGTGAAAAATTATTAATTATTTACTAATAATTAATAAATTAATTTTTATTGTATAAAAAATTTATATATCTTTCATTATTCATTTAATAAAATCCAAACCTACCAATTCAAATGTTAGGTTATAACAGTCATATTTAAAGAATAATATTCTATAATTCATTTAAGCTTAATGTTCTGTGTTGTGTATGCTATCAAATACAATGTTATTTTAAAATAATAGGTTATTATATTATCCCCCGTTAAATAAATTGAGTTATAATAATTTGAACTTGTGTTTGGTAATCAAGGGTTTGACATTTAAAAATACCCTCGTGAAAAACCCACATCGTAAAAAGGGTTAATAAAAATTCCTCTAAAAATGAGTGAAAAGGAAGTATGAAGGTCTCCTATAAAACACATATCTAGTGTTAAAAATATGATAAATTTAGGGGGAAGTGAAAATATAGATATTTAAGAGAAAAATAATTCCCAAGTATTAATAGGGACTAATAGAGAACATGGTCATGAATATGTTAACCATTAAAAAACTATAAATTTTTGATAGATTAAAAGATCATTGATTTATTGGTAAGAAAATTAAATAGATAATGTTTTTTATTTCAAGTTTATTTTCTTAAAGGTGATGGATTTTTTAATATCTTGGTAAATCACTTAAAAAATTATCTTAATTGATTTATTTCCATGTCATAAGCGTAATCTCATCCTTTGGTTTTGCTTAAATCTATTTTCAATACATCTATTGCACTGGGAAATGGATACTTGAGATGATTTTTTTCTTGAAACACTTTTAATGAATCATAAGATCAAAAAATAATTCCTTCACCTTGTAAAAATTCTACAAAAACAAAATGGTTTGAACAAATTATCTAATATGATAAATCATACTTTTAACTCAAATAATAATATCCAAAGTTCAACTTAATTTATTACATAATTATTAAACCTTAAGAATCCTCCAAAATATGTATTAAAAAATTAAAAAATGAAAATTTTTAGGAATAACCTTACTAAATTTCTAAAAATATATTTATCATTAATGCCACATAATGTATCTCTTAATGTCAGAAGTAAACAATTTGACCCCATATTATCCTAAAACATGATAATAACTTGAATCACCATACCAAATTAATGAAAACATTCATACTTAAGAGAATTAACTCTCTCATTATTACTTAAATTAACACTCAAATTATCAAATGTATCCCATAAATCCAAAAATGTAGTAAACTTCATCACTCTGTCATCAAATCACCAATATTTTTCAAGGTTACCAATACTATACCATTTACTTTCTTGGTGCCAATATTATCATTATCCCAAGAAAACTCAAAATCAAGAACATATTAAGTGTTACCTTTCCCTTTTTCATGTATTATCCAGAAATATCACCTTATCACTAGAAATTTTTATTGTTTATTATTACCCTTAAACATATTCTTTCAGAACCATATAAAAAACTAATGTTGTACATTCTTTACACATTTCACGATTCTTATAACCATAATATATTTGATATAATACTTCTAAAACATAATTCTTGAATAAAAATACACAAGAAATTTAATCATTATAATTTAGTTATATTAATAATATAACATTGACCTTGATCTATTTTATTCTTCTGAAAACTATTCCCTTGAATCTTGGGGAATTCATTTTTATAGTGACCCATATATTTATAGTTAATGTATTTCACGTTGGAAGCTTCATTAATTCCCATTAAATCACGATCCCAATGGCCTTTCTCTCTACACATGTAGAAAAATCCCATTAATTTCAAGTAAGTATAAGGGTGTTTATTTCCAAAATTATCATATGTGAGAAAATTTCTCTTTCTATTATTCCTCGTATCATTTTTTCCATACTATCATTATATTATATTTCATTCCTTATAGGTCATAATTATTAGAGAATTATTTATATGTATTGATAAAATTTAATACTATATGCTTAAATGATGATATTTTTGGGAGATCAATTCCATTTGAAGGATTAGTTTAATTCTATAAAAGAAATGGTCAATATTTCTTTTTGGCTTACATATGTAGTCCAAATAATGCCTTCTAACCTTGTAAAGTTGGCTTTATGATTAGCAACATTTTCCTATTCCTTTTGTCTCAGACACAAGAATTGTCTCTCCGTATTCACTTATTGTTCTCCAAGAAAATATTTAGTCAATTTTTTTTCTTAAATTCCTTCCATTACATGTTTTAAATTTCCTCCTCATCCTAAGTGTTTTAAATCAATTACCAGCATTCATTAAAATTTTCTTAGAGATGATAAACTACCATAACAACCTTATCCCTTTTATTATTTACCAAAGCGAGAAATATCATCTCTAAGGAAATTATTCATTACAAAGCAAAAAATGGATTTGTATTCTCATTAAACGAAGGAGGTTTCTAACCCATGAAGTGGTCCAACATTGTTACACAACATTGTTGATCAACAAGATAATCCATATGAGAAATACTATTGCTTATAACTTGAGTCAAAATCCCTAATATAGTTATTATTTATTAATCTCCAGCTATAATTCCAACTCTAGCTTCATAATCTTGTCTAGATGGGGAATCTATACATGAATTATGTGTATTGATATATTTTTCATTCCTTATTCTAGGATCCATTTTTATACAATAACATATACTAGAATAGATCATTACATTATTAATCATATAAACTAATGATAAATTTATGTATAACTAATCTTAGAATCATAATCCTTTTTTTCTTTGAGAGTATTCTCAAAGATCATCATAAGGTTAAGTTCCCTAATTTATATTTTATAGAGTATAGTTCATAATTTTTCTGCTAAACTTCCTTTGATACCAATTATAAATACCTCAACCTTAGTATCCCAGAGTGAGTGGTTACTTTATTAAATTGGAATAAGATATAAGGAAATGTATCCTAAAGAAATAAATAGTTTAGTAGTCTTGGTAAACTAGATAAATAATTTAATCTCATATTACAATTGAAAACATAAAATACAATATAGTATTTTCTTTGAGTACAACATTATTCCCTTTAGCATATCTCCACATATCAACAATAAAACACTTCCTAGCAACCTAGGTAAAGGAAACATACGAAAGGGGTGAGCTCTAATGTGCATTAAGTGTATGAATATAGTATAATATATCATTAATAAATAAGTAATAATTAGTATGGTATGTAAAATCACTAAAACAAATTCCATTTAGTTAATTACTTGAATATAATTTGGCAGTAATAACTAATTATCAAATAATACCATATAAATAATCACATGAGCTTGAAACCTAACCATGGATACTATATCTAATCAAATATTCCTGTGGAAGATCAATAAATAATATCATATTGAGGAAATTAATAATTCCCTGAATATGAAATATACCATAGTGGAATTGTCCCAAGACATATGAATAAATGGGTAAGGCCTTGGAAAAAACTGAATCTAGTTTTTCTCATGAGACCTATAAATGAATCATGGAGATATTTACAGACATTCCCATCAATTACTAATTCCATTTCATTACTCATATAAATAAACTATACATAATAATCAACATTCTAAAAAATCAATAATTGTTCGTAGTGAAAAATCTAATCGTATGAAATATAAATAATTTTCCCAATCAAACTGATTATGAAAGATACAATGGAATTTGATGAGTGGAATAATTAGAGTAAATACTTATCAAAATATTGAACAAATTTTTTTGACATACATGAAAATTATTTAAAGATAGTACTAGAATATTTATTTAAGAAAATACCCTTTTTTACTTTGATTTTTTTTAAAAAATATAAAAACATCACACATATTAAAGAAATAAATTTATTTAAAAATAAATTACTAAACTTGTAAATGAAGCCTCAAATAAAATATTATTCACGAAAGTAGGAAATTACATTCATGAAGTATAAGTTAGAAAACATCCATTCAAAATGTAGTAAAAAGGTTAAAAAGTACGTCATTTCGAAAATGTCAAGAAGAATCATTTTAAACTATTTTTTCAAAAAGTTAAACATGGGTGAAAATTTCATTAATAAATAATTTTAGAGTAATAGAAATATTCTTTAAATTTTTTTAAGGAAAATATGTATATGGAAGAAAAATATTCCCCTAGTGGGGACTTAATCCTAAAAATCCCAAATATTGATGATATTGTGAAATAGGTCCTTACCAGTGGGGTATCTTTTGAATTGTATGCCCCATGAAACAAATAACATCAAATGAAAATATAAATTCTATAAAAACAAATATATTTATGATATAATATATCAAATGGGTAGTATATACACCACAAAAAATAAATAAGTGGTGAATATGACATATGTCTCATTGAAGTAAAGGTGATATGAGAAACCCTTACCTATGGGTCTACTTCCTTATATGTGTTATAAAAACCTAAATAATAAATATATATTTATTATACATATATTAAAAAACCATAAAATATGTATATCTACCTCATGATCATTGATAATACAATAAATATTTACAATTAATAAACCTTAAAAATGTACCTTAATTAATATTAAATATTATTAAATTAATTTAAACTAATGAAATAATTCTAATTATTTTTCGAATTCCACTTACGATCCTTGACCCCCTTCAAAAATCACAAAATTTACTTCTTATTTTTTGTTTATTTAATTTTTTAACTATAAAAAACATTTTAATATATATATATATATATATATTATGGTTAAATTAATGAAGGTTTATGACCCTATTTTTTGGGCATGCCTCCAAATTTTTATTCCTTTATACATATATTTTTATTTTTTTAAAAACCATCATCTATTTGGGGGGGTGTGGAATGAAAAAATGTAAAACATAGGGGGAGAGTTCACTTTCCCTTTTTTATTTGATCTTTTTTAAATAATGAATCAATACCACTTTTATGGGGGGTTTTCTTGGAAAATAATAAGGGTGAAACTCTTACCTTCCCATTTTTTTTTAAATTTTAAATTTAATATATTTAAAATATTACATATATAACTTTATATGTGGTGATTTCTCCAATGGTTGGTGTTAATGTCCTCAAATTGAAAGTGTCTAATGAATTTGGGATTTCTTGGAGGATGTTTCAAAACTTATAATAAGGATGTCAACCCCATGGATTGGGTGGTAGGGGGCCCTATCATAAAAATAGTCTTTGATATCGATATTAATATTTATATAACCATTAGCTTTATTGAAGATCTTTGGATTTACCTTTTTGATGATTTTATGTTGTGTTGTTAAAATAGTTGTAGCTGTATTGAAGTTTAAGCATAAATCCATGATTGAATTTGTTACATTAATTGAACTTTAATTTGATGCATGTTTCTTTTTTTAGAATTATTCATGTTATCATGGGATTGTACTATTTTTTCTTATTTTCCTTTGGGATTTTGGAATGAGGTAAATAATGAAATGTTTGACACCTTTCCTCTCCAAGAACTTGTTTTTGATTTTCTCAACAAAGTGTCTTTACCCCTTTTTGTTTTGATTTATAAAAAACATAATAAATGAATTAAAATTAATTAAAAAAATAAAAACTCACTTTATTATTGAAAATAAACCATTTTTTACACAATAATGTACATAAAAAAATAAAATAAATTCACTCTTGTGAATCATAATTCATCATCATGGGTTTGTTCTTGATCATATGAACTCTAATTTGCACACAATATTTACCATTGAAACCAAAACTAGTACCTTGAGATGAATTTTAATAAATAAAATAATAATAATAATTATAAATTAGTGAGAGTCCTCTAATACCAATTAAATGATCATGACATATTGAAAGTCGTTTGATGTGATGCAGTTTAAAATTTTTCCATCTAAAATCAATGAAGTGATCCAATATCCTTGAATAGAACCATCATAAATAATCTATAATTAATTATTTTAAAAAAATAAATTCTAAGATTATTTTATTATCGATTTTATTTCACACATTCTTGATGTCATTTATATAATTTATGATCGTGTTGATGTTCTTGATGCTTTAAAAATACAAATGATAATTCTTATATAAATATCCACACATGTTCCATAATTTTTTAAATATTGTTATTGATATCTTGAGTTCTAGAATGAAGGAATCAAGTGGTTTACATCATTCACTTTTGATCATAAGAGGAAATCTCTTTATCTTCCAAAAAACTTGAGAGAAGAGGGAATATTATCTATAATTCACTATCTAATACTTTAGGGGAGAATTAAATGAATGAGACTCACATGTTAAATATATGATATATTTATGTATTTAAACTTAGGTAAGAAAATTAAAATAATTATAATTATGTCCATTATTTTATTTTTAAGGTCATAAAAACATCATGCCACATCTCTTAAAATAATAATAGAAATATTATTTTTAGATGAATTATATTATTATAATATCATACCTTAATTAAATAAATATTTTTTTAAAAAATTATATTTAATTATATTTATTAGATCATTAACTTGATCCAAATTGATCCATAAATATTTTCAAATATTGAATAATAAATTATGTTTGATCAATAAAATAAGTATTATAACTTGAGAATAAATGATTATTTTATTCACTAAAATTATAAATAAATAAATATTAAATCCATTAATCTCATAAATAAATATAATATTTATTTACCCTGTGAATAAATAAGATATGAAATTAAAAAAACGAATTCTTATCTTGAATAATCTTATGATTGAATTTATGATCAATATAGCATGAATAAAAATAATTTCAAAAAATAGGAATAAATTTATTTTTAAAATTAGATTCAATTGCATCTAATGATATTCTAGATACACTTAGTGTGTGACCCTCTTGAATATTTTATTAATGGATGGATGTCCAACCCACAAACCAAGAGTGTTTTCAAAAAACACATTTCAATCCCTGTAATGAAAAGATGAGTTATTGAAATGAAAACCTCATGAAAATATTATTGTTTAATATAATACATTTATTTTCCTATATTTCATAAAAAAATGATGCATGAACATATCATCATCCTGTATTTTTAAACTATGTTTCTTTTAAAATATAAAATAAACTTTACTTTAAACATCCATAACTATGGATTTCAATTAGACACTTACATCTCAATCAAAGGGCCAAAGATATATTCATCTATAAATCAAAAAGGAAAAATCATATCTTACTATTCTATTAATGTCATATCACTTATAACATACAGAATGTATACTACATGCTGTGAGTATATATTTTCACAGTTCTCATAAATTCATCAAAGTTAACAATTCATGACATACATTAACAATGATATCGAGTATATGAACTAATACACATTATCAAAGATAATAATTTCAATGTATAATATAATATGTGAAATTATTATTAGTGGGATTTTCCTCATTATCTCCCTTTCTAGATTTCACCATGTATGAAATTCATAAGAACATGTACTAATGGTTATGGTCCCCCATAACCTAATTGTAAGATCCTAGACTTTATAAAGCTATGTACTTGTTTAAAGTTTTGTTTTAATCCATTAATTTGTTCAAAATACATGTAAACTTGGTGCATGATGAGGTTATAGGGTATTCTAGGGGCTTCAGACCCAAAAAAATATGGGAAACCGAGCCATTTAGTGCTTGTTTCACAGTTTGCACATGGTCAGTGCAAACCGTGTGAGGGGGGAATCCAAACCATGAAACCTTCGGCAAAGTCTTCTCACACATTTGGAGCATGGTTTTTCAAACAGTGTGGCTATACCTAGGTAATTATGCTGCTTAACACATATTGGGAAGAGGTCTCCACAAAGTTGTCACACAGTTTGTCATCAAACTGTGTGGCCCATTAAAAAGTATAAAATTACAAAACTTCTCCATCAGTATTTTAAGTTTCTTACCATATTTCTTCCCAATTTATTCTCTTTTCAACCCTAGTGATGAACCATTTTTACCCAAGATTCCCAAGTGTGGTTCTCCATCGATTCTAGGCCATTTGGAGCGCCGTTGGTTACAGATCAAAGCTCCAGGTAAGTCTAATGGTCCTCTTACTTCTCTTTTCTAGATTATGGCTTGTTGATCTATTATTATTCTTATGAAGCCCTAAAAAAATATTTTATAGAGGATCTTAGGTTGTGGATTCAAGGGGTTCTTGAATCAGTATCTAAGGCTATGGTTAAGTTCATGTTTATCATCATATTTTAGGTAGGTCATATACAAGTTATATTCCATAGTTTTATTATAGGTTTCTGTATGTTTGGTTGTGCATTTTCTTACTACTTGTTGTGAATTTGATTCTGTTAGTATGTTTTGGTAAAATAGTCGTAAAATAGATAAATTTAGAGCCCTAATTATCCCTATGGAATGTTTTAAGGTAACTTAGACGGATTTAGGGTCACTAATGGGGTGCGCCAACATTTCTGAACATGGAAATTGTAATGTTAAGCATAGAGTTGATTTGTGTTTAAGTAGATCCCATGATGAATATTTTGATACATTATATTTAATTATAAATTAAAATAATTGTATTTGTCTATAGATGTTGGAAATTTAATAAGGGATTTTAGTATGAGGTGAAAAATGGATTAAATGTTTTATTGTGAATGCATTGAATGACTTAATAATTTGTAATGGAAATTCATAAATGGGTTACGTCATGTGAAATGATGAATATGTTAAGTGGGTTAACATATGAGAATTAATGAATATGTTAAATGGTATAATATATGAGAATTTTTGATTATTAAAAATGGGTCAAGGTATATAAAGAGAGATCAGTTAAATGGGATTGGCTAAGTAAGTGGTAAATTTTCTAAATAGTTAAGGCTTGAAGATATTTCATGTGATGAATGAAATGTGAATTTTGAATCTTTTTTTAATGATTGTGTATGATTCGTGATATGGAATGTGTGGTAAATGGATGAATAAACATGTGCACATGGCTTGATGGGTGAGATTAAGGACTGAATCTCCTCCCATGGTTTGAGTTGGATTGATGCTCTAAACCCCACCTAGACTACATAGGTTAGGCTGCCAGATTGATGCTCTAGGCCTCTATAGATGCATTGAATAATTACATGGACTAACGATCCAAGGTATGTATGGTAAATCTGGTTTAGGATACATGAACTTATGCTCCTAGGTATGTGAAAAAATTTCTCTTGTGTGGTGTTTTCACTAATGATCTAGTGAACTTGACTTATTAATTTTTGAATCACGGATAACCATTTTAGACCATTATAAAAATAATGTAATAATTAACCATAAAAAAGGCAATGAAATGGAATTAATGATGGAAAGGGTTAATGTGAACATTGTTAACTAATGAAACATGGGTGGTATTTTTTCATCTTGACATCATTTTAAACTTTCATTCACTATCTATTAGACTAAATATTTTGTATACACCATTGGTGGTAGCCTACTATGTTGTACTCACACACTGTTTAAGCCGCTATTTGGTAACCTAGTAGGTTTTAGGGTTGTAGGTTAGGACAAGGGAAAATACCCTATTCTTGGGGAGTTGAGTCAGGCTCTAGATATTCATGGATGAGGATCCATACATAGAGTCTAGAATTATTTTTTGGATTCTTCCATTAGTCATTATTTTGGATTTTACTTCACTCATGGTACTATTATCATAACATAACATATTTATTTTTTGGTTGTGGTTTTACCCTGTTTGGAGAAATGGTTAGTAATGACTCTTTTGGTTATTGTTCATTGTTTCTATTGTTTCTTATTGTTACATACTGTAGCTTACTCTGATAAAGAGGGTATAGTCTCCTCACATGATTATTTAGACCCTTAATACCAGTTATCATCCTTTAATATATGGGGAGGCACCCTAGAGGTTATGTGGAGACCCGAATTGGGGTACTAGTTTAGTGGACTCCAGGTTGGGGATGTTACACTAATAGTCATAAATTATGTTTTTCCTATCATTATAATGTATCTATAATACATGAAAAAGTTTTAAGAATATTGGCATGAAATCTATAGGTTCTCATTGTAGAAGAGAGATTCTATAAACCGTTGATAGAATGAATAATCTAAAAAAAGTATCACATAAATAATGTATAATTAAGATTTTTATGTGATAATAATATATTTTTAATAAAAATTACATGATAATGTTTGTTCTAGGGAACATACTATAATAAGATCTTGTTACCTCAGCTACTGAGGTTAATTATAATGGAACTCAAACTTGTAACTAGGGAGTCTACCCACTTTCTCACATAAGGTCCTGAGATTAACCTAACATAAGTAAATTATTACCATAAGGTTAATGGTGAATACCCTCACACATATCCTAGTTAAAAAAAGGTTCATCACCACTTCTTAAGGATAATAATATATCCTGATCATATTAATGTGTTCTCAAACATGCAACCCCATAAAACTCCCATAAACCATAAATAACTAGTTAGAGAATCAAATAATTCTAGACCCTACCAAAATTCCAAAGGGAACCATTCATGGTTCCAAAAAATATTCAATTAAAAATGGGATTCATATACATCATAACTT
This sequence comes from Viscum album, assembly GCA_963277665.1. NCBI lineage: Eukaryota > Viridiplantae > Streptophyta > Magnoliopsida > Santalales > Viscaceae > Viscum > Viscum album. Next base: position 139,176,941 of record OY728121.1, on the reverse strand, counting down.
AACTCAACCCTCTCACTAAGAAGGGAATCAAATTTAGTAAAGAACATATCATTATGTATCGTAATGAAACCAAAAGAGAATATGAATCCATATGGAAACCATCAAAATATAAGATAGTACACAAGAAAAAAATTGCTTCAAAATAATCCACCACATATAAAAGATCAATTCGACAAAATAACTTGCTAAAAATTTGTTTTTCCTTTATTTAGAATATACATAAAATATATATTTTATAAACCATTTAAAATGAATATCATTAAATATTTAAGAACTCAAGTACCTTGTAAAAAATTAATAAAAAAATCTTCAAATATATTTAATTATAACCACATTTTAAATTTAAATATAATTTGAAACTATTTAACTTCTTTAAATCATATTTTAATGGTATAATTTTTCATTCTAGAAAACCTAGAAAAACATTAACTCATTACCTCTATAACATCTATAAATTATATTGGTGACACTTGTTATACAAGGGAACCAAAAAAAACATTTATCCCAACTATATAATCCCTTTATGACTATTAATACAAACCAAGTCCCATTCCATTTTATAGAGTCTCAAGACTACACACAACCATGATAAAAATATTAATAATGACCCAATAGTATTAAATAACTAGTAGAATAAGCCAATAATTCCATACCATAAAAATAATTTATTGAGTAAATTACAAATAACATTAATCATATATATTTACCAACCCAATATCAAACACACTATCCTCAATTCCAATGAGTACATACTAAGTCAAACACTATAAATTTATATAAGAAAATAAACCCATAAAATATTCCAAAATCAATATAAATTGAAAAAATATCACTAAGGGGAATAACAACATAGATAACTCAATTAACTTATTATAGATAACCCATTTAATTATACACATCCACCTATAAAAAATAAAAAATGTATATAACCCAAGAAACCAAGAATTTCACCTAGAATTGAAAAAATCTCAAAAAAACTCACAAAAAAACTTACTAATGTTGAAATGATCACAAATGAAATGTGTTTATCCATTATTTAACTCCTCTAACAACAATATATAAATTTAACATTGAATTTATGGATTTAACCATATATTTTGACACCCACTATGTCACACTAGTGTTCATTTTATATTATTTTAATCTAATATGGGATAAATAATTTTTTTAAGTCTTAGGCTTTGGTTTTTAAAAAATAATTATTTTTTAAAAGTTATTAGGTTGCGTATGGGTAAGAGTTACCATGAAACAACCATGAATGAGTGTATATCAATAGGAGAGTGCCAATTGGCATGGTTTTCATATGGTTTTTCCATCTATATGATGCCTAAGAGAAACTATGAGGGGAAGTTTTTACCGAGAAGTGCCTTGCACATGGTTGGCGCATGGTTTAAAAAACTGTGGTATTTTCATGATTTTTTTAATTCATGGGTGTTATTTTTTATATAATTTTAATTATTTTAATTATAAAACACTAAAAATAAACCCCTTTATCCCTCACCCCTATCAATCATGTGATATCTTCCTTACCCTTCCTCCATGGCCGGAATAACCTCTTCCAATTGGACCTCTTCCTCATGCAACCCCTCTCCCTGATAGTCTCATTCCATATCTATCCTCTCCTTCCATGATATGCCCATATACTGGCACCCTTACATGGCCGCCCTTGCATGTGACACCTCAGGTTGATCTCCTCCTCTTTGTGTGCTCATCCCCTTTCAGTTGGCTCCTCTTTCATGTTTCCCCATGTTTCTTGGGGATTCTCGGTCAAATCATTGAGGTAATGTCTCTGTTTCTATTTGTTTCATTTTCTATAAATTTCCCCTCCCCTTCTTAAGTAATGTGATTTAGGAAAGCCCTATGGGTTTTGGGTTATCTTATTCTAACATTAGTTCTTGTTTTTAGGGTTCGTATGAGTCCATTTGTGCATGTTCAGGTGTCCGTCATTAAAGGATAATCGATTCAAACCATTTCTACTTTTCCACCATCTATTTCAGGAATACGTTTCTATAGAACCCACCATTATACTAAATTTTATAAATTTATTATCTTGTTTCAAATTATATCTTGTAAATTTATAATCATTTTGTATGTTGTAGTAGGCTCAAGTCATTGTTTGATTGTATTTTTATCTTTTCATGGGCCTTGGCCACATTCCAAGTGCTTATAAAAATTCTTGTTAGGCAATTTGAAGTTATTTATATCAACTTTTAATATTTCTCTTGAATTTATAAATATATCCAGTAATTAGAAATTGGTTTGTAATTTATTTTAAATAAGGACATAGCATGGACTTGGGTCAGATGCTAAGTTCTTATTAGTTCCTTATAGGATTTGACAAATGGATTTAATTATTTAAAAAAATATTTAAATATAAATTATTTGTTTATAATTTTTTTTTGATTTATTTTAATGGGTTTCCATGTTACAAGAATGGTGGTGTTGATTTTTGAAATGAAATTGTGACTCCTTTGAGTGGTTCGGTTGTGTTTTAGTGTAAATTCTGATTTCCAATGTGTTTATGTTTGGCTTCAAAATGGTTTTGAAAAGGGATATATATATATATATATATAAGTAAAAGTATTAGTGGGGACTTGTGAATTGATGATTTAATGATTGATTTGTTTTTCCCTTGTTGAGCCCCTTTTATTTTTTATGATGTTTATATATATCCATGTGATGGATGCTTGATTCTGATTCATGATATTCTAATTAGGTGGTACTCATTATAAGGGACGTGTGGGATGAGGTAAGGATTTTATTGTAATTTTATATTTGTGATTTTCATGAGATTGCATTTGATTTGTAAGTGGCCCACCTATTTTTTTTATTCTGTGAGAAACCTTGGTATACTAAGTGGGAAGTAGTAATATTGTTCTAGGCCAGTTGTGATTTACACAGTAGATAGTCTCCTCTAGTTGTACATAACACCTGGTTAGTGGGGTGTTTACCAAGAATATTGGTTAGAGTGATTTAGTTGAAAGATATGTGACTGTTAACATGCTGGTAGTAGGTCCACTTTGCATGTCTTGAACTTCCCCATTAGTCCATATCATTTTTTCTCATGATATGTATTGTATGTTATGACTTACTTATTGTATATTCAATATGTGAGTTTATTTTTATATTATTTATGTGTTTAAAAATTGGTTCTTTTATCATGGGTAATTGAATTTATATTTTTTCCCTGTTTATGGCATTATTGATCTTTATAACTTGTGTGGCATCACCTTGTGTGGTTTTGGGGCTTTCAAATAATTTTTTTATAATGGGTTTAATGTTTTATTTCGAAAGAAAAATAGTTTGGATATTTCATCAAAAATTTAAAGAGATTATTTTTCTATGAAATGGATTATGAAAACAATATTTTCAAAGGATGATGGAAAAAGGGGAGAAATGTTTTTGATTTCATTCCTTGGTTTAAAAGTTTAATTTAAAAGTTTTAACTAACCATGTATTAATTTTTATAAAAATGGTAGTTTGAATGTGGAAATGTGGTTTAGTATTTTAAAAAATGTAAAAAACCAATTTTTATACTTTATGTTCAAACTAGAATTTTATAAAGTGATTTAACAAAGAGTTTCCACAGATTCAGTGGGTAGTGGTAGCCTACTGAGTTCTTTTGTGATCATTCTTATATTAACATTTACATTTGAAGGTTCTTCCTATCCTTTATGCTATCCCATAGGGCATTTTGGTTCTTGATTGTTGAGTGGGGAGTCATATAGTTATAAAGAGACATGTTTTATTGCAGTTTAGTTTTTATTTTAGTTTTTTTATCATATTATCCAATTAGTATTTTAATTATTTCATTGAATGGAGGGTAGTTATAGTTTCTAGTGGGTGAAGAAAATCCATTGGAGGTGGGTGTATTTTCCTTGAAGGTGAGGGTTTATAGAGTGTAATGGAGGTTTTTTGTTCTCACTACTATTTCACTTCTTTCCTAGATTTGATATTAGGTTTTTGATTCTATTTATTTTTCACTAGAAAGGATGTATGACATATGGATGGTCATTTTGGATTTATATTTTATTGTTGAAGCTTTATTTTACTATAATTATTGATATAAACCATTCTTAAGTGTGTTCTTGTTATGGATATGCACTAGTTTCCATATCATTGATCAGTAACACCCTTTGGGCCAATGGCGGGCTGGTTTGGGCGTCAATCAGAGGGATGAACCAAATTGGTTCTTTACAAATGGTATCAGAGCTTTTGGTTCTTCTAATCCATTAGATAATAAACTTTTGAAATTCACTCTATTATTTTGGGTTTTTTAATATTTAAAATTAGGTTATTGGGACTCAATAGGTAGGTGTAGGGAAAGTGTCCTGAGATGTTTCTCAACCTAAGCATCAAGTTTCCATGGACAGTTGGAATTTTTCCTTTTTTTCCTTTTTATGGTATTGTTGGATTATATTTAATGCCTATGGTTGTGGTAGTGTTTGATCCTTAATGGAAAGGATTTATTTTCCTTGGGGATCATTTTTTACATTTTGAAATGGTGTTTAAGAAGGAAGTTAAGATGCGAGGGTGGTTTGTAGGGACTGAAAAACCATGCAACAACCAAATTCTTGATTATGGATATAATTTAGGAACTATTTCATGAGTGGAATGTGTTTTTAAATCATGTGGAAAATTCAAGAACAATTATTCATCTAGATTTTTTTATATTTAGTCCACATGACCCTTAGATTTTGTAGGGTGAGTTTGGGAAATGAGATAAGTGTCATAGTTGGTCTTGTGATATAATAGAATATTTGGAGTTTTGATTATGGCTTGTGTTATAAATTTGTTATATAGTTTGTGAATATAATGTGAAATTTATTTTCTGTGTTAGAAAACTATTTTTTATAAGAAAAATATTTTCAGTTTTAAAAAATAGCCTTATGTTTTATTTATAAAATGATGATGGTTTTGTAATTTTTTAAATAGTATTATCTACATTGAAATTTGGAAAAAAAAATTATGTTTGGTTGATTTTTATAGTCATGGGCATTGTGTTTTAAAGGAAGAGTTTACTATTTTATGGGAAACTAGTTGTTTCCAAATTATTATTTTACCCTTGGTGAGTGTATTTCAAAGGGGCAAAGGATTTGAAAAATATTTCAAATGAGAAGTGTGTGTTTTATTTTGAAACCTAGAGATTTGTTTTGGTTTTAAAATAAGTGGTGTTTGTTTTGAAAATAGTTTTGGAAATATATTAAAATTTACCAAAACAAGTTAGGAATTGGATTTTGAATTTATAAAATTGTTTCCATTTTTCTTTGAAATAAATAAGGTCTAATTTTAATGGTTCCTTTGCTTTCAAAATGGGATTTTAGTAAATCAATTTTTATTTTAGTGATGCATGTTTTTTTGTTCCTTATGTGTTTTAGGGTAGTTTTTTATGATTTTAGGGACATGAATGCACAATGGTATGGGTATAAAATAGTTTTATATGGGATCCTACCCCCATAAAGGTCTATTATAAAGGTAGAGTTCTTGTTTTATGGGCCATTACTCCTTTTATTTAACACTGCTCAGGATCCAAAAGTAGTGGCATGTATTGTTTATTTAGTATCTCCCTTTGATAATTTTTGGGTGTACCTATGAATCATTGTTGATGGATCAATAAGCGAGGATAGATTTTCTTTTTTAACATCTTTTATGAGATATAATTTTATACTTTTTTTTGTTTGGTCTTGGGATTGTTCGATCTTTGATGGGTGAGTGGAAATAATTTTTGGATTTAAGCTCAGTGAGATTAGAGGAGTTTCTCTACAAGGAATCCTTAGACCAGTGTTTTCATAGGATTTTTTTTGGTTTCCAATTGTGAGTGGTGTTCCATTTTTGAATTTTCCAGATCTCTTTTCATGATGTATTTAGATTCTTCATGTGGTTTTCCATTGTGGGTGATGTTTGTTTTCTTAGACGTTAGAAGAACCTAGGGTGCATGTAAGGAAACATGGGTGTAGTTTTATTTTCATTTGGGGTTTTTATTCCACTTGGTTACATTTTTTTATCATAATTATTATGGGATGGTATTTTGATAAGTTGGATCTAGACACCCTCAAATTCCAAATGCAACTTTAGTTTAGAGCAAATTGGTTTTTTTTGTGACACATTTCCTTTGTTTTGAGCTCATTTCTTAGGTATCTTAGGTTTAGTGACCCAATTTGTTTTGTTCATTTGGTATGTTCCTTGGAGTAGTGATTTCTTATGGTTTTGTGATTATTTGTAACTATATTATAGAGTTTATAGATTCCATTGGGATATTGTAAGAACACGGTTTCTCGGTGAAATCCTTTTTTTGTGAAAAAATTTATAGTTGTTCCACCATTTTAGATAAATTATAAATGGAGGGGAGATTGATGTACGATCTCTATTTCCTTAGAGCATCTTTTTTATTAGTTTATGAACTATTTTTCTTGAAGTTTCACTTGTTTTCTTGAGGACATATGTTTTTCTTAGGAGATGATTTAAGAATTTGTCCCGTTTGACCAATACTTGGGCCTAAGACTTTTTGGGGGTATAAAGATCCATGTTGGAGAGTTTTTGATTCCCATTATGCCACTTTAGTGTTTATTTTATATTATTTTAATTTAATTTGTTCTAATTAATATTTTATAAAGTCCAGGGCTTAAGTTTTGAAAATTTTAAGAATTATGTACAAGTGCATGGGTTGTGCATGATTTGGAGTGAATGTGTGGAAACAGTGCTGGGGGTTTGTTAATATAAAAATTAAAATTATTAAGGTTGAAAAAATTGGTAGTTCTTTAAACATGGTTAGAATATAGTTTAGAAAACCATGTGTCATAACCATGATGTTTACCTCATTTTTTTAATTTGGGGGTATTATTTTAATATTTTGTATTATTTTAATTTTAAAACCCTAAAACTAAATCCCTATATCCATCATCTCTATATCACATGAAATACACATTCCCCTTGCTCTATGGAACAAACTACCTCCCCCAAGAGATACTTATCCTCATGTGACCCCTCTCCCTATCAGTCTCCTTCCACATGTAGCCTCCCACACTACAAGATCCCCCTACTACTAGCTCCCATTCCACAAACTCCCTTATACATGACACCTCGAGTTGATCCCATCATTTTAGTGCACCCCTTATATATTTCCTCACACTTTACACTTTTCCTCAGCTTTATTGGGGATTATTGGTCAAATTTTCAAGGTGAGATCTTTTATCTTCCCGGTTTTCCTTTTCAAGTGATTTTCCCCTTCCCCTCTTTTGGTGTGCGATTTGGAAAAACCCTAGGGGGTTCAGGTTGTACAATTAAAATACCAATTATTATTTCTAGGGTTTAAATGAGCCCCTTTGTTCTTTTTTAGGCATCCAAAACTGAAGTATAAGTGATTCAGACCATTTTAACTCACCCACTACTGATTTAAGGCATGTGTTTCTATAGAACCCACTTGAATTGCATATTATAAGTTGATTTTCTAGTTTAAAATTCTATATTACAAATTTATAAGAATTTTGAATTCCATAGTTGGCTCGTGTTATTGTTTGATTATGTTTTGATCTTGGCATGGGACTGAACCCTATTCCATGAACTTGTGGAAATTCCAATGTGTCCCTTAAAATTTGTTTAAATAAACTTGTAATATTTCTATTAGCTTTAGAATTTTTTTCAACAATTCCATTTTTTTGAAATATATTTAAAATATTTTTAAGTACTATATATGGACTTGGGTCACATTAGAAGTGTTTTTTAGTGCTTGATTATCTTTAAAAAAGGTATTTAAATATTTTAATAATATGTTTGAATCCATTTTGTGATTTTTGAAACTGGTTTTATTTATTTTAAAGTGTTACCCTATTCCCTAAAATGGTGGTGTTACTTTGAGAAATTGAATAGGGACTCTTTTGAGATGTTTTTATATGTTTTAGTGATGGTTGTGATTTAAATTACATTTATGGTTGGATTGTAAATCCTTTTCTAAAGGTATTTATAAATGTGTATATATATAGTGATAAGTAAAAGGCCGAGTTGGAACTTATGAAGTGATGCTTGATTGATTGATTTTTTGTGCCCTTATTGAGTCACTATTATTTGTGATGATGTTTATGTATATCCATGTGATGTTTGATTGATTTTGATTCATTATGTTTACATGACTAGGGGATATTTCAAAGGGAAGTGTGGGAGGTGGGAAGGATGTGACTGTGATTCTAGAACTTTTTGATTTGAGATTTTCATGAGATGGAATTTGATTTGTATGTGGACTCCTTTAGTTACTCTATGAGGAACTCTGGGATATAAAGTGGGATGTAGTAATATGGTGCTAGGATAGTTTATATTTATACACTAGATAGTCATCCATAGTTGTACGTAACACCTAGCTAGTGGGGTGGTAACCAAGGAGACCAGTTATAGTGATTCAGTTGACTAACTGAAAGGCGTAGTCATGGGCGCTTTCAAATGATATTCAGTTTTAGGTTACTTAGGTGCAACAGAGTGGCTGACCAAGGTCATCTCTCAAAGGAGGAAGTGAATTTAACAACTTTTTAGAGGTATTATAAAAATAAAATAAAAGAGAATAAAAACACTACCTAAAAGTATGGGGGTTAGTTATAGTTTATAAATCTAGAAGACGTTTGCTGGAAGAACATTGTATTTTTTTTGTTTTTAGTTTTAAAATGAATTTCGATTAAAATAAAACAATAAGAAAATGTTTTTTAGAAAATATTTATAATACATAATAGATATAAATCTACCTATTCAATAAATTATTTATCATTATCAATTAAATTAACATCCACTTAATTATGATCCCTTAACTTTTTAACCCCTGAACCCTATGAGAATTAACCTAACCACAAAGATAAAGGTAATTAAACCCTAGGTTATCTTCAGAACATGTAATTGCAGCACCCTGCTTTGATTTATGTTCTAAGGATATCTTATGTTCAGTGATAAATTAAGGAACAAATACATTCTGGAAATGAGGACTAATTGAGTTTATGGATTATGTTTGAACTCTACAAATTAATCCCATGTGGTTTTGGATTACCGGTTAAGGTTGTGCTCCCACAGTTCACACAATTCCTGACCTCACATGTTTTGTGTTAACTATTAAATTGCTTGACAAGTTTAATTTAAATTAAAAACTCAATTAATATATCATAATATGTGAATTATAGTAGATCATTGATTCAAAATAAATTAATGAATAAGTATAGAGGTCGATCGATTACTAAAAAGAACTACTCTTCCATGAGCGGTGTAGTCATCGTAGAAACGTTTTGCATGTGAAAAGGTTTAGAAAGGGTATAAACCAGTCTCATTTCCACTATTTATTTCCAACCCAAATATGAAGATTAATAGAATAAGAAAATTGAAAATAACAGAATAAATAGAATACAAACTAAGAGTTTATTGAAAGAAGAAAAGCATTACAACATGAAGAAGAAGAAGGAGAAGAGGAAGACTTGATGAGGGGATCCTTGCTTCAAGAGATACCCCTCTTACAATGGTTGAAGAATTGGAGTGAAACCTATTATCTTCTGACTTAAACTTCCCAATTCACGTCCCAGCACTTACAAATGATAAAAACTCCAATTTATAGAGGGGAGGGGAAGAGAGGTTACCAGTGGTTTCAAGTGTGAATGTGGAAATTCGGCCAAATATTTTAATCCAAATTGAACCACCCATGTGACCATGGAAATGCATGAATTGGATCTTCTTCCAGAAGGATAATATGTTTTTATATGGGTCCTATATCTCCTAGAAATATTTGGGCTCAATCCAAGCCCAAATGAAGGAGTTATGAATCAAATATAGAAGCTTACCCATTCTAGCGTGTCCATCCCACCTTTGACTTTGTGTCCCAATTACTCCATACAAATGCATTATTTTGATCTAGTGTCCTGAATAAAACCCATGAATTAAGGAACACAATTAAAAAATATTAATTTTAAATAATTAAAAGAAATATTTATTATTGAAATACTACAGTAATTTTGAAAGGGTAAAACTGGAATTTTCATCAAATATTCAAATGAATGATCTAATCCCAAATACTTTCTAATTGAACATATTTAACACAATATGAGGAAATTATATCATTTATTATTAATAAAATATTCAATAAAAATGTGTTTTATCAACTCCCCCACACTTGGAACTTGGACTCCTGGATAAGTAAACATCAAAAGCAAATCAAAGAAAATTTAAAACACATATCAATGAGATCCACCAGTTTCATAACAAGAAACAAAAGCTATCATGAATCATCTATAAAATATTATTTCAAGTTCTTCATTTAATATCATTCAATATATTTCCTCTTAATTTATCCTCCCATGCACACAAAAAACTTACCTAACATTCATTTTCACTCATATCATAAATGTAAATTTTTTAGCAATGTATTTCTCATCCAAACTCATAAAAGGGTCACCATAGACTTGATAAATTCCTAGATCTACACCCGATGTGATTCAAGGACATATGTTTATCATGAGGACTTTTCAGGGCTGTTCTGTGTCTTTTGGTTGGTAGGATTTAGATGTTGAAAAATTCTGAGGCTAAATGTGGAGGGCTTGGATCTTTTTGAAGTGAAATAACATTATTATAGTTTTCACTCAAGTATGGTCTCCTCCTCACTCACCAAAGTAGAAAGTCATCTCCATAAATATGAAAAATCAATGAAATTTAGCACCCTTCATTATTTCAGCAGCAAAAATTCCAATCTTCTCAAACAATATGTTTCTTGAAAGCTCTAGAAAAGGCACAACTTTCTTCCTCCATTAGAAGCTCCAGAAAGGCACATCTTCACTAATCATGAAAGATCTAGAAAAGGAAAATACTTTAATAGAATCTTTTTGTTTTTCAAAGAAATATCAACTCTTCATAATTTTTTGTTTCTCCCAAATTATCACCAAATGAGGTATCACAACACCAAGACACCTTCCCCCACACATAAGTTTAACTAGATTATGCAATTTCACTTCAAGAGCAGGTTGGATAGGGAAAATTGGCTTGTAATGTGGCAAACCTAACAGGCTATTCATGGGTTCTACAGGTTACAAGGATTAAATGCACAAGGTAGTCCAGAATAAAAATTATTATCTTGAAAAGGGATCTTTAAAACCAAAGAAATGCCTCAATATTTTAAAAAAACATGTATCTCAAACCCTCAAGTTTTGACAGGAATAAATCAAATTCTGGTTAAATCAAGCATAGTTTAGTTCTCTCAAGAAGTGAGTTGAATGAAAAGAATATGATAAAAAATGGTTTAGAAGCCTCACAGGAAAGTAATTTCAAAGATAAAGACAGTGAGATGTGGCATGTGATTCAAAAATCGGAGCACATCTCATGAAATTCCCAAAGAATTGAACTTGAAAAAAAGTCATTTTCAGCATTCATTTAAGCTTAGTTTCATGGAATAAATTGGTTTAATCATTGAAACAAGTTTTAAAAATGTAAATGATAATAATTTCAGCATAAATTTTTATTAAAAAAAAACACACAAAAAATGATAAGGAAACACATTTTTTTTGAAAACACGCAATTTTTTTAAACAAACAACAAATGAAAATCCTAAACTATAAAGGTTCCCTCCCCACACTTAAAATATTTCATTGTCTTAAATGTGAACCCATGAGATGATATGTGCACATTAAATGCATAATTTTATTTAGGACAAGTAATATAAAAGTGAAAGGGTTTGTAACAACCTGCTATTCTCAAGTGATGATGGGGTCATGCAGTTTGATGAAATCAACTGCATCGGTAGGAAGTCCCTCGATGTATTTCTTCAAAAATTGCCCATTGACTGTAAATCTCCTTCAAGTGTCCTCTTGTGTGATCTCCACTACACCATAAAGAAAAAAAATGAGACACAACATAAGGACCTAACCATCTGGAACACAACTTACAAGGCATCAACTTCAGTCATGAACTGTAGAGTAGGACTTTCTATCCAACAAGAAACTCCTTTTTTTGGATAATTTTATCATAAGCTGCTTTTGATATTTCCTTGTAGTTCCTTGAGTTATCATATGATGACATTAGAGTCTCCTCAAGCTCTTGAATTTGAAACTTCCTTTTAATTGCAGCTTGGGTCAAATCCATGTTGAATTTATTTACAGCTCAATATGGCCGATGATCGACTTCCGCTGGGAGATGACATGCTTTACCAAAAACAATCTGAAATGGGGACATACCAATGGGGGGATTGTATGCTGTCCTATAAGCCCACAACACATCATCCAAGGGATTTCTCCAATCTTTTCTATTTGGGTGCACGCTTTTCTCCAAGATTTGTTTCAACTCACAATTTGAAACCTCAGCCTGGCCATTTGTTTGGGGGTGGTATGGTGTTGACGATTTGTGTGTCACCCCTACTTTCAAAGGAGGGAAGCAAAATTCCTATTGGAAAAGTGTGTCCCTTGGTCACTGATGATGGCCTTTGGTACTCCAAACCTGCAGAAAATTTGAGCCCTGAAAAAATCCACTAAAACATGAGTATCATCAGTCCTGGTGGCCTAGGCCTCCACCCATTTACCCACATAATCGAGAGCAACAATGATATACAAGAAAAAAAATGAACAAGGAAAAGGGCCCAAAAAATCAATTTCCCAAACATCAAAAATGTCACATAATAAAATAGGTTGTTGGGGCATCTCGTGTCTCCTTGAAATGTTTTCAGTGTGTTGGAAATGAGGGCATGACTTACAAAACACATGGGAATCATGGAATAATCTAGGAGAATATAATCCAGAGCCTAATACTTCTCTAGAAGTACATTGGGGTCCAAAGTGTCCACCACAAGCAAGTGTTTGACAGAAATGAAAAACAGACTCAAACTCATGATCGGGAACACACCTCCTAATGACTTAGTCATTACACATGCGCCAGAGGTAAGGATCACCCCACACATAAAACCTAGACTCACTTTTTTATTTTTGGACTTGATAATTCTTCAAATTTACTAGGATTTTAGAGGCAACAATGTAATTAACTAAATCAACATACCAAGGATTCATACCTAAGATGGTATAGAGATGCTCATCAGGGAAAGTGTCTCGAAGTGGTACCTGGTCCAATGTTTCATCATCTAGTGTGTGAGTAAGCCTACTCATGTGGTCCGCCACCAAATTCTCTGGCCCCTTATTTTCCTTTATCTCGATTTCAAACTCTTGAAGAAGGAGCATCCAACAGATAAGTCATGGCTTTGAATCTGGATTCTTTAGGAGGTACCTCAAAGCTGCATGGTTAGAAAAAAAACTACTTTAGATACTAATAAATATGAACGAAATTTACCTAAAAAAAATATAATAGAAAGAAAATTCTTTTCTATTTTTGTGTAGTTTGATTGGGTAGAATACAATGTCCTCAATGCATATTAAATCACATGTGAACATCCCTCCACCCTCTAAGATAAGACAACTCCAACCGTGAAGTTGGATGCATCACACATAAGCTCAAATGGAAGGTCCCATCACAGGGGATGTATGATTGGTGGAGTGGTCAGAAACTTCTTTAGATCATCAAATGATACCCTGCATGAATCATCAAAATTTAAGTCAATATATTTTTGAAGCAACCGAGATAAGGGTAGAGCGATCTTACTAAAATCTCTGATGAAGCATCGATAAAATCCAGTATGTCCAAGGAATAATTGAACATCACGCACACATGTAGGATATGGCTGGGATGAAATAATGTCTACCTTAGATTTATCAACTTCAATGCCATGTTGTGAGACTATATGACCTAATACGATTCCCTTTTCGACCATGAAATGACATTTTTCAAAATTCAAGACCAGATTTTTCTCAATAAAACGATGAAACACATCACCCAAACTAGAGATAAATTCATCAAATGAGGATCCATAAACTGTAAAATCATCTATAAATACCTCTATGAAGGTCTCAATGAAATATAAGAAAATACTCACCATTCATCTCTGGAAGGTACCTGGGGCATTGTAAAGTCCAAATGGAATCCTTTGGTAAGAAAAGGTACCGAATGGGCAGGTGAATGCTGTCTTCTCCTGGTCCTCTACTGTAATGGGAACATGAAAATAGACAAAGAAACTATCCAAGAAGCAATAATGTGTCCTACCTGCAAGTCTCTCCAGAATATGGTCAATGAATGGAAGTGGGAAATGGTTCTTATGAGTGGATTGATTTAGTTTCCTGTAATCAATACACACTCTCCAACTATTTTGTACTCTCACAGGAACTAACTCATATTTTTCATTTTTTATAACAGTGAAACCAGTTTTCTTTAGTACAACCTGGACAGGGCTAACCCATTGTGAGTCAGAAATAGGGTAAATGATACCCGCCTCAGGTAATTTTTTCAACTTCTTTCTTAACAACTTCCAAAAGTGTCGGATTAAGTCTCCTTTGTGGCTGCCTAATCGGTTTAGCCCCATCCTCGAAGAGAAACCTATGCATGCAAATGGAGGGGCTAATAACTGATATGACTGCCAATGTCCAACCAATTTCCCTAATGTTATCTCTCAAAATATTCAAAAAAATTTCTTCATGTTCAAAAGAGAGATTGTTAGCAATGATAAAAGTTAATCTATCACCACTCAGCAAGTATGCATATTTAAGATATGGGGGCAATGGATTGAGCTCCAATGTAGGAGGGTGATGTATGGATGTAGAAATTAATGTAACAGACATATCTGCACAATGAACATCAGTATAAAAATAAAAATAATCAAAATTAGAAAATAATTCATCAAATCAATCAGCATAATCAACAGCCATGTCATAATCAGAGTTTATATGATCAAAATTTGAATCCACATCAAAATCAAATCCAATAGAGGTTTTTATATCAGAAACAGGTGTGGAATTACTCTTATAAATCAAACTAGAACCAATACTCATAATCTCCCTAAGCATAGGACAATAAAAATCCATGGAGTTTTTACTTGGTGGTTCAAAATGGGAGATAAAAAAAAGCAGAATGGTCCTCAGAGGGGTACTTCATGGAGTCCATAACATTAAAAATTACAACTTCATCTCCAAACTCCATGGAAAGTGTACCCTGATGAACATTTATGATAGTTTTTACAGTTTTTAGGAAGGTTCTACCTAAGATAATTGGATCAAGAGAACTTACCTAATCATCCTCCATTTTGAGCACATAGAAGTCTGCTAGAAAGATCATGTCTCTTACCCGGACAAGTACATCCTCAAGGAATCCCACTGGATATGCCGTAGCTCTATTCTCCAATTTCACCACTACTCTCATCTTCTTCAACTCACCAAACTGTAAAGAAGAGAATACCGAGTGAGGCATCACATTTATTGAAGCTCCTAAATCCCAAGGAGCATAAGAGAAGAGAAACTCCCCTATGATACATGGGATGGTGAATGTCTTGGGATCCTTGAAATTTGTTGGCATTGCTAGAATTGGTGTATTGAGTGCTAAGACATTCCTTCCAAGGTTGATCCTCTCATTTCCCTAGAGTCCTCTTCGATTGGTGGAGAGTTCTTTTAAGAATTTGGCATTCCTTGCGATTTGTTTGATGGATTCAAGTAGAGAGATGTTGATCTCAACAAGCTTGAATGTGTACAAAACATCCTTTTTCATCACCTCTTCCACCATCTTCTTGGTTTGAAAAACCCTATTTGGAAATGGAAGTGGTTTAGGAGGAACATCATCAATCTTTTTCTTACCTTTATCTTTCTCCATGGGTTTCTCATTAGTTGGAATGGAATGGGGCTTCTCTGGAGTTGAGGTGAATCCCGGTGGAATGATAGGTGGAGAAGCATCAGTTGTTTGATTCCTGCTTCTCAATGTAAAGGCACTGACATTACCCTTTGGATTGGGAGTAGGTGGGGAAGAAAGATTTCTAGAATTATTACTTACCAGTTCATGGAGGGCAGTGGCAATCTGGCACATTTGAGTCTTCAACTCCCTTAACTCCGAACCTTGACTCTTCAACTCATTCCATTGATTAAGAACAATTTTTTCAAAATATCATCAGTGTTAGAGTCTACCTTGTGTTGTAGATTCCCTTATTTCCGACTTGTTGATGTTTGAGCTTCGAATCTCCTTTGGGGTAGTTGGAAACCTTGTTGGTAAGGTGGAGGCTGTTGGAAGTTTGGTTGAAAAGGGTGCCTTTGTTGTTTCCCAGATCCATACATCATGTCTGATGGATCCTTCCACCCTTGGTTGAATTTTGGTGAAAAAGAGTCAGACTTATTTTTGGGATGTGGTTGTTGTTGTTGTTGTTGATATGGTCTCTTAGGTAATAGTACTGCACAATCTTCTGTTTCTTGTAGTTGGGGGAAACAGTCAGTTGGGTGGCTTGTCTCAGTGAAAATGCCACAAGGCCTTGAAGGAGTTGGTTGTGATTTCTTCTGAGCCAAATCAATCTGCCTCACCATAGTGGTCAATTCTTCCAGCTTGGTATCAATCAAATGACTTTTAAGAGAAATTGGACTTACCATATGTACTCCCCTGACATGTGCTCTACCTCTATTGCCAAATTGTTGGGAGTTTTGGGCCATCTTGTCGATCAATGCATGTGAGGCTACTAGTTTCTTGTCCACCAATGCACCTCATACTTTGGCATCCACCACGCTCCTCTCCATAGGTGTGAGTCCTTCATATAAGCACTTAATGAGGAGTTTCTCACTAATTTGGTGATGTGGATAGATTGCACACAACTTCTTGAATCACTCCCAGTAATCATACATTGACTCCCCTTGTGATTGATTGATTAATTAGATCTCCTTACGAATGGAAGTGGTCCTCAATGATGGAAAAAATATCTACAAGAAAAGATGTTTCAAATCTTTCAAACATGTTACATCTTCAGTTTGTAAATAGTACATCCAATCCTTTGCAGCTCTATCAAGTGAAAATAGGAATGATATTAATTTGATTCAGAGACATTTCTAGGTTTTAGGGTTAAGCAAACCACATTAAATTCTTTCAAATGTTTATTGGGATCCTCACTAGGGAGTCCATGAAACTTTGAATGTAAGTGAGTTAACCCAGATTTAGTTCAAAGTCCGATTCGAGATTTGGGTATGCAATACAATTTGGTTGATAATTAATATCAGGTGCAGCCAATTCTCAAATGGTTCTATTTAGCTCATTGTTATTGTTTCCAGCCACTGGTTCTTCTTTTATGTGTGAATTTGAATTGCTTCCAATTTCAATGTTTCCAGAAGAGAGGAATTCACCAACTGGTTGAATATTGAAACTTCTTGTAGAACGAGACTGTTTGATTCGAGCTCTAAGGCTATGTTCAATCTTAGGGTCAAGATCTAAGAGATCCTCGGTATTAGTTCATGTCATAAATCAAAACAAAAATTAAAATAGGAAAAGTGGACCATAAGAAAAATGAGATGTTTGAGGTGATTGTCCAAAAAGAAAAGAAGAGGATGAAAAAAAATGAAAACTTGAGAAAGGGGATAGTTGAAAGAGAGAGGTGAAGAAAATAATAAAATGAAAAATAAAAGAAATAAATCTAAATGGTTGAATAAATTACTTGCCTCACTGGCAACGAAACCAATTTTAAAGGTGTAATCGTGGGCGCTTTCAAATGATATTCAGTTTTAGGTTACTTAGGTGCAGCAGAGTGGTTGACCAAGGTCATCTCTCAAAGGAGGAAGTGAATTTAACAAATTTTAAGAGGTATTATAAAAATAAAATAAAAAGAGAACAAAAACAATACTTGAAAGGATGGGGTTGGTTATAGATTATAAATCTAGAAGAAGTTTGTTGGAAGAAGATTATATTTTTTTTGTTTTTAGTTTTAAAAAGAATTTCGATTAAAATGACACAACAAGAAAATGTTTTTTAGACAATATTTAAAAGACGTAATCGATGTAACTCTACCTCTTAAAAAAATTATTTATCATTATCATTTAAATTAACATCCAGTTAATTATTATCCCTTAACTTGTTAACCCCTAACCCTATGAGAATTAAACTTACCACAAAGATGAAGTAAATTAAACCCTAGGTTATCTTCGGAACTTGTAATTGCAACAACCTACTTTGATTGATGTTATAAGGATAGATTATGGTCAGTGGTAAATTAAGGAACATATCCATTCTGTAAATGAGGACTAATTGAGTTTAGGGATTATGTTTGAACTCTACAAATTAATCCCATGTGGTTTTGAATTACTGGTTAAGGTTACGCTCTCACAGTTCACACAATACCCAACCTCGCGTGTTTTGTGTTAACTATTAAATTTATTGATTAGGTTCATTTAAATTAAAAACTCAATTAATAGATCATAATATGTAAATTACAGTATCTCATTGATTCAAAATAAATTAATAAATAAGGATAGAGTACAATCTATTACAAAAAAGAACTACTCTTCCATGGGCGGTGTAGTCATCATAGAAACGTTTTGCATGTGAAAAGGTTTAGAAAGGGTATAACCCAATATCATTTCCAATATTTATTTCCAAACCAAATAGGAATATTAAGAGAATAATAAAATTGAAAATAACATAATAAATGGAAGACAAACTAAGAGTTTATTGAATGAAGAAAAACATTACAACATGAAGAAGAAGAAGGAGAAGAGGAAGGCTTGATGAGGGGATCCTTGCTTCAAGAGCTACCCCTATTAAAATGGTTGAATAATTAGAGTGAAACGTGTTATCTTCTGACTAAATCATCCTAATTCACGTCCCAACCCTTAAAAATGATAAAAAATCCAATTTATATTGGGGAGGGGAGGAGAGGTTATAAGTGGTTTCAAGTGTGAATGTGGAAATTCGGTCAAGTATTTTAATCCAACTTGCACCGCCCATGTGACCACCGAAACGCGTGAATCATCTATTCTTATAGAAGGATCATATGTGAGGATATGGATACACTATCTCATCTAAAACGTTGTTCTCAATAAAATCCCAAATGAAGGAGTTATAGCCCAAATACAGAAGCTTATCCATTCTGGCATGTCTAGCCCACCTTTGAATTTGAGTCCCAATTACTCCATCCAAATGCATTATTTTGATCTAGTGTAATGAAAACAAGTTATATCCAATGAAGTAAGGAAAATAGTTACAAAATATTAAGTTCAAATAATTCAATTAAAAATATTTATGATCGTAATACTACAATGATTTTGAAAGGGTAAAACTGGAATTGTCATCAAATATTCAAATGAATGATCTAATCCCAAATACATTCTAATTGAACATATTTAACACAATTTGAGGAAATTATATCATTTATTATTAATAAAATATTCAGTAAAAATGTGTTTTATCAACTCCCGCACACTTGGCACTTTGACTCTTGGACAAGTAAACATTAAAAGAAAATCAAAGAAAATTTAAAACACATATCAATGAGATCAACCAATTTCATACCAAGAAACAAAAGATATCATGCCACATCTATAAACTATTATTTCAAGTTCTTCATTTAATATAATTCAATATATTTCCTCTTGATTTATCCTCCCATGCACACAAAACACTTACCAAACATTCATTTTCACTCATAGCAAAAATGTCAATTTTTTACCAATGTCTTTCTCATCCAAACTCATACAAGGGTCACCATAGGCTTGATAAATTCCAAAATCTCCACCCTATGTGAGTCAAGGACATATTTTTATCATGAGGACTTTTCATGGTTGTTCTGTGGCTTTCAGTTGGTTGGATTTAGATGTTGAAAAATTCTCAGGCCGAATGAGGAGGGCTTGGCTCTTTTTGAAGTGAAATAACATTATTCTGGTTTTTACTCAAGTATGGTCTCCTCCTCAGTCACCAGAGTAGCAAGTCATATCCATCAGTTTGAAAAATCAATGAAATTTATCACCCTTCATTATTTCAGTAGCAAAAATTCCAATCTTCTCAAACAATATTTTTCTTGAATGCTCCAGAAAAGGCACAACTTTCTTCCTCCATTAGAAGCTCCAGAAAGGCACAACTTTACTAATCATGAAAGCTCCATAAAAGGCACAACTTTTAATAGAATGTTTTTGTTTTTCAAAGAAAGATCATCTCTTCATCATTTTATGTTTCTCCCAAAGTATCACCAATTGAGGTATCACAACACCAAGACACCTTCCCCCCACACTTAAGTTTAACTAGATTATGCAATTTCACTTCAAGAGCATGTTGGATAGGGAAAATTGGCTTGTAATGTGGCAAAACTAATAGGCTGTTCATGGGTTATACGGGTTACAAGGATTAAATGTACAAGGTAGGCCAGAATAAAAAGGATTATCTTGAAAAGGTAGCTTTAAAACCAAATAAATTCCTCAATCATTTAAAAACACATGTATCTCAAACCCTCATGTTTTGACATGAATAAATCAAATTCTGTTTAAATCAAGAATAGTTTGGTTCTCTCAAGAAGTGAGGTGAATGAAAAGAATATGATAAAAAATGGTGCAGAAGCCTCACAAGAAAGTAATTTCAAAGTTAAAGACAGTGAGATGTGGCATGGGATTCCAAAATCAGATCACTTGTCATGAAATTCCCAAAGAATTGAACTTGAAACAAAGTCATTTTTAGCATTCATTTAATCTCAGTTTCATGGAATAAATTGGGTTACTTATTGACACAAGTTTAAAAAATGTCAATGATAATCATTTTAGCATAATGTTTTTTAAAAACACAAAAAATGATAAAGAAAAACACAAATTTTTTGAAAACATGCAATTTTTTTAAACAAACAACAAATGAAAATCCTAAACGATAAAGGTTCCCTCCCCCACACTTAAAATATTGCATTGTACTCAATGTGAACCCATGAGATTATATGTGAAAATTAAATGCATAATTTTGTTTATGAAAAGTAATATAAAAGTGAAAGGGTTATAAACAACATGATATTCTCAAGTGATGATGGGGTCATGCAGTTTGATGAAATCAACTGCATCGGTAGGAAGTCCCTCGATGTATTTATTCAAACATTTCCCATTGAATATAAATCCACTTCTAGTGTCCTCTTGTGTGATCTCCACTGCACCATAAGGAAAAACATTAGACAAAACATAAGGACCTAACCATATGGAATGATACTTACTAGGCATCAACTTCAATCGTGAACTGTAGAGTAGGACTTTCTCTCCAACAAGGAACTCCCTTTTCTGGATCATTTTATCATGAACTTCTTTTGATCTTTCCTTGTTGAGACTTGAGTTATCATATGATGATATTCAAATCTCCTCAAACTCTAAAATTTGAAACTTCCTTTGAATTCCATCTTGGGCCAAATCCATGTTGATTTTCTTTATAGCCCAATATGCCCGATGATCGACTTCCACTGGGAGATGACATGCTTTCCCAAAAACAATCTGAAATGGGGAAATACCAATGGGGGTCTTATATACTATCATATAATCCCACAACGCATCATCCAAGCACTTGCTCCAATCCTTCTTATTGGGCTGCACAGTTTTCTCCAAGATTTGTTTCAACTCACGATTTGAAACATCAGCTTGGCCATTTGTTTGGGGGTGGTATGGTGTTTATGTTTTGTGTGTCGCCCTACTTTCTAAGTAGGGAAGCAAAATTACTATTGAAAAAGTGTGTCCCTTGGTCACTGATGATGGACTTTGGTACTCCAAACCTGTAGAAAATTTGAGCCTTGACAAAATCCTCTACAACATGAGAATTGTCAGTCCTGGCGGCCTGGGCCTCCACCCATTTACCCACATAATCGACAAAAACAAGGATATAAAAGAAAAAAAATGAACTAGGAAAAGGGCCCATAAAATCAATCCCCCAAACATCAAAAATCTCACAGAATAAATTGGGTTGTTGGGGCATATCGTGTCTCCTTGAAATGTTTCTAGTGTGTTGGCAATGAGGGAATGACTTACATAACACATGGGAACCATGGAATAAGCTAGGAAAATATAATCCAGAGTCTAAGACTTTTATAGCAGTACTTTGGGTTCCAAAGTTTCCACCATAACCAAGTGTATGACAGAAATGCAAAACAAACTCAAACTCATGATCGAGAGCACCCCTCCTAATGACTTGGTCACTACACATGTGCCTAAGGTAATTATCACCCCACACATAAAACCTAGACTCACTTTTTAATTTTTGGACTTTATGCTTCTTCAAATTTACTGGGATTTCAGAGGCAACAATGTATCTAACTAAATCAGCATACCAAGGATGCGTACCTGAGTTGGTATAGATATGCTCGTCGGGGAAAGTTTATCGAAGTGGTACCTCTTCAAAGGTTTCATCCTCTAGTGTGTGAGTAAGCCTACTCATGTGGTCCGCAACCAAATTCTTTGACCCCTTCTTTTCCTTTATCTCGATGTAAAACTCTTGAATAAGGAGCATCAAACGGATAAGTCATGGCTTTGCATCGGGATTCTTTAGGAGGTACCTCAAAGCTACATGGTCAGAAATAACAACTACTTTATATCCCAATAAATTTGAATGAAATATATATAAAGCAAATAGAATATCAAGAAAATAATTTTCTGTTTTGTTGTAGTTTTATTGGGCAGAATACAATGTCTTCGATGCATATGAATTCACATGTGAATGTCCATCCACCCTCTGAGATAAGATAGCTCCAACTACGGTGTTGGACGCATCACACATAAGCTCAAATGGAAGGTCCCATCATGGGGGATGTATGATCGGTGGAGTGGTTAGATACTTCTTTATCTCAACAAATTATACCCTGCATGAATCGTCAAAATTGAAGTCAATATCTTTTTGAAGCAATCGAGATAAGGGTAGTGAAATCTTACTAAAATCTCTGATGAAGCATCGATAAAATCCAGAATGTCTAAGGAATGATCGAACATCACGCACACATGTAGGATATGTCAGGGATGAAGACTATATGACCTAAGAAAATTTCCTTTTCGACCATGAAATGACATTTTTAAAAATTCAAGACCATATTTTCCTCAACACAAAAATGAAACACATCACCCAAACTAGAGAGACATTCATCAAATGAGGATCTATAAACTGTAAAATCATCCATAAATAACTCCATGCAGGTCTCAATGAAATCTGAGAAAATACTCACCATGCATCTCTAGAAGGTACCTAGGGCATTGCAAAGTCCAAATGGCATCCTTTGGTAAGCAAAGGTATCAAATGGGCTGGTGAATGTCATCTTCTCTTGGTCCTCTGCTATAATGGGAACCTGAAAATAGCCAGAGAAACCATAAAAGAAGCAATAATGTGTCCTAACTGCAAGTATCTCAAGCATATAGTCAATGAATGGAAGTGGGAAACGGTTATTTCTAGTGGATTGATTTAGTTTCCTATAATCAATACACACTCTCCAACTGTTTTGTACTCTCATAGGAACTAACTAATCATTTTTAATTTTTATAACTGTGAAACCAGTTTTCTTTGGTATAACCTGGACAGGGCTAACCCATTGTGAGTCATAAATAGGGTAAATGATACCCGCCTCAAGTAATTTTTTCAACTTATTTCTTAACAACTTCCAAAAGTGTTGGATTAAGTCTCCTTTGTGGCTGCCTAATCGGTTTAGCCCCATCCTCCCAGAGAATCCTATGCATGAAAATGGAGGGGCTAATACCTAATATGTCTACCAATGTCCAACCAATTTCCCTAATGTTATCTCTCAAAATATTCAAAAGTTTTTCTTCATGTTCAAAAGAGAGATTGTTAGCAATGATAACAGGTAATCTATCACCACTCAGCAAGTATGCATATTTAAGATTTGGGGGCAATGGATTGAGTTCCAATGTAGGGGGTATTGTATGGATGGAGAAATTGATGTAACAGACATATCTTCACAATGAACATCAGTATCAGAAAAAAAATCATCAAAATTAGAAAATAATTCATCAAATCCATCAGCATACTCAAAAACCATGTCATAATCATAGTTTATATGATCAAAATTTGAATCCACATCCAAATCAAATCCAACAGTGGGTTGTCCATCAAAAACAGGTGTGGAAGTACTCTTAGACATCAAACTAGAACCAATACTCATAATCTCCCTAAGCATAGGACAATAAAAATCTATGGAGTTTTTACTTGGTGGTTCAAAATGGGTGACAACAAAAACAGAATGGTCCTCATAGGGTTACTTCATGGAGTCCATAACATTAAAAATTACAACTTCATCTAAAAACTCCATGGAAAGTGTACCCTCATGAACATTTATGATAGTTTTTACAGTTTTGATTAAGGGTCTACCTAAGATAATGGGGGAACAAGAACTTACCTGATCATCCTCAAATTTGAGCACATAGAAGTATGCTGGAAAGATCATTTCTCTTACCTGGACAAGTACATCCTCAAGGACTCCCGCTGGATATACCATAGATCTATTATCCAATTACACCACTAATCTCATCATCTTCAACTCACAAACCTGTAAAGAAGAGAATATTGAGTGAGGAATCACATTTATTGAAGCTCCTAAATCAAAAAGATCATCAGATAAGTGCAACTCCCCTATGGTACATGGGATGGTGAATGTCCCGGGATCCTTGTACTTTGTTGGCATTGCTAGAGTTGGTGTAATGAGTGCTAAGAGATTCCTTCCAAGTTTGATCCTATCATTTCCTTTGAGCCCTCTTCGATTGTTTCATATTTCTTTTAAGAATTTTTCATAACTTGGGATTTTTTTGATGGCTTCAAGTAGAGAGATGTTGATCTCAATACGCTTGAATGTGTCAAAAATGTCTTTTTTCATTTCCTCTTCATACATCTTCTTGGTTTGACCAACCCTATTTGGAAAGGGAAGAGATTTAGGAGTAACATCATCAATATTTTTCTTACCTTTATCTTTATCCTTGGGTTTCTCATCAGCTGGTATGGAATGGGGATTCTCTGGAGTTGTGGTGAATCCCAGTGGAATGATAGGTGGAGAAGCATCAGTTGTTTGCTTCCTGATTCTCAATGTAACGGCACTGACATTCCCCTTTGGATTGGGAGTAGGTTGGGAAGGAAGATTTCTAGAATTCTTACTTACCAGTTCATGGAGGGTAGTGTCAATCTGAATCATTTGAGTCTTCAACTCCCTCAACTCCGAACCATGACTCTTCAACTCATTCTATTGATTAAGAAAAATTTGTTTCAGAAGATCATCGGTGTTAGAGTCTACCTTGTGTTGTATATTCCCTTGTTTCTGACTTGTTGATGTTTGAGCTTCGAATCTCCTTTGGGGTTGTTGGAAACCTTGTTGGTAAGGGGGAGGCTGCAGGAAGTTTGGTTGAAAAGGGGGCCTTTGTTGTTGCCCAGATCCATACCTCATGTCTGATTGATCCTTCCACCCTTGGTTGAATGTTGGTGCAAAGGAGTCATACTTCTTTTGGGGATGTGGTTGTTGTTGTTGCTGATATGGTCTCCCAGAGAATACTTCTGCACAATCTTCTGTTTCTTGTAGCTGGGGGCAACAGTCAGTTGGGTGGCTTGTCCCAGTGCAAATCCCACGAGGCCTTGAAGGAGTGGGTTGGGATGTCTTTTGAGCCAAAGAAATATTCCTCACCATAGTTGTCAATTCATCCAACTTGGTATCGATCAAATGACTTTCAAGAGAAGTGGGACTTACTTGAATGGTTCTATTTATCTCATTTTTATTATTTCTGGACATTGGTTCTTCTTTTATATTTGAATTTGAATTTCTTCTAATTTCAATGTTTCCAAAAGAGAGGAATTCACCAGCTGGTTGAATATTGAAACTTCCTGTAGACTGAGACTGTCTAATTCGAGCTCGAAGGCTACGTTAAATATCAGGGTCAATATCTAAGAGATCTTTGGGATTAGTTGGTGTCATAATAAAAAAAATGAAAATAGGAAAAGTTGACCATAAGAAAAATGAGATGTTTGAGTTGATGGTCCAAAAAGAAAAGAAGAGGATGAAAAAAAATGAAATCTTGAGAAAGGGGAAAGATGAAAGAGAGAGGTGAAGAAAATAATAAAATGAAAAAAAAGAAATACCTCTAAATGACTGAATAAATTACTTGCCTCCCCGGAAATGGTTCCAATTTGAAAGGTCGTGTATAAGGCCCCATCCTTAAACCTTACATAATCTTGAGTTATTACAAGATTACACATTGAGGATCTTTTCAGGTTTAGAGTTTTAGAGAATTAGATCATGAAACTTTCATTACATTACACATTTAAACAAAGTGGTTACATAAAAGACAATATTCATTCATTTAAAATAAAACATGGATTCTTTCTTGACACATCCTTGACACTACCATCACATCATGTACCTTTCCCTTGACCTGTGAAAAACATTTCAAAAACATGGGATTAGAATAAAAAGCTCAGTAAGGGTTATAAAAATATGGAAAGGAAACATGAGTTCATATATATATAAGAATGAAATCATACTTTACCCATAAAACATAGGCACTTTAACATACCTCATCAAATCATGAATAAATCATAGAAATCATAAGACATAAAAGGTAACTTGAGGCATTCATAACATTCTTACATAGGGAGTAACCCTCTTGGTTATGTTTGGAATACCCACCACAGTATATTCCCTAAATCTCTTCAGAGAAACCGTAACATTTCACTCCTTCGCGTTACCCAATGCATTGGAGAGCTATATCGGGCTCACCCTCCCTTAGTTTATCACGGAACCACCGTCTTCATAATAATGCCCAAGAACCTCAACATAATCGTATCACATAAAACATGCATAAAGGAAACATAACATTTCCACCTTTCAATCACAAGATATCAACACAACACATTGATATAAAAACATTATGGAAATCATTTTCAATACCAAAATAAAAGAAAAGTAAGACATGGTATTTATTCTTCTTTATAAAAAAGGTATGGCTTGTAGAGGAAGCCGAAACTCAAATAATGGTCACAGCGGCGGAGAATTCGTTGTTGCCGCATACATATGACAAAAACATTCCCTTTTTTCGTTTAGTAAAAACTTCGTATAAAAAAGATTCCTTCTGAATAAACGTAAAAGTCAAAGGGGTTTATACACCGTATAAAAAAAGGTTGTGTATAAAACAAAATATGCCTCAATGAAAGGAGATTGATATGAAGTCCCTTACAAAGACGGTATCCTTGGTTTAAGGATAAATCAATTACATAATTATGTGTGACAAATGAATACACCAAATATAAGTGGATATTAAGTGTAAAATAATCAAAGGTCATTCACACATATTCAAAGGATGACATATTCAATAACTACATGTCGAACCCAATGAAATCAAAATTGGGTTAAGAAGTTCCCTTGACAGCCTAACGGCGTCAAATCAAAAAAAGGGTATCTCATCACTTGGACATAAAATTTACATCAATAAGGATATATGAGAACATATCCCAACATAACAATATGTAAATTAAAATACCCAACAAAAGAAGTCTTTTAAAAAGAGGAGGGTGAAAGGTTCCCTTACCGACATGGGTATCTTTCGAAACATACGCCCCGTGAAAGAAGGACAACACAACATTGATGTAAATACTCATAAATGAAAGAATATTACACAATGACTAAAATAATGGTCAGTACATACACCACTCAAAGGAAATTGTGGAAAATGTAGCATAAATCTCACATGAATAAAAGTGAGATGAAAAATCCCTTATGAAAACTCGGCAGCCTAACGGCGCCAGTTAAAACTTCCAAAAATGGATTGATGAGATCAAATAGGGTATCTCATCACATTAAAATAAAATTTACAGAAATAGGAATATAAAAGATCATCCCCCATCATAATAAAATGAGCTTAAAAGAAGTGACATAAAGGAGAGTACTTAAAAAGAAAGATAGAGGTTAGATCTCTTATGAAAATTTGGCAGCCTAACGGCGCCACTCAAAACTTCCAAAATGGCTTGATGAGAGAGAATAGGGTCTCTCATCACATGAACATAAAAATTACTGTAAGATTAATATAAAAGAACATCCCAATAACAAGAAATATGAGCTTTAAAAGGAATGACATTATAGAGTGTACTTAAAAAGAAAGAGTGGAGTAGGATCCCTTACCTCAAGTCCAACTTGTCTTGTTCGTTTCTTTATATTCCTGAATAATAAACATTGGTCAATTAATAATTTCCTAAGTACCTCCTTTATATATTATTATTCAGTTCATATCACATATTATAATGTTATAATAATTCTTTAATAATGTTAGTTCATATCAGACGTTTTTGCCGATGTTTGGTACATGAGTTAAAAATGAACTTGTTTGAAACAAGATTTCCCTTGTAGTTATATGTAAATAATTTCCAGAATAGTATTAATGATTAAAATATCATATATATCCAGTAAATATTCATTTTATACTATTACATATCATTTGGAGATAAAAAACGAAAATCATCGTTCATGGAGACGGTAGGCCGTACGTACGCATGAACGCTACTTTCATTTTTTGTCATATTAATGGAATTAAAACAAAATGAGAGAGATATATATATGTTATAATTTCAGAATGATATCCATAATTTATATGTAATATATTACAAATATATATCTATTATATATATGTACTTATAATATTACATAACATTTTGAGATAAGAAATGAAATGTACTGTTCATGGAGACGGTAAGCCGTATGTACGCATGAACACTACTTCCATTTCTATTTCATATTTAATGGAATTAAAACATAATGATACATAATAGTATTTTAATTCCAATATGGTATCATATATAATATCATTAAATATATCCTTTATAGGTACCACATATGGTATTAACGAATCAAATCACTTTGAGGGGGCGGTAGTCCGCACTTCCTTAAATGAAGATATCGCGTTTACCCATAATGGAAACCGTAAAGGTATGCCATAAATGAAAAATACAGAAGATTAAGTAAAACATAAACATATTAGATATCATATATAAATATACTGTCATCTTAATGGCCACCTTTGAAGGTGTTAGAAGAATGTTGAACAATCATCGTTTCGGGAGGCAGAAATTCGCCATCCACGGAAACAGTATGTTCTTTAACCATTAGATGTAGGTGTGTGTTAGTGTAGCTAGAATATTCCTTATAACAACATCCAAGTATATTTAAGATACTGTAGTTGTTACAAAATAAATGATTAAAAAAAATTTAGGGGGCTGGAGAGGCAAAATAAAACAAAAGGACTCAAGTGAAGACATTACCTTAAAATCGGGTAACTCCCTTCGGTTTGAGATCAAAGGATTCATTGGGAAGACTTATGCCCAATGTGAGGACTCAAGGATTAATAGAGGGAAGTGGAGAGAAAAAATGGGCAGGGTTTGGCCGAGCCAAAGGCTTTGGGTGTGTGGGTAAGGAGGTAGAGGTGGGGGCCTTTTATAAGAGGAGAGGAGGGGCACTTTTGTAAAGTTACAAAATGTTACTTTATTTTCAAAAGAGTTTCGGATTTTAAAGGTCCCAAATTTATGTATTTAGAGGATAATGTGATAAGGGTTCTAAATCCACTCATCCAATAGGTTTTGGACATGTTTGGGTCTTATATATTACATTATCTTTCCATTTTATTTAAATCATTAAATAATGAGGTCATCGCTGCATCATTATGATGTCATAAATAATTTAATTTATTCAATGTCTAAAAATTATAAAAAAAATAATATGTTGTAGGAAATCATTTTATATTTCCAATGACTATTTATAGTAAAAAATATTACTTTTATAACCCCATGTAAAAATTGGTTTAGTAAAACATCTCATGTTTGTGTCATTTTTACTTTAACATTAAATAAAAAGATATTTATGTCATTTTCCAACCAAAGTGGCTCCATGGGGTACCCAAATTGACCCATGGATTTTCTTGGTCGGAAATGACACATCCAATGAGGGTAGGACACGTGTCTAGGTCATTTCATTTTATTAAAACATTATTCTTACCATAAACTATACTAATTACCTCTAATCGCGATTAAAAACTTAATAAGTTACTATTCACCAAAAAATTATTTATATCCCATTGAACCACATTTTAATTCTTAATGACAACCATGTATGTCGGATTTTTTGAAATTCAAAACACAAAGATGGAAAAATTTCATTTAAACGGAAAAATCAGTTTTTATAAGTACCACTTAGTGGTTTCATGATTCATCAAAAATTGAAGTTTTTCAGAAAAAATCCCAAAAATTCAACCTAATCGATATTTGATATTCCTAATTCAAAAATGAAGTCTATTTTACAAAATTCAAAACATATAAGTCACATTAATTAATTTAATAATTAATTCCCGCTGTCAGAGCAAATAGCGCGTTTTTATGAAACAATAAGTATCAAAAGATTGACACTAGTTTAAGTCTGATTTCAAAGTGAAATTAATTTCAATGAACACTATTGGATTTTATGGTAAAAATATATTCTAATTTCACTTTAAAACCAATTCAAAAGATAATCTAATCATATAAATAAATTATATTAGAAAGAGGTTTTGAATTAAAATACACCATTTTACACTATTCATTAAAAATGAACTTTATCGGAAAGATACCAAAAATTTACACAAAGAAAATTTTGATGTCCCGATTCTTAAGAAGAGTTTTATTTGGTCCAATAGAATGTATAAGAGTGAAAAAAACTATATTTAATGACGGTTCTCCATCAAAAGGCGATAAGTGAACCTTTAGTGAAAACTAGGGCATATACGCCTAAAATTGAATTCTTTCCGTATTTTAAGCCTTTATCTTTTATTGGATAAATGTAAAAACATTTAAAAACATATATAATCATATTTTCATTATTTTTATCCATTCCCACCAATACAACGGCTATATGTTAACTACCATTTAAAATAATATTATTTTATTATTAGATTGCAATGTAAGATTCCCAAAAAACTCGTTGTTGCGTGTTGGGTACGCCATCGAGCATAGCGTCCCCTTTAAAGTCATATTAATATTTTATTCACAAATATGGATAAATATGAAAATGTCATATTCTTTATTTAACTGGGGTGTTACATCCTTCCCCCCTTTTGGGAATTGCGTCCTTGCAATTTTTAAAATTGAGCTTGGAAACATCCTTGAAAGTCTCACATCAGAACAAGAGTCGGTAAAACAATCACTTTAAAATAAAGGAAGATAAGTACAGAGGTCACCCGAGTTAACCCATACTAGGATTCCATGTAGAAAAACATGGACATGGAAGAAAAAGAAAAGGGTCATGTTCTTGAGGGAGAGTGATAGTAAACATGTCTAGGAGAAAGTTAACCATAAGAAAATCACAAACTTGTGATGGGTTAAACGGTATTCGATTCCCCAGTAGGAAAAGTTAACAGACAACATTTTTGTTTTAAGTTACTTTTCATTGAGGAATTTATTTTTAAGCTTAACTAAATCATAATGAAACATACTTACTTGTCATGTAGACTTTCAACATTTATTAGATTCCTTAATCAAACTCATATTTTCTCCAAAAGATGAGTATTTAGGAAGAATTGTTTGCATTAAGAGTACTATAATAAACTTTTAGAGAATCTCCTAAACCACCAAAGAGAACTATATACTTACCATGTCTTTAGACTCTAACCAAAAACAAAACCAAAAAGGTTAGTACAAGATCAGATAATCCAGAAAAGGATAACCCTTTATAAAAAGAAAATCTATTCTTAATCTCCAAAATTTTCTCAACAAAACCCAAAGTTCAATGAGGACCATCCGATAAACAATTTTTCCATAAAATTCTTCAAAGTAAACCAAACTAAGATTGAAACCCAAATATTTGAAGGATTTAGTCACATAGTCTTCCAAGTTAAATCATAACATTTATTTCCAAACAACATCAGTTGCTCTTAATGTCTCGTATTGAAAAGTAATTAACCTAATCACATATCCTCCATGATAGGTTAATCATTTTCATAAATAACCCAAAATCAACTTAATCTTAATTCATAAAATCATATTACTAAAAAGAATCAGTCAAACTAACCAGGGACTTCACGTAGTCCAGTGGTAGGCACTAAATACCAGTCGCACTTTGGTTGTGGGTTCGATTCCCGCAGCTTAGTCCGACGCGACGGGTAGTCACACGGTCTGCGTGTTTTCCATTTTCCAAAACTATATAATTCTCAAATCATTCCCCAAAAAGAGATAAAATCATCAAAAATAACCATAACGTAATTTAACCTCAATTTTATCTCATGCCTTTCACTTCCATCATAACATATAGTAACCCATAATTACCTCAAAAGTAAGGATCATATAGACTCTAATGGTCACCTTTATAATTATTACCTAAACTTCTACATCGATTGGTCATCTCTTACATGATGCATTAAAGATCCTACCAAGGTTAAAGTGGTTGATCATGACTCCTTGATAGTTGGTTTAGAACAACCACGAGTTTTCTCATTGAATCCCCCATTTTATCTAGTATCTTAATCATAGAACCACCACAATTTCCTTCAAACATGTTGTCTCTTTGGTGCCTGCTAGATCCATCCATTCACTAAAAACAGAAATGTCAGTGTGAGTATATCAACAAAACCATCATGTACTAATGAGGAAGGTAAACACTAAGATACACTTACTCATTCACTTTATCTAAAACTAGGACTCTTTCTGAAATCCTAACCATTATGGTAATGCCACTTATGCTTAAAGAATACCCTAACCTCTAAAGTTATCTAAACCGACCTTTGATACCAACTATAAGGCCCCATCATTAAACCTTACTTAATCTTGAGTTATTACAAGATTACACATTGAGGATCTCTTCAGGTTTAGAGTTTTAGAGAATTAGATCATGAAACTTGCATTACATTCCACATTTAAACAAAGTGGTTACATAAAAGACAGTATTCATTCATCCCATCAACAGAAACATATTTAAAATAAAACATGGATTATTTCTTGACATATCCTTGACACTATCATCACATGATGTACCTTTCCCTTGACCTGTGAAAAACATTTCAAAAACTTGGGATGAGCATAAAAAGCTCAGTAAGGGTTATAAAAATATGGAAAGGAAACATGATTTCATATATACATAAGAATGAAATCATACTTCACCCATAAAACATAGTCACTTTAACATACCTCATCAAATCATGAATAAATCATAGAAATAATAAGACATAAAAGGTAACTTGTGGCATTCATAACATTCTTACATAGGGAGTAACCCTCTTGGTTACGTTTGGAATACCCACCACAATATATTCCCTAAATCTCTTCGGAGAAACCTTAACGTTTCACTCCTTCACGTTACCCAATGCATTGGAGAGATATATCGGGCTCACCCGCCCTTAGTTTATCACGGAACCACTCGTCTTCATAATAATGCCCAAGAACCTCAACATAATTTTATCACATAAAACATGCATAAAGAAAACATAACATTTCCACCTTTCAATCACAAGATATCAATACAACACATTGATATAAAAACATTATGGAAATAATTTTCAATACCAAAATAAAATAAAAGTAAAACATGGTATTTATTTTTCTTTTTTAAAAAAAGGTATGGCTTGTAGAGGAAGCCAAAACTCAAATAATGGTCACGGCGGCAGAGAAGTCATTGTCGCCGTATACATACGACAAAAACATTCCCTTTTGTCATTTAGTAAACGCTTCGTATAAAAAAGATTCCTTCTGAATAAAAGTAAAAGTCAAAGCAGTTTATACACCGTATAAAAGAAGGTTATGTATAAAACAAAATATGCCTCAATGAAAGAAGATTGGGACGAAGTCCCTTACAAAGACGGTATCCTTGGTTTAAGGATAAATCAATTACATAATTATGTTTGAAAAACGAATAAACCAAATATAAGTGGATATTAAGTGTAAAATAATCAAAGGTCATTCACACATATTCAAAGGATGACATATTCAATAACTACATGTTGAACCCACAGAAATCGAAATTGGGTTATGAAGTTCTCTTGACAGCCTAACGACGTCACATCAAAAAACGGTATCTCATAACTTGGACATAAAATTTTCATCAATAAGGATATATGAGAACATATCCCAACATAGCAATATGTAAATTAAATGACCCAACAAAAGAAGTATTTTAAAAAGAGGAGGGTGAAAGGTTCCCTTACCGACATGGGTATCTTTCGAAATATACACCCCGTGAAAGAAGGACAATACAACATTGATGTAAATACTCATAAATGAAAGAATATTACACAATGAGTAAAATAATGTTCAGTACATACACCACTCAAAGGAAATTGTGGAAAATGTAGCATAAATCTCACAGGAATAAAAGTGAGATGAAAAATCCCTTACGAAAACTCGGCAGCCTAACGACGCCACTTAAAACTTCCAAAAATGGGTTGATGAGATCAAATAGGGTATCTAATCACATTAAAATAAAATTTATATCAAGAGGAATATAAAATAACATCCCCCATAATAAAAAAATGAGCTTAAAAGAAGTGACATAAAGGAGAGTACTTAGAAAGAAAGAGAGAGGTTAGATCTCCTACGAAAATTTGGCAGCCTAACGGCGCCACTCAAAACTTCCAAAATGGCTTGATGATGAGAATAGGGTCTCTCATCACATGAACATTAAAATTACAGTAAGATTAATATAAAATAACATCCCAATAACAAGAAAGATGAGCTTTAAAAGGAATGAAATAAAAGAGTGTACTTAAAAAGAAAGAGTGGAGTAGGATCCCTTACCTCAAGTCCAACTTGTCTTGTTTGTTTCTTTATATTCCTGAATAATAAAATTTGGTCAATTAATAATTGCCGAAGTACCTACTTTAGATATTATTATTCAGTTAATATCACATATTATAATGTTATAATATTTGTTTAATAATGTTAGTTCATATCAGACGTTTTTGTCGATGTTTGGTACATGAGTCAAAAATGAACTTGTTTGAAAAATGATTGCCCACGTAGTTATATGTAAATAATTTCCATAATAGTATTAATGATTAAAATATCATATATATCCAGTAAATATTCATTTTATACTATTCCATATCATTTGGAGATAAAAAAAGAAAAGCATCGTTCATGGAGACGGTAGGTCGTACGTACGCATGAACGCTACTTTCATTTTTTGTCATATTAATGAAATTAAAAAAAATGAGAGATCTATATACATGTTATAATTACAGAATGATATCCATAATTTAGATTTTATTTATTACATATATATCCATTATATATATGTACTTATAATATAACATAACATTTTGAGATATGAAATGAAATGTACTGTTCATGGAGACGGTAAGCTGTATGTACGCATGAACGCTACTTCCATTTCTATTTCATATTTAATGGAATTAAAACATAATGATACATAATAGTATTTTGATTCCAGTATGTTATAATATATAGTATCATTAAATATATCCTTTATACATACCACATATGGTATTAACGAATCAAATCACTTTGAGGGGGCGGTAGTCCGCACTTCCTTAAATGAAGATATCGCGTTTACCCATAATGGAAACCATAAAGGTACACCATAAATGAAAAATATAGAAGCTTAAGTAAAACATAAAAATATTAGATATCATATATAAATATAGTGTCATCTTAATGGCCACCTTTGAAGGTGTTAGAAGAATGTTGAACAATCATCGTTTCGGGAGGCAGAAATTCACCATCCACGGAAACAGTAAGTTCTTTAACCATTAGATGTAGGTTTGTGTAAGTGTACCTAGAATCCTAATTATAACAACATCCTAGTATATTTAAGATACTGGAGTTGTTACAAAATAAATGATTAAAAAGAGTTTAGGGGGTTGGAGAGGCAAAATAAAACAAAAGGACTCAAGTGAAGACATTACCTTAAAATCGGGTAACTCCCTTTGGTTTGAGCTCAAAGGATTCCTTGAGAAGACTTCTTCCCAAAGTGAGGCTTCAAGGAGTAAGAGAGGGAAGTTTAGAGACAAAATGGGCAGGGTTTGGCCGAGCCAAAGGCTTTGGGTGTGTGCGTAAGGAGGAGAGGTGGGGGCCTTTTATAAGAGGAGAGGAGGGGAACTCTTGTAAAGTTACAAAATGTTATTTTATTTTCAAAAGAGTTTCAGATTTTAAAGGTCCCACATTGATGTATTTATAGGATAAGGTGTTAGGGGTTCGAAATACACTCATCCAATAGGTTTTGGACATCTGTGGATCTTAGATATTACATTATCTTTCCATTTTATTTAAATCATTAAATAATGAGGTCATCGATGCATCATTATGATGTCATAAATAATTTAATTTATTTAATGTCTAAAAATTATAAAAAAATAATATGATGTAGGTAATCGTTTTATCTTTCCAATGAATATTTATAGTCAAAAATATGACTTGTATAACCCCATGTAAAAATTGTTTTAGTAAAACATCTCATGTTTGTGTCATTTTTACTTTAACATGAAATAAAAAGATATTTATGTCATTTTCCAACCAAAGTGGCTCCATGTTGTCCCCAAGTTGACCCATGGATTTTCTTGGTCGGCCATGACACATAGAATGAGGGTAGGACATGTGTCTAGGTCATTTCATTTTATTAAAACATTATTCTTACCATAAACTAAACTAATTACCTCTAATCGCGATTAAAAACTTAATAAGTTACTCTTCACCAAAAAATTATTTTTATCCCATTGAACCAAATTTCACTTCCTAATGACAACCATGTATGTAGGATTTTTTAAAATTCAAAACACAAAGATAGAAAAATTTCATTTAAACGGAAAAATCAGTTTTTATAAGTACCACTTAGTGGTTTCACTATTCATCAAAAATTGATGTTTTTCAGAAAAAATCCCAAAAATTCACCCTAAGATATATTTTATTTTCCAAATTCAAAAATGAAGTCTATTTTACAAAATTCAAAACATATAAGTCACATTAATTAATTTAATAATTAATTCCCGCTATCAGAGCAAATAGCGTGTTTTTATGAAACAATAAGTATAAAAAGATTGACACTAGTTTAAGTCTGATTTCAAAGTGAAATTAATTCCTAAGACCACTATTGGATTTTATGGTAAAAATATATTATAATTTCACTTTAAAACCAATTAAAAAGATAATCTAATCATATAAATAAATTAGATTAAAAAGAGGTTTTGAATTAAAATACACCGTTTTACACTATTCATTAAAAAATGAACTTTATCGGAAAGATACCAAAAATTTACACAAAGTAAATTTTGATGTCCCGATTCTTAAGAAGATTTTTATTTGGTCCAATAGAATTTATAAGAGTGAACAAAACTATATTTAATGATGGTTTTCCATCAAAAGGCGATAAGTGAACCTTTAGTGAAAACTAGGGCATATACGCCTAAAATTGAATTCTTTCCGTATTTTAAGACTTTATCTTTTATTGGATAAATGTAAAAACATTAAAAACATATATAATCATATTTTAGTTATTTCTATCCACTCCCGCCAATACAATGGCTACATGTTAACTACCACTTAAAATAATATTATTTTATTATTAGAGTGCAACGTAAGATTCCCAAGAAATTCGTTGTTGCGTGTCGGGTACGCCATCGAGCATAGCGTCCCCTTTAAAGTCATATTAATATTTTATTCACAAATATGGATAAATATGAAAATTACATATTCTTTATTTACCTGGGGTGTTACATCGGGGGCGCTTTTAGATGATATTCTGTTTTAGGTTACTTAAGTGCAACAGAGTGGCTGAGCAAGGTCATATCTCAAATGAGGAAGTGAATTTAACAAATTTTTAGAGGTATTATAAGAATAAAATAAAAGAGAATAAAAACACTACATGAAAGGATGGGGGTTGGTTATAGGTTATAAATCTAGAAGAAGTTTTCCGTGAGAAGATTGCATTTTTTTTGTTTTTAGTTTTAAAAAGAATTTTGATTAAAATGACACAACAATAAATTTTTTTAGACAATATTTAGAGACGTAATCGATCTAACTCTACCTCTTAAATCAATTATTTATCATTATAATTTAAATTAACATCCACTTAATTATTATCCCTTAACTTGTTAACCCCCAAACCCTACGATAATTAACCTTACCACAAAGAAGAAGTGAATTAATCCCTAGGTTATCTCAGGAACATGTAATCGCATCACCCTGCTTTGATTGATGTTATAAGGATAGATTATGGTCAGTGGTAAATTTAGGAACATATAAATTCTGGAAATTAGGACGAATTGAGTTTAGGGATTATGTTTTAACTCTACAAATTAGTCCCATGTGGTTTTGAATTACTGGTTAAGGTTACGCTCTCACAGTTCACACAATTCCCGACCTCATATGTTTTGTGTTAACTATTAAATTTCTTGATTAGTTTCATTTAAATTAAACACTGAATTAATATATCATAATATGTGAATTACAGTAGATCATTGATTCAAAATAAATAAATGAATAAGGATATAAATCGATCGATTACTAAAAATAACTACTCTTCCATGGGTGGTGTAGTCATCGTAGAAACATTTTTCATGTGCAAAGGTTTAGAAAGGGTATAATGCAATATCATTTCCACTATTGATTTCCAACCCAAATAGGAAGATTAAAAGAATAATAAAATTGAAAATAACAGAATAAATGGAAGAAAAATTAAGAGTTTATTGAAAAAAGAAAAGCATTACAACATGAAGGAGAAGAAGGAGAAGAGGAAGGCTTGATGAGGGGATCTTTGCTTCAAGAGATACCCCTCTTACAATGGTTGAAGAATTGGAGTTAAAACTCTTATCTTCTGCCTTAAACTACCCAATTCACGTCCCAAACCTTAAAAATGATAAAAACTCCAATTTGTAGAGGGGAGGGGAGGAGAGGTTACAAGTGGTGTCAAGTGTAAATGTGGAAATTCGACCAAATATTTTAATCCAAATTAAACCACCCATTTGACAATAGAAACACGTGAATATTCTCTTCTTCCAGCAGAATCATATGTGCGGATATGGGTCCTATATCTCCTCTAAAAGTTTGGGCTCAATCCAAGCCCAAATGAAGGAGTTATTTCCCAAATACAAAATCTTATCCATTCTGGCGTGTCCAGCCCACCTTTGACTATGTGGCCCATTTTTTCTATCCAAATGAATTATTTTGATCTAGTGTACTGAATAAAAGTTGTCTCCCATGAAGTATGGAACATAGTTACAAAATATTAAGTTCAAATAATTCAAATAAAAATATTTATGATCGAAATACTACAATGATTTTGAAAGGGTAAAACAGGGATTTTCATCAAATATTCAAATGAATGATCAAATCCAAAATACTTTCTAATTGAACATATTTAACACAATGTGAGGAAATTATATCATTTATTATTAACAAAATATTCAATAAAAATTTGTTTTATCACTAATATGTGATTTTTAACCTTCTGGTAGTAGGTCCACTTTGTGTGTATAGGAATTTCCCAGTATTATTTGTCATGTTACCTCATGATATGTATGGTATATTATTCCTTCCTTATTTTATATTGAGAATGTGAGTTTATTAATTGTTATATTATGAATATTTTGACTTTTTTTTTGTTTTTGATGGGGACTTAACATTATATGGTTTTACTTATGATGGTATTGTTGATCTTTATAACTTTTGGGAAATCACCTTGCATGGTATAGGTATTTTCAAATGAATTGTTTTATAATTTTTTGAAAGTGCGGTTTATAAAGGAAAATGGTTTGGATATTTGTTTAATAATTTAAAGAGATGAGTTTTTCCTTGAAATGGTTTATAAAAATGGAATTTTTAGGGGTTGTTAGAAAAAAGTGAAAAGTGTTTTGGATTACTTTTCTTGGTTTAAAAGTTAAATATAAAATGTTTCAATATCCATTTATTTATTCGTATAATAGGATAATTTTATATGGGAGTGTAGTTTGGTTTTTTAAAACATGTGAAAAACCTATTTTATACTTTATTTTCAAACTATAATTTTATAAACTATTTTACAAAGGTATTTCCATAGATTTAGTGGGTAGTGGTGGCTTATTGAGTGGTTTTTGGCTCACACCTATATTGTCATTTTTAGTTTCAAGTTCTTCCTATAATTTACTCTTGTATATGGGGTATTTTGGATCTTGATTATTGAAGTACGACTTATATTATTACAAGAGGACATATATGATTGTAGTTTAGTTTTTAGTTTCTTTTTTTATC
Organism: Viscum album; assembly: GCA_963277665.1. Classification (NCBI taxonomy): domain Eukaryota; kingdom Viridiplantae; phylum Streptophyta; class Magnoliopsida; order Santalales; family Viscaceae; genus Viscum; species Viscum album. The sequence goes on along the minus strand of OY728121.1, from coordinate 139,136,948 downwards.
ACATTAATCAATTATGATTTTATTAATTTATAGGGATGGAGGGTAGCTATAATTTCTAGAAGGAAAAGTATATCCATTAGTGGTGGGTGTATTTTCCTTACATGATAGGATGTTGAAAGGGTAAGGGAGGTTATTGGTTCTCACTGTTGTTTTTATTCTTTCCTAGATTTGATATTAGGTTGTTTATTTCATTTATTTTTCATTAGTGTGGAATTGTGATGTATAGACAGGTCCTGCATGATTTTTATTATATTCATGTTTTTGTATTTTACTCTAATTATTGGGAAACCCAATTCCCAAGTGTTTTCCTACAATTTCTCTACATTAGATTCCATCCAATGGGGTTCGAGAATTCCCTTAGGGCCAGTGATAGGCTAGTTAGGTTTTTTGTTAAAGGGACAACCCAAACCGGTTCATTACATGTATAATTTAATATTAAAATAAAATCCCTAGACAAAACAAAAAAATCATATAATAATCATTCATATGACGAAGAAAGAGAGAATTAAGAAAGTGACTCTATCTTGAATCGATAAATCCAATCCATTATAAACACCATAGATCAAGAGGTGAAGAAAGGAGGAATAAGAGGGAGTGTAGTAGTCTCCTCTATGCCCCACCATCCCAAGAGAATAGACCCCAAAATGATTTTAATTAAAACCTAGACAAAGATAAAAAAAATAATTGCTTAAAAATCATTTTTTGCCCATATAATAGAGTTTTGGTGGACCCCACCAGACTCCTAGTGTATTATCATTGGGATTTTGATAGAAATGGTGGTGAATATATGCCACCACCTAACCCAATAGAAATTTAATAGGGTGTAATAAAATCTTTTATAGTTTTTTTGAAACTCACCACAGTCCCCTATATATACACACAAAACATTATGACTCTTTATCTTTTATACTATTCTTACCATATCCAAAAACCCCTATTTAAACTCTTGATAAATTCCAATAACATATTATTAAAAATAATAATACCAAAATTTATATTTTCTCAAATTTATATACATTAAATATTAATACTTTTTATTTTATATAACATATAAAACCATAAGGTGTTACAATATCATGTCTTATAAATCATTCAATAAGAATTTTTATTGAATATACTCAAACTAAAATACAGAACCCATAAAACATATTTATTAGTTAAAATACCAATTTGCTTATACTTTGGTAGAAACTTATAATTTCTATGATTATATAGTCATTTATATATATATTAATGTCAATTATATAACATATAACTCTTATATAATTGAGTGGACAAAAAATATCCCATATTTATCTAATAAATTATATAAAAACCATTCATATGGGTCCCTAACCATTAGGTTTACATAGAAAACCATATAAAAAATTTAACATAAGATATATATAGCTAAAATTTAGGGTCACCCATATTATAATCTAATTATATAAGATAATTAATGGAAATTTAACCATTAGGACCATAAATTATGAACAGTTAAGGTCATGTTGAGTTTTTACTTTTGGAAAAATCTAACACTTTTGTGTTTTGTGAAGTTTTATATATATCACCATTTCCTTATACTTATATCATTCATTCCCTATATGTGTGAATGTGTTTAAAAAATTAACTTATGCGTCTTGTTTCTTTTATTAAATTAATATATTTTAATCACATTAATGTCTAAATCTTATAAAACTATTTATTTGTGTTATAAATACTTTAAAAAGTTTAATGATAATATTTAATACATATAACTATGAATCCCAAGCATTTTTACATGAAAATATTTCATGTAATGAGTTAAAATCATATGTAAAAAAAACCTCACTCAAGAGAACAAATAGAGTGATAAGTTACTAACCCCACATTTCTAGATAGAACTACAATTCTCTATCCATACTAACCCAAATTTCCACTATCTATAGATAATTACTCCAAAGGTATCATAATTCCAATATAATATTAAATCTAAATATGTAAAAATTATTATACGAAATCCGCATTTTGGAATTATTTAAAAATAAATCACTCATTTTTGGTTGAACTAAATTTAATTTAATATTATACCTATCATGACACACCTTAAATGAACAGAATAATATTTGTATTGTGTTATTTAAATATTTTAAATTCAATCATATAAATATTTATAAGATAAAATATTTGTATACCTGTATATTTAAATCAAGAAATAAATAAATAAATAAATAAATAAAATGTACATAATTAACATAAATAACTAATATTTTAAAAACAAGGCATTAATATGATAATTTAACATATATGTTTATAAATATTTTATATTGGCATATTTTTTAATTTATAAAAACATTATAATTTTTTTAAATACTAAAAAGGTTTTTTTTAAAAATAACTCTATCAAGGAAATGATATATCCATATCATTTTATGTGATAAAATATATTCTATATCCCATAAAATTATCTCATAATATAGTTCCTTCTTCCATTGATAAAGATATCCTGTTTCACTACTCGTGATACCCCTGGTTTTCTTTTTCACTGTATCTCTTATGTGTTAATTGACACTTTTGTTAATATTAATTGATAGAAATATATATATATATATATATATATCACTTCCTACGATAACCCTAAAAATTAAATTTTATACTGTATTATATGAAATGATATCTTCATATCATTTAAGAATTATAATGCCCTATTGTTTAGTGCACGATCAAATCATATATCATTTAAATATATCCCACATTACTATATGTAGTATTGAAATAAATGATCACTATTAATACTTTTCATACCATGGAATACAATATTAATATATATTTTCCTATGGTCATATAAAAAATAATATATCCACTCATATTAACCTGTGATATCAATTGTTCTTAATTTTATTGAATTTTTAGAACATGATGTTTATTTAATCCTTACCAAAAGTAGGATCTAATACCACTGATGATTTTTAATGATACCAAATAAGTATATATATTGTATAAACATAAAACCTATTAATATTTAGTCATTTAGATGATATTAAAGATGAATAAACTGAAGAACATTAATAAAACATACGTTTGTATAGTTTCTTCATCCTACATTGTTTATAATTACCACTAAAAAACAAGTAACTAATTATTTCCTCTATAAATGATCCACCAACTATGGAATCTGTAAAAACTCTTAAAATGACCTTATATTTATTTTAAATATATATTAACATCCCTAATTGGTTATAAAACAAATAAGGAATAATATAGCTACAAATAATTAGTATCTTATACCTATGTATAATTTTTCCTATTGTAATTGAAGCCTTTAAATCTTTTTAGTTATTCCTTCATTAATAAAGTAACCACTTAATAATTAATTAAACAATTTATCAAAACTTATTTTTTACATATTATAAACTCATAATGTATACATTTTTTAAAATAGGTGACCGTTAAACTCTTCAATATTTATATTTCATCAAATACAACATTTCTGGGTGTATAAGACAAAGAGATAGGCATTTTAGTCTAAAAATAATAAAATTTTAATACCTCATTATACAATTTAATCAAATCTCATGATATCCCGCAATTTTGTTATTTATATGAGGAATTATGTGTATAACCATTTTATGAGAACCCTATTATTTAAGTTTTACATAAATCTTCAAATTTATTTCTCAATTATCACATCTCTTCCTTTGAAGTCTTAATTTCCATGACATAGGTTGCACTCATAAATTGGTAGAGATTTAATTAAATTATTTTTTGTATTGGATAAATTCATTATATGGATAAATTCATTAATTATTAATGGAGGATTTCCTTTATATGTGTATGTGTTCAAGTTATTTTTTAATGCAGTCTCCCTCTAAATATGGATTTCAATTTCATGACCCATATATCAAGGAGTCTTGTCTTGTCCTGGTTAAAATATTTAATAATTTTTCTACATTATAAGATATGAGAGTTTCCCTAAAAATGAATAAAGTGTTCATATTGTTTCCGACACTTTCACTGGGGCACGCACATCCATCTGTTTGAGGACAGAGACACTATTTGTTACCCCACATTCCCACATTCCAAAGGCAAGAGGCATTTGTTCCTTATTCAGGGACATTTTCTCCTTGATCCAAACAAGATGATGGGATGTCGGTTATTCCTTCTAGAGATTTATCCTTGGAACTTGGCACCTAGTCCGGGTCTCCCTAATAGACTTAAGAGGTTGTTCGAGAAACTCTTCCCAGTGCCATATCTTCATGGAAACCAGTTAATTACGCTGCTTCTATCCGGACATTCTAAGGGGTACGGTCTGAGTAGAATCCTTCGGTCAGGGGAGTAGTCACGTTGGAAATCACTGGTGTGTTTGGACACTGGAAAACTAGCACATCTGGGTTTCTTCCCCTTATTATAGGGATTCTTGAGGGCGTGGAGGTTCGAGGCATCCCATGTCGTACGTGAGGAATTATATTCCATAGGCATGTATCTAAGGTTTTTCTCAGATTTCCATGTTTAAAACAGGGTATGCTGTGAGTTTAACATCTAGGGAAGATGGACCAAACTAATTAGAACACTGATTAGAGTGGATCAGATGGATATAACCCTTGGAGGAAACACTGATTCTAGGATGTGAATCGATATGATCTCACAGGGATGTGGGGGCCCTGATAAGAATTAGGAGGGATAATGGATGGTTTAATGAAATGTATGGGTAATGAGATGGAGTCAACTTGAGGGTGATGGTGATGTTGGGATTATGTCTCTAAGAGGCTTCATACGTATCCCTGTGGCAGGGAATCAATGTCTGCATAGTATGGTGGGTCTATGGGACACCTCATGAGGTAGCCAGTGAGACTGGATGCATGGATGGGACCCAGAGGAAGTAGAACCTTCGAGTTGGGGCATGAACTTCCTAAGTCACATAGGATCAAGGGAGAGATCTGGATGAGACATGATTGATGGGCTTGAACCTCAAAGAGGCTTCCTTTGTATTCCCGTGGAAGGGAATTAAAGCCCACTTAGTTCATCTAATGATGGATTACTATCGATTGGGGGACTTCAACGGCTTACCATTGATTGTGGTTGACAATGGCTTACTGTTGATTAGGGTGACAACGGCTTACTACTGTTTGGGGTGACAATGATGTACCTCTGATTGGGGTGGAAACAACTTACCACTGATTGTAGGGACAATGAATTACCGCTTATTGGGGGGACAATGGCTTACCGCTGATTGGGGGGACAACGACCTACCACTGATTGGGGGTTGAACCTCATAGAGGCTTCCTACGTACCATGTCTAGGAAACAAGGATCCAAGCCCACATAGTTTAGTGGGTGTTTGGTGAACCACCATGTAGGGGGGGTCAGAACCAATGGTTGTTGGGATTGAACATCAGGGAAGCTTCCTACGTACCTTGCCTTAGAAGGGATAAAATTCCTTGTAGTTCAGGATGTGTGGGAACCGATGTGAAGGGGGTTGGAACCAATGGTTGTTGGGCATGAACCTCAGGGAGGCTTCCTATGTACCTTTCCTTGGTAAGGATCAAAGTACATGTATTTCGGAATATGTGGGAACCAACATGAAGGGGGGGTCGGAACCAATGGTTGTTGGGATTGAACCTCCGGGAGGCTTCCTACATACCTTGCCTTGGCAAGGGTCAAAGTCCATGTAGTTCAGAATGTGTGGGGCGATTACCCTCTAAGATGACCAAGGAGGATGTCATGGTCGATTCTAACTCTAAGCTCATTTCAGTCATGCTCGGTGTGAGAAACAAGAGGTATCAAGGGCCTAACGATTACATCTCTAAAGGTGCGTCCGCAGGAAGTAGAGTGGGTCTTACACGTAGTTAGTGGCCCAAAATGGAAACTGGGGTTTACGCATGGACCGCATCCCAAAGAGGAAATAGGTGCTTACGCATGGTTAACAGCCTGAAGTGATGGAGATTGGGACTTACTCCAGGGTGGAGGCCCGGGTAGAGACAAATCCCAAAGAGAGAGAAATTTGGCACCGAGGAAGAGAGGAGGAGTAAGGTTTGATACCACCTGAAAGAAAAGCTAGGGGCTTACACCAAGGTGGTTTCCCTTTCCCCGTTGACAGACACTACTCTGATAAGGGGGATCACATTCCATGTGGGGAATGATTTCACTCCAGAGTGCCCAAGGTGGGGGAACCCTACGTACGACACACATGGCATGGTCACACTTTAACGTCATGTGTTGAGGATGATGTAGCTTGGCAGTTTAATGTCCTGTAGCTTGGATGAGAGGGATGCACTCCGCACCCATAGGACATACATAATCGATACATCCTACCCCTTGGGGAAGGGAAGGCATAAAAAATTCCATGGTGAGGGGGTTCTATGGAGTGATCCATTGGGGGTCCATGTTAGCTTGACTATTCGAAGAAGCAATATCCATTAGCGTGCCTATACGAAGTATCATGAGGGGAAGAAACGCAAAAAAAAGTTCCACCCAAGAAACTTTGAAATTACTCCGTGAAAACCTGAAGGGTCTCATGAGAATAGGGCGTGTGATGCATGTTCATTGCGCATATGAGAGGATTAGACAAGAACCCTTTAGGTGAGGGAAACACATGGAGAGCGTGTAAGAGAATGGACTGACAGAAAGATAGATGGAATGCGTGAAAGAGGCAAGGGTTGCACGAAAGATGAAGGGGTTGTGCGCTAGAGGGAAAGGTTTCATTCAAGATGGACTAGTTGCGTGCAAGATGAAAGGGTTTCACGCAAGAGGTAAAGTTTTCACGCAAGATGGACAGGTTGTGTGCAAGATGAAGGGGTTGCGCGCAAGAGGGAAAGTTTGCATGCAAGATGGATGGGTTGTGCACAAGAGTGGTCTGAAACAGAGGAAAATTTCGCACAAAAGAGGATCCTTTTCATGCAAATGACTTGGTAAGAAAAGAAATTTATGAGGATTAGGCCCTAAAGGGCCCACCCAAAGGAGCCCCCTCAGAGAATCTGTCGCACAAAATCCCATACCTTAAGGCCTTTGGATTTTTCGTGCAGTCGTGGAAGAAGTGTCTTTTTCATAGAAGAGTGACACTTTGTCTTCTGTTTCAGTTCCCAAAGGGTGGGGATCCATTTCTTTTATAGACTAAGTCCTCTGGGGCGACACACAAAAAGTATTGGCGTGTAAGGCTGTAGTTGACGACACCTTGGGCGCGGAAAGGGGGCATGCCACGCAAACACCTATTTGACATCGCCTTCAGCGTGGAAAGGGGGATTTGAAGTCATATTTGGAAAGAAAATGGGGCTTTGACGTCACCTTCAGCACGGAAAGGGGGTCGAGCACAAAAACTCCCGTTTGACGTCGCCTTCAGCGCGGAAAGGGGGTCGAGCACGTAAACACCCATTTGATGTCGAATTCAGCATGGATAGGGGGTTGGGTGTGAGAACGACCATTTTATGTCACCTTCAGCATGTAAAGGGATTGGAGCATGCAAGATTTTGTGTGCTAGAAGGCCACTTGCATGCGTCCCACGAATCTTGCATGCGTTTGCCTCTTGGGCCCTAAAATATTCTCTTTCCATCCTGGATTCATTCGTTTCTCTTTTATCTACCTAATGTGAACCTTCTCTGAATATAGGCATAAAAAAATTCCCCCCCTCAGAATTATAGCTGAAAGGGACCCCAAAGGTCATATTCGAATGGTACGTCAAAAATAGGGAATATAACGACCCATACTTTACATACATGGTTAATACTTAAAAATTGAAGCATACATATTACAACATATAACAAAACCATTTAAGGAACATATAGGTATAGTGTATTTAGAAACTGGGAAACATAAACTACTGGTTCATAAAGCATCTACACTGTCTCCCATTTATTTCATCATATTTATAGTCCCTTTTGGCATATCTTACTTAATAAACTTATTCCTGACCTGGGGAAAGAAAACATACAAAAGGGTGTGCTCAAATGCTCTCTAAGGGTAAACAAAAGAAATATCAATCACATCATATTCATAAGAACATAATATTTTGGAAATCTTACCCTGCAAAAGAGATCATAATTTCATAACATGGGATAAATCATGGTAGTGAAATGTAATCACAATAATCAAAACTTAAAACATGAAGCTTTGTGTTATACACACATAATCATAGAGAATCATTTTTTATTAGTCAAGACTCATTGACAAAACTATCTTAGTGGACAAAGTCCATTTCTGAACTAAGTTCATTCCTTGTTTCAGTCCTATTTCACTGAATCGGTTTAACTTTCCATTCCAGCCATGTCTATCTCACGAGATATAAAATCTTTACCCAATGCATTGGAGGGAGATATAGGTCCCACCCATCTCATAATGATACCATTCTTATGTGTGCCACAAAATCATAAATCATACATCATTGCATATCCCATGTAATAAAAATGGGATTCTTAAACATCGTGACATCATAAAAAAATTCATATAGGATAAAAGAATTCATAAAAATAATTCCATCACAACATAATCAAATCAATGTAATAATAGGGATAGAAATAGAACCCTATATTATCTTAGATGGAAAATAATTTTGATAAAACACTTGAACTCCATTCTTGAGGAAAATATCCTTTCTACTTTAAAAACAGTTTTCCTTTCTTAACATGTCAAAAACTTTTAAACAAAAAGAAGTTTATTAAAAATAAACCTGAAAACTTGTAAAGGAAGCTTCTTGGAAATAATTTTTTAAAATACATTCATGCCGTATAAGTTAACAAAAACATTCTTCTCGTACTTTGGACGGAAAATTCAAAAAGTACCTCGTACGAAAAATGACAAAAGATTCCTTTCATATCTTTTACTAAAAACTCACCGAAGGGTAAAATTGGATTTAAAAATTTTTAGGAAGATATAAATAATATTACATATTGAGGAAACATGGATGTGGATGATAAAATACACCCCAGTAAATACCAAAGTATAAACAATCTCGGATAAAAATGAGATTGTGATATTTTCCCTTACCTTAGATCCGATTTGCTTCGTAAGTGTCCGAACCTCCTGTATAATGATTTAAATAATGTCATTGACTTATTCCAGAGTCATAATAATTGTTATGATATCATATATGGTCATATTATTAGCTTCTTATTAGTAATATTTCATTGCTACTTGTTATTCGGGTGTTTATTACTTTTTGTTCTTATGCGTGTTTTGTCGAATAAATTCATATTCTTATCTTTAGGTAATAGATACCTCATTTATAGAATGGTATTAGTGTACTATATATCATATTTATTTATTCAATTAATTTATATAATCATTATTTAATGAAGATCATGTAGAACAATTCGCATCACATTGTGGAGACGGTATTCCATACGTACGCACGAGCGATGATATCATTCCCATAATCGTGGAATTCTATTGGAGTGTATGTATACTATTTAATAATCAATACCAATTTAAAATAATCATATATAGTTATTTATTTGCACCATTATACCCATCCAAGTAAGGTGGTGATGGAAAATAGATTACACCACGGCGTGGAGACGGTATTCCGTACGTACGCACACGCAGTGATTTCATTTTCCGTAGGATGGATAGATGGTGAAATAGGATTGTTTCATACTTATAATAACATATCAGTATATGAGTGATACTGATGTTATTACTTCATAATGAAACAACTAAATAAGAAGAAGTGGAAGAAGAAATAAAGTTGAAAGGATCGGTAACAGACATTGCCTCTTCTTTGAAGCGCCTCTTTGAGCCCTCCTTTTAGGGAACTAAAATTGGTCTTTGAAGAAGACTAGGACCTCTAGGATGTTTCTAGAGAATTTTAGAGGAGTAATTGGCAGGGGTTGGCCGAGCTTGAAGGCTCAAAGTGGTGTGAGGAAGAGAGGGAGGAGCTGCCCTTTTATAAGGGAGGAGAGGGGCACCTATGAAAAAACTAAATATATTATTTAATTATAAAGTCATATTCGGTTTTAAATAGCTCAAAATTGATTTATTTAGAAGATAAGGTAGGTATGTGTCGAAATCATCTCATCCAATAGAATTTAGACAAGTTTAGGTTTCTATTTTAACCATATCATTTAGATTTAACTTTAAGTTAAATAATTTTACTTTTACCGCGTCTTCTTGTTTTCTTAAACTATAAGGTTAATAAACATACTATAACAAGCAAAAAAACTCCAAGTTGTATATTATTAATATAAATAACCTTATATAAGTCATTTTACCGAACCTTAGATTTTTAGGAATAAAATAACAATTAATAATATAATATTTGTTTTAAAAACTATTTTATGTAAATTTTGACACTATCTGGTAATTGATTTTTGTGAAAATCATAACAGAAATATTAGTTCAAAAAAAGTTAATTAAGTGAATAATAACATGTCATATTAACATAGAAAATAATTCGAATTCATAAAAAGTCTCATATTACATTTATTTGTGTATTTATAACTTCAATTATGTCAATATTTCATTAATAATATAATTACTACATCATCATTGTGTCACAAATAAATTAAATTATTTATTGACTAAAAATTAAAAATAAACAACAATTATGTAGGAAATCTCTTTATCTTTCTAATGAATATTTATAGTCTAATTTATCTTATGTATATCCCTATATTAAATATGATTTACTTATTAAACTTTCATTTTAACTATTTTATCTCTTATTTAAATAAATTAATAATAAATGTCCTAATCTAATCCAAGTGGGCCTAAATGGTCATATTTTATTCATAAGGTTGTTTTGGGTCTAATTACACTTATCCAATAGAATTAGGACACGTGTTAGGGTAATAATAATATCATTTTTAACCTTAATTACCCTATTTACTTTTAATCGTGGTAAAAAAAGTAAAAAGTTACTATTCATCAAAAATTATTTTCATCTTATTGAACCACATTTTACTTACTAACATCAACCGTGTCTCTCGGATTGTTGAAATTCCATTCACAGAAGTGGTAAAATTATGTTTTATGTGAATTTGGAAATTCTCCTAGGAGGTGGGTAAAAGACGTTGAAAAGTTCAATAAAATTTTTATATATCTAAAATTATTATAAAATTACTCCAATGAATTTAATTGAAATTATATAGGTATTATGTATCAATTTTGACCTAAAATAAATTTAAATAAAATAAATAATTATTTATATAAAAAGTCGGTTTTTAAATAGTAACCTAGTGTTTTCACTATTCATCAAAAACTGAAAGTTTTCAGAAAAATACCAAAATTTCACCCTAGGAAAATTTTGATATTCCGTATCCAAAAATGAAGTCCATTTTGAAAAATAAAATTTAAAAAATTTCAAAAAGTGTATATTACTATTCATAACAGATAGTTTTAATAATATTTTAATAGCATATTGTTGTTTAGTGAAACTCGGTATTGCGTACGACGAAAGCTATCAAGGAAGGTCGCGATTGTGTGTAAAGCAAGCCAAGCTAGTGTTGTGTGTAGTGAAAGATTCCTTTGATGATTTATATAAAATAAAAACAAAATATTTCTTATAAAAGTCTCGGGTGTTTCATTCTACCCCCCTTAAAATGAATTTCTCCCTCGAAATTCGTCACTTGTAACAAACAGATGAGGATACCTCTCCCTCATCCCATCCTCAAGCTCCCTTGTAGCTTCTTCTAATTGGTGGTTCCTCCATAAAACTTTTACCAAGCGAGTGGTCTTGTTCCGTAGGAATTTTTCACTATGATCGAGAATCTCTATCGGCTGTTCTTCATAAGAAAGATCTTGTTCCAGCGGTACAAATTCTGAGTTGAGTACATGTGAAGGATCAGGTATGTAATTTCTCAGGAGAGATACATGGAACACATCGTGAACTTGAGAGAGATTCGGTGGAAGCACCAATCGGTAAGCTACCTTCTCAACATGATCTAGTATTTCGAAAGGACGGATATACCTAGGGCTCATCTTTCCCTTCTTTCCAAATCTCATTACTCTCTTCCAAGGAGATATTCGTAAGAACACTTTATCACCCACTTCAAACACTAAGTCTTTTCTTCGGTTGTCGACATAACTTTTTTGTCGACTCTGAGCTGCTCTTATGTGTTGTTGAATTGATCGGAAATTTTCTGCCATCTCATCAACAAGATCAGGTCCTAATAGCTTTCTTTCCCCAACTTCATCCCAGCAAGTTGGAGTCCTGCATTTCTTTCCATAGAGAGATTCATAAGGAGCCATCTGAATACTGGAGTGAAAGATATTATTATAAGAAAGTTCCACCAAAGGTAGGTGTTGATCCCAACCACCTTTGAAAACCATAAAGCAAGCTATCAACATATCTTCTAGAGTTTGAATTGTCCTCTCAAACTAACTGTCTGTTTGAGGATGATAAGCAGTGCTGAAACTAAACTCTGTATCCAGAGTATGCTAAAGAATTCTCCAGAACTTTGAGGTAAACCTTGGATCCCGATCAGATATAATAGAAAGTGGTACTCCATGCAATCTTACCACTTCCTTTACATATATCCTGGCAAGCTGATCTAGAGAGAAATCCTCTCTAATAGCAATGAAGTGTGAATACTTTGTAAGATGATCAACTATGACCCAGATAGCATTATTTCCTTTGGATGTTTTAGGAAGTCCTGTGACAAAGTCCATAGTGATGTTTTCCCATTTCCATTCAGGTATGGGTAATGGTTGTAACGTCCCCTTAGACTTCTGTCTCTCAGCTTTAACTTGCTAACAAACCAAACATCGAGAGACATATTCAGCAACATCTCTTTTAATTCCATCCCACCAGAAGTACTCTTTCAGTTCCCGATATATCTTCGTACTTCCAAGATGAATAGAGAATGAAGAACTATGAGCCTCATCGGGCAGCTCCTTCTTTAATTTGGGGATGGGAGGAACACAAACCCGATTCCTGAACATTATTATCCCATCACAATCAAGGTTTAATTCAGGAACATTTCTCACCTTCTTCTGAAACTCTACATCTTCTTTATGTGCCTCTTTAATCTTGACATGTATAGATGGTTGAACATTCATTTGAGAAAGATATTATTTTTAACCTTTCATTATAATTCCAAGATCCATCCTTTGTAAATCCATAAATATTGGATCTTTTTTTATCCTTATCATGGATAAACTGACATGGTCTTGTCGACTTAATGCATCTGCCACCTTGTTTGCTTTCCCAGGGTGGTAATGAATTGAGCAGTCGTAATCCTCAATCAGCTCCAACCATATTCTTTGGCGCATATTCAACTCCTATTGTGTGAAAATATACTTTAATCTTTTATGATCAGTATAAATATCACACCTTTCTCCATAAAAATAATGCCTCCAAATCTTTAATGAAAAGATTACTGCAGCTAACTCCAAATCATGAGTTGGGTAATTTTGCTCATGTATTTTCAACTGTCGTGAGTCCTAAGCTATCACCATATCATTTTGCATAAGAACACACCCCAATACCTTCTTGGATGCATCACTTGTAGATCACAAACCTTTCTCCACTACAAGGCAGTCTGAACACAGGTGCACTAGATAACCTTCTTTTCAACTCCTTGAAATTATCTTCACATTCCTCCGTCCAAACAAACTTAACTCCTTTCCGAGTCAACCTGGTGAGTGGATTAGATAATCGTGAAAAATCATTCACAAAACGTTGATAATATCCATCCAAACCAAGAAAACTTTGGATCTTGGTTACTGTTGTTGGTCTCGACCATCTTTCGATAACCTCTGTTTTTGCTGGATCCACAGATATCCCCTCTTTTGAGATTATGTGACCCAAAAATGAAACTTTTTGAAGCCAAAGTTCACACTTGGTAAATTTTTCTTAAAGCTTATCCTTTCTCATGGTCTTCAATACAATTCTCAAGTGATCTTCATGTTCTTCCTTGTTCTTTTAATAGACAAGAATATCATCTATAAAGACTACCACAAACTGATCAAGATATTCTCTAAAGACTCTATTCATTAGATCCATGAAGATATCAGGGGAATTAGTAAGACCAAATGGCATCACTATAAATTCATAATGTCCATACCTTGCATAGAAATCCGTCTTTAGTATATCCTCTCTTTTGACCCTTAATTGATGATACCCCGAATGAAGATCAATCTTGGAAAAGTATTGATCTCCGCGTAGTTGGTCAAATAAGTCATCAATGCGCGGGAGAGGATATTTGTTCTTGGTAGTGATCTTGTTAAGTTCTCAATAATCAGTGCAGAGTCTCATTGATCCATCTATCTTCTTAACAAACAGAATAGGTGCTACCCAAGGTGACACACTAGAGCGTCTGAACCCCTTATTAGGATTCTCTTGGAGTTGCTTCTTCAATTCCTGCAACTCAATTGGGGCCATTCTATAAGGTGTCTTTGAAATAGGTAAAGAACCCATTATGAGTTCTATTGAAAACTCAACTTCATGATTTGGTGGAAGACCCGAAAATTCCTTCGGAAAGACATCATCAAACTCCCGTACAATGGGAATATTCTCAATCATGAGTTTCTCACCAACCATTTGAGATAAATAACCTTCATTTAGTGGAATCAAGACCCATAAGATGGAATAAATTTCCACTGGAAGGTTATGTTCATCCTTGCATCGATAGACGATCAAAAATTGATCTGGAATATGAAATGTGACTTCCCTTCCTTGGAAATTGATATGATCTCTATATAAAGAAATCCAATCCATGCCAAGAATCACATCAAATTCCACTATAGGAAGGATCACAAGATTTGCAGGAAGCACTTTCCCATAAACTTCAATCAGAGAAGAATTATAAACTTTTGATGCGACTGTTGTGCCATTAGGGGTTGCCACAGCTAACTCAACATCTAATTGTTGAGTTAATACAGTGATACCCTTAGAAAATTCTTCAGAAATAAAAGAGTTGGTGGATCCAGAATCAAATAAAACATTTGCTACTTTAGAGTGGATGGTAAGTGTACCTTTCAACACTTCTTTATCGTACTCCACATCCCTGATAGAAATTGCATGTGAATTTCCTTTGTCATTATCCTTAAGTGTTTGTTGACTTCAATCATCATCAACAACCCTTGGATTAGGGCATTGATTGAAAAAATGACCCATTTCCTTGCACTTGTAACATTGAAGTGTAGGAGGTGCACTCTGTGTAGCCTTTTCATTGTTCGCATCACTATAAATCTTCTTCCCATAATTGCAGCATTCAAATGCCCAATGACCTTCCTTTCCACATTTGAAACGTTTATTTGTCCCTTTAAGACAACTCCCTCCATGTTTCTTTCCACACTTTGAGCATAAGGGAAAACTCATCTTCTTTTCAGTGTGCTCTTTAGATTTTCCTTTGAATTCCATTTTCCTCTTCTTATCAAACCCATATGACTGATGGGTTACTCCAATATCTATCTCAACTTTGAGAGCACATCGAATTATTTCCTCGTTGCTATTGAAGTCCCTTATGGCTAACACCCTTAGAAGACTTGGTTTTAAGCCACTAAAGAATCGATCGATCTTACTCTCGGGTTGGATAATAATCCCAGAAGTGTACCTTGAAAGTCTTGTAAAATTTTCTTTGTAGGTACCAACATATTTATCATCCTTTTGCTTTAGTTCAAGAAACTCCTTATCCATCTTTTTTTGAAGAATACGAGGGAAGTACTTATTGAAAAATAAGTTCTTGAACTCGTCCCATTCCATGGACTCAATTTCATCTCTTTGCCTCGTATTCTTGATATGATTCCACCATTGATCAGCATATCTTTCCAAAAGATAAACTACTAAGATGAATTTATCATGTTGAGAACATTGAAGAACTGAAAATATCTTTTCAGTAGTACTAATCCATTGTTTAGCAACTAATGGATCAGTAGACCCACTGAATGAAGGTGGACGTTGTCTCATGAAGGATTCAACAGAATCTTGCTCCTTCCTTTTCTCGTTTGGAAGTACTGCATGATTCATAGCTTGAGAAAGTTATGTGAGCATGGCTACAAGATTTTTACATTCCAACTCCCATAACGTTTGGTTGCTCAGGGGGACAATCATTGCATTTCCCGTCGCATTCCTCATTAACATGGTTCCTTCGGGTTCCAGCCATTGACTAAAACCAAGAAGAATAGTGTGAGCAACACTAATTATAATAAGAAAAACACAAAATAAAGAATAAAATTTCACACTTAAGGTCTTATCATAGGTTGTTCATGGCCATTTTTAAAACACTAATATCGTGTTCTATTCTTAGACATATCCTTAGGTTTCTTACTAAGGCTTTCACATCCTAGTTTCCAAAGGTTGACTATACCTTTCCTATGATACCAACTATAACGACCCATAATTTACATATATGGTTAATAATTAAAAATTGACACATACTTATTACAAAATATAACAAAACCATGGAAGGACCGTATTGGTATAGTGTATTTAAAAACTGGGAAACATAAAAAATGGTTCATAAAGCATCTACACTGTCTCCCATTTATTACATCATATCTATAGTACCTTTTGGCATATCATACTTAATAACCTTATTCCAGACCTGGGGAAAGAAAAAATACACAAGGGTGATCTAAAATGCTCAGTAAGGGTAAAAAAAACAAATATCAATCACATCATATTCATAAGAACATAACATTTTTGAAATCTTACCTTGCAAAAGAGATCATAATTTCATAACATGTGATAAATCATGGTAGTGAAATGTAATCACAATAATCATAACTTAAAACATGAATCTTTGTGGAATACACACATAATCATAGAGAATCATTTCTTATTAGTCAATACTCATTGACAAGACTATCTTAGTGGACAAAGTCCATTTTTGAACTGAGTTCATTCCTCGTTTCAGTCCTGTTTCATTGAACCGGTTTAACCTGCCATTCCTGCCATGTATATCTCATGAGATATAAAATCTTTACCCAATGCATTGGAGGGAGATATAGGTCCCACCCATCTCATAATGATACCATTCTTATGTGTTCCAAAAAATCATAAATCATACATCATTGCCTAACCCATGTAATAAAACTGGGATTCTTAAACATCGTGACATCATAAAACAATTCATATAGGATAAAGGAATTCATAAAAATAATTTAATAACAACATAATCAAATCAATGTAATAATAGGGATAGAAACAGAACCCAATATTATCTTATATGGAAAATAATTTTTATATAACACTTGAACTCCATTCATGAGGAAAATATCCTTTCTACTTTAAAAACATTTTTCCTTTCTTAACATGTCATAAAATTTTAAACTAAAAGAAGTTGATTAAAAATAAACTTGAAAACTTGTAAAGGAAGCTTCTTGTAAATAATTTTTAAAAAATCCATTCATGCCTTATATGTTAAAAAAAACATTCTTCTCGTACTTTGGCCAGAAAAGTAAAAAAGCACCTCGTACGAGAAACGACAAAATATTCCTTTCATATCTTTTACTAAAAACTCACCAAAGGGTAAAGTTGGATTTAAACAATTGTAGTAGGATATAAATAATATTACATATTTAGGACACATGGATGTGGATGATAAAATACACCCCAGTAAATACCAAATTATAAACAATCTCGGATAAAAATGAGATTGTGATATTTTCCCTTACCCTAGGTCCGATTTTCTTCATAAGTGTCCGAACCTCCTGTATAATGATTTAAATAATTTCATTTACATATTCCAGAATCATACTCATTGTTATGACATAATATATGGACATATTCTTAGCTTCTTATTAGTAATATTTCATTTCTACTTGTTATTCTGGTGTTTATTACTTTTTATTCTTATGCGTGTTTTGTCGAAAAAATTCTTATTCTTATCTTTAGGTTTTAGATACCTCATTTCCAGAATGGTATTAGTGTACTATATATCATATTTATTTATTCAATTAATTTATATAATCATTATTCAATGAAGATCATGTAGAACGATTCACATCACATCGTGGAGACGGTATTCCGTACGTATGCACAAGCGATGATATCGTTCCCATGATCGTGGAATTGTATTGGAGTATATGTATACTATTTCAGAATCAATAACACTTAAAAATAATCATATATATTTATTTATTTGCACCATTATACCCATCCAAGTAAGGTGGTGATGGAAAATAGATTACACCACGGTGTGGAGATGGTATTCCGTACGTACGCACGCACGGTGGTTTTGTTTTCCATAGGATGGATAGATGGTGAAATAGGGTTGTTTAATACTTATAATAGCATATCAGTATACGAGTGATAGTTATTTTATTACTTAATAATGAAAAAACTAAAGAAGAAGAAGTGGAAGAAGAAATAAAGTTGAAAGGATCGGTAACAGACATTACCTCTTCTTTGAAGCGCCTCTTTGAGACCTCCTTTTAGGAAACTAAAATTGGTCTTTGAAGAAGACCATGACCTATAGGATGTTTCTAGGGAAATAGAGAGGAGAAATTGGAAGGGTCTGGAAAATCATGAAGTCTCAAAGTGGTGTGAGGAAGAGAGGGAGGAGGTTCCCTTTTATAAGGGAGGAGAGGGGCACCTTTGGAAAAACTAAAAATATTATTTAATTATAGTAATATTTGGTTTTAAATAGATCCAAATTGATTTATTTAGAAGATAAGGTAGGGATGGGTCTAAATACTCTCATACAATAGAATTTAGACAAGTTTAGGTTTCTATTTTAACCTTATCATTTAGATTTAACTTTAAGTTAAACAATTTTACTTTTACCGTGTCTTCTTGTTTTCATACACTATAAGGTTAATAAACTTTCTATAACAAGCCAAACGAACCACAAGTTGTTTATTATTAATATATATAACCTTATATAAGTCATTTGGCCAAACATTTTATTTTTAGGAATAAAATAACAATTAATAATATAATAGTTTTTTAAAAAACTATTTTATGTCAATTTTGACACTATTTGGTAATTTATTTTTGTGAAAATAATAAAAGAAAGATTAATTCTAAAAAAGTTAATTAAATCAATAAGAACATGTCATATTAACATATAAAATTATTTTAATTCATAAAAAGTCTCATATTACATTTATTTGGGAATTTATAACATCAATTATGTCAATATTTCATTAATAAGATAATTACTGCATCATCATTGTGTCATAAATAAATTAAATTATATATAGTCTAAAAATTACAAATAAAATACCATTATGTAAGAAATCATTTTATATTTCTAATTAATATTTATAGTCGAATTTATCTTTTGTATAAACATATATTAAAAATGATATACTTATTAAACTTCGATTTTAACTATTTTATCTCTTCTTTAAATAAATTAATAATAAATGTTCTAATCTAATCCATGTGGGCCTAAATGGTCATATGTTATTCATAAGGTTGTTTTTGGTCGAATTACACTTATCCAATAGAATTAGGACACATGTTATGGTAATAATAATATCATATTTACCCTTAATTACCCTATTTACTTTTAACCGTGGTAAAAAAAGTAAAAAGTTACTATTCAACAAAAATTATTTTCATCTTATTGAACCAAATTTTACTTAATAACATCAACCATGTCTCTCGGATTTTTTAAATTCCATTCACAGAAGTGGTAAAATTATGTTTTATGTGAATTTGGAAATTCTCCTAGGAGGTGGGTAAAAGACGGTGAAAAGTTCAATAAAATTTTTATATATCTAAAATTATTATAAAATGACTCCAATGAATTGAATTGAAATTATATAGGTATTATGTATAAATTATGACCTATAATAAATTTAAATAAAATAAATAATTATTTAAATAAAAATTCAGTTTTTAAATAGTAACCCAGTGTTTTCACTATTCATCAAAAACTGAAAGTTTTCAGAAAAATACCAAAATTTCACCCTAGGAAAATTTCGATATTCTGAATCCAAAAAGGAAGTCCATTTTGAAAAATAAAATTTACAAAATTTCAAAAAGTTTTTATTACTATTCATAATGGATAGTTTTAATAATATTTTAATAGCATATCGTTGTTTAGTGAAACTCGGTATTGCGTACGACACAAGCTATCAAGGAAGGTCGTGATTGCGTGTACATAATGTCCAGCTAGTGTTGTGTGTAGTGAAATATTCCTTTAATGATTTATATAAAATAAAAACAAAATATTTCTTATAAAAATCACGGGTGTTACAGGGAAGCCTCTTCGAGGGCATGTAAAAACGCATTTTTCACGTGCAAGCTTGTTGTGTGCACAAAAGGTGTGTTAGAACTTTATAAATAAGTCGTGGGATCCCCCTAGGCCCTACATTGACTTTTTCCGCACGACATGCATTTTTCTCTCATGCGTGAAAATGGCCTGATCCACGCAGAAGATTCCATGACCGACATCGGGTTTTGCGCGCCATCTCAATTTTTTTTCACACAAGTCAACACTCTTTCACGTCACCATAGATTTTGCACACCGAACATCATTCTTTCACACCAATTCCTTTGGATTTCCAAAATGGATGCTCAACAGTCCGATGCTGAGAGGGAGGCTGTCACTGCTGCAAGAAGAACCCAAATGATCACGAACCCTTAGATTCTTTATGCGATGAGGGTTGGGTTTGATATCCAAATTCTCTTTGGCATGCTTACACAGGCTCAAAAGGATTACGTCCTGAGTGATAGCCTACCTCTATGGAACTTTGATCTTCTGGAAGAGGTGATGATGCCAAGTTTCAAGACAGACACACTGCAGTTGTGGGTGATGCGTGAGGATAGTCTTCCACAATTCCACATTACAAACAATGACCATATGACTAGGGAAATACAGAACACAGACATCTATGTCCAAAATCCGAAGACCAGGACAGTTGTGGGAAGCGATCCAGTCCCCGAGGAATCTCCAACAATTTATGCAAGTACTTTCAGAAGCCGCATTACTGACAAGATGAAGGGATGATAGAAATGAGACTTCAGATCTGGGGGAAACTTTACCAATGAGTGGGCATGGACATAATGGGTACATCAGACAAGTGAGGAATTCGGGATAGAGATGCGGTCCATTGGGCTTTTTGAGGATGTTTTGACGTCCCAATTCCACTTCTATCGACAGTAGGACTTGGTAGCAGAGTTTTTCACCCACTGGTCTCCTGATACCGACACTTTTAACCCCCACCATGGGGAGGTGTGAATCATCCTGTGGGACGTACATTGTATTGGGGGAATCCCCTTGGATGGGTATCTTTACGACGCGTTCCTCACGGCGGAGAATGTCTGGGGGGATAGGAAACATACCCCAATACTGTTATGGAACCTACTGAATTTGGATAAAGAGGAGCTCAAAATAAAATATATCCTGAAGAAAATATCATATTCAGGGTGGTTTAGTCTTTTCCTAACCCAAGACACGACCGTGAAGATGCCAGGCCTAGGGCAGCAATTCCCAAACACATCTCAGATGGGAAAAGCGGGATCATACTGGAAGGTTTTGGAGAAAGGAGAGTGCCGATCATGGGGATTTGACATTAATGAAGGTCTAGACCTGAATGTGTGATATTTTGGGTTTCTTACTACATTCTTGAGAAGATGGTTGTTTTCTGTGACGGACATGTGGATGGGAGTCCGCCCAGGGACGTTAGTGATGGATGGGATTATAGCGGCAAAGAATAAGGTTAACCTAGGGGTGCCAGTGTTCGGTAGGCTATAGAGTATTCTAGGGCATATCTCGAGGGGATGTACGCCCAAGGGAATATATGGGACATTCCAAATTCTCCACAGCTGGGTCGCATCCCACTATGGTGGGTATGATTTCCCGAATTCTATTCACCCTCCTGGTAATGGTATGAGGCCATCCCTCTTGAACATCACTGGAATCCACCCATTGAAACTCAAGGATGAGGGAATCAAGATTAAGATTGGTAGCCACACCCACTTAGACTTCCACCCATTCTGAAACCTGGTTGTCCAAATGGTAGATGATGGGTGGGGTCCACTAGAGAAGAGGGAGTACCTACAGAGCATCTGAGGTGGTGTGCTGGTGGCCCAGATTGATGGAAAAATCTTCTGTGATATGTATGTGCCGACCAGGTTCACCAGTATGTTCGGGTGCATGCAGCAGATTCCCAAGAAAGTATACATAGAGGTTTGAGAAGAGCGGAATCCCTCCATTCTTAGCCATCTATGGCTTATGTTTATGATGGAAGGCTTGGGTGAAATCATCACCCTTCCCCCCACTGATGTTAGTGCAGGAATATCAACAGAGTATGCCGAACACTAGATGAGAACGTATCCCAAGGCGATTCTTTGGAAATGCATATGGTAGATAAAGGTGGAAAGTACAGAGCTTAAAGAGAAGGAAGGTAGATGCGGTTCCATAGGGGATGTGAGGAAAATAATGGGCCGCGTAGCTAGCATAGCACAGACCGGTACATCATCGGTAGGGGAAACGCAGGATGAGAACGTGCCTCCACCCTCTAGGGAAGTGTGGTCTCATATACAGCCTCATGGTCTATCTAGGTAACTCCCAGGAAAGAAACTCAGGTACCTTATGATGTCATATGTCGATGCTATCATCCCTTCTCTGTGGTCTTATTGGAGAACTCTACGACAGTCCATGTTTGCTGAAGAGTTGTGGTGGAGGTTGGTACACACCGGGCTCGATCTGCCAGACATAGGGTGCATCCAGATATCAAATAGGATAATGTTTCATCATCGGCATGGATACCTAATAGCCATGGATATGTACGCCTGCTAGTGGGGGGGGGGGGTATGAAGGAAAACATATCTTGGTGAAAGTAATTCTTGGCCAAGAGCATGACCCAGAGAAGCTGCAATCCGAGGATGAAAGTATAGAGGAAGGAGAAGAAGAAGAAGAAGAAGAAGAAGAAGAAGAAGAAGTAGGTGGTGAAGAAGATGGAAATGAAGAAGAGGATAAGGACCAAGTTTAAGGTCTCAGTGGCGATGGGCCTTCAGAAGCTCTCGCTCACAAATAGAGCTCCTGGGAGTGTGGAAAAATTGTCAAATCCGATGAAGAACTAGAAGAGCAGTTTGAGGTATGGTTTAAAAATTATCTCCACTAGCCTTTATTTTTTCATAATCTCAATCCGTCAACCATAACCTGTCCTATTTAGGAACACATGGGCGAGGGTCCCTAGGAAACCTTCCCCACAGGGGGCACAAGTATGCCTATTGAGACCGGGGGGCAACCTTAGGAGCCAATCCTTGGGACCGAGCATAGTGGGGTGCTGATTTCAGCTGTAGTAGGTGAAAATGACCCATAAATAGAGTCCCCCACTATCCCCATTGTTTAAGAGGAGCCGAAGCCTGTAATTGAGTTGACCAGTGCCGAATGCTCCCATTTGGCAGCATCCCCCACCATTAAACATGCATTGGACACTACCACACTTGGCTCCCGTAAGTCCTTCTTTGATGGAGAATTTATCTAATCAAGATACTGATTCCTGATGCAGTGGTCGCAAGGTTTGAGGCACGATAAACCATCAAGTCTGGGACATCTGTAGGAGTTGGATGGGCAGCGGCTGCGTCGGCCTTTAGAGACACAACAATTCTAGGTGGCCTTACCCCTGTCCTCGATGAGAAAAAGATTCCAATGAGGGATGATAATGCTGCTAGGGTGGAGCTCTATCCCGATGAGAGTGAATTCCCCGGTGTGGAGGAGGTTCCTAAAGAAGACCCTACTACTGAACTCCTCACCACTTTCCCTAAATACAAGCCCATAGACCCTAAAGAAATTGATGATTCTGATTTTGATGCTTCGGAGGAAGCCATATGGCATGGCGTAAGGCGTGGAAGTGCGTCAGATTCTTTCTCATCCAATCACAGGAGAAATGGCTAAGCCGGATGGGGTCACTCCGCACCTAGCTACGTTTTCTCTATGCTAGAGGTGCTCTATTCTCATTTAATGATCCACGATTAAATAGTGGGGAAGATGTGGGAGGACAATCGATGTTCAGAAGTTTCCCAGTTCCAGGAGGCTTCAGAGAACACTTAGGCCTTCTTGGAGGTAGAGTAGGAGGTACAATGCCTTGAAGAACAAGCGAAGTAAAGGTAGGCATTCATTGTAACCAAATCTGAGCTCATCAAGCTATTGAAGGCCCAACTCATGGATGCTTAGGAACAAATAGCTTAGGTGAATCAACAGATGATTGAGCTCCAGACTGAACAATCATGGACACAATCCAAGGCTAATGAGTTACACCCCACTTTTTCTGTCAAAGAGAATGATCTCAGGGGATGAGAAACAATGATGGAGGCCACAAGTCGGAAGGTGGTAACATTGGAACAGTCAATCCAAAACATTGATCCTTAAGGGCCCTGTTTTGTCTCACCCCCCTAAACATATCCTTCTTTGTTACTTCCATCTCTAAATTGTATATATAGAAGGAATATTTTCTTGGTCATTTTAATGCACTTCAACCATACTCCTAAAATACATAGTAACCCATTCCTAAACTCACGTGGGTCATACCCAATGTGAGAAACAAGGGATGGTCGCACCATTACGTATTGTTAATGTAGGAGTGCCAACCAAGTTTCAGGAATCTGAGGTTTGAACAACCAATCCGGATTTCCGAGAAGAAAAAAGGGAGAGGCCCAATTAGAGGATGAGGACCTTAGAACAATCGATGTGACATCTTCCCATTGTGTTCTAGTCCACAAGCAGGATAATTCCATAAGCATTTGAAACTTATCTGAACATAGGGGAGTGGGAGGTGTGAATCATGATACCCAAAATCCGTAACACTATAGGGATGGCGTGGAAATGAATGATAACTATTGGTTGTGTTCAAAACATTGTATCCTCATTGTGTTAGACTGAAATGGGGATAACAAATAGGGGCTGACTACTGACCATGTTTGAAACACGGGGCTTGACTCGAAATTTCATCCATTAGCCTTCCAGAATGTTGGCCCAAGATAGTAGGTGAGCCATAGGCTGAGCATCCATACTATTAGGGGGTTTCTTTAGGTGTGAAAGAGGATGTTGGTCTGAACAAAGGGCATGAAAATCATGGTGTGTGGAGTGATGGGTTGTTCGAATGGAGTCCAAAACTCTTGAAATTATGCCACCGTGGTGAAGACACATTAGGTGGGTGCATTGGCCTGATCAAGGATCAAACCTACTTTTGAACATGTCATCTCCGATATGGACCTAGAATGACAAGTAGTTTTACGTTATATTGTGAGGACGATGCACATAGTTTAAAGGTCATACTTCCTGGACCAAGATCGGGGTTGAGGGGCCAGAAGGGTTAATGAACCTGGAGCTAGGCCCAAGACAAAATGCTTGGGCATCGCTACGTATCCCATAAGGATGAGAATAAATCCAAACGTAGTTCTTGAATCACGATGTGGTTAGAGACTGACCTGGATAGTGGAAATCCTCTCTAGCAAGGGATTTGGTGCATCCCATGACTAGCATGGAGAATCCATAATTTGTTCAGGGTAGAACCAAAATTTAGTTTCATGCGTCAAGGACATGTGGGATTGTGCAGTTTAACAACATAAGATTGGATAAAAAGTGAAAGGGAAGATCCTAGGAAGGGGGCATGTAGTGCGGTAGCTGTAGAACCATCGTGAATGAGGACATAAGGAGTCTACACCACACCATGTATCCCCGGAGGAATTTATTTAGGTCAAGGGACCGAAAGTGAAAGTTAGGATGGGCCTATGGAAAAGTTCCTGGGAATTCTTATGTATCCCATAAGGATGGAAATCAAGAAATATGTAGTTATGAGAGTGCAGTTTAATGTCATGCGGGATGATGAAATATATTTTAGTTTAAGGTCTTAGAGCTCAGACCAGGTCGGGAAGAGGCATGGGAGGAACTTGGTGTGACTTTTGAAAAAACCTGTTGTGAATGAGGACCCATGAGGTACCTGCTACACCACATGTTCCTAAGAGATTTCGGGATGAGGGGTCGAAAGAGAGGATTTGATATTAGATTCATGGAGCTGGACCCATATACAATGTGTCTGGGCATTCCTACAAATCCCATAAGGATGAGAATCAATCCATACATTGTTCTGGGCAATTTCATGCTATTTAATGTTTTACGGCAAGGACGCAAAGTGATCTTAGTTTATGGTAATAGAAATTAGACCAAAGAGTAGTAGAAATCTTCCTAATGGGTGTAAACCTCAGCCAAATCCCTAATACCACGTGAGATATGCTCGATGTGGGAAAAAAGGAGGACAAGGTATTTGCAACACAAGGAATAAACATGAAGGTGAAATTGGTACAGATCCCCAAATGACTCCTTACCACGACTTTGTTCTCTTAACGTGAAAATGAGACCTGTGGGATAGTACCAAGAGTGTCAAAGATCCACTTGGGTATGATGGAGTGGAAAATGATTTGAATCATGTAACCAATATTTTGGGCTTGATGGGGTTGGTGTGATGATGGAGGATAACTATTAACCATGTTCGACACACATCATCCATATCGTGTGACTTGAAATGGGAACAAAAAATGAGTATCGACTACTGACCATATTTGTAATGTGGGACTTGTATCAATTTTCCATTCAAGATCCATAAGGACGTTGGCCCAAGATGATAGAAGATCCCTTAATCTGAGTATCCATACCATTTGGGGGCCCTTTTGGATGTGAAAGGTGATGGAAACCCAAATAAATGGTAGAATGAAGCCTGAGGATGGGAGATAACATGTCCATGTAGGACTCAACACCTTAGGTGCTGAACCAGAGTTCTCCTAGGCACATTGTTGAACTACCAAAGAGGGTCAAGGGGAACAACTTAAGAGCATACGACTAATAAATATGAGTTTAGAATGGGGGGAAAAGAGATCTCAGGAGTAATGGGTATGTGGTGTGGTTGTTATAAACCCGACGTGAATGAGGACATAAGTCCGTACCACACCACATACCCTCCCATCTAGAGGACTCGGACTATGGGACATGAAGATAAGGAGGTTTCCAAGAAACATGGATAGACCCAAAGACAAAATGTCTAGGTGGTCTTACGTATCCCATGGAAATGGGGATCAATCCAAAAATAGTTTGAGGAATGGAAAGGTAAGATACCCGTTCCATAGATAATAAGGTTGAGTGGGTCTGGCCCTTGCACTAAAAGAAACAAAATTTGATAGATCTTATTTGTCATTTAGGATGAATGAGTGTTGTTTTTGTTGTGAAGCGATGGACCTAGGAGCAGGTGTTGAGAAATGGTATGGTGTATGACCGATACCAAACATGTTTTCCCCTTGAATGAGGGAACCATGATGCAGTTCCATTTTTTGTCGTGTGACCAGGATGCTAATATCACAGTCTTGGCAGCATAGATTAAAGTCATATGGCTCAAACATATACACAAAAGATGAGGTTCGAAATGGAATGTGCACTGTGTGATAAGGTATACCCGACGTGAATGGGGAAAATGTAAACATCAAACCACACACAATTCGAAGAGAGAATCCTCCGGCCGAGGGGGTTGGAGAAGGTTAGAGAATATAGGGTAGGAGATAGAATGTACTAGCTCCTTGAAGGGGGGGGGGGGCGTGATGCAGCAATTGCAAACCTAACATGAACGAAGGCATAAGACCACACTCACCACATCACACGGGCCTATAAGAGAAGGGTCCTAGAAGGTAGAAAAGAATAGATAAATTAGTGGAACTCGAGCTAGAACCAAAGACGAGATGTATAGGCATTCCTACGTATCCCATGGGCATGGGAATCAAGCCGTACATAGTTCAAAAATAGATCGTTGTTTAAGGTCTTAGAGCTCGGACCATGAAGAGGTGGAATCCACCCAAGTAGGTGCAGACCTCAATACAATTCCTAAGCCCACATGAGTCAAACTTAGTGTGGGAAACAAGGGCGGAAGAGGTTTTTTGCAATACCTAGAACGCACGCCAATGGTAAGTCGGTGCAGAGCTCCGAATGATTCTGTACTGCAGATTTTCCCTCTTATCGTGAAAATTCACACTGAGGGATAATGCCAAGAGTTTTAAAATCTTATTTAGACATGATGGGGTGGAAAATAATGTGAATCACATAACCAAAATTCAATGCTTAAAGGTGTTGGCATGGTGATGGAGGATAACTATTGACCATGATCGAAACAAAAAATCCATATCGTGCAGCCTGAAATGGGAACAAAAAATGAGCATCAACTACTGACCATATTTGCATCATAGGACTTGTTTCAATTTTTTTCTGAAACCCTCGAGGACATTGTCTCATAATGGTAGGAGAGCCCTTAGTCCTAGCATCCATGCCATTTGGGGGTCCCTTAGGATTTGAAAGATAATGGAAGCCCAAATGAAGAGGAGCACAAAGCCAGAAAAGTGGGTGAAATCTTGTCCATGTAGAATATGACACTCTGGGTTCTAGACCAGAGTACTTAGGGGACAATTGGTGAGTCACTGAATAGGGCCAAGGGAACCATCTTAATGGAAGACGACTCAAAGAGATGAGAGTGGGGAAAGGGAGTGAAGGCCACTAAGGAGAGAGAGAGGTATGCGGCGTGGTTGTTATAAACCTGATGTGAATGGGGACATAATCCCATACCAAGCCGTATACCCCTCTTCTAGAAAAATTCGGGCCAAGGGGCCAAAATGATAGGGAGGTTTCTAGGAGATGGGGCCGGACTTGAAGACTAGACGTTCTGGCGGTCCTACGTATCCCATGAGGATGGGAATCATGCCACACGTAGTTCTAGCAACGAGGATGATGAAAATAAGTACATGATACCCAACGGGGGGCATGTACGACATGACGAGTAACCTGACGTGAATGAAGAAATAATCCTACACCACACCATACAATCCTAAGTGATAATTCGGGCTAGGAGCCCTAGAAGGCTGAGAGACCCGAGGCTGGACCATGGGTAGAATGTCACAGCCAGCATGATGATTAACGTCATGCAGTAAGGACAATGGTGAGCTTAGTTTAAGGTCTTAGAGCTCAGACCAAGATTTCTAGTTTAATGTCATATGCATGGGATATGTAGGGAAAATCATCACGCCTAAAGAAGACCACAAAGCAGCAATGATGATAGGGTAGAATTGTTGAGTAGGTTTGCAACACACTATCCAAACTTGTGTAACCGGAGTTCAGAGAAAACAATTAAGCATCAATCGTTGACCATATTCGAAAAATGGGACTTGAATAAATTCACCGCTCACAATCCTCGAGGGCATTGGCCTGAACCGATAGAATATACCTTAGGCTAAGTATCCATATCGTCTGGGGGCCCTTTTGGATGTGAAAGATAATAGGTTCCCAAATGATGGGGGTGCGTGGAGTATAAAAATTCCCATGTGATTTCAAATAAAGTTGGGTAGTAGAAGAGATAGAGATCTTTAGGGGAGAGGGATACATGGTATGGTCATAATGAACTTGATGTGAATGAGGGAAAAATATTTCACCACACCATGTGTTTCATCCCAATGGGAGGTCCGGAAGTTTGGGGCTGGGCCTACGAATGAAAGGTTCAGGTGGTCCTATGTATCCGATGACGATGGGAATCAAGCCATACATAGTTCTAAAATGGCCATGCAGTTTAATATCATGCAATAAGGATGTGGATGGATTAGAAGAACGAAGGAGGGCACATGGTGTGATCATCATAACCCTAACATGGGTGGGGCCAAAGAAGCCTATACAACACCATGTGGGATCCTCCAAAATAACTATGACCATGAGTGGATAGTCAAAGAGGAAAACAAGGGCTAGACTTAAGAAGAGGCATCTGAGTGTTCCCACATATCCCATGATGATGGGAATCATGCCATACATAGTTATTGAGATGCAATTTAACATCTTGTAGGAAGTCACTTAGTTTAAAGTCATGTAGAACTGAGAAGTTTAAGGTCATGTTGGACCATCACGTAGTTTGGGGTCGTGTAGGATCGTACAATTTAAGGTCATGCAGGACCTTATAGTTTAAGGTCCTAAAGGACCATACAGTTTAAGGTCATACATGACCATACAGTTTAAGATCATGCAGGACCATACAGTTTAAGGTCTTGTAGGACCACACTGTTTAAGGTCATGCAGGACCTCATAGTTTAAGGTCATGCAGGACCACACAGTTTAATGTCATGCAGGACCACACAATTTAAGGTCATGCGGGACTGCATAGTTTAAGGTCATGAACGACCACACATTTTAAGGTCATGTAGGACCACATAATTTACAGTCATGTAGGACTGCACAGTTTAAGGTCATGCAGGACCGTTATAACTTCGGAAAAGTATTACTTGAGGAACTTGGCATTGGTGGGAGGAATTATACACTCACCATCCATTGTAACCAGTGAGTATGATCTATATGAGTAAACCTTGTGAATGATGTAAGGTCCATCCCATTTAGATTTCAACTTGGGTGATTTCCTACCAGGTATCATTGGTTCCCTCAGGTCCAATACCAAGTCAACTTGCAAGAAGTAATGGAGGTGAAATTTTTTGTTTAAGGCTTTGGATATCTTGTTCTGATGCCTTTCTAGATTGTGCATGGCATAAATCCTATTCTCATCGAGTTCTTCCAACTCATCCAGATATATTTAAACTACGTTATCTGGCACTTACTGATCATAGACAGTTGTGTGCAATGAGGGAAATTGAATCTCGATAGGTAGGATGACCTCTGTCCCATATATTAGAGAATATGGGTTCACCTGAGTGGAATTACGAGTTGTCGTCCAATAATACCAGAGGGAATTGGGGAGATTGTCTGGCCAACTCCTCTTATTCTCGACAACAATTTTCAATAGAATTTTAGAGAGTGTTTTGTTGAATGACTAAATATTCCCATTTTCTTGTGCATGATAGCAGGAGGTATGGTTAGAACGAATATTGTACATAGCGTACAATTTCTTCAACTCAGCTACTTGGAAGTTCATACCATTATTAGGGAGGATAGTGCGAGGGAACCCAAATCGATAGATGATGTTCTATCTCACAAAGTAAATGATGGAACCGGTCTTGACCTCCTTGAGTGGGACTGACTTTTCCCACTTGGAGAAGAAATATGTAGCAGTCATGATGAGTCTAGACTGGTAAGCTGTCATCAGTGGATATGGTACCATGACATCGAGTCCCCATACCGCAAATGGCTAAAAGTACTTGGTTGAGTGGAGAGGCTTTGGTGACCGATGCATGAAGTTTGTGTGAATCTGGAACACATGGAACCTTTTGGCAAACTCAATGCAGTCATGGATCATAGAGGGCCAAAAGTACCCCAACCTATGGATTTGGTGAGATAGTTTTGGCCCGGTTTGGTGAGCCCTATAGGAACCAAAATGAACCTCCTACATGATTTGGGAAATCTCGACTCCATGAATGCAACAAAGGAGAACCCCATCAAACCCACACTTGTAGAGGATCTTCTCACAACTTGGACCATCCTGGAGGGTAAACTATAGTGTGCGACATGAAATTCTCTTGCGCTCGGCCCTATCTGCCGAGAGATTACCATTCTGGATATACTCAACAAAGGGGGATATCTAGTCTAGAATCACTTCAATCACTGCATCCAAGGGACCTAGGGGTCCTGACGTGGAGGTAACAGTGGTAAGGTGGATTACTCGAAGGCTGTCATCATCACTAGGAGTTACAGGATCAATGACTCTTCGATGTGAAACATGAATAATCAGGTCATCCTACTCGGGCTCTGCATGTGATACATCTAGGCTGGCTAGAGCACTAGCTCGACCATTATGAGATCAAGGAACATGAGTAACTTCTGGCCGAGATGGG
Source organism: Viscum album (assembly GCA_963277665.1). Taxonomy (NCBI): domain Eukaryota; kingdom Viridiplantae; phylum Streptophyta; class Magnoliopsida; order Santalales; family Viscaceae; genus Viscum; species Viscum album. The sequence goes on along the minus strand of OY728121.1, from coordinate 139,105,370 downwards.
AACTGGGATATTATCTAGAGAGAGTGCTCCAAAAATGGTACGAGCTCTATATATCTAAAAAAATAGTCACCTTTTATCTATTTGATGACTATTTCGGAGTCCGCTTTCACATGAAAATGGGTCACATCAATCTCAAGTGCCAACTCGAGGCCAGTGATGAGAGCCTAATACTCTACCTCACTGTTGGTGCAACATTTTGACAACATGAATGAGTATGGAAGAATGACTTGTTCTGGGGTAATGAAGATGATACCCAAGACTACTCTATTTTTGTCTGGGGTCATTGAGCCTCCTTTTTGTGGGGCTCTGGGAAGCGCCATTGAAATTCATTTTCCTGCATGACATGGCTTGGTCTACCAAGAGAATCTCTTCATCGAGAAAATCAAAGTCTAGGGACTGGTCCACATGAGCTAGATAGGTGGAAAAGAAGTATGCCAATTCTTTCCCTTTGATAGAATTCTAAGGGACAAACTTGATATCGAATTTCTTAAGGATTAATTCTCACCAGGATAGTGGGCCTATCAAAATGGGGTGGTTTAGGATGTACTTTAGGGGATCTACTCGAGACACCAGATATACCTTATAATGATGCAAGTAATGCCACAACTCCTATACTGAGAATATGAGAGAAAGTAATCTCTTCTCGATAGGGGAGTATCTGGTCTCCGTATCGAGGAGCATGCGACTGAGGTAGTAGAGGCTATTTTCTGTTCCCTCGTTGTTCTTCTAGGCGATAAGGGAACCAAGAGACTGTTCTAGGGTGGTCACATAAAAGACCAGCGGCTTTACAGAGATGGGTGTCATTAAGACTGGAGGCTAGAGAAGATACTGGTTGATTTCCTTGAAAGTAGTCTGATACTCTTCATCCCACTCATAGATGGCGTCTTACTTCATGAGCCAAGAAAAGGTCTTACACTTACCATCCAAATTCACAATGAATCGGCGTATACAGGCTATGTAGCCTTGGAAACCTTGATGTTTATGAATATTTATCAGAGGAGAAATCTAGAAAATGACCTTAATCTTCTCTAGGTCAATCTCAATGCCAATGTATCTAACAAAGAAGCCAATAAAATTTCTAGAGGTAACCCCGAAGGCACACTTCAATGGGTTCATCTTCAGGTGATGGGAATAGAGGAAGCCAAACACTTTCTCAAGGTCTCTGTGATGGTGCTGACATTGGATAGATTTCACCACCAGGTCTTCCACATAACATTCCACCAATATTCCAAGGATCGGCTTAAATACGTGACGCATATATCGTTGGAAGGTGGCACCTAAATTCCTTAAACCGAAGGGCATTAATCAGAAACAAAAAGTACATTGTGGAGCCTGGAAGGCTGTAGACTCCTCATCCTCAGGGTATATTCGGATTTAGTTATACCCGGAGTATGCATCCATGAAGGAGAGGGCTTGTAACTCAGCTGTAGTGTTGATCAACAATTCTCTCATAGGAAGGAAAAAATCATACTTCAGACAGTGATGGTTGAGATCTCGGAAGTCGATACAGACTCTGATCTGTCCATTCTTCTTTCTTAATCGCACAATGTTGGCCAGCCACTTAGGGTACTGGACCTCCTTAATGAAATTGGATTTGATGAGCATATAAACTTCTGCCTCAGCCATAGTGCTGTGAGAAGGGTGCATCTTCATGGGAGGCTGCTTGAACCTGCAATGATTTTTTGGGAGACTGAGGCGGTGAAAGACTACCTGAGGATCTAGTCTTGGAATCTCATTATAAATCCAGGTGAATACATCATGGTATTGCTTCAGGAAGTCTATGTACTGCTATTGCTCCTCAAGGGGCATGTCGACACTGATCAATGTGGGTTTCTGGCCTGCCTCGCTACCGGGGTTCACCTATACCAAATCCTCAACTGTGGAGGAGACACCCTCTTCAAATGAAGGGGGATCATCCCTCAAATACTCTTATTCACTTATAGAGGGAAAATCATCAAAAGGGGGAGTTTATTCTGAGTTGGAAGTTCCCGATTGGAGGTTAGTACCAGCTTGAACGACTGTGGACACTACACCAGGGAACTCCTATGCTGCTGTAACCATCTCGATGAATGTTGTTAATCCAATCCCATCTGTCCTTCATCCCAAGGGGCCACACTGGATGATATGAAAGCAATAGTGGCACACCGTCTTGAGACATTAAATTCTGGATTAGTGAAACAATCAAGTATGATGTATTTTCATTGCCATGGGGTGGACATCCTGATATCTTATGGGAGTAGGAGGCGCTGTGATCACCTGAGCTTGATTTGTGCAGGAGTATGAAGTGATCTTTTGGTGCCTCTTAGACCTAGGAATGTCCTACCCCTTTGTTCTAGAAATAATGAAGCATTTTCCCATGGCTGAGGTTGTAGCCTCTAATTGGTGGATTGGAAAGATATAGGTGTCTTCGAGATCGGTCCATGGGTCAGTCACAACCGTAGCATGCTCAACCCCATTAGCTAGAATCTACTTGTCTTTTCTCTTATAGCAGCCGACATCCAGATAGCGGGCATCACAAGAGGCAAAGGGATATGCGTCACCTTGAATCACACCCACTCGACCATTAAGGGAGTACTTGAGGCACTGGTGATATGATGAAGGAACTGCCACATGTAAGTGGAGCCACAACCTTACCATCAATGCATTGTAGGCAGTGTCTAGGGAGACAAACACAAACTCAGCGCTAGCAAGTAGGCCACCGAACCGGGTCTTCAAACAGATCTTGTTGATCGATGTCTGCTTTGTCCTGTCATAGCCTTGGATTATTAGGTTATAGGGACTCAGGTCATCCTCAGACAATCCTAGTTTTCACAGTGTCTAAGTCAGTATTAGGTTGATTCCAGAGCCCGTGTCGATAAGACAGTGACAAAACTCTACTCCATTTAAATGGCTGGTGAGGTATAGTGGGAAAATGTGCCCCTTTATGGAAGATCCTTCATCTTCTATAGAGAACGAGATGATGGAAAAACTTTCAGTATTCTTGATTGACTCAGAATGAAAGGATTCTATGACTGCTACCTCCATCTCAAACTGGAGGGGGCTTCTTAAATCCTTAGCGAGGGCCTCATGCATATATGATGACATAAGAAGGGACTCCAAGATGAATAGATTTTATGGAATGTCAACAAGATGTTTGAGAACATCATACTACCGTGACAGGTATGAACTTCTGATTACTAGAGGTTTCTCTATGACTGGAGGTATGGTGGGCCCTGCCGGCTGGACCGATGACTAACTAGTGCCGGGAATATCCCGCTGTTGGGAATATCCTGCTGCTCACTAGTCAAATCCTATAGAGTGACTGGAGGATGATAGATTAATTAATGAGACCATCCAGTAGCAGAGTGTGTCTGGTCATGACGTAGTCGAGGTGGCTCCGCCTGATCCAATAACACGCAAGGCAGTGAAGGCGGGCCTGATGTCACCAGATGAGAAAGTTGTGTACGCTGAGCTCTGTGCTTTGCCTGCTATCTGGTTTTGGTCACATGCACAACCCAGCTAGAAGTACTGACCGAGGCACTTTGACAACCCATATATCCATAACTCTATCAATGTTGACAACAACTAGGTATATAGGGAGCGTCTGCTTGGAACTCCTCGTCGTTAAAAATCATGTAGGGGTTTACCAACTCTACAATGTTAACCGAGGTGTACCCTTGACCGTCAATTGAAGAATCGTCCACTATTGGATGAATTCTGGGAGGAATTTCTATCTTCGGGGGCATGAATTTTCAGAGAGTACAGGATGACGATGGCATTGGCAGGGGACTTTGCTTTCACTTATGCCACCAGTGTTTTCTCTTCAGGGAGGAGAATGACTGAGATGACGATGTAGAAGTAGTTGTTGTGGCTTATAAAGGATTTGGCTGATTCAGGCTTGCAATGATAACACCATGGGAATGAGAGACTATTTTATGAGCCATCCAGTCTTTATACCTCTGGGACCCACAACTAGAAAACTCATGCCACTCACCTTCTCTATCATTGCTGTTGTCTGGTCACATGAAGACACATGCCACATGGTCCGGAGATGGGCCCAACTGGACTATGTTGTTATCCACCTGGTCCTGAAGCCAGTATTTGAATACATATCACTACTTGAGGGTGTTCCCCAGGATCTGGTGGTAAGGGTAGTAATTAGGGCAATCAATGAGGTTCGCCTCTTCTGACCTCATGCACTCAGGAAAACGTACAATCCACTACTCCATGACACTTAAAAAATAACTAGGGACCTGGGACTCATTAAATGAGTAGGTATAGTTCCTCCTTCCTGGAAAGGTGGGCCTTGGAGCCTGACCCTAACGTGGGGCTGGAGGAGCTTGCCGAGGAGGTGAAGGTTGGTTATCTCTCCTAGGTGCTGGGGGCACATTAGGTGGGGGCACCTACCGATTCTGAGGTAGGAGCTATTGGGATAGTGGCTATGCCTGAGGGGGAGGGCCACTACTAGGTTATGGAGGCGGCTCCACTGGTAACAACTCTAGTTGCCTAGGGCCTCTATCTGAGCCACTATGGTGGGATCAACCCTGGCGTACCTTCTCATGGGGATTGAAGGAGGCAACAAACATGCCTTCTTATCCTAATTTAAGGCTTACTCTAGGCACTGGTTCTTATTAGAGAGGCCTTGTAATCCCTCAGGGTAGTTCTGGGTGATCAAAAAGGGACCAGTTCCATCTTGATGTTCCCTACGCACATCATCAGCAATTACTACTGAGTTAGCGACATGTAAAGTGAGTATGTGAGTCCTTTTCCCTAGGCGACAAAGTCAGCAACATGCTCATTGGGACTCTTCTTGCACTTGAAGAGGTCTGCAATACTTGTCTTCCATGTGGTGGAACTAAACTAGATAAAGAATTGCCTACATAGGTCCTCCCAACCTTCCATGGATTCAATGGGGAGCTGGCTATACCAGAAAAATGCAGAACCTTCCAATGTTTGTACGAAACATCAAAGTTTGGTGGCCTCGTGCTGTGCTGGAGTTCCCATCATGGGGCCACACATTGAGATAAAGTGGGCCCTATGATGTGGTGGGTCCCCCATCCTATTTGAAGTGGGAAAAGTGGGATTCCCGAAATCCAAAGGTGATGGAATATCATCCACCCATGCCAGGTATGGATTTCCATCAGATGGGATTTCTACCTGTAGAGTCTCTAAAACATTGAGGCGGGCCACAAGTGCCACCATTGGATCATCAAAACAGAGGTTCCTATCTTGAAGGGGATCCCTAACCACCAGTGCATTGGCAATTTCTTCAACATGATAAGCATTCACAATGGCTCATGGAGCGGCTAGTGGAATGACCTATGGAGCAGCTGGGGGAACCTGAGCTGGGTATCAAGGATTGTCACGCCGTTCCGGAGGATTTGGTGAGACATACTGCATCCTTTTACCGTAAGTTCCAGATTCAACCCTGTCTACATGGGAAGGATGGTCAGGGTCACCTAGAGGCAATTCACTGAGGGGAAGTTGTGCCTGCCCCTACTACCCCGGCCTAAGATCATTGTAGTCTAGCCATCAATCTATAGTGCATTCATCCAGGAGGTCATCGACCATCTTCTTCTATTCGGAGAGTTGCTGATACAGTGTGGATTTTTGAGGGTCTTCCTCCATCCTTTACATTGATCCAAATGGGTTTGAGGGTTGGGAAGCTCTGAGGTTTTCCTTGCCATTGTTAGGATTTCGGCTGAGGACTAGTTCCTCAGTGGGCATGAGAAGACCCAATAGATTCCTCTATTGATGAGTAATCCTTCCTGACAGATCCATGAAATGTGAAACTCCCTTAGGGGGTAGGTCCTCTCCAAGAATCTCTAGCTCAGTCTCACCCTCCAGTAGACCAACCATGTTAAATACGACCCTTTCGAGAGGCATATCCTCTGTGTCGCGTAGAAAAATTGGGTTTTAGCTGGATAAGACTGAAGAGGAGGACATTATACTTCCCCCATGTATGGATCTATTCATGGGGAGAAGCCTCTTGGATAATCCTTTGGAGTACCCTGAAGATATGAATGCACTGTTGTTGGAGGGCCCTACAATGGCCGGGTGACTTAGGGTGCTGGGCCACAGGGAGTGCAGCAAAATCAACCAGAAAAAATTGTTCACCAATGTCCTTGAAATGCGCTTGGATCTTATGGTAATCCACCCACTGATGATGAATACAGAAATGATTCTCTCATGGGGTTTGATTAAAACACTCAACTTCCTCTTGGGTGAGTGATATCTGCACACAAAAATTTGGCACTGCAAATGGACAAAACATCTCATGGAAGTGGTCCGCTATGAGGATATCCCATTAGATCATGGGATCAGATTTTGGTTCTGGTCCTTCATTTCTTCACTCATCTACTGGAGGCGGTTGGGGAACAAGTATTGGTACCGAAGCAGACCGCTAGGATGGTAGGATAGTCGATGGAGAATATGTAGAGCATGTATAAAAACCACTGCATCTCGAGATACCCGTCGAAGATTTTAGTGACTTAGTCATGACATCACGGTAGGACGAGCTGGAGACAACAACTTCTTGTGCGGGGACTACGGCTGCTGGGGGTGGACCACACTACTACTCATCCACCATTGGTCCCTAGAATAGATCTTTGTGACCTCTAGTCGAGGTAGAGAGTGATTCTTGTGAGGATGGTGGCAATTTGAAGACTGTAACCTGTGGCGTTGCCAAATTTTCTTCCTCCTAGATATACCTGCAGAGGGAGGTGGGAATCCGATGGACCTCGTATTCTGAGATAATTAGGCTGACAGGCCTTGTTCCAACCCTGAACCTTGACACAAAGGATCTGGGTGAGGGTTCCAAAGCTGAGTCATATTCCTCTTCGGAATATGAGAAGCATGCCTATTTGATATGAGTATGAATCTTCTCAGTGTTCTTTTTATGGCGGCGATGAACTTCCCTCCTACCATAGGATGGTTCTTCAAGACAGGGTTTATTTTTGGCCCGAGGAGGACCTTCGGCCGTACTGGTGCTAGGGTGAAGAGGACTTCTGCCTGAGTAAGTCGGGGTGTGAGGAGCACGGGGATAGATATCAAAGGGGACATGTGGAGGTCCTATGTGGGAAGTTCTGGAGCAGGTAGTACCTCCGCTCCAGCTGATAGGAGCATGGGTAGGACCACCATGCTGGTTTCCCCTAGTGACATCGGTGCGAGGAAGGTCCTCGTACTGGTTGAGCCAAAAACGGGTTGGACCTCCATGGTGGTTGTTGGTGAAGTGAAGCTGTCCTTCACCCCTCTGATTAATGAGGTGAGTGTGAAATTCTCCAGCTGTTGTGAGGACATGGGGAGGCCCTCCATGCTGGAGATTGACTGGGTGTGAGAGGTCCCCACCCCGGCGATATGTTCTAGGAGGAATGACTCCATACCTGATGTAGTGAGCTAGGGAGAAGCTTCCATGATGAGTGTCACCATCGTGGGGAGGTCCCTCATCCAGACTAAGGGTAACAAGAGGCGGACCTCCATGCTGATCTTGGAAGTGGGGAAGACTATAATTCTCTATGGTGGCGGTATGGGGAGTGACTCCGTACTGACGACGACAACTACCTACCTTGGTGGCCAAGAGAGTCGACCCAACCTGCTCGTGGGGCAGTTGGGGCCTCGATCTAGGTTATGTATACAAGTACCCCAACTTAGCATACACAAGGCGTGGATGATATAAGTTGGCAGTGGCTCGAGCCACAGTATTCACTGACGTTGACGCCCCTTGATAGGCATCCTCTTCGGCCAGTGCATGACACTGGCATCGGGTCAACTGTAATGGGGCCAATGGTGTAGGCGCATGTCTTACTTGCTCCTCAACTAGTGGGACTGGATGGTGGTACTGGAACCTCTAAGTGGAATCCCTCCTTGGGGGCCCTTGAAACAGAATCCCGACGGGGCTGGCCCAAACATCACCGACCTCATCGGCGTAGGGGAGAGAGTTGTCGAGTCATTCTAGGGAGAGGGTCCTAAAATGGTTGTAAGTTGGCGTGGGGAGTAGTGTCTCCCTACGCGGCCCTTGGGGGAGGCAGGGGTGATGAGCCGAAGATGTCTCTAGATCCTAGCATGCCATATCCCGAGTCAGGATGATCCCCTCCTCCTCGTACCGGCATACAAGGTCATTGATCACCCTACACTGAATGAATTCAGATGGGGAGATAGGGCGTGGGTGCAAAAAATATGTAGATTTGGTGGTTGTCATAAAAGTGGTGGAGCCACATGAGACTACTGCATTGGCATTGCCTCTACCCCTGCATCAGTGGACGAGCAATGATCAAATTTCTACAATAGCTTAGTTCTTGAAAAGTAGGGATATTAACCCATTAGTCTTGAAAGGAATGGAATCAATGACCAATTACACAACTCCATTCCATCTTCCATGGATGGTAAGATGGATCCATGATGATAACATCACAGATCGAGATGTCCAATGTTTTGACAGCCCCAACTTCTGGTGAGTTCCATGCCAAGCCCGCTATTTGCATGGAAAAACATGACACCAGATAACTGGATCCAATGACACACTAATCCATTGATTTATTGAAAAATAATAATATCCATATTTAGGGGAAGACTTATTCATTTATAGTTCACCATTTCTATTTCTGATGATTTTTCCGGGGTGCGTGCATCTGTCTGTTCGAGGATGGAGGCACTGTTTATTTCCCCACACTCCCACTTTCCAAAGGCGGTTGACATTAATTACTTGTTCAGGGAAATTTTCAACTTGATCAAAACTTGATGATGGGATATTAGTTCTTCTTTCTGAGGATTCCTCCTCAGAACTCATCACCTAGTCCGGGTATCCCTTATAGACTTAAGACGTCGTTCGTGAAACTCATCCCAATTCCATATCTTCATGGACACCAGTTAATTACACTTCTTTTTGTCGATACATTCCAAGGGGTTCAGTTAGGGAAGTAACCTTCGGTCGGGGGAGTATTCACGTTAGACATCACTAGAGTGTTTAGACGCTGGAACACTAGCACATCTGGGATTATTCCCCTTATTATAGGGCTTCTCGAGGGTGCGAAGGCCCGGGGCATCCTACGTCGTACATGAGGAATTATATTCCCTAGGCATGTATCTAATGTTTTCCTCAACTTACCATGTTTAACACAGTGTATGCCATGAGTTTAACGTCAAGAGGAGACAAACCGAAATGATCAGAATACTGATAAGAGTGGATCAGATGGACATAAACCCTAGATGAAACACTGATTCTAGGAGGTGAATTGGATTGATCTCACTAGGATGTGGAGACCCAGGTAGGAATAAGGATGGATAATGGATGGTTAAATGAAATGGATGAGGAATGATATGGAGTCAACTTGAGGTTGACAATGATGTTGGGCTTGAGTCTCGAAGAGACTTCCTACTTGTCCCTGTGGTAGGGAATCAAAGTCCGCATAGTTTGATGGGGCAATGGGACACCAGAGGAGGTGGTCAGTGCGACTAGATGAATGGATGGGACCCAGAGGAAGTGGAACCTCCAGGTTTGGGCATGACCTTCCCAAGACACATAGGCTCGAGGGAGAGATCAGGATGAGACATGACTGATGGGATTTAACCTCAAAGAGGCTTCTTACATATCCCTGTGGTAGGGAATCAAAGTCCACTTAGTTCATCTGATGACGACTTAGAATCGATTGGGGACTTCAATGGAATACTATCTATTTGGGGATTTTAACGGAATACCATCGATTGTGGTTGAAAAAGGATTACCACTGATTAGGGAGACACCAACTTACCACTGATTGGGGGGACAATGGCTTACCACTAATTTGGTTGGAAACTGATTACTGATGATTGGGGGGACAACATCTTACCACTGATTAGTGGGGCAAAGACATACTACTTATTGGGGGGACAACGACTTACCACTGATTAGGGGTTGAACCTCATAGAGGATTCCTACGTACCCTATCTAAGAGACAAGGATCAAATACCACATATTTTGGTGTGTGTTTGGTGAACCTCCATGAAGGTGGGTTGTAACCAATGGTTGTTGGGCTTGAACCACAGGGAAGATTCCTACATACCTTGCCTTGGAAAGGATCAAAGTCCATGTAGTTCAAGATGTGTGGGGACCGATGTGAGGGGGGGGGGGGTCAGAACTAATGGTTTTTGGGATTAAAACTCAGGGAGGCTTCCTATGTACCTTTCCTTAGCAATGATCAAAGTCCATGTAGTTCATAATTTGTGGGAATTGATGTAAAGGGGGGTCAGAACCAATGGTTATTGGGCTTGAACATCAGGGAGGCTTCTTATGTACCTTGCCTTAGCAAGGATCAATGTCCATGCAGTTCGGAATGTGTGTGGGGATTACACTCTAAGATGACCAGGGAGGATTTCATGGTCGATGATTACTCTAATATCACGTGAGTCATGATCAGTGTGAGAAACAAGAAGGAGCAAGGGCCTGACAATTACCTCGCAAAAGGTGCATCTGTAGAAAGTACAGTGGGGATTACATGTAGTTAGTGGCCCAAAAAGGAAATAGGGTCTTAAAAATGGTCCACAACCCAAAGATGAAATAGTGGCTTACGAATGGTTAGAAGCCCGAAGTGATGGAGATTCGGGCATACTCCAGGGTGGAGGGCCAGGTAGTGAAAAATATCTAAGAGAGAGGGATTTAGCACTAAGGAACAGTGGAGAATAAGGGATTCTACCTTTACCAAGAAAAGATAGGGGATTACTCCAAGGTGGTTTTCCTTTCCCCACAAACAGATACCACTCCAATAAGGGGGATCTCGTTCCATGTGAGGAATGATTTCAATCTCGTTGAGGCCAGTGGGTGTGTAGAATTCCCATGGTGGGGGAACCCTGTGTACGATGCAAGAGGAAAGGTCATTGTTTAATGTCATGTGTTGAGGACGACAGAGTTTGACAGTTTATTGTACTGCTTCTTGGACTAGAGGGATGCACTCCTCACCCCTAGGAATTACATAATCGATACCTCCTATCCCTTGGGGATGGGAAGGAACCAACAATTCCATGGTGAGGGGGTGATATGGAGTGATCCATTGGGGGGTTCCACGTTAGCGTGTCTATGTGACGAATCAATAGCCGTTAGTGTGCCTATGCGAAGAAGAATGAGATGAAGCAACACAATGTAAATAACCTCCCAAGGAACCTTGAAATTGATATGTGAAAACCCAAAGGGCAACCCGGGAAGAGAGAAAATGATGCAAGTATGTTGTGAATAAGAGGGGATTAGACATGAAGCCTTAATGTGAGGGAAACACATAGAGCGCATGCAAGAGAATGGGATGGGGGAAAGATAGAAGGTCTGCACACAAGAGGAAAGGGTTGAACACAAGAATAAGGGGTTGAACGCAAGAAGGAAATGTTGTGTGCAAGATGGAAAATTTTCACACAAGATGAAGGGGTTGCGCGTAAGAGGGAATGTTTTTGTGGAAGATGGACTGGTTGCATGAAAGATGAAGGGGTTGCACATAAGACGGAAAGTTTGCGTGCAATATGGATGAGTTTTGCACAAGTGAAGTCTGAAGTAGAGGAAACTTGCATGAAAAAGAGGATCCTTTGCACTCAAATGACTTGGTAAGAAAAGAAATTTACAAGGATTAGTCCCCAGAGGTCCCACCCAAAGAAGCCATCTTAGGGAGCCTGTCATGAAAAATCCCATACCTGAAGGCCATTGGGTTTTTTCATGCGGTCACAAAAGACATGGCTTTCACGTAGTAGAGAGGTGCTTCATCTTCTAAATCTGTGACCAAAGGGTGGAGATCCATTTCATTTTATAGGGAAGTCCTTAGGGGCATCAAACAAAAATACATGGCACACAAGGCTGCAGTTGATGGAACCTTGGGTGAAGAAAGGGGGCCGACTTGACAAATGCCCATTTGATATTGCCTTAGGTACAGAAAGGAGGTTGATCATGTAAATGCCCATTTGACGTCACCTTAGGCATGAAAAGGGGGATTTGACGTCACCTTCGGCACAGAAAGGGGGTCGGATGTGAAAAACTCCCATTTGACGTCACCTTCGGCACAAAAAGGGGGCCAAGCACGCAAATGCCTGTTTGACATTGCGTTCGGCACGAAAAGGGGGTCAGGCACCCAAGATTTTGCGTGCCAGAAAGCCACTTGCATGTGTCCCCTGAATCTTGCACGCATCTGCCTCTCGATCCCCAAAATCTTCTCTTGTCATCCCAGATTCATTCATTTCTCTTTTATCTACTTGATACAGACCTTCTCCGAATTTCGGTGTCAGTATAGATTATAACCTAAATGCCTCACTAGTTTAGAGTTTATAACTCTCTCTTGATGAGTACATTATATGATTTAACCAATGAGCCTCTCATTATTAATAAGGTATGAATGACTAATACTCAAATTTAGTGTAAATGTGTGAGAATGTCACTCATGAAACCTATTGTGTTAAAAATCATGTTTAATGACATGTTTTATAAATTCTAATATGCCTTATTATGTTTTTTAAAATGATGGTGGATGATCATTGGTGGAGGGAGAAGTTATTTATAGGTTGTTATGAGGGTGAAATAAAATTGTTCACCATGATCAAATACAGGCATGAAAGGAAAAAAAACTTTTTTTCATATGGTTTTTATGGGAATTCTTGGTTAAGAGAATAACTATAATAAAATGTGGACCATGGGAGATAATGAAAGGGTTTGATAACCCCCTTGGCCATGATTATCAACTAGTCGTTTAGAGGAACATCATTTAGAATATGTATTTGAGACCATTATTTTGATGGGTTTTTTTCCATATCACATTACTTAAATTCATTAAGAAATAAAAAAAATTCATTCAACAAAATTTTAAGATAATTTTATAAAAAACTACATGAAAATTAGAAAATATGCTTAGAATACTCCATAAATTCACCTTGATATTTTTTATTTGATAATAACCATTAAACCCCACCCAGAAAAATCATTCATTAGAATTTAGTATAAGAATATAAGATCTCCCAAACATTCCATGAAGTTATATAAACACACATAATAATGGGGGAGGGAAATATAAATATGTGACTAAGAAGTTCCAATTCAATAAAAGATTATTTTCATGATAATTATAACCCTTTATATAGTGTATATCCATTAAATGAAGGAGGATCTAAATGTTTGGAACAAACTCATCAATTATATGACATTGACATATGATAAATGAATAAAAATAATAAGTATGAGGTTATATTATTTAGAAAGTGGATATTCTAGGAACATGGATACAGTTTACATTAGTTTTAAAAGTCCAATGAAGGTATAATAAAGACATATGACCCTTAGAAATAATATAAAAATTAAAATTTTGTACAATTTTTAAGTTAGATTGAGTAAAAAAATAATCATTTTTAAAATAATAAAAGATTAAAATAATCTTCTAAAAAATTAAAAAAAAATTAGTAAAAAGAATTATCCATAACCTGATAGGGGATAGACTTGATTTAAATATATCCTTATAAATCAAATCCTCTTGAATAGTTAACACAACATACAAAACAATATCCAAAAATCATAAAAAAGTTATACATAACCTAAATATAAATAAGCATACCATTAACTTTAAGTAAAGGAATCATCCTTATTGGTCCAAAAAAGGTTGTGAATAAAAAATTGGAAGGCTAAAAAACCATCCTATATTCAAAAAGCAGAACACTTTTTCAATACAAATAAAAATCAACATTTTTATGAAACTATATAAACCTATTCTTAAGATCAAGTGATATTAGTATATTTGTAATGAGAAACACTTCACCTCTCATACTACTAAACTGGAGAATCATCATCAATTCTATCCAATAATAGATAAGAACCCATGTATTAACAAAAACTAGACACACAAACCTATAGAATCCAAAAATCATATTGGGCTCTAAACCAATGAATCTGTATTGTCCCAAGATCTTATATAGGAATTTTTTCTCATAAATATATATGTTTATCATATATGTTATAGAATAAATAATAAAAAATGAACACTATTTTATATCATCAAAAAATAGTACATATGATTTAAAAATACACTCCATAAAATTAAAAATAGTATAATGGGATAATAAACACAAAAAATAGGACTATATTTTGAAATTATAGCATGTAGAGGTCTATTAGAATTATCATACTCATGAAAAAAATTATAAAAAATAAATAAATCATTATAAATATGATCAGAATTTTATAAATAAAGTATAAATAACCATTAGAGAATATTGAGTTAATGGGGAATGATATAAATAAGAAGTATTTAAAGAATGTGTTGAATTATATGATAGTTAGAATAATAAATTGATTATTTGGACAATAACCTAACCAACAGAATAGTAAAATGACTATTAAGGAAAATGATAAATTAAACTTATTAATATTTTTTACCAATAATTAAATAATTAAATAAAATTATCTAAATTCCATGAAATAATTAATTAATCCATATTACATAATGTACATAAAAAATAAATTTTTAATAAATCATGTTTTATATTATTGATTTAAATTGTAATTTTATACAAGAATTATATATTAAAATAATATAATTTTGATTTTTTTGATAAATGGATTTTATTTCTTGGAATATTCATTTAAAAATTAGGAAAGGCTAAATATTTGGTATTTTATGTACACACTCATATTTTAGCCTATAAGAATTTGGAATATTTCTAAAGATATTTCCCAATCCCAATGCTGATTCAACAAAGGAATTTGGGGCCCAGAGAGCCTCGACGTAATGATTTTAAAAATATTAAATACATTTTGTCACATGTGTGGAATTTCATTCAAAAAAAGAAGAATAAATCCTACTCAAAGTCTTAGATCTGATTTCTGAGACCATGATTGAGTCCGAAATGTCGCTTTTACCCTTGGCGTGATATAAAATTTGTCCGCATTAGGAGTTTTGGACGGAGGTGAATTAGAGGGGTCATTTTGGGGTGAAATAATAAATTAAATGATATTTTAATAATTAAATTATCCTAAGCCTAAACAAACCCTCCCTTCCCTCATGTTGGTGTGCCAAACCCAAGAGAACCACACCTCCCATTCTCCCCTCCTTCCCCTTAGTGACAGAGGGAACCAATGCCAAGTTAATGAAACAAAGTTCCATTGATTCCCATTTTCGATTCACAACATCATCAGACCAGGAAACATAATGATCCAGGCACTGTTATTCAATTGAAGCTTCGACATTTCATCTCAAGGGAGGTAGATTTGAGTTTTTTTCCCGATCCCATTCGTTTTGTGTTATTCCAATGTTCTATAGCCCTATTATAATTGTTATTGATATTTTATATTTTGATATATGGTTTTTGGGTTGAATCAGGGGGAGTTGGGTGTTTTGTAGGCAATTCCCGAATGGAATTACTGTCTATATGATGTGTAGTCTAGAGAAACACACTGTGTAGTTCTTTCTATTTGGGGAAGATGGACTTAGGGTACTACATGCCATGTACCAGGGTTATACACAATGTAGTGACTCAAACTATGTGACCATGGGACATGACCTGGGATGGCCATGTAAGAACATGTAGACATGTTCTAACACACAACCAAAGTATACAAACATGGGGTCTGTTACATGAAAACGGGTTAAACTACACATCCAGGGGATGGGTGAATCATAACATGATGTGTAACTATTATACATGCTATGTACCCCTACATGGATTGGAAACTAGGTATATCAGATACAGGACCAAGTGCTAGGGTGGGATCCCATGCCATGTGTTCCCCAGTGCACACTATGTACTCCTATGAGATGTCCTTGAGATGTTCCACCATCCATATATCTTTCTCTAGGGATTGTATTTAGGCTTGTGAGTAACCTATCCTGGGTATTTTTTCTCTATATAACATGATGGGGGCATCGGGTTCAGCCAATGAGGTATGAGTTGGTGCGTTTTGATCAAGACACATGTGTAATGGTGGCAAATCTTGGGAATTTATCAAGGTGAATATTTGGGTTGACATTGGGGTCGGTACCCTTCCATTATACCTTAAGATGAGGGTCCCCTAGAATATTTAGACCAGTAGAGTAGAAATCCGCATATGGAACATGGTGTAGGTCCCCTACCCACAATGGTGTTACTATACCAATTATGTTAAGTGTGATGCTCTTCTTAGCAGTGCTTGACTGATGATGGAGATCAATGTGATTCTTACAGAGTGACATTGGGATCAGTATTCCCCTATTGCAGTAAGGCATGAGTTTCCCCTACCTCTTTTCCTTAGTAGATATGGGACTCCCCACACCTTGGTGTCAGTTATTTTACCTATGGGTAGATCTTTGAGAAGAGAAATAGAACCACTAGGAAAAGAGTAGCACTATCCCCACTAAGATACGTCCTTATGACATGACCTAAAATCATGTGGGAAATACAGTGCCAAACAAAGTGGATAGTATTAAGGTTTAGTGATTGAGTTCCATATACATGGGTGTTCAGGGTAGACATATGGGATATTGGGCATCACTGATGGACTTCTGGTACTGAGTGGTACTCCTCTAGTGGTTTAGGGTGAAGGTTCCATGTATCGTTCGTGAAGATGGATAGTGCTCCACTGCCATGTTAGGGCATGGTCCCTCCATAATCATTGGAAGGTAGAGTAGGTACTCCCCTATTGGACCAGGGTGTGGGTCCTCAATCTATGGATTTGGTACTTCACTGTTGGACTAGCGTACATGTCCTCCATGTATGATGTGTAGATAGAGTGAGTACTCCCTTACCATGTTAGGGAGTGGTTTGTCTATCCTTGAAGTTAGTACTCCAATATCGTTCTTGGGCATAGGTCCTCCATACATGTTATTTTGGTAGATTCGGCACTTCCCTGTCCTATGTGGCTACAGGTCCTCTAGCCCCTGAGTGGTACTCCCCTATCGGGTTGGGGCACGGGTCCCCACAGAGTAGTACTCGCCTGCCATGTCATGGAGTGGGTCCTCTAGACTGTGGTTGGTACTCCCCTACTATTTCAGGGTATGGGTCTCTCATGGTGAACGAGTTGGCAGAGTTGGTACTCCCCAGTCCTACCAGGGTGTAGGTCCTCTAGAAACTGAGTGGTACTCCCCTACCTGGTTAGGTTGAATGTCATTGATTTATAAAGTGTACAACTCCATCTATGAGTAGCATTAGGGAGAATTTCCTCCATTGGAGTTGGATCTCCCTTGGCTATGGGATATAGTTACAAGAAGTGGGACCCTCTACTTGACGAAAATGATATCTAGATTGGAGTTAGTGCTCCCTAAACATACAGAGGTGTGGTCTACTCCATAAAAGAGAGATAGAGATTTCATAGCTTAGTTTAGAAGATAGTACTCCCTCAACTACAGGACAATGGCGAGGTGAGGGTCCATCCATTTCCTCTCATATAGAAGATGCACGTGGTGTATGATTTAGAGAAGTGCTCCCTCTACAGTAGGGTAGTGGTGAGGAGAACACCTCTCCACTTGGTTTTTTTATCCTTATGGATGGTGCAGGTTAGTGATGGAAGAACCTATGGAGCTGGGTAATAGATTTGTATTGTATAGTTTGTTGAAAATAGATCACATCCTATTATAAGTACCATTAGTAATGGTAGAGATGTTACTAATTTATTGTATCATGGATTGAAGATCTCATGGAGTGTTTTATCTTAGTTTTGTGTATACCTTTAGATCCTCAAGTGTAATCTTGCCACTAGCTATGAGGACATAACCTCATTATACTTGCAGTATAATATGAGTATATAAGGGTGAGGTTTCTAGGATCCCATGCGGTGTTGTCACATTCTAGGTTGACACCCCTTGAGGGCTGAGTATTCTCACCACTTCTATGCCCATACCTTACTTTTCGTTACTCTCATTCCGAGGGTGGTGAAGATGGGCGGGGTATTCCCTATGATTTCCATGTTTATCTTATCATGGTTGGATGAGCCCACTCTCATTCTATAGGTAGTGAAGACTTGATGATAATTTCATCTTCTCACTGTTCCGAGCTCCTTGTGTTTGGGTGAGTTTGCATTCACTCTCTTGTTTGGTTGAGCTGTGGGACATAGTATTTTCCTTATTCTCTTATTGGGGATTCTGATTTGACTTAGATGAATAGTCATGTAAAAATGAGTATGATGCAAGATAGAGTTTATCTCTCAATGGTGTTCCCTCTGTCTTGTTCGAGTGTGCTATCTCCCTTCAATCTCTACCTTTTCTTTTGGGGTTCTTGGGAACCTATTGAGTATTTTATACTGAACCCCATACGGGATTTTCTTGTATATGTTTTGTGTCTTGTGAAGACCAAAATACATTCCATGTATTCCTTTGAGGACCCAAGGAAGGTGGATCTTAGTGAGCTAGACCAACCAAGGTATTTACCAGAGATGGACCATGGAGCTTTCCGATAGTTACTTCTAGCTGCAATCCCCTCCTTTTGAGCTAGATAGATGATTTTACAGTTTTATTTTGGTGGAATTTTTTTTAACATTTTTACTTTAGTACTTATATTATACTTTGGTTTGGGATAGATGTATTCATTCATTTCACTTTGAAATTTTTTTTTCTACACTATTGTGTTTAGGTGTTTGTTGGTGCATGTATACAAGTACTTTACGAGAAGGCCTCCTAAAGTTTAGTTTTTCCTTAGGTAATTTTTTCCAACCCCTAGACGATGGAGGAAGTCTTGGGTGATTTGTGGCTTGATCCCCAACATGGGTTGGGTCGTGACATTTTACACGAATAATATGATATATAGGTAAACATTAAAATATCATATAAATACCATATTTTATAATTGTGATTTATGGATAAATTTTAGGGTTTCTAAAATTAATTTAAATATTATAATAACTCATTTAATTTTAATTCAGAATCCCCTTACTATGGAATCCCATGTTTTCTCACCATTGAGGAAATAATATTATATTATAATATTTTATTCAAAAACACACCAGTCACCCTTTCAAAAATAATATCCCCAACTATCCCACTTATCACCGCACATTAAGATTATTATATTGAAAAAATTATTCAAAATTATCTCCCTTATAATTATTATCCATATTGGTAAGTTTCTGGTCTCATTAAAATACCACCCTTTTAAGGCCTAAGTCAATTAACAAAGGAGTCATCCCAAGGCACAATATAAGAATTCCTAGTCATTTATTTTCCTTTCCATTATATTAGTTCTTCTTCTTAAAAATAATATGTATGATAACTAGGTTTAATTTAATAAATTAAAATATATTTGGATACTATAATATTAATGGTAAAACCATATAAGGAAGAAAATAGTTATTTTGTTTAAAACAAACATCCATTCAAGGCCAATATAACCACATATAAGGATGTTGATTTTTTAAATAAAGTTAAACCCTTCATGGATGGATATAATAAATAACATTAAGGTTAAATATGAAGTTAATAATGATATTATATTATGTTTCAAATTCTATAATGGGAAAATAATCATAAATTCAAATAAAAAAAATATAGTCCATCATGGCCATTAAAACAAACTCAATGAACAAACTGTTAAAAAAACATTTATACTAAATTAGACATGATTATGTAGGAATACTTTTTTTGATATTTAGTACCATTTTAACATATTGAAATAAATTAACTCTATTTAAGTACACTTATAGTGCTATGTGCTATTTTAACTTGAAATTTGATCATTACCAATATGTTGATGCAACCTTGGAACCATGAAATAGACACCTCCAAGATGATGGACATGAAAATAATTATTAAATAAAAAGATTATAAATGAAAATAAAAAATAATAATAAATTAAATAAACATTAATTTTTTATCAATCATATATTTAATATATTAAATTTTATTTTTTATATGTTTAGACACACGTACTATGTTGAGTCTGAACCTGAGGTAAGGGAACTCCCAATCCAGCTTTCTTATTTTAGGTCACCCTTTCACTCAATTAATATATATATATAATTATATATATATAATCCACATATTATTCATCTACTATCTATAGATAGTTTTCCACTATATATACAAATTTTATTTTCCATTTCTTTTTAGGTATATTCATTTTTTTTGATGTTCTCTTCCCAATCTCTTGTTTAGAGAAAACTTGATAAAATAAAACATTTCTATTTTTATTTCCTTTTGTGTATCAAAATTTTATACTAATTTATATCCATATATTTATAATTATAATACTAATTATTTAAAAGAAAAATATACCAGATCATTTATGTTTTTAAGGAAGTGTTTATCCTCATATATTATTTAAAGGTTATTTAATTATTTCTTAAAACATCATATAAGGGGTTCATTTTCACTCCTATTTATCCACCCATTTCTTAATATATTTTTTCAATTGATCTCCATGTTCATGATAGTTTATTATTTATTTATTTATAAAAATACAAATTCCTCAACCCCACATTTTCATAGAGATATCTATGATATATCATTTGGTTATTCATGGCGAAAAAATTATATAACCCATTTCCTTATCATGGGGTTTTCTCATGAGTATTCCTTATGCATGATTATTTTATATGTTGGAAAGAAATATATTAAATATTAGGATGTGACGAGTGTTCCTAGAATTTGATAATCCTCAATCCATTTGGTAATTCTAATATGTCAGGTGATACTGTATATGGTGCAAATGCAGTTATTATAACACATTATGTTATAATGTCTTGGTAGTGAACCTAAATTTATGTTTATAATGAAATATTTTATACCTATTACACATTATCATGATTCCATTATCTCATGAAATAATTTAATTTATTCCAGTTTCCATGTTATTATACTTTATCCTCCTCTTTTACAATATCAAGTTATGCCTCTTGACACATATGTTATACTTTATTGTCATGATTTAATTTGATGATTCTTTTATGGGGTTTTACCTCACTAATTATTTTATGTACTTTCATAGGGTATCCCATAAAATGATAAAAATGTGATGAGATTTAAAATTTTCTTATGAATATGGGAAAATAATTTATTTAGTTTATTTAAAAATACATAATTGTGCTCCTAATCTCTTAAAGAAATTGGATCTCTAAATCTCTAGGTTTTTTATGAATATTTATATTAAAAATAATATAATAAAATGTGTATGAGTACACAACCCAATAATTTATTTGAACCATTAATGTATGTCATAAATCCTTCCCCACTTTAGGGTAGTGCTAATAGAGGTTTCATGACAAACCTTTTCATCAAATACTTGAATGTATTTTCACACTCATCTATCCAGAAAAACATTAACCCTTTCTAAGTTAGCTTGGTTAGTGGTTTTAAAAATAATGTTAAATTTCTCAGAAACCATCTATAATACCAAAATAATTTAATAAAACTTTGTATACCCATTATTGATGTTGGTCTGGACCAATAATTATTTGATTATTATTTTATGGATCAACATCATCACTTCAATTATCATAATATTCCCTAAGAATGTTACTTTATTTATCTAGAAGTAACATTTAATATAATTTGGATACAAATAATTATTTCAAAAGGTATTTAACAAAAAAAATAAAATTTTCTAAATTATCTTACTTTCATTTGTAATATACGAATATATCATCTATAATAACAACCATAAATTTATCAAGGTAATATCCAATGGAATTATTTATTAAGTCCATGATCATTTTGGGAGAATTAGTGAGTGTTAATAAAATCACGATGAACTCATAAAGTTCATATCTTATATGAAATGTAGTCTTGTGAATATCTTAAAATTTCACCCTTAATTAATGATATCCCGATCAATGATCCATCTTAGATAATTACTAATCCTAACATAGTGGAAAAAGTCATCAATATGTGGTAGAAGATACTTGTTATTTATTTTGATATTGTAAATATCGTAATAATAAATTCATAGATACAATAAAACATAATTATTATTGACAAATAGGATAACATAACACCATGGAGAAGCATGAGGTCATAAGAAACCCATGTACAAATTATCTTATAGTTTCTCCATTAACCCTTCATGTTCAATGGGGGATATTCTGTATGTACTCTTTGATATGGGTAGAGATATATGTAAAAGTTCTATAGAGAACTCAACCTATCAACTAAGAATAATACTATAGAACTTATTAGGGAATGATTCCATATATGCCCTTATAATAAGAAAGTATTCAAGGATAATCCTTTCCTTTTTCACTATCATTTGAGACAGATATTCTAGATCATAAAGAGATAATATCCATGATTGAGAATGAGTTTCTAAAAGATATTCTTAATTATATTTAAAATTTTATAGGATTATAGGATGGATTGGGATATATAAATTGATTTACCACTTCTAGAAGTTGATATTAACTCTATATATGGATAATGAGTCCATTCCAAGAAAAGATTAAAATTATTACAAAGAGAAAATAAACATATTTTATGAAATATTCATTCAAAAAATATTAATAGAGGAAGATTTATATACTTGAGATATAATGATTTCAGTGTTTGGTTTTTTATTCATCGAATAACCTTTATGTCTTGACGTGTTCTTTGAATATTTCTAGAGAACTTTCATGATATTAATGAGTTCATAGATCCAAAATCAAATAGGAAACTATATATTCTTGAATGAATAACAAGTGTACCTATCACCACTTAATTTTAATGATCCAACTAGGAGGTAGTCATAACAGAAGGTCTACCTTGTACCTTTTTATTTGGAGGTTTTCATTACCAGTTAACCTCTATGACCCCTGGCTTAGTGAAATGATTTTCACAGTGTCTATATTCCTTATAGTTGTAACATTGTAACATGGGGGGATGGTTGAGAGGGAAATTACTTTGTTCTGTCATTTTTATTTGATTATTCATATCTACTTAATAATCTGGTGATTTATTCCCTTTTTCACACACTTCCAGTATTTACCCATTCCATTGAGGTAGTTTCTTGGATTCGTCTTCCATCACTTTTGGCATGTGGGTAGTTTGATCTTATTCCACTATAAGGTTTATTAGTTTTACCCCAAGAGTTAAAATATACATTCCTTTTCTTATATAAAATCCCATGAGACCATTAATATTCCCTTATATATATCTATATATTTAGGGAAAATCATATTATTTCCCTGTAACTATCAACGATTTAAATCACTAAATCTTTTTGAAGACCTGGTTTTAGGTCACTAAAAATCCAATCAACCATTCTGTTAGGGATAATGAAAAAACCAGAGGTATACAATGAAATACTTGTTATGTTTTATTTTTAGTACCCATTAGTTTCATATTAACTTTTCTAGATTTAATGAAATTACCTCTCTATTTTAGTATGTAGAGTGAGGGGAGAATATTTATCAAAAAATATTTTTTTCGATTTTTCCTTATTTCATCAAGTTGACATCTTCCCTGGTCCTAGTTTTCTTGATCATTAAACAGCATTGATATGTATATCCTACTATGTGATAAATATCTAAGATTACTTTCTCTTTATCAGAGCATTAAATTATAAAAATTATTTTCTCAATGGATTTTATCTATTTCTCCACAACAAAGGATCGAAGAATCCACCATAATAGGGTGGTTATTGTCTCATAAATGGATCATGCACAAGTTGATCCTTCCTGGGATGTGATTAGTGATCCACATGATTTATATTATTATTCATGTCTTGAGTCAATTGGTCATGTAATATCATAGTTTTTTTCACTCATAGTCCAATCATATTTAGAATCTCATTTAAAAAATTGTTGCATTTCCCATCATATTAGTTTTTGACATAAAACCTCCAATTTATACCCATTTACTAAATAAAATGGGAGTTTGGTATGACCATAACTGAATTATTATAAATATATGAGAAACATTATAATCATTGAATTAATAAATCATAAATTAAATATAAATCCAATCTTATGACTTCCTATTGTTAGATATTTGTTATTTAGGGAACATTATTTATTAGGTTTTCTAATATAATCCAAAAAATATTTATAGAACTTTATTGATACCAACTATAATGACCCACATCTCTTACACATAATATTATTTCATTTGTGACATAAATATCAATAAAAAACTTAAAAAATATAGAGTTACAATGTCTTTTGGAAATTAGGGACATAATACAACACTTTGAAAATGAACGACATAATATTTTATTTCCATATTTATAACATTATCCAAAATATAAATGTAATCCTATCACTATA
The DNA here is from genome assembly GCA_963277665.1 of Viscum album. Lineage (NCBI taxonomy): Eukaryota > Viridiplantae > Streptophyta > Magnoliopsida > Santalales > Viscaceae > Viscum > Viscum album. Next base: position 139,081,267 of record OY728121.1, on the reverse strand, counting down.
TGAGATATCCTAGGAGAATAAATAAAAAATGGGTAAAACATAAATCCCAGTAAGGGAAAAATGAGATAATCATAGGTTGAGACATTATAATAAATGAAAAATATCATATCAGGGAATCATAAATGTAAAGGATAATAAAAATGGAATAAGAGAAAAAATATCATAGGAGCATGATATTAATGAGGATTATAAAAAAAATAAAACAATAAGCCATATCATTATAAAAATAGTTCATTTTCTCTGATTAATATGGATACAATGGTCTAGATGGGGGGGGATAAAGCATTTAAAATTAAAAAAAACAAAAAAAATCCATTAAAACATATAAAAACTAAAGTTTATTATTATCATTACATATGTATTAGTGAAGTTTAATTATTTTCAATAAATATAATACAATTAAAATAAAATATAATAACACAATATTTTTATAGTAATTTGGTTCTAGGTAAACTTACATACACTCTACACTCTTATTTACTCCTTGATAAGAGTGGTACTCACTAAGAACAACACTTTTGACAAGTGTGATAACCTTTTAAAAAAACTTAATTTTACTAAACCAAAGGCACAACCAATGTTTTTATTTTTTAATCACTAAAGAAAAGACAAAAACCCGCCTTTTTTTGGGATTCATAACCTAGGGACCTAACTTAGGGTTAGGAGGTATAACCAAGAAGATGTTGAAATAAAAAATTTAAATAGACAATCACAACATATAAAAAAGTTATGTAAAGATATAATGATGAAAACCATACAATAAATATAAAGAAAAACCAAATTAGTTAAGATGATATTGATCAATGAAGTACAATAATAAAGTGAAAATCATTATAAATTATTCATGATCTCAATAATGAAACAATTTTCATGGAGCAATTTCATATATTAGTTCTTTTTCTCATGTATTATCACTCTCTCTTGAATGAAATAGAACTATATATTGTATGCTCATATTTTTTTCAAATGATCTATGATCATCTTCTTAATCAAGTTCACATGATAAAAAATGGTACAATTATTTTTATCAAATCTCAATATCTTCTTGAGTATGATTAATAATCTAAATAACCAATCACATGTATTCATGAGTTAGAAATAAGAATATTAAATAAATATCATTTAAATATAATTTTAATTATTTTTCACTTTTATTATAGAATTAAAAAACACATAACCACTTCTAATAGTCCTGTTAAAATTTATAACCATTTTAAAAATCAATAAAACATGCATAACAATTCATATAACTTTACAGTAATTCAAAATATAAAAATATTATCAAAATAAATTATCCCAAACCTAAAAAATATCATATAAATCAAATGATATTTAAAAACTACTCATAATCCTTTATGATATTTATTAAGGGGATATTTCCATCATTTTAAACTTCCCATTAAGAATTTTAGTCAAGTTTCCAAAGAATTTCATTACTCCTATGAAAAATTCTTAATATAAGTTCCAAAAAAAATTTCTAAAAGACACCCAACCACATAAAGGTTATTCTATAAATCTACCTAACGGAAAGTAGATATTTTCATGAGTTATGTATAGTTAGAAATAATGTTTTAAAGGAAACATAAAGGTAACAAAATGTTTCTATGTAAAGCTAATCATATTTGGGTGGAGGTACAATTACACAAGTGTAATGGTCAACCAATTTATGATGTATAAAGGTAATCATAATTTTATTTAGGTAATTATATGTTTGATTAAAGTTTCCATCCATTTCCTAAAGGTAAGTTAGAATACCTATGTATAAAAAAAATAATTATATGAATAAATGTTAATAGTTAGATTTGATATCTACGTAGGGGTGACACAATACTAAACTCATGCAAGGGTAAACATAATTTCAATGTTTGGGTAGAATTCTAACTTGAATGAATAGGTAAAGGTATGTTGTATTTTCATAAAGGTAAAAAATAATTAACTCAAGCTTTCATAATGGTACATTACTTCTATATGAATATAATACATTTAATTATATATATCGAGATAGTTATGTTTATACAATTGACCATATAATGGAATATATAGTGACCATATTAAGAACTCTCATGTGGATGTAGGAAAAAATATCAATTGTCCACATGAATAAATTTAATGTGACTGCATGAAAAAATATCAAGAGACCACATGAACAAATTTCAAGTGACCACATGAGAAATTAAAAATTATTGAAATGATCAACTATGAGGTAAATTAAATTTGAGGTAAATTAATTAAAAAAATATAAAAAAATAATTAATAAACTAACCATTTGGCTAAGTTCAAACATTAAAAAACTTACCATGTTAAAAACTGAAAATACCCCTTTTTGTAAATTATAAACTGAACATTTAGAGATTAATCATATTTAAACCATTTAAAAAATCTAATGTTCTCTCCCCACTTTTGAAATTTTGAAAAAAGTAAACCTAAAATATATTTAGTTTATTTTAAAGATATCTCCCAAAAATAAAAATCTATTATAGAATTTTGAAACAATTTGATAATATTTAATAATTATATTCATAATTAATTATTTATGAAAACAAAAATATTTAGGAACCCCTTAAATTAAATACATATAATTATTCAAAAATTAGTAATGAAAATTCTAAATGACTTCGAAATGAATAGTGAATTCTTGTAGATATATTTCTTAAACAAGTATAAAAAATTGCGTAATAATAGAATAATTAAATATATTGAAAAATAATATACATGAATAAGTGTATAAATATTATATCATCTGGAACTTTAAGTATAAAAGGAATGAATTATGTTCCATTATATGAAATGTATTTATGAAAATAGATTAAAAAATAATATGTGAAATATATCTATTATACCTTTTGACATAGAAATAATATTTTATGAATATAATTATTTAAGATAAATTTCAATCCTTTCAACTTCATTATTTATTTCCTTAAATATTATTGAATATAATGGTTTAGTAAAAATATATTATTGTTTGTTTTATGTTGAAATAAATTTTAAAAAATGTCTCCTTTATTAATATAGAATCTTAAAAAGTGAAATATAACATAAATATGTTTTTTATTAAAAAATTTTAATAGATTTTTATATATTTAAATAGTTTGTTTTCTATCACAGTAAATAGTAATATTATAAAAATAATTATTGAAATCATATAATGACTATTTTATTTATAAAATATATGTACAAAAACTAGAAAAAATAATATACTCATCTTTAGTTGTTGATAAAGCACCCGATAATTGTTTTTAACACTCCATTAAATTAGACTCTCTTTAAGTATATGAATTATACCTAATTTATTCTTTTTATCAGGCCCACAACCTCCAAATATAGAGTCATAATAGGATAATAAGTCAAATTATTTTTGTTGGAGTAAAATAAAAAATTATTAACAATTTCATTAATGTATTTGATTATTAATTTAACTTCCTTATGGTGAATTTATTTTGGATCATATTGAAATATTTCACACATTAAATCTAAGAATATAACTTGAGGACTCGATGTAGTCAAATAAAGAAAACTACTTATCACTTCTCTATACAATTTAATGTTAACACATTTTCAAGATTTATTATTATATAGTTTAAATTAGTAATCATTGGGGTTTTCATATTTTATATGAATAAATATTAAACCCTTTTTACTAGTTTGATACCATTTTTCTTAGTAAGAAAATACAATATTTTATTTTAAAAAGTTATAATCCAAGGAAAAATTTTAGTTCACCCATTAAACACATTTATAATTCATTTGTTATTAAATTTTGAAAAAACATTACTAAGAAAATCATTTATAGAAACAAATAAAATGGCATAAATTTATATTTCACAAATAAGATATTATCAGGAATTTTATTTATAAATTATATTGGATATATTTTTCTTTTATTAAAACAATTTTGTAACAAAAACATAGTCATAATTTCATAACAAGATCTTGGAGATTTCTTAAGAACATAAAAATATTTTAATAGTTTAAAAACATGTTTTAGAAAATTTACATTTTCAATTATAGGGTTTTGATTAACAAAAACCACATCACAAATTAAACCATTAAAAAATACACTTTTCCCATCCATTTGAAATAGTTTATAATTTTGAAAACAAAAATAATATAATAAAATATATATAGTTTATATTCATGAAAAAATATGAAAATAATTTTCAAAATCAATACCTTTATCTTGAATATATCCTTGGGTAACTTGGATATCCTAATTTTTAAGTATATGAGAACATTCATTTAATTTATTTCTTAAGATCCATTTAGTTTGTATGGTCTATTTGTCTTTAGGTAATTAAAATAGATTCCGAAAATTATTTATTTCTAATTGATTATGTTCAACATGCATGCAATTGGTCTAATTAAAATAATTTAATTCTCAAACAACATTAATTGGAAAAAAATCTACAATGAAAGAATTATTTTCAAAGGAGATTAAAATACTTTTTCGGGTAGTAATACCAGATTAGACATTTATAATTACTATTTCAAGTGGATGGTCTTTAAATATTTTCCAGTTATTATAATCCAGTCAATAAGAGATATTATTCCCATAAATTGATTCATTATAATTTTCAAGTTTATATTCACCAAATCTAAACTCTTTAAAATATTCATCACGATTTTCTAGATCTGAATTTTTTTCCATTATTTTCATTGATCTTTACATGATTTTTTTAAAATGAAATTTTTATTTTAATATATACTCTATAGGCCTTACGATTATTTTATAATCTAATAAAAACACCTTCATCACGTTTAGAATACAACTTTTATAAGACATCTTAAGTATTTAAAATTAACACCCTATATTAAAAAACTCAAAAAAGACATATTTTAAGTTTATTTTATTTTATTAGTTCTAAAGTGTTTTTAGAAAGGGTATGGTAAAAATATATTTAAAATATAATAATAAGTTTCAACATTGTAAGAACCCATACCTTTTTTCAGGTATGTTTTTCCTTTTCAGGTATTTTTTGGAGAAATGAGGAAATTCTGGAAATTTTCTAAGTACACACCGTGTACTTTATGAGTACACACCGTGTACTTACTTACTGTAGGAGCCTGTGTTTTGGATCTATAGTCTCCACACACATGGCCATGTGGGAGTGACTTAGAAGCCGTTTAATGTGGAGTACGGAAAGGCAAGCACATGCCGTGTACTCCAAAAGTACACACTGTGTATTTTGTTTTTTTCATTAAACGCACCAGGGTTGCGTGTGACGGACATAACAACCTTAGTTTAGGTATAATTCTTCCTAAGGAGTCCATATGACTATGGATCTTCGACAACCCCCCGATCCTACATTCATCCTTCGAATCGAACACCATTGGTTGCGTTGGAATCACATCGGTGAGTTCTCTCTTCTGCTTGAGCCTCGTTTAATGATTCCTATTCTCTTCCAAGTTATCGTGGGTTGAAAATTTTAGAATCTTTCTCAAATCTACAATGTTTTAAGAAGATTCAAGCTTCATGGTTCACATATAGCGATCTCCTAACCCCGAGGTAGGTGGTTTGTGCCTTTCTGTTGATAGTATTTGAGTTTTTTATGCAAATTTGCCCAATAACCATGAACGAAGTATTGCACATTTACCGTTTCAGACATTTTGTTTCTATGATATGATGGAATGCCTGAGTAGTTGATTAATGAAAATTAATAGGCTGAATTTTTGTGATTTGGATGCTTTTCCCATGCATGTTTTTCTTGTTATGACCTTTGGGTTTTGTTTTTCTATTAGGCTGTTGTTTACTTTCTCATGCCTAGTTTTATAGGATGGTGTGACTGTTGTTATATTATGTTGTTGTGCTGTAGAGTGCTTTCCAAGTAGTTCATGAGTTTTACCATGGTCGTTACATGCTGCTACACTTGTTTGAATTACACAGGGCCATGGGAACTTGGTGTATAGACCACATGGAGAATGGATGTTGAGGGATTCTCCAGAGTGTCTTTATAATTTACGATGCGAGACCACAGGGGGAATTGACGTTGATTTCTTCCCTAGAGTGTTTTTAGTTCTGTGATGTGGGCCACCAGGGGAATGAGACATTGAGTGATTCCCCATAGCACCTTTAGTACCGTTACAAGACTATATGGGGAATTGACGATGAGTGCTTCCTTAGAGAGTCTATGCTTAAGCAGAACCAAAGGGGTTAGACTGAGTGTAATTCCTAGAGGGTTGCTTGTACTTGTTAGGTAGGACCAGAGGGGATATGCTATGAGTAATTCCTAGAGGTTTACCTTGATTTTAGCTACTTTATTGTGTTTCTAGGTAGAAATAGAGGGGATAGGATATGAGTAATTCTTATAGGGTTTCCTATTCTGTTTATCTACTTGGATTAGTTGTTGCATGTTGTGTAGTGATTTGAATTCTTTGAACTCTGGATTGTTTACTGTTGAGTACTTCCATGTTTACTGCTTTATGTATTTTACCTACCATATACACGCTAACTATTAAGCATAGATCTTGTGGTGGTTTCCTACTGAGATTTAGTCTCACACCCTATTTGTGTCATGCTTTTGGGCCCAAACAGATTATGTTGTTGCAGGTATAGATAAGGGCATGCTCCCTTCTACTTCAGGTACTTGACTTGTTGTGGAGCTGGAGAATATGGGACCAAGCTATGGCTTGTGATGTTGAGGAGTTTATCTGCTTTCTTTTTCACTTTGGTTTAGCAATGTTGTTTTCTATCACTCTTACTTGTTTTGATATTTTCCTAGACATATGTATCATGAATCATTATATATATGTTCTCTGGTTTATACTTTCAGTTTCTTGCTGTTACAACTGTATGTCATTATTACTGCTACCACTCTTGTATGTATTTGTTTACTTATGTTGTGTACTCTGCCAATGAGGGCATAGTTTTCCCACTATCACACCCATGGACCTCACTGCTAGTCAGCAGCCTCTGGCTTTTGGGGAAATGCGCTTGAGGCCATGTGACCAACCGGGTACGGGGTGCCTTTGGGTGGCTTCTAGAACCGGGATGTTAAAAAGTGGTATCAGAGGATTTATTTTCTCTTGAATTACAGTTTATATCCTTTAGCTATGGATAGGATGGAATGGGTACATGGTATTAAGCTGTTCCTAGGAGTATCTAACCCCTGTACAAGGAAAATCCAATCTACCTCGTTTAATTGAAATATTTCTGGTTATGCAATTGTTATGGTTGATTTTATTTCACCTTGAGTGACTCACATGATTTGTGTCATTATTGTTGATGATATTGAGGTTCTATTTCTGTTTCAACTCGATGAGATGAGGGTATGCCATCTCATGCATCATATAGGCACTTGCTAGAAATCACATTTCATGCATTTTTTCCATGCCATCTTAGATGAATTAGTGATTGCATGTTTTTGTGATAGATGATATGTAAAATATGCATGCTATTTTGATAGTTTCTTTTATAAAGATACTAGCTGTTTTATAGGGTATTGTTTGTGTAGAGGTTTGATTGAATGAACGCCAAACTTTTGTTCTTTATGTGTTATGATCCCTCATGGACCGGAATTTGGTGGGTCATTTCCTTTTTTCTATGTTATAATGTGTACAAGATGCCAAACTTTGATTCGTGGGGAGTATGGGCCCTCACGGATCAGAATTTGGAACTTTCTATGCTCGTTTTAGTGTTTTTTGGGTTCCAAAGTAGTTTTTGAGGCTTATTGTGGAGAAAAACCTAGAATACATGCTGTGTAGTGTTATGTACGCACTGTGTGTTCTTTTTTTTGGGAAGAAATTGTTTTTATTAATTACACGTCGTGTACTTTATGTACATGCGGTGTAGTCTCTAAACTGTGTCATAGGCCGTGTGGGCAGAGACACGAGATGGGGAAAGTCTGGTGGGAACATGCCGTGTACCTATCGAACATGCTGTGTAGTGTCGATTCCATGCCTACCCATGTCACTAACAACACAGGTTGGCCAAGCCTTGTATAATACATGTCGTGTGCCGTCTAAACACCGTGTTGTTTGAACTTGGTACCCGGCTGTGTGACAAACAACACGGGTTGGTGTTACCCTTTCATGTACACACCGTGTCCACCTTGAACATGCTGTGTAGCCGGAACCAAGTATCCGAACATGTCACGAACAACACAAGTTGGTGTTATCCCTTATCATACACGCCGTGTCCATCTGGAACACGCCATGTTGTTTTAGCCGTGTGTTAGGTCATGTCACTAACAACACAAGCCAGGTGAAGCTTGTCTAGTACACGCAGTGTACCAGTTGTACATGCCATGTAGTCTTGTATTAGGGGAGCCGTGTAGCTTATCCATGTAGAAGAACTCGGGAAGGGAAAGAGGATTCAAGTACATACTGTGTGTTAGGACAAATTGTTGTGTGTCTAGGGTGTTACACGACCAATTTAGGCAGGAGTACATGCCCATGTGAATGACTTCAAGGAACACACCATGTAGTCAGGTTTTGTAAAATTTGAATGTTTTATTTCTCTTGTTCCCTTCTTACAATCCTTGTTTTCGGTCCCTGATAATCTTGATCTATGGTGTGCGCTTGACCTTGGAGAGTTATTCCACCGTGACGTTCTCCAGTTTTACACCAGTTTCCAGGAGGTGATCATACACCGGATATGAGTGTACATGGGCTTCCTATAGCTTTATATCTGTTGATGTCATAGAGAGCCATGGGATCTGTATCTTTTCTTCTGCTAATATCTTGACATTATACACACCGTTGGGGACTAGAACGACTAGTGTACGTCAGTGTAGAGAGTTCCCTCTACAGGTTGGTTGGTCTCATTTTTATGGGACCTCTATGTCCTAGAGATGATAGGTTATGATGTCATTCTTGGAATGGAATGGCTAGTTCCTTTCAAGGAAGTCATCGACTATTATCACTATAGGGTGAGTGTCACATCACCAAAGGGTGGATCCTTTCTTCATAGGGGAGAATGCGATGTCTAGGTGAGACAAACGGGTCTAGAGCATCATGATTTAGGAGGAGTTACAACACAAATTGCTAGTCTATATATGGATGATCAGGGGACTTCACAGTTTGAATTTCCTCTAGGGGAGGATTGTTTCATAGATGTATTTCCAGAGGAATTTTCAGGTTTTCCTCCAAAGAGTGAGGTAGACTTTTCTATTGAGCTTGTGTCAGGAGCGGCACTAGTGTCCATTCCTCCATATAGGATGGCTACACCTGAGTTCCAAGAGCTCAAGAAGCAGTTGGAGGAGTTGCAGGAAAAGGGTTTCAGCGAACCCAGTACTTCTCCTTGGGGTTCGGCTATCCTATTTTCAAAGAAGTTAGACAGTACCCTCATGATTTGGGTGGACTATCGAAAGTTGAACTAGTTGACGGTCAAGAACCGATATCCCTTGCCCAAGATTGATGATCTCTTTGATCAGCTTTGAGGAGCCCAGGTGTTCTGAAAGATTGACCTAATATCCAGTTACCATCAGTTGTGTGTTAGACCATTAGATATAACTCTTACAACCTTCTAGAGAAGGTATGGTCTATAAGTGTACTTGGTTATGCCGTTCGGTCTCACGAACACGCCTGCAGTTTTCATGGAACTGATTAACTGAATGTTCCATCCATAATTGGATTCCTTCGTGGTGGTCTTCTTGGACGATATCTTTGTGTACTATCAAACTTGACACAACCATGCTACCCATCTTGAGATCGTTTTGAGTACACTTAGGGAGGACCAGTTATATGCTAAGCTCACAAAGTGACTCTTTTGGATGGATCAGATTCAATTCTCGGGTCATGTTATCTCAGAGGAAGGAGTATTAGTAGACCCAGAGAATGTGAGAGCTATAGTTTCCTGGGAGCATCCGAAAAATGTCTTTGAGGTACAGAGTTTTTTAGGGCTGGCTGGATAATATAGACATTTCATACAGTACTTTTCATGCTAGGAGCACCGCTAACAGGTCTGACTAAGAAGGTGTCGAAGTTCTTATGGTCAGATTCTTGTGAGTCAGCCTTTCAGGAGATGAAAGGGAGGTTGAATTCATCACTGATACTAGTATTTCCAGATCTTGGAAAGATCTATACTATTTACTAAGATGTGCTAGGTATTAGTATGGGAGCATTTGTTATGTAGGGTGATAGAGTCGTTGCATATGTGAATCGGCAGTTGAGGCCACATGAGAGGAATTACCCGACGTGCGATCTGGAGCTGGCAGATGTTGTTCATGCCTTATGCTATTGGAGACATTATCTTCTAGGAGAGCACTTTTTGGTTTTCACCGACCAGAAAATTCTCAAGTATATCTTCACTCAGCATGATCTGAATTTGAGGCAGCACAGGTGGGTTGAGTACCTACAGTCCTTTGACTTTGAGCTTTCCTATATTCCTGGGAAAGGCAATGTAGTAGATGATGCGTTGAGTAGGATGACTCAGATATAGGAAGTTCAAGAGGCCAATAGTGAGTGGAAGCTTATGGCTCTGTTCTCTAAGATGAATTTTAAGGAGCACGACAGTCAGGGGAGGACGTTTCTCTCTTCTGTAGCTGTTACCTCTACTCTTCAGGATCGAGTTCGAATGAGGCAGCTAACAGATTCTGAAGGGCTAGTCCTAAGGGAGAGTGTGTCAGGAGAGGACCCTATTCCTGGATGGACCATAGGCGAGGATGGGATCTTAAGTTTCTAGGGACTCGTATGGGTGACAATAGATATACGCGAGGAAATGATGCGGGATTTTCATTCCTCTGTTTGGGAAGTTCATACAGGTGTCACCAAGATGTATCAGGATCTACACCATTAGTATTGGTGTCTAGGTATGAAGAGGGGAATTGTTGGTTTTTTCCAGAGGTGTTCCACTTGTTAGTAGGTGAAGGCAGATCATCAATGAATAGTAGGGATTTTACATCTCTTACCCCTTCCCGAGTGGAAGTGGAATGATGTCGCGATGGACTTCATGACTAGTTTTCAGAGGTCTCCTCGAGTAAATGATTCTATTTGAGTTGTCATTGATAGACTCACAAAGGTTTCACACTTCTTACCGATCAAGGATACCTTCAGTGTTGTTGATCTGGGACAGTTGTACATCTATGAGATTGTACACCTACATGGAGTTCCACACTCTATTGTTTCAGACAGGGATGCCCGTTTTACTTCTCGGGTCTGGAAGGGGATTTAGAAGGCTTTGGGTACATAGGTACATTTGAGTACTGTTTAACTCTCCTAGACAGATGGCCAGTGTGAGCATACGATTCAGGTGCATGAGTATTTGCTCTGAGCATGCATTCTTGATTTTTTTGGTTCCCAGGAGAATCATATACCTCTTGTGGAGTTTTCCTACAACAATAGTTTTCAAGAAACTATTTAGATGATACCTTAAGATAATTTTTACGGTAGGCCATTCCGATCACCCTTATGTTGGATGGAGGAAAGGGAGGCAGCTTTGTTGGGACCTTGTCTTGTTCAGGAGACCACATAGCATATAGAATTGATTCGAAAGAGGATGGATACTACATAGTCTTGATATAAGTCTTATGCTGATCAGTGGAGATGACCTCTAGAGTTTGAGGTCGGGGATCAAGTTTTCCTGCATGTCACACTGAGGTTGGGACACAAGAGGATTAAGATATATGGTAATATTTCACCGAGGTACGTCGGGCTGTTTGAGATTTTGGAGAGAGTTGGGCTAGTTTCCTACCAGTTGTAGTTACCTTAGAGGTACCAGCCAATGCACGACATCGTCCACATTTCATAGCTTCGACGTTACTTTTCAGGATCATTTCATGTGTTTCAACCCAAGGAGGTTGAGCTCAAAGTGGATCCATCATGTGAAGAGAATCCTATTCAGATTATGGATCGCAGTACAAAGGTTCATCGTGGCCGGTCTATTCCTCTGGTATGAGTGCTATGGTAGTACGGGTGGGTGTAGGATGAGACTTAGGAGAGGGAGGCCGATGTACGAGCATAGTGGCCGGAACTGTTTGAGGGTTCTTCTTCTATGCCACACTAGGGAAATTTGGGGACAAATTTCATTAAGGGGGGATGTTTTTAAGAACCTTGACCTTCTTCTTAGGTATGTTTTTCCTTTTTTGGTCATTTTTGGGGAATAGAGGAAATTATGAAAATTTTATAAGTACATGCCATGTACTTTATGAGTACACACCATGAACGTCCTTGCCGCAAGAGGTCATGTATTTACTACACACATGGCTGTGTGGGAGTGACTTGGAGGCCGTTTAAAGCAGAGTATAGAAAGGTGAGTACACTCAGTGTACTCCCAAAGTATAAGCCATGTATTTTGTTTGTTTTATTAAACACACCGGGGTCACTTCTGATGGACAGAACAACTTTCGTTTAGGTCTCATTCGTCCGAAAGAGTCTGTATGGCCGTGGATCTTTGATGAATCCCAAAGCCTCCATCCGTACCCCGAATTGAACACCATTGGTTGTGTTGGAATCACATTGGTGAGTTCTTTCTTCTTCTTGAGCCTCGTTTCATGATTCCTCTTTTTTCCAAGTTATCATGGGTTGAATGTTTAAGACGTTTTCTCAGATCTACGGAATTCTAAGGAGATTCAAGCTTCGAGGTTCACATATAGAAATCTCCTAATCCCGAGGTAGGTGGTTTGTCCCTTTTTATTGAAGGTCTTTGAGTTTTATATGCAAATTTTCCCAATACCCATGAACGGGGTATTACACATTTACCGTTTCAACCCTATTGTTTCTATGCTATGCTGGTATGCCTGAGTAGATGATTATTGAATATGAATAGGGTGAATTTTTGTGATTTGGATGTTTTTCCCATGCATTTTTTTCATGTTATGACCTTTGGGTCTTTTTTGCCTGTTAGGATGCTGTTTACATTCCCATGCCTAGTATTATATGATGGTGTGACAGTTGTTCTCTTATGATGTAGAATACTAGCCAAGTAGTTCACGAGGTTTACCTTGGCCGTTACACACTAATACACTTTTTTTGACTTACACAGGTCCATGAGAAACTGGTGTATAAACCATAGAAGGAATGGATGTTGAGGGATTCTCTAGAGTGTTGATATAATTTATGATGCGAGACCATAGGGGTAATTGATGTTAAATTCTTCTCCAGAGTGTCTGTAGTTCCTTGACACATGCCACATGAGGAATGAGATGTTTAGTGCTTCCCCAAATCACCGTTAGTAAAATTACAAGACTATAGAGGTAATTGATAGTGAGTGATTCCTCAGAGAGTATATTCTTAAGCTGAACTAGAGGGGTTAGAATGAGTGTACTCCCCACAGGGTTTCTTGTACTTGTTAGGTAGGACCAAAGGGGATAGGCTCTGAGTACTTCCCAGAGGGTTACCTTGTGTTTAGATACTTGCTTGTGTTTCTAGGTAGAACTAGAGGGGATAGGCTGTGGGTACTTCCCAGAGGGTTACCTGTTGTGTTTATCTACTTTGATTAGCTATTGCATGTTGTGTAGTGATTTGAATGCTTTGAACTGTGGTTTGTTTACTACTAAGTACTTCCTTATTTACTGCCTTATGTATTTTACTTTCCATATACTCACCAACTATTAGGCATAGATCTCATGGTGGTTGCCTACTAGGATTTAGTCTCACATCCTGTTTGGGTCATGCTTTTGTACCAAAACAGATTATATTGTTGCAGGTATAGATAGGGGAAAGTTCCCTTCTACTTTAGTTACTTGACTTGCTGTGGAGCTGGAGAGCATGGTACCAATCCTTGGCTTGCGATGCTGAGGAGTTTATCTGCTTTCATTTTCACTTTGGTTTAGCACTGTTGTATTCCATCAATGTGACTTGTTTGGCTGTTCTCCTAGACATATGTATCATATATCATTATATATATGTTCTCCAGTTTATACTTTCAGTTTCCTGCCATTACTTCTGTATGTCATTATTACTTATTCCACTCTTGTATGTATTTGTTTACTTCCACTGTGTACTCTGACAATGAGGGAATAGTTTCCCCACTATCACACCCAAGTCCCTCACTGCTAGTCGACAGCCTCTGACATTCGGGGAAATGCATTTGAGGCCATGTGACCAACCGGGTACGGGGCACCTCTGGGTGGCATCTAGAACCGGGAAATTACAAATATACTCAACACAAAGATATTTTGTTACATTAAATTCATTAAGCATGGTTTTTTCTAGTTCTTAGATAGTTTTATTTTTCCTCTCTACAACACCATTTTTTGAGCTATTCTAGTTGAAAAAAACTGTGAAAGAATCCATTATCATCAAAAAATATTTAAAATTATAATTTTAAAACTTCATCTCCTTTATCAATTCTAATTAAAATTATTATATCTCCCTTTTATTTCTGAATTAGATTAAAAAAGTAATAAACTTGTTTAATGTTTATCTTTTTTGAGTTAAGAAAAAAATCCATGTGAATCTACTGAAATCATAAAAAATTAATAAAGCATAATTTTTAACTGCTAAACTAGTTGTTATTATAGGGAAAAATAAATCAATATATAACATTTCTAAACATCTTACTTTATTAAAAATATTAACAAACCTCAAAGATTATTTGTGTTTATTACATTTTAAACAAGAATCATACTTTCTTTAATATTAGGTAGTTCCTGAACCTATCCATATTTTTCTAGTTTATGGAATTTCTAAAAATGAACATTTCCAAACATTCTATTATAAGGAACATTATCAATTTATAAAACAATTAAACATCATATATTCTTCATGGTTAGTCCAAAAATATAAATAGAATATATATTATCTTTTCTTTTTTCATAAAATATTATAGGATTATAAAAAAAAACAAAAAATGTTTTTTCATAAAATTTAACAATCATTTTTTGAACACAAAGCTATAAGATACTTATAAGGTCATGTTTAATACATAATATATATTTTAATTTATAAATTTTTATAAATTTTAAAATTCCCACTTCTCTAAATCCTCTAAATATTTCTTTAAAATTATCACTAAAGGTGAAAAACCCTATATTACAAGAATTAAAAGATAAAAACATTGAAATATAACAAGTAATGTGTCTTGAACATACATTTTATATATACTGTGTGACTTTAAAACTCTTAATATCGATGTCCTAAAAAAGATGAAATAGAAATTTGTTTTGGTACCCATTCTATTTTGGGTCCAACTCAATTAGTGGTAAAAATATTAGAAACCCATTAAAATTTAAGACATTTATTATAGGGAAATCTAAAAGGAAAACTCTTAGAAATAAAATTGTTAGTATGATATAATGATTGAGTAAATATTAGTGACCATTCATTTTCATATTGTCTATTGAAATTACTTCTAAAATATGTCACACTAGAAACATTTCCTTTACAAATTTTAAAAAAATAAGATCTACAATGATTATGTATTTTATTACTATAATAATATCTTATTTTTTCATCATTAGGTTTTTTCATTACCATAATTTTATCAAATTTTTCTTTACCTTGAATAAAAAAAATATAAGGCTTCCATTAATCTAGTTGTTTCCTTTTTAGGATTTCCATTTTGTTGGAATAACCTCCTGGTAAAAACAAATATCCCCATTGGACCATGAATAAATATTTCTTAATTTCTTATTTTATTGTTGGATACATTTTAACTCATTTTAAACTTTATTTAAATCACCAATGAATGATTTATATTTCATTTCCTTAGCTTAATAAATTTTATACAAATAATCAATAGTTATAACATTCCTATATTTTAGTTTCTCGTTGAATAATCTATGTTTTGATACTTAATAATAAAATTCATTTTTTCTTAGTCATTATTTAAAATAGAATCTTTAAAATTTAAAGTTAAATTTTAAATTTTATTATTTACTTTAATCAATTATCTATATAACTCATCCATTCTCAAAATATCCATTTGAAACATTTCATTTTGTTCAGTTAATTATTCAATTAATTTTTTATATCATATTAATAAACTAAACTAAAATCAAAATCAGTTCTTACATCAATCATGGTAGTTTCCATTAAGGAAATGTTGGATTATTAATTTTTTATGGTTTCAGTAGATTCACATAGAATTATTTCTTAACTCAAAAAAGATAAACATTAAACAAGTTTATTATTTTTTATAATCTAATTAAAAAATAAAAGGGAAATGTAATAATTTCAATTAGAAGTGATATCAAAATTATAATTTTAAAAATTTTGTGATGATAATGGATTCTTTAAAAGTTTTTTTCTAAACCATACTCTTTAAAATTATTACTTCTATTGATATTCATATCCTTCACATGCCACTTCTTAGGTAGTGATATCAACACTCTTTAAATTATTTCTTTATTATCTAAGGATTCTACAAGAATTTTCATACCATTTATAATACTTATGAAATGGTGTAACATTTGGTTCAATGATTCATCCTCATCCATTTTAAATTCTTGTTACTCCACATGGAACATTCCTATCTTTTTTCTCTTTTGTTTGACTGAATCATAGCGTGTTACTTATAAAATTATACATATCTCTTGGTCTATCTTATAGGCTGATACATTCCTAAAAATACCTCAAATAATAGTACAATATAAAATATTTAGTACTTAATAATTAAAAACATACTTTACCATATCATTACCTATAAGTACATTTAGATCAATTTCTATAAAATAATATGGTTTCACTGTGATGATCCAATGATCACCACTCAGTTTATTTAGATGTGATTCAATTATCATCTTCTAGTAACTATAATCATTTCCATAAAAATATAGTGGCTTATATAGAATACATACATCATTTAAATTCATATATACCATATTTTAAAACCATTATTCCATAGACTGTTAGGTTTGGGAAATTCAGGTTAGCATAGATGAAATAATGAGAAAAAACCTAGGTCCAAAGGAATTAGCATTGATAATAATTACTAGCTAGGTTAATATGGATACAACAATATCTTAGGGGGGGGGGTAATTGAACTTTTTAAATATTTTTGAAAAACCAAAAAACAACTCATTTCAAATAGATAAAAACTAGATTTTATTATTATTCTTATTATCATCACATTTATATCAGTTAAGTAAAACCATGTTTAATAGATATAATACAATGGAAATAAAAAAAAACAAGACATCATTTTTATAGTAGTTCTATTCAAGGTGAACCTACATCAACTATTGACCCCTTTTTACTCCTTTAGAATATGGTACTCACTATGAACCTTACTTTTAAAAGGTGTGATAACCTTTTATAGACCCTACCGTTTACTTACCTAGAGGAACAATAAAAAGACCTATATTTATAAGGACCAAAGAAAAATAAGGAACGTAAATTTTGTTCCAGAGTAAAAAACCAGGGCCCTATATTTTTGTTAAGAGGGGTAACTGATGAGATTTTGGAATAAATAATATTAAATAAACAATTATATCATAGATTGAAATACTAAAAATAAAGAACAATGAAAACCAGATAACAATGATGAATAATGACACCAAAAATTATTGGAGAAGATACATATCAATGTATCATTAATCACAATTAGAACAAAGGATAAATTGTTGAAATTACTTCATGATATGAATAATGTGACATTTATTATTAGAGCATTTTCATCTATCAATTATTTTTCTCACATATTCTCTCTCCCTAATAAGCTGGAACTGTATCATATATTCTTATTATTTTTATATTATTTATGAGCAAATTTTTAATAAATTTTAAATAATAAATTATTTTAAATATTATTTTAATTATATATAGAGTTCCATTGTATTATTAGGGAGTGTTTAGTGAACTAATCACATTTAGAGAAAGGTTAGAAATAATAATATAAATGAAATATCAGTTACCTATAATATGAATTATTTCATTATTTTATTTGTATAAGGAACAAATAGAAACCCAATATAATGATTTCTTTAACATTTATATACATTTTTTAAATCATCAAAATAAATATTACAGTTCAAAAAATCTTTAAGCAATTTTAAATATAAAAATATTATCAAAATAGTGTGTCTCGAACCTGTCAAATAATCTATAAATCAAATTATATTTTAAAAAAAACGTAATCCTTTATGATATTTACTAAGTGTATGTTTATATTATTTTGAAATTCTCATTTATTTTTTGAGTAAATATTACAAAAAATTCCATTACTCTTACATGGGATTCTTATGACCATTACAAAACAAAAAACACACAAACCAAAAAAAGTTGTTTTTATAATTCTCTATAAAAGTAAATTGGTATTTTCATGAGTTATTTACAGGTAGAAATAAATTCTAAAAGCTTATGTAAATATATTATAATGTTTCTATAGACATGTAATCATATATATATGAAGAAATAATTAATTATGGGTAAACCTCCACATCGTTAGGATATGTAAATGTAATAAATGTTTTATTCAGGTTATGTAGATCACATTTTCCATTATTTTTATAAATATAAGTTTTAATAACTATATAATGGTAAAAAAATTAATTCTATAAAGTTAAGTGAATAGTTTTATAATCAGAATAACAATGATACAATACTAAACTCATGTATGGGTAAACATTATTTCTAAATAAGGGTATAATTCAAACACCAAAGCCTATGTAAACGTAAGATAAATTTGTGTAAATGTAAAAAATAATTTATTTATGATCACATAAAGGTATATTAAAATTACATGAAGGTAATAATTTAATTCCATAGGTTAATACATACATTATTAGATAATATTATATATGAAGAAATATTAAGAGACTGTATGAATAAATTCCTAGTGACCACATTAAAAAATATCAAGTGAATACATTGATAATTTCAAGTGATCACATGAACATATATCAAGTGACTACAAGAATAAATTTCAAGTGACCACATGATAAATAAAAATATTATTGTAATGACTAATTTTGTGGTAAAATAAAAATAAGGTAAAGTAATTAACTAAATGTAAACAAATAATTAATTAACTAACTATTTTTTCATGTTCAAAAATTAACAGAATTCCCCTATTAAAATAGTAACAAGGTCAAGGATCATTGAAAAACATCATAACATTATGGAAAAAATCAACCCCATAATAATCATATAATCCATTATTGATAAAGAAAACCACATCATACCTTTGAATAAGGATATAATGAGATATAATTCTTTACCTAATATATTGAGTGATGTTCAGGTTAGGGCCCACCCACTATCATAATATGTCATGAATATATGTTCCACATAGAAAATATACATATATAAAAAATAACCATGAAAATAACCCATGTAAAATAAATGGGTTACATAATTCTGTTAAAATGATTAGTCAAAAAGAGAATCATGGAGGTAACCAAAGTAGGTAGGAAGTATTTCTTTTTAGATTATCATTTTTTAAGATCAGCATATAATACAATGTTAAGGTATATGAAGGAAATAATAAATGTTCAAGAAAAACATAATAGGAATTTGGGAAAAGGGGAAAGAAACTAGAAAGGATTGCCTTTAATATATTCATAGGGTTTTACTCAAACAAAAAATAAAAAAGTAATCACAAAAACAAGCATATCCCCATGAAAATGAATAAAAATGAATCATAGAGTACATAAATAAAGTATAATAGAAATAGAAAAATGGTAATGGAGAGAGATATAAATTGAGATAGAGAACATTAACATATTAAATAAAAAGAGTGGGAATGAACTCTTACCTTGAGTGATGACATTATTATAATGCAATAATAAATTCACATGTAGTAAAGTTTCATTAATTAATTACATGATTAATTTATTTCATATTTATTTCTCACTCATAATAAATTTTCAATATGTTTTATACATTTATTAAATTAATATTATCCACATCAACCATTTCAAAAATGGTAAGTTTATAGTTTCAAAACCATATTGATATAAAGTTAATAATTAAATTTAACTATTTAATCGTTATATAGACTCAACATGTTTCACTATAATGAAATAACTGTAGTTGACCTTCCACATCACCTGAGTTGGCCTGCCACTAGGTCCAATGTACATTACCAATCCCCACGAGGTAGAATATAGTTCATTGGAATCAAGTAAAACAACTTAGAAATAGTTTTTAACTTAAATAAAAGTAAATAAATAGTGGATCATTTATTGATAATCTGACATAGATCATTCATATATTGGATTTTCATGAAAAACCAGATAAGCACAACTAAATAAATAAAAAAGTAAAAAATTCATAACCAATGAATATGATTCAACCCATTCATTTCAACATAAAACAACATCCAAAAATAAATATACAACAAGGAATAATAAATAGATATTGGGTAAAAATAAAAAAGCATATCTTTTCGGATATGATAACACATTACAAAATAAAAGAAACACCTAGAAAAAACCACCTGAACACCTCCATGAAACTCATAGTTTCTCTCTACATTCCATATCACCCATATGTGTACCAAGAGATCAATAGACAAACTAAAATAAAAGCTAGAACTTATATAAAACATAATATCATAATACACACACACACAAGTGTGTATATTGGGAATTATATAATAGGCACTGTAAGATCTCACCAAGGACTCTATGTAATTTATTTTTATAATATAGGTCTTGAATTCTTGTAAAAAGCACATTAGTGAAAATAAAAAATTTCATTTTACGAAGGAAATAATGAAATCAAACCACAAACCCATATGCATATATAATAGTGATTTTTAAACCAAACCAAATGTTTTTTTTTTGAAATCCATAACATGAACCGTTGATTTAGTGAAAACCAAAGAAAACACTTTTTAAAATTCATTTTTTATAAAAACTCATTCATAAACCAATAAATTTTCATTTATTTTATACACTTTACAAAACCACTTTTAAAACAATTTATGAAACCAAACCATCCATAATGTATAAAATTATAAAAAAAGCTCCATAATATCAAATAAAGATAAAAAAATTAATAATCATGTAGTAAGTTGTGCCACAAATAGACAATATGAAGGGGGTATATACAAAGAGTTAATACCCTATATAGACTAAAAATCAAGGAGTAATTTTTCTGGGAATCTCCTTTGGTCCTAAAGTGAGATGACCCTAATAATACTATAAATATGAGACCAACTTGCATCCCACGTTGTGTCCTAACACATTAAAAATTCCACTTGATTGGCCCGAACTTACCTAATTTGAGGCACCCCACTCTATCCTTAGTTCATAACATAACAAGAGGGACACTAACCCATGTGTGATCTAAAATAGGGTAACATAAGTCCTAATATACCACTTAGTTACTTGGGTTCCCATGACCAAACAAACCTGGAGATGAGAAAAAAATCAAACAACAATCATAATGTTTAATATAAGTATAAAAAGAAATCTCACTTCATCTCCAATACCGTCACATAAAACAACCCATTTAACATTATATAAGCATGGACTAAAAATGAACAACCCCTAAAGGAGTGAAATAATAACATATGGGAAATCAAGAGGGTCTTACAAGAATCAATACAATTGTTTTATAAAGTAAAAAAAAATGTATTTTAGATTTATATGACTTAAAATTTTAATTTCATTCCATTTATTATAAATATATAATTTAAATACCATTTATAGACTATTTAGAATCAACAAAAACTTTTTAAAATCATACTTTAAAACATGGTTTCTTTTCTTTAGTAATCAAAATGTGGTTTAATACCAATAAATATAATCTAAACCATTTTAAATATTATGATAATATTTTATATAAGCACTTGGCATGAAAAAAAATTAATTTCTATGAAAAAATTGAATTACATAAAGAAAACCCTTAATAAAAATCTTAAAATCCATGAAACTTAATTATAAATACATAATAAATTCCAAAAATGGATATAATTTAATTATAAAGAATTTAAAAACCTTAATCACTTTATGAATTGGAAATAAATTAATAACATCGATTCAACTACCTCAAAATGAATGGAAAACAAGCCACAATATGTCAGGTTCCACAGTACACACCCAAATAAGGAGGAACCACCCTCTACGGACACTATGGAACCAAAAAACATAGGTTATAACCAACCTAAACCGTAAATCCAAACTTAAACAATGGTTAGGGTTTCGATGATAATGAAAAAATTAGGATAAATGGAAGAGGGAAAGAAGAATAAGAGAAGGAATAAAAATATGATGTATTTACCTAGAAAACCACTTGGAACCTAAATAAGTGAAGATATAATTGAAGGAAGGATATTGATCTCTCCCTTAAGATCCTAAGTGTTGTTTATGTGAGTGAAAAGGGTTTATAAGAAAGGATACTTAAAAATAAAAGAGCTAAATATGGTAAATTCAATTTTTAGGTGAATCTAGGAAATACACATGGTTTGTTTGAATTGTTTTCCAAACTATGCACCAAATGTTTGGGATACGGTACTAAAAATTATAATAATTCATATAGTTGAATCATATTATTCCATTAAAAATTCACAATATTTACACCAACACTCCTAGAAAAATAATACTTGTACTTTTTTCATTGTATATTGCACGGTTCAAACCCAACCGTTTGTTACTCATGAAAAGAAACCATACAGTAGAAATATGAACTAGAAAGACCCCCATATAAGACTTCCTACATGGATTCCTATTAAACCTTCATAATAACAATTTAAAGTATCAGAAATTTATTTAAATCCAAAAATTCAAACCCAAAACTCAAGGAAAAGAATAAAAATAAATAAATAAATAATGTAATAAATAAAATAAATGTTGTATTGTGAAAATTATTCACATTATAGAACTTTATTATGTAAAAATACTTGGTCAAAAATAGAAGTAAATAAAAAATGAAAGCCTCTACACCCAAATATGATAGGTGGGTTGGATAAGGAAGATAAAAAGTGGGTTTGGTAGAAAGGAGCACCGACAAATCACACTAGTTCTTAAATAGTGGAAAAAATCATCAAACACCCATAATAATCTCTAAGCACAAACCAAAGAATAACTAATAAATCTTGATACCTAAGAGTATATAATCCTATCATTGGTATCTCTATCATTTAAAATTCATCTAATATAATGAAATTAAAGGTAACACTTTTATAAGGAGACCACTACCTTTAAAAACACCTTCTATCAAACAGTTTAGAAAAGGAAATCTTCAACTAATTGACATGCGATAATAAAAAATGAACTAATAAAATCCCAAGAAAAATAAAACCTCTAATATCTTACATAAAATGATACAATCAAAATCATTAAAGATAAATAGACAACATTTTTCTGAAAATAAGTAAAAAAATCATAACTAACATAAATACCTCAATAAGGAGTGACATTGTTAAATTATCAGGTTTAAAGAGACAACAAAAGGTAAACTAAGACTTCATACTCAGAACAAAAACTCATTAAGAACCTCGAAAAATATAAAAAAACTACCAACTATTACATAAGATTAACTGGTATATCACATATCTATATTACCCAAACACACACCCATGGTTCTCCCCATATGAATCCTATCAATAAATGATCATAAACACATCCAAAAACACACATAAAATACTAAATAAACAATATCCCATCAATAAATAATTAATATAACTACAGAAGTGATCAAATAGGATCCCAAATGAAACATCTAACATGAATTACCTAAATTATTGAAATATACTCTAGACACACTATGCATGAATCCAAAATAAAACCATCATCCAAAACCAATTTAAACCCAAAAACCCTCTCATAATGACATAAGATTCCATAAATCCACTACTGAATAACTCAAAGGTGATACTTTCAGCTCCACCACTCTATTCAGATTCTCGTAAGAGTCAATAAAAGGAAGGATCAGTCCAATGATAAAATTCCTACTTTTCATTTAGTATTTTCTCAGAGGCACACTTTAAACAACATAAGACTTGAATCCGAACAAATAATTCCAAAAATATTAAACCCAATAGGTCCTGGTATAAACAAGGTTAAGGAAACCAAATTATTTAATATATACGAATTATATTATTTTACACAAGAGTTCACTTTATCTCATAATAAATCGCATAAAAAACCTTAAAGTTTATTGTCTTTGGAAATTAGATACAATAAAACTTACTTCAAAACATGTTCAAAAAATCCCATATATATTTATATTATAAAATACCCTCTAGAAATATCATACAAAATATTCTACTTTATAACTTGGGGAATAGAAACCTAAGAAGGGCTTGGCTCATATACCCAGTAAGAGTAAACATAAGAGACATAAATCAAAGATCACAAGTGACCATATGATAATAATAAGGGTACGAGAACAAAATCAATACATATGGTCATTACATAATATAATCATAGTTAATAAAAAATATACAATAAAACATGATTTAGGGAATAACTATTTTAGTATAACATAAGTCTTCAGTCATAGGAGAGTGGAAACAAGAGTAAATAATCATGATCCATGAGAATAAAACACGAGTAAGTTCTATAACATAAGGATGTGACACAAAGATAAGCATAGAAATCATAACATATGAAAAATCTAACAACCACTACATTCACTTTATAATGGTATAGGAAAACCACCTTCCTAAATATAGTGGACATGAGCTAACCACAATCATCCTTTGACACAATGAAAGTGAGATAACCATCCTTGTCTCATTTTGATGGCATGAGATAAAAAACTATACCCAATGAATTTAAGGTATATAATGGACCTATCCATCATATAATGATTAACCATACATACGTGTAACATAGGATAATGAAAAAAATCATTATTCAATCAAAACATAATTATCCAATGAAAAAAATGGGTATCTTGAAAACATTATCATAACACGATCACAAGCCATATATAGATATAAATAGGATAGTGAAATTATATTATATACACAATGAGTAAAAAAAAACATTAAAGGATATTCTTTTTACACTTTTGTAAAAAAAATCCAAAGTTGGTGGAAAACAACTATACTGAAAAAATTAAACGAAGATAAATTTTGTAATTAAAGTCAACTAAATTGAATAAAGACCTAAATAAATCCTAAAATTTTATATTAAGATATTTATAAACCAAAATAATGAATATTTATTGGGAAGATATATATTCCTGAATGAAAAGAATAGGTATAGTCAGTTTATCTTATAAGAATCGCTTAGGGTGAATTATGAATCAATGGTGAAGTGATATGGTATAATGAAATGAAAAAATATTGAAAAAAATATATGAGTAGAAAATAAATTTTGTTTTATATAGAATTATTGTACAATTTTCTTATATGGAAACTTACTCATTACAATCTTGAATACAAATAAAATTGAAATGAAAAACTGTACCTCAAGTTAAAAATAACATACTGCATGAATATAACCACATGAATAACCAAATTAAGAATATTAAATAACTCATTTAGAATATTTTTAGGTATATTTCACTTTTTAAAGTCGATTTTTTATTATAAACCATTAATTTTTATACAATTTTTGATCTCATCTGCTACTTGGGGTTGCTCAGTCACTTTCTCCAAAACTACTTCAGTATATTGACCATAGAAAAAGAGGTTATAAAATAGTTCCATAATATCAATATATATATATATATATATATATATATGTTATTATCATTATAATAAAAAAAAATTTATACATTTAAATTGGTTTTAAATGGTAGATTCAAATTAGGAAAAGTGCCCCAGTATGCTTATTTTGAGGTGGTTAAGATTATAATGAAAATTTACTGTTAATATTTTTAACATAATGACGATTTTATATGTTCAGAATCTTAATCATTTTATAAATATCATATTTATTCATTAAATAAAATTTTAAAACCATTCACATATGTATTTTATGAAAAATGAAATATGTAATCCATGGAGGTAGTAGTCTACAAGTAACGCAAGCGACATTTTCATTTTCTAATGAATGAGAAGAAGGTAGATAATGATTTTTTGATAAAAATAATAAAATTTTAGTATATAAATGATATTAATGTCCTTATTTTAGGATGATATAATATACTTTAACATAAAATAAGAAGCATAAAGTAATAGAAATGAAAATGAGTGATTTGGAATTCTTACCTTACTCAATGGGACAACTCCTTTTTAATTTAGATCAATTCATTAAAGGATGTCATTTTAATGAGAAAATAAACTTTGAGAAATGACTTAGAGTTTTTAAGGTATTTAAGTATATTTTTTCCAAAATAAGAGGCTTATATATTAAGATAAGTGTGGAGGTAAATGGGTCCTCTTATAGGTGAGATGAGTGACATTTTTGTAATAATTATTAATTATTACTAATTAGAAAAAGGGATGAAATTTTAAAAAGGAAAGAAGATCCAAAATGGAAAATAATATAGGTGGGATATTTTCTGGTCAATATATTCCTCATCCACACATTTATAGATATCATTTTAGGATATTTTTAGTTTTCATCACTTTGTTTTAACCCCTTTTACCTTGTTATACCTTTCCTGTGACAACTAATGTTTTTACCACATAACTAATATTTTATGTCTAAAAATGAAATTAACCTACTTAAAAATTCCAAAACTTAAACCCATGTTATCTAATATAGTATATAAATATGATAAAAATTAGTTTTTAAGTTAAAAAAATAAATATAAATAAGTTTATTTTTATAGTAAAACAACTTTTGAAATGTTACTTGTTTTTAATCCTATTTTATATTAACTACTAATTAAATGAGTAGGTTTTTTATTTAATGAAATATTAAATAATAAACATCATTTAAAATTAATCAATTTAGTTTATTAAGAATAAAATACATAATAATTTTAGAAAATAGTTCTTAGAAAAATATTATTAAATAATTTTTACCACATTACATAAAATTAATTAATCATCTTATAAAAATTTAATTTGATAAATAATTTGATATTGAAATATTTATTTTAATTTTATAAATATATCATATCATTATTTAATAATAATAATAATAATAATAATAATAATAATTTGTAACACCTAAAAATAAATATTTATAAGAAAATATATTAATAAAATAATATCTTTTTTATATCATTATATAAGTATATTATTTATAATTTATTTCTAAAAAGAACAAAAATTCAATATTATTATTTTATACATGCATACCAAATGGCCATAAATCCAATGGACATACTTTTAACAGCCATATTTCCAATTTCCATATTTCTAATAACCATATATATAATGGTTAGATTTAATTCCTATATATATTTTCACATAAAGTATTTGAATCATTAATTATTTTCATTTAATTTTTTCATAACATGTCTATTATATTTCTAATTATCTTCCTTATTTCTATAGATTCAATTTTGTATATGATCATCAATGAAAATTGTGAGGAAAACGATTACATGTTCAGGGTTTTTTTATTTACTTATATTTTTATTACTCTAGTAAATTTCTTAATGATGTTTTATATGGAATTCTTATAATGTATTACTATATATAATTTATTATAATATTTCTCTCAAAAAATGTATCATGGTTTTTTTAGTTCAGTGTTTCATATGAAAAATGATATTGAACACATCATCTATTTAAATGTAAAAATATATAGTAATATCATGTAGTGTTTCATTATACCCACCAAAAAGAATTTATTCACTAAAATTTCATTACTATTGAAAAATAAAATGAGAGTACTTCTAATTATATCTTTGGGGTCCCACATTACTTCCTCAAATAAATTATTTCCTTCTAAAAAATTAACAAGTTGTGAGGTCTTGTTTTTTAGTACATTATCTCTATAATCCATGACTTTAATGAGTTATTCCTTAATATAAAGAAATTGCTACAATTATAAAACCATTGAGTTTAGTATATGTAAAATTTGAAGTATGTACTTATTGAAAAGTGATACATTGAACTCATTATTCACTTAGGAGTGGTTTAATGGAAGTGAAAGATGATAACCTATTGTTCCCTTGACATCAAGGAGTTATAAAGGGACAAAGTATCTAGGTCTAAAATTTCATTTTTTAATTGTATAACCATATAAAAATGTGATATTCAAAGGAATACCTTGTCACTAGCTTCAAACTCTAAATTTCATCAATTTTTATTAGTATATCTCTTATGTTTTCCATGAAAAATTTAAATATATTTTTGAATATTTCTACTCTACTATGATTTTCATGAGAAATAATTGGTCCTAAAATCATATTATTTCCAAATTCACACCAAAGTTTTTAAGTTATACACCAATTAATATATAGAGCCTCACATGGTTCCATTTGAATGCTAGAATCGAAACTTCTATTATATGATAACTATAACAAGGGAGGGTGATGATCTCAACCTCCTTTGAAATTCATTGAACATGATATAAAAATATCCTCAAATGTTTGAATGGTCCTTTTTGATTGACCATCAGTTTGAAGATGATAATAAGTGCTGAATTTTAGATCTATTTATAGTGATTATAGAATACTTGTTAATAAATTCAAGGAAAATCACATATCTCTATCATATAAAATTAAGAGTGGTATTTCAAGTAACCTTACAACTTTCTTTATATATAACTTAACATGTTGATATAGTGATAAATATTCTTGAATAGAAATGAAATGTACTGATTTTGTAATGCGATTAACTATAAAATAAATGGAATTTTAACCTTTATAAGTCTTGGTATGTCTAATAATAAAATCCATATTTTTGGTCTCCCATTTATATACAGGTATTGGTAATTATTGCATCACCCCATTATAATTCTATCATTCTTTATTTGAATTCTATAATAACAATCAATGAGATAGATACTCTTAATATCTATATTGATTATTTTCCACAATAAATGATTCTTGAGGTATCTATACATCCTTGTGCTTCTAAATTAGATAGATAATGATGAGTTATGTGAATCATCCAATGAATTCTTCTTCAATTATAGTATTTATGGAACACAAACTCATTTCTTTAATCATATAATTCAATTATTGTTAAAGTTAAAATATTGAATATTCCTAACCTTCTTTTGTAGCTCAATATACTTTTTAGGCCTTATTTTGTGTTTACATGGATGGGTAATTGAGTATTCAAGACATCATTTCTCCCCTTCCCTCATGATTTCAAGGCCCATACTTTGAAAATACATGAGTATGGGATATTTTTTAATCCTCTTCATGGATAAGGTACAACGATCCTGTTGGAGTTTCTTTTATAGAACCAACTCTTTTTAATTTATATTTCATTTATATTCAAAGATTTGTATATTAATAAAATATCTTATTATATATTTTCCATTGTTCTGCATGATTTTAATGTAATAATGTCCTATAGTTTCTTTTTCATTGATAAGGACATATAAATTCCCCTCTATGATGATAAAATTGAAATGAAAATACATTATTCTTAAATATTGCTCTATAGTCAAATAAAATACTATGATGGGACACATATAATGTCGTCTGTCAGGTGTGTGTAATAATAAGACGATGAGGATTATTATTATAAAGTTTTCCCTTAGTAATCTATAATATGAGAGATTATAAAAAAAAACCGGCCTATAGAAATTATGCATGTTTATGTGTCATCAGATATTCCAATTTTTGAGCTTGTGTAATGTTCCATAAAAATTAATATTATTATTAATATTTTTAGGACTCTTGTAATTTGACGTATTGACAAAAAATGTGACACCACCTGTTCTCAGGAAGTAAGGTATGTTGGGTGCATCTAGAATTACATGTCATTAATTTATAATTTGAGGAAGGATATATCCCTTTCATATTAATTGAATTTGATGTCTCGTACCATAAATTGAAATAGAACAGTCACATTAAATTCTATGGCAAGGGTGTAACAACAAGTTTATTTCAGATAATAAAAGTATGACACATAAATCATATAGGTTGGTTACATGAGTGTGAAAACCGCTTGATGAGATATTATAACAAAAGGATTATATTACATAGTGAGCGTTCCTATGTGGGTTTTGAAATTGTGATAAATAACTTTTATATCTTGGGTTACTTGACCCATTTCTAGATAGTAATAAAAAGTTTAGGAAATTCAGCCTAATGAAAACGAGAATGAATCCTATAGGGTCACACACTCTAAGTTTCCATTTATCTAAATTAAATTATATAAGAATTTAATTATTAGAATAAAAATTATTCTCCAGATTGATAAATAAATTTATTTTGGATTTATTGATCACAAATATTCAGAAGGTAATAAATACTTATTTATTCATTAATAAATATTTTTTCACTAGACTGTGAGTAGAATATTTTTATAAAGAAATAATTAAAAAATATTTATTTAGGTATTCGATAAATGTTGAGAAGGATGAGCTGACAATGTTTATATTCCTTGATATTTATTAATTTCTAAGCCTATAAAATAATATTTCTCATTATTCTAGATAAAAAAAACTATAAAATAATAATAATATTATATTTAATTGGGTTAGATAAGATTTTATATTATTTAAGAGATTTTGTGTAATTTAAATTTTTTTTAACATGATACCTATATCTATAAATTGATTTATATGTCTATTATATAGGTTTAATCAAGAATTAAGAATCATTTTGAAACACACATTTCCATCTATATTCCTCCTTCTATCATCATCTGAAGAATAAAAATAACAAGCAATAATATTTAAAACCAAATTAAAATTGAATTTATTAAGAAAAAAAGCACAACATGATCGATCCAACATATTAGAAACCTATATTACATAATTTTTATTCAGAGACCAAAGGAACACATGTGGTTCACCATAAGAGGGAATCTACTTTGGGTCCTCCCGATGAATCGAAATTAATCGAAAAAGGGTTTGATACTATCAGATTCTTCATTAAATAAAGATACTAATATTGGGTAATTTTTATTTTGAACTAATTTATTTTAATTACAAATTCAATATAAAAAATATCCTCCTCCAGTTATGGGTTTTCTATGTCAATATTAAATGTGAAATTGTTTTTGGTCCTAATATTTACATAACTAATAAATGGAGAATAATTTATCAAATTAAAAAAAAATGGTTATTAAATCACCAAGCACTTCTACAATGTCTGGAACCTTCAAGTTCTATTGGAGTGATCATGATTAAATTTATAGTTATTTAATTGATTTTTTTATCACCTTTGATCAATAATTGTTAGATATTTCATTTTAAGTTTATGAATTCATTAATATGATGGTTAATTAAAATCCATTAAACAATTTAATATTCATCATTCAAGATTCACATTTTCTTAAAGACTAATAATTGATGGATAATGATTGGAGATGCGATCTAGAGGTTCTAATGTTTCTAGACATTTTATTGGGTTATACAACATGTGGTGGGAGTACACACCATTTACCCAAGTTCAATACACCAAGATGTGTCAAGAGCTACATGTCATACCAAGAATCTATTACATGTTTGGTATTTATTATAGACCATGTGTAGATCGAGCCATCCTGGCACATGTTTTGTTGAAATATATTGTTTCTAAATGGGTTCTCAAATATATAGTTTCAAACCGTGTGATATTTATATAATGGATGATTAATGAAAAACACGATGTGTATTTAGTGTACATGGAATGTAACCCATTAATCCCATACATCCACAGAACACACCAAGTCAATTAGTGGGTTACACAGACACATGAAAATTGGAACACATGACATGTATCCAAAGTACACATCATGTGATTCCATATTCAAAGGACATGCTGAGTCATTTTTTAGGTCACACAGACACACTACAAGTGGAACACTTGGTGTGTAGCTAGTTAGTACACTCTGTGTAATCTAGTTAGGATACACAAGGATTCCCTATATGTTTGTCTTGGATACATAATAAATGAGGAACACAACATACAACTTTTAAGTATACAATGTGTAGTTTCCCATTATATGAAATAATAAAATTATATAAAAATAGTTAATTAGAGCATTAAAACCTAATTACACTGTTGGAATGATATATTTTTTACTATGTAATAATGATTTTAAAGAATTAATAAATGATAAAAAAATTAATTGAAATTATTTCTAATTATTGGATATGTCATTTTATTTTCCACTAATGAATCTTTGATGGGTATCTCCAAGATATTTTAAATAGTCATTAATTTTAGGATAATTAATTAATTAATTAACACAATAACCTTGATCTTAATAATAAAGAATGAATTGGAAGTAATTCTAGCTAGTGTACTTTTATGTAACCATTTCAGGTGTTTAACTAGTCACATGTTTTAACTAGGATCATGTATGTTATGGTTTAATTTAATTTAATTTATTTTATAGGTTGTGCAATTACTTATTATTAAGTTAAAAATTATGGCTTATATTCCATCCATACTTATTTTATTATACATGAACTATATGTATAAGGTTGTTTATATAATTACCCCTGACCAATTATTTGGTTCCCCTAACCAGCATGTAAGTTATAAAAATATGTAGTAAAATGAGTATCTAAAGGTGTAAGGATCCAATTCAAGAAGGATCCATGTAGAAACCAACCCAGGTGATACATAGGTGGAAATGTGGTATGATGTAACAAATGCTCTCATAGACATAAAAAGATTTCCACTAGGGTCATAGGTTGATTTATTATCCACTCAATAAATCAACCATTAAATAAACTCATTATGAGGTTATTTATTTATTTATTTATTTATTTTTGTCTTATGAATTATTTATTATATGGATAAAATAATGTGATCACATAAATAAATATACTTATATAAAAATATATAGTTTATATAAATGGATTATGCATAAATATTTTATTGAAACATAGTTAATCACATAAGTAAAATCCACTCAATATTGGAAATATGTGTAAATTATAAAATAATAAAACTTTATGAATAAAAAATGAAAATCTTCAAATTAATATTAAGTCTAACCATTCCTTCCATTTCTTGATTTGGAATTAAAACCATAGAACTAAGTTTTTGATCATCCCATATTAAGATATGTAATTTTATCATTGATTTCTTATGCTTTTTTTGTATTTACTTATCTAATTTACATCAGGATAAGTAGACCACACTATACTCAATCTAATTTGGAGTTAAGTGTTGATAAAATCCAAGTCAAGATTCCAAGATATGGTATCCCACTCAATTGATCAATTAGTTTCAAGCCCTCAACTGGTAAATACCTACCTTCCTAAATACCTTTGAGTAATTGAATGATCCCACACATGGGATTTGAGTACGGTAATATGGATCCTTTCCACTATAATTTCTGGTAATCTTGAAATTTTTATTCGAATGGAAAGGGATGTTGACACTAGATAAAATAGTGGATCACATAATAAAATTTAATTCATATTGTATCCCATAAATTTAAATCAACAAAAGTACTAACAATTAAATATTTTATAATTGTATAATAATGGAATGTTTATTAACCAAATTTCCATTGTGATTCATCATGGAGAATCGCACTCTTCTTCCAAGAAATAACATCCAAGAATGGTTTATAATCCCATGGGTTGTGTTTCACCACAAATAGAAATCTTACTTTCTAGAATCCATAATGATAGATCTTCTTTTAAAGGATTCAAGTGATGAAGAGTTCTCTATCTAGGATAAACACTTGTGTGATGCCATCTATATTCAATTTTTGATGATTTAATCTTTTCCTAATGAACTCATTAAGTCACATAAAGACATATATTTCAATAGCATGATCTAGTATATCTATGGTGTATATTAGGAGAGAGTTATACATGAATGATTTTAGATATCAAAGGAACTCTTTTATATTAATCTTGGAGAAGGTGTTCCAACTAGGCCTCATGTAGTCAAAATCATTAGCTGCATTGGTAATCTAGAGTTTATAGTGTTTAAATTACCTTAAGTACTATGAAAAAAATCTCATTCATACATCACATACATATATTTTATCAATATTTATTGTCAATTTCAATATGATGAAAATACATAATTATTTATGATCTTCTCACATTACTTCACCAAGTTGATAAAAAGATAAAGGATTAAAATACTTCTATATTTTTAGTGAATGAAATTAAATTCTTTGAAAAGATATCTATGTAAAACTTTTCTGTACAAAACCCCTCTATGAAGAGAAATATCTAGTGGAAATGAAGGAAACAAATTCCATCAATTTCACTTGTGGAAACAAGGGCCACTGGATGAAAAATTTTATATAGAAAAATGAGAAAGTGGAATCTTTATGTGAATTTATTATTGAGGTAAATCTATATATTTTTACAACATGGGTACTAAATACAACATGAGGTTCTCAAATATGTATTAAAATACAATAACCATGTAGATTTTTGAATATTGACCAAGGGTAGGTAGTTCCATGAGTAGCTAATGGTTTCAGACATATTTCGATGGCTATTGGGGACTACTACCTTACAGTGCGGATGAGAAAGATCTTAGTTTCAAAATATTATTACCATGTACCATCAGTTACCAAAAACATTATTTATGTATTCAGACATGATAGAGATGTATTTGTTTTCAAATTTTGTAATAAATTTTGTTTTCTTAATAAAGAAATCATTTTTTATAGAAATTAATATTTAAATAATGGTATTTATGTGTTGTATTATGAAAATCTAGTAATGGAAATCGATAATGAAACTAACTGACATGATTCATACAACACCTAACTATGCAATCACTAGATTAGTCATGTAAATAAGAATCATTTGGAAAAATTACACCAAGATAGATATTTGTATTCCTTTAAATAAAAACCACTTGGTGTGTGTCATGAATGTTTATAAGAAAAAATTACTAATGAACCATTTAGTGGAAAAGGTTTAGGGGAAAAAGAGTTTCTTGAATTAATTCATATTGATGTGTGTAGACCATATAAAATTGAATCAAGGGGTGGCTAATCATACTTCATAACTTTTAATGATAATTTATGTATATATAGATATATATAATTAATAAGGTATAAATATAATTTCTTTTATCGATTCAAGGAATATAATAATGATGTTTAGATCCATCTTGGAAATAATATTAAGAATCTATGCTCATACCATAGTGGGGAATAACTTAATCAAGGCCTTATTGATTATTTATGGGAGTTTTGGATTCTATCCCAAATCACATGTCCTCATACAACATAATAGAATAGTGTATGTGAATTTAGGAATCACACCCTACCAGACATTGTGAGATTAATGATGAGTCTAGTGAGTATTTCATTATCCTTTTGGGGATACACTTTACAAACACCATCATACATACTAAACTAAGTTCCAACTAAATCATAATATGAATTTGATACCAATTTTGTAGTGAAAATAAAATTGTGTTATCATACTTAAATTTGTGGGGAGTTAAAATGTTTGTTAAGGAATCTTTAGGAAATAAACATGCAGCATGAGGCTCAATGTGTACCTTTATAGGATACCAAAACGTAACAAGGGGATATTACATAAATTTCCCCTCATAAAAAAGTAATAGTGGAAAGCCACAACATATTACTTGATATATATAATATATCTAAAATAGATAGTGGGAGAAAGAGAGATGTTTATAAAGTACACGATCAAGGTACATAAGAGTTGGAATAGGAAAAAATACACAAATCTTTATGAAAGAAGATGTTTTTTAGAAAAAGTACTATATTGAAGTAGAATAGTTTTTATAAATCTTGAAATATATTATTTTCTATCCATTACGGATGGTGATTCATTATTAGTTTATAATAATGATCATGTAATCTAAAAGGAAGTAGTAAGTGTAACATATGTTTCTAAGTGTAAAGAAACTATTATTTCTAAAATAAAATTCATGTACCAAAAACATTTTTGGAATTTAATATATTCTTTAGTCGATATAAATACCATTTTTTATAAATCATTATTTAATAAGAAATTGGACATGGGTGGATAAGTAAATACTAATATGACATGACTGGTTGCAAAAGGTTTCACAAAATGTAAAGGAATAAACATCAACAAATCATTTTCCCTAGTTTCTATGATGAAATATATTAGAATCCTACATTACATCATGAATTTTCATGACTATGTGATTTTGAAAATGTATTTCAAAACAAACTTCCATAATGAGAACCTTAAAGAAGATGTCTATGTGACACAACTTTACAGGTTTGTAACTACAAATGATTCCAATAATATATGAAAATTACAAAGATATATTTTTGAATTAATGGAAGAATCTAGGTCATGGAATATTAATTTTTGTGAATATATAATAGAATTTGGTTTAATAAATAATGAATGTGACCCTTGTGTATATAAAAAGTTTAGTAAGAGTTTATTAATTTTCATAATTGTTTATGTAAAAGTTAAACTACTTATTGGAAATGAAATATGAGTCTTACAGTTGGTTAATGCAGAGTTAAACATAAAATTATCTATAAAGGAAATAGTTCAAGCAGCATTTATTCTTGGGATCAAGGTATATCATGATATATCCAATATTATTCTCAGTCTAAGTCAAGGTACATATCTTGACATGAAATAGAAGAGATTCAATGTGGAACAATATAAGAGGGGATTATTATAAATGCCAAAATTCATTCATATTTTTAAGAAAATGTATCCTTAGAAACATAATGAAAGATTGATGATAGAAAGTACTCCATATGCATCGAAGATTGGGTTAGAAATGTATGTTATGATATATACTAGGATAGATGTTTCCTATACCTTAAGTGTGATTGGAATATTTGAAGCCAACCCAGGTGACCACCATTAGATGTAATTCAAGACCATTTTTATGTATTTGAGGAATAATAAAGTTATATTAATGGCCTATGGAGGATATGTGGAACTAGTCATCAGAAGATATGCATATGATAGTTTCCAAATTAACAACGATGATTATAAATCGTAGATAAGATAAATCTTCAATCTCATTGGAGGTTCCACGAGTTGGAAAATCTCCAAGAAAGATATGTTCATAGATTATATAAATTATTCTGAGTATATTTCATCTTCTAAGGTTGCTAAATATGTACTTTGGGTACACAACATCAACTAAGATATTAAAATGGTTCCTAGTAGTAAAGATCCTTTAAAATTATATTATGATAATTCTATAGTAGTGGCCATTGAAAAGGAGATAAGGTCCCAACCATGGAAAAATAACATACTTAAAAAGTATAATATCTTGAGGGATTCAACTCAAAGAGGTGATGTCAATGTGTGAAGAATATATAAGGACGAAAATTTGGTGGACCCTTTAACTAAATCCATAACCCAAAGTAAACATTATCATCATATGAGTCCTAGAAGACTAATAGTATTTGGTAGTCAGCTCTAATCCTATTTAGAGTTTTTCTGAGTTGGTGTTCTAGAAGAAACTATTTATACTTGGGATTTAATGTATTCTCATAGATATGAATGTTAATAAAACCTATTATAAAATATTTTTTATTGTTCTATATAGCTTTATTATAATAATGTACTAGATTATTTCTCAAATTTATATGGTCATGAAAGTTACCCTCTATAATGAGAACCTTGAAATTCCATGATAATATTCTAATATATAGATCTAAAGTCTGATAACATACTATGAGGATACACATAT
Organism: Viscum album; assembly: GCA_963277665.1. Taxonomy (NCBI): domain Eukaryota; kingdom Viridiplantae; phylum Streptophyta; class Magnoliopsida; order Santalales; family Viscaceae; genus Viscum; species Viscum album. Next base: position 139,043,872 of record OY728121.1, on the reverse strand, counting down.
AATGTTTATTGTTAGGTGTGAGTACTCATAAGTAGATGATACTTATTCTCATGAAGTTCACAATTGGTAATCTCGAAGATGAAATATTATGAGAATAGAACTACTTGTAGGAATTACACATACTTATATGTCATCATATATTCCTATATGTGAGCCTATGTATTGTTCCTTAGTATTTAAGATTATTATTAATGATTTTCATGACTCACATACTTTAAAGTACTAACGAAAATCAAGATTTTGTATATTCATAGGATGTATGGTATGTTGGGTGTGCCTTTAATGAAATATTATCCATTTGTAACTCAAGAAAATATTGTTTTCCTTTAGTATCAACAGAAGTTGATATATTAGACTTCTGATGGAAATGGAACCATCACATTAAATACCATGGATATGGTGTAAGGATGATTTTATTTTATATTGTCAAAGAAAGGTGTATCAGGCATACAAGATGGTTACATGAGTATGAAACCTTCTGGATGATATATTTTAACAAAAGGATTATATTGAAAAGTAATCATTCATGTGTAGATATCAATGTTGTGACATTAATATCCTTATCTTGGGTTCTTTAACCCATTTCTATACAATAATATTTGTCTTTAGGAAAGACTGAATAATTCTAAATAGAAATATTCCTAGAGAGTCACATACGAAGTGTTTATGTTGATCTCAATTAAATTCTATTTGAAATTAAATATTATAATAAATATTATTTCCATGATTGAGGAATAACTTTATTTAGGATTTAATGATCCCAAATAATTACAGTGGAAATAAATAAATAAATAAATATTTATATAAATTTATTTAATTACGTGAATAATTAATAAATATTTATTTCCTAGACTATTAATATAATATTTTTTGTAAATAAATATTTATTTGAGTATTAGAAAAATACCGAGGAGGATGAGAAGACCAAGATTGTGTCTGGTGATAAATGTTATCATGAAAATAGTAAAATAATATTTATCATTACACTATATAGTGCACACCATAAAATAATAATAATAATAATAATAATAATAATACTTACATATGCAATGGGGTTATATTTGGTTTATTATATTGTTTAATGGTCTTTGTGAATTAAATGATATTTTAACCTAAACCGCAACAATAAAAATAGATTATTATGTCTATTGTATAAGTTTAATTAAGAATTAATAATAGTGTGCACAAAATATTTTTCTATAAATTCCACCTTCTCTTATACTATCAATAATGATAAGAATAAGAGAGAATCCTTTAAACATGATGGAAGTAGAATAAATCTAGACAAATAAAACAAGACGATCAATCCACCTTGATAGCACCTGACATTCTATCAATATTATTCAAAGATCAAAGGATCAAATGTAGATCACCACTATAGGGGATTTCCATTGGGTCCTCCCTAGGAAAAGATGGTAATCCAAAAAATTGTTTCAAATGATCGACATATTCCCCAAATAAAGATCCCAAGATGAGGTAACCGTTAGATTTATCTAATTTAAATTAATTAAAAATGTACTATGAAAAAGATCCTTTATGATTTTTGTGTTTTTTTTGGAAATATTCCGTGTATTTTATTGCTCATGATGTTTATGTATTCAAAAATATGTGAATTATTTATAAAATCTAAAAAAACCTTAATGGTTATTCACCCAATTGGAACTTACACTACGTCCGAAACATTTAGTTCTTTCCCATTGAGATCATCACCCACCATTTTTACCTTCCTAGGGTTGTAATGTATTGAGTATCCATAGACATTTATAAACTCCAACCATATCCTTAAAAATATGTCTAAATAATTTTGTGTGAATATATAATTTAATATCTTTTTATCATTATATATTTCATTCTTTTCAATATAGAGATAATGTCCTTGTATCATTAATGCCAATATTATGACAATTAGTTCCATGTCATGCATTGAGTAATTTGACTCATGAATCTTTAATTAACATGAGGAATACACTTCCACTTTGTCATTATGTATGAGGAAACATCATAATCCATTATTTGGTTAATCACTATATACAACAAATCCTTCTCCAATATAGGGAAGTGTGAGTATAGGTACACCATTTAACCTTCCCTTATTATCCTTGAAATTTTCTTGACATTCATCTATCAAAAGGAATTTGAATCCATTTTGAGTTTACATTCTTTGTAGATTTGATATTCATTTGAAATTTGTCACAAATAAATTATAGTATTTGGTTATCCCACGAAAAATATGGATTAATATTACAGTGGTTGGTATAGGACATTCTTTAATCACATTTTTATTTGATGGATCCAAATATATACACTCAACTATGATTATCTGACTCAAAATGATAATTTTTATATCCAAAATTCTCAATTATTAATCTTGTAATTTAATTTATCATTTCTAAATATCTGAAATAGAATCCTAAAATGGTCTTCATTATCTTACTTGGTCTTTAAATATATGAGAATATCATCAATAAATCCAACCAAAGATTAATCAAGGTAATTTCTAAAGTATCTATTAATTATATTAATTAATATAAAAGGGGAATTTGTGATTCTGAATGGAATTAATTTCAATTTTCAATGTCCATATCTTGTATGAAATTTTCACTTTGTTATATTCTCCCTTTTCACCCTAAATTTATGATATCCAGATTAAAGGACAATCTTTGAGAAATTTTTATTTCCTCACATTTTATTGATAAAGTCATCAGTATGAGGTAGATGATACTTTTTCTTGATATTTATCTTTTAAAGTTCATAATAATCAATAAAAATATGCATTGATCTATATTTATTCTTAAAAAGAGGAATGGTTGTCATGTACCAACCCTATTCACTCAATAAATAGTAACTATGCCAGTTAGCAATAAGACATAAAGCTTTTCTCCCCATATACTAGAGGCTACAAAATATTAGTGAGGATATAATAATGGTAAGATGGGGATACTATACCCTCTGTATCAATACTAAGTATAGTGTAATTATAAATAAATTAAAGGAATTGGAATACAATAATAAGAAAATAATTAATAAAGACCTGATAATCAGAAAATGAAAAATAAATTACCATGAACGAAAATGCTATCGAAAAAATAAAAGGCTATCAACATACAATAGGTAATATATACATAATAACATGGCTAAAAAATTAATAAATAAAAAAAGACTCAACCTTGGTGGTAATAGGGAGCACATTCTCTATACCCGTATCCCATGCCCAGTTCTTGCTGAAATGATACAACAACAAAGAATCATGAGCCAAGTTCTTTGTAATTAGAATATTTTTTGGGTACCGAATCAGTTTCCTGAATAGGGTGTGAGTAAAAATCAATAGGCCACCATTAACGGTGTCTAATGAAAATACATCCTATGAATACAATATATAGAGTGTGTAGGTATTTTAAAAGTAAAGGAGTAAAGTAATTAGAATAGTAAATAAACACCATGTTAGGATCAGTATTCTAATGGGATACCAATATAGATCGTCCTTCTTTATCCTAATATAGTTGTCTCTGAACATAAAAATAGTAAAGTAGAAATTGGACCCATAAATATACACCCATACATCCATATGTAACACTGGTCATGTGGGACCCATGTTGAAACCAAGGAATCCATATATAATAATGATCAAAGATGATTCTACATATTTCATGATATTAAATATTTAACAATTTAGGGATATACAAATAGAAGATAAGAATAATATAATTTTATTTAACCTCTATGCACATTTAAGTCATTCCATATTAGAATCCCAGTATTAATCAAGGCATAATTTAATTTATTTAATACATGATCCCATCCAAGGAATTCCATATCATAAACCCTAGTATCATTCATGGTGTAATATAAATCATTTCACCAATGAGCTTGTCTAATGAATTCTATATCAAAAATATAATATCTCTCAATGTGAAATATAAATCATTTATCCAATGATACCACCCATGGAATTTTGTAGGAGGAACCCAAGTATTACTCAAGGCGTAATATAATTCATTCAACATATGATCCCATCTATGGAATTCAATATCAGAAACCCAATTATCGCTCTAGTAATATTATAATTAGTAGAAACATTTCATTTTATAATAAATACCACCCTTAGAGGAAATCTATTCTAATTAGAATCATCATAATTCAATTCATTAGTTTATCCATAATTTTATTCAATTAATTATATCAACCCATTTATTTATAATGAATTGGGGCCAATTTACATGGTCTTACAATTAAAATTTCATTCAATTCATTTTAACCATTCCAATCAAGAGACAATCCAACCCACCTTAAAGGGTGTTGAATTTATTAGTTCATTTAACATCTCAAGACAATGATAAAAGAAACAATGGATGGTATTCAACCATTTTAACATTTTATTTAATTAAAATACATCTTCTTCTAATAGGTGGAAATCTCAGAACACCCCAAGGTGGTTTAGTCATGAGCTAAGAAAAATAACTATTGTTTTAAAATAGGGTAAGTATGTATCTATAACATTTATGAAATAAATCCACTTCATTACTAATCTCACTCAAAAGTGATGAAAGGGAAAGTTTGTAAACATGACTCATTGAAATTTAATAAATTGATTCATTATAAATAAATCAATTCCCTTTTTAGGAGTCAACTGAAGCATACCTAAGTGGTGTTTTGGTCAAATACAATCATTGGACAATGAGGAAAATTAATTGGACACACCCAAGGGTTGATCAAAGTTAGGGTCAAAACCCACCAACCTTGTGAAGGGGTTTAAAGAACATAAAGGTTATTCTCTATGAATTTAATTTAATGAATTTCATATTTTATGAGTAATTAATGGAAATTATGGTGTAACAAATAATGAAAAATTTGTAAATGATATAAATTTTGGGGAAAAGAAGCTAGATTACCAACCTAATGAATTGGAATCTTTAATCATCCCTTATCGGTCATTGATTCGAGTCAAAAAAAGGGAAAATAAAAGAATAGAAAAATCCATAAAAATTGGGATCATGATCTTTCATGGAAATAACATTCAATAAGTAAAAAATAAAATGATATAATATATAAGGGGATAAATAGACTAAACATGGGTGAACCAAAATAATTGATGATGATCGATTCTGAGCTCATACAAGGGAGATCCATCAAAGACTAGGAGGATAGGAGAAAGAGCTCTCATGAGGGACCTACACTGTGCAAATAAGAAGAAGGAAAGGGTGACTTTTGGTTTAAAATAAGGAATGGTGAAATCATAAAATCAACCTTTTTAATGAGAAACATGGTTTGGTTTCATGATGAGACTAAAATTTCACCCACCATGTGCTAGCACAATCGAAAGGAACATGATCTAGCATGACTTGATGCACGGTTTGAAAAACCATGCACATTATGTACAAATATACTATCCAAGAAACTGACCCCCTTGCACGGTTAGGCACATAGTTAGACAAACCATGCATAGCCTATGCAATTCACCAATTCAATACTCTATTGTTTTCACATGGCCATGTGGCCTCGGGTACACAGTTTGACAAACCATGTGACACCCCTATAGGGCCACATGTTTTGGGTGCAGAGTTAGAATTAAATATGTGCTAACAGTGTGCCTCCCATTTTCTTTCCAAAATATAGGGTTTAAAATACCAATTCTCTTAGAACTCATCTAGACTCCCAAAAACCATCTCAGGGCTTAACCCTATCTAGAGCCCTCATTTAAATTAGTCCCAAATTTTTGAATTTCATTCCAAATCTTAGTTTATGTTTTGGACTATCCAGCCATTGAATATTTATAAATCATTTTAAAATTAAAATTTATTGAAATCATGAGATCATAAAACCTCACAAACATAGAAATTATCCTCCCCAAGAAGTATTTTGGATTAAAAAACGTCACCTGAACTACTAGGGTCATGAGTTTCCTTATGAAACATCCCTGTCGTGTTTCCAAATACTTAATAGGTGTCCAAATAAAACATTGAAACATAAATTTCCTAACACACAAAAACATAATACAATGGTCATATTCTCCCAAAAAAACTAAGATGACACATACCTGAGCCCATATTATATATGAAATGATCATGTTGTCATATTTTTTTTTCAACCAAACTATGGCACTTTCTAACATAGGTTCTATATTTTCAAAAGGAAATTCTAAGTCACAATACAAAGACTATCATAATTTCATACTGAAACCAATCCTTATCATCCAAGTAATACCCTCATTATTGTTTTTAATTTTACCAAACTGATAAAAATACAATTGAACCATAGTAACCAGAATGTGATGGATTTTCCATGAAAATATCCCCTCGACCCTTACACTAAATTTCACAAACCGAATCTTGTCACTATCTAAACCTGCACCAAAACCGACCCACAACAAGGCGCTAAGGGCGTTCCCGATCCCCACGACCTGGAACAATTACTAGGTATCACAAAATAGAAATTGGGAATGATTTACTTGAGTTTATAAACATAAAACAACAAACGAATCCAATAAAATGAATCTGGATTTTTCAAAAAAATCATCTTTTATAAAATTTTAGAATTTAATTAATTGACTTAAAACAATTCCCAAAAACCATTAAAAAGGTAAAAAACCCAAAATAACATCCCATTTCAACTTCAAAATGTACCATTTCAAAATATAAACAATTCAAATAATTTTTTCAATATGGTTTCACCACTTACATAAATCATCAAACCATTCAAATATTTCATAAAACAATTCTAAGGAGTATACCCAAGAATTGCACATAAAAACCTTTTTAAAACCTACTTTCAAGGATAGAATCACACCAATACCAATCTAAAACATTATTGTAAGACCTATGAAGATTTAATAAACCAATCTCAAGTATTATAAAATCACCTCGAACAATACCAAAAAAGATGCACATGAAAACACACACATTTTCATAAAACACATTCCAGAGGAATAACATGGTTTTACACATAAAAACCATTAAAAACCCTCTTCAAAACCCAATGGAACTCCAATACCCTACCAAAACAGAATTGTAATCCCAAACAAGATTTAGTAATCCAATTTCATATGTTATAAAATATACAAAAATAATACCCCAAGAGTTGCACATGAAAAACACCCAATTTCAAGCTAAAATGAAACTATAAAATTAAATGCTTAATCAAATAAATCATAAAAAGTTTTCTCACCCAAAAAAACATATTGGGAATATGAAAAATGTGTAAATACAACAAACTTACTCATTATAAAATTCTTACACAAGGAATCATCTACCTTTTTTGTGTTGAAACCCTAAAAACTTGGTTCGAAACATCAACCGCACCACCTCCACACCCCAAGGGGGTGAACACCAACCCGAAAACACAATATTTGACCAACAATACAACAAATAAAACCCTAGGTTCTAACCCTAACTTATGAAAATTTTAGAACTTTAGGAAAGATGGAGGAAACCCTAAGGAAAATGGAAGAAACCAAGAAGGAATCACTTACCAAGAACAATATTTAGGAAATCACACCAAATCCACCAAAGGTTCAATCTATAAGCAACCAAAACTGATAGGAAAGCTCGAATGAGGATTAGTAGGTCATATGGGGACTAAAATGGGGGGGGGGGGGGTGTGAAAATTGAAAGGTTTATGAAAGAATAAAATTACCTTCTCAAATCTGGACAATTTGAGAAACCCTGAGAGTTTTCACCCTCATCTATAATTCAAATGAGATCGAAAGCAGCGAAATAGACAATGAGAGTGAGCCACGAGATTTTTTATTTGGCAGGGAGGTGGAATCATCGAAGAAAATTACAAAATTATTTAGATATTGAAAAATTTAAAAAATAATTTAAAGTTGAAAATGGGATTACGGGATGGCCCAAATTCTTAATAAAAAACCCAAATCCATCATTATTATGGATTCCTATGGGGTCTAAATTTATATGGTGGTTTTAATATACTAGGATATTCCAATCATGATGTGGAATGTGTGTAAAATGTTTAAAAATGAATTAGTTATAAAATAATCAAAATTTATTATTAAATAATAAAGTGGCCTCACAGTTTGGCCCAAATTTTGAAAACCCACCATTTCGTCCAAAATGAATGGGAAACCTCCAAAACAAAGAAATAATGAAAATTAAATGAAAAATAACTTTAAAATAATTCATGGGTGTAAAACTTATCCCCACTATAAAACTTTCCACCCTCGGAAAGCCACAACAAGGCTAAAGGAAAAAACAAAACCCAACTGAAAGGCCAAAATGGACTCCTTTTCCAAGTTTCACCTACCCCCAAAATGCCAACAAACCTACAATTGATCAATAAATGAATACTCTCACCAACCGAAACATACACAACCTCATAAAATGATCAAGTATATTCAGATTTTATCCCCAATAAACACTCTTCAAACACTATCAAAATAGTATTCCAACAATTTACTTAAACGAACAACAACAACAAATAAGGTTACGCTTACCTTATTTTAATAAGACCATTGGGAATTATCCACTCCCAACCTTTACCAAAGGAAGATTTTGGTAGTTAGATAGCTCTGAACAAGACTACCTACTACCAAGCTAGGACCAAGAACCAATATGAGTTACTAGTATGGGGAGATAGAAATGAGATCCCCATCATAAGAGACAACTCAAATTTTCCAGAGACAGGATCAGGACACTAACAGGGGGAGGCCCGAACAGACTCCCCAGTACAAGGGGTAGACCTTCATTCAAAATTTCCAGAGGAACATACATGAGAATCATAGTGGGTCTCCCCACCATAACAACTAACCATCTTAACTGACCAGTATGGATCGACACAAGAAGAACCCAAATTTAAAGAGTTGGGATGACCACACGGTTAATCCAAACAGTTTGAGAAACCGTGTGCTGACCATGTGGATCCTTCTACTTGCATGGTTTTCTAGGGAATGGTTACTACTAATCATATGAAAACTATGTGCTAAACCTGTCCATCCAAATTCCCAACCATTCTCCAAAAACTCCATGGGATCCAAAGGGGAAAAGAATGACATTGAGCACTAACATAGACATGAGGTCCTCACACCTCTTTCCATCGAACGGGAAAAAAAAATCCAGATGGAAACATCAGAGGTTTAAACTATTCCCCATATTTCATACTAAGGATAATACTTCTTACAAGGTTTTAAATGACCCTGGTATTTCCCCTGACTATGTGAAAACTTCTCTATGGGACCTATGACTAGAGCTCAAATGATTGAAGCTTATTCAGCCTTGTAGTTAGGCTTTGGAAACCACTAAACTGAATTTTTTTTGGGTGATATGAAAACTATACCCTAATCCTAGATAGGTTCACCAAGACATAACACATTCCAAAACTCACTTTAACCTTACCCTCCACTTCACTGAAACAAGGGCTTATAAGATGCACACACACATCACACCTTGTTTCTTCAGGTGAGAAAAAATAGAAGGAAAGGACACATATAATCACCTTACTCTAAAAATGAGTATTTTTAAGTTTTCCCATGAGAGACATACTCCCAACATGTCAGATATTCTCAGAGGATTGCAAGACCTTCACCAATAAATTCAATGAGAACACGACATCACAAGGTGTCACCAAATGTTACCATTACAGCTGATAGAAACAATACATGTAAGGGGACCTTATAACATGTCCCCAAAAAACACACAACTCCAGTATATGGCCATAATAGCCTTTAATGACCATATTTACCACATTAGTGGTTTAATATAAACCCCAGCTTCTAAGAGAGTACAAAGGACCTAGAGGACATCTTAGACACCATCTAGATACTCATCCACACTAACAACCCCAGACCAGTTCCACCTTCAATGATTCAGATAACTTAATAAACTAAGGTATCTTTAAACCTTCCACAAGAACTCCCTCGCTACAAAAGGATCCAACAAATAAAGGAAATGGTGTAAACTCAATCTCCCAAGATCAAGAAAAAGATTCCTTATATTGATCAACTGGAGGATTTTCCAACAGTGAAACTATAAGGCCCCAGCCGTAAAACATACTTAATCTTGAGTTATTACAAGATTACACATTGAGGATCTTTTCAGGTTTAGAGTTTTAGAGAATTAGATCATGAAACTTTTATTACATTCCACATTTAAACAAAGTGGTTATATAAAAGAAAATATTCATTCTTCCCATCAACGGAAATATATTTAAAATAAAACATGGATTCTTTCTTGACACATCCTTGACACTATCATCACATCTTGTAACTTTCCCTTGACCTGTGAAAACATTTCAAAAACTTGGTATGAGCATAAAAAGCTCAGTAAGGGTTATAAAAATATTTAAAGGAAACATGGGTACATATATACATACAGATGAGATCATACTTTACCCATAAAACATAAGCACTTTAACATACCTCATCAAATCATGAATAAATCATAGAATTCATAAGACATAAAAGTATCTTGAGGCATTCATAACATTCTTACGTAGGGAGTAAACCTCTTGGTTACGTTTGGAATACCCATCACAGTATATTCCCTAAATCTCTTCGGAGAAACCTTAACATTTCACTCCTTCACGTTACCCAATGCATTGGAGAGCTATATCAGTCTCACCCGCCCTTAGTTTATCACGGAACCACCCATTTTCATAACAATGCCCAAGAACCATAACATAAACGTATCACATAAAAGATGTATAAAGGAAACATAACATTTCTACATTTCAATCACAATATAACATTTTAGTATATTGAAATAATGAATCCGTTCAAAAAGAAACCATTTCCAAAACCATTTAAAACATTTAATAAGGAGATTTTTGAATCAAAGTTTCCAATACCACCTTGAATATTTTAACATTTTAAACCATTAATATCCATATAAATAAATCCTTAACACCATTTTGAAAACATGGATATTAATAAGAACAAATCATTAAAACATTTAAAGAGATATTTTGGTTAAAGGGTTTTTACCAAAATTAGAGACACTTGAATACAATAATTGAGGAATGACATTTAATCAGAACTTTATAATATCATGAGAATAAATGGATTCATGATATAATATTCCAAAGGATAGTATATACACCATATAAGAGTGAACTGGTGCATAACAACAATGAAGTCTCAATAGGGATGTAAAATGTGATGAAATCCTGTATAAAGAAGGTATCCTTAATTTAAGGATAAATCAATCTCAAAATTATGTGTGAAAAATATAAATACACCCAATATAATTGGATATTAAGTGTAAAACAATAAAAAGTCATTCACACATATTCAAAGGATGACATATTCAATAACTACATGTTGAACCCAAAGAAATCGAAATTGGGTTAAGATGTTCCCTTGAAAGCCTAACAACATCACATCAAAATGAGTTGATGAGAGATAAAAAGTGTATCTCATCACTTCGACATAAAATTTACATCAATAAGGATATATGAGAACATATCCCAACATAAAAATATGTAAATTAAAATACCCAACAAAAGTAGTCTTTTAAAAAAGTGGAGGGTGAAAGGTTCCCTTACCGACTTGGGTATCTTTCAAAACATATACCCCATGAAATAAGGACAATAAAACATTGATGTAAATACTCATAAATGAAATAATATTACACAATGTGTAAAATAATGGGCAGTACATACACCAATCAAAGGAAATTGTGGCAAATGTAGCATAAATCTCATGGGAATAAAAGTGAGATGAAAAATCCCTTTCGAAAACTCGGCAGCCTAACGACGCCACAGAAAACTTACAAAAATTGATTGATGAGATCAAATAGGGTATCTCATAATATCAAAATAAATTTTACGTAAAGAGGAATACAAAAGAACATCCCCCAACATAAGAAAGAGTTGCTTAAAAGAAGTGACATAAAGGAGAGTACTTAAAAAGAAAGAGAGAGGTTAGATCTCTTACGAAAATTCGGCAGCCTAATGGCGCCACTCAAAACTTCCAAAATGGATTGCTGAGAGATAATATGGTCTCTCATCATATGAACATAAAAATTACATTAAGAGTAATATAAAAGATAATCCCAATCACAATAAAGATGAGCTTTAAAAGGAATGACATAAAAGAGCGTACTTAAAAAGAAAGAGAGGAGTAGGATCCCTTACCTCGGGTCCGACTTAACTCGATCGTTCTTTAACGTCCTGAATAATAAACTTGAGTTAATATCTACTTGCTTAATAACCTTTTTCAAGTTCATTATTCCTTTTATACCATGTTATGAACATCATGTAATCATTTAAGTTAATAATGTTCATTTTGTCGGTATTTGGTTCTTAAGTCAAAAATAGACTTCTTACATTTACATGTTGTTAATTTGGTCAAAGGTTCGTTATATCCAGAATGATATTAATGATTTGGATAACATATATATCATATATATTCATCATATACATGTATTTATATTATTACATCACATTTAGAGGTAAGAAATGAAATGCACCGTTCATGGAGACGGTAAGCCGTACGTACGCATGAACGCTACTTCCATTTCTATTTCGTATTTTCTGGAATGGAATCATAATGATATAAGAGTATATTATAATTCCAGTATAATAACATATATAATATCATCAAATTTATCCTTTACACATCCCACATATGGTATTAACGAATCAAATCACTTTCAGGGGGCGGTAGTCCGTACTTCCTAAAATGAAGATATCGTGTGTACCCATAATGGGAACAATAATGGTATGCCATAAATGAAAAATAAAGAAGCTTAAGGAAATGATAAAAATATTATATATCATATATAAAAATAGTTACATCATAATGGCCACCTTTGAAGGTGTTAAATGAGTATTGAACAATCATCATTTCGGGAGGCAGAATTTCGCCATCCACAGAAACCGTATGTTCTTTAACCATTTGATGTAGTTGTGTCAGAGTGTAGCTAGAATAAATCTTATAACAATATCCTAGTATATTGAAGATACTGGTGTTGTTACAAAGGAAGTAAATAAAAATAGTTTAGGGGGTTGGAGAAGCAAAATAAAACAAATGAACATGAGAGAATGAATTACCTTTAAAAGTGTAACTCCTTTTGATTTGAGCCTAAAGGCTTCCTTTGAAAGGATTCTGCCCAAAGGGAATCCTCTAGGATGTGTAGAGGGATGTGGAGAGAGTAAATGGGCAGGGGATGGATGAGAAAATGTCTTGAGGAGTGTGTGAAATGAGGTAGAGGTGGGGGCCTTTTATAAGAGGAGAGGAGGGGCACTTTTGGAAATCATGAAACTATTATTTTATTTTCAAAAGTGTTTCGAATTTATAAGGTCCCAAATTGATATAATTCTAATATAAGATGATAAGGCTTCGAAATATTCCCATCCAATAGTTTTTGGACAAGTGTAGGTCTTATATTTTATATTATCGTTTCATTTTATTTAAACTGTTCATTAATGAGGTCATCGTTGCATCATCATGATGTCATAATTAAATTAATTTATTTAATGTCTAAAAATTATAAAAAAAATCCTGATGTAGGAAATATTTTTATCTTTCCAAAGAGTATTTATTGAAAAAATTATGATTATTATAATCCCTTCTAAAAATTGTTTTAGTAAAACAATTTATGTTAGTGTCATTTTCACCTTTATTTTTAAAAAAGGCATTAAAGTCATTATCTCACCCAAGAGGCACCATAGGGTCCCCTAAATCGACCCATGGATTGTCTTGGTCGGCCATGACTCATCCAATAGGGGTAGGACTAGTGTCATGGTGTTTTCAAATTTTTATAATATCATTTTTACCTTAAATTACACTAATTACCTATAATAGTGATTAATGAAAAAAAGTTACTATTCACCAAAAAATTATTTTCATCCCATTGAACCACATTTTACATACTAATGACAACCATGTATGTCGGATTTTCAAAATTCAATACACATTAGTGGTAAACTATTATTTAACTGAAAAATCAGTTTGCTTGATTACCCCTTAGTGGTTTCACTATTCATCAAAAATTGGAGTTTTTCAGAAAATTACCAAAATTTCACCCTAAGATATATTTGATATTCCGAATTCAAAAATGAAGTATATTTTAAAAAATTCAAAACATATAAGTCACATTAATTAGTTTAATAATTAATTCCCGCTGTCAGAGCAAATAGCGTGTTTTTATAAAACAATAAGTATCAAAATATTGGCACCAGTTTAAGTCTAATTTCAAAGTGAAATTGATTCCAATGACCACCATTGGATTAAATGGTAAAAATATATTCAGATTACACAATAAGACCAATTAAAAAGATAATCTAATAATATAAATAAATTAGATTAAAAAGAGGTTTTGAATTTAAAATACAACATTTTACACTATTCATTAAAAAAATGAACTTTATCAGAAAGATACCAAAAATTTACACAAAGTAAATTTTGATGTCCCAATTCTCAAGAAGAGTTTTATTTGGTCCAATAGAATGTATAAGAGTGAACAAAACTATATTTAATGACGGTTCTCCATCAAAAGCAGATAAGTGAACTATTAGTGAAAACTAGGTCATATACGCCTAAAATTGAATTATTTCTGTATTTTAAGCTTTTATCTTTTATCGGATAAATGTAAAAACATTTAAAAACATATATAATCATATTTTAGTTATTTCTATCCATTCCCGCCAATACAAAGGCTATATTTTAACTACCATTTAAAATAATATTATTTTATTATTAGAGTGCAACATAAGATTCCCAAGAAACTCGTTGTTGCGTGTTGGGTACGCCATCGAGCATAGCGTCCCCTTTAAAAACATATTAATATTTTATTCACAAATACAGATAAATATGAAAATCTCATATTCTTTATTTACCTGGGGTGTTACATACTTCCCCCCTTTTGGGAATTGCGTCCTCGCAATTTTTAAAATTGAGCTTGGAAACATCCTTGAAAGTCCCACATCGGAACAAGAGTCGGTAAAACAATCACTTTAAAAAAATGGGAGAGAAGTGCAAATGTCACCCGAGTTAACCCATATGTATAAAAACATGGACCTGGAAGAAAAAGCAAAGGGTCATGTTCTTGAGGGAGAGTGATAGTAAACATGTCTAGGAGAAAGTTAACCATGAGAAAATCACAAACTTGTGATGGGTTAAACGGTATTCGATTCCCCAGTAGGAAAAGTTAATAGACAACATTTTTGTTTTAAGTTTCTTTTTATTGAGGAATTTATTCATAAGGAAACATAATCACTTATCATGTTTACTTTCAACTTTTACTAGATTCCTTAATCAAACTCATATATTATTTTTCAAAAAGATGAGTTTTTAGGGAGACGTGTTCGCATTAAGAGTACTATAATCAACTTATAGAGAATCAACTAATCCACCAAAGAGAACTATATACTTCCCATGTAATTAGGATTTAACCAAAACCAAAACCAAAAAGGTTAGTACAAGGTCAGATAATCCAGAAAAGGATAACCCTTTAAAAAGAAAATCTATACTTAATCTCCAAAATTTGTCTAACAAAACCCAAAGTTCAACGAGGACCATCCGATAAACAATTTGTACATAAAATAATTCAAAGTAAACCAAACTAATATTGAAACCCAAATATTTTAAGGTTTTAGTCACATAGTCTTCCAAGTTAAATCGTAACATTTATCTCCAAACAACATCATTTGCTTCTAAAGTCTCGTATTGAAAAGTAATTAACCTAATCACATATCCTCTATGATAGGTTAACAATTTTCATAAATAACCCAAAATCAACTTAATCTTAATTCATAAAATCATATAACTAAAAAGAATCATTCAAACTAACGAGGGACTTCACGTAGTCTAGTGGTAGGCGATAAATACCAGTTGCACTTTGGTTGTGGGTTCGATTCCCACAGCTTTGCCTAACGCGACGGGTTGTCACACGATCTGCATGTTGTCCTTTTTCCAAAACTATATAATTCTAAAATCATTCCCCAAAAAGGGATAAAATCATCAAAAATAACAATAACATAATTTAACCTCAATTTTATCTCATGCCTTTCACTTCATTCATAACATATAGTAACCCATAATTACCTCAAAAGTAAGGAACATATAAACCCAAATGGTTCTTTATAACTATGTCCACAAAAGAAAAGATAACTATTCCTTGAATAAAATTTGCCTATATTAAACATAAGGGTTACACATAATATGAAAAGTCTCCTAATGTAACCCCATCATCAAAAGAGACTTAATACTCTTAAGAATTTCACCATAACTCTTGAAGCCCTTATATGTTGACATCTTAATCATTCAACATTCTTCATGATCCATTAACCATTCCTTTCCAACATATTCCGAAATACCTCTTTCCTACAAACAAAATCATGAATCATATCCTAAGATTCTAAAATAGGAAAACAATAGTCATGAAATAATACATACCTTTGATTGGTCATTGTCAGTTTCTTCATCCTCAATTGGAATGGCATTAGGTATTGGTAAACGAACATTTGTACGCTCTTGGTGACCCCATTCACAAAACTTCTTCATAGGACATGTGTTTGCATAATGACCATGCACACCACATTTAAAACATTCAATTGATCCCTCAGAAAGAACTTCTTTCCCTTTCCTCGATTCAACTAGATGCTTCATTTTTCCATGGCAGGTTCTTGCTTTATGACCTTCATTTCCACATCTATAGCATATTTCTGTACCTTTGAAAAATTTTCCTAGGTGTTTCTTTCCACATCTTTGACACATAGGTTTTTGAACACACTTACCTTTTATGATTATTACCTGTACTTCCGTAGGGATTTCTTTCTCGCATATATGATGCCTTAGAGAAATCGCCAAGGTTTAGGTGGTCAATAATGACTCCAGATAGTTGGTTGAGGATAATCACAAGAGTTCTCATTGCAGCTCCCATATCATTCAGTTTCTTTCTCAAAAAACTGTCACAATTTCCTTCACATCCACTGTTACTTTGGTGCCTGCTAGATCCAGACATTCACTAAAAACAGAAATTTCAGTGTGAGTATATCAACAAAACCATCATGTACTAATGAGGAAGGTAAACACTAAGATATACTTACTCATTCACTTTATCTAAAACTAGTACTCTTTCTGAAATCCTAACCATTATGGTAATGTTACTTATGCTTAAAGAATACCCTAACCTCTAAAGTTATCTAAACCGACCTTTGATACCAACTATAAGGCCCCAGACTTAAACCTTACATAATCTTGAGTTATTACAAGATTACACATTGAGTATCTTTTCAGGTTTAGAGTTTTAGTGAATTATATCATGAAACTTGCATTACATTCCACATTTAAACAAAGTGGTTACATAAAAGACAATATTCATTCTTCCCATCAACAGAAATATATTTAAAATAAAACATGGATTCTTTCTTGACACATCCTTGACACTATCATCACATCTTGTACCTTTCCCTTGACCTGTGAAAACATTTCAAAAACTTGGGATGAGCATAAAAAGCTCCGTAAGGGTTATAAAAATATGGAAAGGAAACATGGGTACATATATACATAAGGATGAGATCATACTTTACCCATAAAACATAAGAACTTTAACATACCTCATCAAATCATGAATAAATCATAGAATTCATAAGACATAAAAGTAACTTGAGGCATTCATAAAATTCTTACGTAGGGAGTAACCCTCTTGGTTACGTTTGGAATACCCATCACAGTATATTCCCTAAATCTCTTCGGAGAAACCTTAACGTTTCACTCCTTCGCGTTACCCAATGCATTGGAGAGCTATATCGGGCTCACCCGCCCTTAGTTTATCATGGAACCACCCATTTTCATAACAATTCCCAAGAACCATAACATAAACGTATCACACAAAACATGAATAAAGGAAACATAACATTTCCACATTTCAATCACAATATAACATTTTAGTATATTGGAATAATGAATCCGTTCAAAAAGAAACCATTTCCAAAACCATTTAAAACATTTAATACGGAGATTTTTGAATCAAAGTGTCCCTTACCACCTTGAATATTTTAACATTTTAAACCATTAATATCCATATAAATAAATCCTTAACACCATTTTGAAAACATGGATATTAATAAGAACAAATCATTAAAACATTTAAAGCGATATTTTGGTTAAAGGGTTTTTACAAAAATTAGAGACACTTGAATACAATAATTGAGGAATAACATTTAATCAAAACTTTATAATATCATGAGAATAAATGGATTCATGATATAATATTCCAAAGGACAGTATATACACCATATAAGAGTGAATTGGTGCATAACAACAATGAAGTCTCAATAGGGATGTAAAATGTGATGAAATCCCTTATAAAGAAGGTATCCTTAAATTAAGGATAAATCAATCTCAAAATTATGTGGGAAAAATATAAATACACCCAATATAATTAGATATTAAGTGTAAAACAATAAAAGATCATTAACACATATTCAAAGGATGACATATTCAATAACTACATGTTGAACCCAAAGAAATTGAAATTGGGTTAAGATGTTCCCTTGACAGCCTAACGACGTCACATCAAAATGAGTTAATGAGAGATAAAAAGTGTAGCTCATCACTTGGACATAAAATTTACATCAATAAGGATATATGATAACATATCCCAACATAACAATATGTAAATTAAAATACCCAAGAAAATAAGTCTTTTAAAAAAGAGGAGGGTGAAAGGTTCCCTTACCGACTTGGGTATCTTTCAAAACATACACCCCATTAAAGAAGGACAATAAAACATTGCTGTAAATACTCATAAATGAAAGAATATTACACAATGAGTAAAATAATGGGCAGTACATACACCACTCAAACGAAATTGTGGCAAATGTAGCATAAATCTCATGGGAATAAAAGTGAGATGAAAAATCCCTTGTGAAAACTCGGCAGCCTAACGACGCCACAGAAAACTTACAAAAATTGATTTATGAGATCAAATAGGGTATCTCATCATATCAACATAAGGTTTATGTAAAGAGGAATACAAAATAACATCCCCCAACATAACAAAGAGGAGCTTAAAATAAGTGACATAAAGGAGAGTACTTAAAAAGAAAGAGAGAGGTTAGATCTCTTATGAAAATTCGGCAGCCTAATGGCGCCACTCAAAACTTCCAAAATGGATTGATGAGAGATAATATGGTCTCTAATAATATGAACATAAAAATTACATTAAGAGTAATATAAAATAACATCCCAATCACAATAAAGATGAGCTTTAAAAGGAATGACATAAAAGAGCGTACTTAAAAAGAAAGAGAGGAGTAGGATCCCTTACCTCGGGTCCGACTTGACTCGATCGTTCTTTAACGTCCTGAATAATAAACTTGAGTTAATATATACTTTCTTAAGAACCTTTTTCAAGTTCATTATTCCTTTTATACCATGTTATTAACATCATGTAATCATTTAAGTTAATAATGTTCATTTTGTCGGTATTTGGTTCTTAAGTCAAAAATAGACTTCTTACACTTACATGTTGTTAATTTTGTCAAAGGTTCGTTATATCCAGAATGATATTAATTATTTGGATAACATATATATCATATATATTCATCATATACATGTATTTATATTATTACATCACATTTAGAGGTAAAAAATGAAATGCACCATTCATGGAGACGGTAAGCCGTACGTACGCATGAACGCTACTTCCATTTCTATTTCGTATTTTATGGAATGGAATCATAATGATATAAGAGTATATTATAATTACAGTATAATAGCATATATAATATCATTATATTTATCCTTTACACATCCCACATATGGTATTAACGAACCAAATCACTTTTAGGGGGCGGTAGTCCGCACTTCCTAAAATGAAGATATCGTGTTTACCCATAATGGAAACAATAATGGTATGCCATAAATGAAAAATTCAGAAGCTTAAGGAAAGAATAAACATATTATATATCATATATAAAAATAGTGACATCATAATGGCCACCTTTAAAGGTGTTAAATGAGTATTGAACAATCATCGTTTTGGGAGGCAGAATTTCGCCATCCACAGAAACCGTATGTTCTTTAACAATTTGATGTAGTTGTGTGAGAGTGTAGCTCGAATAAATCTTATAAAAACATCCTAGTATATTGAAGATACTGGGTTTTTTACAAAGGAAGTAAATAAAAATAGTTTAGTGGGTTGGAGAAGCAAAATAAAACAAACGAACATGAGAGAATGAATTACCTTTAAAAGTGTAACTCCTTTTGATTTGAGCCTAAAGGCTTCCTTCGAAAGGATTATGCCCAAATGGAATACTCTAGTATGAGTAGAGGGATGTGGAGAGAGTAAATGGGTAGGGGATGGCCGAGCCAAAGGCTTGAGGAGTGTGTGAAATGAGGTAGAAGTGGGGGCCTTTTATAAGAGGAGAGGAGGGGCACTTTTGGAAATCATGAAACTATTATTTTATTTTCAAAAGTGTTTCGAATTTATAAGGTCCCCCATTGATATAATTATAAGATAAGATGATAAGGATCCGAAATATTCCCATACAATAGTTTTTGTACAAGTTTAGGTCTTAGATTTTATATTATCGTTTCATTTTATTTAAACTGTTCATTAATGAGGTCATCATTGCATCATCATGATGTCATAATTAAATTAATTTATTTAATGTCTCAAAATTATAAAAAAACTCCTGATGTAGGAAATCTTTTTATCTTTCTAAAGAGTATTTATAGACAAAATTATGATTAGTATAACCCCATCTAAAAATTGTTTTAGTAAAACAATTTATGTTAGTGTCATTTTCACCTTTATTTTTAAAAAAGGCATTAAAGTCATTATCTCACCCAAAAGGCTCCATAGGGTCCCCTAAATCGACCCATGGGTTGTCTTGGTCGGCCATGACTCATCCAATAGGGTTAGGACAAGTGTCATGGTGTTTTCACATTTTTATAATATCATTTTTACCTTAAATTACACTAATTACCTCTAATCGCGATTAATGAAAAAAAGTTACTATTTACCAAAAAATTATTTTCATCCCATTGAACCAAATTTTACATACTAATGACAACCATGTATGTAGGATTTTTAAAAATCAATACACATTAGTGGTAAACTTTCATTTAACTGAAAAATCAGTTTGCTTGATTACCACTTAGTGGTTTCACTATTCATCAAAAATTGGAGTTTTTCAGAAAATTACCAAAAATTCACCCTAAGCTATATTTGATATTCCGAATTCAAAAATGAAGTCTATTTTAAAAAATTCAAAACATATAAGTCACATTAATTAATTTAATAATTAATTCCCACTGTCAGAGCAAATAGCGTGTTTTTATAAAACAATAAGTATCAAAAGATTGGCACCAGTTTAAGTCTAATTTCAAAGTGAAATTGATTCCAATGACCACCATTGGATTAAATGGTAAAAATATATTCATATTACACATTAAGACCACTTCAAAAGATAATTTAATAATATAAATAAATTAGATTAAAAAGAGGTTTTGAATTTAAAATACAACAATTTACACTATTCATTAAAAAAATGAACTTTATCAGAAAGATACCAAAAATTTACACAAAGTAAATTTTGATGTCCCGATTCTCAAGAAGAGTTTTATTTGGTCTAATAGAATGTATAAGAGTGAACAAAACTATATTTAATGACGGTTCGCCATCAAAAGTAGATAAGTGAACCATTAGTGAAAATTAGGTCATATACGCCTAAAATTGAATTATTTCTGTATTTCAAGCCTGTATATTTTATTGGATAAATGTAAAAACATTTAAAAACATATATAATCATATTTTAGTTATTTATATCCATTACCGCCAATACAACGGCTACATGTTAACTACCATTTAAAATAATATTATTTTATCATTAGAGTGCAACATAGGATTCCCAAGAAACTCGTTGTTGCGTGTTGGGTACGCCATCGAGCATAACATCCCCTTTAAAGACATATTAATATTTTATTCACAAATATGGATAAATATGAAAATTTCATATTCTTTATTTACCTGGGGTGTTACAGAAACAATCTGGGTTTCATTTCAATCGTTTACTAACCCTCAATGTGGGTGTACCTTATACAATGAAAGAACCCAAGGACCCAAAAAATGCTGGTATATTGGTCAAAATGTGCTAAAAACTATAAAATAACATGTGAGGGGAATGACCATAAAGTCTTCCCAATCATTTCTCAGAAGACACCACTAACCAACCCTTCAACCCAGCTTTCCGACCAAACAGAAACCCAAAAAATAGTTCCAACAGGAGGGGTTCTTGGACTCAAAACATCCCAAAATATCAACATTTAAAAAAACACATAGTACACACCATCCAAAACCAGTCGTCAAGACAACATGTTTTCCTTTAAAAACATTTATTTGAAAATAAATGGTCCAGCGATTAGCGTATCCACCAATGGTACCCTATGGGCCTCAAACATGCATGTTTCTGTACTACACCGAGAACCCTCCTCATATCCATCCTAGAACTCATCCAGTCATGCCATTAACCATCCATAATCCCATATAACCCCATGAATTTGGTTTATCATGAAAATACCAAAGGTTAAAACAAAAATTCTACCCACTTTTCAAAACAAAAAAAAAATCAACAAATACTTCTTTTTTCTCAAGACCACAAACCACAGAATCAAAATCCCAATAATTCAAATTAATACTCACTTTCAAGTCATACAAATTAGTTTCGAAACAAGTCATCCCATTAAAAAATATTTCAAAATTTTATAAAACTCTATTGGGGACACTTTTTTACAACCAACTTTAACATAATTCTCTTCTTTAAAAAGAGGTGTAAACACACCATTTTCCATTTCACAACAATTATGAAAATTCAGTTCCACCATTTCAAAAATCAAACCATTCCCTATTTATTAGAAAATTATTTCACAAAAACATTACAATTCTTAAAACCGAGTCATTTTTCTTTAAAACCAAACTTCTAAGATTTCAAAACTAATGAACACAATACAATGCGAGAAGAAACTAGTTTCAATGGGTGACTTGGACATATGATTGGCAGCCATACTCTAATCACTTCACCATCACAGAGAGTGATCTATGGAAATATACCCTGCTCCACAGGGCTTTCCAGGTCTTTCAATCTCACTGAGACCATTAACCCAACTCTCTTTTCATTTCCCCTAATCACCATCAAACCAAGAAAACCAAAGGACCTAGATAATTCCTGACTTCACCTGGTGACCCAAATCCCATCATGGGGGGTGCTGGCCAGGCACACTACCCATACCCATAATGTGAAGTGCCAACAGTCCTAACTCCATACTATCATGTCTGTTCCCCATATAACATGACCCAAAAGAGCGAACCTCCTCTGGTACAATTTTGTCACAAACCGAATCTGGACACCATCTAAACCGGCACAAAACCTGGCCCGCGACAAGGGCCAAAGGCCGTTCCCGATCCCCACGGGTTGGAACAAGTTCCCGGGTATCATTAAAAAGAAATTTTTAATGATTTATCCGAGTTTATAAACATAAAATACCAAATGAATCCAATAAAATGAATCTGGATTTTTCAAACAAAATCATCTTTTATAATTTTTTTTTGAATTTAATTATACAACTTAAAACAATGATCAAAGACCATAAAAAAGGTACAAAACCAGAAATGATAGCCCCTTTCACATTTAAAATGTTCCATTTCAAAATATAAACAATAAAAAAAAGTATTCCAATATGGTTTCACCTCTTACATAAATAATTAAACCATTCAAATCTTTCATAAAACAATTCCAAGAAGTATACCAAAGCTTTGCACATAAAACCCATTTCAAAACCATCTTTCAAGGACAAAATCACACCAATACCAACAAAAAATTGAATTATAATCCCTATAAAGATTTAATAAACCACTCTCAAGTATTATAAAATCACCTTGAATAATAAAACCAAATATGTACATGAAAACACACACATTTTCATAAAACACTTTCAAGAGGCAAAACACAGTTTTACACATAAAACCCTTTAAAAAAATCCTCTTTCAAACCGAATGTAACTCTAAGACCATACCAAATTATAATTTTCATCCAACACAATATTTAGTAAACAAATTTCAAATGTTATAAAATACACCCAAATTATACCCGAAGAGTTACACATGAAAAACACCCAATTTCAAGATAAAATGTAACTATAAAATTAAACGCTTAACCAAATCAATAATAAACAATTTTCACACCACAAAAAACATATGAGTAATATAAAAAATTCTTAAATACAGAAATGTAACTCATCATAAAATTCTTACACATGGAATCACCTACATTTTTGTGTTGAAACCCTCAAAACATGGAGCGAAACATCAACCACACCCCTGCCACACCACAGGGGGGGTGAAAACTAACCCTAAACCACAATATTTGACCAAAAAGACAACAAATCAAACCACATGTTCGAACCCTAACTTATGTACATTTTAGATCTTCATGAAATAGGGAGGAAACCCTAAGGGAAATGGAAGAAACCCAGAAGAAATCACTTTCCTTGAACAATCATGAAGAAATCACCCCAAATCCACCAAAGGTTGAATCTCTAAGAAACCAAAACTAATAGGTAGGCTCAAAGGAGGATTATTAGGTTATGTGGGGATTTAAAATGTGGATAAAGAGTTAAAATATAAAGGTTTATGAATGAATCAAATTACCTTCTCAAATCTGGACGATTTGTGAAACCATGAGAAGTTTCACCCTAATACAAGACCTAAATGAACTGCAATGTGTCTAAATAGATAATTATATTTTTCCTCGGGTTGTTGGATTTGGTTGGGAATTAGAATCACTAAAAAAATTCAATAGTGAATGAGATATTGAAAAATTAAAAAAAATAATTTAACGTAGGAAATGGGATTACGGGCTAGCCCAAAACCTTAATAAAAAACCGAAATCCATCATTATTATGGATTATTATGGGGACCAAATTGATATGATGGTTTTAATATACCGGAGGATTCCAATTGGGAAGTGTAATGAGTGTAAAATGTTGAAAAATGAATGAGTTATAAAAGAATTAAAATTTATTTTTAAATGTTAAAACAAGCTCATAGTTGGAGCCAAATTTTGAAAACACAAAATTTCCTCCAATATGAATGGGAAACCTCTAAAACAAATATAGAATATAAATTAATTGAGAAATTCCATTAAAATAAGTCATGTGTGTGACACTAAAATTGAGTATGATCACCGAATCTCATAACTAAAGTTTGGTGGCTTCTCATAACTAAACTATTTCTTGTTCATTTATACTATCATTTAACTAAATGAATAAGAGTTCATTCCTGATCCAACATCTTGGATCATCTCAATCAATCCTGAATTTAAAACCCACACATGTACTACACCATGTATACACTCAAAATTCTATCTTGAATTCACTAAGGAATTAATAAGTATTTTATTACATATATCCAATAACATTTAAGATTCAAAAAGTACCATTACATGACTTGTCTCAGGGTCCCACAAACCTTCTGACATGAGGGTTACCTAATAGAAAATAATTTCCCACTCCCACCATAGAAGTATCCCCCACATAAAATTAATGAAACAGTTTCCAAAAAAACACAAACTATACCCTATCCATTCATATACATAACAAATGTGTTGGCCAAGAACCCTCTCATTCCAAGGAACTGACATAAACATCATCCCTCACACGTTCCCTCTTTGTGATAATGTTTCTCTGGATTTTCATTTAGGTTTAACTCAAAAAAAGGGTCACCACCCTCATGTAACCTAATTTTTACTCCCCAATTTATGGATTACTATAAATTGTTCCTTGAGAGTGACTCAAAAAAGTCCTTTCATCAACCAGGAATGATTTTTAGTTATCTCAGCACAAAATCGATACTATCATAACAAACCCTGGATGATGTCATGTTATGGGACATGATCGCCTATGAAATAAGAGTACTATAATATTCCATCTAAAGGGTATTATTTTTCTCTCGATCTATTCTAATAAAAAAAGAATATACATTCATTTAAAAAAATCATGGCCCCACATCTATCGAAAATATTTTTCATGGTCCTCCTATGGTTAAACTATCCCATAACACTCGTTTTATGTCCCAAAAGTCCTCATAATAGGGTTAATTACTTTAATTCATCCAATTTTATAGGTCACAATGCCGGTATACACCATACATGAAAACAACGATCCTCGACCGACACCCATCCACTGATTGATGTTCCATATCAACTAGCTACCATACACAGCTGCTGAAAACTAAACTGGCCATTCATAGTGGGTGTACATCTCTTTCCACTTTATTCAAGACCTAACTCACACTCCCATGAGTCATTTATCTATAATGCCAAGATAATCATGCTACATGGAACATATATTCCTTACATTCTAGGATCTCTCTTGGATAAATTTTTCATAATAGGCATCTCACTTGTGCCCTGATTCTTCAATGACCACCCAACACACAATTTTTTTTAAAAAGAATAATGTTCCAACTAAAAAAACACTATTCAATTGGTCTAGGAACCTGAATAGTCCTTCCCATAGAATTTTGAGTCATCACCCATGCACTCCTAATGATTGCTAAAAAAATTTAAGGCATCACCATGCCTATATTGAAAAAAAAATCACCTTCTATTCATTGGTCTCAAAATGAGAATATTAGAAAGATCACCACCTAAAAAGGAATTTATAAAATTTCAGTCATAATATATTATATGTTTCCCCTAATTAATCTAACATCACTAACCTACTGTAGTCCATGTCAAAACTGAGGGCCCTTTGGTCTTGCACTGACAAATACTGATCAAAACTAAAAACAAGTCTACTAGGTAAATCGACTTAGCACAAAAGGTCTATCACATGAGAATCAAATACAAATTAAGATATTCTATTAAAAAATATCAAACAAACCTATAAAGTATCTCTATTGTGTTAAAATAGAAGTCAGGTAAAAGATCTCCAATCCAAAGGGGTCAAAATCTGTCGTCAAAGGTGTAACAACATCACTTGCCAAACACCGTCCAATTGGGATGAGATCCTCTCAAAGCATCGTTAAGTTAGTTCTCTATAGAGGGTCAAAAAATCAATGCAAATTGATAATGATCTGGAACTCATCATATATCAATATAACACAATACCCCCTCAAGGATCAACTTAGTCGACAACCACCCACCTACCCAATGTGTCAATTAATAAACCAAGACTATTACCCAACTTAAATGGTCAAGTAAGGAAACTTAATGTTCTAAGGAAGTCATCTCCAAAGTATACTGGTTTCTTATATTGAAGGGCACTACCACAAATAGATAATAACTAACTTTAGTATAAGTAAGTGAATTTAAAATTAGAGTCATGACTAAATGGTCACTATGCTCTACTAGTTAACCTTTATTTCAAAGAAATAATAAAACAAAAGACACTAAAAACTATGGGTAATATCCACAATCCCATACAAGGTAATTATCACGTTGAAATTAAAACTAACCCTAATAGAAGGGTCTTATATGATCAAAACCTCTAATTTTTTTATTCTCCCCATCTGAAAACTTTAATTTTATTGTAAACAATAAAGAGGATCATATTTATACATGGTACAATAATGATTAATAAGAAAATAATTATATAAATTTTAATTGGAAATTTATTCAACCTATAACACATTTAATTCTAGGAAAATTATCACATAATTTCCTTTCAACCATTTATTTATTTATCCATAATTTCTCACAATGGGTTTAGTTAATGAAAATTATTATCCCATGCAATAGTGGAAAACACTCTTCTGGTTGTAACTATAATTTTAATTAATTAACACCTCACATCAATAAAGTACTAAGCATTCAAGAATAAAGTAGACCTATGAGGGTCCCATAATACTAACTAGGGTTCAGTTATATTGGTATCCACTCCCAATTTTTGGATTCAACACTCTATAAATTTTAATTAGCTTCCCAATTAAGTGAAACCCATTAATACTCAAATTTATCATAATTTTTAACACACACCTTTATGGTTTATGTTAGAAATATAAGAGGATTTATTTATATGGTCCATTATTTCCATGTTTTAAAGGTAGAAACGTTTATAAGTTACAATTAACATACCATTAAACTAAAACCCATACGAAATGACTTGAATTTATTAATAACATACCAATTCCTTAGTATTTTTAAGATTCAATTTCAAAATAATGTATTTAATAAATTAATCAGGTTATTCAGATAGAGTTTCATCGTCAATCTATAGGGTAAACCATTTTTTAGGTTTATGTAGACACTTTATATAACCAACCATACATCATAAGCATAACTAAGAAGGGTATCAAATCAATTGATATAATAAGAAAGATTGGAAATAGTCATAGAAACATGATATATAGGTAATCATGCAAGATAAATACACAACATGATTTACAAATAATCATGCCAAATAATCACACTATCACACTGTACAAATAAATATGACACATAATCATCCAATAATTGTATATTGATATGAATTATAATAATAGGTGAATCCTATGTGCCTAAAATGATGCATGAGTACACCCCTTATGTTAAAATACTGGACCAAGATGTAAATACCATAAATAATGGCTAGAAAAAATTAACCATAAGTGAATCATGGTATAATGATTATCAATTGGAATAATGAACAACATGAACACTATTACCATCCATAGAAACTTGACCTTTACACTATGTGTGGGTTGTCCATTCCCTTACATGAGATATTTTCCATGTTTTGACACATTCAAAATCCCAAATATACAAACTCAAAATAGTAAAATAAGAAAAAAACTATAATACCACTTTGTTACATCCAGACCAGATTCACTCTATAAATAGTATCAAATCCGCTTGGTGACAAGGCCTCAATAATGCCTTCCAATATGCTAGAGGACTCTAAATATAAGTGAGGGTTTAATAATAGTATGATGGGGAGACTATTACCTATGGATCTTTATTAAATATAGTGGAAAAAGAAATAAATGAAAGGAAGTAGAAGACAATAATAACTAATAAGTTATAGTGAACATAACATCAAAATTCCAAATAAATAAACATACATGAATATTCTATGCCAAAAATAAAAGGCATTCAACACACAATAGGTAATATATAAAATAGTGATCGGCTAAAAAAATAAAAAATAAAAAAAACCAAAAACCTGCCTGAAGCTTGAGGACATGATCTATCTACATCTCCCATATAAAATCCTAGCCTAATTGATACAATAACAAAGAAGCTTGAGGAAAGCACTAAAATGCAGTCACGAGAACTGTATGAGTACTAATTAGCATCCCAAACAAGGTGTGAGTAAAACTCAGTAGGACACCACCAATTGTGTCTAATAAAAATATAGCATATGAATATAAACTATGTAGTGTGTTGGTATATCAAAATTAAATCAGTAAAGTAAAAACTAAAGTAAATATAAATCATATTGGGCTCAGGCTCTTCATGGGATAACTGGTATACTCTACCATCTTTGGCCTAAGTTCATTATCACTGAACATAGTAATAGTAAATTTGAAATAGTACCCATGGATATAAGCTCAAGATTCCATATGTAACACTAGTCACATGGGATTTGAGGCGAAACCAAGACATCTATATATAATTATGATCATATAATATTCTACATGTTTCACGAGTTTAAAAATTTAACAATTGAGGGTTATATAAGTTGTGGTCAAGAATAATATAACATCCTTTAACCTCTGACCCCATCCAAGGAATTCCCTATTGGAATCTAGTTGTCACTCAAAGAATAATTTAATTTATTTAAATTAAGATATCATCTAATTAATTCTATATCAAGAACCCTAGTATCACTCATGTTTTAATATAAATCATTTATCGAATTCCCCCATCAAACGAATTTCATATAAGGAACCCTAGTATCACTCAAGGTGTAATATAAATAATTTAATAAATGAGTTCCTCTAAGGAATTATGTATTAAGAACCCAAGTATCACTAATGGGATAATATAGTTCATTCAACCTATGATACCATCCAAGGAATTACATATTAAGAACCCAAGTATTTCTCAAGGGATAATATAGTTAGTAGGCATGCTGCCTTTAATAATCAAAAAAATTTCATGATGAAAATATATTCCAATTTTAATAATCATAATTCAACTCATTTTCCATATAAAACTCCATATAATTAATTATACGAACCCATTCATTTATTATAGCATGGGGACTAGTGACATGGTCTTTACATTATCATTTTATTTAATTCGTTTTAATGATTCTAAACAAGATTCCAACCAACCACCTCAAAGGGTATTCAATTTGATTAGTTCATTTAAAATCTCACTATAATGACATAAGAAACAAGGGATGACATTCCACCATTTTAAATTTTCATTTAATTCAACTACATTTTCCACTAATAGGGGAAGTATCAAAACACACTAAGGTTGTTTAGTCACGAGCTAAGATAAATTAAATGTTGGTTTAACATAAGGAATTAAGTCTCCATACCATTTATAAAATAAATATACTTCATTAATCATATCAATCATAATTGACTAAAGGAGAAGTATTTGTACATGAATCATTGAAATTAAATCAATTAATTCATTATCATAAAATAAATTTTGTTTATAGGATTCAACACAAGAATAACTAAGTGGTGATTTAGTCAAATAAAAGCATTATACAATGAGGGAAATTATTGGGGAACACCCAAGGAGGGATCTAAGTTGAGGTCACAACCATCAAACCATGTCAAAGAGTTTATATAACATTAAGTCTATAGTCCATAAATTTAATTTAAGGTATTTTATATTTTAATAGAAACATATGGAATGTATGGTGTGTATAACAACATTAGTAATTTATAAATGATCATATATTAAAGAATAAGAAACTATACCACATACCTCAAACTAATGAAGATTTGATAATACCTTATTAGGATTTTATTTGAGATAAAATGAGATAATATATAATAATATACAAACACCCTCAAAATTTGGTATATGAGCTTGTATGGAAATAAAATTAAATATGGTGAAATAAAATGATCTAAGAATCAAGAGGATCAATAAACTTACCAAGGGTGATCCAACATAACTGATGATGATTGATTCTAATATTTTATGAGGGATTTCCATCAAATCCTAGGAGGATAAGATAAGTATCTATCATATTGGAGATGTTGTGTGTAAATTGGGAGAATTAAAGGGAGGACTTTGGGTTAAAATATAGAAGGGAGCAATCATTAATTCACACTTTTTAAAGGGGTGCACGGTTTGGTCACACATTTAGACTCACCATGTGACAAACAAGTTCTAGAACTGTGAAAAGGCACATGGAATCTCATGGGTAGGTGCATGGTTTGACCAAAAATGGATACCCTATGTAGAGATACTGTCTAAGAACCTCACCCCCCATGCAAAACCAGGTGTGTGATTAGAAAAACCATACACAACCCCTGCAATTCAGTTATTAAATCCTTTATAGTTTTTTGCATGATCATCCAGGATCATGTTCATGGTTTGAAAACCCATGCGACACCCCTATATGGACACAT
The DNA here is from genome assembly GCA_963277665.1 of Viscum album. Lineage (NCBI taxonomy): Eukaryota > Viridiplantae > Streptophyta > Magnoliopsida > Santalales > Viscaceae > Viscum > Viscum album. Next base: position 139,012,391 of record OY728121.1, on the reverse strand, counting down.
TATTTGGGTAAAATATTAGAACTAATAGTGTACTAAAAGTGTGACTCCCCTTTTATTTCCAAAAGATAGAATTTTAAAGCCTAATGCTCTCAAAACATATTTATACTCCCAAGACACATCTCAGGGCATAAGAATTTTATAAAAAACAAAATTTATTGGAGTTTTGACTCTTGTATTTTCCTTCTAAAGCTCATTTAATGTTTTAACCTATCCACCAAATAAATATTAAAAAAAAAATTAAACCATTAAACTGTTTCAAAACACATGATCTTGCACTAGTACACCCAATGGTGAAGGACTTGGGAATATAAAATACTTATATAGATTATATTGATTTTTCTTCTTCAATTACTCCAATTCAATTAGGTCGATTCTATAAGGCTTCCTTGAGATAAGAATAACATTAGACATGAGTTCTATAGAATACTAAATCTCATGATCTGTGGGAATTATTTTAAACTCTACTAAAAATATATTTATATATTCCCTCATAGTAGGCGTACATTCAATATTAAAATTTTCCATAATAATTTGATCTAAACACACCGCTTGATCGGGTATTGAGGCCCATATAATGGAAGAAATTTCCATATGTATTTCATGGTTAGATTTTCACTAATAGATTACCATGGGTTGATTTGGGATATGAAATGTGATTTTCTTATCTTGATAGTCGATATAATATTTTTATAGAGAGATCCAGGCTACGAAAAAAAATCACACAAAATTTGATCAAATGGACAATTATAATATTTAGAGTAAAGGAATTCATAAAAATTCTATTTGAGAAGAGTTGTAGAATTGGGTTTCAATCACCACACCAATAATATTTTCAACCATTAAATCAATATATAGTTGTTTGGTGTTGATTTTATTATCCTATAAAACGTTCAATATAGAAAAGAGTTGGTATAAAAAAAATCAAAAAATAAATTTTCAGTTCTATAGCGGATGATGAGTGTACCTTTCATGACTCCTTTTTTTGTGACTCACTTATGTAGTTGTGATTCCATAATATTTCTAATTCCAATTTATCTTTGGGGGTTTCTGATATCAGTTGTTATCATTAAAATTGGGTTTGGTACATTTATTTGTATAAAACCACATAACTTAAACAACCCATAATTATAATAATTATAACAGGGGTTTCACTTTCTTTCACTTTGAGGAAATTTTTTATATATTGTTTTAGATAATTAGTAAAAAAAATTATTATATAGGGAACACTACAACACACTGTCCATTTTTCCTAAAAAATAGGATTCTTAAATTTAAAGTCCTATTTCATTCTAAAAACTTCTTCATATTTTAATATGAGTCACCAATGTCAAAATATAGTCATTTATATAGTTCCAAATCATAATTTAGCCCTATAAAAAATGTTTTAAAATGTGGGATGAGAAAATAAATGCTCATTAAGTAATATAAAAATAAATAAATATTGTTAGTTGAGTGAAAAACATAAAAACCCATGTTACTGTTTAGATTTTTTATAATATAACTTTGAGTACATTAGAAAAACATTTCCAAATTATAAAATATAAATTTCTTCAGATATAACATTGAAGGACATTATCAAAAATATGAAAACTCTTATATAATCATGAAATAATTTATTTGAAAAATAAAACTTTCACATTTAAATTCCATAAAATTTCCTTACCTTATGGAACCTAAAAAAAATACATAAAACCCCTTTTTTTAATGATAATATAGGTATCATGGAGCATCATATTCAATACCCATTCTCACTCATTTTTATTATATTTTATAATAACTAAGGCCTACTTAATTCCATAAGAGTATACGACCCAGTTATCTCTCTCATCTTCTTCATTCAAATATAATTCATTACTCAATACATTGGAGAGTTATATTGGGATCACCCATCATCATGAGCTATATTGGGATCACTAATCATCATATATAATGATCAAGTACTGTGTCATGAATAATAAATTTGTAAATATACACCTTTTTATAATAACTCCATGAAAAAATCATTTAAAACCATAATAAAAAAACATTAAATTAACACATAATAATGAGAAAATGTTTCTATTTCCTAAAAATCATTTTAAAAGATAAAATACATTGAATATTATGAGAAATATTTCACTATAATAAAACCAATAATATAATAAAGGAATATTGATGATGAATAATGGATATGAAGGTCGGAAACATTGTTCAAGCCGTTTACATTAAAAAATATTCTTTTTTTCACTTTGGTAAATAATATCTAAAGTGTACCATATGGAAAATATTAAAAAAAATCATTTTTAAAACTTGTTTAAAAAAATTAAAAATTAGTTTAAAATGGAATTTATTAAGTTTGATGTATAAATAATAACATTTTTGAAATATTATGTAGTATATAAACATGGAAGAAAACTATTTTAAAGGAATACTTCAAAGAAAGGTTTTAATGAAATATCCTTTAATGCATTAATAACTTTTGAAAAAAGGAAATTGAATAAAAATCGAAATGGATATGTAAAACATTTTTTTATGCAAATTAATGATAAAATATATACATAATGAATTTCATAGACCACACAAAATATAAAATGTGGTGAAAATGATATAAGTATCAATGATTGAAAATTTAAATGTGAAGTCTCTTACATCCTCTCCTAACATTCCACAAACATTAATTAACTCCTCTATAATTGACTTATATTACTTCACTAGTAGAAAAATGGGTTTTAACGTCGTTTTTTTTATTTTCGACGTCGGTTTTTAACAGACGTTGAAGTCACCGACGTAAAAAATATGAATTTTTTACGTCGGTTTTTGTAAACCGATGCGAAAAATGAATAACATTTGTTTTTTGGCGTCGGTTTTGTAAAAAATGGATTCCAAAAAAACTAATTCATATCATTTTTTGGGTCGGTTTTCATAAAAACCGACGCGAAAATTTTAAAAAAAATATAGTTTTGGCATTGGTTATTTAAAAAAACCGACGCCATAAATGAAAAAAATATATTTTTGGCATCTGTTTTTATAAAAACTGACGCCAAAAATCTAAATTTTTTTTATATGTTTTAGATCATTTCCTAAGCTTTGATTTGACAGGTTGTGGACCTAAAACGGAGTTACGGTTCAAAAGTTATTGCCGTTAGAAGTTGAACCTATCAATGTTTTGATTGATACAACTCATTTCAAAAAAAACATGATAAACATAAATTAAAATCATATACACCAAATGAAATAAAATAATCATAATACATCAAACATATTTCAATGGTTTTAGGGGATTCCATCGAAACGATATGTTTTTTATCATCATATAACTTGTATTTAGAAATGAGAATGAATCATCATTATAAGAAAGCCAATCGAGTTGTTTAGAAATGAAGGATAATAATAATAAAGAAAAAAATGAATAGAATATGTACTGTGTTCAAATTAATGATTGAAGTCGCATTGAAATCTTGATTGAATCGAAGATGTTGAAAATGATGAACGAAGGAGAAACTGGATATATATATAGTAAACGGAATTATTTTCAATTGCGTTGTACGAAAATGTAGGCGGGATTTTAAAAAGTTAAACACTCGTTGTGAAAAAAATTGAAATTCTGATCCCGCGTTACTCTTTGTCGTCGGTTTTGTTTGAAACCGACGCAAAATAGTATTTACATTGGTCTTTTAGCATCAGTTTTTTAGAAAACCAATGCCAAAAATGTCAATCGATATCCTTTTTGGCATCGGTTTTTAAAAAAGACGATGCAAAAATCTAAAAAAAATATATTTTGGCGTCGGTTTTTATGAAAACTGACGCCATAAAAGTTTTAAAAAAAATCTTTGGCGTCAGTTTTTTAAAAAACCAATGCCAAAAAATTTAAAAAACAAATTACAGTGTTTTATAGATTTCTCTAATATTTGATTTGACTGGTCGTGGAGCAAAAATGGAGTTACGGATTAAAAGTTATAGATGTCGGAAGTTGACCTTCTCTAAAAGAAGTCTTAAAGAAGTTCAACTTTCAAAGGCCATAACTTTTAATCCGTAAATCCGTTTTAGCTCCACAACCAGTAAAATCAAAGATTAAGAAATTATCTAAAACACTGTAATTTTTTTTTTAATTTTTTGTCGTCGGTTTTCATAAAAACCGACACCAAAAATATATTTTAACTTTTCGCGTCGGTTTTTTTAAAAACCGACGCCAAAAAAATTATTTTTTGATTTTGGCGTCAGTTTTTAAAAAAACCGACGTGAAAAGTAGTTTTTTTTAATTTTTAGAATCGGTCTGTTAAAAAACCAATGCCAAAGAATTTTTTTAAAACTTTTATGGCGTCGGTTTTCATAAAAACCGACGCCAAAATATATTTTTTTTTGTTTTTTGCGTCGGTTTTTTTAAGAACCGACGCCAAAACAATTTTTTTCCCTTTTTGGTGTCGGTTTTTAAAAAAACCGACACCAGAAATTCACCGCAAAAAATATTTACGTCGGTTTATAAGAAACTGACGTTAAACTAGCGACGTTAAAAATCATTTTTCTACTAGTGATTATTTACTTTCTCAAGATAAATTTTTAGGTTTATTCCTGTTGTAACATAGGATGTTAATTTATATAAATGGAGTTTGGATTTTTTTTGTTTTCAATACACACTGGGTTGATCAAGGAGTTTTCAAGACAAGTTATCTTATAGTACATGATGATAATAGTGTTGAAGGATGCATTGTAACCTAGTGTTTTCCAAATTTTCAGGCTCAAAATCCAGAGGAAGAGGCTAGTTTTGTGGAAGGTGTTTTTTCTGAAATCGAATATTATTAAATATGTTAAATGAATGGGTTTCAAGAAGAGTGGTCTTTGAAAAGGTTGAGATATGAATCATCACAAAGTTGATAGTTTTATTTGTGACTAGGATAATTGGAGCGTCACGAATGCATGATGTGTTGACAATGATCTCTACGACTATGAAAAATATGACCGGAGCTTTGTAAAAGGAGGATATTCATGAATATGTTTTTGAAGGGTAAAAAAATGTTCTATAGGTGATGGTTCATATCAAAGGGGGATGAATATATATATGAGTTTTCCCCCACTTTATTATACATAAAAATAATCATTGAAATGTGTGAATCCCTCTGATTTTGTGATGGTTAAGAACTCTGCGAAACTAGTTTACTATGAAAGCTTCAACATCAAGAAATACCTAGTTTAGTATTAAATGATGAAAATTATTTTGAGTAATGGGATATTCATGATTATGTGGTTTTCTGTGTTGACTCAGTGATATTCACAAATGTAGTGAGCTAAGTGAAGGAGCTTCACAAGCAACAGTTCTGAACAAATGGTTTTAGTAAATTGTGCTTTCAAAGTGCATCAACTTAGGACTATGTTATAAGTAGATTCTCATTCTAGTCAATGAAAAATAATTTAATGATAATACTCTGAATCAAACATTAAGTTAATAAACTAAGAGGAACTATTTCCAAATTAGTGATCCAGGGGGATTTGACAAAAGAGTTCTAAGGGATATAGTGTGCTATCCATAAGATCATTTAATGCTAGTGTGCCTGATAGAGAGTGACTGTGTCTGAACTTTAGTATTCCTCAACTAGTGAAGATTAGTGGATTTATGTATGCCCTAAACACTTATGAAACATGTTCCATATACTATCCTTTAGTGGTTAACAATGTAAAATCTTTGTGTTGTCTCTTTTAATGTGATTGTTTGTTTTTTTTATGTTCTCTTTTGATAGGGTTAAGATGTTCCTACCAACGTGGGAACAAGATCCATCACTTTAGAAAAAAAAATTGACACCCTAATTCACCCATACCCTCTCAGGGAGTTTTTTGGTCCTTCAATTACATTATAACAATGACTTTTATTTCATTTCGTACTATTTCTTATATAGTAACTAAATCGATTATGTTCATGTTGGGTGTTTTCTGGACGTTCCGTTGATAATCCCCCAAAAAACATTGGTAGGATGACCAAGGTAAAAGGGGTCATTATACCATAATTTACAGAATATAATCAATAAATAATTACCATTTTTATACATTAAATCTAATTTTATAATCATCCATGAAAGCTGCACATGAAAAATAAATTAAATCGCTTTGTAGTAGTGATATTCCACCCGTATTCACAAACAAAATAACCTTTTATTAACTGGTGGAAGGGTAAAAAGGTAAGTGATATATTATATTGATAAAATCATAAATATTTCACGAATATAATATATACTAATTAAATCCATTATAATGACAAACCTTGTTCGGTGTTGACCAAAAACGAAACACATCGCTTCATGGAGGAACTAGTTCACACATATATAAAAGAAATTATTTAATTTCCCATTTGATAGTAGTTGGTATAAAATTGGTTTACCATTATCATAGTAACATGTAATTATATTTAGGATAATGGATTAATTATGTTATTATGGAGACAATATATTTAGAATAAGTAGAATAAGAAATAAACTTTTAAAGAGTTGGGTAAGATGATTACCAATGCTTTGAGAGTCCTCATTTGGATTAAAACATAATCCTTATTAGGATAATATTAGGATAAGACCACAAGCTCTAGTATGTGAGTAAGGAATATAGAAATATACTAGTATGGGGAGTTCCCATTATAGAGTAATCAAAATTTGTGAATAAAGGATAAGAGGGGGTACTTTTTATAAGTGAGGAGATGCCACAAATGAAATTACTTAAAATATTTGAATATAAATAATGTATTTATCATGTCTAATGATTTAAAAAGGAACTTTACCTGAATAAATATATTATAAGGATGAAATATCATCAGAAAATAAAATTTAGATAGGTTTAGAGGTCATTTTAAACTTTATCTTTTGGTTTAATCATATCTTTAACTCATTTAAACCTTAACCTTGGTAATACAATTTTTGTTCTTTAAGGTTTATAAATTTATTTATATGGTGAAAATTGGCTCAAAAAGGGTACATGGATTAAATTTTATTCCATTTAAAATTCCACATGACCCCTTTTATGGTTTTTTTCTTTCTAAATCATTTATTTAAATATTATTTAATATAAAATTTGATTAAACTCATTTTTGGGACTATTCATTTAATTTTATTTTGAAGTAATTGAGATAAAAATGCATTTATAATAAAAACTATTTTAATATAACTAATAAATTATTTGTAACCATAAAATTCCATGAACACCATAATTTATCCAGAACATATTTCTTTTTTTAATAACATAATATGTGTTTTCTATTGTTTGCACAATCATTGAGTTTTCATTATGCAAAAATTTAGGATAGTTATTGCACAAAAAAATTAAAAATAAATTACCATTATAAAAATAATTTTTTTATTTTTTTTAAAAAAAATTTAGATTCATTCATGACTTCTTTTGGTCCCAATGAAAACATACAAGAGACATTAAAACCAAGAGAGTGATATCTTGTATTTATCATTTTCTTAAGATAATATAAATGTTATGATGTAACATCCCATGTAAATAAAGAATATAACATTTTCATATTTAAAAATATTTTTGAATAAAATGTTAATATTACTTTAAAGGGAATGCTATGTTCGATGGTGTACCCAATACGCAACAACGAGTTTCTTTGAAATCTTACGTTGCACACTAATAATATAATAATATTATTTTAAATTGTAGTTAACACCTAACCGTTGTAATAGCGGGAATGAAAAGAAATAAATACACAATTATTATATATGTTTGTTAAATATTTTAACAATTACCCAATAAATTATAGTCTTAAAATGCGAATGAATCCAATTTTAAGCATAAACATTATAATATTCTTTAAAAGGTCAAATAACTACCTTTTGATGGGGAACCCTTTTTAAATGCACTTTTTGACAATTTAATATTTTATATTTGAAAAAATAAATTTTTTATTTAGAATCAGGATATCAAAATTTAATTTGTGTAATTTTTTGCTTTTTTCCCAATAAAGTTCATTTTTTAATGAATAGTGAAAATGCTGTATTTTAATTCAAAAACTCCTTTAAATATAATTTATTTATATTGTTATATTATCTTTTTAATTGTTTTTGAAGTTTAATTAGAATATATATTTACCATTTAATTCAATTGTGGTCATTGGAATTAATTCCACTTTGAAATTGGGCATAAATAATGTCAATCTTTTGATAGATATAGTTTCTTAAAAACACGCTATTTGTTTTGACAGTGGGAATTAATTAAAAAATTAATTAATGAAACTTCTATTTTTTGAATTTGGTAAAATGGACATCATTTTTTAATTTGTAATACCAAATTTACTTTGGTTAATTTTTTCATATTTTTCTGACAAATGTTCATTTTTAATGAATAGTGAAAAAATACAACATTTTACTTCAAAACTTCTTTTTCATCTAATTTAATTATATAGTTATATTTTCCTTTTAATTAGTTTTAAAGTGTAATTGAAATATTATTTTATCACTTAATACAATGTTGTTCATTGTAAGTAATTTCACATTTCAATTGGATGTAAAAACAAGTCAATCATTTGATAAATTTTACTTCTTCAAAACTTGTCTTTGGTTTTGACAACATAAATTATTTTTAAATTAATTACTGCAATTTCTGTGTTTGGAATTTGGTAAAATTGATTCCATATTTGGAATAAAAAAGTCCAAATTATGTAATTAAGACTCTTTTGTTTTTGGACATTATGAATAGTAACGACGGTAATTATCTTTAATTATCATCATTAATTAGTAATCGGGTAGTTAAGCGTAATAAAATAAGATCATAATAATATAAAATGACCCCAAAATGTGTCCAAATAGTCTTTTTTGAGTCATGGACGACCATAGGAGTATTTTTTCCATACTTGAGGGCCCATGGAGTCACATGGGTGTGATAATGACATTTATGACTTTATTTTTAAAAAAGATGAGAAATATAACAAAGGTTTGAATATCCTAAGTAAATTTTTTTAATATTTTCAAAATAAATTATCACTTAGACTATAAATAGTAATTGGAAATATAAAAATAGTTTCTACATCTTGGTATTTTTTTATAATTTTTAGAAATTAAATAAATAAATTTATTTATGACACAACGATGATGCATTGATTACCTCATTAATGAACGCTTTAAATAAAATGAAAAGATAATTTAAATTCTAAGACTTACACTTGTCTAAAACCTATTTGATGGGTGGGTTTCAAACCTTATCGCCTTACCCTTAAAATATATCATTGTGGGACCTTTAAAATTCGAAAATCATTTTATAATAAAGTAACATTTTAAGACCTTCCAAAAGTGACCATCCTCCCTCTTATACAAGGCCCGCACATCTACCCCCTTACCCACACCTCTCAAGACCTTGGATCATCCAAAAACTGCTCATATTATCTCTTCACACCCCTCCCTAACTCCTATAATCCTCACTTTGGGCATAAGTCTTTCCAAGGAATCCTTTGGCTCAAATCAAAAAGAGTTACCTGATTTAGAGGTAATGTCTTCTCTCGAGTTTCTTTCTTTTATTTTCCTTCTTCACTCACCACTATAATCATATTATTTGATCCAAAAATAACACCAGTATCCTCAATATACTAATATTTTGTTATGAAAAGGATTCTATCTACACTTACACACACCTCCATCTAATGGTAAAAGAACATACTGTTTCTGTGGGTGGTGAATTACTGCCTCACGAAACGAGGATTATTCAATCTTTTTTTAACACCTTTAATGGTGGAAATTATGATATCACTATATTTATATATAATATACATGGTATTTATTTTTTCTATATGCTTCTGAATTTTATTTTTAATTCAAATCTTTATGATTTTCATGTTGTGGAACTGCGATAATTTCATCTCAGGAAGTGTGGACTACCACCCCCTCAAGTGATGTGACTCGTTCATGAAAAACATGGAATTTATAAAGAATATAATTAATGAAATTGTGTTACCTATATAACATATATATTATAATGGAATTATAATATATATATGTCTCATTTAGTTTTAATTCTTTTAATATGACAAAAAATGAAAGTAGCGTTCATGCGTACGTACGACCTACCATCTCCATGAACAGTGCTTTTCATTTTTTATCTCCAAATGTTATGGAATATTATAAAATGGATATATACTTAATATATATGATATTTAAATCTTTAATACCATTCTGGAGATGATGTACCTATGACTACCTGGGCAATTCTCTTCAAACAAGTTTATTTTGGACTCATGTACCTAGCATCGACAAAACATATGATATGAAATCACATAATTAACTAATTATTATAAAATGATAATATGTGATATGAATTGATTAATAAACTTTAAATATAGTCCTTAAGAAATTATAAATTTTCCAAAGTTTATTATTCACAAATATAAAGAAACTAACAAGACAAGTCAGACTTGAGGTAAGGGGATTTCTTATCTCACTTTTAATTCCGTGAGATTTCCATTATTCGCCACTTATTTATTTCATGTGGTGTATTGTGTACTTCCATATGATATATATTATCATGATTCTATTTATATTCATGGTATTCTGAGATTCATTTGGTGTTTATTTTCTTTTTTTCATATGACTCGATTTACTACAACGAGGTAAGGGGTTTTTATCTCAATTTTTATTCCCGTGAGATTCATTCTATATTTTTCACTATCTGCTTTGAGTGGTGTATGTATTTCCCATTATTCTAATATTTGTGTAATATACTTTCGGTCATTGGTATTTACATCAACATTGTATAATCCTTCTTTTAGGGGGTGTACGTTTTGAAAGTTACCCAAATCGGTAAGGGAAACTTTCACACTTCTCTTTTTAAAAAAACTTCTTTTTTGTTTGGTCTTTTAATTTACATATTTTTAATGTTGGGATATGTTTATATATATATCCTTATTGCTGTAAATTCTGTGTCCATGTGATGAGATACCCTTTTTATCTCTCTTCAACTCATTTTCTTAATTTTAAACTGACTCCATTAGGCAGTCGAATTTCTGTAAGGGAACTTCTTAAACAAATTTAAATTCTTTGGGTTAAACCTCTACTTCTTGATTATGATGTACTATGAATATGTGTGGATGACCTCTGATTGTTTTACTCTTAATATCCACTTATATTGGGTGTATTTATATTTGTCACACATATTTATGTAATTGATTTATCCTTAATCTAAGGATACCATCTCTGTACGGGACTTCATCTCAATCTCTTTTCGTTGAGGCATACTTCAATTTATATATGAGCTTATTTTATTAGTTGTATAATAAACCCTTTTTACTTTTAATTTCATTCAAAAGGAATCTTTTTACACGAATCATTTTAGTAAATTACAAAAGGTAATGTTTTTGTATTACCTATGCAACAACAATGACTTCTCCGCCTCTGTGACCATTATTTGAGTTTCAGATTCCTCTACAAGCCGTAACTTTTTTAAATGAAAAATAAATACCATATTTTACTTTTCATTTATTTTGGTATTGAAAATGGTTTTGAAATTTTTTTTATATAACAATGTGTTGTATTGATATCCTGTGATTGGAATGTGGAAAATGTTATTTTTCCTTTATAAATGTTTTATGTGTTATGAATATGTTATGGTTCTTGGGAATAGTTTATGAAATCGGGTGGTTTTGTGATAAAATAAGGGTGGGTGAGCCTGAGATAGCTCTCCAATTCATTGGGTAATGTGAAGGAGTTAATTGTTAATGTTTCTCTGAAGAGATATAGGGAATATACTACGATGGGTATTCCAAATGTAACCATGAGGGTTACTCCCTACGTAAGAATGTTATGAATGCCCCAAGATACCTTTATGTTTTATGATTTCTATGAGTTATTCATAAATCTTATGATTTTATGAGGTATGTTAAAGTGCTTATGTTTTATGATTAAAGTATGATTTCATTAATTCTTATGTATTCATGGACTAATGTTTTCTTCCCATATTGTTATAACCCTTACTGAGCTTTTTATGATCACCCCATGTTTTTGAAATGTTTTCCACAGGACTTAAAGATGAATAGGGTAAAGGGTGGGATTAAGGAAAGAAATGCTATCTAAAACATGGAACTAGTCATGTTTCTTTTTTAAGAGTTTTTATTTTATGAAAAAAATGGAAACTGAGTAGATGTGTCTACTTTGTAATCATTGAGATATAATAGTTATGTCCTAATTCCCTAAAATTCTAAACCTAAAAAGATCCTCAATGTGAATTATTCATTTAATTCATGATTATGTAATGTTATAAGGTTGGGTCCTTATAGTTGGTATCAAAGGCCGGTTTAGATAACTTTAGAGGTTAGGGTATTTTTTAAGCACAAGTGACATTACCATAATGGTTAGGATTTTAGAAAGTGTCATAGTTATTTTTATAATGTGAACGAGTTTAAGATAATATGAATAAGTATATATTAGTGTTTACCCTCCTCATAAGATATTATATGATAATTTTACTGATATAATCACACTGACCTTTTTGGTTTTAGTAAATGGCTAGATCTAGAAGGTACTAACGTAATAGTGGATGTGAAGATAACTGTGACAGTTTTCTGAATGAGCAATGGAATGATATGGGAGCTGCAATGAGAACAGTTGTGTTTATTCTCAACCAACTATCTGGAGTCATGATTGATCACCTGAACCTTAGTGATTTTTATAAAGCATAATATATGCGAGAAAAAAATCCCTACGGAAGTTCAGGTAATAAACATAAAGGTAAGTGTGTTCAAAAACCAATGTGTCAAAGATGTGGAAGGAAACTCCTAGGAAAATGTTTCAAAGGGATAGAAAGATTCTATAGATGTGGAAATGATGGTCAAAAAGCTAGAACCTTCCATGGAAAAAGGAAGAATCTAGTTGAATCTAGGAAAGGGAAATAAGTCTTTTCTGAGGGATCAATTGAATATTTTAAATGTGGTGTGCATAGTCATTATACAAACACATGTCCTACGAAGTAGTTTCAGGAATGGGATCACCAGGATCATACAAATATTTGTTTACCAATACCTAATTCCATTACGATTGAGGATGAAGAAACAGATAATGAACAATGAAAGGTATAGATTATTTCTTGACATATGTTTTCCTATTATTGAAATCTTAAGATATGATTCATGTTTTTGTTTGTAGGAAATAAGTATTTCAGAATACGTTGGAAAGGAATGGTTAATGAATCATGAAGAATGTTTATTGAGTAAGAAGTCAACATATAAGGGATTCAAGAGTTATGGTATATTTTAGGATGGTAGCATTATTAAAATTATTAAGGCTCTTTCGATTATGGGATTACATTAGAAGAATTTTTATAGTATGTGTAACACTGATGTTTGATATATGAAAATTTTATTCAAGGAATAATTATCTTTTCTTTTGAGGATATAGTTATAAAGAACCATTTTTCTATATATGATTCTTTAATTTGAGGTAATTATCGGTTAATACATTTTGGGATGAAAAAAGAAAGTTATTAGATAACCTTTATGGTTAAAATATGTTATGGTTATTTTTGATGAATTTATCTCTTTTTGGGAATGTTATAAAGCTTTGTAGTTTTTGAAAAGGGACAACACACAAACCGTGGGACAACCCATCACGTTGGACGAAGCTGCAGGAATCGAACCCACAAACAAAGTGCAACTACTATTTATCAACTACCACTGGACTACGTGAAGTCCCTAGTCAGTATGACTAATTCTTTTTAGTTATATGATCTTATGAATCAGGAATAAGTTACTATTGGGAAATGATTAACCTATCATGGAGGATATGTGATTAGGTAAATTACTTTTCATTATGAGACTTTAAGAGTAACTGATGTTATTTGGAGATAAATGTTAAGATTTACCTTGGAAGACTGTGATTAAATCCTCCAGAGATTTGGGTTTCAATCTTAGTTTGGATTACATTGAATAATTTTATGGATAGCTGTTTATTTAATGGTCTTCCTTGAACCTAGGGATCTATTTGTTAAATTTTAGAGATTAAGAGTAGTATTTATTTTTATAAAGGATTATCCTTTTGGGGATTATCGGATCTTGTACTAACAATTTTGGTTTTGGTTAAGGTCTAAAGACATTGGAAAAATATAGTTCATCTTTTGTGGATTATGTGATTCTCTTGAAGTTGATTATAGCGCTCTTAATGTGAACAAGTCATCCTAAATACTCATCTTTTGGAGAAAATATGAGTTTTTGTAAGAAATATAGTAAGATATGAAAGTCAACATGACAAGTAAGTAGGTTTACTTATGTTTTAGTTAAGATCTTAAATAAATTCCTCAATTAAAAGTAACTTAAAACAAAAATGTTGTCTGTTAACTTTTCCTACTGGGGAATCAAATACCATTTAACCCATCACAAGTTTGTGATTTTCTAGTGGTTAACTTTCTCCTAAACATGTTTTATATCACTCTCCATCAGAACTTGAACCTTTGTTTTCTCTTCAATATCCATGTTTTCATGGAATCCTAGTATCTATTGTCTCGGGTGACCTTTGTACTTTTCCTTCTTTCTTTTAAAGTGATAGTTTAATTTACTCCTTTTTCTGACGTGGAGCTTTTAATGAAGTTTCAGTGCCCATTTTTAAAATTGCGAGGATGAAATTTCCCAAAAGGGTGGAAGGATGTAACATCCCAGGTAAATAAAGAATATGAAATTTTCATATTTATTAATATTTGTGAATAAAATGTTAATATTACTTTAAAGGGAATGCTATATTCGATGGCGTACCCAAAACACAATAATGAGTTTCTTGGAAATCTTACATTGCACACTAATAATATAATAATATTATTTTAAAGGGTAGTTAATGCCTAGTCGTTGTAATGGCGTGAATTAACAGAACTAAATAAAAAATTATTATATACATTATTTAAATATTTTAACAATTACGTAATAAATTATAGAGGCTTAAAATGTGAATGAATCCAATTTCATGTATAAAAATTCTAATATTCTTTAAATGGTTGATTAACCGCCTTTGGATGGAGAACCCTTTTTAAATCCATTTTTTGACAGTTTCATATGTTATATTTGACAAAATAAAATCCTTCTTTATAATCAGGACATCAAAATTTACTTTGTGTAAATTTTTGTTTTTTTATAAAGTTCATTTTTAATGAATAGTGAAAATGCTGTATTTTAATTCAAAACCTCATTTTAATATATTTGTTTATATAGTTATATTATCTTGTTAATTGGTTTAAAAGTGTAATTAGAATATATTTTCACCATTTAATTATATGGTTGTCATTGTAATTAATTTCATTTTGAAATTGGACATAAACAAGTGTCAATCTTTTGATAGATATTGTTTCTTAAACACACACTATTTATTTTGACAGTAAGAATTAATTATAGAACTAATTAATGAAACTTATATGTTTTTAATTTGGTAAAATGGACATAATTTTTGAATTTGGAATACCATATTTACTTTGGATAAATATTTGGTATTTTTCTGAAAAATGTTCATTTTTAATGAATAGTGACAAATAATGCATTTTATTTCAAAATTGCCTTTTAATATAATTTAATTATACAGTTATATAGTCCTTTTAATTGGTTTTAAAGTGTAATTGAATTATGTTTATATCACTTAATAAAATGTTGTTCATTTGAAGTAATTTCACTTTTCAATTGGATGTAAAAACAAGTCAATCTTCAGATAAATTTTACTTCTTAAAAACCCGTCTTTGGTTTTGACAACAAGAATTATTTTTAAATTAATTACTGAATTTTTTGTTTTTGAAATTTGGTAAAATGGATTCCATATTTGGAATCATAAGGTCCAAATTATGTAATTAAGAATCTTTTTTTTGGAAATTATGAATAGAAACGACGATAATTATCATTAATTATCATGATTAATTGGTAATCGAGTAGTTACGGGTAATGAAATAATATCATAATAATATAAAATGACCCCAACATATGTCCAAATCCTCTTTTTTGAGTCATTTCCGACCATGGGAATATTTTTACCAAACTTGAGGTCCCATGGAGTCACATGGGAGTGATAGTGACATTTATGACTTTATTTTTTAAAAAAGAAGAGAAATATAACAAAGGTTTGAACATCCTAAGTAAAAATTTTTAATTTTGTTTAAATAAATGATAAATTAGACTATAAATAGTAACTGGAAAGATAAAATTATTTTCTACATCTTGGTATTTTTTTATAATTTTTAGATATTAAATGAATAAATTTATTTATGACACCACGATGATGCAGTGACAACCTCATTAATGAACGATTTGAATAAAATTAAAAGATAAGGTAAAATATAAGACTTCAACTTGTATAAAACATATTGATGGGTGAATTTCGAACCATTATCACCTTTTACTCAAAATATATCATTGTGGGACCTTTAAAATCCAAAAATCATTTTATAATAAAGTAACATTTTAAGACTTTCCAAAAGTGACCCTCCTCCCTCTTATAAGATACCCCCACCTATACCCCCTTACCCACACCCATAAATACCTTGGCTCATCCACACCCTTCTAATATTATCTCTCCACATCCCTATATTACTTATAGAAGCCTAATATTGGGAAAAAGTCTTTCCAAGGAAGCCTTTGGCTCAAATCAAAAAGAGTTACCCGATTTAGAGGTAATGTCTTCTCTCAAGTTTCATTATTTTATTTTCCTTATTCACTCACCACTATCACCATATTATTTTATACCATAATAAAAACAGTATCCTCAATATACTTGTTTGTTGTTATTATAAGTATTCCACCTACACTTACACACACCTCTGTCTAATTGTAAAAGAATATACAGTTTCTGTGGGTGGCGAATTACTGCCTCACGAAATGATGATTGTTCAATCTTCATTTAACACCGTTAATAGTGGACATTATGATGTAACTCTATTTATATATGATATATATGGTATTTATATTTTCTATATGCTTCTGAATTTTATTTTTAAATCACATCGTTATGCTTTTTATGTTGTGGAACTGCGATAATTTCTTCTAAGGAAGTGTGGACTACCTCCCCCTCAAGTGATGTGACTCGTTCATGCCAAACATGGAATTTATAAATAATTTAATTAATTAAAATATGTTACGTATATAAAATATATATTATACTGGAATTAAAATATTTATATGTTTCATTTAGTATTAATTCATTTAAATTGACAATGAAATGAATGTAGCATTCATGCGTGTGTATGGCCTACCGTCTCCATGAACAATGATTTTCATTTTTTATCTCCAAATGTTATGGAATATTATAAGATGAATATATACTATAAATATATTATATTTAAATTATTAATACCATTATTGAGATTATGTAATTATAACTACATGGACAATTCTCTTCAAACAAGTTTATTTTTGACTCATGTACCGAACATCGACAAAACGTATGATATGAACACACATAATTAACTAATTATTATAACATGATAATATGTGATATGAATTGAATAATAAACTTTAAATGAATTACTTATGAAATTATAAATCTACCAAAGTTTATTATTCAAGAATATAATGAAACGAACAAGACAAGGTAGACTTGAGGTAAAGGGATTTCTTATCTCACTTTTAATTTCGTGAAATTTCCATTGTTCGCCACTTATTTATTTCATGTGGTGTATTGTGTACTTACATTTGATATATATTATCTTTATTATATTTATATTCAAGGTATTATGAGATTAATTTGTTTTTTATTATCTTTTGGTCATACAACTCTATTTACTACAACGAGGTAAGGGGTTTTTTCTCACTTTTTTTTCCCGTGAGATTCATGCAATATTTGTCACTATCTCCTTTGAGTGGTGTATGTAATTACCATTATTATAATCTTTGTGTAATATAATTTTGGTCATTGGTATTTACATCAACAATGTATAGTCCTTCTATCATGTGGTGTACATTTTGAAAGTTACCAAAATCGGTAAGGGAACCTTTAACCCTCCTCTTTTTAAAAGACTTCTTTTTGTTAGGTATTTTAATTTACATCTTCTTAATGTTGGGATATGTTATTATATATCCTTATTTATGTAAATTTTATATCCAAGTGATGATATAAACTTTTTATCTCTCATCAACTCATTTTATGAATTTTAAAGTGACGCCGTTAGGCTATCGAATTTATGTAAAGTAACTTCTTAACCCAATTTCAATTCTCTGGGTTAAACCTCTACTTCTTGATTATGTAGTAATATGAATATGTGTGGATGACATATGATTGTTTTAAACTTAATATACCCTTATATTGGGTGTATTTATATTTGTCACACATAGTTATGTAATTGATTTATCCTTAATCTAAGGATACAGTCTTTGTACGGGACTTCGTCTCAATATCTTTTCATTGAGGCATACTTCAATTTATATACGACCTTATTTTATTAGTTGTATAATAAAACCATTTGACATTTAATTTCATTTAAAAGGAATCTTTTTACATGAATATTTTTTACTAAATGACAAAAGGTAATGTTTTTGTCTTACATATGCGGCGACAATGAATTCTCCGCCACCGTGACCATTATTTGTGTTTCGGATTCCTGTACAAGTCATAACTTTTTTTAAATGGAAAATAAATACCATATTTTACTTTTAATTTATTTTTGTATTGAAAATGGTTTTGATATTGTTTTGATTATAATAATGTGTTTTATTGATATCCTGTGATTGGAATGCGGAAAATGTTATTTTTTCCTTTATGAATGTTTTATGTGTTATGAATATGTTATGGTTCTTGGGAATAATTAATGAAATCGGGTGGTTCCATGATAAACTTAGGGAGGGTGAGACCGAGATAGCTCTCCAATGCATTGGGTAACACAAAGGAGTTAAATGCTAAGATTTCTCTGAAGATATTTAGGTAATATACTATGATGGCTATTCCAAACGTAACCATGAGGGTTAATCCATATGTAAGAATGTTATGAATGCCTCAAGTTACCTTTAGGTCTTATGATTTCAATGATTTATTCATAAATCTTATGATTTCATGAGGGTTGTTAAGGTACTTATGTTTTATGAGTAAATTATGATTTCATTGATTCTTATTTATACATGGACTAATGTTTTCTTGCCGTATTGTTATAACCCATAATGAGCTTTTTATGCTCATCCTATGTTTTTGAAATGCTTTCTACATGACTTAAAGATGAACAGGGTCAAGGGTGGGATCAAGGAAAGACATATTGTCTAAAACATGGAACTAGTCATGTTTCTTTTTTATGAATTTTTATTTTTGTGAAAAAATGGAAACTGAGTAGATTTTTCTACTTTGTAATCATTGAGATGTAACAGTTATGTCCTAATTCTCTAAAACTCTAAACCTGAAAAAGATCATTAATGTGATTTATTCATTTAATTCATGATTATCTAATGTTATACGGCCGAGTCCTTATATATAATCAAACTAAAATGGCAATAAATTGCTATATTTTAATATCTAGGATTTATTTTCCTGAATAAAACTTATCCAATAGGATATATACAAGAGTTATAGATATTTTAATTCTTTATGTCATAGTTTTAACCGAGTTTTACCAATTCTACCCTTACTAATGTGAGAAATCTTTATCATGGTTACTATTCGTAATCACAAAAAATAAAAGGGACATATTTACCAAATTTGAACCTCATGAATCCAAATATGGAACCAATTTTTCAATATTAAATTTTATATGTGGTATAAATCAAGTGTAATATTAACTCTGAAAATGAAATTAAAAATAGTTTTACGAAAATTCCGTTTTTAAGAAAAAAATGAACTCTACCAAAATAAAATATAATGTTAATTCATGTTGAATTATTTAGATAATGTTTAATTAAATGGATCTTAAATTAATTTATAACCAATTAAAAAATATAATTTGTCTTTGAAATTATTGTATTTAATGAAGAAATAACAGTTTTTCAAAAATTGACATTTTCACTATTCACACAGACAAAAAATAATATTATGGAAATATCCCAAAAACTCTTCCTAGAACTATTATGAAATTTTAATTTAAAACGATTACATCTTTTTTTAAAAAAAAAAATTTATAACTAGAATAAATTAATTATAAAATTTACACACAAAATTTAATAAAGACCATTTTTGAAGGAAATTCATTTTTGAAGCTTACAATGACTATTCTCATTTTGTGTTTAATAACCATAATAAAATTATTTTTAATTAAAATAATTGGATATAGAATATACTTATTTTCTTATAATTTTTTTCTCAATTATGATTAATTTAATTTTTGAACATCAAAATATATTTCCCACATTAAAATAGTTTTATAAAAATATCACATTTATATTCAAAATATTTTATCATCATTTCAAAAAAATTAATAATAAATTTATTATAGATTATTAATTTTATTAGGGATTATATTAGTTAATATATTAAAAAATATATTTATTTAGACTATTATAAATAAAAAAACATCATGGTCATAATGATTGTATTTAAGTAATAATATTTTAATAGTATATCAAAGCTCCTTTAAATCTTGGTATTGTGTATGCCACATTCTATTAAAAATTATTATTTAAATAAATATAAATTATAAAATTAGGGGGTGTTCAATTCTATCCCCTTAAAAAATTACATCCTTTAAATTTTATCTTGAGCTCGGTAAGTAAGGCATTATTATGTGCAAAAATTGAAATATTTTTTAAATACATTTTAATGGGTATAAGATGACTAAAAAAAATAATAATTTTAAAAAGAAACCCCAACAAGGGAGACTTAAAAATTACATAAGTTTTATCTAAAGGAACATTAAAGTAGAAGATAATTCATATAATTATGGAAGGGAAACATTTTTAATATATTTTTTAAAATATCATTATTGAAAACTCAAAGAATAAAAAGGGATTATAAAACATCCCTTTGAAATGAGGAAAATGGAAATACTAAGGTCACCAAGAATAAAACATAATTAGGTTCCCAAATAAGGAAACAATTACAGGGAATTGAAAATATGGACATGGAGGAGAAAAATAACATCAAATAATAACAGAAAGTGATAAAAAATATGACCATGAGAAAGTTAATGAAAAAAAACCATAAATTGGTAAGGGAGAAAGAAGGCCAACATTTTTTTGAAATAAACATAAAAGGATAAAAATTTCTATTTCAGGACCATTTTCCTAGATTTATGGGATTCTATTACTATCAGGATATGGAACACAATAAAACATACATACTTGATTTATTTCTATTTTATAAAAAAATATTCATCATTTGGTTGTGATTTGATCAATTTTTACTTATATCTCAACTTTTAATCTATGAAATGAATGTTTTAGAAAATGTTTTCATACATAGAGAACTAAAATTAACATTGAAGGGATTAAAAGATCCATAAAAGGATTAAAAGTTATTTCTCATTTTTTACCCTTTAAGGAAAAATATAAAAGTTTATCATAATATATGATAATATCCAATGTGATTAAACAATAAAAAAAGAAAATACTACATTAATATACAAATCCTAAAAAATAACACTTAATGTTAAAATTTAAGCATTCTATAATTAACTAACCTAATTTTTTTTTCAAAATATTCCTTACTAAGTAAAAAACCCAACAATTAAATGGATTTGACCACATATTCTTATGATATCTATTTAACATATATCTCCAAATTATATCAATAACTCATAAATTCACATAATAAAAATGTATATTTCTTAATCATATAATCTCTAAAATATTATAATTATTCCCTTATGTATGTTAAATCACAATAAATTCATAATGAAATCATATTTTACTCTAAAATATAATTCATAATTTATAAACTCTTATATTATATTATTGCTTTTTCAATTTACCTTAATCATATAATGTTCACAATTTAGTGAACTTCAAAACTAACTTTAATCACCAAATATATTTTCAATCCCATGAAAATCTATATAATAAATCATATATTACCAAAATGTAATAACCATTTTATACAAATTAACCATAAATATTTAAACATAAAATATTAAATTAACACTAAATGTTATCAATAACATTGAACTTATGTTTAAAAAATATAAAATAATTCATCCAAAAAACATTTTCACTAAAAACAAGTTAAACACAAGGGTTATATATACCTCAATCATTTATTAACACTAAATAAATTCTTCCTAAAGTTTTTACATCACATAAAAATTCAAAATAGTAGTAATGAATTTTAACTTATGATCAACCATAAACTTGTTAACAATAATGGTACCTAAAAATATTAAGATATACTGATATTAATAATTATAAACACTACATTTATCTAATTATTTCATCTAATACCAACTATAATACCCTATAACTTTAACAACCCTTAATTACAATATTTATAAAAACGGTTTCACTTTATTAAATTATGAGGATGTTTTTGGTTTAGATGTTTAGGGAATTAGGAAAAATATTACATTACATAAGTAACACTACAACAGAATGCCAATTTTTTACCATAAAATAAGATTCTTAAATTTATACTCCTAT
Organism: Viscum album; assembly: GCA_963277665.1. Taxonomy (NCBI): domain Eukaryota; kingdom Viridiplantae; phylum Streptophyta; class Magnoliopsida; order Santalales; family Viscaceae; genus Viscum; species Viscum album. Next base: position 138,989,950 of record OY728121.1, on the reverse strand, counting down.
TTTATTCAAACAAATTATTCACCTTTTAAGACGAGTCACCAAATAATTAAGATATTCCTCACTATAGTTCCAACTCATAATTAACCCTTCTGAAAAACAATTGAGAATCTCGGATTAGAAAACATATTACTATAGAATACAAAAAATACCACTATTCAAGTGAAAAACATTAAAACCCCTGATAATGTTAACATTTTTATAATAATACATTGAGTACATAAATAAAACATATCAATAAAAAAATTATTTTAGAAAACCTTTCAAACTGATTAGATATCATATTAAAATCATAAAATAATCATTAAAATATTTCAATGAAAAATATATCTTTCACATTTAAAAGTTATCAAACTTTTCTTACCTTATAAAATCATAATATTTCCATAAAATCAATTTTCTCTAGCATAAGATAATTATCTTGTAAAATCATATTCATAACTAGTGTTCACTCATTTTTAACCCATTTCATAATAAATGAAGCCTAATTAATTTATTATGAGGGACGTACCTGATTATCTCTCTCAATTTAACCTTTTAAGAATATTTATTACCTAATGAATTATAGAGCTATATCGGGCTCACTAGTCTCTATCAGCTATATCAGCTTTATCCATCATAATCTATAATTTTCAAGTACCATATCATGAAATAAAAAATTTCAATTTTTCAATTTTTTCATAATAAAATCCATGAAAACTAATTTGGACCCCCAATTTAAACACTTTATTTATCTCATAGTGATGATAAAAGATTTCCATTTCCTTAAAAACATTTCAAAGCTAAGAATTCACAGAATATTTAGTGAAATATTATCATTAAAAATAACCATGTAAAACTATAAGGGAATATTAATAATTAAATAATGGTTATGATGGCATAAAAAGTTTCCAATACTTATAAATTATAAAATGTTCTTTTTTCACTTTGGTAAAAAATATAAAATATGACCAGTATAGAAAATGTTAAAAAAATTCCATTTAAATAATTTTTAATGTAATTGAACGTTAGTTGAAAATTAAGTCTAATATAATTTTAAGTATAAATAATAAAATTATTTAAACCTTATAATGTGCATATACATGGTGGGAAAATATTTTAAGTGTATACTTCAAAACAAGGTTTTAAAGAAAAATCCCTTGCGTATTTCATAACATTTGAAACAAAATAACATTAATGATGATAAATTAAATGGTATTTAAAAGAAAAATTATTTTCAAAATATTAATGATAAAATAAATATAAAATTTAGTTCATACACCACACAAAATAATATATTTGGTGAAGATATAATAATTCTCAACAAACCAGAATAGAGACAAGAAATCCCTTACCTGTTTCCAAATATACCACATACATTTTTTAACTCATGTATAATGAAATTATATTTATTATTTAATTTTCTTATAACCATTTTTTGGTTTATTCTATTTAAATAATATCTTTTATTTCATTTATTACCATATTCTATATAGTTACTAAATCGATTATGTTAATGTGAAATGTTTTGAGGATGTTTGGTTCATAATCCAAAAAATAACATCGGTAGGTAGAAAAAGGTCAAATTCTCCATTTTCCATCATATAATTTTCTTATCATTTTATATTTATAATTTTATTACATTCAATACAATTATTTAATCTTCTATTTCCATGCATACACATGGGTGACATTATCATTTTTTAAAGGGTGGAATGGTAAGAAGAAAATAATATATTTTATCTTCAAAATCATAATTATTTAATGATTATAAACTATAGTTTTTAAATCCATTATAATAACCTAGCTTATGAGGTAGTGATGAAAAAATACACATCACTTAATGAAGGTAGTAGTTGGTATGTAAGCACGAGATATACTTTCATTTACGATTTGACAAAAAGGAGGTGGAAAATGGTTTTACCATAATCATAATAAAATATAATTATATTATTTACATTGGATTAATTATATTATTATGGATAAAATATATTCATAGGAAGTAGATAAGATATAAATATTGAATATTTTAGGTATAATGATTACCTCTACATTGGGTGACCTTCTTTGAATAACACCTTAAGAATTCATAGGATGGTATTAAGAGGAAACAAATATATCAGACATGAAGAATAAATATTGTAAGGTATTAGGGTAGGTATGGGATGAGATGTAGTGCTCAAACTATAAGGACCTGACCAAACGAAACCCAAAAACCATCTCTTAATGATATGATATACTAGAAATCCACTTCTGAAGAGCTCAAAGGTAAATCTCTCAGTTCCACCACTCTATTCAGATTCTCAGAAGGGTCAATAAAAGGAAGGACCTGTAAAAAGATAAAATTCATAATTTTAATTTAGTATTTTCTAGGAGGCATACTTTAAACAACACAAGAAAGGAATTCAAAAAATCATTCATAAAAATTTAAACCCAATAGGTCTCTGTAAAAACATGGGAAAATAAACCAATGTTTTTAGTATATACACATTACATTATTTTACATAAGTATTCACTTTATCTCATAATAAATCACACCTAAAATACCATAAGGTTTATTGTATTTTGAGGTTAGATACATAAAAAACTACTTCAGAACTGCTTCAACATATCCCATATATATTCTTCTTATACAATACCCTTTAGTAATATCTTACATAATATTCTACTTTATAACATGGGGAATAGAAAAAATAAGAAGGGGCGAGCTCATATACCCATTAAAAGTAAACATAATAGACATCAATAAAATATCAAAATTGAGCATATGATGATAATATGGGTATGAGAATTTAATCAATACATATGGTCATAAAATAATATAATCATAATTAATAAAAAATAGGCCATAAAACATGATTCAGGGAATAATGATTTGTATATTACATAAGAATTGAGTCATAGTAGAGTGAAACATGAGTAAATAATCCATATCCATGAGAATAAAACATGAGTATGTTATATAATATAAGGATGTGAGACAAAAATAATCATATAATTCATAAAATATGACAAATCTAAAAACTAACACATTCAATTTATAATGGTACAAAAAAACCGCCTTCCCAAATATAGTGGACATGTGATAACCACAATCAGCCTTTCATACAGTGGACATGGGATAACCATCCTTGTATCATCTTGATGTCATGAGATAAAATACATTAACTAATGAATTGAAGGTATATAATGGACCAATACATAATATAATGATCAACCATTCATATATATAACATAGGATCATGAAAAAATTCACTATTCCATCACAACTTAATTATCCCAAGAAAAAGAATTAGGAATCAGGAAAAAATTATCACAACATGATCATGAGACATCTATAGATATAAATTGGAAGGTATAATTAAATTATATACACAACGAGTCATAACAAAAATTAAATGATATTTATATAGATAAGAATCATTTTTATAATAGTTTTATAAAATTTATTTGAAAAATAAGAAAAAATTTAATTTTATTTTGATAAAAATAATTTAAAAATTTAAAAATCCTAAATTAAAGAAATATAATTTTATTTTAATAAATTTAAAACATATAGATTAATATTCATTAGGAAAAGTATTTATCAAATGGGGAAAATAAATTCATGGTGAAGGTTTTTAAAAAGGAATATTCTTTTTACACTTTTGTAAAAATAGCCAAAGTTGGTGGAAAATGACCATACTGAAAACATTAAGAGAAGAGAAATTTTGTAATTAAAGTCAATTAAATTGAAAAAAATCTTAATAAATCCTAATATTTTAGAAAAGGATATTTATAAACCAAAATAAATAATATGGATAGGGACAAAAAAGATTCCGGACCGAAAAGAAGAGGTAATGTTGGTTTCTCTTACAAGAATTGCTTAGGGCGAATTATAAATCAAAGGTGAAGTGATATGGTATAAGGAAATGAAAAAATATTGAAAAAATATTGGAGTGGAAAATAAATCTTTTATATATAGAATTATTCGACAATTTACCTATATGTAAACTTAATTATAACAATGTCGAATACAAAATAAGTTTAGAAAGAAAAACCATACCTCAATTCCCAAATAACATATTCAATTCATCTAACCTCATAAATAACCAAAATAATAATATTAAATAATTTATTTATAAGATTATATAGGTATATTTTACTTTTTAATTTCAATTTTTTATTATACACCATTAATTTGTTATAAATTTTATGATATCATCAGTTACTTGGGGTTGTTGAGTCACTTTCTTTAAAACTACATCGGTATATTGACCACTATCAAAGAGGTTATAGAATAGTTTCATTATCTACATAATTATATATATTTTTATATTTTATTATGATTATAAATAAAAAAAATTCATACATTTAAACATGTTTTCAATGGTATATTTAAATTAAGAAAGGTGCCTCAGTATGCATGTTTTTAGGTGGTTAAAGTTACAATGAGAATTTAATGTTAATATTATTACTAGGATGAATATATTATATAATCAGAATCTTAATCATGTAATAAATAACATATTTATTAATTAAATATATTTTTAAAACCATTCATGTAAGGAAGTGATGAAAAATTAAATATGTTATCCATGGAGGCAGTAATCTGCAAGTAACACAAGCGATGTTTTCATTTTCTAATAAAAGAGAGGAAGGTAGATAATGATTTTTCTATAGAAATAATAAATTTTTTTTATATAAATGAAATTAATTTTCATTATATTAGGATGATATAATATTATTTTAGATAAATTAAGAAATATAAATTAATAGAAATGAAAAGGAGTGATTTGGAATTCTTACCTTACTCTATGGGACACCTCCTTTTCAATTTTTATCAATTAATTTAAGGATGGTCTTTTAATGAGAAAATAAAATTTAGTGAATGAAAAGTATTTTTTTATGGATTTAAGTATATTTTGGTCAAATTTAAATGCTTCTATGTGAGGAGAAGTGTGGTGGGGGAAGGGGTCCTTTTATAGGTGAGAGGAGTGATATTTTTTGTAATACTTATTACTTATTAAGAAAATGGAAGAAATTTTAAAAAGGAAATATAATACAACATGGAAACTAACATAGGTGAGATATTTTTTTTTCATGATATCCCTCATACACACATTTATATATATAATTTTATGATATTTTTTGTTTTTATCACTTAGTTTTAACCCCTTCTAACTTGTAATACCTTTCATGTGTAAATTAATTTTTTTACCTCATACCTAATATTTTATGTATAAAAATGAAATTAACCTACCTAATAAATATAAAAATTAAACCAATGTTTTTTAATCTAGTTTCTATATATGGTAATAATTAGTCTTTAAGTTAAAACAATAAATATAAAAATGTTTTTTTATAGAAATATAACTTTTTAAATTTTAAGTGTTTTTAATCCTATTTCATATTAATTACTAATTAAATGTTTTTTTAGTTTTTTTATTTAATGAAATATTAAATTATATTCATATATAAAAATTTATCAATTTATTTTACTAATAATAAAATATTTAATAATTTTAGAAAATTGTTCTTAAAAAATATCATAAAATAAGTTTTACCAGGTTATATAAAATTAATTATTCACTTTATAAAATTATAATTTTTTAAATAAATTGATAGTGAAAAATTTATTTTAATTTTATAAATATATCATATCATTCTTAAATAATAATAATAATAATATATAACACATAAAAATAAATATTTATAATAAAATATCTTAATTAAGAAATTTCTTTTTTACAACATTATATAAGCATACTATTTTTCATTTATTGGTGAAAAGAAAAAAATTTAATATTTTTATTCAATTCATGCATACCCAATGACCATATATCAAATTACAATACTTCCAACCACCATATATTCAATGGCCATATTTCCATTAACCATATATATAATGGTTATATTTAATTACTATATATATCTTCGCATGCAGTCTCCGAATCATTAATCATTTTCATTTAATTTTTTCATAACATGTCAATTACATTTCTAATTATCTTCCTTATTTTTATAGTTTCAATTGAGAATATTATCTTCAATGAAAAATTTTAGGACAAGGATTACATGTTCATAGTGTTTTTATTTACCTTCAGTTTTATTCCTCTAGTAATTTTCATAATGATGTTTCATAAAGAATTCATATAATGTATTACTATATATCATTTATTATAATATTGTTCTCAAAAAATGTATCATAGTTCTTTTTAGTTTAGTTTTTCATATGACACAAGATATTGAACACAACATCTCTTTAAAGTAAAAAAACATAGTAATATCTTATGATGTTAATTTTTACCCCATAAAAGAATTTTATCACTAAAATTTCCTTATTAATGGAAAATAAAATGAGGGTACATATAACTCATATTATCTTTAGGTTCCCACATTACTTAATCAAATACAAAATTCACTTATAAAACATTAACCAATTGTGTGGTCTTGTTTCATTGTACATTATCTCTATGATCCATGATTTCAATGATTTATTCCTTATAAGAAATACATTTCTACAATTAAAAAACCCTTAAGCTAATTATATATGAATGGTGGGTTATGCACTTATTAAAAAGTGATAAATAGAATTCATCATTCACTTAGGAGTGGTTTAGTGGAAATGAAAGATGATAACATACTATTCCATGGAAATTGAAGATTTTAAAAGGGACAATGTATGTTGGGCTAAAATTTCATTTTTAAAAATAGTATAACCCTTTAAAAAGGTGATCTTAAAAGGAATACCTTGTCATTGGCTTCAAAATCCAAATTTCATAAATGTTTTTTAGTATATCTCTTTTGTTTACCATGGACAATTTTAATATATTTTTAAATATTTTTACTCTTCTATTAAATTTATGAAGAAATATTTGGTCTTAAAACCTTATTATTTCAACCTTCATTCCAACATGTCGAAGATATACACTTCTTAATATATAGAGCCTCATATGGTTCAATTTGAATTCTCGAATGGAAACTGCTATTATATGATAACTCTACCAGGGGAGGGTGTTGATCTTAACCTTTATTGAAAATCATTGAACATGATAAAAAAATATACTCCAAAGTTTTAATGGTACTTTTTGATCAGCCATCAGTTTTAGGATGATAAGAAGTTCTGAATTTTGGATCTATTTCTAGTGATTGTTGAATACTTGCCAAGAAGTTCAAAGAAAATCCTAGATCCCAGTCATATAAAATTGAGATTGGTATATCATGTAACTTTACCACTTCATTTATGTATAACCTAACAAGTAGATATAGTGTTATATCATCTTGAATAGAAATGAAATTTAATGATTTTGTAATTCGATTAACTATAATATTAAGGGAATTTTAACTTTTTTATGTCTTGGAAATTCTAAAAAAAATCCATATTTATGGTCTCATATTTCCATACGGGTATTGGTAAAGGTTGCATCACCCTATTAGAATTATTTCATTTTACCTTAACTTTATGGAATACCAATCAATGAGATACATACTCTTTATTCTCTATAATCATGTTGTCCCACAAGAAATGATTCTTGAAGTATCTCTTCATCTTTGTGGTTCCACATTGGTTAGATAATGATGAGTTTTGTGAATCATCCAATGATTTTTTCTTAAATTATGGTATTTATGGAACAAAAATTAATTTCTTGAATCATATTATTCCATTTTTTTAAAACATAAACATTGTAATATTCCCAACCTTTTTATAGCTCAATATCCTCCTTCCATGACTCCTTTTTGTTTACAAGTGTAGATAGCTGATTATTCAAGATAAGATTTCTCTCCATACCTCATGATTTCAAGGCCCATCCTATGAAAATGCATGAGTATGGGATATTTTTCAATCCTTATCATTGATAAGATATCATGGTACTATCGGTGTTTCTATTCTAGAACCAACTATTTTTACTTTAGATTACATATATATTCAATGATTATAATATTAATAAAAAATATTGTTACATACTATTCAATGTTCGCCATGAATTTAATGTAATAATGTCCTAATGTTTCTATTTCATTGATAAGGATGTATTGATTCCCCTCTGTTATGAGAACATTGAAATGAAAAAAAATTCTTAATTATAGTTCTATAGTCAAATAATATACGACGATATGACAAATATTATTTTTACTGTCAGGTGTGTTCCCTAATAAGAAGATGAGACTTATTCTTATAAAGTTTGCAGTTGGTAATATCTGAGATGAGATATTATAAGAATATACCACCTAAATGTTTTTTTTTCATGTTTATGTTTCAATGGATATTCCAAAATTTCAGCATGTGTAACAGTCCTTATACAACTTTTTTATTAATGCTTTTTAGGATTATTGTACATTGATGAATTGTCCAAAACCGTGACAACATATGTTCTCAGGAAGTATGGTATGTTTGGTTCATCCCAAATAACATGTCATTAATTCATAATTTGGGGAAGGATATATCCCTTTCATATTAATTGAATTTGATATATTGTCCATTAGATTGAAATAGAACTGTCACATAAAATTCCATGACCATGGTGTAACATCATGTTTGTTTCATATAATCAAAGAAAGACACATCAAGAATATTTGATGGTTACAAGTGTGTGGCAAATATTTGATGAGATATTGTATCAAAAGTATTATATTACAATGTGAGAGTTCCTATGTGGTTTTTGAAATTCTGATAATTAAATTATATATCATGGGTGACTTGACCCATTTTTAGATAGTAATAACAGAATTTAGGAAATTCAGCCAAATTCCAATGAGAAATAATCCTAGAGGGTAAAACAATAAGTGTTTCGATGGATGTAAATTAAATTATATAATAATTTAATTATTAGAATAAAAATTATTCTCCAAATCAAGAAATAATTTTATTCAGGATTTATTGATCACAAATACTCACAAGTTAAAAAATAATTATTCATTCATTAATAATGATTTATTCAATAGACTATGAATAGAATATTTTTTATAAATAAATAAATAATAAATATTTATTCAGGTATTAGATAAATGATAAGGAGGATGAGCTGACCAATATTATTTTCATTGATAATTATTAATTTATAAGCTTGTAAAATAATATTTATCATTATGATAGATAGTACACACTATAAAATAAAAATAATATTATTATATGGAATTGGGTTAGATTAGGATTATAATATTATTTAAGGGGTGTTGTGCAATTTAATAATATTTTAACTTAGACCCTATATCAAAAAATATATTTCTATGTCTATTATATAGGGTTAATCATGAATTAAGAATCATTGTGCACAACACATTTCCATCAGGATTCTTTCTTCTCTCATCATCTCAAGAAAAAAACCCAGAGAGAGTCCTTGAAGACTAAAGGAAATTGAAGTAATCAAGTCAAACAACACAAGATGATCAATCCACCATTTTAGAACCCTATATTCCATCATTATTATTCGGAGATAAAAGGAACACCTATGGTTCACCAGTAGAGGGAATCTACTTTGGGTCCTCCTTATGCAACATTAATAATCCAAAAAAGGGTTTTATACTATCAAAGTCTTCATCAAATAAAGATTATAATACGTGGTAATTTCTATTTTTATCTAATATATATTAATTATAAATTCCATATTCCAAAGACCCTCCTCTGATTCTAGGTTTTCTATGTCAAAACTTTGTGTAATTGTTTTGGTCCGGATATTTACATATTTCCCAATTGGAGAATGATCCATCGAATTTGAAAAAAGCACAATGTTTATTAATCCACCATACACTTATACTATGTCTGAAACCTTCATGTGGTATTCTTTAATCCGTGTTTAAATTTATAGCTATTTATTTGACTTATGATCAATTATGATCAATAGTTGTTAGATTGTTCATTTTAAGATTATTAATTCATTAACCTGAAGTTTAATTAACATCAATTAAAAATTTTAATATTCATAATTCAGGATTCATATTTTATTAAAAACTAAGAATAAATGGATAATGATTGGAGATGCGATCAGGAGGTTCCAAAGTTTCTAGACATTTGATTATGTTACAGAGCATGTAGTCAGAGTACACACCATTAACCCAAGTTCACTACAGCTGGATGTGTCATGAGATACATGACATACCAAGAATCTATTACATGAAATTCATTTATTATAGACCATGTGTAGACCAGGCCGACCTGAAACATGGTTTTTTAGATTACATGGAGTGCACCTAGAATAAACATTGTGTAACTTACATTGTTTAGTGGTTTAATTCTTGTTAAATAGGTGCTCAAATATATAGTTTCTAACTGTGTGATATTTATAGAATGGATGATTAATGAAACACATGATGTGTAGTCAGTGTACATGAAATGTAACTCATTAATCCCTCACATATAAAGAACATTCCATGTCATTAAGTGGGTTCCACAGAGAAACTAAAATTGGAACACATGACATGTATCCAAAGTACACATCGTGTGGTTCCACATTCAATGGACATTCAGGGTCCAATTTTAGGTTACACAGACATAGGACATGTGGAACACACAATGTGTAGCTAGTCAGTATAAACCATGTACTCAAGTTGGGATACACACTGATGCCCTATTTGTTTATCATGGATACATCAAAAATGAGGAACAAAACATATAGCATGTAAGTATAAATTATTTAGTTTCCCAATAAATGAAATATTTTAAATTATATTAAAATAATTAATCATAGCATTAAAACCTAATTACACTATTGGAACCACATATTTTTGACTATGTAATAAAGGTTTTAACGAATTAATAAATGATTAATTAATTAATTGTAGTTATTTATAATTATTTTTTAGGTCATATTATTTTACATTAATTCATTTATGATTGATATCTCCATGATATTTGAAATGGTAAATAATTTCAATAGAATTAATTAATTAATTAATACAAGAACCTTGATCCCAATAATAAAGAATGAATTTGAAGGATTGTTATACAGTGTAATTTTTTTGTAATTGTTTCATATGTATGACCGATCATGGGATTTAACTAGGACTGTGTATGTTTTGGTTGAATTTAATTTAATTTATTTCATAGGTTGTGCAATTATATATAATTAAATTAAAAATTAATGCCTATTTATCATCCCTCCTTATTTTATTATATAGGAGAAATATGTCGAAGGTTGTTTTTATAATTACCCTTGACCAATTATTTGGTTCCCCTCACCTGCATGTGTGTTATAAACATTTATAATAAAATGAGTATCCCAAGGTATAAGGGCCCAATTTAAGAAGGATCCAAGTCCAAAACCTAGCTAAGTGATACATAGGTGGAAATGTGGTATGCTATAACTTATGATTTGACTGACACAAAGATATTTTATCTAGGGTCATAGGTTGATTTATTATCCAATCAATAAATAAACCATTAGATAATCTCATTATCATGTCATTTATTTAAATATTTATTTTCTTATGCATTTTTAGTATAGTTATGAAAGAATGTGATCAAATAAATAAATGGACTAAGATAAAAATATAGAATTTAAATAAATGGATTATGCATCAATATTTTATTGAAACATGGTTAGTCACTTAATAAAAATCTACTCAATACACTACCACAAAATTGGGTTTCCGCAGCGCCACCATTTATCAGTGCTAAAATAAGCACTGATAAGGTGGGGGCTTTATTAGCACTAAAAAAAGCGCTGATAAAGGGGCACTTTTAAAAGCGCTAAAAAAGCACTGTTAAAAGTGACCCTTTATCAGTGCCTTTTCTAGGGCTGATAAAGGCCCCCCTTCATGAGAGATTTTTTAGTAGCACTGATAAAAGAGATCCTTATCAGTGCTTTTTTTCTAGTACTGATAAATTTTATGTTTCAAAAAAAATCCTGAAAATGTTTTTTGTTATATGAGTATATTTATATTGATATAGATATAATATATATTTTTTAAATATGTTTTAGATGAGTATAAATAGAATATTAAATTTAATATATAATATATTTTGTGAAAATGGATTTAAAATATTTTAAAAAATATTATGAATTAATAATTTGCTAATTATCATCGATTAATAATCATTTAATAAAAATTGGAAAAGACAAAAAATCAAAATTATTAATAAAAGATCTAAAAGAAGTTGAAAATGTAACTCAAACTTCAAATGGTCATAAATCTTGATCCTAGTGTCCATTTGAGCTCTATAGTATATCAAATTGTAGCCAGAAATGAGATCTACGTGCTAGTGACTAAAGGTAATCTTTTGTCACATTTTTCAAGGCCAAAAAAGCCCATAAGGCCTCCAAAACTGAGTTTTTATTCCAGACACCCGGATTTTTTAACATTCAAAAAAATATAACTTCTTATCCTAATTTCTGTTAGGCCTGTACCACATATCAAATCGAATATTGTATCATTTTCTTTGATTTTACTGGTTGTGGAGTTAAAACGGGCTTCCAGATTAGAATTTATGGTCATTTTGACATTCTATGGCTTTTCAAATACACATATATATGTATTTATTCGTAAATATATATATGTGTGAGTGTGTGTGTGTGTGTGTGTTGTATATATGTATGCATGTAATTATTTATTCATTTATAAACACACATAAAAACAGATTTTATAATTGTATTTAAAACTAATCTTATAAATATATATTAATATACAAATAAATATACGGATAAAAAATTATAACTAAATATATATATATATATATATACACTAATATATAAATAAATATATAAGTATTAATATAACTAAATATATTTATATTAATATGAATCTATATTAATATACGAATGAATATAACTATAAATATATATATTATACGAATAAATATATATATTAATATATGAATAAATATATATGTATTAATATAACTAAATATATTTATATTAATACAAATATATTAATATATGAATAAATATAACTATATATATAAATAAATAGATATATAATTAATTAGAGAAAAAAACGAAATGACTTAGTGGTAAAGGTGTAGGCGCACAAGGGGGAGGTCGTGGGTTCGAGTTTAGGTGGAAACAAGAAGGTGCCCGTGTGTAGGGGATGTGCGGGAAGGGCAACACGAGAGAGTGTGAGGCTGTGGGTCCGCCTAGTGGTGATAAGGGGGGGGGGGGGGGGTCTAAAACTGTTAAAAGATTCCCCCCGCATTATATAATTATTGAACACCCCCCATTATTTATTTTATTCTTTTTTATTTTTTTGACTTTTATGAGTGCTTTTTAAATGTACTGATAAAAGTCCCCATTTATTAGCGCTAAAAAAAGCACTGATAAAAGGATCCTTTATCAGCGCTTTTCTGAGCGCTAATAAAAGGGACCCCCTTTATCTTCTCCTTGATTAATAGTTCTTTTTTATCACTGTTAATGCACTTTTCTAGCACTGATAAAGGCCATATTTGTAGTAGTGATAAAATAAATATGTGTAAATTATAAAATAATAAAATTTTACGAATAAAAAATTAAATCCTTCAAATTAATATTATGTTTGACCATTCCTTCCATTACATGTTATGGAATGAAAACCATAAAACTAAGTGATTGATCATCCCATATTTCGATACTTACTTTTATCATAGAGTTCTTATGAATTTTTGGGGTTGACTTATCCAATTTACATCAAGATAAGTAGCCCACACTATACATGATGTAATTTAGAGTTAAGTGTAGAGAAAATCCAAGTCAGGATTTCTAGTTTGTGTGGCCCACTCAATGGATCAAAGAGTTTCAAGAAAAAAATTAAATACCTTCCTACCTACATACCTTTTAGTAATTTAATGAGATCATACTTGGGTTTTGAGAAGGGGAATATGGATCCATTACACTATAGTGTCTCAGAAGCTAGAAATTGTGATTCTAATGGTGAGAGGTTTTGGTACATGATAAAATAGTGGATGAATTAATTTTTTATTCATAATGTTTCACATAAAATGTAATCAACTGAAGTACTAATATTTAGATATTTCACAATGGTATAAAAATGGAATATTTGTCAACAAAATTTTCCTTGTGATCCATCGTGGGGAAAGACACTCTTATTCCAAGAAGTAATATCCAAGAATGGTTTAGATGCCCATGGGTTGTGTTGCCTCAAGAATATAAATCTTACTTTAGAGAATCCAAAATTAGTGATCTTCCTGTAAATGAGGTGAGTGTTGAAGAGTTCTCTGTCTATGATACAAACAAGTTTGATTCCATCAATATTAAATGTTAAATAATGATATATATTAATAATGAACTCCTGAAGTCACATAATGAAATTTATTTCAATAGCATGCTCTTGGATATCTATGGTCTATATTAGGAGTGAGTTATACATGAATTATTTGAGATATCCAAGGTGTAGTTATATATTAATCATGTATAATGTGTGCTAACTGGGCCTTATTTAGTCAATCTAGTTTTCTAAATTGATCATTTAAGGGATCTAATTTTTAAATTACCTAAACTGCTACATAGAAATTTCATTCTTACATCACTTACATAGAGATTATCTATAATTATTATCAATTTCAATATGAAAAACATAGAGGATTCTTCCAGATCTTCTCACATTACTATACCCAGTTTTTTAGGAGATGAAACATGAAATGAATTCCATATTTGTAGAGAATAAAAGGAAAGTCTATGAAAAGAGATCTAATTGAAATGTTTCTTTAGAAAACCCTTATAATAAGAGAAATTTCAAAGGGAATGAAAGGAAAAAAATGAAATCTATTTCACATGTGGCAAGAAGGGACACTGGATGAAAAATTTTATATAGGAAAATATGAAAATGGAATCATTAATTGATTTTTTATTGAGTTCAATCTATATATTTTTACCAAGAGGGTATTAAATATAATAAAAGGTTCTAAAATATGTATTCAAAGATAATAACCATGTAGATTTTGGAATATTGACCAAGGGGAGGTAGATCCATGGGTAGCCAATGGTTACAGACTTATTGATGTGGCTATTAGGGACTACTAACTTATGATGCTAATGAGAAATATCATGGTTTTAAAATATTATCAACCAATTCCTTCAGTTACCAATTTTTTTATGTATCCAGAAATGATAGAGATAGATTTATTTTTAAATTTGGGAATATTTTTTTTCTTCATAATGAAATCATTATTATTGAAATTCATATTTAAATAATGGTCTTTATGTGTTGGATTATGAAAAATATTTAATGGAAATTGAAAACAAAACTATCTCACATGATTCATACAACACCCAACTATGGAATCACTAGATGAGTCATATAAACTATAATCTCTTGAAAAAATTAAAAAAAGATAGATATTTGTATTACTTTAAATAAAAACTACTTGATGTGTGTCATGAATGTTTACAATAAAAAATACCAAATCCCCATTTAGTGGAAAAAGAGGAAGGGATAATTAGTTTCTTGAATTAGTTCATACTGATATATGTATACCATCTTTAACTTTAGGATGGGGAGGGTACTCAGACTTCATAAATTTTAATGATGATTGATTTAAATATATATATGTCTAATTAATAAGGTATAAGTATAATTTATTTGATAGATTCAAGGATTATTATAATGAAGTTTGGAGCCATATTATAAATAATATCAAGAAAATATGTTCAGAACATATTTGAGAATATCTTAAGAAAAAAATTATTAATTATTTCTAGGAGTTTGGGATTCCATCCAAAACCACATGTCCTCATACACCATAATGTAATAGTTTAAGTAAAAGTAGGAATCTACCCTACTTGAAAAAGTGATATTAATGATGAGTCATGTGTGTATTTCCTTATCCTTTTGGGGATATACATTAAAAAAACTAGAATACATAATAAACTAAGTTTCAAATAAATAATAATATGATATTTGATACTAATTGGGGATGGAAAATAAACCTATGTTATCATACTTACATGTGTTGGGGGTTTAAAATGTTTGTTAAGGACTCATTAAGAAATAAACATAAACCCTCAGGATCAAAGTGTACCTTTATAAGATACCCAAAGGGAACAAGGGAATGTTAAATATACAACCCCTCATAAAAAAGGTAATTGTGGAAATACAAACCATATTCCTTGAGAGAGATCATATATCTAAAAGAGATAGTGGGAACAAGATATAATTTTATGAAGTACATGATCAATGTACACAATAGTTGGAATTGGAACAAATTAAATGAAGCCCCATAAAAGAATAATTTTTTAAGATAGAAGTAATGTATTAGAGTAGAATATATTTTCGAGAACTTGAAATATGTGATTCTATATACATTTAGGATGGCGATTCATTATTATTTGATAATAATGTTCCTGTAATATAAAATGATGCAGCAAGTTGAACATATGTTTCCAAGTGTAAAGAAACTATGAATTCTAAATTAAAATTTGTGTACAAAAAACATTTCTAGAATTTAGTATATTATAAAGTGGATATAAATACCATTTATTGTATATGGGTATTCAAGAATAAATTTGACTTGGGTGGACATGTAAATACAGATATAGCCTGACTGGTTGCAAAAGGTTTCACAAAATGTCAAGGAATATACTTCAACGAATCCTTTCCCCCAGTTTCTATGATGAAATATATTAGAATACTACTATGCATCATGAATTTACATGACTATGATATTTTTAAAATTTATTTCAAAATAGGATTTATTAATGGGAACTCTAAGAAATATGTCTATAAGAAACAACCTAAAGGTTTTGTAATTATAAAGGAATCCAACATGATATGAAAATTATAAAGATCCATTTGTGGATTAAAGTAAGTATCCAAGTCATGTAATATTAATTTTGATGAATCTATAGTATAATTTGGTTTCATGAACAATTAATGTGACTCTTTTTTCTACAAAAGGTTTAGTAGGAGTGTATTTATTAGCTTAATTTTTTATGTCAAATGTAAACTATTTATTGGAAATTAAATACCAGTATTACAGTTTGTTAAAGGCTAGATAAACTGAAAATTATCTATGAAGGAATTAGGTGAAGAAATATATATTCTTGGTATCAAGATCTATCATGATAGATCCAAGAGTCTTCTAGGTCTAATTCAAGGTACAGATAATGAAAAGAAATAAAAGATATTAAATATGGGACAATATAAGAATGGATTATTATCAATGTTAAATGGAATTCATATTTTGAAGAAAATGAGTTCTCTGCCACATGATGATTGATGGAGGATAAAAAGGACTCTGTATGAATTGATGATTGGGTTATCGATGCATGTTTTGATATATACTACGCTATATTTTTCCTATTCCTTAATTGTGGTTAGAAGATATCAAGTTGACCCAGGTGACCACTATTGGATGGAAGTCTAGACTAGCTTTAAGTATTTGAGGCACACTAAGGATATATTCTGGGCCTATAGAGGATACGAGGAACTAGTCATCAAAGTATATGCATATGATAGTTTCCAAATTGAAAAAGATGATTAGACTCATAGATGAGATATATATTCAATCTCAGTGGAGGTTCCATGAGTTGGAAAATATCAAAGAATGATATGGTCATAAATTATATAACATAGTCTAAGTATATTTTTGCTTCTGAGGTAGCTAAAGAATCAATTTGGACACAGAAAATCAACCATGATCTTAACATAGTACCTAGTTGTAAATATCCCATCACATTATATTACCATAATTCTGAAACATTGGCCATTTCAAAGGAGCTAAGGTCCCATCCATGGAAAAACATACTTAAAAAGTATCATCTCTTGAGGAATTAATCTAAAAAATGTGAAGTTAATGTGTTAAGAATATCCAAGGATGACAATATGGTGTACCCCTTAATTAAAGACTTAACTTAGAGTAAATATTTTCATCATACGATGTGTAGAATAATAAAATCCTTTGGCAGTCATCTCTAGTCTAAGTGAGAGTTTGTTTGAGTTGGTATTCTAGAAGAAAATAATTATACTATGAATAAATGTATTTTAAAAGATTTGAATATAAATAAAACATAATATAAAATATTTTTTTATATTTATATATGGATTTATTTTTATAATTTTGCAGAGTATCTGTCTCACTGATAAGGCCGTGAAAGTTACCCTCTACGAGGAGAACCTTGAAATTTTATGATGATATTGTTATATATAGATCAAAAGTCTAATAAAATAATATGATAATACAAATATAATTTTTACTGTTAGGAGTGAAAAATCATAAGAATATGAGGCTTATTCTTAGGAATTTCACTCTTGGTAATCTATGAGATGAAATATTATGATAACCGACCCACATGTAGGAATTTTCCTTACTTATGTTTCATCAGATATTTCTATTTACGAGCCTATGTAATAGTCTTTAGACTATAATATTATTATTAAATATTTTCATGACTCACTTAAATTAATGTACATACCAAAATCCATATGACGTATATTCATTGGAATTAGGGAATGTTGGGTGTGCCTTGAATGAAATGTTATTAATTAATAATTCATGGATGGATTTATTTCCTTCAATATCAACAGAATTTGATATCTTAGAGCTATGATGGAAATGGAACCATAACATTAAATCCCATGTCCATGGTGTAATGATGAGTTTATTTTAGATAGTCAAATAAAGGTGTATCAAGCTTATAGGTTGGTGACATGAGTGTGAAACCTTTTGGATGATATATTTTAACAAAAATTTTATATTAAACAGTAAGAATTCATGTGTAGCTATTGATGTTGTGACATTAACATCCTTACATTGGGTTCCTTAACACATTTCTATATAATAATATGGGTCTTTAAGAAATTTTGAATATTGTTAAATAGAATAAAGCCTAGAGAGTCACACACAATGTGTTTCAGTTGATCTCAATTAAATTCTATTTGAAATTAAATATTGTAATAAATATTATTTATAATAATGAGGTATAATTTAATTTAGGATTTATTGATCAGAAAAAATAACAATGGTAATAAATAAATATTTACTTATTAATATATAATTTATTTAATTACATGAATAATTAACAAATATTTTTTTCCAGACCATGAATATAATATTTTTCTATGAATAAATATTTAATAAATATTTATTCAGGTATTCGAGAAATACTGAGGAGGATGACAAGACCATGATTATGTGTGGCGATAAATATTATTATGTGAGATTGTAAAATAATATTTATCATTACACCATATAGTGCAAACCATAAAATAATAATAATAATAATATATGGAATGGGGTTAGATTATGATTATTATATATTTTAAGGGTATTCGTGTAATGAAATAATATTTTAACCTAAACCGCAGCAATATAAATAGATTTTTATGTCTGCTATTTATGGTTAATTGATAATTAAGAATAGTGTGAACAAAATATTTTTCTATAGATTCCATCTCCTCTCATCTTATTAAGAATGATAAGAATAACAGATAATCCTTCAATCATAAAGGAAGTAGAAGAGATCATGACAAAAAACACAAGATGATCGATCCACTGTGATAGCACCCCACATTTTATTAGTATTATTCAAAGATTAAAGGATCACATATAGATCACTAGTATCGAGGCTCTAATTTGAGTCCTCCATAAGAAGATATGGTAATAATTGTTTTTTTC
The DNA here is from genome assembly GCA_963277665.1 of Viscum album. Lineage (NCBI taxonomy): Eukaryota > Viridiplantae > Streptophyta > Magnoliopsida > Santalales > Viscaceae > Viscum > Viscum album. Next base: position 138,970,452 of record OY728121.1, on the reverse strand, counting down.
AAATGATCAACATATTCACCAAATCAAGATCCCAAGATGAGGTAATATTTATTTTTATCTAATTTAAATTAATTTCAAATTTACTATGAAAATGATCCTTTCTGAGATTTGTGCTTTCCATGTCAATATTCAATGAATTTCTTTGGACATGATGTTTAGGTATTTCATAATTGGTACATTATTCATAAAATCTAAAAAAAATTAATGGTTATTCACCTACAAGGAACTTCTTCAATATCCAAAACATTCAGTTCCTTCACATTGAGAGTATTACCCACCTTTTTTGCCTTCCTAGGGTGGTAATGTATCTAGGAGTCATATTCCTTGATCGAATCCACCCATATCCTTTAAAATTTGTTTAAATAATTTTGTGTGAATATATAATTTAATATCTTTTGATCAGTATATATTTCAAACTTTTCAACATAGAGATAATTTATCTATATCTTTAATTCAAATATTACCACTACTAGTTCCAAGTCATGCATCAGGTAATTTTAATCATGAATATTCAATTGACATGAAGCATACAATTATATGATGTCATTATTTATGAGGATACATAATAATCAATTATTTTATGAATCACTATATATAACAAATCTTTCTCTAATAAAGTTCAGTGTGATTATAGGTATAATGTCTAAAATTCCCTTGATATCCTTGAATTTTTCTTCACATTAATCTGTCAAAATGAATTTCAATCCATTTCATGTTTAATTTGTTTGTAGATTTACAATTCATGATAAATTTATCACAAATAACTGTTAGTATTGGGTTTAACCAAGAAAACTATGGATTACCATTATAGTTGTCGGTCTGGTACATTATTTAATCACTTTTTTCTATGATGGATCCATAGATATACAATCAACTATTATTAAGGAACCAAAAAACGATAATTTTTATTTACAAAATTTTCACATATTGAACTTGGAATATATTTTTTCCTTTCTAGAGGTCCTAAACATAATACTCAAATAGTATTCATTATCTTCCTTCGTCTTGAAATATATGATAATATCATCTATAAATCCAACCAAAAATTAATCAAGGTAACCTCAAAAGGATCTATTAATAATATTAATGATGATAATAGAGGAATTTATGATTCTGAATGAAATTAATATGAATTTATAATGTATGCATCTTGTATGAATGTTTTTATTTGGTATATCCTCCCTTTTCACCCTTAATTGATGATATCTTGGTCAAAGGTCAATCTTTGAGAAATTTTCATTACCTCACAACTGATCGATAATGTCATCAATAAGAGTTAAACGATAATTTTTCATGATCTTGATCTTTTAAAGTTCATAATAATCAATACAGATATGCATTGATCTAAATTAATTCTCAATGAAGAGTAATGGTCATCATAACACAACCCAGTTCACTCAATAAATAGCAACTGAGCCGGTTGGTGATAAGGCCTCATTATTTCCTCCCCATATGCCAAAGGATTACAAAAATCATTGAGGAAATAATAATGGTATGTCGGGGAAACTATATCCTCTGAATCAGTACTAAATATAGTGGAAGTATAAATTAATTAAAGTAAGTGGAAGATAATAAAAATAGAGAAGTAATAAATAAATGATAATCCAAAAATGACAAATAAATTACCATGAATGAAAATTTTATGCCAAAAATAAAATTATATCAATATAAAGTAGGTAATATCTAAAAAATAATATGACTAACAAAGAAATAAATAAAAAAAGAATCAAATTTGGTGGGGGAGCCATAGAAAATTCTCGATACCCATCTCCCATGTACAGTCCTAGCCGAAATGATACAACAAAAAAGAAGAATGATCTAAGTGCTCAGCGATTAGAATATTTTTTTGGGTACCAAATAAAAGGCCTAAACCGGGTGTGGGAAAAAATCATTAGGCCATCACTAATGGTGTCTAACGAAAATAAATCCTATGAATATAAACTATGGAGTGTGTAGGTATTTCAAAATTAAATGGTAAAATTAAGTAGTAAAGTAAATATAAACCATGTTAGGATCAGTATCATAATGGGATACCTATATATATCAACTTAATTCACTCTAATATGGTTTTATTTGAACATAATAATAATAGAGTAGAAATTGGACCCCTGACTATACACTAGAGATCCCAATAAAACACTGGTCATTTGGGACCCAAGGAAATTCCAAGGCATCAATAAATAATAATGATAGAAATAATATTCTATATATTTAATGACATTAAATATTTAATAATTGAGGGTAATCAAAATAGTAGATAGGCATAATATAATTTAATTTAACCTCTGAGCTCATTTAAGTCATTCTGTATTGGAATCCAAGTATTTATCTTGGCATACTTTAGTTTATTGAATATATGATCCCATCCAAGGCATTCCATATGATGAACCCTAGTGTCACTCAAGGTGTAATATAAATCATTTAACTAATGTGACTCTCTAATGAATTCTATATCAGAAACCCAAGTATCACTGAAGGTTTAATATAAATAATTTAACTAATTATACCACCCAAGGAATTCAATATTAGGAAACCGGGTATCACTCAAGTAACAATATAATTCATTCAACCTATGAGACTATCCAAGGAATTAAATATTAGAAACACAAGTATTCCTCAAGAAATAATATAGTTTGCAGGCACGTCCCATTAAATAGTCAATAAAACCCCTGAGGGGAATCCATTCCAATTATAACCATCATAATTCAATTCATTACTTTATCTATTATTTCATTCACTTAATTATATAAAACCATTCATTTATAATGACATGTGGAAAAGTGACATGGTATTACCATTTACATTTCATTAAATACATTTTAACCATTCCAAACAAGAGACAAGACAACACACCTTAATGGGTGTTCAATTTATTTGTTCATTTAGAAACTCATGATAATGATAAAAGAAACTAGGGATGGTATTCAATCGTTTTAAAATTTAATTTATTTCAAATACACTTTCTACTAATAGGTGAAAATATTAGAAAACCCCAAGGTGGTTTATTCACAAGGGAAGAAAAATAAACTACTTGTTTAACATAGGGTAAGTACATATCCATAAAATTTATAAAATATCCACTTCATTAATCATCTCACTCACAAATAATGAAATTAAAATTATATATACATCAACCTTTTAATTTTAATAAATTAATTCATTATAATTATATATTTTCCATTTTTACGATTCAATTAAATCACACCAATGTAGATTTTTGGTCAAATATCAGAATTGAACAATGAGGAAAATTAATAGGACACACCCAAGGTTTGATCTTAGTTAAGGTAAGAACCCTCAAACCTTATGAAGGTGTCTAAAAAAATCTAGGTTATGCTCTAGGAATTTAATTTATGGAATTTAATATTTTAAGAGTAATTAATGGAAATTCTAGTGTAAATCACGATGAAAAAATTTATAAATGATAGAAATTTATGGGAAATGAAACTAGATTAACTGATCGATGAATAAGAATATTTAATAATCCCTTATTGGTCTTTGATTTGAGTCAAATCAAGATAAAATAGAAGAATAGAAAAATCCTTCAAAATAGGGCTTGTGATGTTTCAGGGAAATAACATACAATATGTTAAAAAATGATATGATAAGTAAGAGGATAAATAGATTAACAGGGGTGATCCAACAAAATTGACGATGATTAATTATGATATGATATGAGGGAGATCCATCAAAGACTAAGAGGAGAGGATAAGGAGCTCTCATGAGGTAGATACTGTGCACAAATATGGAGAAGGAAAGGGTTAATTTTGGGTTAATATAAGAAATTGATAAATCATAAATTCAACCATTTTAATGGGGAACATGGTTTGGATTCAATATGAGACTAAATTTTCATCCACCATGTGCTAGAACTATCTGAAGGAACATGATCTACCATGGCTTGATGCATTGTTTTACAAACCATGAACATCCTGTGCAGATCTACTATCCAAGAAAAACACCCCTATGCAAGGCTAGGAACATAGTTAGACAAACCCTGAATAGAATATGTGATTCACTAATGCAAGACTCTATTGTTTTCACAAGGCTGTGTGGCCTTGGGAACAATGTTTCAAAAACCATGTGACACCCCTATAGGGCCACATGTTTTGGGTGTATGGTTAGCACTAACTATGTGCTAACCATGTGACTCTCATTTTCATTCCAAAATATAGGGTTTAGAAGGCCAATTCTCTTAGAATTCATCCAGACTTCCAAGACCCATCTAGGGGTTTAAACCTATCTAAAGAAAACATTTAAATTAGTTCCAAATCTTGTAATTTCATTCTGAATCGCAGTTTATGTTTTGGATTATCCTCTGGATGAATATTTGAAAATCCTATAAAAAACTAAAACCGATTGAAAGAATGGGATATTATAACCTCCCCAACTTAGAAATTATCATCCCTGAGAGGCATTTGGGAATAAAAAACGTCACCTAAACTACTAAGGTCATGAATTTCATAATGAAACTTCCACGTTGTATTTCCAAATGCTTAACATGTGTCCAAACAACACTTTAAAACATATAGTTCCTAACACACCAATACCCGATCCAATGCTCATATCCTCTAAAAAACACTATGATGACACATACCCAAGTCCATCTTACATAATACATGATCATGTTGTCATTTATTTTATCAACTATCCTATGGAACTTACCACAATAGGTTCTATATTTTCAATATAAAATTCTGAGTCACAGTACAACAACCATCATAATTTCATACTGAAAAAAATCCATATCATACTAGTAATACAATAATTATATTTTTCAATTTTATTAGAATGATAATAATACAATAGACCCATCTTAACCTGATTGAGATGGATTTACATGAAAATTACCTACCAACCCTTACACTAAACATGAGTATGATCATTGAAGCTCATAACCAACTTTTGGTGACCTCTCAAAGCTAAACCATTTCTAGTTCATTTCTACTATCATTTCACTACATGAATATGAGTGCATTCCCAATCAAGATTCTTTGATAATATAAAAAAATCTTGACCATGAAATTCACACATGGACTACACCTTGTCTATACAAAAACATGTATCCAGAATTCACTAAGGAATTGAGAAGTATTTATTTCCATAAATCCAACAATACTTAAGATTAAAAAATAACCATCACACAACTGGTCTCAAGGTCCCACAAACATTCTCAAATGGGGGTCTCATACCAACATATCATTTTCCACTATCACCTTAGGAGTATCCCCAAAATAAAATTAATGAAATAGTTTTAAAATCATTAGAAACAATGCCTCTTCAATTCCCATACAAAACAAATTTATTGGATAAGAACCTGATCATTCACAAGCACTAACATAAACCTCATCCATCACCCATTACCACTTTTGGATAACCTTTCTAAATATTTTCATCTAGTTTTAACTCACCACAACTGTCACCACCCTCAAGTGGAAAAAATATTACTCCCCACTTTATGGATTACCTTAAACTATTCCCTAGGAGTGACTCACAAGAGTCATTTTATGAACCAATTTTTTAGTTATCTCAGCACATAACCAACACTATCATAATATACCCAGGATAATGTCAATATATGTGGCATGATCACCTATGAAAAAGGATTACTCTAATATTCCATCTAAAGGATTTTATTATTCTTCATCTGAGATATTCTAACACCAAAAGGCTATACATTAATTTAACCAAATCATGACACCACGTCTCCCGAAAATAATTTTCATGGTCAACCAATGGTTCAATTATCCTATAACACCCATTTTAAGTCCATAAAAGTACTCATCGTAGCACAAAAGTCCAATAGGTTAATCCACTTAGCACTAAAGGTCCCTCACATGAGAATCAAATCCCACTTAATAGATTATATTACACACTATCTAATATGCCTATAAACTCTCTCTAAAGTATTAAAAAAAAGTTAGGTAAAAGATCACCAATCCATAGGGGTCAAAATCTATCAACATAGGTGTAATGAAATCACTTTCCAAACAACAACCAACTAGGACCTGATCCTCTATGATAATAATTAAGGTAGTCCTCCTTAGAGGGTCAAGAAATAACCATAAAAAAATAATGATCTGGAACTCATCTTGTATCAACATACCACAATACCCTCTCAAGGTTCAATTTTACAGACAACCTCCCACCTACCCAGAGTTTTGATTAATGAACTGTGATTATAACCCAAATTAAATGGTCAAGGAAAGACACTTAATGTTCTAAAAAATTCAGCTCAAAAGTCTAATGGTTTCTAATATTCAAGGGCACTACCACAACTAGAAATCTCTAACTTTAGCATAAGGAATTGGCATTAAAATTAGAGAAAAGAATAAAAGGTCACTAGGATATACTAGTTAACCTTTATGTACAAGAAAGAACAGAACAAAACCTCTAAAACCTATGGGTAATGTCTACTGTCACATCCAAGGTAATTACAAAGTTGAAATTAAAAATTACACTTTTAAGAAAGTCATATATGATCAAAACCTCTAAATTTTCTTATTCTAACTATCTCACAACATTAATTTTTTTGGAAACAATAAAGAGGATTATATTTATGCAATGCCAAGTACTCATTATAAAGAAAAATATTATATAAACTGTACTTCAATTTTTATTAAACTGATACCTCATTTAATTTTAGGAAAATTATTAAATAATTTCCTTTCAACTATTTATTTATTTATCAACAATTTCTCACAATGGTTTTAGTTAAAGAATATGACAAACCGAATCTATAGTGTAAAAAAATATTCTGGTTGTAACTATAAATTTAATTAAATAAAACCTTACATCAGTAAATTACAAAGCATGTAAGAATAAATTAGACCTTAAGGGTCCCCTCATAGAAACTGGGGTTCAATTATATAGGTATAAAATCTCAATTTATGGAGTCAACACTCTATAAATTTCAATTAGCTCCCCAATTTAGTGAAACCCATTATGAATCAAATTTATCCTAATTTTTAACACACCCCCAATAGGGTTATAACACAATAAAACAATGATAAAACTCACCTTTAAGGTTAATGTCAATAATATAAGATAATTTATTTATATGGGTTATCATTCCCAGGTTTTAATGGTAAAAAAATTTATAAGTTACAATAAACACACCATTTAACTAAAACCCATAGGCAATGACTTCAATTTATTAATAACAGACCAATTCCTTAGTATTTTTTAGATTCAATTTCAAAATCATTTATTTAATTAAATAAACTGGTTAGTTAGATAGAGTTCTATCATCAAGATATAGGGTAAAAAACCATTTAGGTTAATGTAGACACTTTATTTAGCGAACCATACACCACAAGCATACCTAGGAAGGCTATCACATCTATTGAAATAAAGATAAATAATGAAAATTATCATAGTAGTGTTATATATTGGTAATCACGCCAGAGAAATACACAACATGATTTACAAATAATGATGACAAGTAATCACACAAGCACACTGTATAGATAAATACAACATATAATCACACAATAATGGTATATTGATACAAATGATATTAACAGGTGAATCTTATGTGCCTGAAATGAGTCATGAACACACCCCTTCTGTTACCATACCGGGCCAAGTGGTAAATACCATAAATAAGTGACTCGAAAAAATAATACATAAGTCACTCTTGGTTAAATGATAATCAACTACAATAATGAACAAAATTAACAATATTCCTATCCCTAGAAACATTATCTTTACCCTATGTGTGGCTTATCCATACCCAAACATGAGCTATTTTCAAAATTTTGACACATTCAAAATATCAAATATACCAAATCAATATAGTAAAATATGGAAAACGAAAAAAATAAAATACCACTTTATCACATACCGATCAGATTCACTCTATATATAGTAACAAGATCGGTTGGTGATAAGGCCTATAGAATGAATTCCTATATTTTAGATGATTATAATTATAAGTGAGGGTCTAATAATAGTATGGTGGGTAGACTATAACTTATAGATCAGTATTAAATATAGTGGAAACATATATAAATGAACGGATGTATAAGATAATAATAACTGAAAAGTTATAGTGAACATAACCTAAAAATTCCAAATAAATAACCATGATTGAACATGATATGAAAAAAATACAAGGTAGTCAACATACAATAGTTAATATAAAAAATAGTTCTAGGAGAAAAAAATAATAAATAAATAAAATACCCAAATATGTTGTGAATCTCGAGTACATGCTCTATCCCTATCTCATATGTATAGTCCTAGACCAATCGATACAATAACAAATAAGTATGAGGAAAACACTAAACTGCGGTCAAATGATATATCTGAGTACTAATCAGAAGCCCAAATATAGTGTGAGTAAAACTTAGTAGGCCACCAACAATTATGTCTAATGAAAATATAGCCTTTGAAAATAAATTGTGCAGCGTGAAGGTATATAAATAATAAATTAATAAAGAAAATAGTAAAGTAAATATAAATTGTGATGCTCTCAGGATCCTCATGGGATAACTGGTCAACTCTACCTGATTTGGCCTAAGCTGATTATCACTGAACATAATAATAGTAAATTATAAATAGGACCCACAGATATAAGATCGGGTTTCCATATATAAAAATAGTCACATGGGACTAGAGGTGAAACCATGGAATCCATATATAATGACGATCATATAGGATTATGCATGTTTCATGAGTTTAAAAATTTAACAATTAATGGTAATACAAGTATCTTTGAAGCATAATATAATTTCATTTAACTTGTAAGACAATCCAAGGAATTCCTTCTTAGAATCTAGGTGTCACTCCAGGAATAATTTAATTTATTTAAATTATTATCTCATCCAAGGAATTCTGCATCAGGAACCCTAGTATCCCTCAAGGTGTAATATAAATCATTTAACCTATGATCCTATCAATGGAATTTCATATAAGGAACCCTTGTATCACTAAAGGTGTAATATGAATAATTTAATAAATAATCTCATTTTAGGAATTATGTATTAGGAAAGTATCACTGAACGAATAATATAGTTCATTCAACCTAGGATCTCATCCAAGGAATTATATATTTGTAACCCAAGTATCTCTCAAGGAATAATATATTTAGTAGGAATGTTCCATTTAATAATCCACACATGTCATGATGAGTATATATTCCAATTTTAATTATCATAATTCAATTTGTTTTTCCTTCTACAATTCCATACAATTAATTCTATTAAACCATTATTTTATAATGAAATGGGGTCAAGTGACACGGTCTTACCATTCACATTTTTATTTAATTCATTTTAACCATTCTAAACAAGATATATTCGAAGCCACCAGAAAGTGTGTTCAATTTGATTTGTTAATTTAACATATAATTATAGTGATAAAAGAAAAAAGGTATGGTATTCAACAAATATAAAATTTCATTGAATTCAACTACATCTTCCACTAATAGGTGTAAATCTCACAAAACACCAAGGTGATTTTTTAAAGATCCATGATCAATTAAATGTTGCTTTAACATAGGGTAATTAAGTTTCTATAAAATTTATAAAATAAATACACATCATTAATCATATCAATCAAAATTTATAAAAGGCCTAATATTTGAACATGACTCATAGTAATTCAAACAATTCATTCATTATCATCAAATCCACACTATTTAAAGGAGTAAAACTAATATCGTATAAGTGGCACTTTAGTCAAATACAATCATTTTACAATGGGGGAAATTAATAGGACACACCCATGGGGTGATCCAAGATGAGTTCACAACTGTAAAACCATGTCAAAGGGTCTAAAGAACATTAATTCTATAGTCTAGGCATTTAGTTTAAGGTGTTTTATTTTTTAAGAGAAACATGTGGAAATTCATTTGTGTAGAACAACAATAGTAATTTATAAATGATAAAACATTATGGAAAAAAAATAAACCACATAACTCATGCTTAGGAATCTTTAATAATCCCTTATTGGGATTTGATTTAAGCTGAAATGAGAGAAAATAAAACAATAGAAAACACCCAAAAAATAAGGCATATAACCTCTCATGGAAATACCATTCAATATGGTGAAATAAAATGAGATAATAATTAATAGGATCAATAAAATTACCAAGGGTGATCCAACATAATTGATGATGATCAATTCTAAGATTGTATGAGGGAGGTCCATCAAAGGCTAGGAGGAGAGGATAAGGATATCTCATGTGGGAGATGTTGTGTGTAAATGGGGAGAATGAAAGGGTGATTTTTCAATTAAAATAAAGAAGGGAGAAACCATAAATTTACCCTTATTGGTGTGGATGGTTTGGTCACATAGTTAGAATAACCATGTGGCAACCACGTTCTAGAAATGTCTAATGGAACTTGTAATCTCATGGGTGGGTTCATCGTTTGAAAAAACATGCATAGCCTATGCGGAGCTACTGTATATGAACCTCCCCTCCCGCACAAAACTAGGTGAGCGATTAGAAAAACCACGCACCACACCTACAATTCACTTATATAATTCTTTATAGTTTTTTTTCATGATAATATAGGATCATTTTTATGGTTTTAGAAACCATGTGACACCACTATATGGACACATTATTTGGAAAGCAATTATAGTTACTATTTTAATTATTGTGTGACTCCCATTTTATTTCAAAAATATAGGCTTTGGAAGACTAATTATTTAAAAATCATTTATACTCCCAAGACACATCTTGGTTCTTAATACCGATATAAAAGAAACATTTAATGAAGTTCTAACTTTTATAATTTCATTCAAAATCTCGGTTTATTTTTTGGCCCACCCACCAAATAAATATTTCAAAATCCATTAAATCATTAAACTGATTCAAAACACATGATCTTATATTAGTGCACCCCATGGTGAAGTCCATGAGAATTTAAAATCTTTATATAGATTCTATTGATTTTTCTTCTTCAATTCCTCCAATTAAATTAGGTCTATTCTATAAGGATTCCATAAGATATGCATAAAATTAGTCATGAATTCTATAGAAAACCCAACCTCATTATCTGTGGGAATACTTTTAAACTCTTCTAGAAATGTATTGACATATTCTCTCATAGTAATAATACATTCAATATTAAAATTTTCACAAATTATTTGGTCTAAAAACACATCATTTTTGGGTAGTAAGAACCATATAGTGGATCAAATTTCCATATGGATTTTATTGTTTGATTTTCACTAATAGAGGATCATGGGTTGAATTAGGATATGAAATGTGATTTTCCTATCTTGATAGTCGATATAAGAATTATATAGAGAGATCCAATCCATGGTAAAAATCACAAAATTTTTTATCAAATGGTTAATAATATTATTTAGAGTAAATGAAATCCTAAAAAAAATTCTATTAGGGAAGAGTTGTAGACTTGGGTTTCAATCATCACACCACTAGGATTTTTAACCATTAAATCAATATATATATCTATTTGGTGGTGATTTGATTATCTTAGAAACTTTTCTATATATAAAATAGTGGGTAGAAACAAAATCAAAAAAAGAATTTTTAGTTCCATAGTGGATGATGAGTGTAGCTTTCAAGACTCCATTTTTTGTGTCTCACTTCAGTAGTTGTAATTCTATAAGATTTCCCATTTTTCTATGGCTTTTGGGGTTTCTGATTTCAATTGTTATCATTAAACTTGGGTTTTGTGCATTTATTGGTATAACACCACATAAATTAGACAACCTGAAATTATAATAATTATTACAAGGGTTTAACATTCTTTCATTATGAAGACATTTTTTGTTTAATGTTTTAGATAATTAGAAAAAAATACATTACATAGGGAAGGAACACTACAACATTTTGTCCATTTTTCCCAAAAAATATGATTCTTAAATTTAAAGTCACATTTCACTCAAAAAACTTCTTCATCTTTTAATATGTGCCACTAATGTGGAAATATTTTCATTTATTTTGTTAAAAATCATTCTTAGGCCCTGTAAAAAAGTTTTGAATATGTGGGATGTAAAAAACAATGTTCAGTAAGTAATATAAAAATAAAAAAATCTTGTTATTCTTGTGAAAAAAATAAAAACCCATGCTACTATTTATATTTTTTATAGTATAACTTTGAGTACATAAGTAAAAAATTTCACATAATAAAATGAAAAATTTCTCAGATATAAATATCAAACCCATTATCAAACATAGGAAAACTATGAAAGAATCATGAAATCATTTCTTTGAAAAAGAAACCTTTAACCTTTAAATTTTACAATTTTTCCTTACCTTATGAAACCAAAATCAATCCATAAAATCCATTTTTTCAATAATAATGTAGGTATCTTGGGGAATCATATTCATTACGCATGTTCACTATGTTTTATTCAATTTTATAATAACTGAGGCCTAATTAATTCTATAATAATATACTACCCAATTATCTCTCTCATGTTTGTCCTTCGAATACTATTTATTACTCAATGTAATGGAGATCTATATTGGGCTCATTCATCATCACAAGCTATATTGTGATCACTATTCATCATATATAATGATCATGTACTATATTATGAATAAAAAATTGGTAAATCTACACCTTTTATAATAACCCCATGAAAAAATCATTTAAACCCATAATAAAAACACTTTCAATTATCACATAAATAATGAGAAAATATATATATTTTTCTAAAGAAACATTTTAAAAAATAAAATTCATATAATATTATGAGAAATATTTCACTTTAAAAAATCTAATAATATTATAAAAGAATATTCATTATGAATAATGGATATGATGGTGGGAAAATTTCTCAGGCCATATACATTAAAAAATATTCTTTTTCTACTTTGGTAAATAATATCAAAAGTACCCCATACAGATAATATTAAAAAAATTACTTTTTAAACACTTATAAAAACATAAAAATTAGTTAAAAAGGGAACTTATTTATATTGATGTACAAATAATAAAAATCTTGAAACATTTTTTTAATATATAAACATGGAGGAAAACTATTTGAAAGGAAAAATTCAAAATAAGGTTTTAATGAAAAATACTTTATGGAACTCATAACTTTTGAAAGAAGATAGTTGAATAAAAATTGAAATGTATATGTAAAAATACGTTTTTAAGTAAATTAATTATAGAATATATCCATAATTATTTTAATACACCACAAAAAATAAAACATGCAGTGAAAATGAAATAATTCTCAATGATTGTAAATTGAAATGAGAAATCCCTAACCTCATCTACTGACTATCGACAAAAATTCATTAACTCCTTTATAATTAACTTATATTAATTATTTAAATTTTCAAGATAAAATTTTAGTGTTTATTATTATTGGAACCAAGGATATTCTTTTCTATAAATGGAGTTTGGTTTGTGTTTGTTTTCAATCCACACTAGGATGATCAAGGAGTTTGCAAGACAAGTGATCTTATAGTATATGGTGATAAAAGTGTTTAAGGATGCACCATTTCCCATTGTTTTCCAAAGTTTTGGGCTCAAAATCTAGAGGCAAAGAATAGCTTCTCAAATGGTGTTTTTATAAAATCAAATATTCATAAATATGGTAATGTGTTTTGTGAAGAGTTGGATTTTAAAATGTTGATATGTTAATCATCAAAAGGTTTATAGTGTTCTCTATAACTAAGAGAAGTGGAGAATCACAAATGCATGATGCGTTGAAGGTGATCTCTATGACTTCGAAAAATCTGACTGAAACATAGCGAAAGGAAGAACATAATGAATATGTTTTGAAGGATCTAAAAATTGTGCTATAGGTGATGGTTCATCACAAAGGGCCAAGAATATATATATGAGGCAACCCCCAAATAATTACTTAGAAAAATAATCAGAGAAAAGTGTAAATAGATCTGATTTTGTGAAGGATTGGAACTCTGCAATACTAGTTCTTTATATAAGATTCATTACTGTAGAATCACTGTAGCAGGAACTGTTCGGTACAATAGAAGCTGAAACTATTCACCTTGGGCCACTAGTTTGGGCTTAGAGTCATTGAGGCCTTTGGGACACCCAGTCCTTTGGGTCAGTAAGGCTTTCGGGAAACCTCATGGCCTTCATGCCACCTCAAGTCCTTTAGGGCCACCTGATTTTCAGTTTCACAAATAGATTATATAAGGAACCACTCCAGTGGAGGAAAGAGTAGGGCACATCCACCAGAGTAGGGATAAATAGACTTTGGAATAATGAGAGGGTATGAAATTTTCCATTGGTACCGCACCTGTGCACTTTTCCACATGGACATGATAGATGAGCAGTCATGCAAAAGGTAGAGAGCTAATCATGAGGTAGATACTGGGGAGGAGTAGTTTCAAGTAGTCGTAGTCTGTATGATTTCTTTAAGACCTATGAGTCATGTAATGTCTCCAAATCCTACAGGAAATGTAATTACTATGCCTACGAGCCTTATAAGGGTTCCCCCTCATCCCTTGAAAGGGGGGTTATCAAAAAATCAATAAAAAAAGGCTTTTAGACCATTCAGTCAATATTTATCATGTGTAATGATTAAAAATGGAAATTATTTGAATACATATAATATAAAGATGAAATATCCTCAAAAAATAAAATTTAGCTCAGTTTTGGGGTCATTTTAAACCTTATCTTTTGGTTCAATCCAATATTTAACTCTTTCTAACCTTTAGGGAGCGTCTTCGGGAGAAACCCTAGTTGGGTCTTTCATTGATGTGGTGGTAGTGACCACTATGCCAGTCCCTATCCCATTGATGGGGAGGGGGATCCTCGACATCCTCCAAGGAAACTTCTTCATCATTTATTCCCTTCTCGAACTTGGATATGCTCCAGGATTTTCCCTAAATTGCGCTTGGCCCGAAAGTTGTAGGGTTTCTTTATGGGTGTCTGAACCTTCAAACATATTCAGTAGAATTATCTAAATCCTCAAGAATTTTGAGGCACACCATGGTGGATTTTTTTATCAGTATTGACCTTTTGTTGATTTATTCAATCAACACATCTTCGACTCTTGGAAACTACAGGATAGGGTGACAGTGGGGCTGTTGGAAAATATACATATCATGATACGCTTTTCCTCAGTGGAAGAACTCATCAAGGCCTGGTCAAGGGGCCATTTATGATTTAATGGATTCATATTATTCCTTTTTTCAATGGCCATTTGAGTGGAACATGAAGTAGGACCCCAAACTATGGAAATATTGGTAGGTTTTCCCAATCTCCCCCAACTGTTCCAGAATCCATCGATTATGCGTATGCTAGGGAACATGATTGGTTGGGATATGTGTTCATATAGTTGGAAATAAGCTCTTTGTCACCCCATTAACCCTCATGTCTATGTTGAACTGGATGTGTCCAATATCTAGTTTGGGTATTTGTGGATAACTTTGGGATAAGAGTACCAATGAAATCAGTGGGTAGTGTATGAAACTTGGACTGATTTTTATTCTAGTTGTAGGTGCCTAGGTAATTTTATGGATTATTGATATTGGGGGGGGGGGCAGATTATTGATAGCAGGGGAAATGGTAGAAGCGAGGAGTAAATGATGGATTTTGTGGAAGAGGTCTTGGTGCAAAGACACATTATAGTGGTTTATTAGGGTGCAATAAAGGATACCTATGGTAGTAGGCCAGTGGAGGAGAACATACTTGTCAGGACAGTGGCTGGTGATGTGGTACTTGAGGTAAGGATTCAACAACAGGTTTCTTGAATGGGAATTGAGGAGGTTGCGTGCAAGACTATGGGGGTGAATGTGTAGGACAAAGAGGAAAACAGTGATGACGAGTTTACTGGGTCGGGCAAGGGTGTGCTGTGGAAGGGGTCTCAGCGATTTGTTTTGGAGGTGGCTGAAAATAATAGTGGTGGGAAGGAAGGGGATTCGATTTCAAGGCACCAGACATTAATCTATCTAAGAAAAAAAAAATTAAGTACTCGCAGTGATAGGCTTGAGTTCCGACCTTCACAATCGATTTGAGATTGGTTGGGGATGTGTGCATGAGTGCAATGGGGATGTGCACAACTATTCTGTAGGCAAATCAACTAGCCTGATGGGGAAATAGGTTAATAAGAGTAGGAAGGGATGAATGGATTAATCCTCTATGGAACCTACTCTTAAGACCTCATCAGCAAGGAAGGCTATCTTCGAAAAGTACCACAATGAGGATGTGAACCATGAGGGTCATACAGTTCAGGGAGATCAAACCTTGGATTTACTATTAAGATCAAAGGAATAAGTGGTAGATAAAGTTATACTTAATGAGGATAAATACACTTGGGTGGACAAACATGACCTCATTCTTATCGGGGTTTAAACAAATGGAAGATTAGCATCGAGGAGTACATACAGTCATGGGACCAGCTTGCCTCGAAATTTGAAAATTTGGTGGTAGAGGCTCGAGACTCCCAAATAACATCTATTGTATGGAAATTTTTTAAGGAAAATATGTTTAGTAATATCAAATCACTTTTCAATTACTCTCATTAAAGTAGAAAAAGTTGTTGTTTGGGTTAGGATTTCTTTTGTTTCTTCAGCTTCTGGTTTTGTTTTTTGTGTGATTTTGTTTATTTGGGGTGACACGTCCATCATTTATTGAATTTTCTTCAGATGGGGTTCAGAGAATGAAACCATTACCAATTCCTTCCATGTGGACTTGGATTTTGAGAGGGTACAGGTATGCCATCGGTACTAGGCCCGCCATTGCATGGGATAGCTAGCGATGTGGTCATGCATTAGTGAGGCTTGTTGTCACGAGGTTGATGACAGGATAAAGAATGTCCAGTCTTTTTTGGATGTTTTATGATTTTTCCTTTGTTGTATATTGGACTTTATGATTCTCACTTTTCCCTTAATGTTTCTTGATAATAAAAAAATTAGTTTTTGTTTTGTATTTCAATACTTTACCCTGGTAATACATTATTTATATTAAGGGTCATAAATTAATGTATATGGTGAATATTAGCTCAAAAAAGGTACATGGGTTATATTTTACACCATTTAACTTTACACATGACCCTTTCAAGGTTTTTTTTAATTCATTTATTTAAATATTATTTAATATAAAATATCATTTAACTAATTTTGTTAACAATTCATTTAATTTGATTTTAAAGTCATCGAGATAAAAATGTATTCAAAATATAACCCTTTTTAACATAAATCATAAATTATTAGCAACCATAAAATTCCTGAAACAACATAATTTATCGAAAATGTATTTATTTTTTTGAAATTACTTAATATATTTTTCTTATTGTTTGTACAAGAACTAAGTCTACATTACGTAATCATTTACGATAATAATAGCATAAAAAAATCAAATATAAATTACCAGAATAAAAATTATTTATTTATTTTTTTCAAAAATATTTCTTATTCATTCATAAATAATCTTTTATCTATGAAAACATACAAGAGAGATTAAATTCAAGAGAGTGATATCTTGTATTTATCATTTTCTTAAGATAATATAAATGTTATAATCAAACTAATGTTGGAATAAATTGCTATATTTTAATATATAGGATTTATTTTCTTGAATAAAACTCATACAATAGGATATATAAAAGTGTTAATATATATTTTAATGCCTTATCTCATAGTTTTAAACTAGTTTTATCCATTTTACCCTTACTGAGGTGAGAAATATTTTCCATGGTTACTATTTATAAGGACCAAAAATAAAAGGGACCTATTTAAAAAAAATTAACTCATGAATACAAATATGGAATCAATTTTTCAATATTTTATTTTATAAGTGGTATAAAACATGTTTAATATATGTTCACAAAATGCAATGAAAAATAGTTTTAAGAAATTGAATTTTTTAGAAAAAATAGAACTAATACCAAAATAGAACATAATGTTGATTCATGTAGAAATATTTAGATAATGTTTAATAAAATATATCTTATACTAATTTATAACAAAATAAAAAAAAGAATGCGTCTTTTAAATTACTGTATTTAATGAATAAAATTACTGTTTTCCAAAAATTGATATTTTTTAATACTCACTAAATAATAAAATATTCTTGAAAAATCCAAAAAAAAATCAACTTAAGACAATTACTAAATTGAAATTTTAAAAAGTAACAATTTTTTTTCGAATTAAATTTATAATTGTAGTAAATTAATTAGAATATCTATATAGAAAATGTAATAAAAACCATTTTTGATGGAAATGAATTTTTCAAGTATAAAACGAACCTTTTCAGTACTTGTGTAATAACCATAATAAAATTATTTTTAATTCATTAAATTGGATATATAATATAACTATTTCCTTATAATTATTTCCCAATTATGATTAATTTAATTTATTAATATCCAAATACTTTTCCCACATAAAAAGAGTGTTATAAAAAATATCACTTTTACATTCAAAATATTTTACCTTCATTTCAGACCAATTAATTATAAATGTATGATAGATTATTTATTTTATTAAGGATTATATTTCTAAATATATTTCATAATACAATTATTCCTACTATTAACAATCAATAAAATTTCTAGGTCTTAATGGTCAAATTTAAATAATAATATTTTAATAGTATATCTAAACATGTCTTCATTCCACATTCTATTGAAATTTTTTTATTTAAATACATATACATTATAATATCATGGGGTGTTACATTATATCCTTTTAAACAAATTAAATCCCTCAAGATTTTATTTTGAGATCTGTAAGTAAGGCATTACAAAGTGAATAAATTACAACATTTTAAAAATACATTTTAATAGGTAAAAGAGGAAAACAACCATCTTAATTTTTAAAAGAAACCCCAACAAGGGAACCTTAAAAAATATATAAGTGTTATATAAAGGAACTGTAATGTGGAAGATAATTCATACAGTGGTGAAAGAAATTTTTTTAAATATCATTATTGAAAACACACAATGTAAAGAGGGATAATAAAACATCCATTTGAAATGAGGAAAATAGAAATATGAAGGTCACATAGAATAACACATAATTAGGTTCCCACATAAGGAAAAAATTATAGGTAATTGAAAATATAGACATGGAGGAGAAAAATAACATCTAAAGAATAATAGAGAGTTATAGTGGATATGTTATTGAGAAAGGTAATGACCACAAAAAACCAAAAATAAGTAAGGGATAAATAATAAAAACATTTTTTTTTGAAAAAAATTTAAAAGGTTAAATATTTATATTTCAATACCTTTTTCTTAGAGTTGTGGGATTATATTACTATCAGGATAAGAAACAGAAGAAAATATAATTGATTTATTTTTATTTCATATGAAAAATTTCATCCTTTGGTTGTGATTAGGTCAATTTATACTTTTATCTCAACGCTTACACTTTAAAATGAATGTTTAAGATGAATTTTTCAAACCATGAGCACAAAAATAAACATTGAAGGGATCACAAGATCCACAAAAGGATTAAAATTTATTTGTCATTTTTTATCCTTTAAGGGAATAAAATTGTTAGCATAAGATATGATAATATCCATTGTGATTAAATAATCAAATATTAAAATAATTCATTTTTCTCCAAAGCCTAAAAAATAACACTTAATATTAAAATTAAAAAATTTTATAAATAAATAACCTGAATTTTTTTTCAAAATATTCCTAACCAAGTTAAAAACCCAAAAATAAAATTTATTTGATTACATATCCTTGTGAGATCAATTTAAAATTCATCTCTAATTAACATTAATCAATTATAAAGTCACATAAAAAAGTATATTCCTTAATCATGTAATCTCTGAAATATTCTAATGATTCCCTTAATTACACTTAATCACCATAAATTTAAAATTCAATCATATATTCTTTTAAAATATAATTCAAGATTTATTCTTCAAATAACTACCCTTCTTAGCCAACAAATATTTCAATTTACCTTAATCATATAATGTTTCCCATACAGTGAACTTCAAAAATAACTTTAATCACCAAATCTATTTAAAATATCATGAATATATTTATGAAAAATCATATATTCCCAAAATTTTAAAAATCTTTTATCCCAATTAACCATAATTATCTAAACATCAATGATTAGATTACCCCAAATTTTATCAATACCTTCAAACTTATCTCTATAAAATATAAAATAATTCTTCGTCAAATCATTTTCACTACAAAACAAGTTAAACAGAAGGGTTATATATACCTCAATCATTTATTAACACTTAATAAATTTCTCCCAATGTACTAATATTACATAAAAATTTAAAATAGTAGTTATTAATTTAAACTTAAGATCAACAATAAACTTATTAACAATAAAGGTTCCTAAAAATATAATGATATCCCCATATGAATCATTATAACCTCTAAATTTATCTAAACATTTCCTATAATACCAACTATTATACCCCATAACTTAAACAACCCATAATTACATGATTTATAACAGGGGATAAAATTTATTACATTTGAGGGAATTTTTTTTATAATTTTAGTGTATTAAGAAAGATATGACATTATATAAGGAACACTGAAAAACAATGTCCATTTTTTCCCATAAAATAATATTTTTAAATTTAAACTCTTATTTCATTCAAATCAATTTTTAATATTTTAATATGAGTCACCAAAGAAGAAAGATAGTCCTTTATATAGTTCCAACTCATTCATAAATATTGTGAAAAAAATTTGAAAACCCAAGATTAAAAATACTAAAACCCATGAAAATGTTTACCATTTTCCGAATAAAACTTTTAGCACATAAATAAAACATTCAACATGAAAAAATAATTTTTTTTCGGAGAAAACCATTTAATCCCATTATAAATCATATTAAAACCATAAAATAAACATTAAAATATTTCTATTAAAAAGAAATCTTTAACCTTTAAAAGTCAATAAACTTTCATTACCTTACAAAATCAGATGATTTCTATAAAATCTGTTTTAGAAAGGATAATGTAAGTATCTTTTAGAATCATATTCATAACCAGTGTTCACTAATTTTTAATCCGTTTTAGAAAAAATAAATCCTACTTAATTCTATAAGAGTGACATACCTGATTAACACCATGATGTTTTATATTTGAATACTATTCATTACCAAATGCATTTGAGAGCTATATTGGGATCACACGTCACCATCAGCTATAGTTGGTTCTTACATCATAATATATAATTATCATGTACCATATCATGGAATAAAAATTTTGAATATTAAATTTTTCTCATAATAAAACAGTTGAAAACTCATTTGGATCCATATTTAGAACACTTTTAGTTATCTCATGAAGATGAGAAAAGGTTTCCATTTCTATCAAATACCATTTAAAGCTAAAAAATTGTAGAATATTTAGGGAAAAAGTTTATTTGAAAATAACCATATAAAAATATAAGGGAATATTGATAATTAATAATGGTTATAATGGCCTAAAAAGTGGCGAATATTTGTAAAATAAAAAACATTATTTTTTCCCTTTGGTAAAAAATATAAAAAATGAACCATATTGAGAATATTAAAAACACCCCTATTTAAAATTTGTTAAGCAATTAAAAATTAGTTGAAAATAAAATCTTAAAAAATTTGAAGTAAAAATAATAAAATTATTTAAACGTTATTATAGATATATACAGGGAGGAAACATATTTTAAATGAATACTTCAAAACAAGGTTTTAAATACAAATCCCTTGCGAATTTTATAACATTTGAAACAAAATAACATAGAAGAAGATAAATTGAAAGCTATTTTTAAAAAATATTATTTTCAACAAGTTAATTATAAAATAGATATAAAACTAGTTCATACACCACATAAAATTAATCATCTTTTGAAAATGAAATAATTCTCAACAAATAGAAATTGAGAGGAGAAATACTTCACATCATTTCCCACCCTACCAAATACATTATTTAACTCATGTTTAATGAAATAATATTATTTATTTAATTTTAATATAACTTTTTTAGCTTTATTCAATTAACAAAATATTTTTTATTGCATTTATTACCATATATTATATAGTTACTAAATTGATCAAGTTTATGATGAATGTTTTATGGATGTTCGGTTCACATTTCAAAAAACAAATTCTGTTGTATAGAGGTTGGAAAATAATCCTTAACGCCCATCAATTTTGGGTTCGATTCCCGTATCATTTAGGGGTGTGATGGGTTGTCACTCATCCTATGGGTTTTTTATTTTTCTGTTATTATTTAATTCTTATAAAATTCTTAAAATATGGTAAATTCCTAAACAATAACCATGAAATACATGTTTTAACCTCAACTTTTATCTCATACCATTCACTTTGCTTCCCAAAATGTAATCACCCACAATTAATCAATGATCTTGAGAACCCTGATGGTTATCCATAAATTTATGATTATATCAACCAATGATAAATATTCATTAAAAAAAATTATCACATTAAAAAATTAGGGTTATATATTACACAGCCAAAAATGTTTTCAAATGTACCCCCATCATCAAAATAGTAGTAATACATTTAAACATTTCAAATTCCTTACGTATACCATAACTATTAAGTCCTTTATATGTAGAAATATTAATATTTCAATGTTCTTCTTAATCCATTGACTATGTGTTGCCACCATATTTATTAATAATTCATTCCTGAAAATAAAAAATATGAATTAAATCCTCATGATTCATAAATATCAATTAGATCATGTTTCTTACTTTATAGAAAAGAAGATAATTTATACCACGAATCCAGATTTTAGAATCTTATTGATGTTACTTTTCTATTTATTCATTTTATCCTACATTCAAAAATTAAATGTTCAATACACTTATGGTATTTCACCTTTTGAAAGAGTTGGATGAGTTGAGATCTTTAAATAATATTATAAAGATACCATTACTCATAAAATTATTTTAGAAATGATTAGGTGTTGGATAACTCAAACAATTTCTTGTAGGTGATTTGAAAACTCAAGAAGCTATCAAAATCACTCGAACAAAATTTTGTGATAATAATGATGGTAAAATCATTGGGGAGGGATAATAAGGTTTTTACTAATTTGTTTCCTTCTATATTTCAAAATGGTCCTTAATCCACTGAAAATAACATCACCTAAACATGAAATGAATTATTAAAAGAAGAATACACTATAGGGTAACGATAATAACATAAATTTTTTATAATACTATAATGTATCAACATCATTATATCTAATTTGATTTATGTTTTAATATAATCTACCTAAATTACCATAATCCACCAAAATTTCCTATATTATAAAAACCTTCTTGGTTATAAATGGTCTTTAACCTACACTCTAATAACTTCCTAACCTTTAAAGTTAACTAAAAATTTCCATTGACAACAACTATAATAACCCAACCTTAAACATTACATAATATTAAGTCAAGTCAAGAATTTAACTTTATTTCCCATTGAGGATTTTTTCAGGTTTAGATATTTAGAGAATTATGGGTTAACTCATAGATAAAAAATCCATACAAATACAAATTTTACATTTCCAAATAGAATCAATTTTGTAAAAAAACATTTAAAATCAATCAAGGTTTATTTTCATGTTCAATAATCGCAATTTTACCTTGATTCCATCCTTGTATAAATTTTACCTTAAATACTGTGTATATTTTATTAAACATGGGATGAGTATAAGAAGCTCAACAAGGGACTCACAATGAAGGAAAACTGTTAGTCTTGTGAAAATAGGTAAATCATGAATACATTATCATAAGGCAATACTTATCACATTTAATAAGTAGTAAATACTATCCATAAAATAAAATCTCATTAGTCACATTTTTTTTAATAATATGATCACTATAATACCCATAATAAGAATATATAACATATAAAGGTCACTTGGGATTTAATTATACTTAAATGGAATAAACATATGGTAAACTTCCATACATTTCACTCGTACAAAATGGAATAACCATATGGTCGACTTCCATACCCAATGAATTCGAGGTTATAATGATACCACACACCCTTGGATTATCACAACACTACTAATACTTGGTTTATCATGTAACCAACCATCAAATTTCCAAGTACCATTATATAATCACAACACATAAAATATTTCCTTTCTCAATATTTCACTGATATAATTTCATATGAAATCAAAAGAAATAATTTAAATGTATTGAAATAATAAATCAATTTACAAAACCGTTTTTAATACCCAAATACCAAGAAAATCTGAGTAAGAGATGTATTTTTATTTTAAAAACATTAAGGATTGTATAGGAATCTAAACATCAAATAATTGTCATGGCAGTGGAGAAGCCATTGTCACCATATAAATTAGAAAGACATTCCTTTTTTCATTTTTAAATAAAACAAAACAATCTGTATAGAAATAAAACTTTTTAAAACCATTGAATGAAATGAAAATTCCAAGGATTTGTTTATACATTTTATAAAGAAGGTGCTATATAACATCAAATTTGTCTCAATGGAAGGGGACTGAGATGAAGTCCCTTAAAAAGACCATTTTTTCAATTAAATAGATCAATTATGTGTATTCACTATAAATAAAAATTTAAAATGAATAAATAAAGTATAAGATAACCAAAATTAATTTTCCTCACAATATTAGAAGGACATAATCATGAAGTTGATGTTTAACCCAATGAATGGAAATTAGATAAATAAATTCCCTTACCTCTTATTAGACTTATTTCAAACATGATAAAATCTCCTGTATAATAAGTACCAGTTTATTATTATTCTATAAAAGAACCATATTCATTTTTGTAAAATCATATATTATTTACTTAAGATAATATATTACCCTTTTATTATTAACTCCATGTTTAAGTTACATTTCAGGTGAAATTTTGTGTGTTAATCGTACATGTTTTGACTTGTAATTATTGATTCTAAATATTTAATTATGTCCAGAATATAAAACACGATATAAATATCTTATATATTAAATATATAAGTATTTATAATATTTTTTAATGGAAGAAACTCTATTTATGGCGATGGTAGTCCATACGTACCCATGAACTCTATTTTTATTTACTGAATGTATTCAAAGAACGAAAATAAATGAAATGCATATATATATATATAATATAATTAGATTATAATTAATATTTTATTAATATCATTTATTTTTTATAAAAAAATATTTAAAAAATTCTACGTGAAAGGTTAAAAAATCTCATCACTTAGAGGAGGTGATAGTCCACAAACAAAGTTATTGTATATCCACAATATAGAAAGCATGTAGGTATGTTTAAAAAAACATTAATATAAAATTAAAGAGGTTATAATATACATATTTAAATATTTTTTAACCATAAAAATAGTTTAATGACTAGCCATGACGGTGTTAATGTAAAAATAACAAAAACTTTATTCATGGAGGCGATTAAATGACATAACATGGACAATAATTTTGTTTCTTCGAATAAGAGGAGATGGGAAATGAAATGGATATGAAATTTTACATTTTAAAAATAAATATTCAGAATATATTTAATTCTTGAGTTATAATTAATTTTTGTATGAATGACATGAGTATAAAGTATAAAAAGAAAATAAATTAAGAGAGGTACTTTGGGAAAATTACCACATGAATGAAACCTCATTGAGAGACCCTTCAGGACCTTGGATTTGGTCTTTTGGTTAGACCAGAAGAACTTGTATGTGTGTATAGTGAAGAAGAGTGGTTTCGGTATAGTTTCTAGGAGTTAAAAGGATTTTGTGGTCGAAATGGGGTGGGGAGGGGTGGTATTTATACTTAAGTAATGTTGGGTTCAAGTGATTAAATTATTGATTATTTTATATTTAAATCCAACCACATTGAGGTTGCTTTAAATTCAAAGACATAGTCAAGAAATTAACATTTTTGATTCTATATAGGGTATATACCAACCTCAACTATCCTTTAAATGAATTAGTTTTTAGGAATTTTAAGCTGTTACCCTTTTAACTTTATCATGATTCATTTTTTACCTATATCACGGTAAATAATTTTTTTACCATGGTAACTTTTTTATACCTAAAAGTGAAATTAACCTTACAACATAATGTGGAACTTATGATTCCAAATATAGAATTAATTTTATCTAATTCAATAAACTTAATTGGAAAAAATTATATTTAAAATTACTTCCTTAGACAAAATGGAAAAAATGGGTTTTTATAGTGAAATGTAAAAAAGTTTGAAATGTTTTTATATCTAATTTCAATGTGAAATTGATTAAAATAACCAAAATTGATTTTATTTATACATAATTAAACTAATTATAATTTAAAAACAATTATAATTATAATTTAACAATATAAACAAATTAGACAATAAAGTAGTTTTGAATTAAAATGCAGTATTTTTAATATTCATTAATATATGAAAATTATCAGAACATTAAAAAAATTCAACCAAAGTAAATTTTTATGTCACAATCACAAATAAAAAGTTTATTTTTTAAATAAAACTTATACAAGTGTCAAAAACTATATTTAATTTTTGTTATCCATCAAAACGAGGTAAATCTACCTTTTAAAAATATTAGAGCTTTTTATGATTAAAATTATAAATATTCTTATTTTAAGCCTATAAAATTAAATGGATGAATTTTAAAAAAATTAATAAAAATTTGATAAAATAATATAGTTAGTTCTATACATTATTCCTGATACAATTTCAAGGTGGTAAATTATACTTAAAATAATAATAATATCATTATATTACTTACTGGTATAATAGAGTCTTACGTGCAACATATGATTTCAAAGAAACTCATTATTGCATATCACGTATGCTATCAAATATAGAGACCTATTTAAGGATAAATTACTATCTAATTTATAAATGTTAATAAATTTAAACTAGTATTATTATATAATTACATGGAATGTTACACCATCAAAAGGCTACAAATATGTCTCTTTATAGAAATAACTTTTTTATTTGTAAAATTGAATTTGCTCTTATATAAAGTATAGAAAACACATAAGATGAATTTTAATCATTATATTGAATATATAATACATATATTATATACATATAATATAATTTCCAATACTATACATACATTGTTAATACTTCAAAATTGAAGCACACTTATTACATCATAAAACAAAACCATGAAAGGATCGTATATGTATAGTGTCTTTAGAAACTGGGAAACATAAACAACTGGTTCATAAAGCATCTACATTTTCTCCCATTTATTTAATAATAAATAGAGTCCCTTTTGGCATATCCTACTTAATAACCTTCTTCCTGACCTGGGGGAAAGAAAACATACAAAAGGGTGAGCTCAAATGCTCAGTAAGGGTAAACAAAAGAAATATCAATCACATCATATTCATAAGAACATAACATTTTGGAAATCTTACCCTGCAAAAGTGATCATAATTTCATAACATGGGATAAATCATGGTAGTGAAATGTAATCACAATAATCATAACTTAAAACATGAATCTTTGTGGCATACACACATAATCATAGAGAATCATTTCTTATTAGTCAAGACTCATTTCCAATACTATCTTAGTGGACAAAGTCCATTTCTGAACCGAGTTCATTTCTCGTTTCAGTCCTGTTTCACTGAACCGGTTTAACCTGCCGTTCCAGCCATGTCTATCTCATGAGATATAAAATCTTTACCCAATGCATTGGAGGGAGATATAGGTCCCACCCATCTCATAATGATACCATTCTTATGTGTGCCACAAAATCATAAACCATACATCATAGCATAACCCATGTAATAAAAATGGGATTCTTAAACATTGTGACAACATTAAAAAATTCATATAAGATAAAGGAATTCATAAAAATAATTCCATCACAACATAATCAAATCAATGTAATAATAGGGATAGAAACAGAACCCTTTATTATCTTAGATGGAAAATAATTTTGATAAAATACTTGGACTCCATTCTTGAGGAAAATATCCCTTCTACTTCAAAAACACTTTTCATTTCTTAACATGTCATACATTTATAAACTAAAAGAAGTTGATTAAAAATAATCTTGAAAACTTGTAAAGGAAGATTCTTGGAAATAATTTTTTAAAAATCCATTCATGCCGTATAATATAAAAAAAATTCTTCTCGTACTTTTGTCAGAAAAGTAAAAAAAGTACCTCGTACGAAAAACGACAAAAGATTACTTTCATATCTTTTACTAAAAACTCACCGAAGGGTAAAATTGGATATAAACTATTTTAGAAGGATATAAATATTACATATTGAGGAAACATGTACGTGGATGATAAAATACACCCCAGAAAATTCCAAAGTATAAACAATCTCGGATAAAAATGAGATTGTGATATTTCCCTTACCTTTGGTCCGATTTGCTTCGTAAGTGTCTGAAACAACTGTATAATGATTTAAATAATGTCATTGACTTATTCAAAAATCATACTCATTGTTATGATATCATATATTGTTATATTATTAGCTTATTATTAGTAATATTTCATTGCTACTTGTTATTCGGGTGTTTATCACTTTTTGTTCTTATGCATGTTTTGTCGAATAAATTATTATTCTTATTTTTAGGTTATAGATACCTAATTTCCAGAAAGGTATTATTGTAATATATATCATATTTATTCACTCAATTCATTTATATAATAATTATGCAATGAAAATCATGTAGAATGAGTCGCATCACATCGTGGAGACGGTATTCCGTACGTACGCACGAGCGATGATATCATTCCCATGATCGTGGAATTGTATTGGAGTGTCTGAATACTATTTCAGAATCAATATCACTTTAAAATAATCATATATATTCATTCTTTACACCATTATACCCATCCAAGTAAGGTGGTGGTGGAAAATAGATTACACCACGGCGTGGAGACGGTATTCCGTACGTACGCACGCGTTGTGATTTCATTTTCCATAGGATGGATATATGGTGAAATAGGATTGTTTCATACTTATAATAACATATCAGTATATGAGTTATACTGATCTTATTAATTCATAATGAAAAAACTAAAGAAGAAGAAGTGGAAGAAGAAATAAAGTTGAAAGAATCAGTAACGGACATTACCTCTTCTTTGAAGGGCTTCTTTGATACCTCCTTTTAGGGCACTAAAATTGGTCTTTGAAGAAAAAAAGGACCTCTAGGATGTTTGTAGGGAAGTGAAGAGGAGAAATTGGCAGGGTTTGGCCGAGCATGAAGGCTCAATGTTGTGTGAGGAAGAGAGGGAGGAGGTTCCCTTTTATAAGGGAGGAGAGGGGCACCTTTGGAAAAACTAAAAATATTATTTTATTATAAAGTCATATTCGGTTTTAAATAGCTCCAAATTGAATTATTTCGAAGATAAGGTGGGGATGGGTCGAAATAAGCTCATACAATATAATTTAGAAAAGTTTAGGTTCCCATTTTAACCTTATCATTTAGATTTAACTTTAAGTTAAATAATTTTACTTTTACCGTGTCTTCTTGTGTTCTTACACTATAAGGTTAATAAACTTACTATAACAAGATAAACGAACCCCAAGTTGTTTATTATTAATATATATAACCTTATATAAGTCATTTGGCCGAAACTTTGATTTTTAGGAATAAAATGACAATTAATAATATAATATTTGTTTTAGAAACTATTTTATGTCAATTTTGATACTATTTGGTAATTGATTTTTGTGAAAATCATAACAGAATGATTAATTCTAAAAAAGTTAATTAAATAAATACTAAAATGTCATATTAACCTAGAAAATTAGTGGAATTCATAAAAAGCATCAAATTACATTTATTTGGGTATTTATAACATCAATTATGTCAATATTTCATTAATAAGATAATTACTGCATCATCTTTGTGTCATAAATAAATTAAATTATTTAATGTCTAAAAATTACAAATAAAATACCATTATGTAGTAAATATTTGTAGATTTCTAATTAATATTTATAGTCAAATTTATCTTATGTATAACCCTATATTAAAAATTATTTACTTATTAAACATTAATTTTAACTATTTTAACCCTTCTTTAAATAAATTAATAATAAATGTCCTAATCTAATTCAAGTGGGCCTAAATGGTAATATTTTATTCCTAAGGCTGTTTTTGGTCGAATTATACTTATCCAATAGAATTTGGACATGTTTTAGGGTAATAATAATATCATTTTTACTCTTAATTACCCTATTTACTTTTAACCGTGGTAAATAAAAGTAAAAAAGTTACTATTCACCAAAAATTATTTTCATCTCATTGAACCACATTTTACTTACTAACATCAACCGTGTCTCTTGTATTTTTAAAATTCCACTCACAGAAGAGGTAAAATTAAGTTTTATGTAAATTTTCAAATTCTCCTAAGAGGTGGGTAAAAGACGGTCAAAAGTTCAATAAAATTTTTATATATCTAAAATTATTATAAAATGACTCCAATGAATAACATTGAACTTATATAGGTATTATGTATAAATTTTGACCTAAAATAAATTTAAATAAAATAAATAATTATTTAAATAAATGGTCGGTTTTTAAATAGTTACCCAGTGTTTTCACTAATCATCAAAAATTGAAAGTTTTCAGAAAAATACAAAAATTTCACCCTAGCTAATTTTGATATTCCGAATCCAAAAAATGAAGTCAATTTTGAAAAATAAAATTTAAAAAATTTTAAAAAGTGGGTATTACTATTCATAATGGTTAGTTTTGATAATATTTTAGTAGCATATCGTTGTTTACTAAAACTCGATATTGCGTATGATGCAAGCTATCGAGGAAGGTCGCGATTGCGTGTAAAGTATGCCAAGATAGTGTTTTGTGTAGTGAAAGATTCATTTGATGATTCATATAACATAAAAACAAAATATTTCTCATAAAAGTCTCGCGTATTATATTCTACCCCCTATAAAATGAATTTCACCTTTGAAATTTGTCACATTGTAACAAACAGATGAGGATACCTCTCCCTCATCATATCCTAAAGCTCCCATGTAGCTTCTTCTAATTACTGGTTCCTCCATAAAACATTCACCAAGCGAGTGGTCTTGTTCTGTAGGACTTTTTCACTACGATCGAGAATATCTATCAACTGTTCTTCATAAGAAAGATCTTGTTCCATCGGTACAACTTCTGAGTTGAGTACATGTGAAGGATCAGGTATGTACTTTCTCAGGCAAGATACATGGAACACATCATGAACTTGAGAGAGATTCGGTGGAAGCACCAATCGGTAAGCTACCTTCCCAACACGATCCAGTATTTCGAAAGGACCGATATACCTAGGGCTCAACTTTCCCTTCTTTCCAAATCTCATGACCCTCTTCCAGAGAGATATTCATAAGAACACTTTATCACCCACATCAAACTCTAAGTCTTTTTTTCTTTTGTCGGCATAAATTTTTTTGTCGACTCCGAGCTACTCTTATGTGTTGTTGAATAGATCAGACCTTTTCTGCCATCTCATCAACAAGATCAGGTCCTAATAGCTTTCTTTCCCCAACTTCATCCCATCAAGTTGGAGTCCTGCATTTCATTCCATAGAGAGATTCATAAGGAGCCATCTGAATACTAGAGTGAAAGCTATTATTATAAGAAAATTCCACCAAAGGTAGGTGTTTATCCCAACCACCTTTGAAATCTATAGATAAAGCTCTCAACATATCTTCTAGGGTTTGAATTGTCCTCTCAGACTGAACGTCTGTCTGAGGATGATAAGCAGTGCTGAAACTCAACTCTGTATCCAGAGTATACTGAAGACTTCACTAGAACATTGAGGTAAACCTAGGATCCCGATCAGATATAATATAAAGTGGTACTCCATGCAATCTTACCACTTCCATTACATATATCCTAGAAAGCTGATCCAGAGAGAAATCCTCTCTAATAGAAATGAAGTGTGCGGACTTTGTAAGACGATCAACTATGACCTAGATAGCATTATTGCCTTTAGATGTTTTAGGAAGTCCTGTGACAAAGTCCATAGTGATGTTTTCCCATTTCCATTCGGGTATGGGTAACGGTTGTAACATCCCCTTAGACTTCTGTCTCTCAGCTTTAACTTGCTGACAAACTAAGCATCGAGAGACATATTCAACAACATCACTTTTCATGCCATCCCACCAGATTTACCCTTTCAGGTCCCTATACATCTTTGTGCTTCCATGATGAATAGAGAATGAGAAACTATGAGCCTCATCCAACAGCTCCTTCTTTAAATCGGGGATGGGAGGAAAACAAACCCGATTCCTGAACTTTATTATCCCATCACAATCAAGGTTGAATTCAGGAACATTTCTCACCTTATTTTGTAACTCTACATCTTCTTTCTGTGCCTCTTTAATCTTCACATATATAGATGGTTGAACATTCATTTGATAAAGATAATATTTTTCCCCATTCATTATAATTCCAAGATCTATCCTTTGTAAATCCATAAATAATGGATCTTTTGTGATCCTCATCATGGATAAACTGGCATGGTCTTGTTGATTTAATGCATCTTCCACCTTGTTTGCTTTCCTAGGGTGGTAATGGATTGAGCAGTCGTACTCCTTAATCAGCTCTAACCATCTTCTTTGGTGCATATTCAACTCCTCTTGTGTGCAAATATACTTTAAAATTTTATAATCAGTATAAATATCACACATTTCTCCATAAAGATAATGCCTCCAAATCATTAATGCAAATATTACCGTAGCTAACTCCAAATCATGAGTTAGGTAATTTTTCTCATGGATTTTCAACTGTCGTAAGGCATAATCTATCACCATAACATTTTTCATAAGAACACACCCCAATCCCTTCTTGGATGCATCACTATAGATCACAAACCTTTCTCCACTACAAGGAAGTGTGAGTACATGTACACTGGATAACCTTCTTTTCAACTCCTTGAAATTCTCTTCACATTCCTCCGTCCACACGAACTTAACTCCTTTTTGAGTCAACCTTGGGAGTGGATTAGATAATCGTGAAAAATATTTCACAAAACGTCAGTAATATCCATCCAAACCAAGAAAACTTCGGATCTCAGTTACTATTGTTGGTCTCGAACATCTTTCGATAACCTCTATTTTTTCTAGATCCACAGATATCCCCTCTTTTGAGATTATGTGACCCAAAAATGAAACTTTTTGAAGCCAAAATTCACACTTGGTAAATTTGGCATAAATATCCTCCTTTCTTAGGGTCTTCAATATAATTCTCAAGTGATCTTCATGTTCTTCCACGCTCTTTGAATATAACAGAATATCATCTATAAAGACTACCAAAAAAAGATCAAGATAGTCTCTAAAGACTCTATTCATCAGATCCATGAAGATAACAAGGTAATTAGTAAGACCAAATGGAATCACTATAAATTCATAGTGTCCATACCTTGTACGGAAAGCCGTATTTGGTATATCCTCCCTTTTGACCCTTAATTGATGATACCCTGAACGAAGATAAATCTTGGAAAAGTATTGACCTCCACGTAGTTGGTCAAATAAGTCATCAATGCATGGGAGATGATATTTTTTCTTGATAGTGATCTTGTTATGTTCTCGATAATCAATGCAGAGTCTCATTGATCCATCTTTCTTCCAAACAAACAAAACAGGTGCTCCCCAAGGTGACGCACTAGGGCGTATGAACCCCTTATCAACATTCTCTTGGAGATGCTTCTTTAATTCCTACAACTCAATTAGGTCCATTCGATAAGGTGTCTTTGAAATAGTTAAAGCACCTGGTACGAGTTCTATTGAAAACTCAACTTCACGATTTGGTGGAAGACCCAGTAATTCCTCCGTAAAGACATCGTCAAACTCCCATACAATGGGAATATTCTTAATCATGAGTTTCTCACCAACCATTTGAGATAAATAACATTCATTTAGTGGAATCAAGACCCATAAGATGGAATAAATTTACACTGGAAGGTTATGTTCATCCTTGCATCGATAGACGATCATAGATTGATCTGGAATATGAAATGTGACTTCCCTTCTTTGGAAATTGATATGAGCTCCATCTAATGAAAGCCAATCCATGAAAATAATGACATCAAATTCCACTATAGGAAGGATCACCAGATTTTCAGGGAGAACTTTCCCACAAACTTCAATCGGAGAAGAATTATAAACTTTTGATGCGACTGTTGTTCCATTAGGGGTTGTCACAGCTAACTCAACATCTTATTGTTGAGGTAATACGGTGATACCGTTAGAAAATTCTTCAGAAATAAAAGAGTGGGTGGATCTAGAATCAAATAAAACATTTTCTACTTTAGAGTGGATGGTAAGTGAACCTTTCACCACATCATTATCGTACTCCACATCGATGATAGAAATTTCATGTGAATTTACTTTGTATTTAGCCTTAAGAGTTTGTTTATGTCAACCCTCATCATCAACCCTTGGATTTGGGCATTGATTGGCATAATTCCCCATTTCCTTGCACTTGTAACATTGAAGTGTAGGAGGTGCACTCTGTGCAGCATTTTCATTTTTCGCATCACTAGACATCTTCTTCCCATAATTGCGGCATTCAAATGCCCGATGACCCTCCTTTCCACATTTGAAACATTTACTTGTCCCATTAAGACAACTCCCTCTATGTTTCTTTCCACACTTTGAGCATAAGGGAAAACTCATCTTCTTTTCAGTGTGCTATTTATATTTTCCTTTGAATTCCATTTTCCTTTTCTTATCAAACCCATATGACTGATGGGTTACTCCAATTTCCATCTCAACTTTGAGAGCACATCGAACGATTTCCTCATAGCTATTGATGTCCCGTATAGATAATTCCCTTAGATGACTTGGTTTTAAGCAACTAAAGAATCGATCGATCTTACTCTCAGGTTAGATAATAATACCAGAAGCATAACTTGCAAGTCTTGTAAAATTTGCTTCATAGGTACCAACAGAATCATCATCCTTTTTCTTTAGTTCAAGAAACTCCTTCTCCATCTTTGTTCGGATAATACGTGGTAAGTACTTATTGAAAAATAAGTTCTTGAACTCGTCCCATTCCATGGAATCAATTTCATATCTTGGCCTTGTATTCTTGATAAGATTCCACCATTGATCAGCATCACCTTCCAAATGATACACTGCTAAGATGGCTTTATCATGTTCAGAACATTGAAGAACTGAAAATATCTTTTCAGTAGTACTGATCCATTGTTCAGCAACTAATGGATCAGTAGACCCGCTGAATGAAGGTGGATTCTGTCTCATGAAGGATTCAACAGAATGTTGCTCCTTCCTTTGCTTTTTTGAGAGTCCAGCATGATTCATGGCTTGAGAAAGTTGTGTTAGCATGGCTACAAGATTTTACATTCTAGCTCCCATAATGTTTGGTTGCTCAGGAGGACAACCATTACATTGCCCGTCGTATTCCGCATTAACACGGTTCCTTAGGGTTCCATCCATTGACTAAAACCATGAATAATAGTGTGAGAAACACTAATTATAATAGGAAAACCACATAATCAAGAATAAAATTACACACTTAAGGTGTTATCCTAGGTTATTCATGGCCATTTCTAAAACACTAAGATTTTGTTCTATGCTTAGACTTATCCTTATGATTCTTACTATGGCTTTCACATCATAGTTTCCAAAGGTTGACTATACCTTTCCTCTGATACCAACTATAATGACCCATAATTTACAAACATTGTTAATAATTCAAAATTGAAGCACACTTATTACAACATATAACAAAACCATGAAAGGACCGTATAGGTATAGTGTCTTTAGAAACTGGGAAACATAAACAACTGGTTCATAAAGCTTCTACATTGTCTCCTATTTATTTCATCATATCTAGAGTCCATTTTGGAATATACTACTTAATAACCTTCTTCCTGACCTAGGGGAAAGAAAAAATACAAAAGGGTGAGCTAAAATGCTTAGTAAGGGTAAACAAAAGAAATATCAATCACATCATATTAATAAGAACATAACATTTTGGAAATCATACCCTGCAAAAGAGATCATAATTTCATAACATGGGATAAATCATGGTAGTGAAATTTAATCACAATAATCATAACATAAAACATGAAGCATTGTGGCATACACACATAATCACAGAGAATAATTTCTTATTTGTCAAGACTCATTTCCAATACTATCTTAGTGGACAAAGTCCATTTCTGAACCGAGTTCATTCCTCATTTCAGTCCTATTTCACTGAACTGGTTTAACCTGCCATTCCAGCCATGTCTATCTCATGAGATATAAAATCTTTACCCAATGCATTGGAGGGAGATATAGGTCCCACCCATCTCATAATGATATCATTATTATGTGTTACACAAAATCATAAACCATACATCATAGCACAACCCATGTAATAAAAATGGGATTCTTAAACATCATGACATAATAAAACAATTCATATAAGATAAAGGAATTCATAAAAATAATTCCATCACAACATAATCAAATCAATGTAATAATAGGGACAGAAACAGAACCCTTTATTATCTTAGATGGAAAATAATTTTGATAAAATACTTGAACTCCATTCTTGAGGAAAATATCCTTTCTACTTCAAAAACACTTTTCATTTCATAACATGTCATACAATTCTAAACAAAAAGAAGTTGATTAAAAATAAACTTGAGAACATGTAAAGTAATTTTCTTGGAATTTTTTTTTAAAAATCCATTCATACCGTATAAGTTAAAAAAACATTCTTCTCATACTTTTGTCGGAAAAGTCAAAAAAGTACCTCGTACGAAAAACGACAAAAGATTCCTTTCATATCTTTTAATAAAAACTCACCGAAGGTTAAAATTGGATATAAACTATTGTAGAAGGATATAAATATTACATATTTATAAAACATGTATGTGGATGATAAAATACACCCCATAAAATTACAAAGTATAAGCAATCTCGGATAAAAATGAGATTGTGATATTTCCCTTACCTTAGGTCCGATTTGATTCGTAAGTTTCTGAACCTCCTATATAATGATTTAAATAATGTCATTGAATTATTAAATAATCATACTCTTTGTTATGATATCATATATGGTCATATTATTAGCTTATTATTAGTAATATTTCATTGATACTTGTTATTCGGGTGTTTATTACTTTTTGTTCTTATGCGTGTTTTGTCGAATAAATTTTTATTCTTATTTTTAGGTTATAGATACCTCATTTACAGAATTTTATTAGTGTAATATATATCATATTTATTCACTCAATGCATTTATGTAATCATTATACAATGAAAATCATGTAGAACGAGTAACATCACATCGTGGAGACGGTATTCCGTACGTATGCACGAGCGATGATATCATTCCCATGATCATGGAATTGTATTGGAGTGTATGTATACTATTTCAGAATCAATATAACTTTACAATAATCATATATATTCATTCTTTACACCATTATACCCATCCAAGTAAGGTGGTGGTGGAAAATAGATTACACCACGGCGTGGAGACGATATTCCGTACCAACGCACGCGCGGTGATTTCATTTTCCGTAGGGTGGATATATGGTGAAATAGGATTGTTTCATAATTATAATAACATATCAGTATATGAGTGATACTGATGTAATTAATTCGAAATGAAACAAGTAAAGAAGAAGAAGGGGAAGAAGAAATAAAGTTGAAAGAATCGGAAACAGACATTACCTCTTCTTTGAAGCGCTTCTTTGAGACCTCCTTTTATGGCACTAAAATTGGTCTTTGAAGAAGAACAAGACCTCTAGGATATTTCTAGGGAAGTGGAGTGGAGAAATCGGCAGGGTCTGGCCGAGCTTGAAGGCTCAAAGTGGTGTGAGGAAGAGAGGGAGGAGGTGCCCTTTTATAAGGGAGGAGTGGGGTACCTTTGGAAAAAATAAAAATATTATTTTATTATAAAGTCATATTCGGTTTTAAATATCTCCAAATTGATTTATTTAGAATCTAAGGTTGGGATGGGTCGAAATAATCTCATCCAATAGAATTTAGACCAGTTTAGGTTCATATTTTAACCTTATCATTTAGATTCAACTTTAAGTTAAATAGTTTTACTTTTACTGTGTCTTCTTGTGTTCTTACACTATAAGGTTAATAAACTTACTATAAAAATACAAACAAACCCCAAGTTTTTTATTATTAATATATATAACTTTATATAACTCATTTGGCCGAACCTTAGATTTTTAGGAATAAAATAATAATTAATAATATAATATTTGTTTTAAAAACTATTTTATGTCAATTTTGATACTATTGGGTAATTGATTTGTGTGAAAATCATAAAAGAATAATTAATTCGAAAAAATTTAATTAAATCAATACTAACATGTCATATTAACCTAGAAAATTAGTGGAATTTCTAAAAAGTCTCAAATTACATTTATTTGGGTATTTATAACATTAATTATGTCAATATTTCATTAATAAGATAATTACTGCATCATCTTTGTGTCATAAATAAATTAAATTATTTAATTTCTAAAAATTACAAATAAAATACCATTAAGTATGAAATCTTTTTATCTTTATAATGAATATTTATAGTCGAATTTATCTTATGTATAACCATATATTAGAAATTAATTACTTATTAAACATTGATTTTAACTATTTTAACCCTTGTTTAAATAAATTAATAATAAATGTCCTAATCTAATCCAAGTGGGCCTAAATGGTCACATTTTATTCCTAAGGTAGTTTTTGGTCGAATTACACTTATCCAATAGAATTAGGACATGTTTTAGGGTAATAATAATATCATTTTTACTCATAATTACCCTATTTACTTTTAACCGTGGTAAATAAAAGAAAAAAATTATTATTCACCAAAAATTATTTTCATCTCATTGAACCACATTTTACTTACTGACATCAACAGTGTCTCTCTGATTTTTTAAATTACACTCACAGAATTGGTAAAATTATGTTATATGTAAATTTGCAAATTCTCCTAGGAGGTGGATAAAAGACGGTCAAAAGTTCAATAAACTTTTTATATATCTAAAATTATTATAAAATTACTCAATTGAATTACATTGAACTTATATAGGTATTATGTATCAATTTTGACCTAAAATAAATTTAGATAAAATAAATTATTATTTAAATAAAAATTCAGTTTTTAAATAGTAACCCAATGTTTTCACTATTCATCAAAAATTGAAGGTTTTCAGAAAAATACCAAAATTTCACGCTAGGCTAATTTCGATATTCCGAATCCAAAAATGAAGTCAATTTTGAAAAATAAAATTTAAAAAATTTCAAAAAGTGGGTATTACTATTCATAACAACTAGTTTTAATAATATTTTAATAGCAAATCGTTGTTTAGTGAAACTCGGTATTGCGTTCGACACAAGCTATCGAGGAAGGTCATGATTGCGTGTAAAGTAAGCCAAGATAGTGTTTTGTGTAGTGAAAGATTTCTTTGATGATTTATATAACATAAAAACAAAATATTTCTCATAAATGACTCGGGTGTTACATATAATCCTACTAGAGTTATTTTATTATTTATTGGTATAAAACAAATTTGTGCACATTTAAATTGTTTTTCAGAAAAACATTCATTTATAATTAATTGGTCACCAAATAATTAATTATATAAAAATGTGTAAAAATTATTTTTATAAATAAATTAATAATATTCATTAACACCATTATAATAGATAAGTTTTAACGTTATCATTTAAATATTATTTATTTGTCTATTTAATCTCAATGCGGATTATCATGTATGCTATCTAATATAGTATTTACTTTTTAAAAAATGGGATGTTATAAAATGTTTGTGAATAAATGATATGGTAAGGGGGGTTAATTTTAAAAGTGAGAAGTGGAAACACTTAGAATTACATGGAATATTTAAATTTAATTAATGTATATAATATGTATAATGCTTCAAAATGGGAATGTATTATAATAAGAAGAGTCTAAGGTCAAAATATCTTCAATCAATAATATTTAGATAGGTTTTGGTTTAATTTTAAATCATTACTTTTGGTTTAACCCCATCATTTAATCTTTTTAACATTAACTATGGTAACCATTTTTTATCCTTTATGGGTATTAAATTTACTTATAAGGTGAAAATTTGATAAAAAATGATCCATGGTAATACTTTTCGACCACATACATTTCCATTTGTCCTATTACACGATTTTTTTTATTTTTAAACCATTTCATAAAATATTTTTTACCATAAAATATCATTAAATTCAATTTTGAAACTATTAATTTAATTTGTCCTTAAATTCATAAATAAAAATATTTATTCTGAATATAAATTAATTTAATATAAATTATATATTATTTTTAACCATAAAATTTATGGAACATCATAATATATCCAAAAAATATTTCTTATAATATATTTTAAAATCATATACTATATTTTTCTATTATTTTTACAAGCATTGAGTCAACGCTATAGAAGCATTTAAGGTAATTATACCATTAAAAAAATTAAAAATAAATTTTCATAATTAAAATAGTTTTTTAATGTTAAATTTAAAATTTATTATTAATTCATATATACTTTTTATCCCTATTAAAACATATAATTTAATTTAAAATCAAGAGAGTGTCATTTTGTACTTATCCTTTTCTTAAAATAATATAAATGTTGTAATAAATGGAAAGTGGAAATAAATTTTTCTATTTTATTATATATGATATATTTAGTAAAAATAGAATCATAAAATATGATATAGTCAACTGTTATAGATATTTTAGACCCTTTTCCAATAGTTTTAATATATTTTAACCGGTTTTACATTTACCGAGGTGATAATTTTTTTCCATGGTTACTATTCATAATAAAAAAATAAAATAGACCTATTTAAGATATATAAAACTCACGATTCCAAATATAGAATCAATTTTAATGATTCAATTTATATAAGTTTCAAAAACAAAATTTAATATAAGTGTAAAAAATGCAACAAAAAACATTTTTTAGAAAATTTCATTTTTATGTATAAAAACAAACTTATACAAAAACTAAATATAATGTTGATTACAGAGTAATTGATTAGATTATATTTAAAAAATTTATATTATGTTACTTTATAATCAAATTAAAAATATTATTATAATTTTAAATTGTTTTATTTACTGAAAATAAATGACATTTTTTAAAAAATCTGTATTTTTATTATTCACTCAAAAATCAAACATTTCAAAAAAATTTAAAATTTTCATCCCAATAATATTATTAAATTTTTATTTCAAATATGATATCCATTTTTCAAATAAAATTTATAAATTTTATTGAAATTAATTATAATACACATGCAGAAAATGCAATAAAAACCATTTTTGAAGGAAATGCATTTTTGAAGCATAAAATAGATTCATTTTTATTAATTGTTTAATAATGTAAATTAAAAAAAATTTCAATTCATTAAACTGTATATATAATTTACTAATTTCTATATAATTATTTATCAATAGTGATTAATTTCATCTATTAATATTAAAATACATTACACACATAAGATTTTTTTTAAAAACATCTCTTTTACCTTCAAATGATTTTATCTTCATATCCAACAAATTAATTATAAATTTATGATTGATTATTCATTTTTTAAGTTTTTTTAAATATGTTTTATAATACAGTTATTACTATACATATGTTACAAATCTAGGACAAGGTCAAAACAGTTATATTTAAATAATAATATTTTAATAATATTTCAATGTTTATTTTATTCTTGGTATTTCATATACCACATGAAATTGAAGAAAATTTATTTAATGAAATTTAAATTATATAATCTTGGGGTGTTTATTTTTTAATTTCCATACTCATAATTTAATCATTGATGTCTGGGTGGAGAATTTGGAT
Organism: Viscum album; assembly: GCA_963277665.1. Classification (NCBI taxonomy): domain Eukaryota; kingdom Viridiplantae; phylum Streptophyta; class Magnoliopsida; order Santalales; family Viscaceae; genus Viscum; species Viscum album. The sequence continues at coordinate 138,928,751 of OY728121.1, read as the reverse complement.
GAGCCTTTCTTATATCTATTTCCTTACTTACCCTTTCTATATATCTTTAATATTCATATAATTTATGGTATTCTATTACCCATATGATTATTTTACCAATTCGTTTGAGATAATTCCCTACATGATTCTTAATTTTTTTTCATGAAGTAAGATCAATTTTCTATCTTTCATGGGTTTTATTATTTGAGTTTCTTCAAAAATACATCTTTCTCTTCCTCTCCGTAAAATCTTGTGAATAATGGGTGTCTTTGACCTTCTTCTCTACTTTATGAGAAAATAAAACCATTTGATCATAGATACAAAATTCCCTTATAGAAAAATCCTTTTTGAGGATTAATTTTTATTTACTAAATAATTGATTGATTTTAGGTTAATGATGAATCTAGAAGTGTAACTATCATGTTTCAAGAAGTTTGATTCATAGGTTCTAATGTATTAATATTTATTTTATTTAATCTCTATGAATTATCTCTTTATTTTAACATGAAATGTTCTAGTAATATATTTTTTGAATAATACTTCCCTAAACTATTCAAATTTTATAGATTCAAATTCCTCCTTTGGTTTCATATTATTTATAATAGTATAATATTGGTTAGCTTCACCTTGCATAAAATAAATAACTAAGAAAACCTTTTTAGGATCCAAGAACATGAGAACAAAAAATATCTACTCTTTTCTTTGGATCCATTAATTAGAGATTATTGTACTAGAATACAGCCTAAATGACGATGGTTATTTCTAAATTGAGTAATAAAAAGGGAGTTTAAATTTCCTTGGTTAATTATAGAGTTTGACATGATTTATGATATTGTTAATAGCTTGAGATAGTTGGTTGAGTAGTTCCATTATATTGTTTACTCTATCTCCCATCCCATTGGTTTCTCATTTGGAAAATAATTGTATTTTACCACATTCATTGTTAATTAAATTCATTATATTTCCATCCATTAACAAAAACTAAAAGATTTGTGTGCATATCGAGAAATAATAATCATGATGCCTGACATAGAAAGGTGGTGAGGCAGTCATGACGCATGCCTAGTGACACAAAAAGTATGATGTAGGCACATTTCATTGGCCCATCAGGATATTTAGTAGGCCATTGGACCACGTAATGGGGTTTATCCTCACGATGCCTTCTGTAAATGTACTAAAAAAATAAGGCTTGATGGGTGGGATATTCCTTGGGGGGGGGGTATGGCCTACCTTTCTGGCCTCTGTGTTTGGTGTGTGTGTTTAATATAATTATACACCGAAGTATCTAATATATATATATATATATATATATATATATATATATCAACTTCGGTACAACCTAGGGTTTTTAGGAAATATTGTAACACCCCAGGTAAATAAAGAATATGACATTTTCATATTTATCCGTATTTGTGAATAAAATTTTAATATGTCTTTAAAGGGGACGCTATGCTTGATGGCGTACCCAACACGCAACAACAATTTTCTTGGGAATCTTACGTTGCACTCTAATAATAAAATAATATTATTTCAAATGGTAGTTAACATGTAGCCGTTGTATTGGCGGGAATGGATAGAAATAACTATAATATGATTATATATGTTTTTAAATGTTTTTACATTTATCCAATAATGTGTAATCTGAATATATTTTTACCATTTAATCCAATGGTGGTCATTGGAATCAATTTCACTTTGAAATTAGACTTAAACTGGTGCCAATCTTTTGATACTTATTGTTTTATAAAAACACGCTATTTGCTCTAACAGTGGGAATTAATTATTAAATTAATTAATGTGACTTATATGTTTTTAATTTTGTAAAATAGACTTCATTTTTAAATTTGGAATATCAAATATATCTTAGGGTGAATTTTTGGTAATTTTCTGAAAAACTCCAATTTTTGATGAATAGTGAAACCACTAAGTGGTAATCAAGCAAACTGATTTTTCAGTTAAATTAATGTTTACCACTAATGTGTATTGAATTTTGAAAATCCGACATACATGGTTGTCATTAGTATGTAAACTGTGGTTCAATGGGATGAAAATAATTTTTTTGGTGAATAGTAACTTTTTTTCATTAATCGCGATTAAATGTAATTAGTGTAATTTAAGGTAAAAATGATATTATAAAAATGTGAAAACACCATGACACTTTTCCTACCCCTATTGGATGAGTCATGGCAGACCAAGACAACCCATGGGTCGATTTAGGGGACCCTATGGAGCCTCTTGGGTGAGATAATGACTTTAATGCCTTTTTTTAAAAATAAAGGTGAAAATGACACTAACATAAATTGTTTTACTAAAACAATTTTTTAAGGGGTTATACTACTCATAATTTTGTCTATAAATACTCTTTGGAAATATAAAAATATTTCCCATATCATGATATTTATTTTATAATTCTTAGACATTAAATAAATTAATTTAATTATGACATCATGATGATGCAACGATGACCTCATTAATGAATAGTTTAAATAAAATGAAACGATAATATAAAAGCTAAGACCAAAACTTGTCCAAAAACTATTGGATGGGAATATTTTGAAGCCTTATCATCGTATATTTCAATTATATCAATGTGGGACCTTATAAATTCGAAACACCTTTGAAAATAAAATAATAATTTCCTGATTTCCAAAAGTGCCCCTCCCCACCTCTTATAAAAGGCCCCCACCTCTACCTCATTTCACACACTCCTCAAGACTTTGGATCGGCCATAACCTGCCCATTTACTCTCTCCACATCCCTATACTCATCCTAGAGGATTCCCTTTGGGAATAATCCTTTCAAAGGAAGCCTTTAGGCTCAAATAAAAAGGCGTTACACTTTTAAAGGTAATTCATTCTCTCATGTTCATTTGTATTATTTTGCTTCTCCAACCCCCTAAACTCTTTTATTTACTTCCTTTGTAACAACACCAGTATCTTCAATATACTAGGATGTTTTTATAAGATTTATTTGAGCTACACTCTCACACAACTACATCAAATGGTTAAAGAACATACGGTTTCCGTGGATGGGGAAATTCTGCCTCCCGAAACGATGATTGTTCAATACTCATTTAACACCTTAAAAGGTGGCCATTATGATGTCACTATTTTTATATATGATATATAATATGTTTATTCTTTCCTTAATCTTCTGTATTTTTCATTTATGGCATACCATTATTGTTTCCATTATGGGTAAACACGATATCTTCATTTTAGGAAGTGCGGACTACCGCCCCCTGAAAGTGATTTGATTCGTTAATACCATATGTGGGATGTGTAAAGGATAAAGTTAATGATATTATATATGTTATTATAATGTAATTATAATATACTCTTATATAATTATCATTCCATTCCATAAAATACGAAATAGAAATGGAAGTAGCGTTCATGCGTACGTACGACTTACCGTCTCCATGAACAGTGCATTTCATTTCTTACCTCTAAATGTGATGTAATATTATAAATACATGTATATGATGAATATATATGATATATATGTTATCCAAATCACTAATATCATTCTGGATATAACGAACCTTTGACCAAATTAACAACATGTAAGTGTAAGAAGTTTATTTTTGACTTAAGAACCAAATACCGACAAAATGAACATTATTAACTTAAATGATTACATGATGTTCATAACATGGTATAAAAGGAATAATGAACTTGAAAAAGGTTCTTATGCAAGTATATATTAACTCAAATTTATTATTCAGGACATTAAAGAACGATCGAGTCAAGTCGGACTCGAGGTAAGGGATCCTACTCCACTCTTTCTTTTTAAGTACGCTCTTTTATGTCATTCCTTTTAAAGCTCAACTTTATTGTTATTGGGATGTTCTTTTATATTACTATTACTGTAATTTTTATATGATTATAGACCCTATTCTCTCTCATCAATCCATTTTGGATGTTTTAAGTGGCGCCGTTAGGCTGCCGAGTTTTCGTAAGAGATTTTTCATCTCACTTTTATTCCCGTGAGATTTATGCTACATTTGCCACAATTTCATTTGAGTGGTTTATGTACTGCCCATTATTACACTCCTTTTGTAATATAATTCCATTTATGGGTATTTACATATTCATTGTATGACACTTCTTCAATAGGGTGTACTTTTCGAAAGTTACCCAAGTCGGTAAGGGAACCTTTCACCCTCCTCTTTTTAAAAGACTTCGTTTGTTATGTCTTTTAATTCCCATACTATTATGTTGGGATATGCTCTTATATATCATGATTGATGTAAATTTTATGTCCATGTGATGACATTCCATTTTTATCTCTCATCAACTCATTTTCTGAATTTTTTAAGTGACGCCGTTAGGCTGTCGAATTTTACCAAGGGTTCTTTTTAACCCAATTTTGATTTCTTTGGGTTCAACATGTAGTTGTTGAATATGTCATCATTTGAATATGTGTGAATGACCTTTTATTGTTTTACACTTAATATCCAATTATATTGGGTGTATTTATATTTTTCACACATAATTTTGAGATTGATTTATCCTTTATTTAAGGATACATTCTTTATAAGGGATTTCATCACATTTTACATCTCTATTGAGACTTCATTGTTGTTATGCACCAATTAACTCTTATATGGTTTATATACAGTCCTTTGGAATATTATATCATGAATCCATTTATTCTCGTGATATTATAAAGTTCTGATTAAATGTTATTCCTCAATTATTGTATTCAAGTGTCTCTAATTTTGGTAAAAACCCTTTAACCAAAATATCGCTTTAAATGTTTTAATGATTGGTTCTTATTAATATCCATGTTTTCAAAACGGTTTTAAGGATTTATTTATATGGATATTAATGGTTTAAACTGCTAAAATCTTCAAGGTGGTATGGGACACTTTGATTCAAAAATCTCTTTATTAAATGTTTTAAATGGTTTTGAAAATGGTTTTTTTAATGGATTCATTATTTCAATATCCTAAAATGTTATATTGTGATTGAAATGTGGAAATGTTATATTTCCTTTATTCATGTTTTATGTGATAAATTTATGTTATGGTTCTTGGGCATTATTAAAAAGATGGGTGGTTCCGTGATAAACTAAGGGCGGGTGAGCCCGTTATAGCTCTCCAATTCATTGGGTAACACGAAGGAGTGAAACGTTAAGGTTTCTCCGAAGAGATTTTGGGAATATACTGTGATGGGTATTCCAAACGTAACCATGAAGGTTACTCCCTACGTAATAATGTTATGAATGCCTCAAGATACTTTTATGTCTTATGAATTCTATGATTTATTCATGATTTGATGAGGTATGTTAAAGTGCTTATGTTTTATGGGTAAAGTATGATCTCATCCTTATATATATATGTACCCATGTTTCCATTCCATATTTTTATAACCCTTACTGAGCTTTTTATGCTCATCCCCAGTTTTTGAAATATTTTCACAGGTTAAGGGAAAGGTACAAGATGTGATGATAGTGTCAAGGATGTGTCAAGAACGAATCCATGTTTTATTTTAAATATATTTCTGTTGATGGGAAGAATGAATGTTGTCTTTTATGTAACCACTTTGTTTAAATGTGTAATGTAATGCAAGTTTCATGATCTAATTCTCTAAAACTCTAAACCTGAAAAGATCCTCAATGTGTAATCTTGTAATAACTCAAGATTAAGAAAGGTTTAAGGCTGGGGCCTTATAGTTGGTATTAAAGGTCAGTTTAGATAACTTTAGAGGTTAGGGTATTATTTAATCATAAGTAACATTACCATAATGGTTAGGATTTCAAAAAGAGTCCTAGTTTTAGATAAAGTGAATGAGTAAGTATATCTTAGTGTTTACCTTCCTCATTAGTACATGATGGTTTTGTTGATATACTCACACTGAAATTTCTGTTTTTAGTGAATGGCTGGATCTAGAAGGCACCAAAGTAACAGTGGATGTGAAGGAAACTGAGACAGTTTTTTGAGCAAGCAACTGAATGATATGGGAGATGCAATGAAAACTCTTGTGATTATCCTCAACCAATTATCTGGAGTCATGATTGACCACCTAAACCTTGGTGATTTCTCTAGGGCATAATATATGCGAGAAACAAATCCCTACAAAAGTACAGGTAATAATCATAAAGGTAAGTTTGTTAAAAAACATATGTGTCAAAGATGTGGAAAGGAACACCTAGGAAAATGTTTCAAAGGGACAGAAATATGCTATAGATGTGGAAATGAAGGTCATAAAGCAAGAACCTGCCATGGAAAAAGGAAGCATCCAGTTGACTCGAGGAAAGGGAAAGAAGTTCTTTATGAGGGATCAATTGAATGTTTTAAATGTGGTGTGCATGGTCATTATGCAAACACATTTCCTATGAAGAAGTTTCGTGAATGGGGTCAACAAGAGCGTACAAATGATCGTTTACCAATACCTAATTCCATTCCGATTGAGGATGAAGAAATTGACAATTACCAATCAAAGGTATGTATTATTTCATGACTATTGTTTTCCTATTTTAGAATCTTAGGATATGATTCATGATTTTATTTGTAGGAAAGAGGTATTTCGGAATAAGTTGGAAAGGAATGGTTAATGGATCATGAATAATGTTGAATGAGTAAGATGTCAACATATAAGGGCTTCAAGAGTTATGGTGAAATTCTTAAGAGTATTAAGTCTCTTTTGATGATGGGGTTATATTAGGAGACTTTTCATATTATGTGTAACCTTGATGTTTAATATAGGCAAATTTTATTCAAGGAATAGTTATTTTTTCTTTTGTGGACATAATTATAAAGAACCATTTGGGTTTATATGTTCCGTACTTTTGAGGTAATTATGGGTTACTATATGTTATGATTGAAGTGAAAGGAATGAGATAAAATTGAGGTTAAATTATGTTATTGTTATTTTTGATGATTTTATCCCTTTTTGGGGAATGATTTTAGAATTATATAGTTTTGGAAAAAGGACAACACGCAGACCGTGTGACAACTCGTCGGGTCGGGCAAAGCTGCAGGAATCGAACCCACAACCAAAGTGTGACTGTTATTTATCACCTACCACTGGACTACGTGAAGTCCCTGGTTAGTTTGACTGATTCTTTTTAGTTATATGATTTTATGAATTAAGAGTAAGTTGATTTTGGGTTATTTATGAAAATGATTAACCTATCATAGAGGATATGTGATTAGGTTAATTACTTTTCCATATGGGACTTTTGAAACAACTGATGTTGTTTGGAGATAAATGTTATGATTTAACTTGGAAGACTATGTGACTAAAACCTTCACATATTTGGGTTTCAATATTAGTTTGGTTTACTTTGAAGGATTTTATGGACAAATTGTTTATCAGATGGTCCTCGTTGAACTTTGGGTTTTGTTGGACAAATTTTGGAGATTAAGCATAGATTTTTTTTAAAGGGTTATCCTTTTCTAGATTATCTAACCTTGTACTAACCTTTTTGGTTTTGGTTTTGGTTAAAGCCTAATGACATGGGAAGTATATAGTTCTCTTTGGTGGATTAGTTGATTCTCTATAAGTTGATTATAGTACTCTTAATGTGAACAAGTCTCCCTAAAAACTCGTCTTTTGGAAAAAAATATATATGAGTTTGATTAAGGAATCTAGTAAAAGTTGAAAGTCAACATGATAAGTGATTATGTTTCCTTATGAATAAATTCCTCAATAAAAAGTAACTTAAAACAAAAATGTTTTCTATTAACTTTTCCTACTGGGGAATCGAATACCGTTTAACCCATCACAAGTTTGCGATTTTCTCATGGTTAACTTTCTCCTAGACATGTTTACTATCACTCTGCCTCAAGAACATGACCCTTTGATTTTTCATCCATGTCCATGTTTTTATACATATGGGTTAACTCGGGTGACATTTTCACTTCTCTCCCATTCTTTTAAAGTGATTGTTTTACCAACTCTTGTTCCGATGTGGGACTTTCAAGGATGTTTCCAAGCTCAATTTTAAAAATTGCGAGGACGCAATTCCCAAAAGGGGGGAAGGATGTAACACCCCAGGTAAATAAATAATATGACATTTTCATATTTATCCATATTTGTGAATAAAATATTAATATTTCTTTAAAGGGGACGCTATGCTCGATGGCGTACCCAACACGCAACAACGAGTTTCTTGGAAATCTTACGTTGCACTCTAATAATAAAATAATATTATTTTAAATGGTAGTTAACATGTAGCCATTGTATTGGCGTGAATGGATAGAAATAACAAAAATATGATTATATAGGTTTTTAAATGTTTTTAAATTTATCCAATAAAAGATAAAGGCTTAAAATACAGAAAGAATTCAATTTTAGGCATATATGACCTAATTTTCACTAATGGTTCACTTATCTCATTTTGATGGAGAACCTTCATTAAATATAGTTTTGTTCACTCTTATACATTCTATTGGAACAAATAAAACTCTTCTTGAGAATCGGGACATCAATATTTACTTTGTGTAAATTTTTGGTATCTTTCTGATAAAGTTCATTTTTTTAATGAATAGTTTAAAATGTTGTATTTTAAATTCAAAACCTCGTTTTAATATAATTTATTTATATGATTAGATTATATTTTGAATTGGTCTTAATGTGTAATCTGAATATATTTTTACCATTTAATCCAATGGTGGTCATTGGAATCAATTTCACTTTGAAATTAGACTTAAACTGGTGCCAATCTTTTGATACTTATAAAAACACGCTATTTGCTCTGACCGCGGGAATTAATTATTAAATTAATTAATGTTACTTATATGTTTTGAATTTTATAAAATAGACTTCATTTTTGAATTCGGAATATCAAATATAGCTTAGGGTGAATTTTGGGTAATTTTTTGAAAAACTCCAATTTTTTATGAATAGTGAGACCACTAAGTGGTAATCAAGCAAACTGATTTTTCAGTTAAATGAAAGTTTACCACTAATGTGTATTGAATTTTGAAAATCCAACATACATGGTTGTCATTAGTATATAAAATGTGGTTCAATGGGATGAAAATAATTTTTTGGTGAATAATAACTTTTTTTCTTTAATCGCGATTACAGGTAATTAGTGTAATTTAAGGTAAAAATGATATTATAAAAATGTGAAAACACCATGACACTTGTCCTACCACTATTGGATGAGTCTTGGCCGACCAAGACAACCCATGGGTCGATTTAGGGGACCCTATGGAGCCTCTTGGGTGAGATAATGACTTTAATGCCTTTTTTAAAAATAAAGGTGAAAATGACACTAACATAAATTGTTTTACTAAAACAATTTTTAGAAGGGGTTATACTAATCATAATTTTTTCAATAAATACGCTTTGGAAAGATAAAAAGATTTCCTACATCAAGATTTTTTTATATAATTTTTATACATTAAATACATTAATTTAATTATTACATCATGATGATGCAACGATGACCTCATTAATGAACAGTTTAAATAAAATGAAACGATAATATAAAATCTAAGACCTACACTTGTCAAAAAAGTATTGGATGGGAATATTTCAAAGCCTTATCATCTTATCTTCGAATTATATCAATGTGGGACCTTATAAATTCGAAACACGTTTGAAAATAAAATAATAGTTTCATGATTTCCAAAAGTGCCCCTCCTCTCCTCTTATAAAAGGCCCCCACCTCTACCTCATTTCACACACTCTTCAAGCCATTGGCTCGGCCATACCCTTCCCATTTACTCTCTCCACATCTCTCTCCTCAAACTAGAGGATTCCCTTTGGGCAGAATCCTTTCAAAGGAATCCATTAGGCTCAAATAAAAAGGAGTTACACTTTTAAAGGTAATTCATTCTCTCATGTTCATTTTTTTTATTTTGCTTCTCCAACCCCCTAAACTCTTTTTATTTACATCCTTTGTAACAACAAAAGTATCTTCAACATACTAGGATGTTGTTATAAGATTTATTCGAGCTAAACTCTCACCAAACTACATCAAATGGTTAAAGAACATACAGTTTTCTTGGATGACAAAATTCTGCCTCCCGAAACGATGATTGTTCAATACTCATTTAACACCTTCAAAGGTGGCGATTATGATGTCAATATTTTTATATATGATATATAATATGTTTATGCTTTCCTTAATCTTATTTATTTTTCATTTATGGCATACCATTATTGTTTCCATTATGGGTAAACACGATATCTTCATTTTAGGAAGTGCGGACTACCGCCCCTGAAAGTGATTTGATTCGTTAATACCATATGTGGGATGTGTAAAGGATAAAGTTAATGATATTATATATGTTATTATAATGGAATTATAATTTACTCTTATATCATTATGATTCCATTCCAGAAAATACGAAATAGAAATGGAAATAGCGTTCATGCGTACGTACGACTTACCATCTCCATGAACATTGCATTTCATTTCTTACCTCTAAATGTGATGTAATATTATAAATACATGTATATGATGAATATAAATGATATATATGTTATCCAAATCATTAATATCATTCTGGATATAACTAACCTTTGACCAAATTGACAACATGTAAGTGTAAGAAGTCTATTTTTGACTTAAGAACCAAATATCGACAAAATGAACATTATTAACTTAAATGATTACATGATGTTCATAACATGGTATAAAAGGAATAATGAACTTGAAAAAGGTTCTTAAGCAAGTAGAGATTAAATCAAGTTTATTATTCCGGACGTTAAAGAACGATCGATTTAAGTCAGACCCGAGGTAAGGGATCCTACTCCTCTCTTTCTTTTTAAGTACGCTCTTTTATGTCATTCCTTTTAAAGCTCAACTTTATTGTTATTGGGATGTTCTTTTATATTAATATTACTGTAATTATTATATGATGAGAGACCCTATTCTCTCTCATCAATCCATTTTGGAAGTTTTAAGTGGCGCCGTTAGGCTGCCGAGTTTTCGTAAGAGATTTTTCATCTCACTTTTATTCCAGTGAGATTTATGCTACATTTGCCACAATTTCATTTGAGTGGTTTATGTACTTCCCATTATTACACTCATTTTGTCATATAATTCCATTTATGGTTATTTACATATTAATTGTATGACACTTCTTCAATGGGGTGTACTTTTCGAAAGTTACCCAAGTCGGTAAGAGAACCTTTCACCCTCCTCTTTTTAAAAGACTTTGTTTGTTATGTCTTTTAATTCACATACTATTATGTTGGGATATGTTCTTATATATCCTGATTGATTTAAATTTTATGTCCATGTGATGATATTCCCTTTTTATCTCTAATCAACTCATTTTCTGAATTTTTTAAGTGACGCCGTTAGGCTGTCGAATTTTACCAAGGGAACTTTTTATCCCAATTTCGATTTCTTTGGGTTCAACATGTAGTTATTGAATATGTCATCCTTTGAATATGATTGAATGACCTTTTATTGTTTTACACTTAATATCCAATTATATTGGTTGTATTTATATTTGTCACACATAATTTTGAGATTGATTTATCCTTTATTTAAGGATACATTCTTTATAAGGGATTTCATCACATCTTACATCTCTATTGAGACTTCATTGTTGTTATGAACCAATTCACTCTTTTATGGTGTATATACTATCCTTGGGAATATTATATCATGAATCCATTTATTCTCATGATATTATAAAGTTCTGATTAAATGTTATTCCTCAATTATTGTATTCAAGTGTCTCTAATTTTGGTAAAAACCCTTTAACCAAAATATCGCTTTAAATGTTTTAACGATTTGTTCATATTAATATCCATGTTTTAAAAATGGTTTTAAGGATTTATTTATATAGATATTAATAGTTTAAAATGTTAAAACCATCAAGGTGGTATGGGACACTTTTATTCAAAAAACTCTTTATTAAATGTTTTAAATGGTTTTGAAAATGGTTTTTTTAATGGATTCATTATTTCAATATCCTAAAATGTTATATTGTGATTGAAATGTGGAAATGTTATATTTCCTTTTTGCATGTTTTATGTGATACATTTATGTTATGGTTCTTGGTCATTATTATGAAGACGGGTGGTTCCGTGATAAACTAAGGGCGGGTGAGCCCGTTATAGCTCTCCAATGCATTGGGTAACACGAAGGAGTGAAACCTTAAGGTTTCTCCGAAGAGATTTAGGGAATATACTGTGATGGGTATTCCAAACGTAACCAAGAGGGTTACTCCCTACAAAAGAATGTTATGAATGCCTCAAGATACTTTTATGTCTTATGAATTCTATGATTTATTCATGATTTTGATGAGGTATGTTAAAGTGCTTATGTTTTATGGGTAAAGTATGATCTCATCCTTATGTATATATGTACTCATGTTTCCTTTCCATATTTTTATAACCCTTACTGAGCTTTTTATGCTCATCCCAGGTTTTTGAAATGTTTTCACAGGTCAAGGGAAAGGTACAAGATGTGATGATAATGTCAAGGATGTGTCAAGAAAGAATCCATGTTTTATTTTAAATATATTTCCGTTGATGGGAAGAATGAATATTGTCTTTTATGTAACCACTTTGTTTAAATGTGGAATGTAATGCAAGTTTCATGATCTAATTCTCTAAAACTCTAAACCTGAAAAGATCCTCAATGTGTAATCTTGTAATAACTCAAGATTAAGTAAGGTTTAAGGCTGGGGCCTAATAAATATCCCCTAATTATTTATAATGATTTGTAAATAGAATATTAATCAACCAAATTATATCACTAGAGAGTGTAAAGCTATGTGTGCAGTTAAGACTATTTAATGTACACTTATTCATGATTGAGTTAATACCCAACTAATTTTTTTTAGGGTAATTAGCCCAAGGGTAATTTTAGCTCAATCCTATATCACTTTTTTGTATACAAATCGGGATTTCATTACTAGTAAATCTAATACTCTATAATTTAATCATATTTTATTATTTTTTATTATTTTCGGGACTATAACTATGGTTTTTCTACTTTTTTCTATTCATATTCCCCCAAAATTACTAAAACCCAATTTGAGAGCAATCGAGGTGACCATAGAATTTCATACATACGTACCACATCATTTTAAAGTATTATTCTTTTCATATCACAATAAATTACATCAAAAAACATAATAGTTTGGTGTATTTTCATATTAAACACATAAAAAACTTATATTACAATATCATCAACATATCACACAAATAGTATTCTCACTAATTCCCTTAAGGCATATCATACAAAATATTGTTCTTGATAACATGGGGAATTGAAACATAAGAAAGAGTGATCCCAAATTCATAGCATGGAAAAACATAAGACGCATAAACGAAGATCATAAATGATAACAAGTTGATAATATAGGTATGAGAATGTAATCAGGGTTCATGGATATAAACATGAGTCCTCACATTAATATTTTGTATAATATAAGACATGGTTCAAAGGAGAGTGGAAAATGAGTCAATAGTCATGAGACATGGTAACATAACATAGTAACTTTGAATAACATGAGAATGTAATACGAACATAAGTATATAAATCATAACATATTAAGGAGATAAACACCAAGTCATTCATATCATAATGGGCCAGGCTAAAAAACTTCCCATAATATAGTGTACATAGGCTAACACCTACATCCATTAATATAGTTTACTTGGGATAACCACCCTTATAACATATTGAACTCATTAGATATAAATATTTATCCAATTAATTAGAGGGATATAATAGACCCACCCAACACATAATGATATACCATAAACATATGTGTGCCACACGATCATGAAAACATACAGAATTCAATCATAGATTTATTAAACCAAGAAAAAGAAATGGGTTTAATGAAAAATTTATCATAACATGATCATAATACATCCTAATAAAGAAGAAAGATGGTATCATTAGATAATTTCCCCATTGATTCATAATAAACATGTAATGTCATTGACATAGATGAGAAAACCATTTATAAGGGAATTAGATAATATATTTTAAAAAGAAGAATACATATTTTTTTAATTTTTTTTAAAATTAAAAATTATAAAAATAATGGGAATATATATTTAACTAAAAAAACATGAACAATTGGATTATAAAGTTCTTTATTAAAAACATATATAAATTTGGGAAAGTCATTCCTGTGTAATGCATTAAAAAATTTGATTCTTTTTATAATTTTTTAGAGAGTCAAAGTTCGCAGAAAAAAACCATACGGAATAATTGAAATAAGATTAATTTTCTAAAGTAAGTAAAGTTCATTGAAAAAATACCTTAAGTATCCAAATAAATATAGATAAGGATATTTATAAAATAAAATAAAGAATATGGAAATGGAAGATAAATATTTATGATTGAAAAAAAGTGGTACAATTGGATTATCTTAAAATCATCACTTTGAGTGAATTATGAACCAAAGTGAATGTTAAATGGTAGTGTGAAATGTAAAATTTATGAAAAAACATAGGACAAGAGGAAAATATTTTTTGTAGTTAAATTTGATACAATATTCCTAGATGAAAACTTATTTATATTGATCTCAATTTAAAACATGATATGAGAGAAAACACTAACCTCACGTTACATATTTCATGGTTCCTACATTTAACCTTGTGAATAAAAAAATTATGTCTTTAAAATAAATTATTCAGAACAATTTTTGGGTTTTTTATTTATTAAGTCTTATTATTTTTCTTATAACATTCAATTATTTTTCTGTTTTTTCTCTCATCAACAAGTTGGGGTTGTATAATCAATTTCTCTAAAAGTACTTCAGTGTGTTGACTATGGTCAAAAGTTTAATAAATTTTTTTCATAATATATATAATTAAATAAATAAATATATATATCATATTAATCATTTGAAAAGAGAAAATTTATATTGTTCAATTGGTTTTTAGAAATTAGTTTAAATTAAAAAACTGTCTCGGTATGCCCATTTTGAGGCAATTAAATTGACAATTTCCATTTATTGTCAATATTATAAATATAGTGAATATTATATTTTTAAAAAATATTAAATATGTCATAAATATCATATTTATTAATTAAATACATTTTTAGAACCATCAATGTAATCTAGTGTTGAAAAAGGAAATACAAGGTTCATGGACACTATAGTCCGCACACAACAGATGCGACATTATCATTTCTAATGAATGAGAGTGAAGTAGATAATTTATTTTACATAAGCATGATAAATGTTAAGAATGAAAATTAAAATTAATTATTTATATTAATATGGTAAAATAAACATTAATGTAGAATAAGATGATATAAATGAATAGAAATGTAGAGGTGTGATTGGGAATTCTTATCTTACTCTTTGGGAAAACTACTTTGAAAATTATATTTAGCATTTGAAGGGTGTTATTTTGATAATACAAGAGCATACATGGAATGAATAGAATTTTGGAGAGTAATTTGGGTATATTTTGGTTGAAATTATATAATTAAGTGTGAGGAGAAGTGGTGTGGCGAAGGTGTCCTTTTACATGCGATATGAGTGGAATTTTCATAATACTCATTACTTATTATAAAAATGGAAATAATTTTAGAATGGAAATTGGTTCCAAAGTGTACAATAATGTATATGGTTTTGGGTTTTTTCAACTAATACCTCATCCTAACATTTATAGATATTTTTATTTGTGATATTATGAGTTTTATCACATATTTTTAATCAATTTTTTCTATACCTTCACCATTGTGATTCATTTTTTTACCTCAGTAACATATCTATATTCCTAAAAATGAAATTGAACTAATTGGAAAAATCTTTCATTATGATTCCAAAAAATGAAATCCATTTTATCTAACCCAATTTTTAAATATAAGATAATTATGTTTTAAATGAAAACATAAAATATTTGAAGAAACTATTTTTTCAAAGAAAAATAAGTTTTGTAACTTTTACGTGTTCTTAAACATTATTCATATAAATTACTAATTAAATGAGTGTTAAAATATTTTTTTCTTTTCTCATATATTACATTATATTCATTAAATAATTTTAACCACATCCTATTAAAATTAATACATTTCTTTGAAAAATATCATTAAATAATTTTAACTGCATCCTATTAAAATTAATTATTCATACACTAAACATTAATTTTTATTAATCAATTTATATTGAAATATTTATATTAATATTATAAATACATCCAATCATTCCTTAATATTAACAATGATAATAATAATAATATTTATTACCTTAAAATGTATTTTTATAATAAAATAAATAAAATAAATGTTATATTTTTTTACATCATTATAGAATTAGATTATTTTAAATTTCTTAATAAAAATAACTCAAATTAAATATACCTATTAGGTATATGAATACCCAAAGACAATGTATCATATGGCCATATTCCTAATGAACATATTTCCAACAGTTTTATATCTAAAAATTGTATATATAATGGTTAGATTTCATTAATTTATATTGATTTATAAACATTATTTATAATAATTCATCCTATTAATTTAATTATTTCACAACATTTTTATTATATTTAATATAATTTTCCTTATTTATATAGATTAAATTTGAGAGATGATCTTTAGTGCAAAACGAGAGGATAAGGATTATACGTTCATTGAATTTTTATTTACTTGTGGTTTTATTCCACCTGTAAATTTTTTAATGATTTTTCAAATTATATTATTATAATTTATTATTGTCAATCCTTTATGGTAATATTTTTTTATTAGTAAAAGGTATCACTTTTAGTTTTAGTTTAGTGTTTCATGTATAAAAAGATATTGAAAACAATATCTATTTACAAGAAAACATACAACTAAAATCATGGGGTGTCATAAATTAACAAATTAAAATAAACAGTTACATATGAAAAACACTTTGAAAGATATTTTACCATTTTAAAATTAATTTTACAAATTTATATAAAATTAAAAAAACCAACCCTTAAAAATACTTCACTATATTTAGAAATTATAAACAAATTCATTTTCTTGTTTAATCTAAAACCAAACCTCTGAATCCCCTATATAAGAACTTAAAAAATTTAGAAATGAACATTTTTAAAGAAACTTCACCACTTAAAAATTTGAAACACATACTAATTTTCATAACAAAATATTATACATCTATGAAAATTTCATTGAAGTTAAATTAATTTTTACAATAACTACAAAATATGGTTTTTAACCAAAATGTTAAATAAAATCCTTTTTTCCAAATAAATCCCACATTATAAAATCTATTAAAAGAATATATACCTCAATATGAAACAAAAACTCATTCACAAAACATAAAATCTTATATTATTTTTAGTTCTCCCATGATAAATATATATTTTTAAAACTTTTTTTACAAATACATAGATCTGGAAAAACAAAGAAACCTTTAAAAATAAATAGACTAACCTAGGTGAAACACTCTCTTCACATTATAGAATTAAATTAAATCATTTAACTACATTATTAAAATTTAAAATCATTACCTAAATAAATGTGATCTATTTTAAATAATTTACCTGTTGTTTTTATTTTATTTGATTTTTTTATATTATTATAATGAAACTAGAAACTTCACAGAATAATTCATGGGAAAACGGAATTTTTTTTAAAAACCTATAAAAACATTTTTATAAATAATTTTTTTATGAAAATAACCTTTTCACTCAAAATAAATCTTGAAAACATAAAGCATAATAAAAAATAATATCAGAGATTATGAAATAAACATTTAAAAAACATGAAAAAACATCAAATCCTATATTATGTAACAACCTATGATTTTAATAAATAATTTTCCATAAATAAATATCACATGGTGTATATTTCCTTACACGAAACACCAAAAACAAAAATTTTGATGACATAGTAAAATAAAGCTATTTAATTTGATTGATATATTATAGCTAGTAAATTGGAGTGTATCAATATAAGTAATTGACTTTCTAAATCTATGTAAAAAGGTATATTAATACAAGTGTAATTTATTTTTCTTAAAAATACATTTTCTTTCCATATATGTGTTTTTAGATTAAAATAAAATTCTTTCACATTTAGAAGTTTCATTTCATATAATTAACTAATTTTTTGTATTCTAAAAACAAAAAAAATTCCTCAGATGAAATTTTGGGTTTTTTTTGAAATAATTGATCTTTAGGTGGATAGTGAAACATGATTTTTTTACTAATACGATAGTGTTTATGACTATGTTATGATTTAATTATAAATTAAAAATATATAAAATATAATTAATTATAAAAAGTGTATTTATTTAGAGAAACTATTCGTTTAAAAAATTCAGTATTGGATTTAGAAAACTCGTGTTAATCATTTTATTAACTATAGATTTATTTTCTAATAACAGAATCAATTTTTATATTTTAATTAAATATTATTTTGTTAAAATTTGGGTTTTTATTTATTTTATAGTGACCCATAATTTTCATACATAGATATCACATATTAAAAGATGAATATTCATTTCACAACATAATGATCCACACTAGATTCATATAGGTATAATACCTTTAGAAACATGGTTACACAAAAAAATGTTTCATAGGATATCAACATCATATCATAATTATTTCTTTATAACTATAACCCTTCTTAGAAATATCATACTTAGCAAATTTCTTCACAACCATGGAAAAGGAAAAAAAAGAGGGTGAGCGTTAATTCTCAGTACGGGTAACCAAGAGAGATGTGAAAGATCACTCAATTATAAAATGAACATAAGGGTATGAGAACATGATAATAACATTTTAAAATCATACCCTGCATATCATAGATCGTAATATCAATTAATGGATTAAAACATGGAAGATCATAAGATATGATTCATAAAGGAATAAATCAACATAAGAAATGGATGCATTAACATTTCATAAGACATGAAATTATGGAATTCACATAAGAATATAAAACCTTATGTTAAGGATACGCACCAAGACATTTATAACCAGTTAGGATTAGACTAACCACCCTTGTACTGACTTTGGGATTGTGATATCCTCTTGTGTGCCCTCTTTTATAATTGGTATAACCATCCATTTGACCATTGAGGTCATAAAACATTAATCATTACCCAATTCATTTGAAGGATATATATGTAACACTAGTAACGTAATTAAAATCATACATATATGTGAAATAATATCACAATATATTAATCATATTTGAACCCATGAAAAGAAATGAGTTTTATAAAATTTCATCATAGCATAACCCTTGGAAAAGGAATAGGTTTCATAAAAATATTATCATCATAATCATAAACCACCAAGTAAAAGAATAAGTATGGTATCCTTAGATCATATCTGTAGTATTTCATATGTTAAATCAAGGGTCCTTATATTTTATGAATATAAATACCATAAAAATATCATTAAAACATTCTAAAGTAATATTTCCTTTATATTTTGAAATAAATCCTTTAAAATCCAAAAAAAACAAAAATATTCTGGAAACCATTTTATTTAAAAATAAAAATGTTAAATTGTAAATTAAAATTCAGAACATTTGGAGAGAATGATTGTGGGAATTTCTATTCGTGCTGTATAAAAGAAATAACATTCCTTTCATAATGTTTCAAAAAAGTCAAAAAATGCATTGTTCGGAAAATAGAAAGAAGATTACTTTTACAATTATTTTGTAAAAATTCAAACATTGAAAAAAATGAATTAAAAAAAACATAGGATAATATTGAATCAAATTCATTAAAACATTTATATAGAATAAAAAATATTTTCGACTGAAGAGAGAAATAAACCCAATTTTCTATAAAATCATATTTTCAGTCTTTTGAGTACATAATGTGATGAAAATGAAAATAAAAAATTTATTATTATAAAAAAAATATTATAAGAAAATTTATGTGTTTATTGAGATATAGATCCAATGATTTCATCACTAGAGACTTAATTATTAACAATACCTATAAATAATGAGATTGTAACAGAAAACTTTAACCACTTTGGAAAATTTTGAACTGTGAGACCCATGACATAAAAAACCTTAAATTGATATGTAAATACACATAAATTTAATAAGATTAATAATAAAATAAATTTTTTTACATAGTATATACACCCATTTAAATAAACATGTGGGGAATATGGCATGTGCCTCACAGAAATAAAAGTGAGATGAAAATATCTTACCTTAGGTCCTAATTCCATCATACATGTTGAAAAATAATATATTATACAGATATATTTATTATACATTTATTAAAAAATCAAAATAATATATATCATACCTTATATTATTTACTTATAACCTTTTTTCAAGAATTTGTGAACACTTATTTATTAAAAGCACTGTTTCAGGTGATATATACTTCATTTTTCATGTATGTTCTGGTTCAGTAGTTTTGGTCCCTATATTTTGATTATGGTTATACTATATATAGAATTTTAATCATGATATAAATATCATATATATCTATTATATACATGTTTAGAGTAATGAATAAAATATAGATATAGAAAATTAATTACACCATTCATGGAGATAATAGGCTATATGTATGCATGAATGATTTTTCCATTTTTCAATGGATGGAACAAAATAAAAATAGATAATCACTCAAAAATATAGAATAATTATTTTATAATATATATAATATACATATTCATAAAATCCATCCTTATTAGTATCCATGTAAAAAAAATAAAAATTGAATCACATCGCTTCGTGGAGGTGGTATTCCACACACACGCATGATCAACATTATAATTTTACAAATGTATAGAAGGTATAAAGGAAAATATTATATTATCATCAGATAATTTTAATTATTTCATAATTATCATATGTAAACATTAAACTAACTATAATACAAATCCATACAAGATGGTGACGAGAAATTAATTTTATCTCTCTGTAGAGACGGTAAGCCATATATACGCACATGTAATATTTTCACATCAAATTTGATGGAAATAAGGTTAATAAAGGTGGTTTAATAATCATAGTAACATTTTATTATATTTATTATACTTAATATATTATTTTATTAATAATATAACATATTTATAGGATGAAAAAGAATAATTTAAAATAAATATTTCGATTAAGGCCATGACCTCTTCATTGTAATAACTCCTTTAGATCTCCTCTTAAGGGATTTAAGAAAGTTATATTGGGATGAAAATCTACTCTATAATGTGTATAGTGGAGTTTTTAAGATAACATGGTAGATTTTGGTCAATATATAAGGCTCAATGTTCCGTGAAGAAGAGAAATGAGGGGCACCCTTTTATAATATAGGGGATGGACACTCTTGGAATTTCTAAAAATATTAAATTAATATAAATTAATTTTTTGGTAAAAATGGATTAAAATTGATAATATATTAACATAATATAATTATGAGTTAAAATAATTTCATATAATAAAATTTGGACATGTTTGTGTCACATTTTACCCTTATCATTTTGTTTTAACCCTTTATTAACCCTTTTGAAAATAACCATAACATTAAAGTTTTATACCATTTATGGGTTAATAATGTCACTATAAAATGAAATAAGACCAATAAATAGAGATTTTATGATGTTTAAAATGGTATACCATTCATTTTAAATAATTTAAAATTATGATGAATTTTATTTAATTTAATAAAATATTTTTTACTATAAAATATCAGTAATGTCATTTTGAACACCATTCATTTAATTTGACATTAAATACATAAAAAAGGGGAATAAAAAAATAATGATTAAAAACCTCTCTATTATGGAATATAGATCCATAAAATTCATGGTACACATTAAAAAATTAAAATTATATCTCTTTTAATACTTAATATCATTTATTTTAATTTTTTGTTAATTAAATAAATACTTTATTGGTGTTGTGCAAGAATTTGATGCCATTAAATAATTTATAAAATTTAAAACAAATTCATATCATGATTTTTTTCATTAATATCAATATAGAAACTTATATTTGTTCATAAAATCATTTTTTTACCAAATGTGGATACATAAGAGATATTTAAAACTAAGAGAGTGACATTTTGTAACATTATTTGATTTAAATATTATATAATTCATTTATAGGGAAAAGTGTCCTTAAAAAAAACTAAAATTGAGCCTAATGTGAATTGGGTGTAATTAAATTCATCAAATAATAATTTTGATGATTAATTATGGTATTATATCTTAGTTTTAACTTAGAATAACCCAATTTAACATTTACCAAGGTGATAAATTTTACCAGTTACTATTCAAACTAACAAAACTAAAATGGGTATATTTACTGAATTTGAACCTCATAATTTTATATATGTAATTAATTTTATAAAATTCGATAAATATTAATCTCATTAATTAATTTTCAAATAAGTACACAAAATTCAATAAAAATAACTTTTTATAAAAATACATTTTTAAGCAGAAAACCAAATTTATTCTTATCCCATGCCTTGAAAAATACTAGAGGAATGTTAAAATATTTTATTGAGTATATAATATATACATTTAATTAAAATAATTTACCAATAGATATAAATTTAATTTATTAAGATAAAAAAACATTACACACATAAAAACAGTTTTTTTGGAAGATTCCTTTTTTAGCAATTATTTTTTTTACAAAAAATCAAATATAAAATTGATTCTAATGGAATTAATTGGATAATTTAAAATATAATAAAACTAATTTTAATATTAAAATATTTTTTAAAATGAAACATTTTTACATATAATTTTCAATAAAATCAACATTTTTACTATTTACTAGAACATCAATCAATTCATAAAATTATCAAAAATTCATCTGAGGTTAATTTTAATACAAAGAGTTAAAAAATTATGTTAATTTTTTAAAATAAAATTTATAAAATTTATAGAAAATAATCATAATATTTTCTCACAAAAATTAATAAAAATCAATTTTTGAAGAAAAAATATTTTTGAAGAATAAAAAGAGTTTACTAAAAATAGAGTGATTGTTTTCAAATAATTTATCAATACAATTATATTTCATAGGATGGGCACACACACACCGATATATATATTTCATAATGTATTGAATCCTATTCATAACATCCCATTTAATGTCTAGGGTATAACTATCACAAATAATAATATTTTAATATTATTTAATAGTTTGCTTCAATACGATGTCATGCGTAATGTAAGATATTGATGAAATTAAAGTAAAGAGAATTATTTTCTATAATAATATGGGGTTAAATTATCCTTTTTAATAAACTGTATCCTCATAATTAAAATTTTTTATTGGAAACCAAAGGTTTGATATTTGAGAATTCATTTTTGGAAAACCCATATCATAAAATGGATTAAGAAAAAATTCCCATTTAAAGAGGGTAAGGAAAGTATGAAGGTCATCATAAAACAAGATTTCCGAATAGGATAACATCAGTGGGATGTGAAAGTATGGACATGGAAGAGAAAACTAATGCACCATGGATAATAGAGAGTGATATAGAACTTTATAAGGATAAATTTAACAAACATAGAACCATGATTCGATGAGGGGTTAAAGGATACTAAATTCATCAGAATTATAGGTTATAAGATGTTTTTTTAATTTCCTTTTAATAGTGTTGAGGAATTAATTTACCATATAGACTAAGAATATAAGGAAATATACTTAATTAAAAAGTAAAATTTCATCCTTTAATAATTTTCCCCATAATGAAACATGTTTCTCCAAACAATAGGTATTCAAGATGAATTTTTTCTCTAGGAACCACTAAAATCAACCACTTATAGATAGAAAAAGTTTATCAAGATATTCCTAATCTTTTTAGGCATTAACCAAAACAAAAAATTGTTAGTATAAGGTAATTCTAAAATTGAATAAAACCCCATATAAATAAATAAAACATTAATCTATATAACCTTTAATAGATCAATAACCAAATCATTAATGAATGATTTAATTTCAAAGGATATATCACACACTTAAGATTACATATTCAAAAAAATTACATTCTTCCCAAGCAGTCTTTCATGTTAAATCACTTATTAATCCTAATGGTTAAATATACCTCAACCCAATGAAACATATCTCAAATATAATTATTCACCATTATAAATTAATAAATAATATTGAAATGTAATGAGATTCACTAAAATATAATGAATAAAATATATACAATAACCTGAGAGTTAATTGTTTACAAGACTATAAGTATCTCAGATAATATCACATTTTCAATGAATAAATTTTTAACCATCAAGATTAACTGTATCCCACAATCTAGTAATCCATAATTAAAATAACATAAAATCATATACCAACCCCAATGGGTATTTAAACCTAAATATAATATCAAAATATCATCACTTAAAACATTAAAAGGTCTTGTTGAAGCCTATGAACATACGATCCACCTAAAATTTGTAAACTGATGATAATATCCATAATATTAAAGATAACCACACATGAAAAAATATATGCTTCTAAAATTAACACAATAATTATTCCTTATATAAGCTCCCAACTATTTAATATATTCTATAAATAACAAAATGTAATAAATTTCATCAAATATAAACAAAATCACAATTTCATCAATCAGAAACCAATTGTAAGGTTAACAATACTATCAATTCCAATCGTCTTTTTATCCCAAAAAAAACTATTAACATGATATCAGACAGATATTACGGATTATCATTCCATTAATATCATTGTACTACAAAATCACTTTTCATGGGTATTTGAACCATTGAATATATTTTTTCAAATCCTTAAAGGAAAATGATTGTGAATAAATCCTTATATGTTTTAGGATTTTTTATAATCAGAATATAATTTGTATAACACTTATAAAACACAATTCTTTAATCATATTCCATAAAAACTTCAATCATCTAACTTCCTTTTTAAACCATTAACTAGGATTCATTATCTTATTCCACAATATTTATTTCATACAAAATTAAATATAAATCTTTCCCTGAGATTTATCAACCATAATTTAATCATGAATCTTAATTTTAACATAAGAGAGACTCATAAGATATTCTATAAATTTTGTACTTCATTCATTGTCTCATTATTATCATCAGAAAAATCATTCTTCATAAAACCTTACTATTTATTTTATCAATATTTTCCCTAGGACATCTATTTACATAATGACCATAATTTTCATATTTAAAAAATTAAGTCATCATAGATACCTTAAGGAAACCATTATTCCCATCCATTCTGTCAATTGAAATTTTAATTTTTCCCCATAAAATTACTTTATGTCCTTATTTTCCACACAAAAACAACTTTCCATTCCTCTAATTCACTCACTTAAAATCTTCTTCCCAAATTCTATTTTTTTGAAGATGAATCTTATTTCCTCTATGTTCATTATAAAATTCCATCTTTCTCTTAGTAGGGGTTTAGGAAACTCACCATAGTTGAGAATGTTAATCATATAATGAGATAGATGATTAGGAATAGTCACAAATTCTCACATTCTATATTATATATCAATTGGTTTCTCGTAATGAGAATCATTTAATTGTCCATCACATTCCACATTAACATGATTCCTTAACTTTCTATCCATCTACTTAAACCAAATGTTCAGAGTTAGCGATAATAATCATAGTTTATAATATCATAATCAAGTAAAATGACTTATATTATGACTAAATAGTGACACCTTATGTTTAACCAAAGACATTACTAGTTTTTACCAAAACATTAAGATGCTATAATATACTTAGAATTATCCCCATAGCTCTCACTAAAGTTTTATTATCCTATATTATAACGGTTAACAAAACCTTACACTCATACCAATTGTAGAAACCATACATTTCATACATAGATATCATATCTTGATAGATGAATATTCATTCCATAACATAATGATCTGTACCAGAATCTTATAGGTCAAGTGATTTTGGAACTTAGAGACATAAATTTTTTCATAAAAGATCTAAGTTATCTCTTAATAAGTTCTTGATAAATAGAACCATTATTAGTCATATAATACATCAAACCATTCTTCGTATCCCGAGGAAATGAAAAACAAAAAACGTGAGATCAGGTGCTCCCTAAGGTTAAACAAGGGAGATATAAAGGATAATATGAGTATAATATGAACATAATGGTATAAAAACATGATAATATCATTTTAAAATCATACCCTAAATACCATAGATTATAATATTGAGTAATTTAATAAAACTTGGTAGTTTATAAGACATGGATCATAATGGAAACAATGAACATTGGCCATATAATCATAAAATCTACATAATACATGGAATTATATCATACACATAAGAATAGAATACCATATTTCAAGGATACTCACCAAGACATTCATAACATGTTAGTCTTGGTACAACCACCCCTGTAGCTACTTCGGGATTGGGATAAACTCCCATTCACCCTCTATTAGGATTAGCATTACCTACTATGTACCCTTTGATCTCATATAGCACTTATAATTTCTTAATTAATTAAAAGTAGATACATGTTCCACCGATCACATAATAAAAATCATACGTATATGTTCCATAATATCATAAAATATTCATCATACCAGAAGCCATGAAAGGAAATGTGTTTCATAAACATTCCATTATTCCATAACCTATGGAAAAGGAGTAGGATTCATAAAAATATTATAATCATTAAAATAAACCATATAGTAAAATAATATGGATTGTATCTTTGGATCATATACCAATTATATCATATGTTAAATCAAGGGTTATCGACTTGGATGATTTGAAATACCATTAAAATATCTTTAAATCATTCTTGAAAAAAATATCCTTTACATTTTGAAATCACACCATTAAATATATTTTTTTCAAATAACATTGAAAATAATTTCATTGAAAATATACTTGGAAATATGTAAAGGATGTTTCAAATGATTGAGTATTCATGATGGCAGAAAATTCTGTTCATGCTGTATAATTTAAAAAAAACATTCCTTTCATACAATTGTAAAAAAGTAAAAAAAGTACCTTGATCTGAAAACAACAAGAAGATTAATTTTAAAAATATTTTATCAAATGTAAAACATGGTTAAATATGAATTCAAAAAATATTAGGATAATAGTAAAAAACATATTTAAAACATTTTTAGATAACATGGATATGGAAGAGAAATTATTTTTGACCGAAGCAAGAAATTAATTCAATTTAACTTAAATACATATTTTCAGTATTCTGAGAACATATGGTGAGGAAAATGAAATATAAACATTTATTATTATTAGATAAACTTTTTATTATAGTAATAATGAATTTATTTTGATAAATATCATAGTATTTCATCATTTAAGGGTTAATCATAAATAATAGTAATAAATAATGAGATTTTAACATAAGACACTTACCATTTTTGTACCCTTTGAAACATAATCCACATGAAATAAATAAAATTATATGTCTATGTAGAAAAAAATAAATATTATGATATGAATTATTAAAAACATTCAAGGGTAGTATATACACTATATAAAAAACAAGTGGTGAATATGGCATGGGTCTCACTGAAATAAATGTGAGATTAAAATCTCTTACATATGGCCTGACTTCCATCATATTCATTAGAAAATCTTGTATAATAAATATATAATTATTATAAATTTATTATACAACCATAATCAAATATATCATACCATATATTATTTATTTATAACCTTTTATCATATATTTTTTACACTTCTTTATTAAAATCATTGTTTTAGGTGATGTTATATTCTTTTTTCATGTATATTCTAGTTTAGTAGTTTTCTTACTAGTATATTTATCATGGATCCCAAATTTACATAATTTAAATATTGATATAAATATCACATATATTAATTATATGTATTTTTATAGTCATCCATAGAAGATAGGGATAGAAAAATGAATTGCATTGTTTGTAGAGATGGTAGGATGTATGTATGCATGAATGTTGTTTCCATTTTTTGAAGGATGGAAAAAAATAACGTTAAATAGAAAATAAAGTTTAAAAAATAATTATTATATCATATATATAATATATATTAATTAAAAACATCCTTATTACCATAAAAGTAAAAAATGATAAATGAATCTCATCGCTTCGTGGAGCTGGTAGTCCACATATATGCACGATCAACATTGTCATTTACTAATATTTTGGAAGGTATGATGGTAGATATTATATTATAATTTAAGAATTATAATTATGTCATTATTATCATATATAATCATTAATACCATTATAATACCTATCCATAAAATATAGAGATTAGAAATTAATTGTATCAATATGTGGAGACGGTAAGCCGTATCTACGCAAGAGAAATATTATCACTTCCCATTTAATGGAAAGAGAAAGAATAATAATGATTTAATAATCATAATAACATTGAATAATATTGAGTATAATTATTTTATTACTTTATTATTAATATAATATATTTATAGAAGGTAAAATATTAATTAAATAGTAAGTGATCTGTTAAGGAAATTACCACTTCTTTGAAATAACTCATTTATATTTCCTCATAAGGGATTTAGGGTTGGTTCATAGAGAAGAAAAAAACTATATAATATGAAAAGTAGATTTTATAAGATAAATTGAAAATTTTTGGCCGAGATATAAGGACCAACATGGTGTGGAGAAGAGAAAGGAGGGGTTTCCTTATATAATTGTGGGGAGTGACACTCTTGTAATTTCACAAAATATTATTTAAATATAAATTAATTTTGATTTCAAAATGTAAGAAATAGATAAAATTAGAATATAAAATTTTTAGGAGTTTAAATACTCTCATTAAATAAATGTTGTGCAATTTTAGATCACATTTTTAATCTTATGTCATTCTATTTTGAAAATTCGTTAATCCTTTTAAGAATTATAGTAATATTGAAGATTTATTCCCTTTATGGGTTAGATATGTTACTATAAAATTATATAAGACCTATAAATGGGCCATGTATGAAGTTTAAAACCATATCCCATTAATGTCTCCTAATTTAATAATAATATTTTTATATCATTTAATAAAATGTTATTTATTATAAAATATTATAAATGTCATTTTTAACACAATTCATTGAATTTGGATTCAAATAAATCAAAAAAGGTAAAATTATAATATAATGATTCAAAACCTCTATATTATATCATATATATCTATAAAAATTTTGATACTCATTAACCCAATCAAATTATATCACATTTAATATTTTTAAAATAATTTATTTTAATTTTATGTTAATTGAATAAATATCGTATAAGCATTACAAAAGACATTAAGGTCATTATATAATTTAGAAAAATTATAAATAAGTTTATATCATGAGAATAATTTCATTAATCTCAAAATATACACTTATATTTATTCATTACATTCTATTTTCCAAATTTAGATACATAATAGATATTTAAAACTAAAGAGTGAAATTTGGTAACTTTCTTTGATTTTAATATTATATAAGTCACTTTCATAGAAAATTGTCAATTAAACAAATAAAATTTGAGAAAATGTGATAAGGGTATAATTAAAATCCCAAAATAACAATAATTATGAAATGTTATGGACTTATCAATTAGTTTTAACTATGATTAACCAGATTTACCATTTATGAAAGTGATAAAATTTACCTAAATTACAATCCATATAACCTAAAAACAAAAGTGGAATATTTAAAAATTTTGAATATACAAATTTAAAATAAAAAATTAATTTTATGAAAATCAATATTTATATGTGGAAGATATTAATTTTAAAATAAGTGCGCAAAATGTGATGAATATTACCATTTATAAAAATATAGTTTGTAAGCATAAAAACAAATTTATTCTTAACCCATGCCTAAAAAAATATCAGGTGAATTTTAAAATTATTTAATGATTGTATAATATATAAATTTCCTTAAAATTATTAAAAAATAGTGATCAATTTAATTTTTTTAAGATAAAAACACATTTCATTCATAAAAGTATTTATTATAGGAAAATCACTTTTTACCTATAAAAGGTTTTATTCTAAATTCAATCATAAAATTGATTCAAATGAATATAATTATATTATTTAAAATATAAGAAAATAATTTTAATTTGGAACCACTTAAAAATGGAAATTTTTATATATAGTTTTCAATAAAATTGATATTTTTTTACTATTCACTAGAAAATAAAATTTTCCATAATATTCTCAATAAACCCATCATAAAATAATTTTAATTTTACGAGTTTAAAAATGATGTAAATTTTGTAAAATAAAATTTATACAAGTTCCAGAAATTACTCATAACATTTTCTAAAAAAATTAATATTTATTTTGTGGAAAACGTATTTATAAAGAATAAAATGACTTTACAAAAAATTGAGTGATTATTTTATATTTATTTATAAATACATTTATATTGAGTAATATATAAATAATTATTATAAGGTTGTTAGTCCTATTCATTCTATAATAACCCGCTAATTATCATTGGCTTGAGAGCATAATGAGTCATTACTTGGCCTTAAGAGACATCCCCAAAACACTAAAGACTGGAAAAAAATGCCAAAGGGTTTCAAATACAAGTTTTAGAGACCCCAAACTTGATGTATATAGACATTAAATTACTTTTGTGGAATATCTAATAAATAAAAAAACAGAAACCAAAGGACCCAAATAGTTTAGTGTCTTTGGAAACTCGGAATATAATCTTCTAATCTTGGTGAAATATCTTCAACATCTCCCATAAAGATATCCCCCTTTTTGTTTTCTTACCAAAAACCTTTCTTTAAATCCTGGGGAAAAGAAAACATATAAAGGGTGAGATCAAATGATTAGTAAGGGTAATCATGGAGAAAATAAAGAAAATCATATACATTTGAACTTAAAAAAAATGAACATAATGTTTAAACATAAAAATCTTGAGCAATGACATAAAACATGGAAGTACGTAATGCATAGATCATAAAGAAAAATTAATCATGATAAAATAGCATGGGAATAAAAAATGTAATTGTGGAAACCATTAAGCACATGTTATGATTTCCATAGTAGCCAAGACATTGCTGCCAAGACTATCTTAGAGGACAAAGTCTCTTTCTGAATCGAGCTCACTCCTCGTTCCAGTCCTATATCACTGAACCATATTAACTTTCCATTCCACCCATGTATATCTCATGAGATATAAATATTTACCCAATGCATTGGAGGGAGATATATGTCCCACCCATCTCATAATGAAACCATTCTTATGGGTGCCACAACATAAAAATAAATCATTCATCACAACCCAAAGAATAAAATGGGTTTCATAAACATCATCCCATCATAAAATAATCCATATAAAACAAATGGATATCATTTAATCATAAGAAAAGTGAAACCATGTAAATCATAGAGACATTATACTTGAAACATACACATATTAAATAATGTCATCTTAGATGGAAAATTGTTTTGATAAAACACTTGAAATGAATTCTTGAGGAAAATATCCTTTCTTCTTCAAAATAACTTTCTTTTCAAAAAATTCCATGAAATTTTATAAGAAATTGATTTTTTTTGAAAATAATAAGGAAATATTGTAGAGTAAGATTCATGAAAATAATGAATTATAAAACCGTAAATATCCGTTCATGCCATATAAGTTAAAAAAATATTCTCATACTTTTGCCGGAAAAGTCAAAAAGTACTTCGTATGGTAAAAAAAAAGAAAGATTCCTTACATACCAGGTAGTAAAAGTAAAAAATGGGTAAAAAGGACTTTAAAAATACATGAAAGAATATTAAACAATTTATGAAAAATGTTTTATGGACATGGATGAAAAATAAAACCCCAGTAAATACTTACGAATAAGTAATCTCGAATAAAAATGAGATTGCAAATTTATCCTTTACCTTATGTCCAATTTCTTCCATATGTGTACAAGACTCCTATATAGTGGGTTTACAATAGTATTAACTTGTAACAGAACCACAATAATATTTATGATATCATATATGATTCACTTATGACTTTATAATATCCGTTCATTTGTCAATTCAATGTTAAATCAGCATTTTGGGTAAAATCCTGTCATTTATCGTCTGTGTTTTGAATTTTAATTATTAATATGATTACTTAGATCATGATTACTTAATTACAGAATATAAAACTTGATTTATATATAATATATATTCAGAATATACATATATATAATAGATTTATGAATGGAAATAAATACACCGTTCATGGAGACGGTAGGTCGTACATACGCATGAACGTTGTTTTCTTTTCCTTATTGAATTGAATGGAATTAAGTAGATGAAATACATATATATATACATAAATCTAGTATAATTATTATTTCATATATTTCAGGATTACTTATTAAATATACTTTATAATAATTCATGAATTGTTAACATGGAAAATGAATCTCATCGCATTGTGGATACGGTAATCCGTACGTATGCACGAGCGATGATATCAATCCCATATTTATTGAATGGAATGGAGTGGATGATGTAATATCTCAGAATAATTATGTTGTTATAATATTCATATATAGTTATTCTTTACGCCATTAAACCCATCCATGTAAGGTGGTGGTGGAAAAAATGATTACACCAGGACGTGGAGACGGTATTATGTATGTACGCACGTGCGATGATTTCATTTTCAGTAGGATTAATAGAAAGTGAAATAGGGTTGTTTAATATTTATAATAACATATCAGTATATAAGTAATACTAATGTTATTACTTTATAATGAAACAACTAAAGAAGAGGAAGTAGAAGAAGAAAAAAACTTGAAATAATCGGTAGAAGAGATTACCTCTTCTTCGACGAACCTCTTTTAAGCTTATTGTTAATGCACTAGAGTTGGTCATTTGAAGAGACCAGAACCTATATAATGGTTCTAGGGAAGTTGAGAAGGGAAATGGTCTGGGGTTGCCTAATCTTGAAAGAACAAATTTGTGTAAAGAGAAGAGGGAGGAGGTTCCCTTTTATAAGGGAGGAGAGGGTCACCTTAGAAAAAAAATAAAATATTATTTTATAATAAAGTCATATTCGGTTTATAATAGCTCCAAATTGATTTGTTTCAAATATAAAGTGGGTATGGGTCACAATCCTCTCAACCAATAGGTTTTAGACAATTTTAGGTTACTATTTTAACCTTATCATTTAGATATAACTCTAAGTTAAATAATTTAACTTTTACCGTGTCTTCTTGTTTTTTTACACTATATGGTTAATAAACTTACTATAACAAGACAAAAGAACCCCAAGTGGTTCATTATTAATATATATAACCTTATCTAAATCATTTGGATGAACCTTATATTTTTAGGAATAGAATAACAATTAAGTATATAATATTTTAAAAAAACTATTTTATGTCAATTTTGACACTATTTGGCAATTGATTTTTGTGAAAATAATAACAGCATGATTCGTTCGAAGAGAATTAATTAAATCAATACTAACATGTCATAGTAACCTATAAAATTAGTAGAATTCATAAAAGGTCTCAAATTATATTTATTTGGGAATTTATAACATCAATTATGTTAATTTTTCATTAATAAGGTAATTACTGCAACATCATTGTGACATAAATAAATTAAATTATTTAATGTCTAAAAATTATAAATATAATACCATTATGTTGGAAATCCTTTAATCTTTCTAATTATTATTTATAGTCGAATTTATCTTATGTATAACCCTATATTGAAATTTTTTTAGATATTAATCTTTGATTTTAACTCTTTTAATTATTCTTCAAATAAAATAATAATAAGTGTCCTAATCTAATCTATGTGGACCTAATGGGTAATATTTTATTCATAAGGTTGTTTTTGGTCGAATTACACTTATCCAATAGAATTAGGACACATTTTAGGGTAATAATAATATCATTTTTACCCTTAATTACCCTATTTACTTTTAACCGTGGTAAAAAAAAGTAAAATGTTACTATTCACCAAATATTATTTTTATCTTATTAAACCACATTTTACTCCATGATATTATCCGTTTCTCTCATATTTTTGAAATTCAACTCACCGAAGTGGTATAATTAAGTGTTATGTACAATTGAAAATGCTCCTAGGAGGTGGGTAAAAGACGGTAAAAAGTTCAATAAAATTTCTATGTATCTATATTGTTATAAAATTACTTCAACGGATTAAATTGAACTTATATAGGTATTTTTGTATCTATTATGACCTAAAATAAATTTAAATAAAATATATTATTATTTAAATAAAAATTCGGTTTTTAAATAGCAACATAGTGTTTTCACTCTTCATCAAAAATTGAATGTTTTCAGAAAAATAACAAAAATTCACCCTAGGCTAATTTCAATATTACAAATCCAAAAATGAAGTCCATTTGAAAGATAAAACTTATAAAATTTCAAAAAGTGGGTATTACTATTCATAACAGCTAGTTTATATAATATTTTAATAATATATCGTTGTTTAGAAAAACTCAGTATTGCGTACAACACACGCTATCGTAGAAGGTCACGATTGCATGTAAAGCAAGGAAAGTTAGGGTTGCGTGTAGTGAAAGATTCATTTGTTGTTGTTTATAATAGAATCCAACCATATTTCATTTATACATTGAATATATATATATACACACACTCAATGTTCCGTAGGATAAATTCTATCCAACAAACATGAAATTTTGTGTTACAAGATCCAAGAATAGTGTTGTGTATACTACAAGATAATACGGTGTTGAGTATTGTGAAAGATAATCTTTGTGTAGCATACAACACAAGATATAAAATAAATTAAAAAGGATAATTCTCATAAAATCACCGGGTGTTACATTCTACCCCCCTAAAAATGAATTTCACCCTCGACATTCATCGGGGTTATAAATGGTTTACTACTTGAAAGTTTCTTTCATATAAAACCACATCGTAAAAAGGAATACTAAAACTTCATTTTAAAAAGGGAACTTAGAATCATAACGGTCCCCCAAAGTAACTCAACACTGGGTTTCCACATGGGACAAAATAGGTGAAAATATGGATATGGAAGAGAAATCAAACCATCAAGTTCAGAAGGAGAGTGGTAGAGAACATGGATATGAAAAATCCATCAATCACAAAGCCATAAATTTGTGATGATTTAAGTTACCATCTAATTCATTGGGTATGAGGGTACTAGGACAACGTTTTTAGTTCTCAATATCATTTCCCTAATATTGAGGAATTGTTGAATTAAAAGAAATACTTACTTGATTTTGGTACAATCTCACCATTGTTCGTGCCTTGAACAATTTCCACTTAATCTCTTAAAGAAATGAAGTTAAATTTGTCATTCATGAAGTTTTAGAAGATAATAAGATATAATGTTAGGCCATTCCATCTGTTTTTATCGCAAAAAGTTTAGCACAATTTATTAAATATACATAAGTCCCTCTATGCTGAGATTAATCATATATGGTTGCTAAAATGGACCTATACTTCATCTAACATAGCGTTTAATAAAATAAAACTAGTTTCTACTAACTAGGGACTTCCTGTAGGCCATTGGTATGCAATTAAGGTCTGTCACACTTAAGTTGTGGGTTTGATTCCCAAATCCATGTCTGACACGATAGGTTGTCACCCATCATGGAGGTTGTCCCTTTTTCTAAAACTACATTATAATAAAATTCCTGCAATAATATCGAAAAAAGTTCTAGCCTTACGCAATACTATCTTAAGTCCAACGTAATTCATTCCAATCTTTAGGCTTATCCAAAATACTTCTATCCAAGCTCATAGTATAAAGAAAATAATTACAAGAAATGTCATCTACCAAGCATGTGAATACCATCATTTATCCCCCATATATCATACGATATATCTTGTTGGTCACATTCCAAACATGTGTATACCTTAATCATGTATTCTCTTGAACCATAGTGAAACCATGAATGCTGTCACAAGGTAACTCTTTCCATATACCAAAATCCCAAAAATTCTATATAATCAAACCATGATATCACTTTTTCCTTATATTAGTCATGAGCTCATTAATACTATCAAACATTTCATTATCTCATTATCTCTTCTTTATGCACATATTAGGTGCTTTCCAAAAATATCTGAATAACCTTTCATTGTTACTGGTACCATTAAACATATACTTTCAAAAACATAAGGAAAAAATAGTGTAAAAATCCTTTGATGTCTCTTTATTCCATAGTACCATGAGATTACTTATACAACATTACTCTTGATAAACATGTAATCATTCCACTACCTTCTTAAACCATTGACTGATCTTGAAAAATTCTTTCATTTCACATATCATTTGTAGTATCTTCATCATCATCAATATAAATACTACCCATATGACCATGCTGATTCTCTTCATGAGACATTCCCTTAGGGAATTGGCTTTCATAATTCCCATACATTCCACATTTAAAACATTTAACCATTGTTGATGTCTTAGAAATACCATTATCCTTGTCTATAGTGTTAACTGAACCTTTTCCATTACAATTACTGGATTTGTGTTCTTCTTTCCCGAACCCAAATAATTTTCCAATTCCTTTAAAACATTCTCCCTGATGCCTCTCCCCACATGATTTACATGAGGGAAATTGAACTTTCTTTCCTCTATGATCATCATGAAACTCCATATTTCTCTAATTAGCGGAGTCGGGAAACTTACCAAAGTTGAGATTATTGATCATATTATGATATTGATGATTAGACATAATAATGATATGTGGACCTCCAGATCCAATTTCATTTGGTTTCTCATGAAGAATATCATTCCATTTTCCATCATATCCTCCTTTATCGTGATCTTTGTGTTTCCAGCCATTTTCTAAAACCCAAAAAAATAGTGTGAGCGGAAAAAATCACAATCAAGGGGGAGTAACTTCAATATCTAACTTCTTAGGTTTAATTCTAATATTGTTACCATAATTTAAGGACTATAAACTATACTTATAATTAACCTTAGAGACATCCCTAGACATACCATAGAAATATCTCTAGGGATTTCACTAAAGTTTTCGAATCCTAGTTTCCAAAGTTTGACTTAACCATTCCTCTAATACCAACTGTAGAGACCCCAAAATTGAGTTACATATAAATTAAATTACTTTTACGAAATATATAATACATAAAAAAAATAGAAACCAAAGGACTTTAATAGTTTAGTGTCTTTGGAAACTCGGAATATAATTTCTAATCTTGGTGAAAGATCTTCCACATATCCCATAAAGATCTTCCCTATTTTGTTTTCTCACCTAAAACCTTTCTTTAAATCCCAGGGAAAAGAAAACATATAAAGGGGGAGCTCAAATTCACAGTAAGGTTAAGCATGCAGAAAATAAAACAAATCATACACATTTGAACTTAAAAAAATGAACATAATGTTTAAACATCAAAATCTTGAGCAATGACATAAAACATGACAGTATGTAAGGAATAGATCATAAAAAAATATTAATCATGATAAAATAGCATGGGAACAAAACAAGTAATTGTGGAAACCATTAAGCACATGTTATTATTTCCATAGTAGCCAAGGAATTGCTGCCAAGACCATCTAGTTGGACAAAGTCCCTTTCTGAATCGAGTTCACTCCTCGTTCTGGTCCTATATCACTGAACCAGATTGACATTCTATTGCAGCCATGTCTATATCATGAGATATAAGTCTTTATCTAATGCATTGGAGGGAGTTATAGGTCCCACCCATCTCATAATGAAACCATTCTTATGTGGGCCACAACATAAACATAAATCATTCATCATAACCAAAAGCATAAAATGGGTTTCATAAACATCATCACATCATAACATAATCCATGTAAAACAAATGGATATCATTTCATCATAAGAAAAGTGAAACCATGTAAATCATAGATACATTATACTTGAAACATGCACATATGAAATAATGTCATCTTAGATGGAAAATTAATTTGATAAAACACTTGAAATGAATTGTTGAGGAAAATATCCTTTCTGCTTCAAAATCATTTTCTTTTCACAAAATTCCATGAATTTTTAAAAGAAAAGGATTTTGTTGAAAATAATCATGAAATCTTGTAGAGTAAGCTTCATTAAAATAAGGCATTATAAAACTGTAAAAATCCGTTCATACCATATAAGTAAAAAAACCATTCTCATACTATTGTCGGAAAAGTCAAAAAGTACTTCATATGGTTAACATAATAAAGATTCCTTACATACCATGTAGTAAAAGTCAAAAAAAGGGTAAAAAAGACTTTAAAAATACATGAAATAATATTAAACACTTTATGAAAACAATTTTATGGACATGGATGAAAAATATAACCCCAGTAAATACTTACGAATAAGAAATATCGGATAAAAATGAGGATGCAAAATTATCCCTTACCTTATGTCCAATTTCTTCCATATGTGTTCGAGACTCTTTTATAGTGGGTTTAAACATATTATTAACTTGTAACAGAACAATAATAATATTTATGATATCATATATGATTAACTTTCAACTTTATATTATCCGTTCATTTGTGAATTCCATGTTAAAGCAGTGTTTTGGGTAGAATCGTTTCATTTATCGCCTGTATTTTGACTTTTAATTATTAATATGGTTACTTAGATCATGATCACATAATTCCATAATATAAAACATGATTTATATATAATATATATTCAGAATATACATATATATAATAGATCGATAAATGGAAATAAATACACCGTTCATGGAGACGGTAGGCCGTACGTACGCATGAACGCTGTTATCGTTTCCTTATTGAATTGTATAGAATTAAATAGATGAAATATATATATATATACATAAATCTAGTAGCATTACTATGCCATATATTTCATGATTACTTATTATATATACTTTATAATCATTCTGAAATTTTTAACATGGAAAATGAATCTCATCGCGTCGTGGAGATGACAATCCGTATGTACGCACGAGCGATGATATCGTTCCCATATTTATTAAATGGGAATGGAGTGGATTATTTAATAAATTAGAATCAGTATGATGTTATAATAATCATATATAGTTAATTTTTACACCGTTATACCCATCCAAGTAAGGCGGTGGTGGAAAAATTGATTACACCAGGGCGTGGAGACGGTATTCCATACATATTCACACATGGAAATTTCATTTTCCGTAGAATGGATAGAAGGTTAAATAGGGTTGTTTGATATTTATAATAACATATCATTATATAAGTAATACTGATGTTATTACTTTATAATGAAACAACTAAAGAATATGAAGTAGAAGAAGAAAGAAAACTTGAAAGAATCTATAGAAGAGATTACCTCTTCTTCGATGCACCTCTTTTAAGATTCCTCTTAATACAGTAGAGTTTCTCTTTTGAGAAGACCAAGAAATCTATAATATTTCATGGTAAGTTGAGAAGGGAAATGGGCAGGGATTTTCCCATCTTGAAAGCTCAAAATTGTGTAAATATAAGAGGGATGAGGTGCCCTTTTATAAGGGAGGATAGAGGCACCTTAGGAAAAACATAAAATATTATTTTATAATAAAGTCATATTCGGTTTATAATAGCTCCAATTTGATTTATTTAGAATCCAAAGTGGTTATGGTTCGAAATCATCTCAACCAATGGGTTTTAGACAAGTTCAGGTTACTATTCTAACCTTATCATTTAGATTTAACTCTAAGTTAAATAATTTAACTTTTACCATGTCTTCTTGTATTTTACACTATATGGTTAATAAACATACTATAACAATCCAAAAAAACCCAAAGTGGTTCATTATTTATATATATAACTTTATCTAAGTCATTTGGACGAACCTAAGATTTTTAGGAATAGAATAACAATTAATAATATAATATTGTTTTTAAAAATTATTTTATTTCAATTTTGAAACTATTTCGTAATTGATTTTTGAGAAAATCATAACAGCATGATTAGTTCTAATAAAATTAATTAAGTCAATAATAACATGTCATATTAACCAATAAAATTAGTTTAATTCATAAAAAGTCTCAAGTTACATTTATTTGGGTATTTATAACATTAATTATGTTAATTTTTCATTAATAAGGTAATTACTGCATCATCATTGTGACATAAATAAATTAAATTATATAATGTCTAAAAATTATAAATAAACTACCATTATGTAGGAAATATTTTTATCTTTCTAATGAATATTTATAGTCGAATTTATCTTATGTATTACCCAATATTAAAAATGTTTTAGTTATTAAAGTTTGATTTTAACTCTTTTAACCCTTCTTTAAATAAAATAATAATAAGTGTCCTAATCTAATCCAAGTGGACCTAAAGGGTAATATTTTATTCCTAAGGTTGTTTTTGGTCGAATTACATTTATCCAATAGAATTATCACATGTGTTATGGTAATAATAATATCATTTTTACCCTTAATTACCCTATTTACTTTTGACCATGGTAAATAAAAGTAATAAGTTACTATTCAACAAAAATTATTTTTATCTTATTGAACCACATTTTACTCCATGATATTAACTATGTCTCTCAAGTTTTCATAATTCAACTCACAGAAGAGGTAAAATTAAGTTTTATGTATAATTGAAAATGCTCCTAGGAGGTGGGTAAAAGACGACAAAAAGTTCAATAAAATTTTTATGTATCAGTATTGTTATAAAATTACTCCAATGGATTACATTGAACTTATATATGTATTATGTATCAATTTTGAACTAAAATAAATTTAAATAAAATAAATGATTATTTAAATAAAAATTTGGTTTTTTAAAAGTAACCCAGTGTTTTCTCTATTCATCAAAAATTGAAAGTTTTCAGAAAAATACCAAAATTTACCCTAGGCTAATTTCGATATTCCGAATCCAAAAATGAAGTCCATTTTGAAATATAAAATTTATAAAATTTCAAAAAGTTGTTATTATTATTCATAATGGTTAGTTTATATAATATTTTAATAACATATCGTTGTTTAGTGAATCTCGGTATTGCGTACAACACACGCTATCATGGAAGGTCGAGATTTTTTGTAGAGAAATCCATGTCAGGGTTGCGTGTAATGAAAGATTCATTTGTTGTTGTGTATAATAGAATCCAACCATATTTCATTAACACATTGAATATATATATATACACTCAATGTTTCGTATAATAACTTCTATCAAACGAACTTGAAATTTTGTGTAACACGATCCAAGAATAGTGTTGCGTATACTGCATGCTAATATGGTGTTGTGTATAGCGCAAGAAAATCTTGGTGTAGCATACAACGTAAGACATCAAATAAATTAAAAATAACACTTCTAAAAAAATCACAGGGTGTCACAAAAGTGGGGTTGATTTAAATTTTTAGAAATAAACCAATAAACCAACCATACATAAGCAAAAATTCACTATATGATGCATGAACAAATGAAAGATAACTCAACAACATCATGTATCTCAAAACCACATCAAAGTATGAAACATGAAAGAATAACCATGTATCAAATTATACAATAGATAAAGGACACAAGACTCTCAAAAGACCATGAGACTCAATGCTCCAAAAGTTCCAAGCTCCACAATCTCTGAACACCTCATACATTATATGGTAGTGCAAAAAATGTGGGAAGCATTACCATTTCCCATATCCTGGAAGATGGCGTCTTCAAAAGAACCAAAGTGCCAAAGCAGGGTTGAGTCTAAAACACAGTAGGTTTTCCCCAACGACTCCCCTACTCACTCCAATAGGATAGGAATGTTATTCCCATTTATATAAAAAATTTTATATTAAAAAATTTAGAAAAAAAAATTTATAACCAAATTTACACAATTTTACAAAGCCATTTAAAACTAAAAGCATACAAGTGAAATTGAAACCAATTTTTCCAACAAGTTATTTTTCCAAAAAAATAACTAAAAAAAACTTTAAAACCATTTCTCAACATTCCTTTGACATAACCAATTCATTCCATATATCCACACAAAAAACTATGCATGTGACGTAGATCTCCCTATACTCGCAAGTGGTGTGTCATCCATTCACTATGTCGTCCCTAGTGAACCAATTAATGCGGGAGATCCCTAACCCATATCCATCCAATTAATGATGGGGGAGACCCATAACCCTTATCCATCCTACATGAACCCTTTTACAAGGAAGATCCCTAACCCTTATCTATCCTGTTAATGATGGGGTTGACCCCTAACCCTTATCCATCCCACATGCCCGTGAACACGCATAACCATCATGTCAAAAACCATGTGTGTTCAACCAATTCAAACCATTTAAATAAAAATGTACTTATATTAAAGACTAAAGAATAAACCAATTTAAAAACAACCATTATACATCAATAAAATATTCCCTTTTATTGAAAACAACTAATCC
Organism: Viscum album; assembly: GCA_963277665.1. Lineage (NCBI taxonomy): Eukaryota > Viridiplantae > Streptophyta > Magnoliopsida > Santalales > Viscaceae > Viscum > Viscum album. The sequence continues at coordinate 138,886,570 of OY728121.1, read as the reverse complement.
AAACTATGTGTCACAATTATATATAATCTCCATTTTAAAATCTCTATTTTAAAATTAATTACACAAGCACTCATTCAAAATCCCCAATATTCCAGATTTCACAAACCCATACACAAGAAGGTTTCTAATAAGTTTTCAAAAACCAAATAATAATCAATTTTACACAAATAATTATTTTTTAAAGCGTTCAAATCAGTTCTATATAGTGGATTCCAGAGAGAAGCCTCCTACCTTGAATGTTTTGATAAAAACCCCAACGAATGAAGAGCGCACAAGAAAACCAGGTTGATTCTTCAAGAAACCACCTTGAATCTCTTCTCCTAGAAAGACCCAAACCAAATATAATCATATATGAAATCTAAACAATTATATCTACCCATAACAGACATAGATCTATGAAAGTGAGAGAATAGGAGAAGTATATCTGAGTAGATATAAAAAACTGATCAATAATGATGATAAACGATCATGTACCTTAAGAATACAGCTTTGATTCTCCAAGGAAAGCCTTCAGATCACCTCCAAAATGATTTATAGAGGTTATATTATCATAAAATGAGAGTAATTCAGAGTTATGGCCTCTTAGGAGACAAAAATATCCACTTAGAGGAAGAAACATGTGAGATAAACTTTTTTTTGGATCTCACTTAAGTGCCTTCATGGTTAGTTCGCATGGTTAGCCAAACCATGTTCTAACCATGCATCATACACCTCCTCGACAGACCCTCTCATGGCCTCCTCACAAGGTCTGCCTAACCGTTCTCTAACCATGCATGAGCCACTACCTTAAAAGTACAAACTACGCATGGTTTGGCTGCACAGTTAGACAAACCGTGTGCTGCATGTGCGACTTCCCCTTTGCCTCAAAACATCCTTGCAAGTTCTCCTAACTATCCCATTCATAACCCTTAACATTATAACCACAAAAAACAATATGTAAGGGTTATATAAAAGAATATGGGTGTACTAAATTCTAACCCCATTGGTCTTCCCGTCTTTGAAAGTAGAAAACCCTCACCCAACTAAAGGAGTTCTAGCCGCTGCTATTTTATTTCCTTCTCACGTTCCAAAGTCTTTTCCTAAATCTCACCGTGCTGCCATAAAACCTTCCATAGACTGATGGTTTTTCCTTAAAAGAAATTCTCTTTCCTATTCAAAATCCATACCAGGATATGTATCAATGAAGAATCCAGCTCTAGGTTAACGTGATCCCAGATGATCACATGGCCAAGTTTAGGCTGATACTTTTTCAACTGAGATACATGGAACACATTATGCACCGAAAAAATTGTTGTGGTAATTCCAATGTATATTACACATATTCGACTCATTCCAGTGTCTCGAAAGGGGCATTTTAACTATGAGATAACTTTCTCTACTTCCCAAAAATATGATGTCCATGTCTTGGAGATATCCTCAAGAAAACATGATCACTCACATCAAATGAAAATAGTCTTCTATGATAATCTGGGTATGATTTTTGACGAATCTGAGCCGCCACCATCCTATTTCTAATTAAATGAATTCTTTCCATTTTTATAGACAAGGCATGTTCCAACTAGTGAAGTTTCACCTATTTCCACCCAGCATAGTGGAGAACGACAAGGATTCCCAAACAATGCTTCAAATGGAGCCATGTGTATCGAGGCCTGATTGATGTTATTGTATGAGAACTCCACCAAGGGTAAATGCTCCTCCCATGAGCCACCAAAATCCAGTACATAATCCTGAAACATGTATTCGAACATTTTTATCATCTTCTTGGATTTTACATCCATATGGGGATGATACACCGTGATCATAGTCAACTGAGTTCTAGGATCTTGCTGTAAGGATTTCTGAAAATAAGACATGAACCTCAGATCTCTGTCTGAGACTATTGAAACTGGTAAACCATGACTCTTTACCACTTCTTGGATGTATATTTCTAAATGATTCTCCACCATATGAGTTTCATGAATATGGATTAAATTGGACGACTAGGTAAGACGATCCACTATCACCCACAAGGCATCCTGTTTCCGAACTGTTCATGGAAGACTTGTAACAAAAGCAATCACTATATGCTCCAATTTCTATACTAGGATAAGTAAATATTGAATCATTCCTTCTAGTCTATAATTATATGCCTTAACTTTCAAAAAGGTTAAGCATCATGAGAAGAACTCAGACACCTTTATTTTCGATCCACTCCACCGAAACTGCACCTTCATTACCTTATACATCTTCAATGTACCTGGATGTACAAGCCATATCAAATGGTGGTAAGAATGAAAGAGTTGTTCCTTACAAGCCATAGGTACAAATATCCAATATCTAAAGCACAAAAATAAACTCCTATCATGTTTACATACCTCAATGGTCTACCCACCATTGAGTCTTAGACTCATAACTATACATTTCCTATCAGATGTTTGTGCCTCTTTGACCACATTTACAAAATTATGAACATGTATAAATGAAAGGAAAACTAAAACATCACCTCAGTACTCAGATTCCACGTTCATGTCATCTAGGACCGACATCAACTGCCATTCATCAGAAGCTTCTTTTGACAACTCAGCATATGAATTTCTTAATCAATGTATCCACCCCTGAATTCCCTTTTCCTAGTGTAAACATCAAGTAAAAGTCAAACATCTTGAGATAATCCATCCATATCCTTTTTCGCAAATTCAAATCTTATTGTGAGAAAATGTTTTTCATGCTTTTTTGGTCCGTAAACACAGTGAATTTATCACCAAAGAGATATTGTCTCCATTTTTTCAAGGCATGGATGACTGCAGCTAACTCCAAATCATGTGTTGGGTCATTCTTCTCATGAAACCTCAACTCACTTGAACCATATGCAACCACATGGTCTCCTTGTATGATAACACAACCCAAACCTGATCCTAAATCATCGCAATACACCACATACCCCTATCCTGATTTTGTGAAAATCATGAAAGGGATGATGTATGCTGAACATTAAACTCCATGAAATACATTTAGCATTCCTATATCCAATGGAATGGAGAATATTATTTTCAGAGATTTTATTGGAAAATCTAGTCATGATAAATCATGAACAAAGAATCGGTAGTAACTAACCAGACCATGAAAACATTGTATCTTGAAGAAATTCTTCAGTGGTTTCCATGAGATAACAACTTCTCTCTTTTTTGGATCAATAGAAACATATTATTCTGAAATGACATAGCCAAGAAAATATACTTCTTGTAACCAAAAATAACACTTTGATAATTTGGCATTCAAACGGTGATCCCTCAAGATTTTTAACACTATTTCAAAATGATCTTCATGGTTAACCCTTGCCTTTGAATACACCAAAATTTCATCCACAAACACCACAAAGAAAATAATCTAGATATCACTGAAATATCGCATTCGAAATGCATGACTACATATTCATAGTGGACATATCTGATTCTAAATGATGTATTAAGAATATACTTCCTTTGAACTCGCAAGTTGTGATATATTGATCACAATCCAATCTTAGACAACCACCGTTCTCCCCTTAATTGATCAAAATAATCATCAATTCATGGAAGTGGATATCTATTTTTATCATAACTTGGCTAAGATTAGGATAATCAACACATAGTCAAAGAGATACACCTGATTTCTTCACAAACAAGACCAGTGATGCCCACAGAGATGTATTTGGTCGAATGAACCCCTTGATTTCCTATTCTTTCATCTGCACTTTAAATTCTCATAACTCTTTTGGTGCGATCCTATAAGAAAGAAGAGAAATAGGATGGGTCCCCAGAATGAGATCAATAATAAACTACACTTCTTTTAAAGGTGTAAACCCTGAGAAGTTCTCAAGGAATACATCTAGAAATTGATCCACAACTACTGGAAAACAAGTTTCCTAGATCTTATCCAATGATTCCAAAGTCAATGCTACCAAATGTAAGAGATCGTTTGTAACACCCGAGACATTTATGTTATATAAATCATCAAAGGAATCTTTTTCTACACACAACACTTGCTTGGATTGATTTACACGAAATCGCAACCTTCCTCGATAGCTTGCGTCGTACGCAATACCGAGTTTCACTAAACAATGATATGCTAATAAAATATTACTAAAACTAGCCGTTATGAACAGTAATAACCACTTTTTGAAATTTTATAAATTTTATTTTTCAAAATGGACTTCATTTTTTGGATTCGGAATATCAAAATTATCCTATGGTGAAATTTCGGTATTTTTCTGAAAACTTTCAATTTTTGATGAATAGTGAAACCACTAAGTGGTAGTTAAAAAACTGAATTTTTCATAAAACTTAATTTTACCGCTTCTGTGAGTGGAATTTCGAAAATTTGAGAGACACGGTTGATGTCAGTAAGTAAAATGTTGTTCAATGAGATGAAAATAATTTTTTGTTGAATAGTAACGTTTTACTTTTTTTTCCACGGTTAAAAGTAAATAGGGTAATTAAGGGTACAAATGATATTATTATTACCCTAAAACATGTCCTAATTCTATTGGACAAATTTAATTCGACCAAAAAAAACCTTAGGAATAAAATATGACCATTTAGGCCCACATGGATTAGATTAGGACATTTATTATTAATTTATTTAAAGAAGGGTTAAAATAGTTAAAATCAAAGTTAAATAAGTAAATCATTTTTAATATGGGGTTATATATTAGATAAATTTGACTATAAATATTCATTAGAAATCTAAAAAGATTTACTACATAATTATAATTTATTTTTAATTTTTAGACATTAAATAATTTAATTTATTTATGACACAAAGATGATGCAGTAATTATCTTATTAATGAAATATTGACATAATTGAGGTTATAAACCCAAAATAAATGTAACTTGACACTTTTTATGAATTAAACTAATTTTATATATTAATATGACATGTTATTATTGATTTAATTAACTTTTTTCGAACTAATAATTCTATTATGATTTTCAAAAAAATTAATTACTAAATAGTGTCAAAATTGACATAAAATAGTTTTTTAAACCAATATTATATTAGTAATTGTTATTTTATTCCTAAAAATCTACGGTTTGGACACATGACTTAGATAAGGTTATATATATTAATAATAAACAACTTGGGGTTCGTTTGGCTGCTTATAGTATGTTTATTAACCATATAGTATAAGAACACAAGAAGACACGGTAAAAGTAAAATTATTTAACATAATGTTAAATCTAAATGATAAGGTTAAAATAGGAACCTAAACTTGTATAAATTCTATTTAATGAGAGTATTGCGACCCATACCCACCTTAGCTTCGAAATAAATCAATTTGGAGCTATTTAAAACCGAAAATGACTTTATAATAAAATAATATTTTTAGTTTTTCCAAAGGAGCCCCTCTCCTCCCTTATAAAAGGTCACCTCCTCCCCCTCTTCCTCACACCACTTTGAGCCTTCATGATCGTCCAACCCCTGCCAATTTCTTCTTTCCACTTCCCCAAAAACATCCTATAGGTTCTGGTCTTCTTCAAAGACCTATTTTAGTGCCCTAAAAGGAGGTCTCAAAGAAGCACTTCAAAGAAGAGGTAATGTCCATTACTGATTCTTTCATCTTTATTTCTTATTCCACTTATTCTTCTTTAGTTGTTTCATTATGAAGTCATAAAATCAGTATCAATCATATACTGATATGTTATTATAAGTATGAAATAACCCTATTTCACCATCTATCCATCCTATAGAAAAATAAATCACCGCGCGTGCGTACGTACGGAATACCGTCTCCACGCCGTGGTGTAATCTATTTTCCACCACCACCTTACTTGGATGGGTATAATGGTGTAAATAATGACTATATAGGACTATTATAAAGTTATAATTATTCTTAAATAGTATACATACACTCCAATACAATTCCACGATCATAGGAACGATATCATCACTCGTGCGTACGTACGGAATACCGTCTCCACGATGTGATGCGACTCGTTCTACATGATATTCATTTCATAATGATTATATAAATTAATTGAATGAATGAATATGATATATATTACACTAATACCATTATATAAATGAGGTATCTATAACCTAAAGATAAGAATAATAATTTATTCGAAAATACACGCATAAGAACAAAAAGTTATAAACACCCGAATAACAAGTAGCAATGAAATATTACAACTAAGAAGCTAAGAATATGACCAAATATGATATCATAAAAATAATTATATTTCTGGAATAATTCAATAACATTGTTTAAATCATTATACAGGAGGTTCGGACACGTACAAAGCATATCGGACCTAAGGTAAGGGAAATATCACAATCTCATTTTTATCCGAGATTGTTTATACTTTGTCATTTTCTGGGGTGTATTTTATCATCCACATCCATGTTTCCTAAATATGTAATATTTATATCCTTATACAATATTTTATATCCAATTTTACCCTTTAGTGAGTTTTTAGTAAAAGATATGAAAGGAATCTTTTGTCATTTTTCGTAGGAGGTACTTTTTGACTTTTCCGACAAAAGTATGAGAAGAATGTTTTTTTATACGGCATGAATGGATTTTTAAAACAAAATTTCCAAGAATCATCCTTTACAAGTATTCAAGTTTATTTTTAATCAACTTCTTTTAAGAATTGTATGACATATTAAGAAAGGAAAAGTGTTTTTGAAGTAGAAAGGATATTTTCCTCAAGAATAGAGTTCAAGTGTTTTATCAAAATTATTTTCCATCTAAGATAATATAGGGTTCTGTTTCTATCCCTATTATTACATGGATTTGATTATGTTGTGATGGAAATATTTTTATGAATTCCTTTATCTTATATGAATTGTTTTATGATGTCATGTTGTTTAAGAATCGCATTTTTACTACATGGGTTATGCAATTATGTATGATTTATGATTTTGTGGCACACATAAGAATGGTATAATTATGAGATGGGTGGGACCTATATCTCCCTCCAATGAATTGGGTAAAGATTTTATATCTCATGAGATAGACATGGCTGGAATGGTAGGTTATACCTGTTCAGTGAAACAGGACTGAAACGAGGAGTGAACTCGGTTCATAAATGGACTTTTTCCACTAAGATAGTCTTGGCAATGAGTCTTGGCTAATAAGAAATGATTCTCTATGATTATGTGTGTATGACACAAAGTTTCATGTTTTAAGTTATTATTATTGGGATTACATTTCACTACTATGATTTATCCCATGTTATGAAATTATGATATCTTTTGCAGGTTAAGATTTCCAAAAGTTATGTGCTTATGTATATGATGTGATTGATATTTATTTTGTTTACCCTTACTAATCTTTTGAGCTCACCCTTTTGTATGTTTTATTTTCCTAGGTTAGGATGAAGGTTATTAAGTAGAATATTCCAAAAAGGGACTCTAGATATGATGAAATAAATGGGAGGCAAAGTAGATGCTTTATGAACCAGTTGTTCATGTTTCCCAGTTTATAAAGACACTATACCTATACTGTCCTTTCTTGGTTTTGTTATATGTTGTAATAAGTGTGATTAAATTTTGAAGTAATAAAAATGTATGTAAAGTATGGGTCGTTATATTTTGTATCTGAGGAAAGGTATAGTCATCCTTTGGAAACTAGGATGTGAAAGCCTTAGTAAAAACCCTAAGGATAAGTCTAAGCATAGAACACAATCTTAGTGTTTTAGAAATGACCACGAATAACCTAGGATAAGACCTTAAGTGTGAAATTTTATTCTTGATTATGTGGTTTTCCTATTATAATTAGTGCTGCTCACACTATTCTTCTTGGTTTTAGTCAATGGCTGGAACCCGAAGGAACCGTGTTAATGCGGAATGAGACGGGCAATGCAATGATTGTCACCATGAGCAACCAAACGTTATGGGAGATGGAATGCAAAATCTTGTAGCCATGCTCACACAACTTTCTCAAGCTATGAATCATGCAAGACTTCCAAACGAGCAAAGGAAGGAGCAACATTCTGTTGAATCCTTCATGAGACAGCGTCCACCTTCATTCAGCGGGTCCACTGATCCATTAGTTGCTGAACAATGGATTAGTACTACTGAAAAGATATTTTCAGTTCTTCAATGTTCTGAGCATGATAAAGTCATCTTAGCAGTGTATCGTTTGGATGGTGATGCTGATCAATGGTGGAATCTTATTAAGAATATGTGGCAAAGGGATGAAATTGAGTCCATGGAATGGGACTAGTTCAAGAACTTATTTTTCAATAAGTACTTCCCTCATATTATCCGAAAAAAGATGGAGAATGAGTTTCTTGAACTGAAGAAAAAGGATGATGAATTTGTTGGTACCTATGAAGCAAATTTTACAAGACTTGCATGGTACGCTTCTGGTATTATTATCCAACCTGAGAGTAAGATCAATCGATTCTTTAGTGGCTTAAAACCATGTCTTGGAAGGGCCTTAGCCATAAGGGACTTCAATAGCTATGGGTAAATCGTTCGATGTTATCTCAATGTTGGGATGGAGATTGGAGTAACCCAACAGTCATATGGGTTTGATAAGAAGAGGAAACACTACTGAAAATAAGGCCATTAGCGACCGCCATTGGCGGTCGCTAAAGGCCTTTAGCGGCCACTCAGCGACCGCCACTGGCGGTCGCTGTTGCCTCGTCGCTAGAGGCTTTTAGCGACCGCCAATGGTGGTCGCTATAGAAGGCTGGCAGATCGTACTTCAGCGACCGCTTGGCGGTCGCTGAAGCCCCCTGCCGGGCACCCTATAGCGACCGCCTATGGAGGTCGCTATTCTAAAAAATATTTTTTAAAAATATTTTTTTATTGAATTGAATATATAAATAAATAAATATATATATATATATATATATTCATATATATATACTATTAAATACAATATTTTAAATATATATATATATATAATATATTTTAAATGTTTTAATATATATTTAATATATATATAATATCAAATCATTGTGCTATAATAATTTAAAAACTTCGATTCAAGAAATAATCACAGTTCAGGTCTTTCGGGGCACGTTTGCTCCGAATGGGACCGCCGCACGCCATTTTGGTGTTTTATGGCGCCGGAAACGCGTTTCCGACCGCCGCGGTCACACGGCACCTCCGAATGAGGTGCCGTCTGGCCGACCATTTCACAATTCACGCCCTGGATGTTGTCATACGGTTTCGTGGCATTTGGAGGTCGTTCGGGTGGTTTTGACCCCCCAACGCGACATTTCAGCGCGCGCCGCGCTACTGAAAACAACACAATCAGACGTGCCGCGCGCACCGTACGTCCGCTGGACGTGCGGCCTCCTCTTTCATCTCAGGAATAATATTTATATCGTTCCCGTGCGGTTTTAGGTTGTTCGGAGCACGTTTGCTCCGAATTGGACCGCAGCACGCCGTTTTGGTGTTTTAGGGCGCCAGAAACGCGTTTCCGGCCACCGCGGTCAAACGGAACCTCCGAATGAGGTGCTGTCTGGACGACCATTTCAAAATTCACGCCCCGGATGTTGTCGTACGGTTTCGTGGCATTCAGAGGTCGTTCGGGTGGTTTTGACCCCCCCAACACGCCATTTCAGCGCGCGCCGCGCTGCTGAAAAGGACACACTCGGACGTGCCGCGCGCACCGCACATCCGATGGACGTGCAGCCTCCTCCTGCATCTCAGGAATAATATTTCTATCGTTCCCGTGCGGTTTCAGCTCGTTCGGAGCACGTTTTCTCCGAATTGGACCGCCGCACGCCGTTTTGGTGTTTAATGGCGCCGAAAACGCGTTTCCGGCCGCCGCGGTCACACGACACCTCCGAATGAGGTGCCATCTAACCGACCATTTCACAATTCACGCCCCGGATGTTGTCGTACGGTTTCGTGGCATTCAGAGGTCGTTCGGGTGGTTTTGACCCGCCAACGCCCCATTTCAGCGCGCGCCGCGCTGCTGAAAAGGACACAATCGGACGTGCCGCGCGCACCACACGTCCGATGGACGTGCAACCTCCTCCTGCATCTCAGGAATAATATATCTATCGTTCCCGTGCGGTTTCAGGTCGTTTGGAGCACGTTTTCTCCGAATGGGACCGCCGCACGTCGTTTTGGTGTTTTGTGGCGCCGGAAACACGTTTCCGGCCGCCGCGGTCACACGGCACCTCCGAATGAGGTGCCGTCTGGCCGACCATTTCACAATTCTTGCCCCGGATGTTGTCGTACGGTTTCGTGGCATTCGGAGGTCGTTTGGGTGGTTTTGACCCCCCAATGCGCCATTTCAGCGCGCGCCTCGCTGCTGAAAAGGACACAATCGGACGTGCCGCGCGCACCGCACGTCCGATGGACGTGTGGCCTCCTCCTGCAACTCAGGAATAATATTTCTATCGTTCACGTGCGGTTTCAGGTCGTTCGGAGCACGTTTTCTCTGAATGGGACCGCCACACGCCGTTTTGGTGTTTAATGGCGCCGGAAACGCGTTTCCGGCCGCCGCGGTCACACGACACCTCCGAATGAGGTTCCGTCTAACCGACCATTTCACAATTCACGCCCCGGATTTTGTTGTACTGTTTCGTGGCATTCAGAGGTCGTTCGGGTGGTTTTGACCCCCCAGCGCGCCATTTCAGCGCGCGCCGCGCTGCTGAAAAGCACACAATCAGACGTGCCGCGCGCACCACACGTCCGATGGACGTGCGGCCTCCTTCTGCATCTCAAGAATAATATTTCTATCATTACCGTGCGGTTTCAGGTCGTTCGGAGCACGTTTGCTCCGAATTGGACCGTCGCACGCCGTTTTGGTGTTTAATGGCGTCAGAAACGCGTTTCCAGCCACCGCGGTCACACGGCACCTCCGAATGAGGTGCCGTCTAGCCGACCATTTCACAATTCACGCCCCGGATGTTGTCGTACGGTTTCGTGGCATTCGGAGGTCGTTCGGGTGGTTTTGACCCCCCAACGTGCCATTTCAGCACGCGCTGCGCTGCTGAAAAGGACACAATCGGACGTGCCGCGCGCACCGCACGTCCGATGAACGTTCGGCCTCCTCCTGCATCTCAGGAATAATATTTCTATCGTTCTCGTGCGGTTTCAGGTCATTCAGAGCACGTTTTCTCCGAATTGGACCGCCACACGCCGTTTTGGTGTTTTGTGGCGCCGGAAACGCGTTTTCGGCCGCCGCGTTCACACAGCACCTCCGAATGAGGTTCCGTCTGGCCGACCATTTCATAATTTACGCCCCGGATGTTGTCGTACGGTTTCGTGGCATTCGGAGGTCGTTCGGCTGGTTTTGACCCCCCAACGCGCCATTTCAGCGCGCGCCGCGCTGCTGAAAAGGACACAATCGGACGTGTCGCGCGCACCGCACGTCCGATGGATGTACGGCCTCCTCCTGCATCTCAGGAATAATATTTCTATCATTCCCGTGCGGTTTCAAGTCGTTCGGAGCACGTTTGCTCCGAATTGGACCGCCGCACGCCGTTTTGGTGTTTTAAAGCGCCGGAAATGCGTTTCCGGCCGCCGCGGTCACACGGCACCTCTGAATGAGGTTCCCTCTAGCTGAACATTTCACAATTTACGCCTCGGATGTTATCGTACGGTTTCGTGGCATTCGGAGGTCGTTCGGGTGGTTTTGACCCCCCAATGCGCCATTTCAGCGCGCGTCGCGCTGCTGAAAAGGACACAATCGAGGGGCTGTACGGGGGTGGCGGGGGGCTGTACGGGGGTGCGGGGGGTTGTACGGGGGTGCGGGGGGTGGGGGGGATGTACGGTGGTGTTGGGGGCTGTACGGGGGTGAGGGGGGCTGTACGGGGGTGGCGGAGGGCTGTACGGGGGTGTCGGGGGGGGGGGGGGGGGGGGGGCTGTACGGTGGTGTCGGGGGGCTGTACGGGGGTGAGGGGGGCATTACGGGGGTGGCGGAGGGCTGTACGGGGGTGCAGGGGGCTGTACGGGGGTGCGGGGGGGGGGGGGGGGGGGCTGTAAGGGGGTGCGGGGGGCTGTACGAGGGTGCGGGGGGCTGTACGGGGGTTGCGGGGGGCTGTACGGGGGTTCGGGGGGTAGTACGGGGATGCAGGGGGCTGTACGGGTGTGCGGGGGGGGGGGGGGGGTACGGGGGTGCGGGGGGGCTGTACGGGGGTGCGGGGGGCTGTACGGGGGTGCGGGGGGCTGTACGGGGGTGCGGGGGGGGGGGGGGGCAGTACGGGGGTGCGGGGGGTTGTACGGGGGTGCGGGGGGGCTGTACGGGGGTGCGGGGGGCTGTACGGGGGTGCGGGGGGGGGGGGGGGGGGGCTGTACGGGGGTGCGGGGGGCTGGACGGGGGTGGCAGGGGCCTGTACGGGGGTGGCGGGGGCAGTACGGGGGTGCGGGGGGGCTGTACGGGGGTACAGGGGGGCTGTACGGGGGTGCGGGGGGCTGTACGGGGGTGCGGGGGGCTGTACGGGGGTGTGGGGGGCTGTACGGGGGTGCGGGGGGCTGTACGGGGGTGCGGGGGGCTCTCCGGGGGTGCAAAGGCCATCCCATTGATTACAAAAGTGAAAAATAAAAGTGATAATATCTAATTAATACATATTTCTTTTATCGATACCATACAGAAATTTATAAAAAATATATTGGATAATACATAATCTATAATATCAGATTTATTGATCTGTTGGAATTAGTTCGACTTTTTCAAATGTAGAATCATTCAAGATTATCTGATCAATAACTCAATATGTGTATAAAATATTTAAAAGACCACCATGGATGGTAATAATGCATTACTTAAATGAATAAATACAGTACATCAATGTCAACCCTACCAGTAAAAACAAAAAACATATCTCGTGAATATATGGTGCGTCACACGTTGTCATCACTGCGACCTCCTTCTGGTGGGCCAGGTGCCTACAACAAATAAACATTATAAATATTTTAACAACAAAAATAATTTAAATTAAATAAATAAATACAGTATATACCTGCGTCGTATGATCCCCTGTACCATCAGCTCGACGCACATATTCCCGCAGTGCTCTAACCTCAGCTGTCAATTGCGCATTTGTCTCCTCGGAAGCGCGCAACCGTGCCTCAAAATCTGACATCTGCTGTGTCATATGGGCAACAACAGGACCGACAACCGTAGCGCGTGACCCTACAGAACGAGGAATCCCTGCTCCATAGGTCAAACTATAGCCATGCCCGTCCCGACCAATAATGCGATGAAAGATCTCATCCCGTCGCATGGGAAGCTGTCGCTGGTCCTCTGGCAGATGTTTAAACTCAGCTTCAAATTGATCCTGTGAAATATTTAAATATATATAAATATATATATGTTAATATATAGATTTATGTAATTATTGGTAAGTACAGACACTTACTATCAATGCTGCAACCTCTGGATCATTGCGATCACGATTCCTTATCCACACCGACATTTTATCAGTTGCTGCACCTTGCCCTCGCAACTGTATATTAAAAGAATATAAACACAAAACCATATTAATTAATAAATTAAAAAATGAATAATATACACCTCATGTCGGATCTGAGACACGTGACGAGTCCCGAGCCTGTGAGCTGGTCCCTGCACCGCTCGATTCTCCGAATGGCGTGTTGACACCTCCTACATTCAATTCATTCAAATTTCAAACAAATCACATATTCTTGAAAATATATATACAAAAAAATAATTAATATACAAACCGCAACACCCTCAGTAGACCAATATGCAACAAAGTCACACCACTGAGCCGGGAGGACACCTCTCGGGAATTTTTCCAAAATGACAAGGGCACCCACATTTGGTACCCAGTGGTCCCTCTTCACTTTGCCTTTATAATCTTTCCACAGCTTACGACATTTGCTCATACACACGGGCTGAAACTCTTCAGGGCACACTTTCAAATTTTTCTATAAAGAAAATAATCAAACATATTAGTATTCTTTATAAATAGAAAATAAAGTAAAATTATTTTCTTACCTGAACCTCCCTCCATAGATGATCTAATGTGTCCTGAGGGATAGAATCCCAATCACGCGTGGTCAATGGAAATCGATGTGGGTCACGTATGATATGACCCAGCTGACGACTAAATGCCGGGGCATTCGGTCCTACAGGATGAAATACCTCATCAAATGAAACATCTATCGTCGTGTCGGAATTCCATGATAATATGCCACGACCAGGGCCTCTCCTGCGAGAGGAAGAAGCAGCCGAGTCTGATCCTGTTGAAAACAATTTTATATATAAATTGAAAAATGTTATATATATATATATATATGTCAATTACATAAAAAATATAGACAATGACATTCAAACATACCTCGACCCTGATACGTAGATGCCTCAGATGGATGATGTGGATTTTCTGCCTCTTCCCCTGACATGTCTGCAGTCATACAAAATATCAGTAATGAGTCCAAAGTGTTTAAAAGATAAATTGGATTGTTCTTAATAAATCAAACTTGTACAACTGTTAATCAAACAAAAAATGGATTGAATAATTAGTTGTGAATGAATTTTAAAAAATCAGAAAGTTAATCAACCTAAATATTTATGACTGAATTAACTTACAAAAGTGAGGATTAAAACTTATAAGGATTTATAAAATGATTAGATAATTTATGATATCCTAGGACATTCTACTGAATAGCGGGAAAACAATTATACCTTTCATTAAGCATGAAAATCGACCGTTTCTCCTTCAACAGCCGCTCTGACCCAATAAATATCTTCTTCACGTTGAACTACGGTATGTTGATCAAGTTGTTGGTAAACAAACGGAACAGTCTCGGGTTCATCTTCTTCAAATAAAAACACTCCTCGCCGAGACATTTTGACAACAACTTGCCAACTTGGATCCAAAGGCAAAGTAACGAAGAATACTTGTTCCGCTTGTGATGTCAAAATGAAAGGTTCATTCTCAACTCGTTCATTATTTCTGTATAACATATAGTTAAAATTCACCAATGAAAACTGATATTGATCGACTTTACATCCACGCACTGGATCAACCCAATTACACTTTAACAATATGTACTTCAAACCGTGTGTGTATACAACTTCAATGATGTCTATCAATTGACCATAGTAACAACCAGAATCGACAAAGGGACAACCGATGCCACTGTTTTGTGTTGCTCGTTTGTCGTCAACATCTTTAATGCGAAATCGAAAACCATTAGCATCAATAGCTTTATAACGACGAGCCGTTATAGATGGACCCTCAGCCAGTTGGATAAATACTTCAGGTAGCGTGGGGTCCCCTAACTCCCTCAGCTTACGAACCTACATAATTTATAAAAATCAATACTGATATATGCAGAAAGAATTAGTTTAATACTTCACTCATAATGAAAATCAATTTATACATTCATAATCCTTGAACCAATCATGAAATGCTGCATAATGAGATTGTTGAATTTGCAACTCAGTCGCACGATGCATCTCTTCTTTTATCTCAGTAATGTGTTTCCTGCAAATGATTACACGATGTTTAAAAGACCAACTTATGCAAACAAAACATGTAAAAGTTATACAACCACATTGATAAGATACTTACTGCATTAATGGTGCAACTGATGGAGTATTGAACAAGATATATCGATGTGCTTGTATCCACTCGATGTTGTCCATATCAAATGTGGTTCCTTCTCCAACTGGACCATCATGAATCCGAGAGGGCTTATCTAATTTTGTTTCAACATCCATAAGATATTCTGCACAAAAGGTAGTACACTCATCCATCAAATAACCATTGGCTATTGATGCCTCTGGATGAGCTCTGTTGCATACAAATCTTTTCAATGTACTCAAATACCATTCAATAGGATACATTCACCTGAATTTCACTGGACCAGCAGACATTACATCATCAGTTAGGTGCACTGTCAAGTGGACCATAACATCGAAAAATGAGGGGGGGGGGGAAGTTTCTCAAAGTGACAAAGCGTAAGTACAATTCGGTCCTGTAAACTTTTTAAATCACTCATTCGTTGATTTCTTAAACAAAGCTGTCTAAAAAAATTACTCATCTCAATCAAGGGCTGAACAACATTGGGGGATAAACTATCACAAATTGCGATTGGAATCAACTGCTGAAGTAATATGTGATTGTCATGACTTTTCAACCCTTGCAATGTCTTGCTCGTCAGATTCACACACTTTGAAATATTAGAAGAGTAACCATCAGGCACCTTGACCATCTTCAAAATGGAAAGAAATGTCTCTTTCTCCTCTGTAGTCATCGAATACTGTGCAGCAGGCATATATGCCTTGTTTCCCTCAGCTAACTGTAAATGCAACTGTTTCCTTAAACCCATTTCTTCCAAATCACGGCGTGCATTAACATGATCCTTTGACTTTCCACTGACACCTAAAATGGTCCACAATATGTTATCACAAACATTTTTTTCAATGTGCATGACATCCAAATTATGCCTCAACATGTTAGTTTTCCAATACGGAAGACTATAAAAAAATACTTTTCTTTTTCCAATTGTGACTGCGCTGCCTACCCGCATCATGAATATTACGTACTAGAGGAGCCACCAAATCCTGAATTTCATATACCGTGCGGATGTTTTCTTCCTCAATCTGCGATAACATTTTGACTCCTGTCATGATCTTTGGTGCTGGGCTGAACTCTCTAGAACCATCAAATGCCACTCTGTCCTTTCTGAACCTGTGCTGGGGAGGGAGAAAACGCCTGTGACCCATGTATGCCCATTTTTTGGAATGTTTAAGCCATACAGATTTTTTACTTTTATTGCAACAAGGGCAAGAAAATTCCCCTTTCGTACTCTAGCCTGATAAATTTGCATAAGCTGGGAATTCATTGATTGTCCACAATAAATCAGCATGCAGTTTGAACATTTCATTCGTTTCGCAGTCATAAGTCATCACACCATCGCCCCAAAATTCATTCAACTCATCAATCAATGGCTGAAGGTAAACATCAATCTTATCCCCCGGACTTTTAGGTCCATCAATAAGAGTGGAAAGTAATATAAATTGTTGCTTCATACAAAGCCACGGAGGAAGATTATATGGAACCAACACCACGGGCCATGTGCTATGAGTTGCACCAACCATAGACTTGAATGGATTGAAACCATCTGCTGCCAATCCCAATCGGACATTACGAACATCTTTAGGAAAGTCGGGATGTCTCTTATCAAAATCCTTCCATGCATGAGAGTCTGCCGGGTGGTTTAACATGTCACTTTCATGAACTCTTTCTGCATGCAATCTCATTAAATTAGAAACTTTAGATGACATAAAAAATCTTTTCAACCTCGGTTTAAGGGGAAAGTAACGCATTTGCTTTACGGCAATCGGTTTCCCCTGTATCACAATCTGACTTTGATGAGTCTTATTTCCCCTGTTCTCTTTCCACCTGGAAGTGCCACAAACCGTACAAATATCCAAATGAGCAGTTTCATTTCTAAACAACATACAGTTGTTTGCACATGCATCTATAGTCTAATATGTAAAACCTAAGTTCTCTGTCATCTTACGAGCATAGTAATACGACTCAGGACTCTTTGCGTCGACATGAAGAACTTTTTTCAATAAAACCAAAAGCATGTTGAATGATGTGTCTGACCAATTATTCAATGTATTCAAATGCAACAACTCCACGATAAACGATAGTTTATTGTAAGAAGTAAATCCAGGATATAATTCTGTTTTCGCATCATCAAGTACTTCATAAAACCTCCTCGAATCACGATTTGCACCAGAGCGAAGATTTATCTCATCGGTCTCAAGATTCTGGATGTCAATGCCTTCAGGATCAAACCCACGTACCATTTCAGTAAGCATTTAATGCATTGGATCAGTCATCCTTGCATCAACATCCATCTGAGCTGCATCTGTATTTTGACAACGAACATATTCTTCTCCATGACGAGTCCAACTCTTATAATTTTTCAGAAATCCATTAAAGAAAAGGTGCTCCCTCACAGTATCTCGTGTGAATTGATATCTGTTAGCACATTTTCTACATGGACAACTAATATAGTCACTTTCAAATCCTCTCGTGAAGTCAATAAACTGCATAATGCCATCGAAATATTCTCTAGACGTTCGATTTGGAAGATCAATCCAACTCTTATCCATAATAATATCTGTATAACAAACATTTACACAATACTTATTACATTTACATTTTTCAAATCAACTATATTCAAAATAAATATTAACAATTTTTTTATGAACCATTGATAAAATAATAATGTAACTGAAAGCTCATGTTACCTGATTGAGCTACAAACCTGAAAGGGAGGGGAGCCGAAGGCGGTGCTGCGAGGGAGAGGAGGCAGCGAAGGGGAGC
Source organism: Viscum album (assembly GCA_963277665.1). Taxonomy (NCBI): domain Eukaryota; kingdom Viridiplantae; phylum Streptophyta; class Magnoliopsida; order Santalales; family Viscaceae; genus Viscum; species Viscum album. Next base: position 138,868,311 of record OY728121.1, on the reverse strand, counting down.
CGGAGCCAAAGGCGGTGCGGTAAGGGAGGGGACAGGCGGCGGAGGTGGCGGGGAGCTGGAGGAGAGGAGGCGGTGAGGGGACGGGGGACGGGCAGCGAGGGGGGGGGGTGTCCGGGGTCGGGGGGGGGGGGGGGGGGTGGCTGTCCGAGGTGCGGGGAGGGGTGTCCGGGGTGTCGGGGGCCTGTCAGGGGTGCGGGCAGGGGTGTTCAGGGTGCGGGGGTGTCCGGGGTGTGGGGGAGGGGGGGATGTCGGGGGTGCGGGGTGGGGTGTCCGGGGTGCGGGGGGCCTGTCCGGGGTGCGGGGGGGGGGGGGGGGTGTCTGGGTTTGGAGGGGGGTGTCCGGGGTGCGGGGGGCGGTCCAGAGTGCGTGAGGGGGGGCTGTCCGGGGTGCGGGGAGGCGTCCGGGGTGCGGGGGGCGGTCCGGAGTGCGTGAGGGGGGGCTGTCCGGGGTGCGGGGAGGCGTCCGGGGTGCGGGGGGCGGTCCGGAGTGCGTGAGGGGGGGCTGTCCGGGGTGCGGGGAGGCGTCCGGGGTGCGGGGGGGCGGTCCGGAGTGCGTGAGGGGGGGCTGTCCGGGGTGCGGGGAGGCGTCCGGGGTGCGGGGGGCGGTCCGGAGTGCGCGGGGGGGGGGGGGGGGGGGGGGGTGCTGTCCGGGGTGCGGGGAGGCGTCCGGGGTGCGGGGGGCGGTCCGGAGTGCGCGGCGGGGGCTGTCCGGGGTGCGGGTGCCGTCCGATGTGGGGGGGGGGGAGGGCCGAGAGGCCGGAGGGTGGCGGCCTGAGGCCCGAGGGCGGAGGGCGGCGGCCGGAGGGCAGGCGGCGAGGGAGGGCGGGCGGCGGGGGAGGGCGGGCGGCGGGGGAGGGCGGGCGGCGGGGTACGGCGGGCGGCGGGGTAGGCCGGGCGGCGGGGGAGGCCGGGCGGCGGGGGAGGCCGGGCGGCGGGGGAGGCCGGGCGGCGGGGGAGGGGGAGGGCGGCGAGGGAGGGCGGCGAGGGAGGGAGGGGGTTAGGGCAATGATGGAGGGGGCGCGGGGGGGGGGGGGGGGGGGGCGCAGAAGCCCCCCGTTTTTTTTATGTAGGTTAGCGACCGCCATTGGCGGTCTCTATTGGTTAGCTTTAGCGACCGCCAATGGCGGTCGCCCGAGTCTGGGGGGCTCCAATGCCCCCTTTTCTAGTAGTGAAAATGGAATTCAATGGAAAATCTAAAGAGCAGACTGAAAAGAAGATGAGCTTTCCCTTATGCTCAAAGTGTGGAAAGAAACATAGAGGGAGTTGTCTTAAAGGGACAAGTAAATGTTTCAAATGTGGAAAGGAAGGTCATCCGGCATTAGAATGTCGCGATGATGAGAAGAAGATGTCTAATGATGCAAACGAAGGAAGGGATACACAGAATGAACGTACTACACATCAATGTTTCAAGTGCTAGGAGATGGGAGATTATGACAATAAATTCCCTAATCCAAGGGTTGATGATGATGGTCGATGTCAACAAAATCTTAAGGCTAAAGTCAAAGGAAAGTCACATGCAATTTCTATCAGCGATGTGGAGTACGATAACGATGTGGTGAAAGGTACACATACCATCCACTCTAAAGTAGCAAATGTTTTATTTAATTCTGGATCCACCCACTCCTTTATTTCTGAAGAATTTTCTAAGGGTATCACCATATTACCTCAACAATTAGATGTTGAGTTAGCTGTGACAACACCTAATGGAACAACAGTCGCATCAAACGTTTATAATTCTTCTCCGATTGAAGTTTGTGGGAAAGTGCTTCCTGCAAATCTTGTGATCCTTCCTATAGTGTAATTTGATGTGATTCTTGGCATGGAATGTCTTTCTCTACATGGAGCTCATATCAATTGCCAATGAAGTGAAGTCACATTTCATATTCCAGATCAATCTATGATCGTCTATCGATGCAAGGATGAACATAACGTTCCAGTGGAAATTTCTTCCATTTTATGGGTATTGATTCCACTAAATGAAGGTCATTTATCTCAAATGGTTGGTGAGAAAATCACGATTAAGAATATTCCCATTGTACGAGAGTTTTATGATGTCCTTCCGGAGGAATTACCGGGTCTTCCACCGAATCGTGAAGTTGAGTTTTCAATAGAACTCGTACCGGGTGCTTTGACTATTTCAAAGACACATTATAGAATGGCCCCAATTGAGTTGTAGGAATTAAAGAAGCAACTCCAAGAGAATCTTGATAAGGGGTTCATACGCCCTAGTGCGTCACCTTGGGGAGCACCTGTTCTGTTTGTTAAGAAGAAAGATGGATCAATGAGACTCTGCATTGATTATCGAGAACTTAACAAGATCACTATCAAGAACAAATATCCTCTCCCACGCATTGATGACCTATTTGACCAACTACGAGGAGCTCAATACTTTTCCAAGATTGATCTTCGTTCAGGGTATCATCAATTATGGGTCAAAAGGGAGGATATACCAAAGACGGCTTTCCGTACAAGGTATGGACACTATGAATTTATAGTGATGCCATTTGGTCTTACTAATTCCCCTGCTATCTTCATGGATCTAATGAATAGAGTCTTTAGAGACTATCTTGATCAGTTTGTGGTAGTCTTTATAGATGATATTCTTGTCTATTCAAAGAGCAAGGAAGAACATGAAGATCACTTGAGAAATATATTGAAGACCCTGAGAAAGGATAAGCTTTATGCTGAATTTACCAAGTGTGAATTTTGGATTCAAAAAGTTGCATTTTTGGGTCACATAATCTCCAAAGAGGGGATATACGTGGATCCAGCAAAAACAGTGGTAATCAAAAGATGGTCGAGACCAACAACAGTAACCCAGATCCGAAGTTTTCTTGGTTTGGATGGATATTATCGACGTTTTTTGAAAGATTTTTCACGATTATCTAATCCACTCACTAAGTTGACTTGGAAAGGAGTTAAGTTTGTTTGGACGGAGGAATGTGAAGATAATTTCAAGGAGTTGAAAAGAAGCTTATCCAGTGAACCTGTGCTCAAACTGCCTTGTAGTGGAGAATGGTTTGTGATCTACAGTGATGTATCCAAGAAGGGATTGGGGTCTATTCTTATGCAAAATGATATAGTGATAGCTTATGACTCACGGCAGTCAAAAATACATGAGCAAAATTACCCAACTCATGATTTGGAGTTAGCTTCGGTAATCTTTGCATTAATGATTTGGAGGCATTACCTTTATGGTGAAAGGTGTGATATTTATACTGATCATAAAAGTTTAAAGTATATTTTCACACAAAAGGAGATGAATATGTGCTAAAGAAGATGGTTGGAGCTGATTAAGGATTACGACTACTCAATCCATTACCACCCTGGGAAAGAAAACAAGGTGGCAGATGCATTAAGTCGACAAGACCATGCTAGTTTATCCATGATGAGAATCACAAAAGATCCAATATTTATGGATTTACAAAGGATGGATCTTGTAATTATAATGAAAGGGGAAAAATCGTATCTTTCTCAAATGAATTTTAAACCATCAATACATGTGAAGATTAAAGAGGCATAGAAAGAAGATGTCGAGTTACAAAAGAAGGTGAGAAATGTTCCTGAATTCAACCTTGATTGTGATGGGATAATACAGTTCAGGAATCGGGTTTGTGTTCCTCCCACCCCCGAATTAGAGAAGGAGCTGCTGGATGAGGCTCATAGTTCTTCATTCTCTATTCATCCTGGAAGCACGAAGATGTATAGGGACCTGAAAGAATACTTCTGGTGGGATGGCATGAAAAGAGATGTTGCTGAATATGTCTCTCAATGGTTGGTTTTTCAACAAGTTAAAGCTGAGAGACAGAAGTCTAAGGGGATGTTACAACCATTACCCATACCCGAATGGAAATAGGAAAACATCACTATGGACTTTGTCACAGGACGTCCTAAAACATCCAAAGGCAATAATGCTATCTGGGTCATAGTTGATCGTCTTACAAAGTCTGCACACTTCATTGCTATTAGAGAGGATTTCTCTCTGGATCAGCTTGCCATGATATATGTAAAGGAAGTGGTATGATTTCATGGAGTACCACTTTCTATTATATCTGATCGGGATATGAGATTTACCTCGAAGTTCTGGCGAAGTCTTCAGCATACTCTGGATACAGAGTTGAGTTTCAGAACTTCTTATCATCCTCAAACAGATGGCCAGTCTGAGAGAACAATTCAAACTCTAGAAGATATGTTGAGAGCTTGCTCTATGGATTTCAAAGGTGGTTGGGATCAACACCTACCTTTGGTGGAATTTTCTTATAATAATATCTTTCACTCCAGTATTCAGATGGCTCCTTATGAAGCTCTCTATGGAAAGAAATGTAGGACTCCAACTTGCTGGGATGAAGTTGGGGAAAGAAAGCTATTAGGACCCGATCTCATTGATAAAATGGAAGAAAAGGTCAGATATATTCAACAACACATAAGAGCAGCTCAGAGTCGACAGAAAAGTTATGCCGACAACCAAAGAAAGGACCTAGAGTTTGAAGTGGGTGATAAAGTGTTCTTACGAATATCTCCCTGGAAGAGGGTTATGAGATTTGGAAAGAAGGGGAAGTTGAGCCGTAGATATATCGGTCCTTTCGAAATACTGGATCGTGTGGGGAAGGTAGCTTACCAATTGGTGCTTCCACCGAATCTCTCTCAAGTTCACGATGTGTTCCATGTATCTCTCCTGAGAAAGTACATACCTGATCCTTCACATGTACTCAGCTCAAAAGTCGTACCACTGGAGAAAGAACTTTCTTATGAAGAACAACTGATAGAGATTCTGGATCATAGCGAAAAAGTCCTACGAAACAAGACCACTCGATTGGTGAAAGTGTTATGGAGGAACCACTAATTAGAAGAAGCTACATGGGAGCTTGAGGATATGATGAGGGAGAGGTATCCTCATTTGTTTGTTACAAAGTGATGAATTTCGAGGGCGAAATTTATTTTAAGGGGGGTAGAATGTAACACCCGAGACTTTTATGTTATATAAATCATCAAAGGAATCTTTTTCTACACACAACACTTGCTTGGCTTACTTTACACGAAATCACAACCTTCCTCTATAGCTTGCGTCGTACGCAATACCAAATTTCACTAAACAATGAAATGCTAATAAAATATTATTAAAACTAGCCGTTATGAATAGTAATAACCACTTTTTGAAATTTTAAAAATTTTATTTTTCAAAATGGACATCATTTTTGGATTCGGAATATCGAAATTATCCTAGGGTGAAATTTTGGTATTTTTCTGAAAACTTTCAATTTTTGATGAATAGTGAAACCACTAAGTGGTAGTTAAAAAACTGAATTTTTCATAAAACGTAATTTTACCGCTTCAGTGAGTGGAATTTCAAAAATTTGAGAGACACGGTTAATGTCAGTAAGTAAAATGTTGTTCAATGAGATGAAAATAATTTTTTGGTGAATAGTAACTTTTTACTTTTTTTTACCACGATTAAAAGTAAATAGGGTAATTAAGGGTACAAATGATATTATTATTACCCTAACACATGTCCTAATTCTATTGGACAAGTTTCATTCGACCAAAAACAACCTTAGGAATTAAATATGACCATTTAGGCCCACTTGGATTAGATTAGGACATTTATTATTAATTTATTTAAAGAAGGGTTAAAATAGTTAAAATCAAAGTTTAATAAGTAAATCAATTTTAATATGGGGTTATACATTAGGTAAATTAGACTATAAATATTCATTAGAAAGCTAAAAATATTTCCTACATAATGATATTTTATTTGTAATTTTTAGACATTAAATAATTTAATTTATTTATGACACAAAGATGATGCAGTAATTATCTTATTAATGAAATATTGATATAATTGATGTTATAAACACAAAATAAATGTAATTTTAAACTTTTTATGAATTCCACTAATTTTATAGATTAATATGACATGTTAGTATTGATTTACTTAACTTGTTTCTAACTAATAATTATATTATGATTTTCACAAAAATTAATTACTAAATAGTGTCAAAATTGACATAAAATAGTTTTTTAAACCAATATTATATTAGTAATTGTTATTTTATTCCTAAAAATCTATAGTTCGGCCACATGACTTAGATAAGGTTATATATATTAATAGTAAACAACTTGGGGTTCGTTTGGCTGCTTATAGTAAGTTTATTATCCTTATAGTATAAGAACACAAGAAGACACTGTAAAAGTAAAATTATTTAACTTAATGTTAAATCTAAATGATAAGGTTAAAATAGGAACCTAAACTTGTCTAAATTCTATTTAATGAGAGTATTGGGACCCATCCCCACCTTAGCTTAGAAATAAATCAATTTAGAGCTAATTAAAACCGAACATGACTTTATAATAATATAATATTTTTAGTTTTTCCAAAGGAGCCCCTCTCCTCCCTTATAAAAGGGAACCTCCTCCCCCTCTTCATCACACCACTTTGAGCCTTCATGATCATCCAACCCCTGCCAATTGCTTCTCTACACTTCCCTAGAAACATCCTAGAGGTTCTGTTCTTCTTCAAATACCTATTTAATTCCCTAAAAGGAGGTCTCAAAGAAGCACTTCAAAGAAGAGGTAATGTTTGTTACCAATTATTTCATCTTTATTTCTTATTACACTTCTTCTTCTTTAGTTGTTTCATTATGAAGTAATAACATAAGTATCAATAATATACTGATATGTTATTATAAGAATTAAACAACCCTATTTCACCATCTATCCATCCTATAGAAAAAGAAATCACCGCGCGTGCGTACGTACGGAATACCGTCTCCACGCTGTGGTGTAATCTATTTTCCACCACCGCCTTACTTGGATGGGTATAATGGTATAAATAATGACTATATAGGACTATTATAAATTGATACTGATTCTGAAATAGTATACATACACTCCAATACAATTCCACGATCATAGGAACGATATCATCACTCGTGCGTACGTACGGAATACCGTCTCCACGATGTGATGCGACTCGTTCTACATGATATTCATTTCATAATGATTATATAAATTAATTGAATGAATGAATATGATATATATTACACTAATAACATTATGTAAATGAGGTATCTATAACCTAAAGAGAAGAATAAGAATTTATTCGAAAAAACACGCATAAGAACAAAAAGTTATAAACACTCGAATAATAAGTAGCAATGAAATATTACTACTAAGAATATGAGAATATGACCAAATATGATATCATAAAAATATTTATAATTCTGGAATAAGTCAATAACATTGTTTAAATCATTATACAGGAGGTTCGGACACGTACAAAGCATATCGGACCAAAGGTAAGGCAAATATCACAATCTCATTTTTATCCGAGATTGTTTATACTTTGGCATTTACTGGGGTGTATTTTATCATCCACATCCTTGTTTCTTCAATATGTAATATTTATATCCTTCTACAATAGTTTATATCCAATTTTACCCTTCAGTGAGTTTTTAGAAAAAGATATGAAAGGAATCTTTTGTCATTTTTCGTACGAGGTGCTTTTTGACTTTTCCGACAAAAGTACGAGAAGAATGTTTTTTTATACGGCATGAATGGATTTTTAAAACAATATTTCCAAGAATCATCCTTTACAAGTTTTCAATTTTATTTTTAATCAACTTCTTTTAAGAATTGTATGAAATATTATGAAAAGAAAAGTGTTTTTGAAGTAGAAAGGCTATTTTCCTCAAGAATGGAGTTCAAGTGTTTTATCAAAATTATTTTCCATCTAAGATAATATAGGGTTCTATTTATATCCCTATTATTACATGGATTTGATTATGTTGTGATGGAAATATTTTTATGAATTCATTTATCTTATATGAATTGTTTTATGATGTCATGTTGTTTAAGAATCCCATTTTTACTACATGGGTTATGCAATGATGTATGATTTATGATTTTGTGGCACTCATAAGAATGGTATCATTATGAGATGGGTGGGACCTATATCTCCCTCCAATGCATTGGGTAAAGATTTTATATCTCATGAGATAGACATGGCTGGAATGGTAGGTTATACATGTTCAGTGAACCAGGACTGAAACGAGGAGTGAACTCGGTTCAGAAATGGACATTGTCCACTAAGATAGTCTTGGAAATGAGTCTTGACTAATAAGAAATGATTATCTATGATTATGTGTGTATTACACAAAGTTTCATGTTTTAAGTTATGATTATTGGGATTATATTTCACTACTATGATTTATCCCATGTTATGAAATTATGACCTCTTTTGCAGGTTAAGATTTCTAAAAGTTATGTGCTTATGTATATGATGTGATTGATATTTCTTTTGTTTACCCTTACTGAGCATTTGAGCTCACCCTTTTGTATGTTTTATTTCCCCAGGTTAGGAAGAAGGTTATTAAGTAGAATATGCCAAAAAAGGGACTCTATATATGATGAAATAAATGGGAGGCAAAGTAGATGCTTTCTGAACCAGTTGTTTATGTTTCCCAGTTTCTAAAGACACTATACCTATACGGTCTTTTCTTGGTTTTGTTATATGTTGTAATAAGTGTGCTTAAATTTTGAAGTAATAACAATGTATGTAAAGTATGGGTCGTTATAGTTTGTATCAGAGGAAAGGTATAGTCAACCTTTGGAAACTAGGATGTGAAAGCCTTAGAAAAAACCATAAGGATAAGTCTAAGCATAGAACACAATCTTAGTGTTTTAGAAATGTCCATGAATAACCTAGGATAAGACCATAAGTGTGAAATTTTATTCTTGATTATGTAGTTTTCCTATTATAATTAGTGTTGCTCACACTATTCTTCTTGGTTTTAGTAAATGGCTGGAACCCGAAGGAAACGTGTTAATGTGGAATGCGACGGGAAATGCAATGATTGTACCCCTGAGCAACCAAATGTTATGGGAGCTGGAATGAAAAACCTTGTAGCCATGCTCACACAACTTTCTCATGCTATGAATCATGCAGGACTTCCAAACAAGCAAAGGAAGGAGCAACATTCTGTTGATTCCTTTATGAGACAGCGTCCACCTTCATTCAGCGGGTCTACTGATCCATTAGTTGCTGAACAATGGATTAGTACTACTGAAAAGATATTTTCAGTTCTTCAATGTTCTGAGCATGATAAAGTCATCTTAGCAGTGTATCGTTTGGAAGGTGATGCTGATCAATGGTGGAATCTTATTAAGAATACGAGGCAAAGGGTTGAAATTGAGTCCATGGAATGGGACGAGTTCAAGAACTTATTTTTCAATAAGTACTTCCCTCGTATTCTCCGAACAAATATGGAGAAAGAGTTTCTTGAACTGAAGCAAAATGATGATGAATCTGTTGGTACCTATGAAGCAAATTTTACAAGACTTGCAAGGTACGCTTCTGGTATTATTATCCAACCTGAGAGTAAGATCGATCGATTCTTTAGTGGCTTAAAACAAAGTCTTCGAAGGGCCTTATCCATAAGGGACTTCAATAGCTACGAGGAAATCGTTCGATGTGCTCTCATAGTTGGGATGGAGATTGGTGTAACCCAACAATCATATGGGTTTGATAAGAAGAGGATAATGGAATTCAAAGGAAAATCTAAAGAGCACACTGAAAAGAAGATGAGCTTTCCCTTATACTGAAAGTGTGGAAATAAACATGGAGGGAGTTGTCTTAAAGGGAAAAGTAAATGTTTCAAATGTGGAAAGGAAGGTCATCGGGCATTTGAATTCCGCGATGATGGGAAGAAGATGTCTAATGATACAAACAAAGGAAGGGATACACAGAATGAACCTACTACACTTCGATGTTTCAAGTACTAGGAGATGGGAGATTATGCCAATAAATGCCCTAATCCAAGGGTTGATGATGATGGTCGACGTCAACAAACTCTTAAGGATAAAGACCAAGGAAAGTGACATGAAATTTCTATCAGCGATGTGGAGTACGATAACGATGTGGTGAAAGGTACACATACCATCCACTCTAAAGTAGGAAATGTTTTATTTAATTCTGGATCCACCAACTCCTTTATTTCTAAATAATTTTCTAAGGGTATCACCATATTACCTTAATAATTAGATGTTGAGTTAGCTGTGACAACACCTAATGGAACAACAGGCGCATCAAAAGTTTATAATTCTTCTCCGATTTAGGTTTTTGGGAATGTGCTTCCTGCAAATCTTGTGATCCTTCCTATATTGGAATTTGATGTGATTCTTGGCATGGAATGGAATTCTCTACATGGATCTCATATCAATTTCCAAAGAAGTGAAGTCACATTTCATATTCCAGATCAATCTATGATCGTCTATCGATGCAAGGATGAACATAACGTTCCAGTGGAAATTTCTTCCATTTTATGGGTATTGATTCCACTGAATGAAGGTTATTTATCTCAAATGGTTGGTGAGAAACTCACGATTAAGAATATTCCCATTGTATGGGAGTTTGATGATGTCTTTCCGGAGGAATTACCGGATCTTCCACCGAATCATGAAGTTGAGTTTTCAATAGAACTCATACCAGGTGCTTTGACTATTTCAAAGACACCTTATAGAATGGCCCCAATTGAGTTGCAGGAATTAAAGAAGCTACTCCAAGAGAATCTTGATAAGGGGTTCATACTCCCTAGTGTGTCACCTTGGGGAGCACCTGTTCTGTTTGTTAAGAAGAAAGATGGATCAATGAGACTCTGCATTGATTATCGAGAACTTAACAAGATCACTATCAAGAACAAATATCCTCCACCGCGCATTGATGACCTATTTGACCAACTATGCGGAGCTCAATACTTTTCCAAGATTGATCTTCGTTCAGGGTATCATCAATTAAGGGTCAAAAGGGAGTATATACCAAAGACGGCTTTCCGTACAAGGTATGGACACTATGAATTTATAGTGATTCCATTTGGTCTTACTAATGCCCCTGCTATCTTCATGGATCTAATGAATAGAGTCTTTATAGACTATCTTGACCAGTTTGTGGTAGTCTTTATAGATGATATTCTTGTCTATTCAAAGGGAAAGGAAGAACATGAATATCACTTGAGAAATATATTGAAGACCCTGAGAAAGGAGAAGCTTTATGCCAAAATTTCCAAGTGTGAATTTTGGCTTCAAAAAGTTGCATTTTTGGGTCACATAATCTCAAAAGAGGGGATATCTGTGGATCCAGCAAAAACAGTGGTTATCAAAAGATGGTCGAGACCAACAATAGTAACTGAGATCCGATGTTTTCTTGGTTTGGCTGGATATTATCGACTTTTTGTGAAATATTTTTCATGATTATCTAATCCACTCACCAAGTTGACTCGGAAAGGAGTTAAGTTTGTTTGGACGGAGGAATGTGAATAGAATTTCAAGGACTTGAAAAGAAGGTTATCGAGTGCACCTGTGCTCACACTGCCTTGTAGTGGAGAAAGGTTTGTGATCTACAGTGATGCATCCAAGAATGGATTGGGGTGTGTTCTTATGCAAAATGATATGGTGATAGCTTATGCCTCACGACAGTCGAAAATACATGGGCAAAATTACCCAAATCATGATTTGGAGTTAGAATTTCTGAATATTCCATTGACATACCCAATTTCATTCCATACATCCACACAACCAACCATGAATGTAACCTAGATCTTCATATACTCGTGAGTAGTGAGTCATCCTTTAACGAATTCATCCCTAGTGAGCCAATTGACAGGGCAGATCCCTAACCCTTATCCACCATATTAATTAAGGGGGAGTTCCCTAACCCTTATCCGTCCCACATTCACCCTTTTACAAGGGATATCCCCAACCCTTTTCAACCCTGTTAATGAGGGGGGAGTGTAACACCCTGAGCTTCCACAATACGCTTCTCATTCAATAATGCAATAGCCTGCACTGTACGCAACTTCGAGTTCTAAAACACCACGACTAATCAAAGTAGCTGTTATGAATAGTAACAACCAAATTTTAAAATTATAGAAATTTTATATTTCAAAATGGACTTCGTTTTTGGATTCGGAATATCAAAATTAGCATATGTTGAATTTTTGGTATTTTTCTGAGAACTTCTAATTTTTTATGAATAGTGAAAAATACTTAAAAACAACTTTTTTAATCAAAATAATTTATAGTGATAAATTATAATATTTAGTGGTTTTAAAGTATAATTAGAATATATTTTAACCATTTTATCCAATGGAGGTCATTAGAATTAATTTAACATTGAAATTGGACATAAACAATTGCCAATCTTTTGATATAAATTGTTTCTTAAAAACACGCTATTTGTTGTGACAGCGGGAATTAATTATAAAATTAATTAATGAAACTTATATGTTTGGAATTTTTTAAAATAGACATCATTTTTGAATTCGGAATATCAATTATAGCTTAGGGTGAAATTTTGGCATTGTTCTGAAAAACTTCAATTTTTGATGAATAGTGAAACCACTAAGTGGTAGTTAAATAACAAATTTTTCGTTTAAATGAAATATTACCACTTCTGTGATTTGATTTTCAAAAATCCGACATACATGGTTGTCATTTATAAGTAAAATGTGGTTCAATGAGATTAAAATAATTTTTGGTGAATAGTAACTTTTAAGTTCTTAATCGCGATTAGAGGTAATTAGTGTAGTTTAAGGTAAAAATAATGTTTTAATAATATGAGATGAGTTTGACACATGTCCTACCCTCATTGGATGTGCCATGGCCGACCAAGACAATCCATGAGTCAACTTGGGGACCCCATGGAGCCACTTTAGTTAGAAAATGACATAAATACCTTTTATCTAATGTTAAAGTAAAAAATGACACAAACATGAAATGTTTTACTAAAAATTTTTTTACATGGGGTTATACAAGTCATATTTTTGACTATAAAGAGTCATTGGAAAGCTAAAAAGATTTCCTACATCATAGTATTTTTTTTATAATTTTTAGACATTAAATAAATTAAATTATTTATGACATCATTATGATGCAGCGATGACCTCATTATTTAAAGATTTTAATAAAATGAAAAGATACTGTACAATCCAAGGCATACAATTGTCCAAAGACTATTGGATGGGTAGATTTCAAACCCGTATCACCTTATACACGAATTATATTAGTTTGGGACCTTTAGAATCCGAAAAGCATTGTATAAAAATGTAAAATTTCCTTACATTCCAAGAGTACCCTTCCTCTCCTCTTATAAAAGGCCCCCCACCTCTACCACCTCATTCACACTTTCAAGACATTTGGCTCGGACAACCTCTGCCCAAATACTCTCCCAACTTCCCCATATTACTCCTAGAAGCCTCACTTTGGGCAGAACTCTTCCCAAGGAAGCCTTTGGCTCAAATCAAAAAGAGTTACCCGATTTTGGGTTAATGTCTTCTCTAATGTTGTTTTGTTTTATTTTTCTTCTCCAACCCCGTAACTATTTTTATTCATTTATTTTATAACAACACCAGTATCCTCAATATACTAGGATATTTTCATAAGAAGTATTCGAGCTACACTTACACACACCTACATATAATGGTTAATGAACATATGGTTTCTGTGGATGGCGAATTTCTGCCTCACGAAACGATGATTGTTCAACACTCATATAACACTTTCAATGGTGGCCATTAAGATTTAACTATATTTATATGTGATATATAATATGTTTATGTTTTACTTATGCTTATTTATTTCTCATTTATGGCATACTTTATGATTTCCATTATGGGTAAACGCGATAATTTCATTTCAGGAAGTGCGGACTACCGCCCCCTCAAAGTGATGTGAATCGTTAATGCCATATGTGGGATGTATAAAGGATGGAGTAAATGATATTATATATGATATTTTACTGGAACTATATTATACCTTTATATAATTATGATTTCATTCCATTAAATATGAAATAGAAATGAAAGTAGCGTTCATGCGTACGTACGGCTTACCGTCTCCATGAACGGTGCATTTCATTTTTACCTCTAAATGTTATGTAATAATATAAATGCATGAATATACTTGATATATATTAGATATATGATATCTATATTATGAATATAATTATGGATATAATGGATATATCACCTCATGAACAAGTTGTAATTATAAGAATGTTATTTTTGACTCAAGTACCTCAGATCGACAAAATGGCCGTTATAAACTTAAATAATTACATAATGTACATAACATGGTAATAAGGGATATAAAAGGAATAATGAACATGAAAAAGGTTATTAAGTAAATAGGAATTAACTCTAGTTTATTATTCAAGGGGTTAAAGAATGGTCGAGTCAGGACAGGATGCAAGGTAAGGGAATTTCTTAACCCAACTTCCATTCTTTGGGTTAATCTCCTACTTTCAAATTATATCATGATATTATTATTTCTTATTTTGTATTATTTATGTGTACCTATTGTGAATACATATAATATATGTATTTTATTTTAAAAATGATCTTTTTAAGGACTTCGTCTCAATCTCCTTTCATTGAGGCATGTTTGGTTTTATACACAACTTTCTTTTATACGGTGTATAAACCCCTTTGACTTTTACATTTATTCAAAAGGAATCTTTTTTATATGAAGCGTTTTACTAAACGACAAAAAGGGAATGTTTTTCTTTCCGTACATATGCGGGGACAACGACTTCTCCGCCGCCGTGACCATTATTTGAGTTTCGGCTTCCTCTACAAGCCATCAATTTTTATATGAAAAATAAATAAAAAGTTGTAACTTTCATTTATTTTTGGTATTGAAAATGGTTTTGAAAGAATTTTTATTATATCTATGTGTTGTATTGAAATCTTGTGATTGAAATGTGGAAATGTTATGTTTCATTTATGCATGTTTCATGTGATACGATTATGTTATGGTTTATGATATGTTTAAACCTATTCATATGAGGAATGAATTGGACTTAATAAGGGACGGGTGGAGCCCGCTATAGCTCCTCGATGCATCGGCAGGTCTCATGAGACAAACTAGTGTCTTGGAACGAGGCCTTGACAAAATCTTATTTGTGGTCTTGGCACGAGGCCTTGGCTACATGGTTAGGATAGTCTGGCATTATGCATTCCATCATTATGAAAGTGGTTAATGATATTTCATGTGATTATTCGACCAGTAGAATATCCATGTGAAGAAGAAAATGGCATTATCTCATTTTACTTTTGCCATATTATGTTGATGTTCAAGTTTAAAAGGCTTTTGTTTTAGTTATACATTGCCTTAAATGTTTATGTTTATTTATGAAAGCTTCTGCAATATTGTTATCCTTACTGAGCATCTGATCTCACCCCTTTCAATGTTTTAATATTTTCCAGGATGTGAAGAAGTATTTTAGGAATGACCTACAGGGATAGTCAGAAGAGGATATGAGTGTGGACTATGAAGACTTTGTTATTGTAGTTTTTCACCTTATGTTGTAATGTAACATTTATGAATGTATCTAGTGTTTCCAAGGCTACTAAACTAATCGGTCTTTCGAGACATGATCTTTTGTGATCATGCCAATGTTAAGAAGTAATGCACCGACTCTGGGTAGCTGGGGTCGGGGCAATCAATGTTGAATGCTACAATTGTAGGGAAATGAGGCATTATGCAAATAAATGTCCTAAGCGTCAGGGAAACTTACCTTAGAAAAGTCCAAGGGATCAAGGACAATCTTATGCTGTTACTACAGTTGAAGAAGAATAACTAATGTATTGGTACTTTTGGACTCATGGATTATATTCTGGTTGTTAGAATAATGTGATATATATATAAGGATTGTACTGCAATACTTGTTGATTTCAGTAAGGTTTTAATATGATAAAGGTAATTATATTTTTAGTATGTGACAATAAGAGAAACTTTACTTTGTTTGGGGAATCTCATAAATTGATTTTGGAATTAAGAGACCTTTTAGAGAAAGTCTGGACAGAGGTATTTTGGATAACTATAATGGTTGGAGTGGATTAAGTTGATCATTGGATAGTATTGTTTAAGGTTAAAAAATTTATGAAGATTATTTTTGGAATATTATTATACTATAGTTTTAGGAAAAGGACAACCTGCAGGGTGGGGCATAACCCGTCGCGTCGGACAAAGCTGCAGGGATCTAATCCACAACCATAGTGCGACATGCCTTTATTTCCTACCACTAGCCTACAGGAAGTCCCTGGTTATTACAAAATAATTTTACTAATCTAAATGGTATGTGTTAACATTTGGAACCTTATACAATTAGGATAAGTATAATATTTTTGAGTTCTATTATCTTTTTGAGTGAAAGATGAGTTGAAGGTTGAAACTCTGAATGTCAAGCATAAATATATATATACCTATCTCTTATTCAATGAATAAATTAATTCTTAAACTTTAGTAAAGGGATATTAAAACAAAAAAAATGTGTTATCCTAATACCTTATGTCTTGTTGAACTGATGATATTTTAAATCAACATAGATTGAAGGCTTTGAGGCCCTCAATTTGACAGTTGATTGTCATTGATGACCTCAATCACTCCCTACAAATATTTACGTTTTTCCTCCAATTATATGTCTCTAATTGCCACCAATGTTCTCCTTATCGAGATCATAATTTGGTGGTGACTTTCTTATTTCCATTTCCCTCTTATTAAGACTAAATTTTATTAACCTTATTTCCGATGTGGGTTTTCCACAAAGGTATTTTATATTTGCAACCTTTTATTTTCCAAGAAAAATTTCGAATTGCGAGGACGCAATTTATTGAAGGAGGGGAGAATGTAACACCCCGAGCTTCCACAATACGCTTCTTATTCAATAATGCAATAGCTTGCATTGTACGCAACTTCGAGTTCTAAAACACCGCGACTAATAAAAGTAGCCGTTATGAATAGTAATAACCAAATTTTAAAATTATAGAAAATTTATATTTCAAAATGGACTTCATTTTTGGATTCGGAATATCGAAATTAGCCTATGTTGAATTTTTGGTATTTTTCTGAGAACTTCTAATTTTTTATGAATAGTGAAAAATACTTAAAAACAACTTTTTTAATCAAAATAATTTATAATGATAAATTATACTATTTAGTGGTTTTAAAGTATAATTAGAATATATTTTTACCATTTTATACAATGGTGATCATTAGAATTAATTTAACATTAAAATTGGACATAAACAATTGCCAATCTTTTGATATAAATTGTTTCTTAAAAACACGCTATTTGTTGTGACAACGGGAATTAATTTTAAAATTAACTAATGAAACTTATATGTTTGGAATTTTGTAAAATAGAAATCATTTTTGAATTCGGAATATCAATTATAGCTTAGGGTGAAATTTTGGCATTGTTCTGAAAAACTTCAATTTTTGATGAATAGTGAAACCACTAAGTGGTAGTTAAATAACTGATTTTTCGTTTAAATGAAATATTACCACTTCTGTGATTTGATTTTCAAAAATCCGACATACATGGTTGTCATTAAGAACTAATATGTGGTTCAATGAGATTAAAATAATTTTTGCTGAATAGTAACTTTTAAGTTCTTAATCGCGATTAGAGGTAATTAGTGTAGTTTAAGGTAAAAATAATGTTTTAATAATATGAGATGAGCTTGACACATGCCCTACCCTCATTTGATGTGCCACGGCCGACCAAGAAAATCCATGGGTCAACTTGGGGACCCCATGGAGCCACTTTAGTTAGAAAATGACAAAAATACATTTTATTTAATGTTAAAGTAAAAAATGACACAAACATGAAATGTTTTACTAAAACAAATTTTACATGGGGTTATACAAGTCATATTTTTGACTATAAACAGTCATTGGAAAGATAAAAAGATTTCCTACATCATAGAATTTTTTTATAATTTTTAGACATTAAATAAATTAAATTATTTATGACATCATTATGATGCAGCGATGACCTCATTATTTAATGATTTTAATAAAATGAATAGATAATCTACAATCCAAGGCTTACAATTATCCAAAGACTATTTTATGGGTATATTTCTAACCCTTATCACCTTAGACACGAATTATATAAGTTTGGGACCTCTAGAATCCAAAAAGCATTGTATAATAATGTAAACTTTCCTTACTTTCCAAGAGTGCCCCTCCTCTCCTCTTATAAAAGGCCCCCACCTCTACCACCTCATTCACACTTTCAAGACATTTGGCTCGGCCATCCTCTGCCGAAAAACACTCCCAACTTCCCCCTCTTACTCCTAGAAGCCTCACTTTGTGCAGAACTCTTCTCAAGGAATCCTTTGGCTCAAATCAAAAAGAGTTACCCGATTTTGAGGTAATGTCTTCTCTAATGTTGTTTTGTTTTATTTTTATTCTCCAACCCCCTAAACTCTTTTTATTCATTTCTTTTGTGACAACACCAGTATCCTCAATATACTAGGATTTTTTTATAAGAAGGATTAGAGCTACCCTTAAACACACCTAAATCTAATGGTTAAAGAACATACGGTTTCTGTGGATGAAAAATTTCTGCCTCACGAAACGATGATTGTTCAACACTCATATAACACCTTCAAAGGTGGCCATTAAGATGTAACTATATTTATATATGATATATAATATTTATATGTTTTACTTATGCTTCTTTATTTCTCATTTATGGCATACTTTATGATTTCCATTATGGGTAAACGCAATAATTTCATTTTAGGAAGTGCGGACTACCGCCCCCTCAAAGTTATGTGAATAGTTAATGCCATATGTGGGATGTATAAAGGATGGAGTAAATGATATTATATATGATATTATACTGGAACTATATTATACCTTTATATAATTATTATTTCATTCCATTAAATATGAAATAGAAACGAAAGTAGCGTTCATGCGTACGTACGGCTTACCGTCTCCATGAACGGTGCATTTCATTTTTACCTCTAAATGTTATGTAATAATACAAATGCATGTATATACTGGATATATATGAGATATATGATATCTATATTATGAATATAATTCTGGATATAATGGATATATCACCACATGAACAACTTGTAATTATAAGAATGTTATTTTTGACTCAAGTACCTAAGATCGACAAAATGACCGTTATAAACTTAAATAATTACATAATGTTCATAACATGGTAATAAGGGATATAAAAGGAATAATGAACATGAAAAAGGTTCTTAAGTAAATAGTAATTAACTCTAGTTTATTATTCATGAGGTTAAAGAACGGTCGAGTCAGGACAGGACGCAATGTAAGGGAATTTCTTAACCCAACTTCCATTCTTTGGGTTAATCTCCTACATTCAAATTATGTCATGATATTATTATTTCTTATTTTGTATTCTTTATGTGTACCTATAGTGAATACACATAATAGATCTATTTTATTTTAAAAATGATCTTTTTAAGGACTTCGTCTCAATCTCCTTTCATTGAGGCATATTTGGTTTTATACACAACTTTCTTTTATACGGCGTATAAACCCCTTTGACTTTTACATTTATTCAAAAGAAACCTTTTTTATATGAAGCATTTTACTAAATGAAAAAAAGGGAATGTTTTTCTTTCCGTACATATGCGGCGACAACGACTTCTCCACCGCCGTGACCATTATTTGAGTTTTGGATTCCTCTACAAGCCATCACTTTTTTTAATGAAAAATAAATACAAAGTTTTAACTTTCTTTAATTTTGGTATTGAAAATGGTTTTGAAAGCGTTTTTAATATATCAATGTGTTGTATTGAAATCTTGTGATTGAAATGTGGAAATGTTATGTTTCATTTATGCATGTTTCATGTGATACGATTATGTTATGGTTTATGATATGTTTAAACCTATTCATATGAGGAATGCATTGGACTTAATAAGTGACGGGTGGAGCCCGCTATAGCTCCTCGATGCATCGGCAGGTCTCATGAGACAAACTAGTGTCTTGGCACGAGGCCTTGACAAAATCTTATTTGTGGTCTTGGAACGAGGCCTTGGCTACGTGGTTATGATAGTCTGGAATTAAGAATTCCATCATTATGAAAGTGGTTAATGTTATTTCATGTGATTATTCGACCAGTAGAATATCCATGTGAAGAAGTAAATGGTATTATCTCATTTTACTTTAGCCATATTATGTTGATGTTCAAGTTTAAAAGGCTTTTTTTTAGTTATACATTTCCTTAAATGTTTATGTTTATTTATTAAAGCTTCCGCAATATTGTAATCCTTACTGAGCATCTGAGATCACCCCTTTCAATGTTTTAATATTTTCCAGGATGTGAAGAAGTATTTTAGGAATGACCAGCAGGGATAGTCAGAAGAGGATATGAGTTTGGACTATGAAGACTTTGTTATTATATTTTTTCACCTTATGTTGTAATGTAACATTTATGATTGTATCTAGTGTTTCCAAGGCTACTAAACTAATCGGTCTTTCAAGACTTGATCTTTTGTGATCATGCCAATGTTATGAAGTAATGCACCGACTCTGGGTAGCTGGGGTCGGGGCGTTACAGGGAGACCCCAAACCCTTATCCATCCCACATGCCTATGAACACACACAACCATCATGTCAAAAACCAAGTGTGTACAACCAATTCAAACCATTTTAATAAAACAATACTTTTATTGAAAACCAAAGAATAATCCAATTTCAAAAATAGAAATTTCACTTAAATAAAACATTATATTTTATTTAAAAAAACTAATCCAAACCATGTGTCACAATTCCAGAAAATCCCCTTTTTTAAAATCTCTATTTTAAAATTTAAAACACAAGCACTCAATAAAAATCACCAATTTTCAAGATTTTACAAATCGTCACTCAAGAAGGTGTCCAATAAGATTACAGCTACCAAATAAAAATAAATTGTACACAAATAAATCAATTTTAATGCATTTTAATTAGTTCTATAAAGTGGAGTCGAGAGAGAATCCTCCAACATAGAATGATTTGACAAATACCCCAATGAACAAAGAACACAAAATAACACCAGGGTGATTTTTCAAGAACCCACCTTAGATCTCTTCTCATAGCATGAAAAAAAATTGTATCTCATCATATTTGTACTAAAAAAAATTAGATATTCCAATAAATGTCATAGATCTATGAATCCAAGAGAATAATATAAGTAAAACAAACTAGATCTAAGAAACTGATCATGAACGATGAAGAACGATCAAATACCTCAAGAATATGGCATTGATTCTCCAAGGAAAGTCTTCAGATCACCTCCAAAATGATTGGTAGATATTCTATTACCATCAAGGGAGATTAATACTATGTTATGGTTTCTTAGGAGATAAAATGATCCATTTAGAGGCAAAAATGTGTGAGATCCACTTTTTTGGGATCTCAGTAAAGTGTCCACAAGGTTAGTTCACAGGGTTTGACAAACCATGCACTAACCATGCATTATACTGTACCTTGGCACACCCTCACATGGCCTCATCACATGGTCTCTTGAACCATTCTACAACCGTGTGGGATCCACCACCTAAAAAGTGCTATCTACATATGGTTTGGCCGCACGGTTAGATGAACCGTGCGCTACCCATGTGACTTCCCCTTTTCCTCAAATCTTCATTACATGTTCTCCCAACACTCCCATTCATCAAACTTAAATTTATAACCATGAAAGGAATTAATTAAGGGTTACATACTAGAATATAGGGGTACTACACATCCCATCCACTTTAACATGTATGTTATAACTATTATAGATAATAATATTTTAATAGTATTTCAAAGTTCATTTAAACACGATGTTTCATGTAATAAAATATATCGAAGAAATCAAATTATTTGAAGAGAAATATTTTTTAAAATATTGGGGTGTTACAAATTTTAAATACAAGTAAATTTTATTTATCTAATAACAACCCTATTTATATTATGAAAATAAAAAACAATTGTAATTGTTTTTCTACACATAGAATTTATGATTAAAAATACACTTTTTCCCAAATATAGTTTTTACATCATACATGGGATAATTCTAAAATTAAATTTTCATACACACAAAAAATTTACTAAATAATATTAATTACATATTTGGAATTACTTGGTTAAAAATATGTAATACATGAAATTTTATTTTATTAGCATTAAATGTAAATATCTTAGGAAAAAATTAACTACCAAAGTTAAAAAATTGTAAAAGTGAATTTTTGTGTGTAAAGACTTAAAAAAAGTTTAAAACATGTGTGAAAATGAATGAATTAAGGATGATTGATCATACCTTATCCAATATTTTATTATTATTGACATTGTCTCCACACTCTATGTGAAACATGTTCTTTATTTATATTATGATGTTATATTTACAAAAATACAATTCTATTCACCTTTAAAAGGATCTCATCACCACCCCATTTCTACACCCATTATAATAACTTATATTTACCAAAACTCTATCCTATTGTCTCATAAATTCTATCCCCATGTCCTAAAATATATGATATTTCCTAAATACTATGTTAATGAGCCTCAAGGTGTTACCCAAATAAGAATATATAAATGGAGAGGTATTATCCATTTTATAATCTCCAAAACTATTCAGAAAATTAAGATGTCATCATTCGTACTTTTAGACTACTGCATCCATGAACATCATGATTCATTTTTCATCACGGTCATACACATATAGTTATAATAAAAAATTTAAATATAAATATGATATTTATAAAATATTTATTATTATTAAATTATAAACCATCCCTTATCTTCATGATGATATATGTAAAATGAACACATCACTATTACATACGTGCAAACTCTTGCCTCTATGAATGTGATGTATTTTATTTTTACTTTAGTACTTTATCACTTATCCAACTACATTATAACGTGATTCATCACCTTAAAAAATGAAAGTAATATAATTATGATTATTTTAAAATGATATTATTAATAAGGAATCACTTTCACAACTATAATCACCCATAGATTATAACATGTTCTTATTTGGGTTAGTTTAAACACCCACATGAGCAATACTATTAATTTATATCATTGGTAACTAAGGAAACATAAATTATGGTGATAATGGAAAATAATATATATTTAAATATTATTTTTGTACTATAATAGTAATGTTTATATCTAACCAATTATTTATATACCACCCCAAAATCATTAAAATTTCGAAAAAAAGCTTGTCACCAACTTCTCTACCAAAAATAATAACTAAAATACATATTAAATGGAATTAAAACATTTATAATCATTTTAAAAAATTAATTCTAGTACCTATTATTATCCAAAAAATGATTAACTTTCAATCTATAAATAATAATTTACAATTATAGTATAAAACTTGTACCGAGAAAACAATCGAAACTAATGACATCCTCTGATGAAAATAAAATATTAATAACTATTATATTTATAATAAATGATTACAATTAAAGAATATAAAAGTTTAGAGTAATGACTAGGTTTTTGAAATATGTTATTAAGATAGTTTTATTTTTTATAAATGAAGTTAAATCGTGTTTGATTATGAAATTTTAAAGTTGAGTGTTTTTTTCATGACTCAAATTCTTTTCATGAGTAATAATATGTCATAATTGAAAAATGTTTTACATGAATATTTTATTATACTTATTGATAATTTTTTCTACCTTATTTTATAAGAAATTATATTGATGGATTTATTTACTTATAAAATTCATTAATGTTAAGAATAATTCCTATTCCCTCCATATTATTTATTGTTCTTACAAATCCATATTTACTATTATCAATAATTTTCTCCCATTCTTTTTGTAAAATCCAAATATAATATATTTATTGAAAATTTTAATTCTATCTTTAGATTTTTTTAAATTTATTTTTTATCATTATATTTATGATTTAGTTTTTAGTAAAGGTATTTTCAAAACATTAAAAATGATTTGCCATTAATGTTTATATTTTTTTTTCTAATCTACATTTCCATGGAAAAATATTTATATCCTTTTTAAGATTCAAATATTTGAATTTATTTTAAATTTGTGTTTTAATTTTTTTATTTCACTTTCTGGAATTTTTTTTTTCAAAGGGATATTTAACTTCATCTATATTTGATCATGTTAAGAAATAGTTTATTGAACGATAATTTTCTTGGTTTTTCTACCATTTTCCCTTATAAATATCTAAATAATATGAAATTATATATGGTGAATTACTTTCTAAATTCATTGATTAAATAATAATTTTATATAATTCAAATTTTGGTATCAACCAATCAACTTTGTATATCATATTATATGATACCATTTGGAAATGACATGAAACCAATTTTTTCCAATGGGGTTTCATGATATGTTAAATGATTGATATCTTATGGAGTATATATTTATCTATGATGATGGTTGGGGTTTCATATCACTCTATAATGTATTAGTTAATGTTTTTATATCTCATGAGATAATATAAAATGAGTTTTATTGGACATGATCACTAATTAAAGGGTGATTTTTCTTGGATATCCTCTTAGTTTGAAGAGAAGAACTTCTTAGATATAATCATAGTCTAAAGTGAGGGACTTATTGGATATTAAAACAATATTATTATTGGGGTTTCAAACAATATTATTGTTACATTTCATAATAAGATATTTCTCCTTTGATCATGTTTTATCATGTTCTTATGATAAACAGTTAATGTAATGATGTTCATTTTTTCCCTTACTGAGAATTTCAGCTCACCCATTTCTTATGTTTCCATTCCCCATGTTATAATTATTAGTATAAATAAAGATAATTCAAAAATAGAGTCTACTAGGATCAATTATAGAGAATTATTCACAAGTTTTGTAAAATAAGTTTCTTATGTTGCTAGATCTCAAAGACACTAAACATTTTGTTCTTAGGATTTTGTATTTATTTGTGAGGTGTAATGATTAAATTATAAAAATGATGTAATATAATAATATTTAAATCTTTGATCATCACACTTTTTATAAAATTTAATTTTTAAATAAAGTATTTTTAGCACTAGTCTCGGGAGTACAGATTTGGGGAGACCCAGTTGGTATTAGAGGGAGGTTTAGTTATTTTTTAGGATTATTTTAGTTATATTTAATAATTAGGACAAGAGAATATTAGTGAGAACTCTATACATAAGTATAAGGGATAAGACTAAGTATAATACAAGACACTATAATTTTGATAATGATTTTAGTATGTGATATTCTTAGAAAAAGTATCCCTATCTATATATTTGAAATTTGATGTTGCTATGTCATAGATTCACCTAAGGTTAATCACCCTAAAAATGTGGTTTTAGTATTAAATCGATCTTCAATCAATTTATTATGAGCGAATCTGAGACTAAAAAACTGGAAAGATACTCCTGGGGGATATTATTTGGTTAATTCAAATCACATTTTCCACAATTATAAAGTATTTAAGAATATATTTAAGGAATGTTTAGAGAACCTAATTGGATATACATATTGAATAATAGATATTGAAACCTAAAAATTCATATCATTTATGATTTATCCATTTTAAGTTAACAATTTTCCTTTTTATATTTATTTTTATTATATTTAACATTTCATTATTTACTAAATAAATAGATCATGGAGAAATAGTTTAAATATGTGTGTGATGGGAAAGCTGATGATCATTCAAATGAACAACCAAACAATATGGGAGAATGAGTACAAAATCTTATGGAAATTATCAATAAACTATCTCAAGCTATGACAAATAATGAAAGACATATCAAGGTCTTGAAAAAATGATTGAATTAGTATCTTTCAATCAAGTATTTAATGTGACAACATCCACCATACTTCAGTAGATCTTCCAATCATTTTATAATTGATAAATGGATCAATAAAATGAAATGATATATTTTCTATTCCCTACTACTCATAATATGTGAAGGTTGTCCTATATGTTTATCATTTGGAAGGTGATGATAAATAATGTTGGAATATCATTAATAATGCAATGAAAAAGGGAGATGTAGTCTTTATAGAATGAGAGGAGTTCAAGAAAGTGTTCTTCACCATGTATTTTAATTATACTCTCTATATTAAGATAGTTAGTGAGTTATTATAGTTAAAATAAAAAAAGGATGAATCAATTATCATATATGAATAAAAATTCATGGTGCATAAAAGGGTTGGATACAGTTTTATCTATTCTCATGATAAGAAAATCAATATTTTCTTTAGTGAATTAATGGAAAGCATTCAAAATTAATTTTTCATAAGAGACTTTGGAAGATAAAAAATCATTTTATGATGTGTGATGAAATTTGATATGGAAACTAGAGACTCTCAATATTGAAGGGAGAGGAAAATTAAATAACAATATCATGTATGATTTGATGATAAGTCACATGGGGGGAAAAGGTTAACTACCTATATATAATAAATATGAGAGTAAGCACATGAGTAATTAAATCCAATGAACAAGGAATTGTTTCAAGTGTGGTAAGACTAGATAAAAATATATTTATTGTCATAATGGGATGAAGGGTAATGTAAATTAAATAGAGTAACGTAATTTCCTAAAAACATGCATCATCAAAACACAAATGCTTCAAATACAGGGAGTCCATGCATTATACAAATCAATGAACAAACCACAAAGCTAATAAATTGAATATTTACTAATAAACTACTATACCAATGGATAATGTTGGATTTATGTTATCTCTTTCCCTACGGTGGATCATTATAAGTAAGTGAAAAAGGTACAATCATTCTCCACTATATATTTGTGAATTCCTTATTTGATTATAGTTCTTCATATTCTTTTATATCATGAAATAATTATAAGAATATTTATTCACTAACTCAATAATTTGATATAAAACTATATATAAAAATACTTAGGGGAATAATGATTGAATCTTAGATATATAACTCCTCTCTAATATAGGTTTATGAGATGATACTTCATTTAAATCTAACACTCCTTCCGTTTGTTCAATTGACATAATATTGGGTATGATTTTTCATTCACCTCGTAGATTATTTTATACCTCTATATATCCCTCTCATGACGATTTCATGATCATAAAAATTCAATTATTAATCTTAAAATTTCATTATAAAGGATATATGTAATGTTGTTAACATTATATATACTCATCTTAATGAAATAGATGAAAGAATCCTATTTTAGTTAGATGTTCATGTAAAAGAATTTAAAGAGTCTTTGATGTTTCATTTGAATTATTAATGGATGTGATGTAACCATAGAATGACGTTTTAACATATTTTGAAGGAATATAAGAATTTTCAAGGGATATAGTGAATCTCTATAGAGTGTAGGCACCTAATGGAAGCATGTAAAGACAAATAGTCCTAGGTATCTCACTAGCTAGCTCCTAGGATTTTCCATCTAGTTAGTAAGGCCAATATAGATTGTTCAAAATTCAAATTTTGGTGGACCACATGAAATTCAATTAGAGTAGGATAAATATTAACTATCAAGAAATATTACACAATGTTCCACGTTCTATGGGAGGCTATAAATTTAGGAACATGATAGCTTGTAAGATCAATAATTTCTTAGCGCTTCAATTATGGATCTCTAGAAATTAATTCTCAATATCCAATCCATCTCTCAAAGAGACAATTTTTTTTATTTTTTAAATGCTCAAATACACCGATGTTTCTATCTATCTAATCTTATTATATGAATTTATAAATACGATATATTAATTCAAATAAATTTTTTCTAAGAATATCCTTAATTTTACAACCTATATTCTATAGTGGATTTATCTCTAAAACCATAAAAAAGAAAGGGGGTAGATGCACATAATCATAAAAGTGAGGGAGATAGGTGTCTAATTTATTTTTTCAAAAAGTAATCTAGGACTTGGTTCGTGAACTCTATTAAAAAATGGAATAAAAAAACCTCTCAACCCAAGGATAGGAGATATAGGGTCTAAAATTGAGTGGTCACTGAAATAATTTATCAAACAGTGTTTTCTATATGTTTCAATTTTTTTTCATTTCATCATCTGATCTCAAGATTCATCATTTAATAAATTCAATATGTTTTTTTCTATACTTAATCTATTAATTAACTTTGATATTATATTTTATAATTCCAATAAAATTTATCTCATTATCACTACATCGTATCAGAGATGTCTTATTTTGAATTTTTCCTTTTCATTAATTATTCTTGTATTTAAAAAGGAAACTCTCACCCTCTTTCATTTCTATTCTGATAAATAATTGGTATCAAATGAGATATTTGTTTTTTTCAAAAAAATAATTGTTTTAAAAACATGTTTTAATATTCAAAATCATAATTTATTTCAAAGATGAATATTTTTATAATAGAATTTAACTATTATTGTCATGATATAATATTATTAGTTTTGATTATTCATGTTGGAGAAATAATTCATAAAACTATCTTAGTTTTATATGTTACCTCATTTGGAAAATGTTCATACGTTAATATACTCCCACCCAGAAGGTGTGGGAACACCCAACGATATTAGATCCATTGATATTAGTGGAAAATAGAAGAATTCTCTTCATTGTGGTCTCGATCAAAATGAATTTAATCATTTTTCTATATGATAAAATTCCCATGAAATATTGAAATTTCTATAGGTTAGTCAAGTTGGAATAAAAAAAGTGATTGATACTAGATTAGACATGTATATGAATGATTTCGATTGCTCTTCTGTGTATCAAAATGAATCCATTTGTAATATTTTTACATGGTTTTATGTCATTTATAATGTTTTTAATTCTCTTGGTTATGATTTTTGTATAGAAAGATTAGTGAGAAAGATACTATTGTTTATAGAAAGAAATTGGGCACTCAATGTAACAGATAAACAAGAAGTGAATGATTTCAAAAATATAATGCTCAAATATCTCATCATCTCCTTGATGATGTATAAAATTAACATGAAGAATTAGTTTTATAAGTAATAAAAAAATTAAGGAATTTAAAAGGGAAATAAGAATAATTTCTTACCAAGATATTTACTACGATGATTCATCCAACAATGTATTAGATATTGAACACCCGATGAAGAGACTGAACAAATTAAAGAAGAAATATTCCTAGACTTCCAAAAATAA
The DNA here is from genome assembly GCA_963277665.1 of Viscum album. NCBI lineage: Eukaryota > Viridiplantae > Streptophyta > Magnoliopsida > Santalales > Viscaceae > Viscum > Viscum album. The sequence goes on along the minus strand of OY728121.1, from coordinate 138,839,369 downwards.
TAATAAATTTGATGCACCAGATTTGACTTATTATGAATTCAACAATATGAGTCATATTAGACTAGATTTCACCATCTACAAAAAATATATGACGAAAAAAGAGATATGTAAGATACACCTTAAAGTCTCAACATGGAGTGTAATAGATGAATCAATGGACTGAACTTCATAATGTGAATCAAGTCATAAATGCCTCATAGAATATCTTGAGGATGGTGATGAGGTTAGTTCTCATATTTTTCAATATCATTCTCTTTCCCCCTCTTCCTCTCATTCGTCCTCTTCATCTAACCCTTATAATCTATGAAATAAATGTAATATTTTCTACAAAGAACTCATTTCTAAATAATAATATCTAAAAATTAAATAGATAAATGTTATTAATAAAAAGGAATATTTATAAAGAAAAAGGTGATTGGGTTAGGAATTTAAAATAAAAACAAAACGGTGAGAATTCAGAATCTCAAATTAAAAATCCCAAAGACAATATTTTCTCAATTTAACCAAGGTGATGTATCTTAGAATAAAATTTTGGGTTCTTAATTACCAATAAAAAATTATTTTATTTTAAATGAGATTTCCTAAAAATATACTAATTTTGTATAAAGGGATTTCTAAAAAAGTTTTGTAATAATTATCTTAGAATCAGGAATTTAATTTACTAATGTTATTGAGAATATGGTAGGTATGGAATACAAAAATATATTCATATTTCATCCCATATATCTAATATAAAATATTATTTTAAATAGTTTTTTATTTAAAAATATCATTTACCTAACACTGTTTTACCAAAATTATAGGTCCCTTAATGCACTCACATTTGAGATATTACATGAAAGATCCTGAACTTCATGAAGTTATGTTCTTATTTAAAATTTGGTTTCAATCCCTTAAAGTTGTCTAATTAAATTATTACCGGGTGTATGAGAAATCTCGAGGGTGTTTTGGGGGTTCATGACATAAAGGAATGGTAAATTAGGCCATCCTATATGTGTTTTATAGTTGACGCATGATTTGTGGAAATTTTCAAAATCGTACTATAAAGTGGAGGGGTACATGGGCAGGTTTATTATTCTAGGTGAAATCCAAACCAAGCGATCTTGGGCAGAGGCATTCTACATAGTTGGTGCCTGGTTTTTCAAATTGGGTGAGCTCCCAAAGTCACTGTGTGACTTGGAATACTCTTGGATTGAGACCGGAACATGGTTTGGAATACCGTCTAGCCAAGCCATGCTTCCAATTAAAAAGTGGTATTTACCCCCCCCTGGGATTTTAAGTGTTCTAACCAATTTATTCCACCATATATTCTCTATCAACCCTTGTGATTTACTAAAATGACTAAGGCTTTCCAAGGACCGATCTCCTTTGTTTCTAGGCCATTTTGTGTTCCGTTGGGTAGAGATCGAATCTCCAGGTGAGTCTAATGCTTCTATTTTCTATAATTTCTAGATTAGGGCCTATGGTTTTGTTCTTCTTCAACTAAATCTATACACCCCTATTTTTCAATAGGATCTTTGTATGGGTATTAAAAGGGTGTTTGAATATGATTAAAGTCTAAGGTTAAGTGTGTGTTCATCTTCAGAATTGATGTATGAGGTCTACAAGTTATATCCCATAGTCTTAATGTTGATTTGTATATATGTGGTTATTCTATTAGATTTTTTTTTTGTGATTTTGAAACCCATAGAGAGTAATGATTGTTTTGTTGATTAATAGATTAATTGAACCCCTCATGATCCCTATGGGATGCATTGAGGTAGATTATACTGGTTTATTACACCCGTGGGGTGTGAAAACATTTCCAAACATGGAAAATCATAATGTTAAGCATAGTGTTGATTGGTATTGAAATAGATCCCATGGTTAATGTGTTTAAATTTTATTTTTAATCAAAAATAGGAATTAATGGTAGTTGTTTCTAATTTATATAAATTTCATAAGGGATAGTTTGGCATAATATAAAATAGGTTTAAATGGGACTTATTGATGGTGTTAAATTAATTATTAGTTTGTAATTGAAATGATTAAGTGGACTAACATATGGGAATTGAGGAATGTGATAAATTAATTTATTTGTAGGAATTTTTGAATGTACTAAATGGGTAAAATTAATAGAATGGGAAATGGGTTAAACGGTCTATGTAATGTATGTGGTAAATATGATAATGGGTAAATGCTTGATAATGATTTACATATTAATGAATATGAATTGTGAATTTCATGTGTATTTATTGTGTATGGTGATAATATGGTTTATGTGGTATATTTTTAAATAATCATGTGGACATGGATTGGTAGTTATGGGGTATTAGACTAAAGGAACTACTCCCATTGGTCTGGTTCGAATGAGGCTCTAAACCCCACCCCTATAATGCACGGGTTTGGGAGGGGTAATGAGGATCCTTGCCCCTAACTGTTTCACTTGATGAGACAACCTGGACTGAGGAACCATGGTAAGTTTGCCGTATTTTTTTATGAAATGATTATCCCTAGTGATATAGGTAACTTGAATTATTCTTTTATTCATGAGAATTGACCGACCTAGGCTATAGTATAAATGATGTAAATGCCTAAACCATGGAGAAAATGACTAAAATGGTTGAAGTAAATATTGATAAATAATGAAACCCAAGTTGTTTTTTGTTTATAGAGTCATTTATTTCACACTTTCACACATTATTTATTTTGACTTTATATTTTATAGACACTGTTCGTAGTAGCCTACTGAGTTGTACTCACTCCGTGCTCAGGCTGCCATTGAGTTCTCAAGAAGATTTCATGGTTGTAGGTCGGGATAAGGGAAAATGCCCTATGTTAGGGAGTTGTTTTGGGAATGGGATGTGCATTGATGAGGGATCTAGACAAGGGGTCTAGACCCATTTTTCAGATTCTTCATTTGGTATTTATTATGGATTTTTCTTCACTTTTGGAACTATTAACATGACATGGAATATTTATGGTTTGGTTTTGGTTTATACCCTATTTTGGGAAAGGGTTGGAATTCATGCTGTAGTTTATTGTTTATTGTTTCCATTTTATCAGATGTTGTCTACAGTGGATTACTCTAGTAAAGAGGGTATAGTCTCCCCACATGGTTTATTAGACCCATTTTTCTAGTTGGAAACCTCTAGAATACGGGGATGCGTGCTTAAGCTCATGTGGAAACCCGACTCAGGGAACCAGTTAGTGGATCAATGGTTGGGGATGTTACAAAATAGTATATATGTGGTTATTTAATATTACTTAATATTTTGGAATGGCATAAAAGATATTGGTATGTTTCGGGCCTTGGAAATGAGCTCATTTCTAGAAGTACCTAAACCATGTATGAGGGAAAATCCATGTACCTAGGGTGGGAATTTTTTCTTAATGTGGGTTTTTAAAGTTGAATAATATTTCACCATTCTATGATGCACTTTTTATGTGATGTGACTATTTTATGGTATTTTTCTCATGGCATTTATGTCACGAGGTTCTTCATACATGAAGCATTGTAGGAACCTGGGGATATATTGGACCTGAATCATGGTAGGCACACCCGTGATGGATGTGCGTGTCATGAAGGGTTGAATTCATTTAACATTCTTTAAAATTTTTAAGAAATTAATGTCTAATAAAGACGATGAAAATGGGAAAATGGAGAGAATATGAAATAATGGTTATATAATCGTACATAATAAAAGGTAGTAAATGAGATAAAATATTTTTTGTGATAAGTTGTGAAATGGAATGGGTACCTCAAAGAGAAATATTTTCATTGTGAAAGTGGAAGTGATTTACAAAGGGTACAAAATGAAATAATCATGACTATGTAAGTTTATTTACACCATGTTGACCATGGCCCATGGTAAGGATGGTTGAGGGGAGTTTTATAAATATGATGATATCTATTGGGATAGTGTACAAGAAATGAGTAGTTTATGACTAGTAGAGAGCCTTATTTGTAGAAAATATGTTTATTTAATGATAAGTGTTCTAAGATGTTTGTTTTTAATTTTAGAGAAATTCCATCACAATGATGTGTGCTAGTTGGGATATAATAAGATATCACCGAGAATGATCCACCAGTAAAAGATAAAGAAAATCCATTGGTCCAATGAAATAGAGAAGATGAGAAGTTTATTGAGAATTTTTCTTGTTTTATCCAAATTATGGAATGAGACCCAGGATGGGTCATGCCGAGTATGTTAGATCTGACCATAGAGGTTCGGTTGTGTCACCCTACAATGCTTACTAGATAGGGTTAACCTTAGGTAGTAGAGTTTTGGATAGAGTCTATAAATTTGATTTTGTATCACATAAAGATACATGTAGATAAGAGAGTCATGTTTATAGAATACATGTTATGGGGACTATCTAAGCACTGGTGGGATATCAATGTTTAGAATCAGCAGGGTGACAATATGTTATGAAAATTCTTTCAGAAAATGTATCTGGAGAATTTATATACAAAAACCTTGAGACAAGAGCAGGATGCATATTTTTTGAGCTTGACCCTAGGAAATATGTCAGTGATTGAATATAAAATCTATTTCACAATATTAAAAAAGATTGTTCCAATTTTTTGTAGGGGAAGAGCCTATGACAACAAGACACTTCTAGGATGGGCTTAGGCATGAGATTATGTCTCAGGTGAACATATTCCATTTAAAGAGGTTTGTAGAAGTGGTAGATCAGACCCTTATTTCAAAAGGAAACTTAAGGGAGGCTTTAGGTAGTGGGTTTTGAGGTTCTAGTTAGACAGTCTAGTGGTGTGAATTCCAAGGGTTGGAAGAATAATTTCATAAATTATAATTAGGGTGGAACTGTGAAGAGTAGTTAGAAGATATGATCAACCTCTCAGGGTGGTGACTAGGGGGTTTTCAATCTGTATGGAAGGCCATGATACATGCATGGATAGAGCCCCCAACTTCCAGTTGAGTGATGCGTGTGTGGAAGAATGGGGAATGCACAAAGGATCTTTAGGAACCCCCAATATTTGGGAATGAATGGGGGATCAAGGTAGATGCCGAGTGTAGTTACGGGTTATTTACCTCTTATCAGGTAAGCTATTGGATGTTGATAAGTCATACCGATCAGTGTGGAAGACGTGGTACTTCGGGATGAGAGAATACATATTAATAGAGTAGTGAAAACTAGGGATTCAAACCTAATATCATGATAGAGGGTAATGCCATATTCATACAATTCAGTTTAGATTTTGAGGTGGCAAGGATGGACCATCGACTATTTTGGGACGATCCTTGTAGCTTATTTTCTCACTAGTGGTTTATTTGACACATGTGCCTCACATTATTTTGTGTCTTCTCATTTTGAGATTACATTGGGTCTAGTAATAGAACATGTGTTTGGGGTTATATCTATTGATACATTGTTAGGGGTGTGGTAAAAATATTAGGTTGTGTAAGGGTTGTTCTCTTAATTTTTGTGGGTACAATTTCCTCTTGGAGTTATTTATGCTTGAGATGTTGGGTTTTGATATGATTTTTTGGAATGTATTTGATAGTGTTATACTAGGACCATATTTGTTGTTAATATGATTGGGTAACATTCACGTCTCTTGAAAGAGACACCAATGCCCGTCGTGGAGAACTGTATATCTGGGCAGGACGTGTATGACCAGTTTTCAGCAATTGGGAAAACTCACAACCAATGTGTCTTGTATTATTTTTTATTTTTGGGAGTAGAGAATATTGCACTTTATCTTATGGGGGATTAGTTTTAGGATGTGTTCCATGAGGAATTATCAGGAATTTATCCTAAGAGATATGTTGAGTTCACAGTGAAGTTAATTCCAGGAGCAGTACCACTTTCCATGATTCCATATATAATAGCACTGATATGGATATGGAAACTTAATACTAAGTTAGAGGAATTAAATAATTAAGGGTTTATTCAGCTTAGTACATGGCCATAGGGATCTCAGGTTCTATTTTCTAAGAAGGTAGATGGATATTTGTTGTTATGTGTCAATTATAGGAAGCTGAATCAAATGATGGTAAATAAATGATATCCTCTTCTATGAATCGATAATCTTTTTGAACATATAATAGGTCGTTCAGTGTTTAATAAGATTAACCTCATATTAGGGTATCATCAGCTATGTGTGAGGCCTTCTAATGTACCATGGACTGACTTTAGGATAAGTTATGAGTTGTATGTGTTTATTGTGATGCAGTGTGGGTTCAACAATGCACCAGAAGTGTTTATGGACCTAATGAACTGAATCCTTCACCCATACATAGATTTGCTTGAAGTTTCATTTAATGACTACATCTGGGTGTACTCTAAGAATCATGAAAATCATTCCAAACATCTTGAAAACTTTCTATGTAAAATAAGAGAGAATATCCTATACAAAAATATATAAAAATGTCATTTTTGGGAGAATAGGGTGCATTTATTGGGTCATATAATATCCAAGGAATGCCTATTGGTGGTCCCAGAGAAAGTGTAGGTAGTTGTGTATTTTGAGAATCTGAAGAATATTTATGATGTACAATGTTTTCTGGGGTTGTTTTGAAATTAGCTAAGGTTCATCAAAGATTAATCCTATTTTGAAGCACCACTTCTTAGATTAACCAAGAAGGGTATCAAATTTTAGTGGTATGTGGTATGTGAGAATTATTTTTAGAAGTTAATTTAGTAGATGACTACTAGACTAATTTTTAATATTCTAGAGCAGGGTAAGGACTATACATTGTGTTGTGATGCATCCAATGTTGGGCTTGGGGTAGTTTTGATGTAGGATGATTGGGTTGTGGTGTATGGGTGGTGAAAGTAAAGGCCTCATGAATGAAATTACCATACATATGATGTTTAGTTATCCACTGTGGTTTACGTCTAAAAGTGTTTGAAACACTACTTATTAAGAGAATGGTTTAAAATGTATATTGATCATAAAATACTTATGTATATCTTCTCCAAATGTGATTTGAATCTTTGGCAGGAAAGATGGGTTGAGTACATGCTGTCCTTCAATTTTAAACTAACGCACATGATGAGAAATGGGAGTAATCTTGCTGATGATTTGAGATGGAAGACTCAATACCAAATTGATTAGGAATATTCTTTTGATTAATGTATGATTGCATTGTTTTATGAGATACATCTAGAGGTGCATGATGATCAATGGTAGGTGACCATTGTGTACTTGGAAATAGAGTCCATGCTTCTGAGCCAGACCAAGGAGAGGTAACATGAGGATTCAGAATGATTGGATTTAAGGGAAAGTATTAATGTTGGGGAGTCATCTAACAGTTGGATTATTGGTGATGATGGGATTATTTATGTTTGTGTTCGTGTTGTTGTGCCACCATGTTTGTGAGAAGAGTTGATCTATGAGTTTCATGCATCGAAGTGGGTGGTGCATCCTAGTTTGACCAAAATATATTGTGATATTTATTGGGAGTATTGGTGGATAGGGACGAAGAAAGGGGTTTCATGTTTCTTGGTAAGATTCCATACCTGTCATTAGGAGAATGTCAAGATTCAGTGACCATGTGGTATGTTACATACATTTCCCATTTATGAATGGTAATGGGATGGTGTAACAATGGATTTTGTGGTAGGTCTCGTGAGGATGACTCAAAATAATGATGTAATTTGGGTGTTTTTTGATCAATTAACTAAGGAAACTCATATATTTCTGATTAAAGAGACATTCACCATTGAACAGTTGGGTGAGTTAATTGTTTGAGAGATAGTGCGGTTTCATAGTGTACTATATACTATAGTTTTGGATCATGATCCATCTAAAACATTTTTCTTATGTTAGGGATTGCAGAAGGAACTTGGTACCTAGGTGTTTTCAGTATGGATTCTATCTGTAGTAAGGGAACAGTCAGAGTGTACTATTCAGGTACTTGAGGACTTGTTGAGAGAATCTGTACTAGATTTTTGTGGATCATGGGAAGATCACTTATCCTTTTTGATTTTTCCTACAACAATATTTATTAGGATAAACCCAAGATAGAACCACATGAGGTGCTCTATGTTGGACTATGTAGATCTCCATTATGTTGGATGAAATATAGAGAATCAATATTTTTGGGGTCCAGCCTCATGCAATAGATATCAGAAAAGGTTTAGTTGATCTAGAAATGAATGTATTTCAGTTAGGTTTGGAAGAAGTATTATACAGATCATCAGAGTAGGACACTTGAGTTTATGGTGGGTTATCATGTGTTTCATCAAGAGTAACCAAGGTTGGGTCACTGATGAATTTGAAAATAGGGTAAGTGGTAACCTAGGTATGTGGGTCCATTTGTGAATGTGGAGAGAATCAGAAAGATGATGAACCATTTGTATTTTCCATAGAAGTATAGTGGTATGCACGATGTTTTTAACATGTCACTACATTGGAAGTATCACCCTAACCCTTATCATGTAATTGATGTTGATGATGTGGATCTTGAGGAAGATGTGTCCTTTGAGGGGATTCTGGATTGTAATTTAGATCGTAGTTGGAAGGTCTTCCAAGGAAATACTATACCTTTGGTTAGATTTTTTTTTAGATTCATGGTAATGTTCAAGATGAAACTTAGGAGAGATAGATGGATATGTGGGTCCAGTTTCATAATCTCTTTACCTCAGAATGTCAATGATTATTAACAATATAGCTTAATTATGATCTATTATATACTGGGGAGGTTATAATATACCAGACTTTGTGGAGGTACTTTATTTTTTAAATTTAGTTTTGAATATATTAAATATGGATAATTAAATGTTTACCAGGTGTATGAGGATTCTCTAGGATGTTACGAGGGTTTGGTACATAAAATAAAGGGATATGAGGCCATCCTATGTAAGTTTCATGGTTGACAGATGGTTAGTGGAAACCATTCACCCAAACTATTCTAGGTAGAAGAAGGGGTGTACGGTTAGGTAAACTATGCAAGGGGGAAATTCATGCATTCTTGGATAGAGGCATTACACATGGTTGGACCATGGTTTTTCAAACCGTGTGATCTCACCATGTAACCATATGACTTGTACCCATATTGGACAGAGGATTGTGCACATTAGGCGCATTTTTTGGAAAACTACGCAGCCAAACCATGCGCCCCATTAAGAATTTTGATTTTAAAATTCCCCCTATTGATTTTATGTTTTCTACACAATTTCTTCTGAAATTTCTTCTCCAGAAACTCTAGTGATGGACCAAAATTACCAAGGCTTACCAAAGATCAATTTTATTTAATTATAGTATATTTGAGTATTGTTTTGTGTATATTGAAGATCTTGGTGATTCTAACACTTCTCTTTGCTCACTTTTTTGGATTAGGGCTTGTAGTTTTTTTCTTCTTCATATAAATACCTAAAAGACCCTTTTTCCCAGCATATCTTAGGATGGAGATTCAATTGGTGTTTGATTCCATGTCAAAGGTTGATGGTAATTATGAGCTCATCTTTAGAATTGATGTAGGTGGTCTACAAGTTATATCCCATAGTCTTCATGTTTATTTGTACATAAGTTGTTGTGATATTGGACTATTAATGTTGTTCTTTTGATACCCATAGTGAGTAATGATTTTTCGGTTCAATAATTGAATAATTAAACCCCTCATGATCTCCATGGGATGCATTGAAGTTTATTAGACTAGTTCATTGCTACCCATGGGGTGTTGCAACATTTCCAAACATCGAAAATCATAATGTTAAGAATAGAGTTAATTGGTATTGAAATAGATCCCATTGTAAATGTTTTAACTTGCTAATTTAAATCATAAAGATTAACTTATAGAGGTTGTGTCAAGTTATTGGAAATGGTATAAGGGATTGTTAGGAATAATGTGAAATATAGATAAATGGGATATAGTGATGATGTTAATTCAATTATGTTTTTATAATTGAAATGACAAAATGGGATAATATATGGGAATTTATGAATGTGTTAAATGGGTTAATTTGTGGGAATTATTGAATTTGATAGATGGGTTTAATTATGTGAATAGAAAATGGTTTAAATGGGATATGTAATGTATGTGGTAAATTTTCTAATGGGTTAAGGCTTTTCATTGATTTACATGTGAATAAATATGTATTATAAATGTTGTGTGTGTTGATTGTGTCTGGTTGTGATATGATATATGTGGTAAATGGATAAATAAGCATTTTGAACATGGATTTATATTTTCAGGGTATTGGACTTGAGGATCCATTTCCATGGTTTAGGTTAGACTAAGGCTCTTAACCCCACTACTATAATGCACTAACCGGGGAAAGGGGACTTAAGATTAATGCCCCAAATATGTTCATTTTATGAGACTACCTAGATCGAGGCTCTAAGGTAAGTGTGATATATATTTTTTTTGAAATTTTTATCCCTAGTGAGATATAGAACTTGAATTGTTCCCTTATGCATGATAATTGATTGTCTTAAGCCATAGTGTAAATGATGTAAATTTCTAACCCAGGGAGAAAATGATGAAAATTGTAAATGTGAAAATTGTTAACTAATGGAACCCAAGTTTTGTTTTTTAAATCTAGTCATTTATTTAATAAATTCATTCCTTATCTATTTATACTAGAAATTGTATAGAAATTATTGGTGGTGTCCTACTGAGTTTTACACACACCCTAATCTGGCCTCCATTGGGTACCCCATCATATTTCATGGATATAGGTTAGGACATGGGAAAAGGCCATATGCTAAGGAATTTATTTGTGCATGATTTATTCATGGATGAGGGATCTGGACTTAGATTCAAGGAATATTTTTTGGATTCTTCTGTTGGTTTTTATTTTGGGGGTTTTCTTCACTTTTGTAACTGTTAGCTTCCATGGATTATTTATTTTTTGGTTGTGGTTTATATCAAATTTTTGGGAATGGTTAGAATTTATGATATGGTTTAGTGTTTATTTTTCCCATTATTTCATATGTTTTTGGCTATTTCTTACTCTACTAATGATGGTATAGTCTCCCTAAGTGATTTATTAGACTCTCACTACTTGTCAGAAAAATTTGGTGTATGGGGAGACCTGCTTGAGGTCATGTGGCAACAAAAATCAGGGCACCGGTTAGTGGCCCCAGATTAGGAAAATTACATTTCAAGGATATTCCAGATAACTATTTTTTTCATATCATAAGGTGACTTTCAATGAATTTATATCAATTAACTCTAATGTGACGATCCTTCAAAATCAAAAAAAAATCCTTTATAATATCTAACCCATTATTAAGATAAAATCCCTCATTCGTGAAATTTACCAGAACAATGTTTTCACAAAATTCCATATCCAGAATCATATCTAAAATACATATGAAATGAAATTATAACATTATAAATAATTATAATAGTAATGGTTAATACTATTTGATAGGTTCTTGACTTATAATAGAAATAAACAAATCATTATCAATGTAAAAAACCAATCACTATTAACCTAGAGTAAATATATTCTTTATTACATCGAAAAAATATACAAGAGATATAACCACACAATATTTATTAGTTTAGTAGTTGTAAAGAACCTGGTACACACATTATTTCAATATTAAATTTCAAATATAAAATATATAGCATAATAAATTTTCTCACATACTTGATAATATTCATAATACCATTCCTTATATCCTGGGGAAATGAAAAAAATAATGGGTGGTATCAAATGCTTAGTAAGGGTTACATATAGTGGAATCTATCATGATTAAATAAGGCATATTCAATATGGGAAGGTATATAACGGAAAACACATATCATTTAATCAATACATTTGGCACGAAATGCATCAATAGATAATATCAATATAATAATATAATGGTTTATAAAAAATAAATTCTCAATTAATGAAATATTATTATTGGATTTTAGGATGTCAGACATCATGATATATTTACTATCAAAGACTTCTATTAGAAAATTTAATCAATGCGTTACAATATACTAAAAACCCCTTTAATAATTTTGTGTAACTAATTTGTCTCAGGAGACCTATCGATGAATTGAGGAGTTATCTATAAATAGGACCCTCCCATCTCTAAATGTATAATGCATTACTCATATATTGAATATTCAATTTAAATCAAAAACTAAATTCCTTGTAAAAAAATGTCGGTATTGAGTAAAGAATAATTATTATCAATATTTCTCCAGTGAATGAAATAAATTTTAAAATAAAATAACTTATTTAGAAATTGTATATGATTTATGGAATAATAATATATATGATTCAAAGTATATAAATATTTTAGATTAATTTAATTTCTAATTAAAAAAATCACAAGAAAGTTAATATTTCATGAGAATTTTAATGAGCATAAGATTAATAAGTTTTTAAATACGACCTTCAATTCATCATTAATATAGAGTTTTTAGTAAAAAATATACTTTAAAGAAAAAATAAAATTGAATCTAACCACTAAATCAAGATTTCATTGAATAATTTTCTTTTTTAAAACTATTTAAAACATATATAAAAAGATAAAATTTGTAAAAATGTTATCGAAGCCTTGAAATCCATTAACTCGATATACATTAAAAAGAAACATTCCTTTTGAAATTTTGTAATAGAAATTCAAAATATAATATTTCAGAAATATATTGAATGATTAAATTAAAATTACTAAAAAAATAATGGATAACATAAAATTTCCTAAATAAATGAAAGGACCTTGGTAAAATATATTTTTTTAAAAATATGACCCTCGAAGAAAAATTTTCCCTATAAAAATAAAATAAGTTCATATTTTCTTATGAAAATTTAATTATTCAATTAAAATACCAAATAGAAGTATATTTGGATGGAAATATGTAAACTCATTAAATATATAGAGTATAAGAGAAAATTGGTAGTTTATGATAGATTATAATATTCCTTTGATGAAATAGGAGAAATAAAAAAAAGGAGATTGTAAAATTAATTCTTATCTATTTGGAATGTTTCAAATTGTAACCCCTTGAAATAATAAATTTGAATTGAAATGTAAAAAATAAATAATAAATATATATTCATTTTATATACATTAAATGGGAATTATATATTTGAAATAAAGTTAAATAGGTTTCTAATACCAAATATATCTGAATAAAGTGTAAATTGAGATGAAATCCCTTATCATAAGTTCAACTTTTATAGAAAGTTCGTTTAAAATCATGTATAATAAATTTATAGTTATTATAATTTAAAAAAAACCATAAAAATTTCCCTAATATTATATATGTTTTATTTTTGACATTTTATCACCCATTTGTTATAAATATTTTATTATTATAATTATTTTATTTGTAAACTGCTTCATTTTTCATGTCTGTTTTGATTTAGTTGTTTTATTCCATGAATCTAACTCAAGGTTAAATAATCTAATAAAAATATACATGATATAAAAACTGTCTATATTAAATAAATAAATATATATATATATATATTCATTCATAAGTAATAGAGATAGAAAAAAGTATTACACTATTCATAGAGTTGGTAGGCCGTATAAATTAATGAACACTGTTTTCACTTTTCGAAGGATTAAAAAAAATAACGGTAAATAATAATTAATATGTCTAGAATCATTATTATATCATATATATAACATTTATTTATTAAATCTACACTTATTAACATAAATTTAATGTGTAAATGAAAAAACTCAAAATGATTCAAGGAGGGGGTAGTCTACACGTACTCGCGTGTGACATTTTCATTTTCCAATGAATTGGAAGTTAAAATGGTAGATATGATATCATAATTAACAAATAATAATTATTTCATAAAAATAATATATAATTTTTTCCATCTTTATAACCATCCAAGTAATGTGGTGATAAAAAATGAATTACACCAAAATGTGGAGACAGTAAACTATACAAATGAATGAGCAATGTCTTCACTTTTCATATGATAAGAAAAATGGTGTAGAATGGATATAAAATAATAATAAAAAAATATTAGTCTATTTATATACTATATTTTTTATTTTATTATGGGTACATCATGTTATAAGGAAATAAAGTAAGAAATAAACTCGAAATAGTCTGTAAAGATGATTACATCTTCATTGATAAGCTTCATTTAGATCCCCTCTTGAGGACCCTTATAACTGTATTTTGAGAATAAAAAACCTATAATTAGTGTATATAGAAGTGTATATGATAATTTTTAAGTATTTGGTTGACATATATGGTTCAATGTGTTGCAAATAAAAGAGAGAAGGGGTTTCTTATTATAAGTGAGGAGAGGGGCACTTTTTGAATTTTTTAAATCTTAAAATATAATATATGTCTAACTCATGTTAAATGGTTCCAGAATAGAATATGTTTTATTTTAAGGAGGATATTGTCCAAATATAATCGTATAATCAAATTTATACATATTTATATACCATTTTAATACTTATTTTTTGATAATCCCCTTTGTGATCCATTTTAAACCATAACAACGGTACAAACTATTTCTATATTAAAGGGTTGTAATTTTACTTATAAAATGAAAATTGGATAATAAATGGACAAATATTTAAATTTTAGACCATATATTTTCCCCTTTTAGACATTTAATATTTTTATTTTTTTAAATAATTTAATAAATTATTATTTTTAATAATTATTATTAATGTCATTTTCGACACTATTAATTTTACTCGACATTGAAGACCATAAGACAAAGAAAAAATTAAAATATTATCCATTAACACATATCTAATATAATATATTTGTGTATAAAATTATGGAATTAAAATGATATATAAAAACTGTATTATTCTTAATATTTTTAGAATTATTATTTTATTTCTCTATTAATTGAATAAATACCATGATGACATTGCATAAGAATTTATGGTCATTATTCAATCACTAAAAATTAAAAATAAATTACCATTAAAAAAAATATAAAATTATTATTTAAAATTAAAACTAAAAATAAAACTTAATATCTTTTTATCTATATGAAAAAATATTCAATATATTAAAGTCAATAGTGTGACATCTTGTTTTTATTTTTTTTCTAAAATTAATATAAAGGTCAATATCAAAGAAAATTGTTAGAGATATAGACATAATTTTGATAATTTTGGAAAAATGGATGAAATAAACTCATAAAATAGAATAAAATTAATTTTTAGAGAAATTATAATTACTTATCACTAAGATTTAACCCTGTTATACCCGTTTTACCCTTAATGAGGTGAAAAATATCCCCCAAGGTTACTATTCATAATGATTAAAAATTAAATGGTACTATTTAAAAAAATTTAAAACACATGATTATAAATAAATATTTCATTTTATTAAATTAAAATCATATAACTGGAATAAATTATTTTATGATAAATACTCAAAACACTAAAAAATATGATTTTTTAGAAAAACGTGTTTTTAAGTCCAAATATGAACTTATACCAAAATCTGGTATAATGATGATTCAAATGTAATTAATTAATTTATTTATAATTAAATTGGACTTATTTTAATTTAATATTAAAATCAAAGAATTACGAGGTTTTTTAATTAAAATAAACTAGTGTTTTATAGAAATCAGTATTTTTTACTATTTATAGAAAAATCAATATTTCAAAAAAAATCCATAAATATAAACCTAAGAAAATATTGAAATGATGATTTTAAAAATGAATTATTTTTTATATATTAAAATTTTAATAGGTTGTCACAGTTAGTTTAATCTTGGTGTTTCATGTAAAGGAATCCATCAAAGAATGTTATTTAAAGAGAAATATATCATGAAATCATAGGCAGTTACATTCTACCCCCTTAAAAAACATTACATAGAAAATTAAATTTAAAAAAATATAAACAACAAAGGTTATTAATCCTTATAATATAATATAGTTCCCATATAGATTTCACAATTATATGATTTTTCCAAAAAAAAATGTTGACCAGGTGAGTGGTCTTGTTTTGTAGGACTTTCTCTATATGATCTAAAATCTCCACAGGTTGATCTATATAATAAAGATCATTCTCAAGCAGTATAAAGATTGAGTTTATTACATGTGATGGATTAAGTGATTACTTCCTTAGGATAGGTACATGGAAACCATCATGAATTTGATATTGATTCGATGAAATCACCAAGATATAAACTATCACCATGATACGATCAAGAATTTCAAAATAACATATATATATAGGGATAAAATTTACCTTATTTCCAAATATGATAACCTTATTAATATGATGTATTCATAATAATTCCTTACCACCAAATTCAAACTCCAGATCACACCGATGATTGCTATCATAATTTTTTCTTGGCTCTGAGCAACACTTATGTTTTGTTGAAAGAATCTTATATTCTATAACATTTCCTCAGATAGATCATGTCCTAATAATTTTATTTATCAAACTTCATCCCAAAAAATTTGAGTTACACACTTTCTTCCATAGATAGATTCATAAGTAGCTATCAGAATGATCAAGTGAAAGCTATTGTTTTAAGATAATTATACCAAATTAAGGGTTTTATCCCACCCACCTTTGAAAACCTCAGATAAAGATCTCAATATGTCTTCTAATGTTTGAATGGTGCTCTCAGATTGAATATTTTTATAAGGATTATAATTTGTACTGAATCTCAACACTGTATCTAGATCCTACTGAAGGATTATGTATAACTTTGAGGTAAACATCAGTTCCTTATTAGATGTGATTGAAAGTGGTAATATAAGAATTCTCAAAACATCCTTAATTTATAACTGAGTAAGATTATCTTGAGATAAATACTATCTAATAGTTATAAAATGTTCTAATTTCATAAGACAATCAACTATAATGCATATATAATTTGGACCTTTAGATGTTTTTTGGATTCCCATGAAGAAATCCATGGTAATATTTTCCCATTTCCATTTTGGTATATGTAGGGGTTGTGACATACCCTTAGATATATGACACCCAGATTAAACATAATTTTTTTCCAAGAATCAGGATACACTCTCAACAATATCCCATTATTGGTTATACAACTACAAATAAGATTTTATTTATATATACATCTTTATACATCATAGTTGAATAGATTATGACGAATGATGAGATTTATTAGATAAATCCTTTATCCAATTATTTATTTACAAGAAACATACTTTACTTATGAACCTTATCATTCCATTATAATCACCGTTGAACTTGGAAGAATTTTTCACTTTCTTATGTAATTCCACATCTTCCTCATAAACCTTCTTAATCATATCATGGATGGATGGTTGAACATTAATTTGAGAACGATATGATATGTACCCTTTCCCCAAAATCTAAATATATAAATTTTTAAAAAGAATAAATAATTTATCTATTTAAATCCTCATCATAGACAAACTAGAAAGATATTTCTGAATCATAGCATCAACCAACTTTTTCTCCTTCCCCAGGTGGTAATGTATCGAGTAGTCAATATCTATAATAAAATCCAACTATCATCCTTGGAGTATATTCAACAATTTATATGTAAATATATACTTCAAGATTTTATGATGAGTATATATTTTAAACATTTCACCATAAAGATAATGATTCCATATCCTTAAGGAAAAATTACTTCTTCCAGCTTCAAATCAATAGTCGGGTAATTGTACTCATGAATTTTGAATTGGACAGAGGCATAAGATATAACTATATAATTTTGTATGAGGATGCATCTCAGTCCCTTATTTTATGCATAAATATATTTAACAAACCCTTATACACTACAAGGTACTTTAAGAATAGGCACACTGACCAACATTTTCTTTAGTTCATCGAAATTATCCTAACATTCATCTATCCACAATAACATAACACCCCTTTATGTAAACATTATGAATAGTTTATATAATTGTGAGAAATATCTCACAAAGATTCATTACTATCCATCCATCCCAATAAAACTAAAAATAATGGTTATAGTGGTTGGTCTATGACATTATTCAAAAAACTCCATCTTTAATGGATCTATCAATACACTTCACTTGAAATTATGTGGCCCATGAATTATACAATTTTTAGCCAAAATTCATACTTGGTAAACTAAGAATATAAATTATATTTCCTCAAGGTATTGATAAAAATTATCTGAAGCTATTCACACTCTTACTTACTCTTTGAATATATAATTATATTGTTTATACAGACTTTAAAAAATAGATAAAGTTAATTAGTAAACATTTTATTCATTAAATCCATAATGATAATAGTTGAATTGTTAATTTTAAATGGTATTATTATAATTTCATAATTACCATACCTCTTAATGAAAGATGTTTTGGGTATATGCTACTTCTTAACCCTTAGATTATGGTATCGAAATCAAATATCATTCTTGTAATTATTTTGATCTCCTTGTAATAGGTTGAACTGATAATCGATACGGGGTTTAAGATAACTTTTCTTAATTATGATTTTGTTAATTTCTTGATAATAAATGAAAATAAAAAATTGACCCATATCTATTATTTAAAAAAATAGGCATAGCACATGGTGATGTACTGGGTCTAATGAATCCATTATCCAGATTCTCTTAGAGTTAATTCTTCAAATTACTACAACTCAATTGGTTCTATTCTATATGGAGTCTTTAAAATAGTTTTATATCCATGTATGAGTTCTATAGAAAACTCAACATAATGATTCATGTTATGACTAGGACAATCTTATAAAAATACATCAAAAAACTCCCATACAATAGCTATATATTTAATATTGACTTTTTCTCTAACCATTTAAGATAAACATTGCTTATGAAAATATATTAAAACCCATATGATGGATGAAATGTGCATTAGCAGTTTAGGTTCATCCATGCTCTGAATGAATATCATAGATTGATTCAAAATATTGAATATAACGTACCATCCTAAAAATTTGATATGGTATATATACTAGAAGATCCAATACATGACCAAAATTACATAAAATTAAACTTGACGATGAATAAAAAAAATTATAGGAAGCACATTCCCACCAAATTCAATCAAATATGAGCTATATACTTGCTTTGATATAATCTTACCATTAAGAGTCTTCACATCCTAATAATCATCTAATAATTAAGGTGGGTATTTGATACCCTTAAAAATTATTCAGATATAAAAGAGTGGTTAGAACCTAAATCATGTAAAACATTTTCACTTCTAGAGTGGATGATATGCGTTCCTTTTGCATCATTACTAGGAACTTCCACTTAATTTATAGTAATTACATATGTTTTAACATTTCACTTTATATTATTATATGGTATGTTCCATAAACACTTGGGGAACTATTTTGAATAATTCCCCATCCCTTCACAATTAATGTACTAGATTTCAAGGATTTATTTCTTTTCCTTACATTCATTATCATGATGACCCTTATATCCGCACTTGTAACAAAATTCCATGTTCTTGAATCATTTTTAGGTTGTTTATTTCCATAATTTTTACATGATGGAAATTAGTTAGTTTCCTCCTTCTTCATTCATGTCATAACATTTTCCTATTGATTATAAGACCTCTAATTTTCATTATTTCCCTTAATGAAATAGGACATAGAAAATTCATTTTAAATTTTAATGGAACTTGATACTATAACATCATATGATGAAAAAATTTGAGAAACTAGTTCATTTTAGAGAACCATCTTAAACCCATCAAATAAACGATCTATATAGATCCTTGGGTTACATATATAGTTCGAATCATGCCTACAAATATATATAATGTTCACCTCATACACTTCCACATTTTCTTTTTTTTTCATTCATTTAATGTTAGGAAGTTAACCTCCATTCCAAATTGCAATTATTAAGGCAGTAATTTATTTTAAAAATAAATTTAAAAGTTCTCCAATTTTTGATTTTTATTTTTTAACCATCTTTAGTTTTCTTGATTATTGAAAACTTTTGATCAATATATTATTTCATGGAATAAACTACTTGAATAACATTTTAAATTTCATTACATCCAAAATCCGAGAATATATTTTTGAGTCACATAATGTATTTCTAAATTTTTAATGGATTATTATTTCCATTAAAATACATAGGTGTGTGTCCCATGAAGCAATACTACTTATGTTAACTATACAATGTAATAATAGGATTCTCTATTTGGGAAAGGTTATTCATTTTAACCAGTGTCAAATACCTTAAGATGGACATGAAGTTCTACATTCCAACACAAATTGTATTGAATTACTCATCTGGGAAATACCTACATTGTTAATGAGTATTGATTCTATTTCCTTCATTAGGTTCCATCACTAAATAAATCAACACACTATGTTATCTCCTAATAATTATGAATATTGAGCCATAAAATAAAAATCCCTCTAATAGAAAAAGTTATCAAATACTTTATGAGACAAAATAATCCTTATATTAGCTATGTTTAATTATAATCTAAATCCCATGGTTTCTACTAAACATTATTAGATACCAACTATAAAAACTAAAAATCTAGCAAACCAGATCCAATTCCTTCTATATTACATTAGTATATGATAAAAGGGACATCACTACATAAGATTGATGAGTTTAGTTGTTTTCGAGAACCAAATATATACATGATATTTACATTACATTAGAAATATAAAATACATTGAATAAGAAAAATTCTCATGTCTTTAGTGTTTTTTATAATATATTTCTTCACATCATAGGTAAATGAAAACTAATTAAGGTTGAACTCAGATACAATGTTAGAGTTACATATTGTGGATGATATCATGAGTAAATAAGTTATAATAAATATGTAAAGGTAAATAATTGAAAACACGTTCTATTTAATAAATAACTTACAATAATAGTGCATCAAAGGATAATATCAATGAAATAATATCGGGGAAAATAATAACTAAATTATAAATGGAGTAAGTGATTATTATTGGATGTCAGGATATTAGACATAATGATATATTTACTATCAAATCATTATTCCAAGATATTTTACTTGATTGATATGTATATTCAAGAAACCAATTTAATAAATTTTGAAAACCTATTTTTCTCACGAGACCTATCGGTTCATCGAGTGACTATCTATGACTAGGCCCCAACCATCACTTCATGTCCAATATATTACTCATAAATCGAATGATCAATTTAATTCATAAATAATATTCCTCGTTAAGAAATTTATATATAGAGTAAATAACAAGGATTATCGAAATTCATAGGATCAATCAAATAAAATTCCAATTGAAACATTATATTTAGAAATGGTATATAGTTTTGGAAGTAATTATATATATGATAGAATGAATATGAATATTTAATTTAATTGTAATGTAAAATAAAAAATTATCATAATAATGTGAATGTTTTTAGATAAAGTTAATGGAAATAAAATTATTAATAGATAAATGTTGACCATCAGTTCATCAGAAACATAGGTTTTGTAATAAAATCATGTCCTCTAGAGTTAAATTAAAAATTTAAGAAAACCACTAAAATAAAATTTCATTAATTATTTTTCATTTTAAAACAAATGAAAACTTATAGAATCATATGAAGATTGTAAAATTGTTATAATATTGGGAAATCTATTAATAGTGTGTAAAATAAAAATAAACATCTTTTTCACTTATTTGTTAAATAATGTTGAAAAAACCATTTAAAAAAATAAAGATTCTTTCAAACCATGTGAAAAATAAAGGATAACATTAAATGTCCTTAATAAATCAAAGGACTTTTGTGAATCAATTTTAAAAAAATATGGGCATAGAAGACCTATATTCTGGATAAAAATGTAATGAAATTGAATTTTATTTTAAACATTAATTTGATTTATTAAAGTACTGAAGAGAGGATAAGTAGGAAGAAAATAATTAAAATCCTTAAATACCCAAAGGATAAAAAAAATATATAGAAATTATGATATATTATAAGATTCATTTAATGGAAAATAGAGAAATCCCAAAAACTAGGACCGTGAAATAAATTTTTACTTGTTTGGAAACATTCAAATTATAACCCCATGAATGAATAAAATTGAATAAAAACTATAAAAATTTTGAAAAAATAGATAATTATGATATATACATTAATGGGGATTTATATACACCACATAAAAGTATATAGCTTTATAACACCAAATATGCCTCAATGGAGTGGAAATTGAGATTCAATTCCTTACCTCAAGTTAGACAATACTCATATGTTATTTTAACCTCATATACAATAAATTTATATTTATTATACATACATATTAGAACCATATAATTATCTATAATATTATATATTATCATTTTATAACATCATATCATTATTTTGTTAACAATATTTTATAATTATCATTATTTTGGGTGTTAACTACTTCATTTTTCATATATGTTTTGATTCAGTAGTTTCTTTCCTTATATCATGATCATGGTTCCATCATAGTCATAATTTTATTCATGATATAAATATCATATACATTCAATATTTTTATATTTAGAGTCACCCATAAGATATAAAAATATAAAAATAAATTACACTATTCTGGGAGATGATATGTTGTATGTACGATTGAACGTTGACAACCCCATAGGTGTCATTAATTATCACAGGGTTTTAAAATTTAGAAATTTAGAGGAATGAATAAAAAATAACTAAAATATAGGGTATTATATTAAATTCATATCTGTGGTCAAACCCATAGAGATAAGATCATAGAAAATAATAATTTAATAATAAAAAACTAAACAATTTATTGAAGTAAACCAAAACCAATTTAATTGAAAATAAAAAATGGTTTTTTGGGGATCCAGAAAATTGAAAAAATTATTGGAATATGAAAATCCATGTTTAGGAATAATTAATTCACATTATAATGAATTATAAATCATATGTTTTCAAAACAAGTTTATCGAGAATTAAATGGTCAAGGTGAATAACCCCCAAATCACTGAAATTTCATTGTTCACAATGTTCTTGTTTACATTGGTTCTTTTAATGTTTTGTTGGATTAGAAATATTTTTAAACATAGAGGAAAATCCACCCAATGGTTATGGTAATTATCATTGACTAGTCAATGCATCAAAATTATCACTCCCTCACTAGTCACACAATGGTTTTTCATGACATAAACAATGAAGAGAATTGAGAATTTCAGGTTTATATAAAAAGTCTCTAATGAATTAAATTCAAAAATAAAATAAATTAATATAACCAATAAAATTCAATATAATAACCTTTCATGACATCTACCCCTTAATTCTAGTCATGAAGGGGTAGGAATATAAAAATATAAATCTATTCATTATGGTAGTGCCTGAGTCAAGTAGTAGTAGAGTTCCTCTGTTGGTCTCTAATATCTCTCCTATGTAGTAGCCACAAGTCTTCAATATATAAGCCCTCTGTCAAGGACCTCACAGAATGTTTAGTAATGTTTTATACTTTTAATGGGTTAAAATTGTAAATGGGTAGTTTATAATCTGTAATTTTTTACTTCAATACTTTAAATATTCTCCTTCGTTTATCTTATGATGTAAAACTAAAGTTTACAACATAATTACATTTTGTGCGGCCTTAAAACTAGTCATAAACCTCATTTTTACAACATGAATGAGTGATGTGAACATATGTGTAACTATAAATGTAACAATATAATGAAATAAATTAATTTTAAGATATAAATCTCAATATTCTAGTATATATAGTTCTCTTATAGGTTAAATCCATCTTAAATCTTCCAGTGTGAGGACGTGGCCGTTCATGCCACAATACAAAGTGTCCTTAACCTGAAAAAATAATCTCATTTTTAAAAAAACTATTTTTATAATGATTACATAAATAAAATAACTAGTCAAATAGTCTGAAATATTTAAAAGAATATGAATTAAAATACAAATACCATTGTATTAAAATACCACAAAATATAGGAATGATATGTATGTATCAAACACTATTTTCTCTTTTCAAATGATAAAAAAATAAAGTTAAATAATAATTCAACATTATATAATAAGTTTTATTAAATATATATATATATATATCATATTTATTCATTAAAACTATCCTTATTATAATCTATGTAAATAAAAAATGAAAAATATATCACATCGATTCATGGAGGTGGTAATCCACACGTACACATGAGTGGCGTAATTTTTTAACAATAGATTATAATTTAAGATGGTAGATATGATAATATAATTAATAAATCATAATTATGTCACAAATATCAAATATATACATTAGTTTCATCTCTATAACAAACTATGTGAAGTGGTAATGAAAAATGAAATACACCACAACGTAGAGATGGTAATCCATACATATACAAAAGAGATATTTCCTCTTTCTGTTGGTTGGGAAAGAGGTAAAAAGTGGTTTTAAAATAATAATAATAATATCTCAATATATTTATCATAATATATTTTAAAATTTTATTATGGTTTCAAAATATTTAGTGGAAGTATAATAAGAAATAAACATTATGTATTTGGTAAATATGATTACTAGTTTAGAAATTTTCCTTTAGATCCCATCTCGAGGACCCTTATAATAGTGTTTTAAGAATAAAAAAACCTAAAAATATTGTCTCGGGAAGAAAATAATATAAGTTTTTGGATTTTTTTTGATATAGATGCCTCAATGTTGATTAATTAAAAGGGAGAAGGGGTGTATATTTATAAGTGAGGAGAGTGGCTCTTTTGACAATTCCTGAAATATTATAATATAAGACATTTCTAACTCATGACAAATGTTTAAAAAATGGAATATATTCAAAATAAGGTATATATGGTAGAATTAAAATAATATAATCAAATTTATATAGGTTTAGATATCATTTTTGTAACACCCCGATATTTTATAAAAAAATATTCTTTTTAATTTCATTAATGTCTTGTGTTGTATGCTACACCAAAAGGAGCTGGTACAACATGCATCCTTGATTTGCCTTTCATTACACGCAATCGCGACCTTCCTCGATAGCGTGTGTAGTACGCAATAACGAGTTTCACTAAACAACAATATGCTATTAAAATATTATTAAAACTAGCCGTTATGAATAGTAATAACCACTTTTTGAAATTTTATAAATTTTATTTTTCAAAATGGACTTCATTTTTGGATTCGGAATATCGAAATTAGCCTAGGGTGAAATTTTGGTATTTTTCTGAAAACTTTTAATTTTTGATGAATAGTGAAACCACTAAGTGGTAGTTAAAAAACTAAATTTTTCATAAAACTTTATTTTACCGCTTCTGTGAGAGGAATTTCGAAAATCCGAGAGACACGGTTAATATCAAGGACTAAAATGTGGTTCAATGAGATGAAAATAATTTTTGGTGAATAGTAACTTTTTACTTTTTTTACCACGGTTAAAAGTAAATAGGGTAATTAAGGGTAAAGATGATATTATTATTACCCCAAAACATGTCCTAATTCTATTGGATAAGTGTAATTCGACCAAAAACAAACTTAGGAATAAAATATGACCATTTAGGCCCACTTGGATTAGATTATGACATTTATTATTAATTTATTTAAAGAAGGGTTAAAATAGTTAAAATCAAAGTTTAATAAGTAAATAATTTTTAATATGGGGTTATACATAAGATAAGTTAGACTATAAATATTCATTAGAAAGATAAAAATATTTCCTACATAATGGTATTTTATTTGTAATTTTTAGATATTAAATAAGTTAATTTATTTATGACACAATAATGATGCAGAAAATATTTTATTAATGAAATATTGACATAATTGATGTTATAAACACCAAAATAAATGTAATTTGAGACTTTTTATAAATTACACTAATTTTAAAGGCTAATATGACATGGTATTATTGATTTAATTAACTTTTTTCGAACTTATCATTCTGTTATGATTTTCAAAAAAATCAATTAATAAATAGTGTCAAAATTGACATAAAATAGTTTTTAAAACAAATATTATATTATTAATTGTTATTTTATTCCTAAAAATCTACGGATCGGCCAAATGACTTAGATAAGGTTATATATATTAATAATAAACAATTTGGGATTCGTTTGGCTTCTTATAGTATGTTTATTAACCTTATAGTGTAAGACCACAAGAAGACACGGTAAAAGTAAAATTATTTAACTTAATGTTAAATCTAAATGATATGGTTAAAATAGGAACCTAAACTTGTCTAAATTCTATTGGATGAGAGTATTTCTACCCATCCCCACCTTAGCCTCTAAATAAATCAATTTGGAGCTATTTAAAACCGAACTTGACTTTATAATAAAATAATATTTTTAGTTATTCCAAAGGTGCCCCTCTCCTCCCTTATAAAAGGGCACCTCCTCCCTCTCCTCCTCACACCAATTTGAGCATTCAGGATCGGAAAACCCCTGACAAAATCTCTTCTCCACTTCCCTAGTATCATCCTAGAGGTTCTGGTCTTCTTCAAAGACCCATTTTAGTGCCCTAAATGGAGGTCTCAAAGAAGCACTTCAAAGAAGAGGTAATGTCCGTTACCGATTCATTCATCTTTATTTCTTCTTGCACTTCTTATTCTTAGGTTGTTTCATTATGAAATAATAAAATCAGTATCACTCATATACTGATATGTTATTATAAGTATTAAACAACCCTATTTCACCATCTATCCATCCTACGGAAAAAGAAATCACCGCGCGTGCGTACGTACGGAATACCGTCTCCACGCAGTGGTGTAATCTATTTTACACCACCACCTTACATGGATGGGTATAATGGTGTAAAGAATAACTATACATAGTTATTAAAACATCATATTGATTCTGATATATTGTATCATCCACTCCAATTCAATTCAATAATTATGGAAATGATATCATCACTCGTGCGTACGTACGGACTACCGTCTCCACGACGCGATGAGATTCATTCTCCATGTTAACCATTTAAGAATGATTATAAAGTATATATAAGAAATAATAATGAAATATATGTCATTATAAAGCTACTGGATTTATGTGTATATATATGTATGTCATCTACTTAATTCCACTCAATAACGAAAGGAAAACAACGTTCATGCGTACGTACGACCTACCGTCTCCATGAACGGTGTATTTCTTTCCATTTATCGATCCATTATATATATATATATTCTGAATATATATTATATATAAATAATTTTTTATATTATATAATTAAGTAATAATGATCTATGTAATCATATGAATAATTACAAGTTAAAACACGAACGACAAATGAGACGATTTTACCCAAAACGCTACTTTAACATGAATTTAAAAAAGAACAGGAAATATAAAGTCATAAGTGAACCGTATATGATATAATAACAATGAATATGATTATGTAATAAGTCAATGACATTATTTAAATCATTATACAGGAGGTTCGGACACTTACGAAGCAAATCGGACCTAAGGTAAGGGAAATATCATAATCTCATTTTTATCCGAGATTGTTTATACTTTGGTATTTACTGGGGTGTATTTTATCATCCACATCCATGTTTCCTCAATATGTAATATTATTTCCATCAACCTATAATAGTTTATATCCAATTTTACCCTTCGGTGAGTTTTTAGTAAAAGATATGAAAGGAATCTTTTGTTGTTTTTCGTACGAGGTACTTTTTGACTTCTCCGAAAAAAGTACGAAGAATGTTTTTTTAACTTATACGGCATGAATGGATTTTTAAAACATTATTTCCAAGAATCTTCCTATACAAGTTTTCAAGTTTATTTTTAATCAACTTATTTTAGTTTAATGTTTTATGACATGTTAAGAAAGGAAAAATGTTTTTAAAGAAGAAAGGATATTTTCCTCAAGAATTCATTTCAAGTGTTTTTTATAAAACTATTTTCCATCTAAGATGATGTTATTTGATATGTATGTTTCAAGTAAAATGTCTCTATGATTTAAATGGTTTCAATTTTCTTATGATGAAATGATATCAATTGTTTATGGATGATGATGGCATGATGTTTAAGAATCCCATTTTATTAAATGGGTTATGCAATGATGTATGATTTATGATTTTGTGGCACACATAAGAATGGTATCATTATGAGATGGGTGGGACCTATATCTACCTCCAATGCATTGGTTAAAGATTTTATATCTCATGAGATAGACATGGCTGTAATGGTAGGTTATACCGGTTCAGTGAAACATGACTGAAACGAGGGTGACTCGGTTCAGAAAGGGACTTTGTCCACTAATATAGTCTTGGCAATGAGTCTTGACTAACAAGAAATGATTCTCTAGGATTATGCGTGAATGCCACAAAGTTTCATGTTTTAAGTTATGATTATTGTGATTACATTTCGCTGCCATGATTTATTCCATGTTATGATATTATGATCTCTTTTGCAGGTTCAGATTTCCAAAATGTTATGTCTTTATGAATATGATGTGATTGATATTTCTTTTGTTTACCATTACTGAGCATTTGAGATAACCCTTTTATGTTTTCTTTTCCCCAGGATATAAAGAAAGGTTTTAGGTATAAAAAAAGGAAGATCTTTATGGGAGATATTGAAGATCTCTCACCACGATTAGAAGATTATATTCCAAGTTTCCAAAGACACTAAACTATTACGATCCTTGTGTGTGTGTTTTTGTTATGTACTAAGTGTTCCGCAAAAGTAATGTAATGTCCATGTACGTCAAGATACGGGTCTCTAAAGTTTTAATCCTTATATTTTTTAGTAACCCCATCATTAAACATTTTTAACCTTTACTATGATAAAAAGTCGTTAAATATTAAAGGGTTATAATTTTAATCATAAATTGAAAGGTAGATCATAAATGGAAGAGGGATTAAATTTTAGACCATATATTTTCCATATTTCTATCTTTCAATTTTTTATTTTTTTCAATTAATTTAATGAAATATTATTTTCATAAAATATCATTAATTTTATTTTTGACAATATTCATTTAATTTTCAATTAAAGAAACTTATATAAAGACATAATTAGAATGGAATCCTTAAAAAACTCCATAATATTATATATTAATCAATTAATTTTATTTAAAACTTTAATCTATCCAAATTTTATTTCTTTTAATATTTTTAAAATCATTAATTTTATTTTTCTATTAATTGAATAAATACTGTGTCAGCT
The DNA here is from genome assembly GCA_963277665.1 of Viscum album. Lineage (NCBI taxonomy): Eukaryota > Viridiplantae > Streptophyta > Magnoliopsida > Santalales > Viscaceae > Viscum > Viscum album. Next base: position 138,810,398 of record OY728121.1, on the reverse strand, counting down.
TTGTGTATGAAATTTAGGTAATTATTAAATCACTAAATATTAAAAACAAATTAACATGATTAAAAATTAATTCCTATTTAAAATTATCATTTAAAATTTAACATAACCTCATTTTATGCTTATGGTAAAATATTATAGATATTAAATTTAGGAGTATGAAATTTTGTTTTTATTCTTTTCTTCAAGTCATATAATTGTCAATATCAAATAAAAATGGCACAAAATGGCCATATATTAACAAATTTTATGGAAATGTCTTAAAAAATTAATTAAATAAGATAAAGGCAATTTTTATAGAAAATTTATTAGCTTTTCCCAGTGTTTTAATCTTGTTTTACCCGTTTTACCCTTACTGAGGTGATAAATATCCACCTTGGATACTATCCATAATGACAAAAAATAAAAGGGATATATTAAACAAATTTTAACCTCTAAATTAAAAATATGAAATACTATTTATCTAATTCAATTCATATAAGTGGAAGAAATTAATTTTAGATAAAAATGAAAAATGCAATGAAAAACAATTTTTTAGAAAATGGATTCTGTATATCCAAAAGAGTACATATACCAAAATCAGGTATAATGATAGTTAAAATGTAATTAGTTAGAATATTTATATCTAAATTTTGATTATATTAATTTGGGATTAAATTAAAATCATTATGGTAATTATATAATTAAAGTAAATGACACTTTCAAAAGTATCAGTATTATTTACCATCCATTAAAAAATCAATCCTTTTAGAAAAATCCGAAAATTTCGACCAAAGGTGATGTTTACATGATGAGTCAAAAAATGATATAATTAATAAAATAATACTCCAATTAGTTGTCACAGTTATTTTAAAATCATTATTTCTACTAAAAAAAGTTGTCGAATTAATTTATTTAATGAGAAATACATTATAAAATCTTAGGACATTACAATTAAGATACCACCCCTCATTCAAAAATATTTCCAAAACAATTTCTCCACAAAAATTTATATCATTAATTATAACTAATATACATATGATATGAAATTTTAAAATTATAAATCATTATAAAATATCTATTATAGTACCTATAATGATATCAAAATGATAAACTTTGACTGTATAAAAAATAATCGACACCGCCATTATGAAACTAATACCAAGAAAAAAATCAAAATTATTGAAATATGAAAATGATAATAAAATATAACTAATATATTTTCAATAAATTACTATAAATGAAAATTATAAGAGGTTTTATATTAGAATAAGGCTTCAAAATAGGTGATTAATATTGTTATTCTTATTGTATAGTAGTTTAGAGCATGTTCAACTAACTAGATTAATGGTAATTAATTTTTTCTTGACTAAACATTTTCCTAATTCATAATTTTTCGTATTGAATATGGATTTACATTATTATTTTATTATATTCATTAATTATATTATAACACCTTTCCTTATTCTTTTATATGGAATTAAATTAATTTATTTCATTGTTTATAAAATTTGGAAATGTTAAGAGTAATTATTATTCTCTATAAGTGAGCACTTTTTAATCCATATCCTTATTTACTAATCCTTATAATTTTATCTATTCGTATTATGAAATCAAAATATCATTTATTTCTATTAACCTCCTCTGTTTCTACTCATGGCGCGCGGTCTCCGGCTATTACTGGAAACCCTAAGGCTGCGGTGTCTTCGCGCTTCCCGGCTGGTGTGAAGTTGGATTCGGACTCTCTTGCCGGATCTGCGAATCTGGTGGATGCATTGGTGAAATCGAAGACCTCATCTGCTTCTTCAACCTCGGTTCCTCAAGTCGGACCGGACACCATGTTGCAAAAAGATTTGGGGATTGGCGCGCAGCGCGGTGCTCCGCGGCATCGGGATGGTGTTGTGGCAGCTCCCCCTACCGTGATACAGGATTTTGGTAATGGTGTGGTGCGGGCCAAAAATTCCCGGTTGAAGCAAGATGGAACTGGTTCATTGGGCTTGTTCACAGATTCATGTCCGAGCAGAATTCTTCGTAAGGGTTCTTCGGCTCATGTTGAAGCTAACCCCTCCGCGCTTGCAGAGCGAATGTCAATGGGTAAAAATTTATTTATTGTGCGTATTGTTCTTCCTAATGGTGCTCAACCATCGAAGCTTTATGAACTGACTTGCAGAATTTCGAATTTGTGGGGCTTTTCTAACTGGAAGTGTGTTTCTCTTGGTCGAGGATTTTTCCATTGTCTTTTTCCATCTACTGATTTGAAGCTTCGGGCATGGAGCATTGGAACCTTTTTTATGAAACCTGTATGGTTGCATTTACATGAATGGTCTATGTATTTTAATGTCTCCCGTGCACGAAAGGCATTTTCTCATCTTTGGATTCGTTTTCATGGGATCAACTGGGTCCTCTGGCACCCCAAAATTCTGCATGATATTGGCATGGAAATTGGTACTCCCATTCGGCTTGACAAAGAAACTGAGGATGTTCGGTTTGGTCATTTTGCTAGGATGTTGGTGGAGGTTGATCTTAGTACTACTTTGATCGACAAGGTATCTCTTTCCACCCCTTCTGATAACATTCAAATTGATGTTGAGTATGAAAAAAAGCCTCTTTTCTGCAATGTATGTATGGCTGTTGGACACTCTTTAGAGTTATGCCGGAAGAATATGTCTTGTGAGAAATGTGGTGTGAGAGGACATTCAACATCCCTCTGTCTCAGGAAGTCCAACCTGAAGGATTTGATGTTTCCAAAGTCTTCTGCTCATGATGGTGATGCAATTCTAAAGCCTTCTCCTGATCATGGTAAAGGGATTCTTTTTGATGAATCTCCGAAGGAGGCTCATAGTGGCCCTTCTAATACTCGATCTGATTTGGCTAAAGAGGTTCCTCTAGTTCAAGACATCCCTATGCGGACTCCAGAACGGGTGATCCCTGATTCTCACCAGGTTGATGTCTCTAATCAGGGTGATGTGCAACTACATGTTGATTATCAACATGAAATCCAGAATCATTTTCAGTTTTCTGAGTTACCTGAGAAATGGGGGAACATTTCTGAAGATGAACATGGGAAGGTGCGTACCCCGATCAGGGTCTCGGGCAACGGTGGTCATGCCTCTTATAAGGATGCAATATTGAGTGACAAGCCAAAGACTACTGAATGTGAGGGTCCTCCCCTTAAGAGGAGACCACGAAAGGATTATTCTAATGTACCTAGAACTGTGTCTACCAGATCATCGTCTAAGGTGTCAAGGAAAGTGGATTTGGATATCTTGAAAATCCTCAATAGGGACAAGTCTCAATCTGAGTGGGATACTGCTGGTGATTCTGATTATCTAAATGACATGTCTTTTTATGATCTCTAGACATGCTCTTGGTGGATGAGGGCATATCCGTTGTTTGACCCCATCCGCCGCTCTGTTGTCCTTTTTCTTTCTCTTAATAAATGTTCAGAAGCTTTGCCTTAAAAAAAATATATCACTATCGTTAAAATCTTGGTTTCAATAAAAATATTTTCAAAATATTAAAAAGGATTTCCCATTTAAGATCATATTTTTATCTTCTACTCCACATTTTATATGTAAAATCATTATTTACTTTTCAATACTCCATTATTTATTATTATTTTAAAAAGTTTTTAATATTTTTTCATGTTATCATCTTGAAAATAAAATTTTAATTGACTTATAATTTCATCTCTATAAGGTAATGTCATGATATTTTCTATAAAAGTGTATTTTTGTGGTATTTCCATTATCAAATTTAAATATACAAATCTAATGAAGTTATATTTTATGAACCACCATATAAATTCCTTGATGAAACAATCCATTTGGTTAATTGAAATATTGATATCAACTAATCATATTTTTATATCAAGATATGAGATACCATTTTGAAATGATATGGAAAACATTTTTACCAATTTGTTTTCAAGATATATTGAATGATTAATATGTTATGTAAAAAATATATATTGACGAGGATGGGTGGGGTCTCATATAACTTTTTAATTCATTGGTTAATGCTTTCATTTATCATGAGATAATTTATAGTGGACTTATTTGATATGTTGCAAAATAAAAGGGGAATCCTTCTTGGATATGCTCACAATGTAACGCCCCGACACCAGTTACCCAAGGTCAGTGCATTATTACATAACATTGGCATGATCACAAGAAAGATCAAATCTCGAAAGACCGATTAGTTTAGTAGTCTTGGAAACAGTAGATATATTTATAAAGTTTACATTACATCAATAAGTGAAAAGCTACGAAAATATATTGTCTTTATATTCCACACTCTTATCCCCTCATACTATCCCTGCAAGTCATTCATAATTTACTTCTTCACATCTTGGGAAAAATAAAACATAGAAAAGGGGTGAGATCGAATGCCTAGTAAGGATAATAATATAGTGGAAACTTTCATAAATAAGAATAAACATTTAAGGCGATGTATAACAAAAGACTTTTAAACTTGAACTTAAACATAGTATGGAAAAGATAAAATGAAATAATGCCATTTAATTATTCACATGGATATTCTACGAATCGAATAATCACATGAAATATCAATAACCACTTTCATAATTATGGAATGCATAATTCCATACTATAATAACCACATAGCCAAGGCCTCGTGCTAAGACTACAAATAATATTTTTCCAAGGCCTTGTTCCAAGACACTAGTTTGTCTCATGAGACCTACCGATGCATCGACGAACTATACCGGGCTCCACCCATCACATATTAAGTCCAATGAATTCCCATATGAAAAGGATTAAACATAACATAAACATTCATATTAAAACTAGCATAAGAAATGTCAATACATTCACCATAAAATATAAATGGTATAAAAATAGCACATCCACAGTCAAAACCATCAATACAATATAGAAGTTTTGTATCATAATAAATCAACTTCAAATAAGCGTAAAATCCATCAAAGGATGTTGATATAGATGAAATCGAAACAATTTTTTAGAGAAATATATCTTTCTATTTTGAAATCATTTAAGAGTCATATATTTATAAAATAAAACATTTTTGTTGAAAATATTCTTATAAGCTTGTAAGGGAAACTTCGACGATTTTATAACGGCGGAAAATAACCGCACCCGCCGTATAAGTTAAAAAAAAGACATGCTTACCTTAATTCTGTCAAAAGGTTAAAAAGCACCTTATTTGAAAAATGACGGAAAGATTCCTTTATAAAACTCTTATAAAAAGTCAAACAAAGGTATAAATGACTTTAACCCATATTCTTTTAAATATTAAAAATGTTTTGAAATACATTTTTAAGAAACATGGATGTGGATGATAATGAGATCCCAGTAGATTATTTTGTATAAAAAACCTCGGATAATGAAGAGATTGTGAAATAACCCTTACCTTGTACTTTTCCTTGGATGGGGTAGGTTAACCTCCTGTATAATTGTGAAATAATTGTTTTTAAATTATACAAGAATCATATACATTAATATGATATCATATATGATCTTTTAACATTAATTTTTTAATAATATATTAGTATTATCGTTGTTTCGGGTGTTAACTTACTCATTTTCTTTTATATGTTTTGTTACTTAAGATATGTTTTTAAGGGATAGTTTGTACCTTATTCATATCCATAATGATATCAAGTCCTTAAACATTATTTTTAAATCACTAAATGATGATTATACTTGAATGGATACGATGGAGAATGAATCTCATCGCGTTCGTGGAGACGGTAGTCCGTACGTACGCACGCCTGACAATATCATTCTTTTGATATTAAAATAATATATAATTGGATGGTATATCATATATACAGAATCATTATCATGTTACATTTATTATTTACATGAATTACACATCATTATTATACCCATCCAAATAATAATTTATTGAATAATAATCACACCACGACGTGGAGACGGTAAGCCATACGTATGCACGTATCGTGACATGTTATTCAAAGGATGGATAGAATAATGAATATGGTTGTACCATATTTATAATAACATCACAGTATATATATGATACAATAGTTATTATTTTCGAATTGTAATAACAATGGAAGAAGAAGTGGAAGAAGAAAGGAACTTGGAAAAGGGTGGTGAAATCATTACCTCTTCGTCGGGTTCTTCCTTTTGATTTGATCAAAAGGGCTCCATAGGTTGGCTTTCTGATCCAACTAAGGCCCCTAGGTTGTAGTGAGGGAAGTTGGTAGAGTATTTGGGCAGAGTTTGGCCGAACCAAAAGGCTTTGAAGGTGTGACTTAATGAGAAGAAGGAGTGCCCTTTTATAAGAGGGGTGAGGGGCACCTTTGGAAAAGCTAGAAATATTAATTTATAATAAATTCATATTCGGTTTATAATGGATCCAAAGTATATTATTTAAATTTTAAGGTGGGGATAAGTCTAAAACCATTCAACCAATATAATTTAGACAGGTTTGGGTCATTATATTAACCTTATCTTTTAGTTTTAACTCTTAGTTAATTAGTTTGACATTTACCATGTCACTTTGTATGTTTATATTATATAGTTAATAAACATACTATATACATCCAAGAGACCCCCAAGTGGTCCATTAATGATACACCTATCATGATATAAGTCTCTTGGCCGAGCCTTAGATTTTTAGGAATTTAATATCAATTAATAATATAATATTTTTTTTAAAAACTCTTTTATGTCAATTTTGACACTATTCAAATGTTTCTTTTTGTGAAACTCATAACAGAATTATTACTTCGAAAAAAGTCAATTAAATAAATTATAATATGTAATATTATCCTAGAAAATTAGTTTAATTCATTAAAAGTCTCAAAATATATTTATTCGGGTTTTTATAATATCAATTATTATAATTTTTTACTATTATGGTAATTACATCATCATCATTGTGTCATAAATAAATTAAATTATTTAATGTCTAAAAATTATAAATAATGTATCATTATGTAGGAAATATTTTTATCTTTCTAATGAATATTTATAGTCTAAAATACAACATATATAACCCTATTTAATAATTGTTTTTCTAAAAGATATATGCTTATGACATTTTTGTAATTATTTTAACTTCATTAAAATAAAGTGTCCCTATCACCTACAAGTGGCACCATGGGAACCCAAAATCGTCCCAAATATGCCTATGGTCAAACATGTATCAACCAATAAGGTTAGGACACGTTTTAAGGTAATTTAGTATTATTATAATATTATTTGTTAACCCTTATTTACCAGATTTACCCTTAACCATGGTAAATAAAATATTTACCGCAGTAATTATTCAAAATGTATAAAAATAAAAGTTACCCATTTACACAATATGAACATCTTGATTAAAAATATGGAATCCAGTTTTCCAAATTCAAAACACAGAAGTGGCAGAAATTAATTTAAAATTAATTCCCGCTGTCAAAACAAAAAGCGTGTTTTTAAGATATAATAACTATCAATAGATTGATACTTGTTTATGTTCGGTTTAATTGTAATATTATTTCCAATGACCAACATTGTATTAAATGGTAATAATATATTCTAAATATACTTTAAAACCACTCAAATTTATAATTTATCATTATAAATTATTTTGGTTAAAAAAGTTGTTTTTAATTAAAATTTAGTAATTTTCACTATTCATCAAAATATTAAAGTTATCCGAAAAGTACCAAAATTTCACCTTAGGCTAAATTCGAGATTCCGAATCCAAAAATGAAGTCAATTTTGAAATATAAATCATATATAATTTCAAAAAGTAGGTATTACTATTCATAATGACTAGTTTGATTGGTTATGGTGTGATAGAACTCGGTGTTGCGTACAACACATGCTATCACATTATTCAAAGAGAAGCGTACCGTAGAAGCTTGGGGTGGTACATTCTCCCATCCTTCAAATAATTTCATTCTCGAAATTTCTAGAATATTATCGCATGAAAATACTCGGGTGGTTCTTCATCATAAGTTCCTCAGGTTCCCACGTTTCCTCTTCCATCTTATGGTTTCTCCACAAAACTTTTACCAGACGAGTCATCCGGTTTCTCAGTACTTGTTCTCTCGTATCAAGAATCCTGATGGGTTATTCAAAATAAGACATATCGGGTTCTCGTTCTAACTCCTCATAGGTGAGTACATACGTTGGGTCAGGCATGTATTTCCTCAACAGAGATACGTGGAACACATCGTGAACTTTGGAGAGACATGGTGGCATTGCCAATCAGTAAGCTACGACCCCAATTCGTTATAGAATTTCGAAAGGTCCGATGTACATGGGACTCAATTTACCTTTCTTAGCAAAACATATGACTCCCTTCCCTGGAGATACCTTCAGGAAAACATGATCACCGACTTAAAATTCAAAATCCTTCCATCGATTATTGGCATAACTCTTCTGCCTACTTTGAGCTGTTTTGATGTGATTTTGGATTACCTTCACCTTTTCCATCATTTCCGCCACTAGTTCTGGACCAAAAAGTTTTCTTTCACCAACGTCATCCCAACAGGTTGGTGTGTGACATCTCTTTCCATATAACGCTTCATATGGTGCCATCTGAATACTCGTATTGAAGCTATTGTTATAGGAAAACTCTACCAGAGTTAAATATTGATCCCACATACCCTGAATGTCAAGTGAGCAAGTTCTCAACATGTCTTCTATGGTTTTAATAGTCCGTTCTGATTGTCCGTCTGTCTGAGGGTGGTAGGTAGCGCTCAAATGAAGTTCAGTATCCAGGGATTTCTGAAGACTCTTCCAGAAACATGAAGTAAAATGGGGATCATGATCAGAAACAATCGATAGGGGTACTCCATGAAGTATCACAACTTCATTAATATATAGTCTTTCTAGACGTTCCAGTGGTAGATCTTCTCTTATAGCAAGAAAATGTACTGACTTGGTAAGATGATCAACAATAACTCATATTGCATCATTCCTTCTAGGAGTCTTTGGTAGCCCCAGGACAAAGTCCATCGTAATATTGTCCCATTTCCACTCCGGTATGGGAAGAGGTTGCATGACTCTTCCAGGGTGTTGCCTTCCAGCTTTCACTTGTTGACAAACCATACATCTTGACACAAAATCAGCAATCTCCCTCTTCATATTGTCCTACCAAAAATGTTCCTTCAAATATCTATACATTTTTTTGATCCCAGGGTGTATAGTTAAATTGGAACTATGAGCATCATCCAGCAATTCCCATTTTAGATCAGGTATATCGGGAACACAAAGTCTCTTCCCGAATTTCAAAATTCCAACTTCATACACAACGTCCCTCAATCTCCCATCATTCACAGCTTTAATCTTCTTTTGAAATTCTTTATCATCGGTCTGATAACTCTTAATCCTTTCTAGTAAAGATGGTTTGGAAACCATTTGAAAAAGCATTGTTGTTTCACCTTCCCTGGTTATTTCCATGTCCATCTTCACTAGATCCATGAAAATTGGATCCCTTTCAATTCTCATCACGTTCAAAACTCCATGGTCTTTTCTACTCAAAGCATCTGCCACCTTTTTTTATTTCCCCAGGTGGTAGTGTATCGTACAATCATTATCCTTGAGTAATTAAAGCCATCTCCTTTGCCTCATGTTGAGTTATTTTTGTGATAAAATATACTTCAATCTCTTGTGATCAATATAAATCTCACATTTTTCATCATAGAGGTAGTGCCTCCATATATTCAAAGCAAAGATCATAGATTCTAACTCGAGATCAATAGTAGGATAGTTTTGTTCATTAATTTTCAACTGTCGTGATTCATAGGAAATAACTCTATCATTTTTCATAAGGACACAACAAAGTCCTTTCTTCGATGCATCACTATAAATAACGAACCCATCATTCCCCGATGGTAGAGTCAATATAGGAGCATTGACTAATCTTCTCTTCAGTTCTTCAAAACATTCTTCACACTCTTTTGTCCAAAAAATTTATCCCCTTTATGTGTGAGATTCGTTAATGGGTTAGCCAATCGGGCAAAATTCTGGACGAAACATTGATAATAACCTGCCAAACCAAAAAAATTGCGTACCTCAGTTATACTCGTAGGTGCTGGCCATTCTTGGATTGACTTGGTCTTAGAAAGATCAAAGGAGATTCCATCATTAGAGACAATATGGCCAAGAAAAAAAATCTCATGAATCCAAAATTCACACTTGCTAAACTTTCCATATAATTCATGTCTTCTCAGAGTCTTCAATACAACACGCATGTGATTTTCATGATCTTCGTAGATTTTGGAGTATACCAAGATATCATCAATAAATACCACCACAAATTAATTGAGATATTCCTTTAAAACTCTATTAATCAGATCCATGAATACAGAGGGTGCATTAGTCAATCCAAAAGGCATTACTGTAAACTCGTAATGCTCGTACCTGGTTTGGAATGTTGTCTTCGGAATGTCTTCCTTCTTCACACACAACTGATGGTATCCAGATCGAAGGTCAATCTTTGAAAAGTATTGAGCTCCATACATTTGGTCAAATAAATCATCAATGCAAGGTAGGGGATACTTGTTCTTTATTGTTATATCATTGATCTCCCTGTAGTCAATACATAACCTAATAGATCCGTCTTTCTTTTTAACAAAAAGAATAGGGGATCCCCATGGAGAAACACTAGGGCAAATAAATCCATTTTTACTCAATTCCTCTAGTTGATTCTTTAGTTCGACTAATTCTATAGTGGCCATTCTATAAGGGGTCTTTGATATAGGCCTTGATCCAGGAATTAAATCAATGGAAAACTCAACTTCTCATTCAGGAGGATGTCCAGGTAAATCATCCAGAAATACATCTACATATTATTTCACAACAAGTACATCTTCTATTGGAACATTCCTTTCCTCACCCATAGTCATTTCATTCTCTTCCTCCCTAATAATGTAATTTAGTTGAGCTACTCTGGGTGATCTAGATAAGAATTAGGTGGTGATGATTCTACTCTAAAGATAAGGTGTTCCTTTTCATCATCATCAAAAATCGTAACCTCTTTCTTCTTACAATAAATATTTGCATCATAGTCCGGAATCCAGTCCATACCGAGGATTATATCAAACTCAATCATATGTATGATGATGAGATTAGCAGATAAAGAACATTTATGTGCTCTAATGGGGACTGATTCACAAAACATTGTTGCAATGATACTTCCTTTAGGAGTTTTAACTGACAACTCCTTTGTTAAATCAAATTGGAAATATCTAATTTTCTTAGAAAACTGGGAAGATATGAAACAATGCAATAATCCAAAATCACATAATGAATTTTCTAAACATGAGGAAACCATTAAATTACCAGCCACCATGTCTTTCAGAGCTTCTACCTCAACAGTAGTGATAGAATAAGCTTCACCTTGATCCCTTGGAATTTTCTGAGTTATGTTCTCCTGACGCTTAGGACATTCATTTTCATAATTCCCCTTCTCCCTGCAATTGTATCACTGAACATTGGTAGCTTCCTTCTTCCTCTTGCAATCACGAGCTTGGGGGCCTTTTTTTACCAAACTTGTAACAGACTCCTCTTCCCTTCAAGAAAGTACCGGGGTGTTTCATCCCACATTTTCCACATGATGGATAATCAACCATTCCCTTCTTCCCCTTATTTCCATTCCAAGATTGATCAGTAGATCTCTTCTTATCTTTCTTTTCTTTAAAGTCATAAGACTTAGAAAATTCCTTTTTGGTCTTGATAGCACATGAGACAATGTCTTCGTATGAAGAGAAGGATTGTGAGACTAATGCTCGACAGAGAAATGGTTTTAACACATCAAAGAAACAATCAATATTACTTCTTGGGTTAGATATATAATCTCCAGCATACCTTGCTAACCTTGTAAAGTTATCCTCATACTTTGTGACATTCTCATCCTTCTTTTGTCTCAGACTCAGAAATTGCCTTTCCATATCTTCTCAATGGTTGCGAGGAAAGTATTTTTCAAAAAACAGATCTTTGAACTCACTCCATTCCATATTTAATACTTCATCATCTTCCTTCGTATTTTGAATCAATGACCACCATTGATCAGCATCTCCAGTGAGGCGGTAAACAGCCATGATAACTTTTCCCCTTTCACTACTCCCCAAAGCCTGAAATATTTTCTCTAGGGAATTTATCCATTCCTCAGCTACTAAAGGATTTTTACTCCCATTGAACGTTGGTGGTTGTTGCCTCATGAATCAATCTAACATTGATCTTCCACGCTACGGATCAGGGTTCTCCATACGGGTAAGGTTATTATTCATAACATGGGTGAGTTGTCCCAGTATGATGATTAGATGATCAGCACCAGTCACATCACCAGATCCACTATAATTATCTTGAGTATGAGGGAAATCCCTACATGGAGTGCGTGCATTGATATGGTTTCCATTTCTTCCACTAGGCACCATTTCTAAACAATGGCATAAACTGGATCAGTTTATGAATCAATATACATAATTCCATACTTATAAAACACTTAACAGAAATTGAACTATTTATGGATATAATCCATAATCATAATAATGTTTTCTTTTAGGATGTATATACTCATAAACCTTTCATAATGATTTGTAAAGGAAATGAGATTTATCCTAAGAATATCCCCCGGGAGTGTCGTAACCAAGAGTGCATCGAGGCCCATTGTCGTGCACCAGTTCCCGTCCGAGTCTAGCTCATAGCGGTGTTTTTGGGTTTTACCCCTAGGTAAAACTGTGCCAGAGCCGCCTCTACCTGCTCGTATCTTGACAGGGATGTATTTCTCGGAAAACTCAAAAAATATCTACAATACAAAAATTATAGGAAGTTCTTCTATACTAATCCTCAAAGTCCATCTTAGGTCTACGTGCTCTAATCATAGTTTATCTAAATCTAGCTTCCAAGGATTGTATTAAAATTCCTCTCATACCAACTGTAATGCCCTGACCCCAGTTACTCAGAGTCGGTGCATTATTACATAACATTGGCATGATCACAAGAAAGATCAAATCTCGAAAGACCGATTAGTTTAGTAGTCTTGGAAACACTAGATATATTCATAAAGTTTACATTACATCAATAAGTGAAAAGCTACAACAATATATTGTCTTCATATTCCACACTCTTAAACCCTCACACTATCCCAACAGGACATTCATAATTTACTTCTTCACATCCTGGGAAAAATAAAACATACCAAAGTGGTGAGCTCAAATGCCCAGTAAGGATAACAATATAGTGGAAACTTTCATAAATAATAATAAAAATTTAAGGTGATGTATAAAAAAAGCCTTTTAAACTTGAACTTGAACATAGTATGGAAAATATAAATTGAAATAATTCCTTATAATTATTCACATGGATATTCTACTAATCTAATAACGACATGTAATATCAATAACACTTTCATAATGATGGAATGCATAATGCCAGAATATCATAACCACATAGCCAAGGCCTCGTGCAAAGACTACAAATAAGATTTTGCCAAGGCCTTGTTCCAAGACACTAGTTTGTCTCATGAGACCTACTGATGCATCGAGGAGCTATAGCGGGCTCCACCAGTCACATATTAAGTCCAATTCATTCCCATATGAACAGGTTTAAACATAACAAAAGTATTTGTATTAAAACTAGCATACGAAATGTCAATACTTTCACCATAAACTATGAATGGTATAAAAATAGCACATCCAAATTCAAAACCTTCAATACAATATAGAAGTTTTGTATCATAATAAATCAACTTCAAATAAGCGTAAAATACATCAATGGATGTTGACATCGATTAAATCAAAACACTTTTTAGAGAAATATATATTTCTATTTTAAAATCATTTAAGAGTCATATATTTATAAAATAAAACATTTTCTTTGAAAATATTCTTATAATCTTCTAAGGGAAACTTCGACGATTTTATAATGGCTGAAAATAACTGCACCCGCCGTATAAGTTAAAAAAAGACATGCTTACTTTAATTCTGTCAAAAGGTTAAAAAGCACCTTGTTTGGAAAACGACAGAAAGATTCCTTTATAAAACTCTTATAAAAAGTCAAACAAGGGTTTAAATGACATTAACCCATATTCTTTTAAATAGTAATTTTTTTTGAAATATATTTTTAAGAAACATGGGTGTGGATGATAAAGATATCCCAGTAGATTATTTCGTATAAACAACCTCGGATAATGAAGAGATTGTGAAATAACCCTTACATTGTACTTTTCCTTGGTTGGGGTAGGTTGACCTCCTGTATAATGGTGAAATAATTGTTATTAAATTATAAAAGAATCATATACATTAATATGATATCATATATGATCTTTTAACATTGATTTGATAATAATATCTTAGTTTTATCGTTGTTTTGGGTGTTAACTTACTCGTTTTCTTTTATATGTTTTGTTACGTATGATATGATTGTAATAGATAGGTTGTATCTTATTTATATCCAGAATGATATCAAGTCATTAAATATTATTTTTGAATCATAAAATGATAATTATACTTGAATGGATACGATTGAGAATGAATCTCATCGCGTTCGTGGAGGCGGTAGTCCGTACGTATGCACGAGCGACAATATCATTCTTTTGATTTTAAAATAATATATAATTGGATGTTAAATCATATATACAGAATCATTATTAGGATACATATATTATTTACATGAATTACACATCATTATTATACCCATCCAAATAATAATTTATTGAATAACAATTATACAACGACGTGGAGACGGTAAGCCGTACGTACGCACGTATGGTGAAATGTTATTAAAAGGATGGATAGAATACTGAATATGGTTGTACCATATTTATAATAACATCACAGTATATATATGATACTGGATTTATTATTTTATAATGGTAATAACAAAGGAATAAGTAGTGGAAGAAGAAAGGAACTTGGAAAAGGGTGGTGAAATCATTACCTCTTCTTCGGGTTCTTCCTTTTGATTTCATCAAAAGGGATCCTTAGGTTGGATTTATGATCAAAATAAGGCCACTAGGTTGTAGTGAGGGAAGTTGGGAGAGTATTGGGGCAGAGTTTGGCCGAACAAAAAGGCTTTGAAGGTGTGAGTTAATGAGAAGAAGGAGTGCCCTTTTATAATAGGGGTGAGGGGCACCTTTGGAAAAACTAGAAATATTAATTTATAATAAATTAATATTCGGTTTATAATGGATAAAAAGTGGATTATTTAAATGATAAGGTGGGGATAGGTCTAGAACCATTCAACCAATAGAATTTAGGCAGGTTTGGGTAATTATATTATCCTTATCTTTTAGTTTTAACTATTAGTTAATTAGTTTGACATTTACCATGTCACTTTGTATTTTTATATTATATAGTTAATAAACATACTATATACATCCAAGAGACCCCCAAGTAGTCCATTAATGATACACATATAATTATATAAGTCTAATGTCCGAACCATAGATTTTTAGGAATTTAATATCAATTAATAATATAATATTTTTTAAAAAAACTGTTTTATGTCATTTTTGACACTATTCAAAAGTTGATTTTTGTGAAACTCATAAAAGAATTATTACTTCGAAAAAAGTCAATTAAAGCAATCCTAATATGTCATATTATCCTCTAAAATTAGTGTAATTCATTAAAAGTTTCAAATTATATTTATTTGGGTATTTATAATATCAATTATTTTAATTTTTCACTATTATTGTAATTACTGCATCATCATTGTGTCATCAATAAATTAAATTATTTAATGCTTAAAAATTATAAATAAAATATCATTAAGTAGGAAATCTTTTTATATTTCTAATTAATATTTATAGTCGAAAATAAAACATATATTACCTTATGTAAAAATTGTTATTCTAAAAGATATATGCTTATGTCATTTTTGTACTTATTTTAACTTAATTAAAATAATGTTTCCCTATCACATACAAGTGGCACCATGGGGTCCCAAAATCGACCCATAGATGACTATGGTATACCATGTATCAACCAATAAGTTTAGGACACGTTTTAAGATAATTAATATTATTATAATATTATGTTTTAACCCATATATACCGGATTTACCCTTAACCATGGTAAATAAAATATTTACCGCAGTAATTATTCAAAATGTCTAAAAATAAAAGTCACCCATTTACAAAATATGAAAATACTGATTAAAAATATGGAATCCATTTTTCCAAATTTAAAACACATAAGTGGCAGTAATTAATTTAAAATTAATTCCTGCTATCAAAACAAAAAGCGTGTTTTTAAGATATAATAACTATCAAAAGATTGACACTTGTTTATGTTCGGTTTAATTGTGAAATTATGTCCAATGACCAACATTGTATTAAATAGTAAAAATATATTCTAAATAAACTTTAAAACCACTCAAATTCATAATTTATCAATATAAATTATTTCGATTAAAGAAGTTGTTTTTAATTAAAATTTAGTAATTTTCACTATTCATCAAAATATTAAAGTTTTCCGAAAAGTACCAAAATTTCACCTTAGGATAAATTCGATATTCCGAATCCAAAAATGAAGTCCATTTTGAAATATAAAATATATATAATTTCAAAAGGTAGGTATTACTATTCATAACGGCTAGTTTGATTGGTTATGGTGTGTTAGAACTCGGTATTGCGTATAACACACGCTATCACATTATTCAAAGAGAAGCGTACCATAGAATCTTGGGGTGTTACACAAAAACTAAAGGACGTGAATTCTTATGTATTATTACAATATTATGATAACTTGTAATAATTTTTATTCCAAATTAATTTATTGTAATATGTTTCAAGGGAATGTTACATTTCCATGGCATATGTCTATGATTATGATCTGTGGCATATGTTTGTTACCTCATGATCACAATTTGTTTTCATGAAATATATTAGTTCATTTGGGAATAAATGTACTTATATGATGATTTATGGAAAAATATTAATTTTCCAGGATATTTTTAGTAATATATTTCTCTAATTCTCTTGTTTTATCATATATTAATTATCTAACCCTTTATGACATGAGGATTTTTTTTGTTACTGAGTGTTTGAGATCACATATTTGAAATGTTTCCATTATCTAGGTTACAAAGATCAGTATAAATTATGTTATGTCTATAAGAGTGCCTTGTGTGGTTAAATTTTATAGAAATATTCATCAGTGTAATAAAATAAGTTTTATATGTAGCTATTTCTAAAAGACACTAAAACTAATCTTCTTTGGATTGTGTGTTTGTTTTTTAGATATAATGTTTAAATTATAGAAATAATGAAAAATAAAGACATATTTATCTTGGTTCATCTAACTATATATCAAATATAATGTATAAAGAAAGTCTTTATGGACCTATAACACGAAGTTTATGTATGGGGTGCCCCATTTTATCTAATTCCAAAAAGTTGAAATAACTTTAAGAGGAATCTACAATAAATAGATCCGAAGAAAAAAAACATGGGGGGATAATGTGTAATGTACATTTAGCCCACAATGTTTGGTGGGATCTGCACCGACCATTTAATAAGATTTTTTAGTTCCTCAAAACTATATTATATGAAATCCACATAGTTTTCCTATCATGTGAGATTACTACTATACTCTGGGTTTTCATCCACCTTCACCTAAAAACTCAAGAGAACCCCAAAGATCACCTCCAAATCTCATTGGGGGTTCAAATAAAACATTCATCCATTAAAATAGATAAAAATATTTAATAACTAATTTAAAATCCAATACCCAATCCCTAAATACCATTTGAACCATGAGTTTCCAAACAAGAAAGATAAATCATGAGTCTTTCCGAACCATTATCTGATGTACCAATATACCTTATCTCCTTACTATGAGTGTAACATCACATTACTGTTTTATTAGGTATGAACTTAACCACATCATGGTTTTCCCCTCCTTTGAAATTGGGAGGATACCTATAATTCCAATGTCATATATTTCATAGACATTCATTAATAACCAGTCATTTTTGCAGGAAATAGAATGATTTAATGATGTATAACTAGTTTACACACCATGAAATGTGTGATAGATGGAATTCATGAGAGTGATCAAACTATGAAATATTTACAAGTCATGAATGGTGGTCTCACATCGTGACTTCTTTAAATGGAAAATTTTAAATATTAGGTGATCATTTCTCAGCATATATGGATCATGGGGGTTAAATGTTGTTTAGCTGGGTTACACACTGTGTAATGGCCCGCGTACAATTTTAAAAATTGTGTGTGGCTATTTTGTTTCAATTTATTTGTGTGTTCTTCATGGATCTTCACCTAAGGCACTTCCAAGACATTGTTGAGAGCCTTAACACCTTCTAGATCGATCCGTTTGAAACTCAATCTTCGTTGCGATTGTGGTGCATCTCATCGGGTAAGTAAAATTTTCATTCATCCATTTCCTTTGATTACCGTATCAACATTGTTTAAAATATTTGGATCTATTGGTCTATGTTTGGTGATTCTTCTTGGTTTCTTCCTAGATCAGTTGCGTGATCTCATTCTGAAGGCCTTTTCTTCCTTGGTCATAGTGCAAAAGAAGTTCTACTTTGAGGTATTTATGTTTACCCTCTTACGCTAACCCATTTTCTTCTTAATTGAATCAATCTTGATTTTGATTTGATTTTAAGGACATAATTTATGTTATTTTATTTTTTGGATTTTGGATTCTATTGCGGGTGTGTGCAACCTGAGTTTTAAGGTAGGTGGTTCTGTCTCTAGCCTATGATAATATATCATGTTGTTTTTCTTTACAAAATAATTCATAATGAAATATTGGAATGATTTTTTTATACGTGTTGAAAATAGTTTTCAATGAGAAGTGGTTTTCCCATGTTATTGAAAAATTGAATGGAAAAGGGGTATTTTTAAATAAATTAAATAGAATTTTTGAAATGGGTTTTAAATTGTATTCAAGGAATTGAAATGAATTGTGAAAAAGAGCACATGGGTTACCTAGGGTAATTATGTGGAATACTTAGCTTGGGGACATTGTCCATTGTTTTGTGATTATCAAGGAGGTTTGTCTTGGGGATTTCCTATGTTATCTAGGCCTATTGTTCCAAGAGAACGATATTGATATTGGGGGGGGGGGAGGTTAATCATAGGTTATTCGTCTACTTTCTAGGCCCTTTGTTCTAGGATTTGAATTTGTACAATTTATTTATTATGATATGAATAGTTTACGATAGAGACCTATTTTATTCCTTAGTGTTGTGATACATGTGATTCTATTTTTTATGGCATAGATTTTTTTTGATTAGGCCTTTATATAGATGTTTATGAGTACAAAAAAAGATATTGAAAATGTAGTTTTAAATTGATATACCTACCTTTGTTTAGAATTGTGGATAAAGAGAAATGTTTACTATGTTTTCTATAAAAATTATTTACAAATTATGATGCCCTGTTATATTTAAAATGAGCATACATGGGTTTTTTTAATAAGATTTGTTATGGAACACCATGGTGGGATCCTACTGAGCCTGTTAGGTCAAACTGTTCGCACCTCTTCATGGGTGAAAAGAAATTTGTATGTCTTCTAGTGTAGGTTAAGGCAAGGTGCCACCGTGAGGTGTTGAGGTTCGTGTCAGCTTGTTGGGTGGATAGTAGTGAGATTGTGTGTGTCTGTCCCTACCATTTTTTAGAGTAGCTATTTGGTTTTTAGTCCTTTGAAGTTGGAATTATCATGGAGATTTTATCCACCTTTTTGTTTTCTAATTAATGTATTTTCGTATGTTTATGACATATATATCTTGTTCATCTTCTACTATTTATTTGTTTTAGTACATATATCCCATTTGTTTGATTAGGTTTGGTGAAATAATTCTCTATATTGTGTTGTACTATGTTTATGTTCTTTTACCTAGCCTATAAGGTTTGGGAATGCCCATCTGGTATGTAACGTAATGGGTTAGGTGTCAGGTTCGAGGTAAACCCAGATCAGGTTGTCAAAATTTGGTAATAGAGGAGGTATTTCCTCAAGAGTCCTTGTTTTGGGACATCTTTTAGACTGAATATAGGATTGTCGAGACTTTATAGGTATGTTTCAATAAGTTACTAGCATGATATTTTCATAAAAAGACTCAATTTTCCATGGGACTTTGGGATGTGTGTCTCTAGTATTGGTTTTTTGTTTTAAAAATATCATTTTTAATGGGTTTTCTAGTTTGAACTAAGATTTTTTCTACTGTATGATCATTCTTTTTCTTAAGTGTGCAACAATGTGCCTCTGATACGACTTCCACATGTTTATCAAGAAGGTTTAGCTGATGCTACTTAATGGAACTCGCATATAGATCATAATCTCATCAGGAATATCATACGAGAAGTTTCTACTATTGATCAGGATGTACCATGACTTCAGAACATAGTGTTTGAGGTATAACCAAGAGCTATATGGGAGAGAGATCGGTCATAGGGGTTCTTGTGCAAGAAGACACCATCCTTTACTAGAAAAATATAACCTCAAGAGGCAATGTACTGGATGAATATGATCTATAAAATCTTCAACTTTTTGTAGAAACCTGAGAAAATCAAGGTGATGTTTACAGCGTTCAAACTCGAGGGTTCCAAAATGTGACGGTGGGATTCTATGGTCCAATTAGATAGACACTTGGGCTTGGATTAGAAGGGTTTCAAAACCCACATATTTAAATAATTTTTCCCAGAGTCATTGATTCTAGAAAAGTATCAAGTGTTACTATATTTAAAATAGGGAGGGAGTTCAGTGTTGGAACACACCAATCATTTTGCTGAGCTTGTCCATTTTTTCTCAGGCATGGGGAAGAATGACGAGCTGATGGATCAAAAGTACCATCAGGTTTTGTGACCAGATTTATGATCATAGGTTTTTATGCTAATTCTTTCCTCCTATTCAGAGATTGTAAATAGTGCTATGATGCAAGAAATGAATATGGCATGCACGGCTGGATTTTCCACCTCTTCTGTTCCATTTTGTGGCTGCTTTAGTGGAGCGCATAGGAAAAAGTGGAAGTGGAAAGATCATCATAAGAGTAGTGGAGGTAGTTCTCTGCATCAAGCCTCCACTACACCATCTGTTAAAGCTAGTAATTTTCCTCTATCTTTCTATCAGTGTGGAAAGAGAGGACACACCATACATTGTTCTCCTATTACCTCAAACACATGAAATAGTTGTGGACATATTGATCACGTACAATAATTATAGGAGTCTATGACTAATACACATTATATTTAGGGTTTTTCATCTCCAAAGGCTACTATGATGAAGTCAGAATCTTCAAAGGATACAAGGCTCTAGACACATGCTATATAATTGAAGCATTTTCACACAGTAGATAAATGTACTATTAAAGTTGATACAGGTTCAACAATAGTGATAGGTAATATCCTTATAGAATCATCAGTAGAAATTTCATTATTCGATACTAGTACCTAATACTTGTTTATATATACGCATTTTGATGATGTTCTTAATCTTCTAACATAACTCATGTCCTTTAAAATGGAGTTTTCAACACCTCTCGGTATGAGGAAAGGGAAGGGGTTTATATGTCCTTTTTTGTTTGATAATGACAACAGAAATAAATTTGGTCTAGTATTTTCATTTTCTTCATATGGATATGTTTGATGTCATCATTGGTATGTATTTTCTTGTCACTAATTGAGTTGAGGATGATTGTTATCGTCATTGTGTTTTATTTCATTCTACTGATGGGAGCTCTTGGGCGATTCAGGGAGAGTGGGACCCAAGGTTAGGTTGTGTAGGACCTTCCGACACATAGATCAAGAGTTTTCTATCTACTGTTGTGTTTGAACCTGAAGACACATCTCCTGTAATTGATTTTCCAATTATTTTTTGTGGCATTACTAAAATTTTCCCAGATGACTTCTCTAGTCTTCCTCTAGAGAGAGGTAGAGTCTACGATTGATCTAGTTCAAGGGACACTACCGATATCGGTACCTTCTTATCATATGTAACCAAAAAAGATAAAATAGATCAACATTTAGTTTGATGAACTATTCGAAATAGGATTCATTTTCCCTAGAATTTTCCATGGGTATGCCCTATGATCTTTTCTATAAAGCATATGGTTCACTTCATGTATGGGTGGACTATCAAAAGTTGAACTAGGTCACTGGTAAAATCAAATATCCATTGCTTTTTTTGGATGATCACTTTAACTAGTTAATGGGTGAAAAGTGGTTTTCAAATATCAATATCTAGTCAGGTTATCATCAGCATTGATTTTGGGAGTCTTATATACCGAAGATAGTCTTTTGGAGTAGTTATGACTATTATGAATATCTTGTGATGCCTTTTGTTCTGACTAAATCTGATATGGTACTTATAACATTGATGAATCAGATATTCCAGGAATATCTTGACACTTTTGTGGTAGTGTTTGTGGAAAATATCCTGGATTATTTGAAATACTAGAGTGAGAACAAGAACCATTATAGTTTGGTTCTAGAAATTTTGACAAGTCACCATTTGTATTGAATGATTTCGTAATATAGTTTCTAGATTCAATTATTATAGTTCACGTGGAACATAATTTCTGGGCATGGATTATTTGTTGATCCAGAGAAGGTAAAGGATATTTTTTCTTGGAAGGAACCACATAATGTCTTTTAGATACAATTCTTCCTTGGTATTAATGGATAATACAAACATTTTGTCCAAGAATTCACTAAACCAGTGTCACATTTGATTGATCATACCCAGAAATCCATGAAATTATCATGGGATGTGAAGTGTCAGTATTTTTTCTATGAACTAAAAATTATTATGACATAGACTTCTATTATGATCTTACTTGAGCCAAGTAAGTGATACCTGGTGTTTTTCAATGTTTCTAGTGCTGTTTTGGGATGCATGATTATGTAGGATGACTATGGGGTAGCTTCTTGCTCTCTTCAACATTAAATGCATGAAATGAGTTACCCCACTCATGATTTATTACTTTCTGTATTCATGCATGCACTTAACTATTGGTAGCATAATTGTTTTTGGGAAATGTTCATTATATTTTATGATCAAAAGAGTCTATGTAATATATTTTAATAAAAGAAATTGAATCTCAGTATGAGGTGATGATTAT
This sequence comes from Viscum album, assembly GCA_963277665.1. Classification (NCBI taxonomy): domain Eukaryota; kingdom Viridiplantae; phylum Streptophyta; class Magnoliopsida; order Santalales; family Viscaceae; genus Viscum; species Viscum album. Next base: position 138,787,380 of record OY728121.1, on the reverse strand, counting down.
AATACCTTCAGATTTTTGAATTCGATATAGCCTACACCCCAGGAAAGGGAAATGTTTTTGTAGATACTCTTAGCAGAAAAGTATTGTCACATGCTGTTTTGGAATTGAAAGAAGAGTTGAACCTTATGGGGGAATTCACTCAGTTTCATTTGTATGCTTAGGAGGATGTTTCGGAAATGTTTTTTTTCTAGTGTTCACTTATCCTCATCTCTCATAGAGTCTATCTTGCAGAGACAACAATAGAATGGTGATTTTTAGAAGACTCAAGAAATACTTTATGGTGGGGATAACTTTTTGGGTGTGTCTCTTTTTACAGATGGTTTACCTCAATTTAGGAAATGGATGGTCATCCCAACATTTATAAGGAGTTCAGTCTTGTTTGATTATCATATCTCTTCATTGGAAATTTATCCAGGAACTAAAAAAATGTATTATGACATGAGGCATTGATTCTAGTGGCCAGGTATAAAGTCTAACATCACGGAGTATTTGTCTAACCGTTACACAAGCCAACAGATAAAGGTTAGAAACCATCTGATTTGATTCAGCCTCTTATGGTGCAGATTTGGAAGTGAGATTGAGTATCCATGGATTTCTTTGTCGGATTACCATAGATCCCCCTAGGGAGGAATTCTATTTGGGTGGTTTTGGAACTAATAACGATGTTTTATCATTTTATTTTGATCAAGGATATGACTAAGGATGAAGATCGGGGTAAGATGCATGTGCAAGAGATTTTTTGGTCATATGGGATTCCTCCATCCATTAATTCAGATTGGGATCCTAGGTTTACCACAAGGTTCTAGAGGATTATCCAAGAGGTGATGGGAACTCAGGTGTAGTTGAGAATATGATACCATCCATAGGATTATGGTCAAATTGAGCGAGTAATTTAGATTATATAGGATACTTTCTAAGAATATGTATTGGATTTCATAGGATAATGGGATAGCCATCTAGGACTGATTGAGTTAGTTTACAACAATAGTTATTAGTCATCAATCAAAATGGGTCCTTTTGAGGTGCTGTATGGTCTTCTGTGTAGATCACCTCTTTTTTGGGATGAGGAGGATTCATTATTTTTATATGGACCATGTTTTTTTTCAAGAAATGTTTATGGAGATCCGGGATGAACCTTGATGTCTTGTTATAGTCTAGAGTCAACATAAATCATATGAAGATCAACATCATGGACCTTTGGGGTTTTCCATAGGTGACTGGGTGTTCCTAAAAGTTTCAACTCGGTTATTTCACCATTTACATGGGATGTATGGAAAGTAAGCTCCAACATATGTTAGATCGTTTGAGGTCACAAAAAAGCTAGTAAAATTTTTCTTATCAGTTAGCATTTTCACTTAAGTTGACAAACATTCATGTTTTTTTCCATATATCTATGTTTAAGAAATATGACGCTATTCCCACTCACTTTCTATGTTGTAAAAAGATAAATTTAGAACCATATGTTTTTATTTTGGATAAACTGATTGATATCGTTGACTCTGAAGTGAAATTATTATGTGGGAAGTAGATTTTATTAGTAAGAGTACTATGGATAGAAGGGTCATATTATTATGAGACTTGGGAACATGAATCATTGATGAGGGATCAATGACCACATCTTTTTCTAGGGATTAAAACATCCACATGACTTCCCATGGAAGGAAAGTCTTTCTGATGGAGAGTTTTAACATCCCATTAGCATTTTACTAGGTATTCCCTTAAACTCATAATGGTTTTCCCTCCATTCAGAGTGGGATAATACCTATAACGGCGATGCCAGATTTGTTTTTACTTTTACTAAGAACATGTCATTTTGGTAGGCTTCCTAATGATTTCATTCCATGTAACTAGGTTACACTCTATGAAATGTCTTCTGGATGCAATTCGTGAGAGGGATCACATAGTGAAATATTTACACATTGTGAATAGTGGTTTCACGTCGTGACTTCCTTAAATAAAGGATTTTAAATATGAAGTGATGGTTTTTTAGGTTTATATGGATAATGGGTTTTTCACATCATGTAACTAGGTTACACACCATGTAATGACTTGCATATAGTTTTAAAAATAGTGTGGGACTGTTTTTTTTTTCAATTCCATATCTAGTTCTTCATGGGTCTCAACCGAAGGTAGTTATAAGGAATTGTTGAGAGGCTCAACCCCTTCTAGATCGATCCGCTCGACAGTTGATATCCACTGCAGTTTTGGTACATCTCTCCGAGTAAGTAACCTTTCCATTCATTCATTTCCTTTGATCACAATATAATTTTTGGGTGATGTATTTTGATCCATTGGTCTATAGTTAGTGATTATTCTTGGTATCTTCCTAGATCAATTGTATGGTCTTATTCTGGTGGCCTTTTCAACCATTGGTCATAGTGCAGAGGGAGTTCATCTTTGAGGTATATAGGTTTCCTCTCTTCCACTAACCCATTATCTTCTAAATTGAATCATTCTTGATGTAGATTTGATTTTAGTGTACTTGTTGATGTAGATGAGTTTCATTGATTTTGGATTTTGTTGCGAGTGTGTACGACCTGGGTTTTGGGGAAGGTGGTTCTTTCTCTAGACAATGATAATGGATCTTGTTGTTTTTCTTTACAAAATGATTCATAATGAAATATTATCATGCTTGTTTTGTGTGTGTTGAAAATATTTTTCAATAACAAATGGGTTTTCCCGGGTTATTATCAAATACTATGGAGAAGGGGTATTTTTGAAGCATTGAAATGGAATTTGTGAAATGGTATTGAAATGTTTTCCAATTAACTGAAATGAATTGTGGAAAAGAGAACAGGGGTTACCTTGTGTACTTAGGTTAATGTTTTAACTTGGGGCCATGATCTATAGTCTTATGAATATGTAGGAGGTCTGTCTTGGGGTTTTATTATATTTTCTAGTACTTTTGTTCTTGGAGGCTAATATTGACATTTTTGGGGGTTATTCATGGGGTAATCCTGTGCTTATTCGTTTTGTTGTTCTAGTATCAGAATTTTGGAACTAGATTGATTAATATATTAGTATCTTATATCCTAGACATATATTATTCCTTGTTGTTATGATACCTATGCTTATGTTTTGTATTTCATGGTTTTTTGGAATAGCCTTGATATTCCTGTTTATGCTTGTGAAAAAAGATATGAAAAATATTCTTTGAAATTAATATACATGATTTTTTTTAGAATTTTGGATGAAGGTAAATGTTTACAAGGTTTTCTATTAAATGTATTTATTGATTATTGTGCCATGTTATATTTAAAATTAGCATACATGGATTTTTATACAGATACTGGTTATATAAAACTTATGTGGGATCCTACAGATCATGTTAGCTCACACCATGCACACCTCTACATTGGTTCATATACCTTTGTTTGTCTTCCAGTGTAGGTAAACGAAAGGCACCATAGTGTGGTGGTGAGGTTTATATAATATGGTTGGGTAGTTGGTGGTGATATGGTTGGAGTTCATCACTACCATCGTCTGGAGTAGCACTTTGGTTTTTAGTCCTTTGAAGTTGGACTTGGAGTTTTTAGATACCTCTATAGTTTTCTAATTCAACTAGTTTCTTATAGTTATGTCATATATATATCTTGTTATTATTAAACTATTTCTTTTTGTTTAGTACATAAAATCCAAGTGTTTGATCTGGTTTGGAAAAATTGTTCCCCCTATTATGTTTTTTAATGCATGAGTGCTTGTCTCCATCCCATGGGGATCAGGAACTAGCTTCATGTATGTAAAAGAATAGGTCATGTGTCAGGTTTGAGGGAACCACGAGTTGGTTCATTACAAAGAGGATCCCTAAATAAAAAAAGATTTTTTAAGAAATTAGTCCCTGATATAATTTGTAATGAACTAGCCTGAGATAACCTATCAGGTTACTTGATTCAGCCCACCCATAGGCTCGATGGGAATTCCTAAACCCAAAAAGATATAAATTGTTATATAAGAATGAAGTAAAACAATATGGTAATGGTTTAAACATTAAATGATAGAAAATAAATTATTGATTAATTATTGAGAATCCAACATGGATAATACAAATATTAAACATCTATTTAAAAACATATAAGAATAAAAAAAGAAATAATTGAAAAAATTATTCATAACCAATGAATATGATTTAGCGTATTAAATAAATCAAACAACATCATCCGGAAATAAATATACAATAAGGATGAATAAAATGATAGTGGATAAATATAAAAGAAGGATCATATTGGTCGATACAATAACACATCTTAAAATAAAATCACACTCAAATCGAACCACCTGATCATCTTCGTGTAACCTAATATTTCCCTCCATATCCCAACCCAGCCACCCAAGAGAGAAATTGGAGAACTAAAATGATATCTGGAACCTATATAAATCATAAGATATTCATACATAAACATGAGTGTGTATAGGAAGTGTGATATAATAGTCCCAATATGATCTTAATAAGGATTATATGAAATTAATTTTTATAAAATAGTCCAAGAATTCTAATTTGAAGTATAATAGAGGAAAAATGTTTTTTAATTTTTATGGATAAAGTGAAATCAAACCACATACCAATATACATATATAAAAAAATTTATTTTTAAATGTTACCAAATAAAACCACATTAAAATTTAAAAAACGAACCTTTGATTTAATGAAAATGCAACAATACACTTTTTTAATGTCATTTCAAAATTTTTTATAAAAACTCATCCATAAACTAAAAATTCCTTATTTATTTGAAAATATTTAAAGATCCAATTTTAAAAAAATTTAGGGAAATAACCCAACCCTAATGAATAAATGAAAAAAAGAGACACTACAATATAAAAGGAAGATAAAAGAACGAACAATAAAATAGTTAGTGGTGCCACAAACAAACAATCTATAGGGGACAAAAAAAAGAGGGAATCCTTTATATAAACCTCTAATCAAGGAGTACGAGGCATTGAAAACTCCCCTTTTCCTAAATTAAATCAAAAAAGTGATAATATAGTCATGATAGTAATTATTGGCCTCTGTTGCATCTTAAAAAGATAAATAATCCACCTCACTAGCCCACACTGAGGTCATTGGGGTCACCCACTCTAGCCCCATCGCATAGAAAGACCATAGGTTTAGTAGCCCATGTGTGATATATACTGGGGTAACATAAGTCAATATTTATAACTTAGTTACATAGGTTCCCATGACCGAACCATCATAGAGGTGTTATACTAATCCATCAATAATCATCACATTCATCATAATAATAAACAATAAATATCACCTCATCTACAACTCCCACACATGAAACATCCCTATTTATATAAGATAATCATCACATAAAAATACACAACCCTTAAAGGGGATAAACATTAACAACTAGAAATCAATAGGGTTTCACAAGCATCAAAAAATTAGTTTTATAAATTACCAAATTCTACTTTTAAAGAGATATACTTGGAATGTGAAGCACTTTCTACTTCATATAAATCCCAATTTCAAATAAAATTTATACACCATTTAGATATAATAACAAATTTTAGAATCATTCTTTAAAAATGGATTATTCTATTAGAAAATAAAATGGGGACTAATCCCTATAGTTACTATCCAAACCAATTTAATTACCCCAATATGAATTTCTACAAGAGCTAAGCATGAGATAATAATTAATTTCAAAGAAACACTTTAATTTTATTAAGAAACCCCTTAATATAAAGCTTATTATTCAGGAAACCAAATTATAAATACATTATAAATTTAAAACATAGATATAATTTCATAAAAATATAATTTTTAAACCACATTCACTTAATGAAATGAAAAAATAAATGAATAATATAAAAAACCTACCTCAAACTAAATAAAAAATAAGTTGAAACATGTATCCTTTCATATTTATCATCTAAAAAAGGTTTAATAACACTATATATACCCTAAGACACTAAAATTTATAGGATAGGACTAACTTTATCCTCAAATACCAACTTGAAATGTGTTTTGGGTTCCCCAAAGAAGGAAATATCTTTGAGATATTTAATAGGGAAGAAATGATAATATAATGAAGAGATTGAGGAGGGATTTACCTTGAAAATCACATATAATCTAAATAAAAAAATCCAAAATAAAAGGAATAAGGAGATGAAGCTCTCCCTTAAGCTCCTACAGGTTCAATATATGAGTTGGACAAGAGGAGAAGAAATCAGGCTTCAAAAGTAAAGAGAAAAATAAGGTAAATTCAATTTTTATGTGATTCTTATCTTATAATATGATTTGACCACATTATTTTAAAAATTATGTTCCAATTTAGAGGTATAAACTCCTAAAAACTATAGAACTGTACAAGATTTCCTGAAAATAGTTCACTCAATCTTGGCACAATCAATGGGCCAACACTTTAAGTAAGAAAAAATCACATAGTTTTCCCTAAAAATCAGGTGTTTTTTATCCTATTGTGCACTACTCATGTATAAAAACCATTAATTAACAAAATTAACTAAAAATACCCATATGTGTGAATTCCAACATGGTTTCACCTTAACCATACATACAAACGAATAAATAAAATAAAATTTTCTACAAATTTCAATATTCAAATGAAAAACTCAAAGAAAATATTTCAAATAAGTAAATTAAAAAAATAATAAAGAAAATATTGGCCAATGTGTTATAGTTATGGTATATTTTTTTGGAATTATAAAAGTGGGAGTGTTCAATAGTTTTGTAGATAGTTATAAATTTTGAAAATCTTCCCTAATAATTTTCTGATGGTAAAAAATTACTGTAGTTGTTGACATATAATATCATCATTTACATCCCTATTTTCCCATATAAAACTATATAAATGAAATTATTTTATTATTAATATATATTTATCAATGAGGAAATAAATATTTAGGAATACCCATGAATGGAATAAGTTAAAAACAAAGCAACATCCATCAATTAGGCTATGTAAGGAACCTATAGGTGAAACAATGTTTTTAAGTGACTTTTTAAAAGAATAAGTACACAATTAAATAGCATAATTTTATTAAAAAATAATGTTTTTTTAAAAAATTTATTTTAAATTTATCTTTTATTGATTATTTATAATATATAATGGGTAATATGAGAATTAAAAAGGATATATGAGTTTTTAAACCCTCAACTTTCACATTGATTTTTGATGCATGGATTGAGACTAAGGACTTCATAGAAGAGGATTTAGGTCCGACATTGGAATCAAGGCCACAAATATGAGATTTTAGATTATAATTTGGTATATAATTGAAAAAATAAATAGTTTTAGAAGCAAGGGGTGAGGGGCGGAGGAGGGGAATTTATAGTCAAATGGGGGAGGATAATTTTATAATGAAGTACTGATTACATTATTTTTTAGGCCAAAGAGTTTTAATAGTTTTTATTCATATGACTTTTATTAGTGTATTATTTTAAAATAATGGTTTTAATTTCATTTTAACATTTAAAATACCCAAATTCACTTAATTTTTTTTAAATAATGTGAAAAAATAATTACTATTTTAATTCGAATAAAATTAAACAGAGATTTGAAAAATAATATATTTGTTTGGAAGTTATGTTTATTTTTTAGAAATAATTATTTTAGTTATTAAGTATATTATAATTTATTATTATTTTTAAATATTTGATTCATATTTATATCATGATGATATCTTAAAATATATTTTATTCATAAAAACTAAATTTTCTACTATTAATAAAAAATAATATCTTTCAGAAAAACAAAAAAAATTCACCAACAGATTATTTTGAAATTTTGATTCACAAAATTAATTTCACTTTATCAAATTAAATTTATAAATATTTGAAATTTAATTTTTAAATAAGATCATATAATTCATGGAAAAATAATTTATCTCGAATAAATGTTCTTTTTTTATATGTTATTATAATTTTTTAAATAATTAATATTTATTATATGATTGATAATTAATTATTATATCCTTTTTAATGAAAATAAGATTCAAAATTTTATAATTAAATCATAATATATAAATTAATATATTATAAAATAAGTTAAAACATAAGATATTAAAGCTGATAATTTCTTATCATTAATATTATATGATTTCATAAATAATTGTATAGTATAGAGATATTTATATTTAGTTTTATACACATTTAAAATATAAATTTTTATTCTTTTTACAGCTCTCATCGGACAGGTTACCATTTCAATGCCAAATTATTGTTATCAATGATCAAATAGTATTCTAATCACCATATAATTACCATTATTATTATATATACCACTTATTTCTATAATTATTGAAAAAATAATTTTTTATTACTGTTTTTTAGATTTCATTTATAAAATTTAAAACTTTTTTTCAATAGATTAAATTATTTTTATAGTTTTTACATCCTTGATAATTCTAAGAGATCATGACAGATTAGAATTTTAAATTTTAGTTATGTTTTTTGTATAGTTTTATTACCCCACATTACTATTTTTAATGTTATATAATATATATATATATTATACTTATTATGTGATTTTTTATATAGATGTAATAAAATTACGTATGATTTAATTTTTCATATGTATGATTTATACTATATATTATCCTTACATTTACTTATAGAGGTACATTTTTCATATATAGAAATTCTGGGTTATTAGAATTCATCCTTGAAATTTCTAATCGAATCATGTGATGATATAGATAAGGGTAATTTTTTTATAACATCCTCTAGTCTCCAGGTTTCCTCTTTTTACTAATGATTTTACCGTAGAACATTGACTATAAGAGTGGTCATATTTTCATAGCCCTTCATCTCTACTATCCAACAATTCTACCAAATATTACTCATAAGAGCGATCATGATCGAAATATAGAAAATTTTAATTCAATAAATCTTATGGATTTTGTATGTACTTAATCAACCAGTAAACATGGAAAAAATTATGTACTTGAGATATAGTTTGGTAGGTGTGAATGTTAATTATCTATATATACTCAATATCAATGAATATAAAAGGGGACCATATAGTTATGACTAGGAATCAGCTTCTTAATAAACCTAAAAACTCTATTTTGTAGAGATATTATATGGAATACTTTATCCCTGACCAAAAACTCAAGGTCTTATTAGGGATTATCATCACTTCTATTCTCCCAACTCAAAGAAACTCTTATATATTTACAAATGGATTAGACATTCTTAGTAATATCTTTTACTAGTTAGGGTCCCCATATCTTCCTTTATCAAAAATAATTCCAAAATGTCAGATTTATACATTCATTCTCATAGAGGGATTCATATGGGGCCATATGAATGGTTGAGTAAAAATAATTGCTTTACGAGAATTAAACTTAAAGAAGGTGTCAATCCTAATATCCTTTAAAGTCAATAGAAAAATCTCTAAGAATATCCACAATAGTTTTAATGGGACTTGTAAATTTAAAATCTATACGAGAATGATATATTGTAAAAAATTTGAACTAAAAATTCAATTCCACTCAAATAATCTTCTTGAACTTTTAGGCAATACTCAGATATTGATCAGATATTATTGATTGTGGTGTTCCATGCATCCTCATCACTTATGTTTTATATATCTTGGAATGTTGATCATGTGAAAATTATTATCGAATGTAAATGAAGTAAGTAGTATTTATAATATTATCCAATAAAACCCACACGACATTATTTCCCATTGATAACATTAGAATTCCCCTAAATATTTTTGAGGTTATATTATCCCATTTCCATATTGTTATGGGTAATGGTTGTATCATCACCTTATACATAAAAAATTATTCCTTGTTTTGTTGACATACCATACACTTTTAAGTATTTTAAAAAAATATAATTCTTTATATCATCCCACACAAAGTTCACTCATAGATCAATATACATCTTTATGCTACTTAGGTGGACAAATAATATTGAGTTATGGTCCTAAAATAATAGATCATTTTTCATCTTAGGTTTTTTTGTATAGATAATAATTTCAAAAATCATATAAATCTTTATTTATCAAGGTTAAACTCTTATATTCTCCCATTCCTTTTTTTCTTCCACCTTCTTCTATACCCCTATATAATTCCTTTATAACACCTTAATCATCTCCTAGATAGATGCTTGAACAATAATTTCAGTAAGGTTGGATGTAATCCATTTCTTTTTGATTTATATTTCAATGATTTTCATGTATAATAATATTTAATCTCTTTTAATCCTCATCTTCGATAATTTTGAATGATATTTTATACTTAAAAAATTTATAACTTCGTTAAAATTTTTATGATAGTAATGGATTGAGTAGTAATAGTCTTTGATAAAATCTAACTATCTTAATTGATATATGATTAGATATGACTATGTGGATATGTAGTTTATAATTTTATGATCAATATATCTATTTCAATTTTCTCTAAAAATATAAACCTCCAACGACTCATGGAAAATATCCTTTATTCCAACTCTAAATCATGATTGGGTAATTTTAATCATATACCATCAATTATAATTGATCATTGGATTTCACATTAACATTTTTCATTAGAATAATACCGAATACCTTTTTAAAGAATACCTATATATCAAAAATAAATCCTTATTTGATGGTAGTATGAGTAAAAATATTGTTACTATCCATTTATTCATCTTCTTGAAGCCCTATTCACATTTATCTGTCCAACAAAACATTACACTAACAAGATTTATCTTGTTAATTGGGTTTCAAAATAATAATAAAGTTCTAAAAAATAATTAATAAAATAAAAATAAAATAAGGAAATTATGGATATATATCAATGATGTGGTTCTTGGCCATTAATTATTGGTCTTATAAATAATAAGAACAACAAATATCCCCTCACTTATGATAACATGCCCCAAGAATGAAACTTACTCTATCAAAAGGTAATTTTTTTTATAATTCTTCTGTAAGTTACCCTTTTTAATGGATTTATCCTAATTATAAAATATTCTTCATGACTTTCCATACTTTGGGAATATATGATAATATCATATATAAATTACACTAAAAATTTATCTCTTTAATCTCTAGATACTCAATATACTATGTCCATGAATATTGATAAAGTATTAGTGTGTATGAATGGAAGAAATATGAAATAATAGTTTCTATATCTTAAATGAAATGTATTGTTGGGAATATAATTCTTTTTTCAACGTTAATTGGTGATATACTGACTAAATATCTACCAAAAATAATTATCAATCTATACATAGCTTGTTAAATAGGTTAACAATCAATGGTAGGTGACACCTGTTCTATATCGTGATAATATTAAGATAATGTTGATCAATGAAGAGATATATTTAACCACCCCTTCACTTAAAATATACGACTACGAATCCCAATGGTGAATCACTATGAAATATAAAACCCTTTTTTAAATTAATTTACTTTTTCTTCTTTAATTCTTCTAGTCCAATAGGTGATATTTTATAGGGAATATAGGATATGAGCAGAGCTCTAGGTATAAGTTCTATAGAGAAATAAACAACTAAATTAGGAAGATGTATGGGAAACTCTTTAGGGAATACATCATAATGTAACCTTATAATAGTAATGTATTTAGAGATAATCCTTTCTGTTGTATATATCATTTGCGCTTTTATTCTTTCTTAAAGGTAAACAATATCAATGATTGGGAATAAATTAATAAAGGATATTATTAATTATTCATTCCCTTGTAAATGAGTAATGAATGAGTTGGAATATAAAAATCTATTTCTCTCTCTTTAATATTGAAGTTATCTTTATATAGGGAGAAATAGTCCATTACTAGAGTAGTATCAAATTTGAACAAAGGGAGAATAATCAATTTTTCTGGAATATTCTCCCACTCAATTTTAATTGCAAATAGTAATGTACATGAGATGAAATCATTAGACCACTTTATATTTTCAATAATATATTAACTTATATTTATTAAGGATATGTTTCGATATTTCTTGAGATATTGTATGATATGAATGAATCTTTAGATGTAGAAATTAATTGGGAATTCAATATTGAAAATTTTATAATAAGTGTAAATGTCTCCACTATGTTTTCTTGATCCACCTCGGTGGTAGTCATAATATAATATCTCCCTTGTTCACTAGTATTTAAAGTTATTGGTATCAATTTATCCTCTATTATCCTTGGATTAGTGCAATAATATTTATTGTATTGAAGTTCCCTCTAGTTGTAACATTCTACTTTAGTGGGAGAGTTGATTAGATCCTTACTTTCATCAATCAATAATATGCGTAGTGTTGAATTTTCTTGTAGTTGTAATGAATTGAAAAGAAAATAAAATAGATAAAGTATTGAATAGATAAATAGTTATGGGAGTCTATATTGATTTTAAATGATGAAAGTATTTCTATTCATGCATCTAAGTATATTGTGACCGAAAAATGTATGAAGGTATTTAGTTTTCATCGCCTCCCTATTTCTCAACTAACAAATATTTACCCTATTATATTTTATTGAAAAAAGATTTTTAACCATATATGGATTTTATAATTATTAATTTATAGAGAAGATGAAATATGAATTTTTCTAAATTAAGAACTTTGATTGCCACTTCTAAGGTTAAGACATCAATTCTCATTTTTCATGGGTTTTTTAGTGTAAAATAAATTCCCAACAAATATTTACAAAAAATAAAAGAGCATGGAGAACTCAAAATGCTACTTTCCTAGTCGTTCAACAACTCAATCAGTTAATATATTATTTATTAATGGATTTATTTCTTACTAATTAAAATTCTTATCATTAATATTCACTTGTTAGTTTTTTGAATAATGAAAAATTGAAAAATTTATTTGATAAGAGAAGGATAAAGATACAAATAATCAATAAACAATGAAATAAAAATAATGTAAGATTATTAATCCATTTCAATAAAATTATCCCTTATGAAATTTAGTTACAGATTCTCAAGACTAAAGTGGAAACATATAAGAAATACATTATATAATTAAATAAGTATAATAAGAATAGAAAGAGAGAATAAGTCTTATCTGTTGACTGCATTTTCTACCCCACCATATCTATCTTCGACTCTTTATACAACTCCAAGGTATTTCTAATTCACTAGCTTAGAATTATAATATTTATTTTTGAATCAATTAATCAAAAATAAGGTGGTGGTCCATTTTTAATTCACACTCAGTCACCAAATTATTTTTACACCACTTAAAAGTTTATTTCTACTAAATTCCAAAATCACAGTGCTCCTCATTTCCTTGTGAGAAATATTGATATTATATTTGTTTTACCTCATTTGAATCAATTACAATAAATTTTTACTTCTTATTTTTTTTTAATATTTTTAATTTTACAATCTTATCTCTTTTTCGTATTTTCAATTATTCTTAAGATTTTTATATGGGCTTAAATACTCTTCTATTAGTTTAATCCATAACTGTAAGGACCTAACCCCAGTTTTCAGAGCCGACACCTTATTTAATTACATTGGAAGATAAACAAGGAATATGAATCCTGATGGTCTGAGTAGTTTAGTAGCATCGGAAACAAGATACATACATAATTTCAGCATTATAACATGAAATCTAATACAATATAGAAACTCCTTCCACCACATCCATAACTCCAATTTTATTTCAGAATGCCACTCATAAGAAAATTATTCATGTCCTTAGAAAATGAAATATAATAAATGGTTGAGCTCAAACACATAGTAAGAGTAATCAATACAATAGAATATAATATAAATATTAGGCATGAGGAATAATTGAAAACACATGCCTCTATAAATAAAAAACATCAACACATTATGGACGGAATATGTTATGATTACATAATTCTATAACAAAACTTAATCCTGGTTATTCTACTAGTATATTAACCACATGAACCATCAATACTATTTTCTTAAAGAGGTAATGCATAATTCAAGACATCATAACCATACCGTTAAGGCCTCGTACGATGACCATAAATAATCATTTTTCAAGGCCTTCTACCAAGACAAAAGATTGTCTCCGGAGACCTACCAATGCACCGAGGGGCTATAGAGGGCCCCGACCGACACTTACTATGTCCAATTAATTCCTCATATGAACAAGGATAAACATAAACAACAAAAACATTCATATTGAAACTAATATATGAAATGCTAATAACTTTCCCCAAACATTAAGCATAAACACTAACCATTCAGAGTAAATTGGTGAATGGTTTTAAGATATAACATACACATGAAAAATAATCATAAACCATTAAATTAAATATGTTAAATGATTCCATGAAATATTCACCGCAACAAAACATAATAATAAAAATGTTTTTCTTAATATATTAAGATACTCTTTTCAAATCATAGAGTAATTCTTGAGATAAACACTCTTCTACTTGAAAAGAAGAGTTCTTTTGGAAAACTATTTATATAAAACGAGATGTGAATTAAAATAGAATTTTCATATTAAAATTTGATATTTTATAAGTATAATGGTCTCATGAAATAGATTATAGAGTGCCCTCAAAAATTGGTGAGAATTTTAAAAATTCTCTTGAATCGGGTTTGAATATTGGAAATTGTTTTTTAAGTTCCTTTTTAACTGTGTAATTATACATACAAAAAGGAAGGATTTCGGTTTTTTACATATATAGAACAGAAGAAAATAATTTATTCGGATTAAATAATAATACATAAGAATCTCAGGGAGGTAATTTGACAATGAAAGTAACCGGAATGAAAATAAAGGTTCGGGTTGAAAACCCTTACCTTAAGTGTGAATGTGTTATTCACTTGAACTTATGGTATTGGAATATAAAATTTGACTTATTAATAACATAATTATGAACCTATTAGACATTTAATTATTTTATAACAATTTATTTTATTCATTATGTCCTTATTTATATGTTATAAAATTGAATTTTGTCATTCCAGAGTGTTTGTTTCCTTGGTTTTCATGACCAGTATATTTTTATATGAGTATGGACGTTCAGGTGGAATGGATTAAAATCTAAAAATTTGAAATTAAATATTATTTAAGAATGTACAGGACTAGTAATGGAAATTTATATCATTTCGTTACAGGTAATAGGGATGAATCATTAGATGAATTATTAATGACATTCACTTAGATTATTTTATCATTATTTTGGTTATTATGAAATAGTATGGTCATATGATTTAATATTATGTAAATATAATGGTTATTGAATATTATGTAGGTTATAATACATATTTTTAGTCTATTTAAACTATCAAAATATATTCATGACCATTAATGAAGGGTAAATGGAAGAACGAAACATCATCAGCTATGAAGGTTGTAAATTGAAACCTCATGGATGAGGATTTCGTTTATAAAATAAAAGGGAGAGAGTAAGAATATTGATGATGGTTCTCCCATTAACATGATATAATTTCAATATAATGGTTATAATAGAGTTATAATGGTAATAAGGATAGCATAGGTGATTATAGGAATACAAAATAAGATAAAATGAAATGAAACTAAATTAAAAAGAAATGTGCTTTGCCTCATGAAATAATCTCCTTAAGAACCTCCTTAAGTGAAGGGGTTTTGGAATTTTGAAAAGACCAATATGTTATTGGATGTTGGTAGTGAATTGGGAAGTTTATTTGGGAATATATTTTAAGATCTTCAAGGCATAGAGGAGTGAAGAGAACAGGGAGAGATGGAGGGTTTTATAGTGGAGGAGATGAGTAAATATTGAATATTTAATTCATTATTTTATTATTTCCCTGAAGGCAAAAAATAGTGTTGTTTCATGTGAACCCTAATAGTAATATGTTAATTTGATTTAAAAAAAGTGTCTTTACATCACTCACAATTTCATAAATAGTGTTCTTAGCTAATAATTTGTATATATTGTATTTTACCATATTTCACTATTCATAAAAAAATTCAAGAATTTCAGAAAAATCCCCAAAAATCACCCTAATAATTTCTCAATACGTAGAATTCATAAATGAACTCCATTTTGGAAAAATAAGTTTATAAATATTAATAATGTAATTTTTAATTAAAATCATAGTTAATTTGAAAAATAATAATTTTGAAGGTATAATTAGTTTTATATATCATTGAAAAATTAATTAAGATATCATTATATTATTACCTTAAGGAAAAATAATAATAATATTATTTACTATTAATATGGGTCATATTATGATTCATATTAATATTCATGAGGGTATGTTACTATTCACTAAAAATAAAGTTGATTCTATCAGGCTCAAAATTATTTACTAATCACAACTCTAGATGACCATTTTTTTAAATTCAATACATAGTAGAGGAAAAGTTGTGTTTAACGACTAGATTATAATTTTTTTAAGTAGGGACTAATTGTTTCTTGCATTCAATATTTAATTTAAAAACCTTGGGGTGTTACATTGTCCCCTCATAAAAATTTCATCATCAAAATTCACTGAACTTTACCTCACAAAATGATTTGGGTAGGTCTTCATCAAAAGATCCCTAGGTTCCCATGTTGCCTCATTGATTTTATTATTCCTCCAAAGTATCCTTACCAAGTGAGATGTCTAATTCCTCAATACTAGTTCTTTAGTGTCCATAATATGGATATGCTCTTCACGGTATGATAGGTCAAGTTCCAACTCTATACCCTCAGAAGTGAGGACATGCGTTGGTTCTGGAATGTACTTTTTCAGTAATGAGACATGGAACACATTGTGTACTTTGGACAGGCTAGGTAGCATAACCAAACGATATGCAACAACTGTAATTCTTTCTATAAATTTAAATTTCCAATGTACCTAGTTCTCAATTTCCTGTTCTTTCCAAATCATATAATGCCTTTCCATGGAGATTCTTTCAAGAAAACATGATCTCCCACATGAAATTCCAGATCATTTTATTACCGACATAGATATTTTGTATTCTTTGAGCTATTTTGATATGACCTTGAATAGTCTTTAACTTCGCTGTTGTTTCCTCCACAAGATCTGGACCCACATACCTCCTTTCTCTAACTTCATCCCAACAAGTTGGTTTACGACATCTCTTTCTGTACAATGCTTTATATGAAACCATTTGAATACATTAATAGAAACTATAATTTTAGGAAAACTATATTAAAGATAAGAATTGATACCACATACCTTTTATATCAGGTTAATATGGTCTTAACATTTCCTATAAGGTTTGGATCGTGCTCTCTGATTTCCCGTCAGTTGTGGGTCATAAGAAGTAATCAATCAAAGTTGGGTATCCAAAGATATCTGATGAATTTTCCATAATTTAAATGTAAATAGTGGGTCACGATAAAAAAAAACTCAGAGAGGTGCTACATGAAGTCTCAACACATCATTAATATAGATACTTTCTAGGTGCTCAAGTTGAAAAATCCCCCCTTATAGTGATAAAATTGGAAAATTTCGTAAGTCGATCCACAATTACCCGTATCACATTATTATTCCATGGAGTTTTGGGTAATATAGTGAAAACATACATGGTGATGTAATACCATTTCCCTATAGGAATCAGTATATGCTACATGAATCCTTTTGGAAGTTTCCTTTCAAATTTCACTTGTTGACAGACTAAACATCTTGATACATAATCGGCAATTTCCCTCTTCATGTTATCCCAGTAGAAATGTTCCTTCAAATATCTATATATCTTAGTGATTGTAGGATTTATGGAGAAATTTGAACTATGGGAATCATCCAATAACTCTATTTTTAGCTCACATATAGCTGGAACACAAAGAAACTTCCCAAATTTCAGAACACCATCTTCACACACAAAGTAATCCATATTCCCATCTTTCAAAAAATTACTTTTCTTTTGCAGATTATCTTCATTAGGCTGAGAACATTTAATTATTTATAATAAATATAGCTAGAAAACCAAATGAAAAAGTATTGATGTTTCACCATCTTTGATAATTCCTATATCCTTCCTCACTAGATCCATGTTAAAAGGATCCTTGTCAATCCTCATTTTTTTGAGAACTATATGATCCTTCCTTCTCAATGAAATAGCTTCCTTGTTTACATTCCCTAGGTGGTAGTGTATAGTAAAATCATAATCCTTGAGTTGTTTGAGCCATCATCATTTCCATATGTTGAGTTCATTATGTAATAAGATATACTTCAGGGTCTTGTGATCTGTATATACCTCACACTTTTCTCCATAGAGATAGTTTCTCCATATCATCAGAGAAAAGAATACCAATTCTAACTCAAGATCAGTATTGAGATTGTTTTTTTCATGAAATTTTAACTACCTTTATGCATAGAAAATAACTCCATCATTCTGCATAAGGACACAACCAAGTCCTTTCCTTGATGCACCACTATAGATCACAAACCCATCATTCCCTGATGGTAGGGTTAGGATCATAGAATTCACTAATATCCTCTTCAATTCCAATAAACAATCCTCACATTGTTTTTCCCATATAAATTTAACCCCAATATGTGTAATCCTGGTCATTGGGTTGGATAAATTGGTGAATTGATGAATGAAATTCCAATAATAACCTTCTAAACAAATAAAATTATGTGCCTCAGTTTTGTTTGTTGATGTATTCCATTCTTGAAAAACCTTTGTCTTTGTAGGATTAACAAATATTTCATCTTTAGATAAAATGTGGCCCAAAAAGGAAACTGATTGAAGAAAAAATTCACACTTTCTAAACATCCCATATAATTCATTTCTTCTAAGAGTCTTAAGAATAGTGTGCAAGTGATATTCAAGATCTTCATAACATTTTGAGTATACGAAGATATAATCAATAAAAATGGCCAAATATTCATCAATATATTCCATGAAAACTCTATTCATTACATAAATAAAAATAGAGGGTGCATTAGTTAGTCCAAAAGGAATTACTATAATCTCGTAATGCCCATACCTAGTTCGAAATGCTGTTTTTGGAATGTCTTACTTCCTTACAAGAAACTAATGATATACTGACAGAAGATTAGTCTTCGAAAAATATTGGGCTCCATAATTTTTATCAAATAAATCATCAATGTGTGGTTGGGGATACATGTTATTTATTTCTATAGCATTGATCTCCCTATAGTCAATGGAAAACCTCATAGATCCATATTTCTTCTTAACAAAATGAATTGGGGCTCCCCATGGAGAAACACTATGGTGAATAAATCCTTTAGCACTCAATTTCTCTAGTGGTTTATTTAGTTCCACTAATTCCAGAGTGGCCACTCTATAAGGGGTATTTCATATAGTCTTTAATCTAGGAATTAATTTAATGGAAAACTCAATTTACCTCCCTAGAGGATGTCCGTGTAAGTCCTCTGAAAACACATCAACATATTCATTCATAATCAGTATATCCTCTATCATAACATTCTTATCCTCAACCATAGTTATTGAATTCAAATAATTGCCAATGATTGAATTTAGTTGATCTACTAGGGGTTGATATAGATGAGAATCAGATAGTGATGTTCTGCCATAATGATAATGAATTCCACATCATCCTAAAAAATTGATACCTCCTTATTCTTTCATTATATTTTCACATCATGGTTAAAAATCCAATACATACTGAGCATTATATCAAAGTTAATCATGTGTATGAAAATAAAATCAGCAGATAAAGAATGTTTATAGGACATAATGGGGACTTCCTGACACAATTTTGATGCAATGATACTTCTCTTTGGATTTGTGACTGAAATCTCACTTATTAAATCAAATCATAAATATATTATTTTCATAGAAAAATGGAATGATATTAAAGAATGAGATGATCCATAATCAAAGAAAACATTGTCTATGTTTGATGAAATGATTAAATTACCTGCCACCACTTTGTTGGGATCTTCAGCCACTATAGTTGTGTCCACATAATCTTTGCCTTGCTCCCTTGGCCTTCTTGGGGGAACATTTCCATAATGGTTAGGACATTCGTGTGCATAATGTCCCATATCCTTACAATTGCAGCATTAAACATTGATATCTTATTTCTTCCCCTTACAATCCTAAGATTGGTGGCCATTTTCTCCTCACATTTAATAGACTCCCATTCCATTTAGAAAAGACACAAGGTGTTTCTTTTAACAATTACTATAGGATAGAAGTTCAACGCTTCCCTTCTTCCCTATTTCTTTATTTACTATTATAGATTTTTCGACAGCCCTATTATTCTATTTTTTTCAATTAAATTCATAAGACATAGAAAATTAGTTTTTTATCTTGATAGTACTTGATACAATATCTTCATATGATGGGAAAATTTGGGAGACTAGATCCCTTTAGAGGAATGGTTTTAAACAATCAATGAATCAATAATTTTTTCTCCATGGATTACTTATGTTGTTCATATAAAGCCTTTACATCCTTTTAAAGTTGTCTTCACAATTAGAAACATTTTCATCCCCCTTCTACATCTGATTCAAGAATTTCCCCTCCATATCATCTCATTTTTCTCTTGGGAAATATTTCTCTAGTAATATTTCCTTAAAATCCCTCAATTCCATCTCTTCTATTTCTTCATCCACTTTTGTGTTTCAGATTAATGACCACCATTGATTTGAATCTCCAGATAGATGATACACTTCTATGTTAACCTTCTATATTACGTAATATCCCAATGTGAGAAATATATTCTCTAGAGAAAATATATGCTTCTCACCTACAAATAAGTTTCTAGTCCCATTTAATAATGGTGGCTATTATTGCATAAAGAAATCTAAAATAGATCCACCACGTATAGGATCTGGATGCTCTATATGGGTAAGGTTATTTTTCATAAGTTGAGTATGTTTTCCTAGTATAGTTAGAAGTTTCTTAGAACTAGTTATAGGTCCAGAACCAACATCATTATCTTGCATCAGAGGTAAATCCCAACATGGGACATGTTCATTCATGCGGTTTCCATTCCTTCCTCAAGGTGTCATTTCTAAATAATGGAATATACTAGATTTGGGTATGAATCATAATTTATAATCTCAATGTAGAAACATACATAGCGTAAATTTTAATTATATACATAGCTAATATATCATAAACTAATCTAAAATAGCTCCAACATGTATAGGATATGGATTCTCTATACGGGTAAGGTTAGTTTTCATAATTTGAGTATGTTTTCCCAGTATAGTTTTAATTTTCTCTGAACTAGTTATAGGTCTTGATCCAACATCATCATCTTGAATCAGAGGTAAATCCCAACATGGGACATGCGCATTCATGATGTTTCGATTCCTTCCAAAATGTGTCATTTCTAAATAATGGAATATACTAGATTAGGGTATGAATCATAATTTATACTCTCAATGTAGAATCATACGTAGCATAAATTGGACTTATATACATAGCTAATAACTTAATCATAATCCTGGTTTCTCTAAGGAAAAATTTACATTTAAATCCCTCATAATGGCATGTAAATAAAATGTGAATTTTCCTAAACATATCCCCTAAGAGTGTCAAACCAGGTGTGTATTAAGGCCCGTTGTCGTGTACTAGGATACCCCATGAAAGCGAAAAACTCATTGTTAGAGTTTTCACTCGAAGGTTCATCTATGCTAGAACCACATCCACTTGTAGTATTCAAAGATAGATGTATTTTCTAGAAATACCCACATAATCCATTTTTTATTAAAATATAAGGATGTCCTTATAAGATTATCCTCAAAGACTATTTCATGGATATGTCCCATAATCTACATTTTCTAAATCTATTTTCCAAGTTCTCTACTAAAATTCCTCTGATACCAACTGTAAGGACCCGACCCTAGTTTCCCAGAGTTAGTGAATTATTTATTGACATTGGCATATAAACTAGGAATATACATCCTGAATGACCAAGTAGTTTATTAGAATTGGAAACAAGATACGTACAAAAGTTCAACATTATAAATTGAAAATAATTACAATATAGAGACTCTTTCAACCTCATCCATAAATCCAAGGTTATTTTAGCATGTCATTCACAATAAAATTCTTCATGTACTATGAAAATGATATATAAGAAAGGACTGAGCATAGATGATCAGTAAGAGTAAGCAATATAGTGGAAGATAACATAAACATTTTTATGGGGAATAATTGAAAACACATGCCTTTAAAAATAATAATCAGGAACTCATTATGGAAAGAATATGTGGTGAGTATATAATTCCATAATAAAACATAATCATGGGTATTATACTAAGCGAAGAACCATATGAACCATAAATAATATTTTCATAATGAGATAATGTATAATTCGGGACAACATAACCATACCGTCAACGCCTCGTTCCAAGACCATAAATAATCATTTTGTCATGGATTTGTGCCAAGACCATAGTTTGTCTCATGAGACCTACTGATGCACTGAGGGGATATAGTGGGCCCCAACTAACACTTACTATGTTCCATGAATTCCTCATATGAATAGGGATAAATTTTAACAACATAAAAATTCATATTGAAACTAATATATGAAATGGAAATAACATTACCCTAAATTAAGCATAAACACTAACCAATCATAGTAAATTAGTGAATAGTTTTATGATAGAACATCTATAGCCAAAATAATCATAAAAATTTAAATTAATTATGGTAGATGGTACCATGAAATATTCATCCCAATAATATATATGAATCAACATGAGCGTTGAAAATTGATAATGATACTCTTATAAAATCATTGAGTAATTCATAAGATAAATACTCTTTTACTTGAAAGGAATAGTTATTTTGGAAAAATATTTGTATAAAACCATAATTGAAGTAAGATAGTATTTTTATAATAAAATGATATATTTTATAAAGATAATGGTTTCATAAAATATATTATAGAGTGACCTCGAAAATAGGTAAGAAATTGAGAAATTCCCTTGAATCAGGCTTGTATTTCTGAAAAATATTCGTATGTTCAGTTTAAACCATGTAAATATCAATAAAATAAGGAAGGATTATATTTGGAGAATATATATAGAAAAAAAATTATTTATTAGGATTAGATAATAATACAGAATAATTTCAATGTGGTAATTACAAAATTAAAGTAACCTAAATGAAAATGAACGTTTGGGTGGAAAACACTTACCTTAATTCCGAATGTGTTCCGCTCTTGAAATTAAGGACTTGGAATATGAAATTATTGTTTTTAATAACTGAATAAATAACCTATTATACATGTATTTATTTCATCATCATTTTATCAAATTCATTATTTCGTTATTGATAAGTTATAAAATTGAATTTGATCGTTCCAGAGTGTCTGTTTCCAATGGTTTTCATGATCAGTATATTTGTATAAGAGTAAGGATGTTCATGTGGAATGGATATAAATATCCAAAATTGAAATTAAATATTATTTATGATCATATAGAAGTGTTAATGTAAATTTATATCATTTTTTACATGGAATTAGGAAGAATCATAAGATGAAATATTAATAACATTCACTTAGATTATTTTAGCGGTATTATGATTATTATGAAGTAGTTTAGTCATATGATTTAATATTATGTACATATAAATATTCCTGAATATTATTTAGGTTATAATACATATATTTTAGTCTGGATATACCATCAAAATGGTTTAATGACCAGTAATGAGGGGTAAATTTAAGAACAAAACTTCATCATCCACAAAGGTTGTAAATCGGAACAACATGGACGATGATTTCGTTTATAAACTAAAAGGGTGATAATAAGAATATTGATGATGTTTATTCCATTAATATGATATAATTATTTTATATAGGTTATAATAGAGTTGTAATTTTTATTTTAATAGAGGAGGTAAGGAGAGGATAACAAAAAATGATAAACTGAAATGAAACAAAATGAAAAGGAAAGATGAATTACCTCTTGAAATAACCTCCTGAAGAACATCCTTAAGGGAAGGGGTTTTTGTCTTTTGGAAAGAAAAAAAGCTTAATGGATGTAGGGAGTGACTCAGGAAGAATATTTGGGTAGTTATTTAAGGATATTAATGGCTTATAGGAGTGATGATAAGAGGGAGTGATGGGGGGTTTTATAGTGGAGGAGAGGGGTGAATTTTGAATATTTTAATCATTGTTTTATTATTTCCCACAAGACAAACAACAGTGTTGTTTCATGTGATCCTTAATAGTAATAAGTTCATTTTATTTCTAACCATGTAGACTTACATCACTCATGATTTAAAAAATCGTTTATATAAATGATAATTTTTATACACAGTATTTTACCATATTTCACTATTCATCAAAAATTCAATAATTTCAGAAAAATTCCAAAAATCCACCCTAACCATTTTTCAACATATATAACTCAAAAATAAAATCCTTTTTTCCAAAATAATTTTCTAAATATTATTAATTTAATTTTTAAATAATATCACAGATAATTCAAAAAATAACAATTTTAAAGGTATAATTAGTTTTATATCACATTGAAAAAATAATTAAGATCTCCTTATCTTATTACCTTAAGATACAAAATAATATCATTATTTACTACTCATAAGGGTCATATTACTATTAATATTAATATTCATAAGGGTATGTTATTATTCACTAAAAATAATGTTGGTTCTATCATACTCCAAATGAATTATTGTTCACAAATCTAGATGACCATTTTTTGAAATTCAATACATAGTAGAGGAAATGTTGTGTTTGACGACTAGTTTATAAAATGTGCTCTTTAGGGAATCAGTGTATCATGCTGTCAATATTTATTTTCAAAACTATGGGGTGATTATATCTAATTGATTAGAGTTATTACATTTAGTTAAACATGATTATAACATCAATTATATTGTTGCATATTGAGATATGAAATTCAGTAACTAAAATTGGTTTATTTTCTTAATGTGGTCAAGTCATATTTAGACACCATTAATTTTCACTAATCCTCATATAATTACCCATGACCTTCCACCCCCTCAAAAAACAATCGAGATCCATCAATGAATTTTCATGAACATTTGGTATGTAAACCAACATAAAATAGTAGTAGATATCCCATTGTGAATTAGTTCTATAATAAAATTGAAACTATGAATAAAAAACCAGTGCATTAAATTATTCGTCTCATCAACCAATCATCTTCTAGTTTTTATGCCGGTCTAAGATCATACTACTCACTATTGATATATCTAAGATCAACTTTTCATAAAGCCTTATCTTAAAATAATTTCATCATTCCATGTTCTTATTCTTCTGAATCCACTAATCAGTATCATGATTTTCCTCAAGTCCTACACCCAAAAAATACATCAATCAAGCATCTTTGATATTAATAGGGATCAAAATCAGCCATTACATACTAATAAAATATTTATACTCAATCAACAATCCATAAGATCATTAAATTTATTGTATCTCTTATGATCTTATTCATTACCTAGGTCCACTCAAGCACTCGATATATATGTGATCAAGTACCAATTCATTATTGACTAGAATAACATTAACCTATGATGACATCTTCATAAGATCATTCCATTCTAATTTATTTTCAATAGTTTTATACATCATATTTAATTTTATGAGTCATTAATTCTTCAATTTGTTTATAAAATATTCTTCTTCCAGATATTTACATTGTGTTTATTCTTCTTCTATGGTTAATTCTCTATACTGGATTGAAGACGTCATATTCTTCCACAAGTGAAAATTTATTCTTAGAAAATTAGTATATGTTCTCGAATAATATAATGAAGCATACAAATTCTAATTTATGAAAAATTAGCAGGTTTTATGTAATCTCACATATTGTAATGGCCTAGACCCTCTAGACCCATTACTTTTCCAAAATAAGGGTCCACCAAAATGGTGGCACCATGTCCTCACCCAGCCCTTTGTTAATTTTCTAGTTCCACTCCTGCAACATAATTTTTGATGCTAAAATATATTAATACCCATTTTAAATCCATGTAAATCCCATGATTAATACCTAAAAATCCCGTGAAATATCCTCGATGGGGGATATTAAATAAAAATTTATTATCATTGTGTGTAACTTCCCAAGAAACCACGATCTGACTTTCAAGTCGTTAAAAATTCCATATCCAATAACAGTAGGATCTCCCCTTTCTATTTCCTGATAGAGTTTCTTCTTTTCTCTTCTCAGCTGGATTTCTTCTTCTTCCTAGTGTGACTGGAGTTCCTCTCTTCCTGTGGCTTGTGGTGCGCCTCTACTGGAGATTTCTACACCTATTGGATTCAACAGAATTCTTCCCCTATGAGTCACGCTTTACCCTGTTCTTGGCGCGTGGAGAAGAACTTCGATATTTGATCAATGAAGTAGAGATTTTTCCTTTGTCTCTCCTTACTGTGTATCATGCGGGGTGGTTACACTATTTTTTCTGTGGGGATTAATGATACCAAAATTAATGAAGATAATGAACATACAATTAAATAATGAAGGGGAGGGGGTGTAATCGATGTTCTGCTATACTCTTTTACTTTGATATGTGTTGTGAATTGTGCGGGGCTATGATCACTAAAAATCATGGCTATTGGTCGTCTTTCCTTGTGCACTAATGAAAAATGTCTTCTGTTATTATTAAATGACTGTAATATGGAAATTGGTTAATCACTTAAACTCAGCTAGTTAAATAGATGCCCAGTGAACATCAACCCTTGTGTGGTCACCCAGGTTAATCAACAGAAATAAGAAACTAATGAATTATGTGCATGAACCTGGAAGTTTCCCTATTCTGTTTTATTAGTGTGTGTGTTTTCATGCTAGATGCTTATGGGGTAAAGTGGATGGGGATGAGATCCTCTGTTCTGGTATAATTTTGGGTTGTGAATCTGAAGCTGTGTGGTTTCTCTGCTTGTGACACGAATTGGGGTGGAATCCTTTATTGTTGAGAAACTGTTGGTTTTGGGGACATGAGGATATGTCTCAGGTTTGTATTGTTTCCAGTACTTCTAGGGATCTCACTTATCCCTTTTGTAGGTTTTCTTTGGTTCCAGTACTTTGAGGGATCTCACTTATCACTTTGTTGTTGTGACATCATAAGAGAACCATGTGTGAATGCTTAAATTGCTGTTTCTCTTCTACTAGCTTGTGGTTATGCCTATTAGTTTCCCAATAGTGTATAATCCACCAAAATGAGATCACTTGAACAAGCAAGCAAGAATGTTTTAAAGGGGTATTGGTTCTGGAAATGAGTTGTGACTCGGCCGTGAGTGTTGTGCTATTCTTTTATGAATGAATAGTAACTAGGGTGTTTGTGATTAGATTTTGGAACCCTAGGTTGGGATGAGTGCTTGTTACCTATACATGTTTCTGTGGCTTTTATGTTTTTTATTTGTGCCCCACCCAAGTCTAGAACATAGTTCTGAACACCCCCATTTCATGGGGGAGGGTGTTTTTCCCAACACTCCTCTGAGTGGCCAGTTATTGGCTCCTTTTCTGCCCCCTTTCCCGAATAGCCCAAGACTCTTCGGGAATGATGTGATGGCCTAAAGTCCATTATTAGCCCAAGAATATTTGGGCAGGGTATTTGTGGTGGTTGGCCTAGGTGTTTGCGGGCATGTAGTTTCCCAAGTGTCTTCGGGATGAGGACCAGGTGTCATCAGGCTTGGAAGTAGTTGTTCTGACCCAGGTGTATGCAGGTGTGGTTATGCATGGCAGTTGTGGCCCAGGTGTCTGGGGGTGGGATGTGGGGTTGTGGCCCAGGTGTCTACGGGCGGGATGTGCGGTTGTGGACCAGGTGTCTGCGGGGGGGATGGGCGGTTGTGGCCCTGGTGTGTTCGGGTGGGTGTGGCAGTGGGACTGCGGTGAGAATGGCATGATTGGTTCGATGTGTAGGATGTCTTCAATAACCAGTGGGAAAGTGGCGCAAGGTACCCAAATATCGATGTTCTATTACTATACTTTACTTGCCTTGCATTTTTTGGGGAGTTTGCCTTGGTGAGGCTTGGGTGGATAGTTTTTCCTTGTTAGGTGCTTGGGTTTCCCTTTTGTCACAGGGCATTAGAATGCCTCCCCACTTGTGCATGAGAGATTTTGGTTTTTCCTTAATGGGTATACTTTTATGCTCACCCTACATATATAAAACTTCATTTAGGTTCCAAGGAGTACTTTAGGGATCGTGAAGGACCGTACTAGCTCGGACCATGGGGCAGTTGCTGTTGTCGTTTTCCTTTTTTTCTTGTACTTTACCTTTTCAGGTTTTGTGGATTGTATCATTTACTATTGAACATGCATATGGGAATGGGTTAATTTTGGATTTTTTTCTACTTTTAGCCTTGGTATTGTTGGGGTTTATATCTTATCTCTCGATCCTATAAATATAAAATGAGTAATGCCTTCCATTTTGTGTGAGATTCTATACCCTTGGTGCTGGTCGCCATTCCAAGACCTATTGAAGGCGGGTTTCAGGGGACATTATCTCTCCTTCAACTTAATGAAGGAAGGACCTTGAAATCTGTTGTCAGTTACCCCCTTTTGGTGAAGGCGTGTCGTGACAGAATGGTATTAGAGCGCTATGTTGAGAGATAGGATGGAGTCTGGCATTAGGCATAGTGAGGATTACATGGGGTGGTAGGGAAAAGGTGTTGGGTGACCATGGAGAGTGAATTAGTCCAGGTAAGACCCTCTAAGAAACAAGATTTTAGCCCCCCCCCGTGATACGATGCAAGGACTCTGGACCTACCGAACGACCAAGTGAGGCTACACTGATTGCAGGGTAGAAACCCTAGGAAAGGTACATGCACCATAATTACTTGTGTTCTTATGTTTCATGGGTGTATTGGGGATTCAAAAATAAATAAAAAGTCAAATAAAATTTAAGAACATATTTCTACACTACTTGGGCTTAGGAATTCCTTTTTTACCTTGCAGCTATAGAACCTGGGAGGTGACCACGAGTAGTGCAGGTCATCGAGGCCTAGGAGGTTGACTTGGCCGATCAACAGAGGACCGACCTAGAAGAGGAGGATGATCCGTGGCAGAAGACTCTTCGAGCCTTTCAGTGACAGGCCCTCGGGAAGTACAAGGGCGGCATCTCAGATGTGGAGATAGAGAGCTGGCAAGAAGAGATGGTTATAGCCTTCAACATGATCCGAGATCTAACAGAGTACTGGGTTCCTTTGGATATAAGCCAGATGCATGGGGCAGTGCGTCAGTGGTGGACGCTTTATCATGGGGAGAAGAGGGAGACCGAGGTGACATGGGCAGACTTTGAGAAAGAGTTCTGGGTGGAATTCCTCTCTTCCACAATGAAGGCTGAGAAGTGGCAGGAGCTACTCTCCCTCCAGCAGGGAAGTATGTCAGTGTGAGAGTTGGGGATCAAGTTCAAGGATCTCTTTATCTTAGCTCCAGACCTCTTTCTGGATGAGGATCCTTGGGTGAGACGTTTAGAGGAGGCACTCTGACCTTCTCTTCAGTACACTGTTACTCCCTTCACCCTAACGACATACATAGAGATGAAGAAGAAGGATGATGTGGTGGAGAGGATGCACACGTAGGGAGGCGTGTCATGAGAGGGGATCCAGTTGGGCTCATCAAAGGGGAGGGCTACCAGCAGCAGGCCTCCAACATTCGGACCCTCTAGGTTTCTACCAGTAGGGAGTAGGCCTCAGCAGTTCCAGTTCGGACCTTCTGGCCCTCACCATTTCCTTTAGGGCCCATGATTGAGATGCTTTATCTGTGGAAGCCATGGGCACCTTCAGAATCAGTGTCTGGATAGAGTACAGTATGGTGGGGGTGGGCAGGTCCAGTACTAACCTCAGCAGCAGCAGTTCCCAGCTAGGCCCTTTCAGCAGCAACAGCAGGGGCAGCGGGCTCCCGCTCCATAGAGGTCAGACGTTGTAGGAGGAGGCCGACCTCGGGGAGCTCCTTAGGGACCTCCACCCTGGCATGGTCGGGGAGGTGGCTGATAGCCCAGAGGCAGAGGAGTTGGGCGCGGGCATTTTCACACCACAGAGGCAGCAATTTCAGTAGGTCCAGAGGTCGTTCGAGGTACGGTCAGCTTGTTTAGTTACCTTGAATATGCCTTGTTCGATAAGGGAGCTTCGCACTCCTTTGTTACACTCAGTCTGGACCATGCTCTGGGTTTATAAACTGAGTTACTTCCAGTGCCCCTGGTGCTGAGCACATCAGCAGGAGGTCAGAACAACTTATTGTACGTTTTTTGGGGATGAAGACTGATGATAGGGAAATATCAGTTAGTCAGAGATCTTCTTCTGTTGTAGATACAACCATACGATGCCATCCTAGGCATTGAATAGATGTTCTCTGTATGTTCCATCATTGATTTCTTCTGAGGAAGGGTTGTGTTTAAGAATTGGACGTCCGACGGGTGAATTTCATCAGTGAGCGGTGTTTCTAGGAAAGCAACATGAAAGGGGAACCCCTCCTCTCCTAGTCAGCCGAGCTATCAGTAGAGTCAGGGGATGCAGATATGGTGGAATTACCAGGGATCATCAGTGATTTTATGGACGTATTCCCTGAAAAAGTAGAGAATCTACCCCCTTGATGTGATATTTAGTTTGGGATAGACCTAAAACCTAGTGCTCTTCCGATTTCGCAGGCTCCCTACCAGATAACACCTTCTGAGTTTCAAGAGTTACATATTCATATTGACGATCTGATGAAGAAGGGTTTTGTTTGACCAATTGCATCACCATGAGGTTCTCCAGTCTTATTCTCCAAGAAGGCGGATAGTGGTCTCAGGCTATGCAAAGAAAATGGGAGATTGAACCAGGTAACTGTCAAGAACCGTTACCCCCTCCCAAGGATAGACGATCTCTTTGACCAGCTGAAGGGAGCATGTTGGTTCTCTAAGATTGACCTGTGGTCAGGATACCACCAACTGAGGGTGAGGGAGGGTGACATCTCCAAGACTGCCTTTAGGCGCAGATATAGGAATTCGTGTTTTTAGTCATCCCATTCGGTGTTACAAATGCTCCAGCTGTGTTAATGTGGCTCATGAACTCCGTTTTCCAGGAATATCTAGACCGGTTCACAGTCGTGTTTATTGACAACATCCTGATCTATGATAGATCAGAAGAGGATCAAGCCAAGAACTTAAGAATGGTTTTAGAGGTCCTCCGACAGCACCAAATCTATGGTATGCTGTCCAAGTGCATGTTCTGGATGTGAGAAGTATACTTCCTTGGGAATGTAGTGTATGAGCATGGAATAGCAGCGGACCCATTGATGGTTGAGGTAGCTGTTTCTTGGGAAGCACTCATGAACATGGCCGAGGTTCGTAGTTTCCTCAGGATGGCAGGTTACTACCAGAGATTCCTGCCCAACTTCTCCCGAGTTGGAGCACCTTTGACAGATTTGATCAAGAAGGACCAGTCTTTCATGTGGGATGAGCAGTGTGAGGCAGCCTTCAATTATCTGAAGGAGAAGTTGGTTAGTGCCCCAGTGCTGAGGTTGCTAGAATAAGGGGAGGCGTATGAGGTGTTCTATGATACATCTGGGAAAGGCCTCGAATGTGTGTTGATGCAGCGACAAGGGGTGATCTTTTATGGGTGTATGCATTTATTTCCCCATGAGAATAACTATTCCACCCATGATATGAAGCTTTTGGCAGTAATGTTCTCACTAAAGTTTTTGTGGCACTACCTCGTCGGGGAGCGCTTCGTGGTCTTCAACGATCATAACACCTAGAAGTATGTCTTCTCCCCGTGGGACCTGAACTTACGGTAGTGGAGGTGGATGGAGTTCCTTCAGGACTATGCCTTTGATATTTCCTACACCTCTGGAAAGGGGAATGTGGTGGCTAATGCCGTAAACTGGAAGTCACAGAAGGATGCGGGTTGAGAGTCGGCAGATGCTTGGAAGGAAATGGAGGAGTTGGCTTCCCTGAACCTCGATGAAAGG
Organism: Viscum album; assembly: GCA_963277665.1. Classification (NCBI taxonomy): domain Eukaryota; kingdom Viridiplantae; phylum Streptophyta; class Magnoliopsida; order Santalales; family Viscaceae; genus Viscum; species Viscum album. The sequence goes on along the minus strand of OY728121.1, from coordinate 138,755,622 downwards.
ATGGAAGGTGGAAAAGGTTGCCTGTATCAGATGAAAATTCAATTTTCTCTACTACGGAAGCTGGAGGAGTCTTAGCGGAGAGACTCCGAAAGAGAAGTGGTGTGTGACCGGGTTAACCAAGGTCATGCTCCGGAAGGGTGGACGGAGGATGGTTATAATCAGGTGCTTTTCCGAGCAAATCATTTTGTTCCAGAGGTGATGCATGAGAGAGTTCTTAGTGAGTTCCAAAACTCACACCTAGCAGTGCACCCGGGAGTTTCCAAGATGTACCATGGTATAAGGAGACAGTTTTGATAGCCCGAGGTGAAACAAGCAGTAGCAGAGTTCGTAGAAAAGTTCCTAGTGTGTCAGCAGGTGAAGGATGAACACCATGTTCAGGGTGGCTTGTTGAAACCTTTAAACATTCTTTAGTAGAAGTGGGATGACATCTCGATGGATTTTATCATGGGGCTACCCAGGGATCAAGGAGGCTGTGACGCTATTTGGGTATTGGTGGACCTGTTGACGAAATCGGCTCACTTTCTGGAGATCAAGGAGTCGTGAGAAGTATATGCCTTAGCACAGTGGTATGTGGATGAGGTGGTGTAGTTTCATGGAGTTACGAGGTCTATAGTCTCAGATAGGGATGCACGGTTTAACTCACAAGTCTGGAGAGGATTGTAGCATGCTTTTTCCACCCGACTACATCTTAGAACTGCTTTCAACCCCCAGACAGACGGAAAGATAGAGCGCACCATACAGGTGTTGGAGGACATTCTAAGGGAATGTATTCTAGATTTTGGCAGATCGTGGGTGAGACACTTGCCTCTGGTAGAGTTTTCCTAAAATAATAGCTATCACTCTACCATTGGCATGGCTCCATTCGAAGCTTTGTACAGAAGGCCATTGTCGCTCACCCATGTGCTGGACTGAGATTGGGGAAACAAGTGTTCTTGGCCTGGAGGTGGTGAAAATTATGACGGAGAAGGTCCAGATTATACGGGAAAGGATGAAGGAGACACAGGACTGACAGAAGTCATATGCCAATAATAGGAGGAGACCCTTGGAGTTTAAGGTCGGAGACCACGTGATCATGAAGGTTTCCCCTCGGTGTGGGAAACATAGGTTCGGCAGAGGGAGTAAGATTTATCTCAGGTTCATCAGACCCTTCGAAGTGTTGTGGCGGGTCGGTGAGGTGGATTATCAACTGGCATTGCCGCCATCGCTGTAGAGGGTGCACGATGTCTTCCATGTGTCCCAGATCCGATGATATCTACATGACGATTCACACGTCCTCAACTGGGTAGAGCTAGATATCGGGGATGATGCAACATTCGTAGAGCACCAGTGATGATCGATGGTCTTGAAGAGAATGTGCTTCGTGGACGAACCCTTCCTTTGGTTCGTGTGTTGTGGAGACACGGTGGGATTGAGGAGAGTACCTGGGAACGGGAAGCACATATGCGTGGTCAGTACCCAGATTTGTTTTGAGTTTTGGTGTGTTATGTTTGTACTTGTTTGTGATGGAACACTTTACCTTGTTGGCAATGAAATATGTGGTTTTCCTTATTCTCTGAATGTGTGTGAAACGTCATGGCTATAGGGAGGGGAGGACCTGATCCCTAATCAAGACACATTAAGGTGTATGTGATTAAACCAGTGCGGGTGAGTCAGTTCCACCCAAAGCGGATAGTATCTTGACATTGAGGAAGAGACTCCCCAACCCATATGACTGGGAAATTTGACCTTTGTATGTTTCCTAGTTTCTTGAGTGAGAGGTGTTTCTAGATGACGATGAGGTTCACTCTTAGGAGGTATCTTTAAAGGTGGTTGTTCAGACCCTCTCTTTTCTTCTGTCTTGTTTTTGATTCTCGAGGGATAGAATAGTTTGAGAGGTATATAATGTAATGGAAAAGACCCTCCTGGCCCATTGCATTGCCAAAATAAGGCTCTACCAAAACGGTGGCACCGTAATGGTGACACCGTGACAGTGGCACTGTTTCCTCACCCAAACCTTCATGATCACGTGGCCGTGAGTGCTATGCTGTTCTTTTATGGATTAAAATCTAAAAATTTGAAATTAAATATTATTTAAGAATGTACAGGACTAGTAATGGAAATTTATATCATTTCGTTACAGGTAATAGGGATGAATCATTAGATGAATTATTAATGACATTCACTTAGATTATTTTATCATTATTTTGGTTATTATGAAATAGTATGGTCATATGATTTAATATTATGTAAATATAATGGTTATTGAATATTATGTAGGTTATAATACATATTTTTAGTCTATTTAAACTATCAAAATATATTCATGACCAGTAATGAAGGGTAAATGGAAGAACGAAACATCATCAGCTATGAAGGTTGTAAATTGAAACCTCATGGATGAGGATTTCGTTTATAAAATAAAAGGGAGAGAGTAAGAATATTGATGATGGTTCTCCCATTAACATGATATAATTTCAATATAATGGTTATAATAGAGTTATAATGGTAATAAGGATAGCATAGGTGATTATAGGAATACAAAATAAGATAAAATGAAATGAAACTAAATTAAAAAGAAATGTGCTTTGCCTCATGAAATAATCTCCTTAAGAACCTCCTTAAGTGAAGGGGTTTTGGAATTTTGAAAAGACCAATATGTTATTGGATGTTGGTAGTGAATTGGGAAGTTTATTTGGGAATATATTTTAAGATCTTCAAGGCATAGAGGAGTGAAGAGAACAGGGAGAGATGGAGGGTTTTATAGTGGAGGAGATGAGTAAATATTGAATATTTAATTCATTATTTTATTATTTCCCTGAAGGCAAAAAATAGTGTTGTTTCATGTGAACCCTAATAGTAATATGTTAATTTGATTTAAAAAAAGTGTCTTTACATCACTCACAATTTCATAAATAGTGTTCTTAGCTAATAATTTGTATATATTGTATTTTACCATATTTCACTATTCATAAAAAAATTCAAGAATTTCAGAAAAATCCCCAAAAATCACCCTAATAATTTCTCAATACGTAGAATTCATAAATGAACTCCATTTTGGAAAAATAAGTTTATAAATATTAATAATGTAATTTTTAATTAAAATCATAGTTAATTTGAAAAATAATAATTTTGAAGGTATAATTAGTTTTATATATCATTGAAAAATTAATTAAGATATCATTATATTATTACCTTAAGGAAAAATAATAATAATATTATTTACTATTAATATGGGTCATATTATGATTCATATTAATATTCATGAGGGTATGTTACTATTCACTAAAAATAAATTTGATTCTATCAGGCTCAAAATTATTTACTAATCACAACTCTAGATGACCATTTTTTTAAATTCAATACATAGTAGAGGAAAAGTTGTGTTTAACGACTAGATTATAATTTTTTTAAGTAGGGACTAATTGTTTCTTGCATTCAATATTTAATTTAAAAACCTTGGGGTGTTACATTGTCCCCTCATAAAAATTTCATCATCAAAATTCACTGAACTTTACCTCACAAAATGATTTGGGTAGGTCTTCATCAAAAGATCCCTAGGTTCCCATGTTGCCTCATTGATTTTATTATTCCTCCAAAGTATCCTTACCAAGTGAGATGTCTAATTCCTCAATACTAGTTCTTTAGTGTCCATAATATGGATATGCTCTTCACGGTATGATAGGTCAAGTTCCAACTCTATACCCTCAGAAGTGAGGACATGCGTTGGTTCTGGAATGTACTTTTTCAGTAATGAGACATGGAACACATTGTGTACTTTGGACAGGCTAGGTAGCATAACCAAACGATATGCAACAACTGTAATTCTTTCTATAAATTTAAATTTCCAATGTACCTAGTTCTCAATTTCCTGTTCTTTCCAAATCATATAATGCCTTTCCATGGAGATTCTTTCAAGAAAACATGATCTCCCACATGAAATTCCAGATCATTTTATTACCGACATAGATATTTTGTATTCTTTGAGCTATTTTGATATGACCTTGAATAGTCTTTAACTTCGCTGTTGTTTCCTCCACAAGATCTGGACCCACATACCTCCTTTCTCTAACTTCATCCCAACAAGTTGGTTTACGACATCTCTTTCTGTACAATGCTTTATATGAAACCATTTGAATACATTAATAGAAACTATAATTTTAGGAAAACTATATTAAAGATAAGAATTGATACCACATACCTTTTATATCAGGTTAATATGGTCTTAACATTTCCTATAAGGTTTGGATCGTGCTCTCTGATTTCCCGTCAGTTGTGGGTCATAAGAAGTAATCAATCAAAGTTGGGTATCCAAAGATATCTGATGAATTTTCCATAATTTAAATGTAAATAGTGGGTCACGATAAAAAAAAACTCAGAGAGGTGCTACATGAAGTCTCAACACATCATTAATATAGATACTTTCTAGGTGCTCAAGTTGAAAAATCCCCCCTTATAGTGATAAAATTGGAAAATTTCGTAAGTCGATCCACAATTACCCGTATCACATTATTATTCCATGGAGTTTTGGGTAATATAGTGAAAACATACATGGTGATGTAATACCATTTCTCTATAGGAATCAGTATATGCTACATGAATCCTTTTGGAAGTTTCCTTTCAAATTTCACTTGTTGACAGACTAAACATCTTGATACATAATCGGCAATTTCCCTCTTCATGTTATCCCAGTAGAAATGTTCCTTCAAATATCTATATATCTTAGTGATTGTAGGATTTATGGAGAAATTTGAACTATGGGAATCATCCAATAACTCTATTTTTAGCTCACATATAGCTGGAACACAAAGAAACTTCCCAAATTTCAGAACACCATCTTCACACACAAAGTAATCCATATTCCCATCTTTCAAAAAATTACTTTTCTTTTGCAGATTATCTTCATTAGGCTGAGAACATTTAATTATTTATAATAAATATAGCTAGAAAACCAAATGAAAAAGTATTGATGTTTCACCATCTTTGATAATTCCTATATCCTTCCTCACTAGATCCATGTTAAAAGGATCCTTGTCAATCCTCATTTTTTTGAGAACTATATGATCCTTCCTTCTCAATGAAATAGCTTCCTTGTTTACATTCCCTAGGTGGTAGTGTATAGTAAAATCATAATCCTTGAGTTGTTTGAGCCATCATCATTTCCATATGTTGAGTTCATTATGTAATAAGATATACTTCAGGGTCTTGTGATCTGTATATACCTCACACTTTTCTCCATAGAGATAGTTTCTCCATATCATCAGAGAAAAGAATACCAATTCTAACTCAAGATCAGTATTGAGATTGTTTTTTTCATGAAATTTTAACTACCTTTATGCATAGAAAATAACTCCATCATTCTGCATAAGGACACAACCAAGTCCTTTCCTTGATGCACCACTATAGATCACAAACCCATCATTCCCTGATGGTAGGGTTAGGATCATAGAATTCACTAATATCCTCTTCAATTCCAATAAACAATCCTCACATTGTTTTTCCCATATAAATTTAACCCCAATATGTGTAATCCTGGTCATTGGGTTGGATAAATTGGTGAATTGATGAATGAAATTCCAATAATAACCTTCTAAACAAATAAAATTATGTGCCTCAGTTTTGTTTGTTGATGTATTCCATTCTTGAAAAACCTTTGTCTTTGTAGGATTAACAAATATTTCATCTTTAGATAAAATGTGGCCCAAAAAGGAAACTGATTGAAGAAAAAATTCACACTTTCTAAACATCCCATATAATTCATTTCTTCTAAGAGTCTTAAGAATAGTGTGCAAGTGATATTCAAGATCTTCATAACATTTTGAGTATACGAAGATATAATCAATAAAAATGGCCAAATATTCATCAATATATTCCATGAAAACTCTATTCATTACATAAATAAAAATAGAGGGTGCATTAGTTAGTCCAAAAGGAATTACTATAATCTCGTAATGCCCATACCTAGTTCGAAATGCTGTTTTTGGAATGTCTTACTTCCTTACAAGAAACTAATGATATACTGACAGAAGATTAGTCTTCGAAAAATATTGGGCTCCATAATTTTTATCAAATAAATCATCAATGTGTGGTTGGGGATACATGTTATTTATTTCTATAGCATTGATCTCCCTATAGTCAATGGAAAACCTCATAGATCCATATTTCTTCTTAACAAAATGAATTGGGGCTCCCCATGGAGAAACACTATGGTGAATAAATCCTTTAGCACTCAATTTCTCTAGTGGTTTATTTAGTTCCACTAATTCCAGAGTGGCCACTCTATAAGGGGTATTTCATATAGTCTTTAATCTAGGAATTAATTTAATGGAAAACTCAATTTACCTCCCTAGAGGATGTCCGTGTAAGTCCTCTGAAAACACATCAACATATTCATTCATAATCAGTATATCCTCTATCATAACATTCTTATCCTCAACCATAGTTATTGAATTCAAATAATTGCCAATGATTGAATTTAGTTGATCTACTAGGGGTTGATATAGATGAGAATCAGATAGTGATGTTCTGCCATAATGATAATGAATTCCACATCATCCTAAAAAATTGATACCTCCTTATTCTTTCATTATATTTTCACATCATGGTTAAAAATCCAATACATACTGAGCATTATATCAAAGTTAATCATGTGTATGAAAATAAAATCAGCAGATAAAGAATGTTTATAGGACATAATGGGGACTTCCTGACACAATTTTGATGCAATGATACTTCTCTTTGGATTTGTGACTGAAATCTCACTTATTAAATCAAATCATAAATATATTATTTTCATAGAAAAATGGAATGATATTAAAGAATGAGATGATCCATAATCAAAGAAAACATTGTCTATGTTTGATGAAATGATTAAATTACCTGCCACCACTTTGTTGGGATCTTCAGCCTCTATAGTTGTGTCCACATAATCTTTGCCTTGCTCCCTTGGCCTTCTTGGGGGAACATTTCCATAATGGTTAGGACATTCGTGTGCATAATGTCCCATATCCTTACAATTGCAGCATTAAACATTGATATCTTATTTCTTCCCCTTACAATCCTAAGATTGGTGGCCATTTTCTCCTCACATTTAATAGACTCCCATTCCATTTAGAAAAGACACAAGGTGTTTCTTTTAACAATTACTATAGGATAGAAGTTCAACGCTTCCCTTCTTCCCTATTTCTTTATTTACTATTATAGATTTTTCGACAGCCCTATTATTCTATTTTTTTCAATTAAATTCATAAGACATAGAAAATTAGTTTTTTATCTTGATAGTACTTGATACAATATCTTCATATGATGGGAAAATTTGGGAGACTAGATCCCTTTAGAGGAATGGTTTTAAACAATCAATGAATCAATAATTTTTTCTCCATGGATTACTTATGTTGTTCATATAAAGCCTTTACATCCTTTTAAAGTTGTCTTCACAATTAGAAACATTTTCATCCCCCTTCTACATCTGATTCAAGAATTTCCCCTCCATATCATCTCATTTTTCTCTTGGGAAATATTTCTCTAGTAATATTTCCTTAAAATCCCTCAATTCCATCTCTTCTATTTCTTCATCCACTTTTCTGTTTCAGATTAATGACCACCATTGATTTGAATCTCCAGATAGATGATACACTTCTATGTTAACCTTCTATATTACGTAATATCCCAATGTGAGAAATATATTCTCTAGAGAAAATATATGCTTCTCACCTACAAATAAGTTTCTAGTCCCATTTAATAATGGTGGCTATTATTGCATAAAGAAATCTAAAATAGATCCACCACGTATAGGATCTGGATGCTCTATATGGGTAAGGTTATTTTTCATAAGTTGAGTATGTTTTCCTAGTATAGTTAGAAGTTTCTTAGAACTAGTTATAGGTCCAGAACCAACATCATTATCTTGCATCAGAGGTAAATCCCAACATGGGACATGTTCATTCATGCGGTTTCCATTCCTTCCTCAAGGTGTCATTTCTAAATAATGGAATATACTAGATTTGGGTATGAATCATAATTTATAATCTCAATGTAGAAACATACATAGCGTAAATTTTAATTATATACATAGCTAATATATCATAAACTAATCTAAAATAGCTCCAACATGTATAGGATATGGATTCTCTATACGGGTAAGGTTAGTTTTCATAATTTGAGTATGTTTTCCCAGTATAGTTTTAATTTTCTCTGAACTAGTTATAGGTCTTGATCCAACATCATCATCTTGAATCAGAGGTAAATCCCAACATGGGACATGCGCATTCATGATGTTTCGATTCCATCCAAAATGTGTCATTTCTAAATAATGGAATATACTAGATTAGGGTATGAATCATAATTTATACTCTCAATGTAGAATCATACGTAGCATAAATTGGACTTATATACATAGCTAATAACTTAATCATAATCCTGGTTTCTCTAAGGAAAAATTTACATTTAAATCCCTCATAATGGCATGTAAATAAAATGTGAATTTTCCTAAACATATCCCCTAAGAGTGTCAAACCAGGTGTGTATTAAGGCCCGTTGTCGTGTACTAGGATACCCCATGAAAGCGAAAAACTCATTGTTAGAGTTTTCACTCGAAGGTTCATCTATGCTAGAACCACATCCACTTGTAGTATTCAAAGATAGATGTATTTTCTAGAAATACCCACATAATCCATTTTTTATTAAAATATAAGGATGTCCTTATAAGATTATCCTCAAAGACTATTTCATGGATATGTCCCATAATCTACATTTTCTAAATCTATTTTCCAAGTTCTCTACTAAAATTCCTCTGATACCAACTGTAAGGACCCGACCCTAGTTTCCCAGAGTTAGTGAATTATTTATTGACATTGGCATATAAACTAGGAATATACATCCTGAATGACCAAGTAGTTTATTAGAATTGGAAACAAGATACGTACAAAATTTCAACATTATAAATTGAAAATAATTACAATATAGAGACTCTTTCAACCTCATCCATAAATCCAAGGTTATTTTAGCATGTCATTCACAATAAAATTCTTCATGTACTATGAAAATGATATATAAGAAAGGACTGAGCATAGATGATCAGTAAGAGTAAGCAATATAGTGGAAGATAACATAAACATTTTTATGGGGAATAATTGAAAACACATGCCTTTAAAAATAATAATCAGGAACTCATTATGGAAAGAATATGTGGTGAGTATATAATTCCATAATAAAACATAATCATGGGTATTATACTAAGCGAAGAACCATATGAACCATAAATAATATTTTCATAATGAGATAATGTATAATTCGGGACAACATAACCATACCGTCAACGCCTCGTTCCAAGACCATAAATAATCATTTTGTCATGGATTTGTGCCAAGACCATAGTTTGTCTCATGAGACCTACTGATGCACTGAGGGGATATAGTGGGCCCCAACTAACACTTACTATGTTCCATGAATTCCTCATATGAATAGGGATAAATTTTAACAACATAAAAATTCATATTGAAACTAATATATGAAATGGAAATAACATTACCCTAAATTAAGCATAAACACTAACCAATCATAGTAAATTAGTGAATAGTTTTATGATAGAACATCTATAGCCAAAATAATCATAAAAATTTAAATTAATTATGGTAGATGGTACCATGAAATATTCATCCCAATAATATATATGAATCAACATGAGCGTTGAAAATTGATAATGATACTCTTATAAAATCATTGAGTAATTCATAAGATAAATACTCTTTTACTTGAAAGGAATAGTTATTTTGGAAAAATATTTGTATAAAACCATAATTGAAGTAAGATAGTATTTTTATAATAAAATGATATATTTTATAAAGATAATGGTTTCATAAAATATATTATAGAGTGACCTCGAAAATAGGTAAGAAATTGAGAAATTCCCTTGAATCAGGCTTGTATTTCTGAAAAATATTCGTATGTTCAGTTTAAACCATGTAAATATCAATAAAATAAGGAAGGATTATATTTGGAGAATATATATAGAAAAAAAATTATTTATTAGGATTAGATAATAATACAGAATAATTTCAATGTGGTAATTACAAAATTAAAGTAACCTAAATGAAAATGAACGTTTGGGTGGAAAACACTTACCTTAATTCCGAATGTGTTCCGCTCTTGAAATTAAGGACTTGGAATATGAAATTATTGTTTTTAAATTAATTATGGTAGATGGTACCATGAAATATTCATCCCAATAATATATATGAATCAACATGAGCGTTCAGAGTGCCTCCTCTAAACGTCTCACCCAAGGATCCTCATCCAGAAAGAGGTCTGGAGCTAAGATAAAGAGATCCTTGAACTTGATCCCCAACTCTCACACTGACATACTTCCCTGCTGGAGGGAGAGTAGCTCCTGCCACTTCTCAGCCTTAATTGTGGAAGAGAGGAATTCCACCCAGAACTCTTTCTCAAAGTCTGCCCATGTCACCTCGGTCTCCCTCTTCTCCCCATGATAAAGCGTCCACCACTGACGCACTGCCCCATGCATCTGGCTTATATCCAAAGGAACCCAGTACTCTGTTAGATCTCGGATCATGTTGAAGTCTATAACCATCTCTTCTTGCCAGCTCTCTATCTCCACATCTGAGATGCCGCCCTTGTACTTCCCGAGGGCCTGTCACTGAAAGGCTCGAAGAGTCTTCTGCCACGGATCATCCTCCTCTTCTAGGTCGGTCCTCTGTTGATCGGCCAAGTCAACCTCCTAGGCCTCGATGACCTGCACTACTCGTGGTCACCTCCCAGGTTCTATAGCTGCAAGGTAAAAAAGGAATTCCTAAGCCCAAGTAGTGTAGAAATATGTTCTTAAATTTTATTTGACTTTTTATTTATTTTTGAATCCCCAATACACCCATGAAACATAAGAACACAAGTAATTATGGTGCATGTACCTTTCCTAGGGTTTCTACCCTGCAATCAGTGTAGCCTCACTTGGTCGTTCGGTAGGTCCAGAGTCCTTGCATCGTATCACGGGGGGGGGGGGGGGCTAAAATCTTGTTTCTTAGAGGGTCTTACCTGGACTAATTCACTCTCCATGGTCACCCAACACCTTTTCCCTACCACCCCATGTAATCCTCACTATGCCTAATGCCAGACTCCATCCTATCTCTCAACATAGCGCTCTAATACCATTCTGTCACGACACGCCTTCACCAAAAGGGGGTAACTGACAACAGATTTCAAGGTCCTTCCTTCATTAAGTTGAAGGAGAGATAATGTCCCCTGAAACCCGCCTTCAATAGGTCTTGGAATGGCGACCAGCACCAAGGGTATAGAATCTCACACAAAATGGAAGGCATTACTCATTTTATATTTATAGGATCGAGAGATAAGATATAAACCCCAACAATACCAAGGCTAAAAGTAGAAAAAAATCCAAAATTAACCCATTCCCATATGCATGTTCAATAGTAAATGATACAATCCACAAAACCTGAAAAGGTAAAGTACAAGAAAAAAAGGAAAACGACAACAGCAACTGCCCCATGGTCCGAGCTAGTACGGTCCTTCACGATCCCTAAAGTACTCCTTGGAACCTAAATGAAGTTTTATATATGTAGGGTGAGCATAAAAGTATACCCATTAAGGAAAAACCAAAATCTCTCATGCACAAGTGGGGAGGCATTCTAATGCCCTGTGACAAAAGGGAAACCCAAGCACCTAACAAGGAAAAACTATCCACCCAAGCCTCACCAAGGCAAACTCCCCAAAAAATGCAAGGCAAGTAAAGTATAGTAATAGAACATCGATATTTGGGTACCTTGCGCCACTTTCCCACTGGTTATTGAAGACATCCTACACATCGAACCAATCATGCCATTCTCACCGCAGTCCCACTGCCACACCCACCCGAACACACCAGGGCCACAACCGCCCATCCCCCCCGCAGACACCTGGTCCACAACCGCACATCCCGCCCGTAGACACCTGGGCCACAACCCCACATCCCACCCCCAGACACCTGGGCCACAACTGCCATGCATAACCACACCTGCATACACCTGGGTCAGAACAACTACTTCCAAGCCTGATGACACCTGGTCCTCATCCCGAAGACACTTGGGAAACTACATGCCCGCAAACACCTAGGCCAACCACCACAAATACCCTGCCCAAATATTCTTGGGCTAATAATGGACTTTAGGCCATCACATCATTCCCGAAGAGTCTTGGGCTATTCGGGAAAGGGGGCAGAAAAGGAGCCAATAACTGGCCACTCAGAGGAGTGTTGGGAAAAACACCCTCCCCCATGAAATGGGGGTGTTCAGAACTATGTTCTAGACTTGGGTGGGGCACAAATAAAAAACATAAAAGCCACAGAAACATGTATAGGTAACAAGCACTCATCCCAACCTAGGGTTCCAAAATCTAATCACAAACACCCTAGTTACTATTCATTCATAAAAGAATAGCACAACACTCACGGCCGAGTCACAACTCATTTCCAGAACCAATACCCCTTTAAAACATTCTTGCTTGCTTGTTCAAGTGATCTCATTTTGGTGGATTATACACTATTGGGAAACTAATAGGCATAACCACAAGCTAGTAGAAGAGAAACAGCAATTTAAGCATTCACACATGGTTCTCTTATGATGTCACAACAACAAAGTGATAAGTGAGATCCCTCAAAGTACTGGAACCAATGAAAACCTACAAAAGGGATAAGTGAGATCCCTAGAAGTACTGGAAACAATACAAACCTGAGACATATCCTCATGTCCCCAAAACCAACAGTTTCTCAACAATAAAGGATTCCACCCCAATTCGTGTCACAAGCAGAGAAACCACACAGCTTCAGATTCACAACCAAAAATTATACCAGAACAGAGGATCTCATCCCCATCCACTTTACCCCATAAGCATCTAGCATGAAAACACACACACTAATAAAACAGAATAGGGAAACTTCCAGGTTCATGCACATAATTCATTAGTTTCTTATTTCTGTTGATTAACCTGGGTGACCACACAAGGGTTGATGTTCACTGGGCATCTATTTAACTAGCTGAGTTTAAGTGATTAACCAATTTCCATATTACAGTCATTTAATAATAACAGAAGACATTTTTCATTAGTGCACAAGTAAAGACGACCAATAGCCATGATTTTTAGTGATCATAGCCCCGCACAATTCACAACACATATCAAAGTAAAAGAGTATAGCAGAACATCGATTACACCCCCTCCCCTTCATTATTTAATTGTATGTTCATTATCTTCATTAATTTTGGTATCATTAATCCCCACAGAAAAAATAGTGTAACCACCCCGCATGATACACAGTAAGGAGAGACAAAGGAAAAATCTCTACTTCATTGATCAAATATCGAAGTTCTTCTCCACGCGCCAAGAACAGGGTAAAGCGTGACTCATAGGGGAAGAATTCTGTTGAATCCAATAGGTGTAGAAATCTCCAGTAGAGGCGCACCACAAGCCACAGGAAGAGAGGAACTCCAGTCACACTAGGAAGAAAAAGAAATCCAGCTGAGAAGAGAAAAGAAGAAACTCTATCAGGAAATAGAAAGGGGAGATCCTACTGTTATTGGATATGGAATTTTTAACGACTTGAAAGTCAGATCGTGGTTTCTTGGGAAGTTACACACAATGATAATAAATTTTTATTTAATATCCCCCATCGAGGATATTTCACGGGATTTTTAGGTATTAATCATGGGATTTACATGGATTTAAAATGGGTATTAATATATTTTAGCATCAAAAATTATGTTGCAGGAGTGGAACTAGAAAATTAACAAAGGGCTGGGTGAGGACATGGTGCCACCATTTTGGTGGACCCTTATTTTGGAAAAGTAATGGGTCTAGAGGGTCTAGGCCATTACAATATGTGAGATTACATAAAACCTGCTAATTTTTCATAAATTAGAATTTGTATGCTTCATTATATTATTCGAGAACATATACTAATTTTCTAAGAATAAATTTTCACTTGTGGAAGAATATGACGTCTTCAATCCAGTATAGAGAATTAACCATAGAAGAAGAATAAACACAATGTAAATATCTGGAAGAAGAATATTTTATAAACAAATTGAAGAATTAATGACTCATAAAATTAAATATGATGTATAAAACTATTGAAAATAAATTAGAATGGAATGATCTTATGAAGATGTCATCATAGGTTAATGTTATTCTAGTCAATAATGAATTGGTACTTGATCACATATATATCGAGTGCTTGAGTGGACCTAGGTAATGAATAAGATCATAAGAGATACAATAAATTTAATGATATTATGGATTGTTGATTGAGTATAAATATTTTATTAGTATGTAATGGCTGATTTTGATCCCTATTAATATCAAAGATGCTTGATTGATGTATTTTTTGGGTGTAGGACTTGAGGAAAATCATGATACTGATTAGTGGATTCAGAAGAATAAGAACATGGAATGATGAAATTATTTTAAGATAAGGCTTTATGAAAAGTTGATCTTAGATATATCAATAGTGAGTAGTATGATCTTAGACCGGCATAAAAACTAGAAGATGATTGGTTGATGAGACGAATAATTTAATGCACTGGTTTTTTATTCATAGTTTCAATTTTATTATAGAACTAATTCACAATGGGATATCTACTACTATTTTATGTTGGTTTACATACCAAATGTTCATGAAAATTCATTGATGGATCTCGATTGTTTTTTGAGGGGGTGGAAGGTCATGGGTAATTATATGAGGATTAGTGAAAATTAATGGTGTCTAAATATGACTTGACCACATTAAGAAAATAAACCAATTTTAGTTACTGAATTTCATATCTCAATATGCAACAATATAATTGATGTTATAATCATGTTTAACTAAATGTAATAACTCTAATCAATTAGATATAATCACCCCATAGTTTTGAAAATAAATATTGACAGCATGATACACTGATTCCCTAAAGAGCACATTTTATAAACTAGTCGTCAAACACAACATTTCCTCTACTATGTATTGAATTTCAAAAAATGGTCATCTAGATTTGTGAACAATAATTCATTTGGAGTATGATAGAACCAACATTATTTTTAGTGAATAATAACATACCCTTATGAATATTAATATTAATAGTAATATGACCCTTATGAGTAGTAAATAATGATATTATTTTGTATCTTAAGGTAATAAGATAATGAGATCTTAATTATTTTTTCAATGTGATATAAAACTAATTATACCTTTAAAATTGTTATTTTTTGAATTATCTGTGATATTATTTAAAAATTAAATTAATAATATTTAGAAAATTATTTTGGAAAAAAGGATTTTATTTTTGAGTTATATATGTTGAAAAATGGTTAGGGTGGATTTTTGGAATTTTTCTGAAATTATTGAATTTTTGATGAATAGTGAAATATGGTAAAATACTGTGTATAAAAATTATCATTTATATAAACGATTTTTTAAATCATGAGTGATGTAAGTCTACATGGTTAGAAATAAAATGAACTTATTACTATTAAGGATCACATGAAACAACACTGTTGTTTGTCTTGTGGGAAATAATAAAACAATGATTAAAATATTCAAAATTCACCCCTCTCCTCCACTATAAAACCCCCCATCACTCCCTCTTATCATCACTCCTATAAGCCATTAATATCCTTAAATAACTACCCAAATATTCTTCCTGAGTCACTCCCTACATCCATTAAGCTTTTTTTCTTTCCAAAAGACAAAAACCCCTTCCCTTAAGGATGTTCTTCAGGAGGTTATTTCAAGAGGTAATTCATCTTTCCTTTTCATTTTGTTTCATTTCAGTTTATCATTTTTTGTTATCCTCTCCTTACCTCCTCTATTAAAATAAAAATTACAACTCTATTATAACCTATATAAAATAATTATATCATATTAATGGAATAAACATCATCAATATTCTTATTATCACCCTTTTAGTTTATAAACGAAATCATCGTCCATGTTGTTCCGATTTACAACCTTTGTGGATGATGAAGTTTTGTTCTTAAATTTACCCCTCATTACTGGTCATTAAACCATTTTGATGGTATATCCAGACTAAAATATATGTATTATAACCTAAATAATATTCAGGAATATTTATATGTACATAATATTAAATCATATGACTAAACTACTTCATAATAATCATAATACCGCTAAAATAATCTAAGTGAATGTTATTAATATTTCATCTTATGATTCTTCCTAATTCCATGTAAAAAATGATATAAATTTACATTAACACTTCTATATGATCATAAATAATATTTAATTTCAATTTTGGATATTTATATCCATTCCACATGAACATCCTTACTCTTATACAAATATACTGATCATGAAAACCATTGGAAACAGACACTCTGGAACGATCAAATTCAATTTTATAACTTATCAATAACGAAATAATGAATTTGATAAAATGATGATGAAATAAATACATGTATAATAGGTTATTTATTCAGTTATTAAAAACAATAATTTCATATTCCAAGTCCTTAATTTCAAGAGCGGAACACATTCGGAATTAAAGGGGAGGGCTACCAGCAGCAGCCCTCCAACATTCGGACCCTCTAGGTTTCTACCAGTAGGGAGTAGGCCTCAGCAGTTCCAGTTCGGACCTTCTGGCCCTCACCATTTCCTTTAGGGCCCATGATTGAGATGCTTTATCTGTGGAAGCCATGGGCACCTTCAGAATCAGTGTCTGGATAGAGTACAGTATGGTGGGGGTGGGCAGGTCCAGTACTAACCTCAGCAGCAGCAGTTCCCAGCTAGGCCCTTTCAGCAGCAACAGCAGGGGCAGCGGGCTCCCGCTCCATAGAGGTCAGACGTTGTAGGAGGAGGCCGACCTCGGGGAGCTCCTTAGGGACCTCCACCCTGGCATGGTCGGGGAGGTGGCTGATAGCCCAGAGGCAGAGGAGTTGGGCGCGGGCATTTTCACACCACAGAGGCAGCAATTTCAGTAGGTCCAGAGGTCGTTCGAGGTACGGTCAGCTTGTTTAGTTACCTTGAATATGCCTTGTTCGATAAGGGAGCTTCGCACTCCTTTGTTACACTCAGTCTGGACCATGCTCTGGGTTTATAAACTGAGTTACTTCCAGTGCCCCTGGTGCTGAGCACATCAGCAGGAGGTCAGAACAACTTATTGTACGTTTTTTGGGGATGAAGACTGATGATAGGGAAATATCAGTTAGTCAGAGATCTTCTTCTGTTGTAGATACAACCATACGATGCCATCCTAGGCATTGAATAGATGTTCTCTGTATGTTCCATCATTGATTTCTTCTGAGGAAGGGTTGTGTTTAAGAATTGGACGTCCGACGGGTGAATTTCATCAGTGAGCGGTGTTTCTAGGAAAGCAACATGAAAGGGGAACCCCTCCTCTCCTAGTCAGCCGAGCTATCAGTAGAGTCAGGGGATGCAGATATGGTGGAATTACCAGGGATCATCAGTGATTTTATGGACGTATTCCCTGAAAAAGTAGAGAATCTACCCCCTTGATGTGATATTTAGTTTGGGATAGACCTAAAACCTAGTGCTCTTCCGATTTCGCAGGCTCCCTACCAGATAACACCTTCTGAGTTTCAAGAGTTACATATTCATATTGACGATCTGATGAAGAAGGGTTTTGTTTGACCAATTGCATCACCATGAGGTTCTCCAGTCTTATTCTCCAAGAAGGCGGATAGTGGTCTCAGGCTATGCAAAGAAAATGGGAGATTGAACCAGGTAACTGTCAAGAACCGTTACCCCCTCCCAAGGATAGACGATCTCTTTGACCAGCTGAAGGGAGCATGTTGGTTCTCTAAGATTGACCTGTGGTCAGGATACCACCAACTGAGGGTGAGGGAGGGTGACATCTCCAAGACTGCCTTTAGGCGCAGATATAGGAATTCGTGTTTTTAGTCATCCCATTCGGTGTTACAAATGCTCCAGCTGTGTTAATGTGGCTCATGAACTCCGTTTTCCAGGAATATCTAGACCGGTTCACAGTCGTGTTTATTGACAACATCTTGATCTATGATAGATCAGAAGAGGATCAAGCCAAGAACTTAAGAATGGTTTTAGAGGTCCTCCGACAGCACCAAATCTATGGTATGCTGTCCAAGTGCATGTTCTGGATGTGAGAAGTATACTTCCTTGGGAATGTAGTGTATGAGCATGGAATAGCAGCGGACCCATTGATGGTTGAGGTAGCTGTTTCTTGGGAAGCACTCATGAACATGGCCGAGGTTCGTAGTTTCCTCAGGATGGCAGGTTACTACCAGAGATTCCTGCCCAACTTCTCCCGAGTTGGAGCACCTTTGACAGATTTGATCAAGAAGGACCAGTCTTTCATGTGGGATGAGCAGTGTGAGGCAGCCTTCAATTATCTGAAGGAGAAGTTGGTTAGTGCCCCAGTGCTGAGGTTGCTAGAATAAGGGGAGGCGTATGAGGTGTTCTATGATACATCTGGGAAAGGCCTCGAATGTGTGTTGATCCAGCGACAAGGGGTGATCTTTTATGGGTGTATGCATTTATTTCCCCATGAGAATAACTATTCCACCCATGATATGAAGCTTGTGGCAGTAATGTTCTCACTAAAGTTTTTGTGGCACTACCTCGTCGGGGAGCGCTTCGTGGTCTTCAACGATCATAACACCTAGAAGTATGTCTTCTCCCCGTGGGACCTGAACTTACGGTAGTGGAGGTGGATGGAGTTCCTTCAGGACTATGCCTTTGATATTTCCTACACCTCTGGAAAGGGGAATGTGGTGGCTAATGCCGTAAACTGGAAGTCACAGAAGGATGCGGGTTGAGAGTCGGCAGATGCTTGGAAGGAAATGGAGGAGTTGGCTTCCCTGAACCTCGATGAAAGGATGGAAGGTGGAAAAGGTTGCCTGTATCAGATGAAAATTCAATTTTCTCTACTACGGAAGCTGGAGGAGTCTTAGCGGAGAGACTCCGAAAGAGAAGTGGTGTGTGACCGGGTTAACCAAGGTCATGCTCCGGAAGGGTGGACGGAGGATGGTTATAATCAGGTGCTTTTCCGAGCAAATCATTTTGTTCCAGAGGTGATGCATGAGAGAGTTCTTAGTGAGTTCCAAAACTCACACCTAGCAGTGCACCCGGGAGTTTCCAAGATGTACCATGGTATAAGGAGACAGTTTTGATAGCCCGAGGTGAAACAAGCAGTAGCAGAGTTCGTAGAAAAGTTCCTAGTGTGTCAGCAGGTGAAGGATGAACACCATGTTCAGGGTGGCTTGTTGAAACCTTTAAACATTCTTTAGTAGAAGTGGGATGACATCTCGATGGATTTTATCATGGGGCTACCCAGGGATCAAGGAGGCTGTGACGCTATTTGGGTATTGGTGGACCTGTTGACGAAATCGGCTCACTTTCTGGAGATCAAGGAGTCGTGAGAAGTATATGCCTTAGCACAGTGGTATGTGGATGAGGTGGTGTAGTTTCATGGAGTTACGAGGTCTATAGTCTCAGATAGGGATGCACGGTTTAACTCACAAGTCTGGAGAGGATTGTAGCATGCTTTTTCCACCCGACTACATCTTAGAACTGCTTTCAACCCCCAGACAGACGGAAAGATAGAGCGCACCATACAGGTGTTGGAGGACATTCTAAGGGAATGTATTCTAGATTTTGGCAGATCGTGGGTGAGACACTTGCCTCTGGTAGAGTTTTCCTAAAATAATAGCTATCACTCTACCATTGGCATGGCTCCATTCGAAGCTTTGTACAGAAGGCCATTGTCGCTCACCCATGTGCTGGACTGAGATTGGGGAAACAAGTGTTCTTGGCCTGGAGGTGGTGAAAATTATGACGGAGAAGGTCCAGATTATACGGGAAAGGATGAAGGAGACACAGGACTGACAGAAGTCATATGCCAATAATAGGAGGAGACCCTTGGAGTTTAAGGTCGGAGACCACGTGATCATGAAGGTTTCCCCTCGGTGTGGGAAACATAGGTTCGGCAGAGGGAGTAAGATTTATCTCAGGTTCATCAGACCCTTCGAAGTGTTGTGGCGGGTCGGTGAGGTGGATTATCAACTGGCATTGCCGCCATCGCTGTAGAGGGTGCACGATGTCTTCCATGTGTCCCAGATCCGATGATATCTACATGACGATTCACACGTCCTCAACTGGGTAGAGCTAGATATCGGGGATGATGCAACATTCGTAGAGCACCAGTGATGATCGATGGTCTTGAAGAGAATGTGCTTCGTGGACGAACCCTTCCTTTGGTTCGTGTGTTGTGGAGACACGGTGGGATTGAGGAGAGTACCTGGGAACGGGAAGCACATATGCGTGGTCAGTACCCAGATTTGTTTTGAGTTTTGGTGTGTTATGTTTGTACTTGTTTGTGATGGAACACTTTACCTTGTTGGCAATGAAATATGTGGTTTTCCTTATTCTCTGAATGTGTGTGAAACGTCATGGCTATAGGGAGGGGAGGACCTGATCCCTAATCAAGACACATTAAGGTGTATGTGATTAAACCAGTGCGGGTGAGTCAGTTCCACCCAAAGCGGATAGTATCTTGACATTGAGGAAGAGACTCCCCAACCCATATGACTGGGAAATTTGACCTTTGTATGTTTCCTGGTTTCTTGAGTGAGAGGTGTTTCTAGATGACGATGAGGTTCACTCTTAGGAGGTATCTTTAAAGGTGGTTGTTCAGACCCTCTCTTTTCTTCTGTCTTGTTTTTGATTCTCGAGGGATAGAATAGTTTGAGAGGTATATAATGTAATGGAAAAGACCCTCCTGGCCCATTGCATTGCCAAAATAAGGCTCTACCAAAACGGTGGCACCGTAATGGTGACACCGTGACAGTGGCACTGTTTCCTCACCCAAACCTTCATTCTTTTTCCAGTTCCTCTCCCGTAATTTTTTGATGCTAAAATATTTGATGTTAAAATTTTATCTCCATTTGATATTAAAAAATATCTATGTAAAAAAGAAGAGAAATACCTTTACAAACCTCACATAAGATTAAAACTCAATCCACATGGATAACATAATACTACTTTTCAATAAATAAAATCTAATTTCCAAAGATAAAATAATATTTTAATTTTTTTATAAAAAAATACTTTAATTACAATATTAAATTCTATAATCAAAAAAATTCTAAAACACTGAAAATATATCAAAAAGTTATCCCAAAATTTTATTCATGAAAAATTAATATATCTTTTGAAATTTTAGTTAAAAATTAAATATTAATAAATAATTTATAATATAAATTATAATTTCAATATTAAAATCACATATTTGAAACAAATGTTTTAAAAAATAATTTTTTCACACTGAATATCCAATAATGAATAACTCAAAAATTAAAGAACACTTTATCCCAAAAAACTAATAAATATTATTAAAAAGATATGTAAAAAATATATAAAATAAATCCATATCATATTCCCTTTGGAAATATTGACCCTGATTCACATATTATTCAACGATGAATAATTTTCACCTTTATTTTTGGATTTTACTAGGAGGATTTTCCTCACACTTTTGAAATTTGGGAAGTTAGATATTCATCCATTCCCAAGGATTATCAGAGGAAACCTCAATTTTAAAATCCACGAATCTATTCTTATCTCTAGTCCTACAAGTTCACTGAGATTTACCAATAACTATCACCACCAGAAGAGAACATTAGAAATTTTTTATTGTAGATATCAATTAACTGAATCAGAAAATCTTTTTAAAGATATATTTTTTGGGAACTAATGTTGTGTTTGAACTTGATATTGGTTCCAATGAAAAAAAACAGAGGCATACCTTATAATAATTTTAATTTATTCCTCATTGGAAGAAATGGAATTATTCTATCATTAATTTATTCCACATTGGTAGAACTGATTGACTCTTTTAATTGAATGTATTGTGCTAACTTGATTTTATTGTGCTAAATTGATTGTGAATTGACGGTTTAACCATTTTTTAGAAACCTTATTGAATGATGGTTTGTAAGATCTGGAAAATTGGTTTAATTGGAAAATAACATTTGTTTTAAATTTTTAATTAGATATTTTAAAATAGGGATTTTTTTGGAATGTTGGCACATGAATTCGATTAATAGTTTTCAACAAAGTGGATATTTTTGTTGAAATGAAATGATTTTTTTGAAATTAGATATTCTTTGTTTTTCAATAAATGTTCATTTTTATTGAAGATGTTTATTTTGTTGATTAAAATATTTGGTATACATGGTGTTGGTGTGAGTTCATGCATACCAGGCCCTTAATAATGGACAAGTACCATTGGGGTACAAGGTACATAACCCTTTATTGGGGGAGGGTTTCAGTGGGACACAAAGTGATTGGACAATAGACCAATCATGAGTATGAAGCTGTCAAATGAAGCATTCATGCGTGGGTGTGCTGTGAAATATGGAATGGGTATAGAAAAATAATAATTAAAATTTGGTTATAAGACTTGAATATTGATTTTCTGGAAAATAAATTACTAAAAATTGGTTTCATTTACTTTTTTTGCACTTGGTTATAATTGGTTTTTGAACTTATATTTATTTGGTTATAAACTATTTTGGAAAATAATTTTATATAAACTATTTTATGTAATTTGATAAGAATTCAATCTTGGTGGCATGAGTAGGGAAGTCATTAAAAAAACCTACTGAGATTTATACTCACCAATGATTTGGCACATTGTTTCTTTTATAAATGATACCTTTTGGGAATTAGGAAAAGGTATTGTATCATCCTCTTTTACACAATTTCATAATAAATTGGGCTACTTTGTGATTTTGGACCATGGAGCTTGTGGAGTATAGAGTCTTGTAGTCACTTTAGAGTTTCTTCATTTTCCTTCCACTATTTACATTTATGTTTGTTTGTCTTCCACTTTACCATACCTTGATTGGTTGTTTTAGAGAGAATGATTTGAAATTTCATAGTTTTTTTCATGCATCATATAGTGTTCTATTTGTGGATGGTTTTTCGGGTATTTTATTTTTAAAAATTTAAGGGTAAATCATCCCCTACTTTATTTGAATCCCTAAGACATTTATTTCCAGCCTTTGGTGTCTTGGGGATGTCACATAAGACCAAGTAATGACTCGATGTACTCACAAGACAACGACAATTAGTGGCTCATTTCAAAAGTGATACCTTAAACAAGTTTATTATATTCTATAAAACAATTTAAAAAAATGTCATTTAATTGGATCAATCATAAGTGGTAAATATAGATAATTTGTTAAATTAGATTTTGAGAAATTTTCTGATGATAATAGATATTTTCATAATTTTTCTACCCCTAGAGCACCACAAAAAATCATGTGGTATAGAGAAAAAATAGATCTTTTCATGAAATTACAAGGTTAATGCTTAATAAATTCAACCTAAGAAAATATTTTGATGCAAAATCAATTAAAACTAATTGTTACATCTTAAATTATGTTTACAGTAAATCTTTGTAATAGAGAACCCCTTATGAAATGTTTAAATAAAAATATCTATGATTTTTTAATATAATGCCTTTGGATATATATATTATATTTTAAATACTGATTATTATATAAAAAAATTAGATTCTATAAGTTATGTGGGAATTTTTATACGATATTCAAACAATATTAATTTCTGTGCTCAAATACTTTAGATTAAAATTACTCTTTGTGATTTTAATGTTTACTTACATAAAATGACTATATTATAGGATAATACTACTTCTATTTATATTTCTCAAACCCATTATAGTATTTTAATACTAATCATATATATATATATATTAATGTTCATTTTTAAGAGATCATATTAATAAATGGGACATTGTTTTCAAATACATTCAATATAAAAATAAACTAGTAGATATATTTTCCAAAGAAATAAAATCTAAGATGGTTGAAGAATTAATGATTGAATTGGGATTAATGATGATTTATTTTTTTAAAGAATGATATTTTTTTTTGTTTTTTATACTTCTTAGTTGATATAACTGTAAGATCTTAGAGGGATTTATCCTATGATTTATATTTCTAAATAATAATTTTTTTGCATTATTAAAACTACACAATGTTTTATATACCTTCTTATTTTTCCCACATATATAATATAATAATTTTTTATTTCTTTCAACTTTTATTTAAATTTGAAAAAGGGGGTGAAAATTGGTGATAAAATTATGGATTTTATAAAATTGAATGATTGGTGTTGATTTTGAAATTTAAAGGGGGTGATTTCATTTTCAAATATTTTATGTTTTATTTGTTTTAATTTTTGGTTAAATTAAAATCACTTATATTAATTTTTAAAATTTTTAAATTTAAATATTTTCATTTGTTTAAAAATAAACTATGTAATCTATTGTTTTAATAATATAGGTATTTTTTGTCACAATTATTTTTATTAATTTTTTATTTATATAATATTTTAAATTTCCATATTTTTATATTTTTCAATTATTATTTTTCTAATTACAAAAAATATAATGTGTTTTTTGAATATTATATATATATATATATTATAAATATAATAATTTTAAAACTAATTTTTATCTTATTTTTTTCATGAATATATATATTTAACTCTACTGTGGAGTATCTTACTCATGCGCCAATTCTGTTAAACACTAATTAGTGAGCCTTCTACCTCTATCATGGTTGTAGAACCTTAACTTCAACACTAATCACTAAAACCATGCACACACATCACACTAACAATAACTCCATGCAAAGCCATGAGACTCTTCAACAATCCATACAAGGGAATCGACTCACACTATTTCAGTGTGATGCACTTACCATAACACCCACATGTACTTTGACAACACCATCAGAGAACCTAGAAAATTCCATCTTTGAAAATTTTGCAATATTAAAATTCTTTATCTCATCTTATGAATCTAACACCTAATTCAATGATCTACACTATACTCGCTCATGTCATCTTGACTAAATCTCATCACCATGTAATCTCATCCAATGTTTCATACCTTCTTTGGTTCTACCATTAGTGTGATCAGCTATGTTGGTGACATAGGTCGTTCAATGACACAAATACTGACATTAAATGTTCATAAAGTTACCAAAGGTCTATATAGACTTATTGTTAAGAACTAATCCAGTTTGATAACACCCAATTGTCGCGATGCCTCAACCATGTGTGATTAATATTGAGACACTATAACAAACCAAGTAATAATATAATAAATAATTTTATTATTTATTAATATGAATAATATAGTTATAATCATTATAAAAATATTAATTAATTTTTATATTAAAATGTAAATAGTTTGTAGATAACTCTTTTTATATGGGTTTTATTTAGAAGATTAATTTTTTAATTTTTTAATTTAAATTTTATAATTTAAATTTTTAAATTTTTTATATGGTTTTTATTATAAAGTTACAAAATGTTTTGAATATGTTTTTAAATAACATATGTAATTTTTATTTATATTTAATATTATTTTTTTATTCAACATTATACTATTTTTAGAATAAGTTTGTTTTTTTGTTAAAAAATGGGGTTTTCTAAAAACTATTTTAAAATGAATAATGTTTACCCATTTTAATTAATTAGAATAAAAAATAATTCATATTTTTTAATATTAAACTTATAAATTAAATATAAATAAGTATTAATTTATTTTTATATTATTATTTATATTATTCATAGAGTTAATATAAAATCATAACCAGAAGGATCAGCCATGGGTTCTAAACCCAGTCCCCAAATTTATTTGAAAAATGATAGTAGTGAGACAGCAGATTAAGGGTGCTTAAATGCATAGAAATGCACCATAAACCAACACAAAGCACACCAAAGAGTTACCTCTTCCTAGGTCGGCCACGACCCCTGGATCCTCCCATGTTATTACGCCCTCTTCCCCTTTGCATGCCTTCATTATCCATCCTATTCAAATCTGAATCCTCATAAGAGGGATCCCTATCCTGTCCAGGATCATTCTGATGTATAGTGGGGTGGTCATGCAGTTCATCCCCTTGCACCTTTGTGACCTGCTCTGTTTGAGCATCAAAATGAGCAGTCGACTCCTTCTCCATCGAGCCCTCAACATCCTCTTCTGCACCAGGAATGAATCTTTTGTTGATACAAACTACATTCTTAAGACCTTCAAGGTTCAGAAAATCAAAATCAGGGGTATTAATAGTTTCTAACATAGAAAAAAAATTGATAGCTGGTTTTATTGGTAGCTCCTCTTTATTCTCTGCCACCATTGCCTCATCAGCATCTCTACTCTCCATTTGATCCAAGGGAGAGTAGGCATGGTAATTTTCAATGACCTGATTCACTAGGGAAATTTCTGCTTCCAGATTACTTTCCTTGTAAGCAAGATATCCAGGTGGACATTCCACCCCTGGATCACCTTGAGAATTTCCAGATTGATGAGCCAAAAGCAGATTTACCTCATCATCAATTCTCACTTTTTCCTGGGAAAGTTTTCCAGCTCTCACCTTTTTGTGCATCACCAACTGAAAGCCCCCATTATCAACAATCATCAGCTTTCCCTTACTAGATATAGGGACCATTTCAGCACAGTTAAGTTCATGATTAACAAGATCTTTAACAGCCACCTCATGTTCTGATTTATTCCCTTCCTCCTCTCCAATATCAGACCATGACTTGTTCTCAGCTCCAACCTTAATACCAGATGAGGGCATACTTAAAGAATTATCAGTCTCCATAGAGGAATCAGTAGTGGCATGCTAGAAATCATCAGACTTGGGAAATCCATGTTGAATAGCCTCAGAAAAAGATGGGGCTACCTTTGGAGGGTCCTTTATCTTGGAGTCATCCTTATTAAGCTTCTTCTTGCACTGATCAGAGGTGTGACCCAATGATTTAAAGAGGGAGCATTTTAAACTCCTACGACATTGTGAATGGATATGACCAATGCCTAAACAGGATTTACAAAAGTTAGGTAGCCATTCATATTGAATGGAGTGCTCTAGCTTAATTTCACCCACAACAAGAAAAACAGTATCAATGAGAACATTAGCCAAATCAATCTCGACAAGGACTCGAGCAAAATGGACATACCTAGGATGCTCGGTATCCTTGTCAATATTAATGGGACAACCAACGACATATGAAATTTCCCATAGGATAGATGGATGCCAGAAAAACCAGTTTAGCCCCCTGATTCGAATCCAAGTTTGGGTATAGGAGTTCTTGATTACAAGAGGGCTCATCAAAGGATCCCACTACTGAACCATGATGTAACTAGGCTTCATCGCTATAGGTCCAAAACTCCATTCCACATTTTTCAATTCCTTAGAGGGAAATAAAATGTGAAACATACCTCTTCAAATTGAGACCAACATCCAATCAGTAAATCCCCAGCTCTGGGATAGGCGAGCTCGCACTTCATCAACCCTAACTGGAACATCACTCCGGGTTCCCGATAATCTGGCTAGAAGAGAGAATCGAAATTCCTGAAGCCACTCTTCCAAAATCTATGGGCTTGCTTCAATGAAAGCAATCAAACCATTTTTGGTGATTCGTTTGCTGAGAGAGGCTGATTCATGGCAAGAATTATAGAAAATCTTATTCCGAGAGGCCAATTCATCCGATTTCCTATAAGGGTTCGTCACCAGATTCATTCCATCATTCTTCAACGCATCAATAGGAAACCCAATCCCACCCTGCGCATCCACTAGATTTGAAGGAGGGATGAAGACATCCCTCGGATCGAAGTAGCAATCCAAAATCTTGGCCATCATCAAACCACTAATCGCCAAAAAATTGCCTCATATTTTACTAAAAAAATATTCTTCTTGAAAACCTGCTTTTTCATCACATCTACGGGTTTTATTTTAAATTAAAATTTACCAATTATGTGAAAATATTTAAGAAAAATAGATTATATGTTTTTAATTGTAATAATTTAAGTTGTCGAATATGGACAACTTAATTTTTTACCAAAATTATTTAAGAAAATAATAAAAATTAATTTCCACGGTTAAGGTAAAAATGGATATACCTGGTGGTTAAACAAAACATATATGGTATAAAATGTCAAAAAAAAATTGTAAAAAATTATTTCATGGACTTATTTAAATCTTATTCCTTTCAGGTGCGATAATGGTACATTATTTTATCCCTATCATATAGAAAACTTGGGTGAAATTCATTCTTTTGAAAAATTACAAGTGTGTTACTCACCTCATTTATAAAATCATACCCCTCTCATCTTATCCTCATGCCTTAAAATACATTAGTTTAGAAAATAAATGCCAAAATAACTTATATAATTCTTTCATCTCTTCCTATAATCCTTATTTTGGGAATAAATCCAACCATATAAGGCCTTTGGTGTAAACTAAAAGAAGTTACCTGAAGAATAGGTAACGTTCTCCAACAAGCCTTTTTATTTTATTCGTTCCACCACCTGATTAGATTATTCTCAAAATATGATTATATAACATAAAAAATAATATAACATATAATAATTTGTAATTATATTAATGGAATAACCTAAATCATTTCATTCTTCCATCAAAAGTATAACACAATTATAATTCTTGTGTACGGCAGACTACATGCACATGAACCGATGACATTTGTTTTTCCATTACCAACTCTCACAGTTGGGTATGATAAAAGATATTATATATATATAATTTTTATAAAATAATTATACATTTTGAGTCATTATATCATATATACCATTTTTACGGAAATTCTTTAGGGTATATGATAATGTCACTCGTGTGCACGGTGAACTGCCACCCCATGAAGCGATGTAATTATTTTTTACTAACGCATTACATGGAAGGTAATAATGGTAAAAATAATGAATATATGTGATATCAATTACATATTTATAATTCTGAATAAATAATATATCATTTTCTCTTTTACCTTTTCACTTAGTGAAAAAGTTATAACGTTGTTCGTGTATGTGTGGACTACCACCTTCACAATGTGATGTGACTCTTTTTTCAACATCACACCAAATGGATGATATATATAAGATTACAAAAATTAATACTATGGTATATATTATATTATAATAATTCTATAATGATAAAATAAATACTTACTTAATTTCTATATGATTTTCTATAAATGGAAATGTTACTCATGTGTACATATAAACTTCCATCTCCATGATCGTAACATAATTAATTTATAAAAACAAACGTTCATGATTGGAATACAAATTATAATTTATGAATAAATATGAATTTTTTTATGAATATTATTCTATATATGTTTAAATAATTTCCTCTTTAACAATAGTCAACCTAACAAATTCATTTCTGACACATAAGACAAATATGGTCGGAACATCCGATGTAAACAAAATTGATTAAGTAATCATATATAACTAAGTAATAAGTGAAATAATAGCATTAATAAACTATAAAATGGTTACAAATCAATAAGTTAATAAATATATGTTTTATTAATCATGAATATAAAGACAAACATGATGAATTATAGTCAATGTAAGGGACTTCAGCATAATTTACATTCATTAAGGAATATTTTGATGTTATGCCCCTATACTCTTTTAAGAGGTGTTTATAAATTCCCATTAAATTTTTATATCATGAATTTATCAATTATGATGGTATTTTTTTATGTTATCATTTCATTGGGATTATGATCTTAATATTTTCAAGGTGATATGGGACTTTTCATAAAAAATCACTTTTTAATGATTTCCTACCAACTATTCTTATTGCATGTCAATGTTTTTAAAATGATTTTATAAAAAACATTCTATGGAAATAAAATATATGCTAAGTAAAATTTATTTACATTTTTTACATTACTTTAATTATTTTTCAAATATAATATTTTGTACATGTTTTATACAAAACATTTTGACAAATGGAAAAATGAATTTTCTATACAGTGGCATTGAATTTTTCACTACCAAGACCATTATTTGATTTTTGGATTACATTTTAATATTTCATGATTAATATAAATAAAAAAAATCCTTTTTCCTTTTTGGGAAGTTTTATATTGAAAATGGGGATTTAAAAGAAAAGGGTATCTTTGTATTGAAAACGTGGTTTTTGAAGAAAAATTTATTTTGATATCAAAAATAATTTTTTACGAGTTTAAAAATGTTTTTCAAGTGTTTAATAAGAAAAAAAGTGAAATAATTATTTTTTTATTCATGATATGGTACTTTATCAATGCACATGAAAAATTGTTTCACCTAGATATCGCCAGGTGATCCCATTACATCTTGTA
Source organism: Viscum album (assembly GCA_963277665.1). Lineage (NCBI taxonomy): Eukaryota > Viridiplantae > Streptophyta > Magnoliopsida > Santalales > Viscaceae > Viscum > Viscum album. Next base: position 138,725,429 of record OY728121.1, on the reverse strand, counting down.
TGATGGGTGTACCTAGATAGGTCCAAGTGAGCCCATTATAAACTAAATGATGAGTGTGCCAATATATCAGAGCAATGTATCAGGAAAAGTTTCTTATCTTAAGAGTAAAGAAGGAGGGAGTTAACCAAAGGTTTATTATATGGATTTAATTGGGATCCACTTACTTTTGACATATTTTTAAAGAGGATTATGAATGTGATTCTCAAAGTTACTAATTTTTTTTATTATTTTATTTGTTATTATAAGGACTCCATTGAGGAAATATTTTGTGTGTTTTTCATGTGAAAATGATTTGTTCAAAATTATTAAAGAAACTTGAAGATAAATTTTAATGTCATATTTTTTTAAAATTTTAAATGGTCTATCATTTTTCTTTATTTTTTATCCCTTATTTTGATTTTTTTCTCAACCCATATTTGTCTAAAAAAAATTCACCAAATTTATGGATAGGAAAAGGAAGTGAAGTAGTCTAGTTTAAATAAATTAATATTTTTCAGGAATATAAATCATGTTATTTTTGAAAATTATATATTTTTGAAAAAATGGATACTGATCTAAATTTTCTATTTTCTGTAATATGGTTTGGTTATATAGGAGTTATAACCTAATTCTTTAAAACCTGAAAAGATCCTTGATGATATAGAATGAAATTTCTTGGTTAAAACTAAAGATTATGTAATTATTATGGTTTAATCCTTATATTTGGAAATATTGCTTAGTTTATAAAACATTAAAGCTTCATGTTATGATAATATCTTACGTTTGGAATATTTTACTTTATGGCCATATTGAAATAATATATCATTTAAAGATTGAACTTTTTATTTATCTAAAGTAATATTTAGATTGGTTCCCATAGATGAAACATGTATGATTTAGTGGAAAGGAATCAGAAGGAAAATATCCTTCCAAATCAGTATCCAAAGACGGTTTGAATTAGAATAGAATATTTTTGTCTGTTTATGGATCAATTGGCATAAGCTATTAATAGTGGTGTTATCCATTATAGAGAGGAAAATGATCTACCAAGAAAGAACATGTCTGTCGTAGAGTATTTTATGTGGAAAACTCCCCTATATTTTACTGGATTATTTGAACCCTTGATAAATGAAGGATGGATTAATTCCCTAGGTAATACATTTGATGTCATAGGATGTTCATTAAAAAAATGTAACTCAAACCATTTATAATATTGAAGGTGAAGAAAATTAATAGTTGTTTTTGGTTAATAATACAAGATTGATATATGATATTGATTACATGGAATGTGAAACTTTTAAATATCCTTTCCATGATAATTTTTTTATAAATGTTGTTCTAATTTAGAAGGAAAGAAAATTCCTTGAACTGAGGAAATAGATGAATATTACAAAGCTAAATATAAAGAAAACTTTACAAGATTGGATATGTATGTGCTGGTTTTTTTTTCAAGGCACTGATATTAAAATTAATATATTTTACTCATGTATAAAACCATGTTTTCAATGATAATTTTCCACATGATAATTTAAAATTTATTAGAAAGAATTATATTTTTTTGAAATTTAAGGTCGAGTTTTCCGCCACATATGTTCCCCGAGATAACAACAGTAAGACAATGTTATAGTGGAAGGTAATGAAGAAAAAACTAGTTAATATTTATAGAGTTAAGATTATAAAATGATTGAAATATGGTAAAAAAATTCATTGAATGTTTGATATGGTTTGTAAAGTTTTTCTAGTGTGGTCTGTTTGGTCACAAGGCTCGTTGTAGTAAAGAAAAGTGTCCTGAAAAAAATGTGGTAATAGATTTCTCTACAAAATGTTGTTTCTTAGTTGAAATGAGTTAGGGAATTATACTAATGTGTGTCCAAGTTTATTTTAATAGAATAAAAAACATTATTATTAGAAACAAAATGGTGTAAAAAATTCATTTTCTAATACTACAGTTGATGTTGGGTCATCAATTGAAGTGGTTATACGTATGTTACATGTTTATTAAAATTATTACAATACCTTTTTTGACTCACTATAGTTACATTATTTCAATTCTAAGAAATATTAAATCTAATTAGAAATACCACCATATAAAATGACAATATAACTTTTGGTGAAAACATTGGGTGAAAATATTAAAGCAACCAAGGTATATTTTGACAATTAAATTTTTATCAGTGGGATAGTATTCCTTAAAAATCCTATTGAATATGAAATAGTAGTGTTTATATCTCACTTAGTTTGGATTGAATTTTAGTTTATCGTGGTAAGATATGTTATTGAGATAGATTTTTTTTCTTTAATGATCTCATGCCTTAGATAACTTACCATTAAGATGAGCTATCTATTAGAGGTGGTCAGGAATGTTTCCCAGCTCATATTGTTGAAAATAAAGAAACTGTCCAAAGTAGTGATGTTGAAGTAATAACTAAATAAATTGATGTATTTCCTGAGGATTTCCCTAGTGTTATTATTGATTTTGTGCTTGATTTTACTACTGAATTAGTGCATGAGTCGAAGAATATTTCTATTCCCCCTTAATGAATGGATCAATTAGAAATTTTATAATTGAAAAATAAATTACAAGAGTTATTAGATAAAGGGTTAATTTAAACATGAACATCACCAAGGGGTCCACATATTTTTTATTTATAAATATATATTGTTTAATGATACTTTTCATTGATTATAGAGACATGAAGAACATCACTGTCAAGAAAAAGTATCCTTCTCCTTATATAGATTAATTTTTTGATCAACTCTAGGTAGATCAGTAATTTTCAATGTTTAATATGATTTTTAGGTAAAATTAGTTGAATGTGAAGGATGAAGACATTTATATGACTCGGTTTTAGACATAATATGGGTACTTTGGGTTTTTTGTTATGCAAATTGGGTTATCTATTGAACCTGCTATATTTAGAGTCCTTATAAATATAGTTTTTAATGATTTAATTGAAAGGTTTATTGTGGTTTTTATTGATGACATTTAGGTATATCATAAAATTAATAATTATAATTAGAGTCACCTAAGTATTGTTTTTCAAACCTTAAATGAAAATAAACCATATGGTAAATTTATTAACTGTTAATTTTGGTTGAAAAAAATATATTTCCTTAAAAATATTATTTCTAAAGATGGAATAAGTATTTACCCTACTAAAAATATGTCTTTAAATAATGGATAAAACACAATGATATTATATAAATTCATTTTTTTATTTAAATATATGGTTAAAACCAATGTTTTTTTTTGAAAACATTTTTCATTTTTCTAGACCACTTACAAAGATAACTCGAAAAAATTTAATTTTTTCTTGACAACATAATATAATGATTTAATTTAAGAACTAAAATGAATATTGTTAAATGTTTTTGTTTTGGCCATACCATCTAGAAATGGGGAATTTTTCATTTACAATGACACTTCATTGAATGGATTTGGTTGTGTCCATATCCTGTTTGATTAGGTAATTTCTTATGCTATACATCAGTTGAAACCTAATGAGTTAAAATAAACTACACATGATTTATAATTAGCTATTGTGGATTTTTATTTAATTTTTTTTTGAAATTATTTATATATAGTAAAGAGTGAAATAAATATAGAACAAAAATTCTTAATGTATATATTCCACTAGAATGAATTAAACATGAGACAGAGAACATGGATGGAATAGATACAGAATTATTATTTCATGATTAATTACCATCTAGGAAAAGAAAAAAATCATCCCTTGGTTTGATTTGAAAAATATTACTATGTTAACTATGATTGTTTTTTAATGTGTCTCTATGGTTAATGATTTGATGAATTTTTTCTCAGAGGGTTGGGATGCTGGGACATTCTCAATTTTGTTTAGGATTCCGTGAATTTGACTTTGCTAAAAGAATTATGTAATATTAGAAGGATTATGAATCTTTACAGGGAAAGGTAGAAACCTTTATACAGTGAATGATTCCTAATTTTAATATTTATGAATAATGTTTTTTATAATTTGTAAAAATAATATGTCTACCTTGGGATTCCTAGTTGAGGAAAGAGTTTTGAGTGAAGCTCATAGTTCTCAATTTTATTTTCTTCTGAGAGGCCATGAGATCAATAGAGACCTTCAGGAGTATTACTATAGGGATAGAAGAAAAATAAATATTGATGAATTTATCAATAAGTGTTTTAATTTTTATAAGGATAAAGTAGAATTAAAATTATAAAAGGGGATGATTCAATCTTTTCTTGTGAGAGTGTAAATTGGAAAATATATCAATAGATTTCGTTGTTGGTTTTCCAAATACTTATGAATGTAATAATTATATTTGGGTTATTATTGAAAAATTAACTAAATATATAAATTTAATTCCCATTAATGATATATGGTTGTTGTATCAGACTATAATCTAAGGTTTACAACTAATTTTTAGAAGGTACATTAGAAGTTGTTGGGTACTGAATTAAATTTCTGTATAAATTTTCTTCATCAATCTAATGGAAGGTATGAGTGGAAAATTAAGAACAAGGTTGATATGATTCATTCATCTTAAAAGGATTTCTCTTGTATTTGGGATCTACATATTTCTTTTTTTGGGTTATCTTATAATAATAGGTTCCATTCCTATATGATGATAAAACTATTCGAAGAATTATATATAAAGTGATATTGGAAAATAGTAATGTGAAATTATATTAGAGAAATAATGTTTATGGGACCATATTTGGTAGATAAAATGGTGGATAAGGTGTAGTTGCTTCAAAAAATATAAGAGTATCTCATTGTAGCCATAAAAGTTATGCAGATAACTATATGAACTAGATTTCTTTCAAGGTAGGTGATCATGTCTTTCTAAAAGTTTTCCATGGAAAAGTGTTATGTGATTTAGTAAGAAGGGAAATATATATCCATGTTTAATTGTAAAATATATGATCCTGGAGAAATTTGAATCAATTTCATACTGAGTGGATTAATCTATGAGTTTATCTTAGATAAACAATTTTTTATGTCCCGATATTAAGGAAATATGTGATAGATTCCTATCATTTGTTGAGACCAAAAGTAGTTATGTTGGATGAGAACCTTAATTATGAGTTATATACAATTAATATTCTTGAAAACTATGAAAATTTATTACAGAATATGGTGATTCTCCATGTTATGTTTTTTGAAAAAACTATAAGGTTGAAGAGGCAGCATGGGAATTTGAAAATTATTTGAGTGAAAGATATCCCCAGTTTTACAATAGGTGAATTAAACAGTGAGGATGTAATTTTAAAAAGGGGGTAATAATGTAAAAAAAATGGTAATTATAGAATAATTATTTTTCATTTTAACTAATATGTATTATATATTTATATTCATTATAAAAATATTAAGTAAATTTTAGATAAAAAAGAAATAGTTTTTACTAAAATATTTTCTTATAAGAGTTTTATTTTATATTTAAAATTATAAATGTTATAATTTTAATTTGAAAAAACCAATATAATTTTTTATATTATTATATTATAATTTTCATATTTGTATTTTTTTATTTTACACAAAAAATTATTTTTTAATGAATAATGTAAAATATTTTATTTGTAAAAAAATATTTTATTTTCAATAAATAAACTAATTTTAATGTCCTGTATGTTTTTAATACAATTTAAAGTGAAATTATTACTATTTAATTATATTTAATACAATTAATTACTTTTTAATCAACTTTTTATTTCTTTTTAGTATAATTTTTTTTCAGTTCAAAAAAGAGTTTTTCTAAAAACTCATTTAAAATTCATAATGTTTCTCCATTTTAATTAAATAAAATAATCCATAAAGGGGATTTTTTACAATAATTTTATATATTATATATCATTAAATATTAATTTATATTCATTAAATTATTTTTATTAGTCGCAGAGTTAATTTAGATTTAACTTTTGCTCAAAAACTTATCCGCTTGAAAACTATCTTTTTTGTCTTGTTTGTGGGTTTTATTTGAAATTAAAAATTTATAATTAGGTTAATAAAATAAATTAAAAAGGATTAAATATTATTATTTATAATAATTTATATTATCTAAAAAATTAAACATAATTTTTCACTAAAATAAATATTGAAAATAGTAAAAATTAATTATTACGGTTATCGTAAAATTGATTTAATGGGTTTTAAAATTATAATATATGGGTTAAAGTGAGATAAAAACATTTTGAAAATCTAATATATGGAAATATCTTTACATTAACCCTTATATTATAGAGAATTTTTTTATTGGAGCCTTGTGCCATGTAAAAAACTTGTTTTTAATTCATTCTATTGAAAAATTACAAGAGTTCTAGTCACCTAATTTATAAATGGCCACCCCTGTTCCTCCTTTATTCACACCTTAAAAAAAAATTGGTTCAGACAATAAATGAAAAAAATCACTTATTTACTTTCTTAATATCTTCATAGAATCATTATATTGGGAAATATCCCATCCATGTAGGGATCATATGAAAACCAAAAGAATGTACCAGAAGAAGAGGTAACATTATCCAACACATGTTTTTATTTAATTACATCCACCAACCCATTAAATTATTCTTTATAAAAGATCATATAATAACCAAAATATTGTAAATATAATAATAGGTTATTTTGTTAATATATTAACCTATATAATTTACCACTTCCATCAACTTGATTATGAAATCTTCATTTATGTGTACGTCATACTACCACCTTGCGAACTAATGTCACTCTTTTTTCTACTAACACATCCCAAGTTTGGTTATGAATATGGATATAATATAAATATAACTATATATAATATATTTTTAAAATAATTATACATTTTTAGTCATTATATCATATATAATTTTTTACATCCCATTTTGTAAGGGATACAATAACGTCGCTCGTGTGTGTGGCGGACAACCACCTCACGAAACGTTGTGATTCATTTTTCAATAATGCGTAAAATACAAGATAATATGGGTAATTTTATAGAATATATGTCATATAAATGAAATAATTCATAAATTAATGATATATTTTCATTATTCAAAAAAAATATATCATTTCTGTTTTTATATTTTCAGTCACTGAAAATGTGATAACGTCCTCCGTGTATAGGTGAATTACCTCCTTTATGAAGTGATGTTAATATCTTTTAATAATAACACCAAATAGATGATATATATAAGTATATTTAAAGAAATATAATAGAATATTTTATACTACAATCATTCTATAAAGATAAAATATTATTTAATTCTTTTATATAACAATTGTCGAAAAATAGAAACATTACTCATACGTAAGTATGAGCTACTGTCTACACAACCCTAACATAATTAACCTCCAAAATAATAATTCCATCACTATTAATAAAACAATAATTCATATCTAAATATTATAATTATTTGATTATTATTAGTCTAGATATTTTTAAATAACTACCTTTTTTGCATAGTCATCCTTCTAAATCCATTTTTGACACATAAATCGAATACGTGAAATATATCCAATGTAAAATTAATTTATTAAGTAAAAATATATATCATGGTAATATGTGAAATAAAAGTAATAATAAACATGAAAAATATTACCAATATAGTTAATAATTAACATATGTTTATTATTAAGAAAGATTGACCCACACAGGACGAATCAGGCACAAGGTAAGGACTTCATCTCAATTTCATTTTGTTGAGGAAAATTTTGATGTTATGAATATATATTATTTTATGAGGTGTATATACATACCCTTTTAGATATTATATCTTGAATTTCACTATTATCTTTTTATTTAATTTTCTGTTTAATTTTATAATTACAAGGGGCTTATGATCCAAATATTTCCAAGGTGATAAGTGACTTTTCTTAAAAAAATATTATATTAATGTTTTCCATCTAACTCTAACTTTTCCATTTACTTATTTTTAAAAAGATTTTAGGAAATATTTTATAGAGACATAAAATATTTATTAAGTACATATTATGTAATATTTTTATATTATTTTAAAAGGGTCTTAATTGTACTTTTAACATGTTTTATATGGAACATTTTGAAAAAAAATGAAAAAAGGAATGTTCTATAACATTATAAATAATTATAATAGTAATGGTAAATATGATTTCATAGGTTCATGAATTATAATAGAAATAAAAAAATCATTATCAATGTAAAAACCCCAACTCTATTAACGTAGAGTAAATATATCCTTTATTACTTCGAAAAAAGATACAAGGGATATCACCATACAATATTGATTATTTTAGTAGTTATGAAGAACCCGATACACACATTATTTGAATATTAAATTTCAAATAAAAAATATATAGCATAAGAAATTTTCTCACATACTTGAGAATATTCATAATATCATTCTTTATATCATGGGGAAATGAAATAAATAATGGTTGGTATCAAATTCTTAGTAAGGGTAACATACAGTGGAATCTATCATAATTAAATAAGGTTTAATCAATATGGAAAGGTATATAACTGAAAAAACATGTCGTCTAATTAATAAATTGGGCACGAAATTCATCCATAGATAATATCATTATAATAATATAATTGTTTATAAAAAATAAATTCTCAATAAATGAAATATTATTATTTGATTTTATGATGTTAGACATCATGATATATTTTCTATCAAAGCATTCTATAACAAAATTAAATCAATTGGTTACAATATACAAAAAAACCCTTTAATAATTGTGTGTAACTAATTTGTCTTAGGAGACCTATCGATGAATTTAGGAGTTATCTATAACTAGGCCCCATCCATCTCTAAATTTACAATGTATTACTCATATATTGAATATTCAATTTAAATAAAAAACTAAAAGCCTTGTCAAAAAATATCTGTAACGAGTAAAGAATAATTAATATCAATATTTCTCCAGTGAATGAAATAAATTTCAAAATAAAATAACTTATTTAGAAATTGTATATGATTTACAGGATAATAATATATATGATACAAAGTATATAAATATTTTAAATTAATTTAATTTCTAATTAAACATTATCACAAGAATGTTAATATTTCATGAGAATTTTAATGATCTTAAGATTAATATGTGTTAAAATACGGCCTTCAATTCATCATTAATATAGAGTTTTTAATAAAAAATATACTTTAGAGAAAAAATAAAATTGAATCTAACCACAAAAATAAGATTTCATTGAATATTATACTTTTTAAATAAATTTAAAACATATATAAAAAGATAAAATTTGTAAAAATGTAATCGAAACATTGAAATCAATTAACTCGATATACAATAAAAAGAAACATTCCTTTTGAAAATTTGAAACAGAAATTAAAAATTAAATCTTTTAGAAATATTTTGAATGATTTAATTAAGACTACTCAAAAATTAATATATTACATAAAAATTCAGAAATAAATGAAAGGACCATGGTAAAATATTTTTTTTTTAAAATATGACCCTCGAAGAAAAATTTACCCTATAAAAATTAAATAAGATCATATTTTCATTCAAACATTTAATTATTCAATTCAAATACCAAATAGAATTATATTTGGATGAAAATATGTAAAGTCATTATATATATATATTCTAAGATAAAATTGTTAGTTTATAATAGATTATAATATTCATTTAATGAAATAGGAGAAATAAAAAAAGGAGATTGTAAAATTAATTCTTATCTCTTTGGAATGTTTCAAATTATAACCCCTTGAAATAATAAATTTTAATTGAAATGTAAACAATAAATATTAAATATATATTCATGTGAAATACATTAAATGGGAATTATATATCTGACATAAAGTTAAATAGGTTCCTAATACCAAATATATCTCAATAGAGTGTAAATTGAGATAAAATCTCTTATCATAAGTTCAACTGTTAGAGAAAGTTATTTTAAAATCATGTTTAATAAATTTATATTTATTATTATTTAATAAAAAACCATATAAATTTCTCTAATATTATATATGTTCTATTTTTGACATTTTATCACCCATTATTTAAAAATCATTTATTATTATAATTATTTTAGTTGTAAACTGCTTCATTTTTCATGTATGTTTTGATTCAGTTGTTTTAGTCCATGAATCTAAATCAATGTTAAATAATCTAATAAAATTTTTAATGATATAAAAATCATCTATATTAAATAAATAAATAAATATATATATATATATATATTCATTCATAAGTGGTAGAGATAGAAAAAAGTATTACACTATTCATGGAGTTGGTAGGCCGTATAAATTCATGAACACTGTTTTCACTTTTCAAAGGATTAAAAAAAATAAAGGTAAATAATAATTAATATTTCTAGAATAATTATTATATCATATATATATAATTTATTTATTAAATCTACACTTATTACCATCAATTTAATGTGTAAATGAAAAAACTCAAAATTATTCGAGGGGGTAGTCTACACATACGCACGTGTGACATTTTCATTTTCAACTGAATTGTAACTTAAGATGGTAGATATGATATTATAATTACAAAATAATAATTATTTCATAAAAATCATATATAATTTTTTCCATCTTTATAACCATCCAAGTAATGTGGTGATAAAAAATGAATTACACCAAAATGTGGAGATAGTAAACTGTACAAATGCATGAGCAATGTCTTCACATTTCATATGATAAAAAATGGTGTAAAATGTATATAAAAAATATTAGTCTATTTATATGCTATATTTATTATTTTATTCTGGGTACAACATATTATATGGAAATAAAATAAGAAATAAACTCAAAATAGTCGCTAAAGATGATTTCATCTTCATTTACAAGCTTCCTTTAGATCCCCTCTTGAGGACCCTTATAACTATATTTTGAGAATAAAAAAACCTATAATTAGTGTATATATAGGTGTATATGATACTTTTTATGTATTTGGTTGACATATATGATTCAATGTGTTTCAAATAAAAGTGAGAAGGGTTTTATTATTATAAGTGAGGGGAGGGGCACTTTTTTGGAATTTATTAAATATTAAAATATAATATATGTCTAACTCATGTTAAATGGTTCCAGAATAGAATATATTTGTTTTTAAGGAGGATATTTTCCTAATGTAAACATATAATCAAATTTATACATATTTATATATCATTTTAATACTTATTTTTTGATAATCACCTTTGTTATCCATTTTAAACCTTAACTACGATAGAAACTATTTCAATATTAAAGGGTTGTAATTTTACTTATAAGATGAAAATTGGATAATAAATGGCCAAATAATGAAATTTTAGACCATATATTTTCCCCTTGTAGACATTTAATATTTTAATTTTTTTAAATAATTTAATAAATTATAATTTTTAATAAATAATATTAATGTCATTTTTGACACTATTAATTTTTCTCGACATAAAAGACCATATGGAAAAGAAAAATTTATAATATAATCCATTAACACATATCTAATATGATATATTTATCTATAAAACTGGGGAATCAAAATGATTTATACAAACTGTATTATTCTTAATATTTTTAGAATTATTATTTTATTTCTCTATTAATTGAATAAATACCATGATGACATTGCGTATGAATTTAAGGTAACTATTCAATCACTAAAAATTAAAAATTAATTACCATTAAAAAAATAAAAAATTATTATTTTAAATTAAAACATAAAATCAAACTTAATATCTCTTTATCCATATGAAAAAATATTCAATATATTAATGTCAAAAGTGTGACATTTTGTTTTTAATTTTTTCACAAAGTAATATAATGGTCAATATAAAAGAAAATTGTTAGAGATATAGACATAATTTTTATAATTTTGGGAAAATGGACGAAATAAACCCATATAATAGAATAAAATTAATTTTTAGAGAAATTTTAATGACTTATCACTATGATTTAACCCCATTATACCTGTTTTACCCTTACAGAGGTGAAAAATATCCACCAAGGTTACTGTTCATAATGATTAAAAATTAAATGGTACTATTTAAAATATTTTCAATACATGATTATAAATACATATTTAATTTTATTAAATTAAATTCATATAAGTGGAATAAATTATTATATGATAAATACTCAAAACACTACAAAATATGGTTTTTTAGAAAAATGTGTTTTTAAGTCCAAATATGAACTTATACCAAAATTAGGTATAATGATGATTAAAATTTAATTAATTAATAAATTTATAATTAAATTGGACTTATTTTAATTTAATAATAAAAACAAAGAATTATGAGTTTTTTTAATTAAAATAAACCAGTGTTTTTTTGAAATCAGTATTTCTTGCTATTTATAGAAAAATCAATCTTTCAAAAAAATACATAAATATCAACCTAAGAAAATATTGAAATGATGATTTTAAAAATGAATTATTTTTCATATATTAATATTTTAATAGGTTTTCACAGTTAGTTTAATCTTGGTGTTTCAAGCAATGGAATCGATCAAATAATGTTATTTAAAGAGAAATATATCATGAAATCATAGGCACTTATATTCTACCACCTTAAAAAAAATTACATAGAAAATTTAATTACAAAAATATAAACAAGTGAGGATTATAAAACCTTATAAAATAATATAGTTCCCACACAGATTTTACAATTATAATATTTTTTCAAAAATAATGCTGACCAGGTGAGTGGTCTTGTTTTGTAGGACTTTCTCTGTATGATCTAAAATCTCCACAGGTTATTCCATATAATAAATAACATTCTGAAGCAGTATAAACATTGAAATTATTACATTTGATGGATTAGGTGATTACTTCCTTTGTATAGGTATATGGAAACCATCATGAATTTGATATTGATTCGATTGAATCACCATGATATAAACTATCACCATGATACGATCAAGAATTTCAAAAGAATCAATATATATATATAGGGATCAAATTTACCTTATTTCCAAATATGATAACCTTATTAATAGGATATATTCATAATAATTCCTTAACACAAACTTCAAACTCTATGTCACACCGATGATTGTTATCATAATTTTTTCTTGGCTCTGAGCTACCCTTATGTTTAGTTGAAAGAATCTTACATTCTATAACATTTCCTTCGATAGATCATGTCCTAATAATTTTATTTATCAAAATTCATCCAAAAAATTTGAGTTACACACTTTCTTCGGTGGATAGATTTATAAGTAGCTATCAGAATGATCGAGTGAAAGCTATTATTTAAAGATAATTATACCAAAGTAAGGGGTTGATCCCAATCACATTTGAAATCCTTAGAGAAAGATCTCAATATTTCATCTAATTTTTTAATGGTCCTCTCATATTGAATATTTTTATGAGCATTACAATTTGTACTGAATCTCAACTCTGTATCCAGATCCTACTGAAGGATTATCTATAACTTTGAGGTAAGCATCAGATCCAGATTAGATGTGATTGAAAGTGGTACTCTATGAAATCTCAAAACTTCCTTTATCATTGTGACCTTTAGATGTTTTTTGGATTCCCATTAAGAAATCCATGGGAATATTTTCTCATTTCCATTTTGGTATATGTAGTGGTTGTGATATACCCTTAAATATATGTCACCCAGATTAAACATAATGTAATTCCAAGAATTAGGATACACACTATACAATATCCCATTATTGTTTATACAACCATAAATAATATTTTAGTTTTATATACATCTTTATACATGCTAGTTGAAAAGATTATGATGAATGACGAGATTTATTCAATAAATCCTTTTCCCTATTCTTTATTTACAGGAAACATACTTTATTTATGAACATTATCATTCCATTATAATCACCGTTGAACTTGGAATAATTTTTCACTTTCTTCTGTAATTCCACTTCTTCCTCATGAACATTCTTAATATTATCATGGATGGATGGTTGAAAATTTATTTGAGAATGATAAGATATGTACCCTTTCCCCAAATTCTAAATATATAAATTTTTAAAAAACATAAATAATTTATCAATTTAAATCCTCATCATATACAAAATAGAAAGATCTTTATGACTCATAGCATCAACCGACTTGTTCTCCTTCCCCAGGTGGTAATGTAACGAGCAGTCAATATCTATAATAAAATCCAACCATCATCCTTGAAGTATATTAAACATTTTATATGTAAATATATAATTCAAGATTTTATGATGAGTATATATTTTAAACATTTCACTATAATGATAATGATTCCATATCCTTAATGAAAAATTACTACTTCCAACTTCAAATCACGAGTCGTGTAATTGTACTCAAGCATTTTGAATTGGACAGAGGCATAAGATATAACTATATAATTCTGTATGAGTATGCATCTCAGTCCCTTATTTGATGGATCAATATATTTAACAAACCCTTATACACTACAAGGTACTTTATGAATAGGCACAGTGACCAACATTTTCTTTAGTTCATTGAAATTATCCTAACATTCATCTATCCACTAGAACATAACACCCCTTTATGTAAAAATTATTAATGGTTTATATAGTTGTGAGAAATATCTCACAAAGATTCATTAGTATCCATCCATCCAAATAAAACTAAAAATAATGGTTATACTGGTTGGTATATGAAATTATTCAACAAATTCCATCATTAATGGATCTATCAATACACTTCACTTGAAATTATGTGGCCCATGAATTATACAATTTTTAGCCAAAATTCACACATGGTAAACTAAGAATATAAATTATCTTTCCTCAAGGTATTCATAAAAATTATCAGAATTTATTCACGCTCTTACTTACTCTTTGAATATATAATTGTATTGTTTATATAGACATTTAAAAATAGATAATGTTAATTAGTAAACATTTTATTCATTAAATCCATAATGATAATAGGTGAATTGTTTTTTTAAAATGGTATTATTATAATTTCATATTGACCATACCTCTTAAAGAAGGATGTTTTGGGTATATCCTACTTCTTAACCCTTAGATTATAATATCCAAATCAAATATCAATCTTGTAATTATTTTGATCTCCTTGTAATAGGATGAAAATATAATCGATACGGGGTTCAAGATAACTTTTCTTAATTGTGATTTTGTTAATTTCTTTATAATAAATGAAAATACAAATTGACCCATAACTATTTTTAAAAAAATAATAGGCATAGCCCATGGTGAAGTACTAGGTCTAATGAATCCATTATCCAGATTCTCTTATAGTTAATTCTTCAATTACAACAACTCAATTGGTTCTATTCTACATGGAGTCTTTAAAATAGTTTTATATCCATGTATGAGTTCTATTGAAAACTCAACATAATAATTCATGTTATGACTAGGAAAATATAATAAAAATACATCAAAAAACTCCCATAAAATAGGTATATATTCAATATAAAGTTTTTCTCTAACCATTTGAGATAAACATTCCTAATGAAAATATATTAAAACCCATATAATGGATGAAATGTACATTTGGAGTTCAGGTTCATCCATGCTCTGAATGACTATCATATATTGATTCAAAATATTGAATATAATGTACCTTCCTCAAAATTTGATATGGTATATATACTAACAGATCCAATCCGTGACCAAAATTACATAAAATTGAACATGATGATGAATAAAAACATTTATAGGAAGCACATTCCAACTAAATTCCATTAAATATGAGCTATATACTTGCTATGATATAATCTTACCATTATGAGTATTCTCATCCAAATAATAATCTAATCATTACGGTGGGTATGTGATACCCTTAAAAATTATTCAGATATAAAAGATTGGTCAGAACCTAAATCTTGTAAAGCATTTTCACTTCTAGAGTGGATGATATGTGTTCCTTTTGCATCATCACTAGAAACTTCCACTTAATTTATAGTAATTACATATGTTTTTACATTTCACCTTATATTATTATTGGGTATGTTCCCTCAAAACTTGGGGAACTATTTTGAATATTTCCTCATCCCTTCACAATTAATGTAGTATATTTCAAGGCTTTATTTATTTTACTTAAATTCATTATCATGATGAACCTTATATCCACAATTGTAACAAAATACAATGTTCTTGAATCATTTTTAGGTTTTTTATTTCCATAATTTTTACATGATGGAAATTAGCTAGTTTCCTCCTTCTTCATTTATGTCATAACATTTTACTATTGATCAGCAGACCTCTAATTTTCATGATTTCCCTTATTGAAATAGAAAATTGAAAAATCATTTTAAATTTTAACAAAACTTGATACTATATCATCATATGATGAAAAAAATTGAGAAACTAGTTCCTTTTAGAGAACTATCTTAAACCCATCAAATAAAAGATCTATATAGATATTTGGGTTACATATATAGTTCATATCATGCCTATAAATTTTTATAATGTTCACCTCATACACTTCCACATTTTCTTTTTTTTCATTTCATTTAATGTTTGGAATTTAACCTCCATTCCAAATCAAAATTACTGAGGGAATAATTTATTTTAAAAAATAAATTTAAAAGCTCTCCATTTTGTTATTTCTATTTAATCACCCTCTTTATTATTTGATCAATATATTATTTCAAAGAATAAACTACTTGAATAACATTTTATCTTTCATTACATACAAAATCTAGGAATATATTTTTGAGTCACATAATACATTTCTAAATTACTAATGGATTAGTATTTACATTAAAATACGTAGGTGTGTGTCCCATGAAGCAATACAACTTAGGTGAACTATATTATGTAATAATTTTCTTCTCTATTTGGGAAAGGTTATTCATTATAACTAGTGTCAAATACCTTAACATGGACATGAACTTCTACATTTCAACACAAATTATGTTGGATTACTCATCCGGGAAGTACCTACATTGTTTGTGAGTGTTTATTCTATTTCATTCATTAGGTTCCGTCACTAAATAAATGAAAACACTATGTTATCTCCCAATCATTATGAATATTGATCTATAAAATACAAATACCTCTAATAGTAAAAGTTATCAAATACTGTATGGGAAAACATAATCCTCATGTTAGCTATGTTTAATTATAATCTAAATCACATGGTTTCTACTAAACATTATTAGATACCAACTATAAAAACTACTAATCTTGTGAACCAGATCCGATGTCTTCTATATGACATTAGTACATGATAAAATGGATATCACTACATAAGATTGATGAGTTTACTAGTTTTTGAGAACCAAATATATACATGATATTTATATTACATTATAAATATAAAGTACATTGAATAAGAAAAATTCTCATGTCTTTAGTGTTATTCATAATATATTTCTTCATATCCTAGGTAAATGAAAACAAATAAATGGTGAACTCAGATATAATGTGAGAGTTACATATTGTGTATGATATCCTGAGTAAATAATTCATAATCAATATGTAAAGGTAAATAATTGAAAACACGTTCTATTAAATAAATAACTTGCGAGAATAGTGCATCGAAGGATAATATCAATGCAAAAATATTGGGGAAAATTATAACATAATTATCACTAGAGGAAGTAATTAATATTGGATGTCATGATATTACACAAAATGATATATTTACTATCAAATCATTATTCCAAGATATTTTAATTGATTGATATGTATATGCAAAAAACCAATTTAATAAATTTTGAAAAATTATTTTTCTCACGAGGCCTATTGATTCATCGAGTGACTATCTATGACCAGGACCCGACCATCACTGCATTTCCAATATATTACTCATAGATAGAATGATCAATTTATTTCATAATAATATTCCTTGTTAATAAATTTATATATAGAGTAAATAACAAAAATTATCTAAATTTACAGGATCAGTCAAATAAAATTCAAATTGAAACATTATATTTAGAAATGGTATATGGTTTTGGAAGTAATTATATATACGATACAATAAATATGAATATTTAATTTAAATGTAATGTAAAATAAAAATTTATCATAATAATGTGAATGTTTTATGATAATTTTAATGGAAATAAAATTATTAATAGATAAATGTTGACAATCAATTCATCAAAAACATAGGTTTTATAATAAAATAATGTTCTCTGGAGTAATAATTAAAATTTAAGAAAACCACTAAAATAAAATTTCATTAATTATTTTTCATTTTAAAAGAAATTAAAACTTATAGAAGCATATAAAGTGTGTAAAATTGTTATGATAGGGGGAAAATCTATTAATATTGTATAAAATAAAAATAAACATCCTTTTCACTTATTTGTTAAAGAATGTTGAAAAACCCCATTTCAAAAAATATATAAAGATTATTTCAAACTATTTGAAAAATAAGGGATAACATAAAATTTCCTTAATAAATCAAAGGAATTTTGTGAAACAATTTTAAAAAAATATGGATATAAGACTTATATTCTGGATAAAAATGTAATAAAATTGAATGTTATTTTAAAAATTAATTTGATTTATTAAATTACTGAAGAGAGGATAAGTAAAAAAGAAAATAATTAAAATCCTTAAATACCCAAAGGATAAAAAAATATATAGAAATTATGATATATTATAACATTCATTTAATGGAAATTAGAGAAATCTCAAAAACTGGGAATGTGAAATAAATTTTTACTTGTTTGGAAACATTCAAATTGTAACCCCATGAATGAATAAAATTGAATGAAAAATATAATTTCTTTTCATAAATAGATAATTATGATATATACATTAAAGGGGATTTATATGCACCACATAATAGTAAATAGATTTATAACACCAAATATGCCTCACTGGAGTGGAAAATGAGATGCAATTCCTTACCTTAAGTTCGACAATACTCATAAGTTATTTTTACCACATATATAATAAATTTAGATTTATTATACGTACATAGAAGAACCATATACATATCTATAATATTATATATTATCATTTTATAACATCATATCATTATTTTTTTAACAATATTTTACAATTATCATTATTTGGGGTGTTAACTACTTCATTTTTCATATATGTTTTGATTTAGTAGTTTCTTTCCTTTTATCATGATCATGGTTCCAAGATATTCATAATTTTATTCATGTTATAAATATCATATAAATTCAATATTTATATATTTAGAGTCACCCATAATATATAAAAATATAAAAATAAATTACACTATTCAGGGAGATGATATGTTGTATGTACGATTGAACACTGACAACCCCATAGGTGTCATTATTTACCACAGGGTATTAAAATTTAGAAATTTAGAGGAATGAATAAAAAAAATAACTAAAATATAGGGTATTATATTAAATTCATGTCTGTGGTCAAACCCATAGAGACACGACCATAGAAAACAATAGTTTAATTACAAAAAATTAAACAATTTAGTGAAGGAAACCAATACCAATTGAATAAAAAATAAAAATGGTTATTTTGGGGATCCAGAAAATTGAAAACATTCTTGGAATTTGAAGATCCATGTTCAGGAATAATTAATTCACATTATAATGAAATAGAAATAATATGTTTTCAAAACAATTTTTTCGAGAATTAAATGGTCAAGGTGAATAACCCCCAAATCACTAAAATTCCAATGTTCACATTGTTCTTGTTTAATTTGGTTCTTTTATTGTTTTGTTGTCTTGGAAAATTTTTTTAAACATAGATGAAAATCCACCAAATGGTCATGGTAATTATCATTAACTAGTCAATGCATCAAAATTATCACTCCCTCACTAATCACACAATGGTCTTGCATGACTTAATCAATGATGAGAATTAAGAATTTCAGGTTTATAGAAAAAGTATCTAATGAATAAAATTCAAAAATAAAATAAATTAATATAACCAATAAAATTCAATATAAGAACCTTTCATGACATCTACCCCTTAATTCTAGTCTTGATGGGGTAATAATTTAAAAATCCAAATCTATTCATTATGGTAGTTCCAGAGTCAAGTAGTAGTAGGGTTCCTCTGTTGGTATCTAATATCTCCACTATACAATAGCCTCATGTCTTCAATATATAAGCCCTGGGTCAAGGCCCTCACAAAAAGTTTAACAATGTTTTAGACATTTAATGGGTTAAAATTGTGAATTGGTAGTTTATAATGTGTAATTTTTTTCTTCAATACATTAAATATTCTCCTTCGTTTATCTTATCATGTAAAACTGATGTTTACGACATAATTACATTCTGTACGGCTTTAAAACTAGTCATAAACCTCATTTTTATAGCATTAACGAGTGATGTGAACATATGTGTACCTATAATTCTAACAATATTATGAAAAATATTTATTTTAATATATAAATCTTAATATTCTAGTATATATAGTTCTCATATATTCTAAAACCATATTACATCTTCCAGTGTGAGGACATGGAACTTCATGCCACAATGCAAAGAGTCATTAACCTGAAAAAAATAATCTCTTTAAAAAAATTATTTTTATAATAATTACATAAATAAAAAAACTAGTTAAATAGTCTGAAATATTAGAAATAATATGAAATAAAATAAAAATACCATTTTATTAAAATACCACAAAATATATGAATGAGATGTACGTATCAAACACTATTATCTCTTTTCAAAGGATAAAAAAAGAATATTAAATAACAAATTGAACAATATATATTAATTTTTATTATATATATATATATCATATTTATTTATTAAATCTGTCCTTATTATAATCTATGTAAATAAAAAATAAAAAATATATCACATCGATTCATGGTGGTGGTAATCCACACGTACACATGAGTGGCATTATTTTTTAACAATAGATTAGAATTTAAGAAGGTAGATATGATAATATAATTAAGAAATCATAATTATTTTATAAATATCAAATATATACATTACTTACATCTTTATAACAAACTATGTGAATTGATAATGAAAAATGAAATACACCCCCACGTAGAGATGGTAATCCATACATATACCCAAGTGATATTTCCACTTTCCATTGGATGGGAAAGAGGAAAAAAAATGGTTTTAAAATAGTACTAATAAAATCCCAATATAATTATCATACTATATTTAATATTTTATTATGGTTTCAAAATATTTAGTGGAAGTAGAATAAGAAATAAACTTTATGTATTTGGTAAATATGATTACCAGTTTAGAAATTTTTCTTTTAGATCCCCTCTCGAGGACCCTTATAATGGTCTTTTACGAATAAGAAAACATAAAAATATTTGTCTTGGGAAGAAAAGAATATATTTTTTGGGTTTTTTGATATAGATGGCTCAATGTTGAGTAATTAAAAGAGATAAGGGGTGTATATTTATAAGTGAGGAGAGCGGCCATTTTAAAAATTCATGAAATATTATAATATAATATATTTATAACTCATGTAAAATGTTTAAAAAATGAAATATATTAAAATATAAGGTATATATGGTAGAATTAAAATAATATAATCAAATTTATATAGGTTTAGATATCATTTGAAACCTTATCTTATTTAGTAACCCCATCTTTAAACATTTTTAACCTTTACTGCGATAAAAAGTAGTTAAATATTAAAGGGTTATAATTTTAATCATAAAATGAAAGTTCGATCATAAATGTCAAAGGGATTAAATTTTAGACCATATATTGTCCATATTTCTATCTTTCAATTTTTTATTTTTTATAATTAGTTTAATGAATTATGTTTTTCATAAAATACCATTAATTTCATTTTTGACTATATTCATTTAATTTTCAATTAAAGAAACTTATATAAAGACATAATTAGAATAGAATCCTTTAAAAACTCCATAATATTATATATTAATAAATTAATTTTATTAAAAACTTTAATTTATCCAAATTTTATTACTTTTAATATTTCTAAAATCATTAATTTTATTTTTATATTAATTGACGAAATACTGTGTCAGTTTTGTGTATGAAATTAAGTTAATCATTAGATCACTAAATATTAAAAAAAAATTAAAATGATAAAAAAATAATTCATATTTAAAATGAACATTTAAAATTTTACATATCCTCATTTTATTCTTATGGAAAACTATTATAGATATTAAGTTTAGGAGTATGAAATTTTGTTTTTATTCTTTTCTTCAAGTAATATAATTGTCAATATCGAAGAAAAATGGCACAAAATGGCCATATATTAGATACTTTTATGGAATTTGCTTAAATAATTCATCAAATAAGATAAAGCCAATTTTTATTGAAAATTTAATGCCTTTTCCCGATGTTTTAAACTCATTTTACCCATTTTACCCTTACTGAGGTGATAAATATCCACCTTGGATACTATTCATAATGACAAAAAATAAAAGGGATATATTAACCAAATTTCAACCTATAAATTCAAAATATGAAATCCTGTTTATCTAATTCAATTCATATAAGTGGAAGAAATTAATTTTAGATAAAAATGAAAAATGGAATGAAAATAATTTTTTAGAAAATGGCTTATGTATATCCAAAAGAGTACATATACCAAAATCAGATATAATAATAGTTAAAATGTAATTAATTGAAATATTTATATCTAAATTTTGATTATATTAATTTGGGATTAAATTCAAATCATTATGCTAATTATTTAATTAAAATAAAGTATACTTTCACAAGTATCAGTATTATTTTCCATGCATTGAAAAATCAGTCTTTTCAGAAAAGTCCAAAATTTTTGACCAAAGGTGTTGTTAAACTGATGAGTCAATAAATGATATAATTAAAAATATAATACTCCAATTAGTTGTCAAAGTTATTTTAAAATCATTATTTCTTCTAAAAAAAGTTTTCAAATTAATTAATTTAAAGAGAAATACATTATAAAATCTTAGGGCGTTACAATTAAGATACCACCCCTCATTCATAAATATTTCCAACACAATTTCTCCACAAGATTTTATATCATTAATTATGACTAAAATAAAAATGAAATGAAATTTTAACATTATAAATCATTATAAAATATATATTATAGTACCTATAATGATATCAAAATGATTAACTTTGACTATATAAACAATAATTGACACCACCATCAGGAAACTAATACCATGAAAACAATCAAAATTAATGAAATATGAAAATGATAATAAAATATAACTAATATATATTCAATAAATTACTATAAATGAAAATTATAAGAGGTTTTATATTATAATAAGGCTTCAAAATAGGTGATTAATATCGTTCTTCTTATTGTATAGTATTTTAGAGCATGTTAAACTAACTAGATGAAAGGTAATTAATTTTTTCTTGACTAAACATGTTTTTTAATTCATAATTGTTCCTATTGAATATGGATTTACATTATGGTTTTATTATATTCAATAATGATATTATAACAACATTCCTTCTTATTTTATATGGAATTAAAGTAATGTATTTATTTCTTTATAAAATTTGGAAATGTTAAGAGTAATTAATATTCTCTATAAATGAGGTCTTTTTCATCCATATCCATACTTACAAATCCTTATAATTTTATCCATTTGTATTATGAAATCAAAATATGATTTATTTCTATTAATAATCAAATTTATTTTTACCTATTTTTAAATGAATGATATATCACTATCGTTAAAATGTTGGTTTCAATAAAAATATTTTCAAAATATTAAAAAGGATTTCCCATTTAAGCTCATAATTTTATATTCTACTCCAAATTTTCTATGTAAAATCATTATTTATTTTTCAATACTCTATTATTTATTTTTATTTATAAAGTTTTTTAATTTTTTTTTTCATTTTATCATCTTGAAAATAAATTTTAAATTGATTTGTATTTTCATCTTTATAAGGTAATGTCATGCAATTTTCTATAAAAGTGTATTTTTGTTGTATTTCCATTTTCAAATTTAAATATAAAAATATAATGATGTTATATTTTTTTAACCTCCATATAAATTCCTTGATGAAACAATCTATTTGGTTAATTGAAATATTGATATCAAGTAATCATATTTTTATATCTTGTTATGAGGTACCATTTCGAAATGATATGAAAAACATTTTTACCAACTAGTTTTCAAGATATACTGAATGATTAATATGTTATGGAAAAAATATGTATTAACGGTTATGGGTGGGTTCTCATATAACTTTTTATTTCAATGGTTAATTCTTTCAATTTTCATGAGATAATTTAGAACAACCTTCTTGGATATGTTGCAAAATCATAGAGGAATCCTTCATGGATATTCTCAAAAACTAAAGGACATGAATTCTTATGTATGATTACAATATTATGATAACTTGTAATAATTTTTATGCCAAATTAATTTATTGTAATATGTTTCAAGGGAATGTTACATTTCCATGGCATATGTGTATGATTATGATCTGTGGATTATGTTTGTTATCTCATGATCACAATTTTTTTTCATGAAATATATTAGTTCATCTGGGAATAAATGTACTTATATAATGATTTATGGAAAAATATTAATTTTCCATGATATTTTTAGTAATATATTTCTCTAGTTCTCTTGTTTTATCATATTATAATTATCTAACCCTTTACGACTTGAGGATTATTTTTCATACTGAGTGTTTGAGATCGCATATTTTTAATGTTTCCATTCTCTAGGTTACAAATATTAGTATAAATTATGTTATGTCTATAAGAGATCCTTTTGTGGTCAAATTATATATAAATATTCATCAATGTAATGAAATAAGTTTTATATGTATATATTTCTAAAAGACACTAAAACTAATCTTTTTTGGATTTTGTGTTTGTTTTTTAGATATAATGTTTAAATTATAGGAATAATGTAAAATAAAGACATATTTAACTTGTTTCATCTAACTATATATCAAATATGATGTATAAAGAAAGTGTTTATGGACCGATAACTAGGAGTTTATGTATAGACTGCCCCATTTTATCTACATCCAAAAAGTGGAAATAACTTTAAGAGAAATCTACAATAAATAGATCCCAAGAAAAAAACATGGGGGGATAAAGTGTTATGTACATTTAGCCCACACAGTTTGGTCTGATCTGCACCGACTATTTAATAAGATTTTTTAGTTCCTCAAAACTATATTATATGAAATCCACATAGTTTACCTATCATGTTAGATAACTACTATACTCTGGGTTTTCATCCACTTTCACCTAAAAACTCAAGATAACCCCAAATATCACTTCCAAAACTCATTGGGGGTTAAAATAAAACATTCATCCATTAAAATACATCAAACTATTTAATAACTAATTTAAAATCCAATACCCAATCACTAAACACCATTGGAAACATGAGTTTCCTAACAAGAAAGATAAATCTTGAGTCTTTCCGAACCATTATCTGAAGTCCCAATATACTTTAGCTCCTTACTATGAGTGTAACATAACATTACTATTTTATTAGGTATGAACTTAACCCCATCATGGTTTTCCTCTCCATTGATATTGGGAGGATACCTATAATTCCAAAGTTATAGATTTCATAGAAATTCATTAATAACCAGTCATTTTTGCAAGAATTAGAATGATTTAATGCCGTATAACTAGGTTACACACCATGAAATGTGTGCTAGATGGAATTCATAAGAGGGATCACACTGGGAAATATTTACAATTCATGAATGGTGGTCTCACATCGTGACTTCTATAAATGGAAAATTTTAAATATGAGGCAATGATTTTTCAGCATATATGGATCATGGGGGATAAATGTTGTTTAGCTAGGTTACACACTGTATAATGGCCCGCGTACAGTTTTAAAAATTGTGTGTGGCTATTTTGTTTCAATTCCTTTGTGTGTTCTTCATGGATCTCCACCTAAGGAACTTCTAAGGCATTATTGAGAGCCTTAACACCTTCTAGATCAATCCGTTTGAAAATCAATCTTCATTGCGGTTGTGGTGCATATCACCTATTAAGTAACCTTTTCGTTCCTCTATTTCCTTTGATTACAGTATCACTATTGTTTAAAATATTTTGATCCATTGGTCTATGTTTGGTTATTCTTCTTGGATTCTTCCTAGATCAGTTGCATAATCTCATTCTGAAGGCCTATTCTTCCTTGGACATAGTGCAGATGATGTTATACTTTTATGTATGTATGTTTAACCTCTTACACTAACCCATTTTCTTCTAAATTGAATGAATATTGATGTGGATTTGATTTTAAATAACTAATTGATGTTTTTGGGTTTTGTGGATTTTGGATTCTGTTGCGGGTGTGTGCAACCTAAGTTTTGAGGTAGGTGGTTCTGTCACTGGCCTATGATAATATATCATGTTGTTTTTCTTTACAAAATAATTCTTAATGAAATATTGGAATGTTTGTTTTATATGTGTTGAAAATAGTTTTCAATGAAAAGTGATTTTCCCATGTTATTGAAAATTGAATGGAAAAGGTGTGTTTTTAAAGAAATGAAATGGAATTTTTGAAATGGATTTGAAATGGTATTCAAGGAATTGAAATGAATTTTGAAAAAGAGAACATGGGTTACCTAGGGTAATTAGGTGGAATGCATAGCTTGGGGACAATTTCCATTGTTTTGTGATTATCAATGAGGTTTGTCTTGGGGATTTCCTATGTTTTCTAGGCCTATTGTTCAAGGAGAATGATATTGATATTGGGGGGGGGGGGTCCTTATCGGTTATTCCTATACTTCCTAGGCCCTTTGTTCTAGGATTCTAATTTGTGAATTTTATTGATTATGATATGAATAGTTTGCGACATAGACCTATTTTATTCCTTAGTGTTGTGATACATGTGATTCTATTTTGTATTGCATAGATTTTTTGAGTAAGCCTTTATATAGATGTTTATGATTGCAAAAAAAGATATTAAAAATGTAGTTTTAAATTGATATAACTACCTTTGTTTATAATTTTGGATAAAGGGAAATGTTTACAATGTTTTCTATAAAAATAATTTACAAATTATCACGCCCTATTATATTTAAAATGATCATACATGGATTTTTTTACTGAGATTTGTTATGGAAAAAGATGGTGGGATCCTACTGAGCCTATTAGGTCAAACCGTTCTCACCTCTTTAGGTGTGAATTGAAATTTGTTTGTCAACTAGTGTAGGGTAAGGCAAGGTGCCACTGTGAGGTGTTGAGGTTCATGTCAGCTGGTTGGGTAGTTGGTAGGGAGATGGTGTGTGTTTGTCCCTACCATTGTTTGGAGTAGCTATTTGGTTTTTAGTCATTTGAAGTTGGAATTATCCTGTAGATTTTATCCACCTTTGTTGTTTTCTAATTAAGATATTTTCTAACATTTATGACATATATATCTTGTTCGTCTTCTACTGTTTATTTGTTTTAGTACATATATCCCATGTGTTTGATTAGGTTTGGTGAAATCATTACCTATATTGTGTTGTTCGGTGTTTAGGTTCTTGTCTCTAGCCTATAAGGATTGGGAATTCCCATCAGGTATGTAACGTAATGGGTCGGGTGTCAGTTTTGTGGGAAACCCATGTCAGTTTGTTAAAATTTGGTATTAGAGGAGGTATTTCCTCAAGAGTCTTTGTTTTGGGATGTCTGTTAGACTGAAGATAGGATTGTTGAGACTTTATAGGTATGTTGCAATAAGCTCCTAGCATGGTATTTTCATAATAAGACTCAATTTTCCATGGGACATTGGGATGTGTGTCTCTAGTATTGGTTTTTTGTTTTAAAAATCTCAATTTTTTTCTAATGGGTTTTCTAGTTTGAACTTAGATTTGTTCTACTGTATGATCATTATTTTTCTTCAGTGTGCAACAATATGCCGCTGATACATCTTCCACATGTTCATCAAGAAGGTGTAGCTGATTCTAATTAATGGAACCCACATATAGATCATAATGTCATCAGGAATATCATATGAAAAGTTTCTACTATTGATCAGGATGTACCATGACTTCAGAACGTAGTGTTTGAGGTATAACCAAGATCTGGATAGGAGAGAGATAAATCATGGGGGTTCTTGTGCAAGAAGACACCATCCTTTAAAAGGAAAAAAGAACCTCAAGAGGCAATTCACTGGATGAATATGATCTATATAATCTTCAACTTTTTTTAGACACCTGAGAAAATCAAGGTGAAGTTTACAGCGTTCAAACTTGAGGGTTCCGAAAAGTGATGGTGGGATTCTATGGTCCAAGTAGATAGACACGTGGGCTTGGATTGGAAAGGTTTCAAAACCCACATATTTAAATAATTTTACCAAGATCCATTGATTCTAGAAAAGTCTCTAGGGTTACTATATTTACAATATGGAGGGAGTTCAGTGTGGGAACACACCAATCATTTTGCTGAGCTTGTCCATTTTTTCTCATGCATGGGGAAGAATGAAGAGCTGATGGATCAAAAGTACCATCAGGTTTTGTGACCAAATTTATGATTATAGGTGTTTATGCTACTGCTTTCCACCTATTCAGAGATTTTAAATAGATCTATGATGCAAGAAATGAATATGGCAGGCAAGGATGGATTTTCCACCTCTTCTGTTCCATCATGTGGCGGCTTTAGTGGAGCACATAGGAAAAAGTGGAAGTGCCAAGATCATCAAAAGAGTAGTGGAGGTGGGTCTCCACATCAAGCCTCCACTGCACCATCTGTTAAATATGGTAATGTGCCTCTAACTTTCTATCCGTGTGGCAAGAGAGGACACACCAGACATTATTGTCCTATTACCTCAAACACATGAAATAGTTGTGGGCATATTGATCACTTACAATAATTCTAGGAGGCTATTACTAATACACATTATATTTTGGTTTTTCATCTCCAATGGTTACTATGATGAAGTCAGAAGCTTCAAAGGCTACAAGGCTCCATCCACATGCCATATAATTGAAGCATTTTCACATAGTAGATGAATGTCCTATGAAAGTTGATATAGGTTCAACAATAGTGATAGGTAATATCCTTATAAAATCATCATTATAAATTTCATTATTCTATACTAGTACCTACCACTTGTTTATATATACACATTTTTTTGATGTTCATAATCTTCTAACAGAACTTATGTCCTTTAAAATGGAGTTTTCAACACCTCTCGGTATGAGGAAAGAGAAGGGGTTCATATGTCCTTTTTGTTTGTTAATGACAACTGAAACAAATTCGGTCTAGTATTTTCCTGTTCTTGATATGGATACGTTTGATTTCTTCATTGATATGGATTGTCTTGTCACTCATTGAGTTGAGGATGATTATTTTCGTCAGTGTGTTTTATTTCTTGTTGCTGATGGGAGGTCTTCAGTGATTTATGGAGAGTGGGACCTACGGTTAGGTCATATAGGACCTTCCCACACATAGATCAAGTGTTTTATATCTGTTTTTTTGTTTGAACCTAAAGACACACCTCCTATAATTTATTTTCCCAATATTTTTTGTGGAATTCCTAAAATTTTCCTAGATGACTTCTCTAGTATTCCTATATAGAGAGGTAGAGTCTACAATTGATCTAGTTCAAGGAACACATTCGATATCGGTACCTTCTTATCATATGTAACCAAAAAATATTAAATAGATCATTATTTAGTTTGATGAAATATTAGAAATAGGATTAATTTTCCATAGAATTTTACATGGGTATCCCCTATGATCTTTTCTAAGAAAGCATATGGTTCACATCATGTATGGGTGGAAAATAGAAAGTTAAACCAGGTGACAATTAAAATCAAATATACTTTTCCTTGTTTGGATGATCTCTTTAACTAGTTAAAGGGTGAAAAGTGGTATTCAGAGATCAATATTTAGTCAGGTTATCATCATCTTTGAGTTTGGGAGTCTTATACACCAAAGAGAGACTTTTGGAGTAGGTATGACTATTATGAATATCTTGTGATGCCATTGTTTCTGACTAAATCTCATATGTTACTTATAACATTGATGAATCAGATATTCCGTCAATATCATGACACTTTTTTGGTAGTGTGTGTGGATAATATCATGGATTATTTGAAATACAAGAGTGAGAACAAGAACCACTGTATTTTGGTTCTAGAAATTTTTACAAGTCACCATTTGTATGGGAGGATTTCGTAATATAGTTTCTAGATTCAATTATTATAGATCACGAGGAACATAATTTATGGACATGGATTGTTAGGTGATCCAGAGAAGGTAAAGGATATTTTTTCTTTTATGGAACCACATAATGTCTTTTAGATACAACGCTTCCTTGGTATTAATGGATAATACAAACATTTTGTCCAAGAATTCACTAAACTAGTCTCACATTTGATTGATCATACCCAGAAATTGATGAAATTATAATGGGATGTGAAGTGTCAGTATTTTTTCGATGAAATAAAAATGATTATGACATCGAATTCTATTTTGATCTTACTTGATCCAAGTAAGTGATACCTGGGGTTTTTCAATGCTTCTAGTGATGTTTTATGATGCGTGCTTATGTAGGATGACTATGGGGTAGGTTCTGGATTTCTTCAACTTTGAATGCATGAAATGAATTACCCCACTCATGATTTCTTTCTTTCTGTAGTCATGATTTCACTTAACTGTTGGTAGGATAATCTTTTTGGGGAAATGTTCATTATATTTTATGATCATAAGAGTCTAAGTTATATAGTTTCATAAAAGAACTTGAATCTCAGTATGAGGTTATGGTTATAATACCTTCAGATTTTTGAATTTGATATAGCCTACACACCATGAAAGGGAAACGTTTTTGTAGATGCTCTTAGCAGAAAATTACCATCACATGCTGTTTTGGAATTTATAGAAGAGTTGAACCTTATGGGGGAATTCACTCAGTTTCATTTGGATTCTCAGGAGGATGTTTCAGAAATGTTTTTTTCTAGTGTTCAATTATCCTCATCTCTCATAGATTCTATCTTGAAAATTCAACAATAAAATTATGAGTTTTAGAAGTCTCAAGAAAGAATTTATGGTGGGGATACCTTTTTGGGTTTGTCTCTTTTTACAGATGGTTTGACTCACTTCAAGAAATGGATGGTCATCCCAACATTTATAAGGAGTTCAGTATTTTTTGATTGTCATATCTCTTCATGGTCCATTCATCCAGGAACTAAAAAAATGTATTATGATATGAGACATTGATTCTGGTGGCCAGTTATAAAGTCTGACACCACGGAGTTTTTGTCTAACCGTTACACATGCCAACAGATAAAGGTAGATCACATGAAACCATCTGATTTGATTTAGACTCTTATGGTGCAGATTTGAAAGTGGGACTGAGTATCCATGGATTTTGTTGTTGGATTACCATAGAGTCCCCTAGAGAGGAATGCTATTTGGGTGGTTTTGGATATATTAACGAAGTTTTGTCAATTTATTTTGATCAAGGATATGACTAAGGATGCAGATCATGGTAAGATGCATGTGCAAGAACTTGTGTGGTAACCTAGGATTACTCTATCCAATAATTCAGATTGGGATCCTAGGTTTACCTCATGGTTCTATAGGATTATCCAAGAGGCGATGGGAACTAATGTCTAGTTGAGAATATCATACCATCCATAGGATTATGGTAAAATGGAGCGAGTAATTTAGATTATATAGGATACTCTCTGAGCCTCTGTATTGGGGATCATAGGATCATGGGATAGCCATCTAGGACTGATTGAGTTAGTTTACAACAATAGTTATTAGTCATCAATCAAAATGGATCCTTTTGAGGTGTTGTATGGCCTTCTGTGCAGATCACCTCTTTTTTGGGATGAGGAGGATGCATTATTTTTAGTTGGACCGTGATTGTTTGAAGAAATGTTTGTGGAGATTCAGGTTGAACCTCAATGACTTGTTATAGTCTAGAGTCAACATAAATCATATAAAGATCAACATCGTGGACCTTTGGGGTATTCCATTGGTGATTGGGTGTTCCTAAAAGTTTCTACTCATTTGTTTCACCATTGACATGGGATGTAGGGATAGTTAGCTCCAACATATGTTAGATCATTTGAGGTCACTAAAAAGCTAGTAAAATGTTCTTATCAATTAGCATTTTCACTTAAGTTGACATATATTCATGATTTTTTCCATATATCCATGTTTAAGAAATATGAACCTATTCCAACTCACTTTCTGAGTTGTGAAATGATTTATTTAGAACCATATGTTTTTATTTTGGATAAACAGATTGATATCGTTGACTCTGAAGTGAAATTATTATGTAGGAAGTAGATTCTATTGGTCAGAGTACTATGGATAGAAGGGTTATATTATTATGAGACTTGGGAATATGAATCATTGATGAGGGATCAAAGGACACATCTCTTTCTAGGGATTAAAACTACCACATGACTTCCCATGGATGGAAAGTATTTATGATGGAGAGTTTTAACATCCCATTAGCATTTTACTAGGTATTACCTTAAACTCATAATGGTTTTACCTCCTTTGAGATTGGGAGGATACCTATAATGGTGATGTCAGATTTTTTTTACTTTCACTAAGAACATGTCATCTTGGTACGCTTCAGAATGATTTCACGCCATGTAACTAGGTTACACTCCGTGAAATGTTTGTTGGATGCAATTTGTGAGAGGGATCCCATAGTGAAATATTTACATGTTGTGAATAGTGGTTTCATGTCGTGAATTCCTTAAATGAAGGATTTTAAATATGTGGTGATTTATTTTTAGGTTTATATGGATAATAGGGTTTACACATCATGTAACTAGGTTACATACCATGTAACGACTTGCATATAGTTTTAAAAATAGTGTGGGATTGTTTTTCTTCAATTCCTTGTCCAGTTCTTCGGGGGTCTCAACCTAAGGCAGTTCTAGAGAATTTTTGAGAAGCTCAACCCCTTCTAGATCATTCCGCTTGACACTGGAAATCCAGTGCAGTTTTGGTACGTCTCTCCGAGTAAGTAACCTTTCCGTTCCTTCAGTTCCTTTGATCACAGAATAATTTTTGGGTGATGTATTTTGATCCATTGGTCTATGGTTAGTGATTCTTCTTGGTATCTTCCTAGATCAATTATATGGTCTTGTTTAGGAAGCCTTTTCAACCATTGGTCATAGTGTAGAGGGCGTTCGTCTTTGAGGTATGTAGGTTTCCTCTCTTCCAGTGACCCATTTTATTCTAAATTCAATCATTCTTCATGTAGATTTTATTTTAGTGTATTTGTTGATGTTGTTGAGTTTCGTTGATTTTGGATTTTATTGCGAGTGTGTACGACCTGAGTTTGAGGTAGGTTGTTCTTTCTCTAGACAATGATAATGGATCTTGTTGTTTTTCTTTACAAAACGATTCATAATGAAATATTACCATGATTGTTTTGTTTGTGCATAAAATATTTTTCAATGAAGAATGGGTTTTCCCTGGTTATTAACAAATTGGATGGAGAAGGGGTATTTTTGAAGCATTGAAATGGAATTTGTGAAATGGTTTTGAAATGTTTTCCCAAGAATTGAAATGAATTGTGGAAAAGAGAACATGTTTTAGATTGTGTACATAGGTTAAAGTTTGAACTTGGGGACATAATCCGTTGTTTTATGATTATGTATGAGGTTTCTCTTGGGGATTTCCTCTATTTTCTAGTACTTTTGTTCTAAGAGGCTAATATTGACATTTTGGGGGGTTATTCATGGGTTAATCCCGTGCTTCTTAGGTTTGTTGTTCTGGGATCGGAAATTTTGAACTAGATTGATTAATGTATGAGTACCTTATTTCCTAGACATATTTTATTCCTTGTTGTTATGATACCTATGCTTATGTTTTATATTTCATGGTTTGTTGGGATAGCCTTGATATTCTAGTTTATGCTTGTGAAAAAAGATATGAAAAACGTGCTTTGAAATTAATATACATGAATTTTTTAGAATTTTGGATAACAGTAAATGTTTAAAAGGTTTTCTATTAAATGTATTTACTGATTATTATTCCATGTTATATTTAAAATCAGCATACATGGATTTTTATAC
Source organism: Viscum album (assembly GCA_963277665.1). Lineage (NCBI taxonomy): Eukaryota > Viridiplantae > Streptophyta > Magnoliopsida > Santalales > Viscaceae > Viscum > Viscum album. Next base: position 138,691,706 of record OY728121.1, on the reverse strand, counting down.
AGATACTGGTTATATAAAACTTATGTGGGATCCTGCTGAGCATGTTAGCTCACACCATGCAAACCTCTTCAGTGGTTCATAGAACTTTGTTTGTCTTCCACTGTAGGTAAAGGAAAGGCACTGTAGTATGGTGGTGAGGTTTATGTAATATGGTTGGGTAGTTGGTGGTGATATGGTTGGAGTTCATCACTACCGTTGTCTGGCACAACTCTTTGGTTTTTAGTCCTTTGACGTTGGACTTTGAGTTTTTAGATACCTCTGTAGTTTTATATTTCTACTAGTTTATTATAGTTATGGCATATATATATCTTGTTATTGTTAAACTCTTTCTTTTTTGTTTAGTACATAAAATCCAAGTGTTTGATCTGGTTTAGAAAAATTGTTCCCCCTGTTATGTTTTTTAATGCCTGAGTGCTTATCTACATCCCATGGGGATCAGGAACTAGCTTCATGTATGTAAAGGAATGAGTCAGGTGTCGTGTTTGACTGAATCCTGAGTTGGTTCATTACAAAGAGGATCCCTAAATTAAAAGATATTTTTTTTGAGAAAATAGTCCCTGATATAATTTTTAATGAACTAGCCTGAGATGACCTGTCACGTTACTTGATTCAGCCCACCCATTGGTTCGATGGGAATTACTAAACCCCAAAAGATATAAATTATTATATAAGAATGAATTAAAACAACATGGGAATAGTTTAAACATTAAATGAGAGAAAATAAATTATTGATCAATTATTGAGAATCCAACTTGGATAATACAAATATTAGACATCTATTCAAAAACATATTTGAATAATCAAATAAATAATTGAAAAAATGATTCATAACCAATGAATATGATTTTTCCTATTAATGAAATAAAACGACAACATCCAAAAATAATTATACAATAAGGATGAATAAAATGATATTGGATAAATATAAAAGAAGGTTCATATTGGTCGATATAATAACACATCTCAAAATAAAATCACACCCAAATCGAACCACCTGAACATCTTCATGTAAACTAAGATTTCCCTCCATATCCCAACTCACCCACCGAAGAGGGAAATGGGAGAACTAAAATGGAATCTGGAACCTATATAAATCATAAGATATACATACATAAACATGAGTGTGTATACGGGGTGTGAGATAATTGTCCCAATATGATCTAAATAATGATTATATGAAATTAATTTTTATAAAATAGTCCAATAATTATAATTTGAAGTATAATAGAGGAAAAATGTTTTTATATTTTTATGGATAAAATGAAATCAAACCACATACCAATATACATATAGAAAAAAATTTATTTTTCAATGTAACTGAATGAAACCACTTTAAATTTCAAAAAATGAACCTTTGATTTTATGAAAATGAAACAAAACCCTTTTTTATGTCATTTCATAATATTTTATAAAAATTCATCCATAAACTAATAATTCATTATTTATTTGAAAATCTTTAAAAAACCACCTCTAAAAAAATTTAGGTAACCAACCCAACCCTAATGAATAAAAGGAAAAAAAATAAGTGGCACTACAATATAAAAGGAAGATAAAAGAATGAACAATAAAATAGTTAGTGGTGCCACAAACAAACAATCTACAGGGTACAAATAAAACGATGGAATCTTTATATAAACCCTTTAATCAAGGAGTACGGGTCATTGAATACTAACCTAGTCCTAAATTAAAACAAACCAAGTGATAATATAGTCATGATAGTAATTATTGGCCTATGCTGCATCTTAAAAAAGATAAATAATCCACCTCACTTTCCCACATTGAGGTCATTGGGGTCACCCACTCTAGCCCCATTGCATATCAAGACCAAAGGGTTAGTAGGCCATGTGTGATATGTACTAGGGTATCATAAGTCAATATTTCTAACTTAGTTACTTAGGTTCCCCTGACTGAACCATCATAGAGGTGTTAGACTAATCCATCAATAATCATCACATTCATCATAATAATGAACAAAAAATATCACCTCATCTACAACTCCCACACATGGAACATCCCTATTTATATAAGATAATTATCACATAAAAATACACAACCCCTAAAGGGGATAAACATGCACAACTAGAAATCAATAGGGTCTCACAAGCATCAAAAAATAAGTTTTATAAAGTACCAAATTTTACTTTTAAAGAGATATACTTGGAATGCGATGCCCTTTCTACTTCATATAAATCCGAATTTCAAATAACATTTATACACCATTTAGATATAATAACACATTTTAGAATCATTCCTTAAAAATGGATTTTTACCTTATCAAATAAAATTGGGACTAATCCCTATTATTACTATCCAAACCAATTTAATTAACCCAATATGCATTTCTACAAGAGCTTGTCATGGGAAAATAATTAATTTCAAAGAAACACTTTAATTTTATTAATAAAACCTTTAATATAAAGCTTATTATTCATGAAAACAAATTATAAATACATTATAAATTTAAAACATAGATATAATTTCATAAAAAGGGAATTTTTAAACCACATTCACTTAATGAAATGAAAAAAATAAATGAATAATATAAAAAATCCTACCACAATCTAAATAAAGAATAAGCTGAAACATGTATCCTTCCATATTTAACATCTAAAAAAGGTTTAATAACCCTCTATGTACCCTAAGACAAAAAAAATCATAGGTTTGGAAAAAATTTATCCTTAAATACCATCTTGAAAAGTGTTTTGGGTTCCCCAAGGAAGGAAAAATCATTAAGATATTGAATAGGGAAGAAATGATAATATAATGAAGAGACAAAGGAGGGATTTACCTTGAAAATCACTTATAATCTAAAGAATAGAAGCCAAAATAAAAGGAATAAGGAGATGAAGCTCCCATTAAGCTCCCAGAGGTTGGATATATGAGTTGGAAAAGTGGAGATGAAATCAGGCTAAAACATTAAAGAGAAAAATAAGCTATATTCAATTTTTATATGAATATTATCTTATAATACGATCTGACCAAATTATTTTACAAATTATTTTCCAATTTAGAGGTATAATCTCCTAAAAACTATATAACTTTACAATATTTCCTTAAAATAGTTCACTCAAATTGGGCACAATCAATGGGCCAACATTTTACGTAAGAGAAAATCACATAGTTTTCCCTAAAAATCTTCTGTTTTTAATCAGAGTGTGCACTAATCATGTATGAAAACCATTAATTAACAAAATTAGCTAAAAATAACCATATGTAGGAATTACCACATGTTTTCACCTTAACCATACATACAAACGAAGAAATAAAACAAAATTTTCTAGAAATTTCAATATTCAAATGAAAAACTGAAAGAAAATATTTCAAATAAGTAAATTAATAAAATAATAATGAAAATAATGACCAATGTGTTATAGTTATGGTATATTTTTTCGGAATTATAAAAGTGGGAGGGCTCAATAGTTTTGTAGATGGTTATAAATTTTGAAAATCTTCCCTAATAATTTTGTTTTTGATGGTCAAAAATTACTATAGTTGTTGAAATATAATATCATCGTTTATATCCCTGATTTCCCCTTATAAAACTATATAAATTAAATTATTTTATCATTATTATATATTAATCAATCATGAAATAAATATTTAGGAATATCCATGAATGGAATAAGTTAAAAATAAATCAACATCCATCAATTAGGCTGTGTAAGGAACCTATAGGTGAAAAAATGTTTTAAATGACTTTTAAAAAGAGTAAGTAAGCTATTAAATAGTATATTTTTATTAAAAAAATGGTAAATAATAAATTTTATTTTAAATTTTATTTTATTGATTACTTATAATATAGAATGTTTAATATGAGTATTAAAAAGGATATATGAGTTTTAAAACCCTCAACTTTCGTATTGATTTTTCTGGCATGGATTGAGACTAAAGCCTTCATAGTAGAGGATTTAGGTCCAATATGGGAATCAAGGCCACCAATATGAGATTTTAGATTATAATTTGGTATATAATTGAAAAAGTAAATATTTTTAGAAGCGAGGTGGAGGGGTGAAGGAGGTGAATTTATAGTGAAATGGGAGAGGAGAAATTTAGAATGAAGTACTGATTAACATATTATTTAGGCCAAAGAGTTTGAATAGTTTTTATTCATATGACATTTATTAGTGTATTATTTTAAAATAATGGTTTTAATTTCATTTTAACATTTAAAATGACCAAATTCATATTTTTTTTTAAATAATGTGAAAAACTAATTACTATTTTTATTTGAATAAAATAAAACATAGATTTGAAAAATAATTTATTTGTTTGGAAGTTATGTTTATTTTTTAGAAATAATTACTTTAGTTATTAAGTATATTCTAATTTATTATTATTTTTAAATATTTGATTCATATTTATATACTGATGATATCTGAAAACATATGGTATTCATTAAAACTAAATTTTCTACTATTAATAAAAAATAATCTCTTTCAGAAACACAGAAAAAATTCACCAACAGATAATTTTGAAATTTTGATTCACAAAATTAAATTCACTATATCAAATTAAATTTAAAAATATTTGAAATTTAATTTTTAAAAAAGATCATATAATTCATGGAAAAATAATTTTATCTTGAATAAATGTTCTTTCTTTTTTTCTATGTTATTTTATTTTTTTAAAATAATTAATATTTATTAGATGATTGATAATTTATTATTATATCCATTTTAATGAAAATAATATTCAAAATTTTAAAATTAAATCATAATATATAAATTAATATATTATAAAAGAAGTTAAAATAGAAGCTGATAATTTATTATCTTTAATGTTATATGATTTCATAAATAATTGTATAGTATAGAAATATTTATATTTAGTTTTATTCACATTTAAAATATAAATTTTTAATCTTTTTACAGCTCTCATCTGGAAGGTTACCATTTCAATGCCAGATTATTATTCTCAATGATCAACTAGTATTCTAATCACCATATAATTACCATTATTCTTATATATACCACTTATTTCTATCATTATTGAAAAAATAATTTTTTATTAATGTTATTTAGATTTCATTTATAACATTTAAATCGTATTTTCAATAGATTAAATTATTTTTATAGTTTTTACATCATTGTTAATTCTAAGAGGTCATGACACATTAGAATTTTAAAATTTAGTTATGTTTTTTTGTATAGTTTTATTACCCCACATTACTATTTTTAATGTTATATAGTATATATATATATACTTATTATGTGATTTTTTATATTGATGTACTAAAATTATGTATGATTTAATTTTTGATATGTTTGATTTATACTATATATTATCTTTATATACACTTATAGAGATACATTTTTCATATATCGAAATTCTGGGTTATTTTAATTCATCCTTGAAATTTCTAATCGAATCATGTGCTGATATAGATAAAGGTAAATTTTTATAATATCCTCTAGTCTCCATGTTTCCTCTTTTTACTAATGATTTTACCATAGAACGTTGACTATAAGAGTGGTCATTTTTCATATCCTTTCATCTCTACTATCCAATAATTCTACCAAAAATTTCTTATAAGAGTGATTATGTTCTAAATATAGAAAATTTTAATTCAATAAATCTTAGGAATTTTGTATGTACTTCCTTAATAAGTAAACACAGAAACAATTATTTACTTGAGATATATTTTGGTAGGTGTGAATGTTTATTAGCTATATATACTAAATATCCATGAATATAAAAGGGGATTATATATTTATGACTAGGAATAAACTTCGTAATAAACCTAAAAACTCTATTTTTTGTAGATATTATGTGGAATACTTTATCTTTGTCCAAAAACTCATGGTCTTATTAGGGATTATCAGCACTTCTCTTCTAACAACTAAATGAAACTATTATATATTTACAAATGGATAGATGTTCTTAGTAATATCATTGACTAGTTAGGGTATCCATATCATCCATTATCAAAATTAATTCTAAAATGTCAGATTTATACATTTATTCTTGTAGAGGGATTCATATGGGTCCATATGAATGGTTGTGTAAAAATAATTACTTTACGAGAATTCAACTCTTGGAAGGTGTCAATACTAATCTCTTTTAAAGTCAATAGAGAAATCTCTTTAATATCTTTATACTCAATTAACTATGTCCATGAAAATTGTTAGAGTATTAGTGTGTATGAATGGAAGAAATATGAAATAATAGTTTCTATATCTTATATGAAATGTATTATTGGGAATATAATCCTTTTTCAACTTTAATTGGTGATATAATGAAAAAATATCTACAAAAAAGAATTATCAATCTATACATAGTTTTTTAAATAGGCCAACAATCAATGGTAGGTGATACCTGTTCTATATCGCGATATTATTAAGATAATGTTGATTAATGGAGAGATGTATTTAACCACCCCTTCAATTAAAATATATGACTGGGAATCCCCATGCTGAATCACTAGGAAATATATAACCCTAGTTTAAATTAATGTACTATTTCTTGTTTAATTCGTCTATTCCAATAGGTGATATTTTATAGGTAATATAGAATATGAGTAGAGATCTAGGTATAAGTTCTATAGTGAAATAAACTATTAAATTAGGAGGAAGTATGGGAAACTCTTTAAGGAATATATCATAATATTACCTTATAATAGAAATGTCTTTAGAGAAAATCCTTTCTATTTTCTATATCATTTGTGCTTTTATTATTTCTCAAAGGGAAACAATATCAATGATTGGGAATAAATTAATAAAGGATATTAATAATTATTCTTTCCCATGTAAATGAGTAAAGAATGAGTTGGTATATAAAAATCTATTTCTCTCTCTTTAATATTGATCTTATCTTTATATAGGGAGAAATAGTCCATTACTAGAGTATTATCAAATTTTAACAAAGGGAGAATAATCAAATTTTCTAGAATATTCTCCCCCTCAATTTTAATTGAAAATAGTAATGTACATGAGATGAAATCATTGGACCACTTTATATTTTCACTAATATAATAACTTATATTTATTAAGGATATTTTTGGATATTTCTTGAGATATTGTATGATATGAATGAATCTTTAGATCTATAATTTAATTGGGAATTCAATATTGTAAAATTTATAATAAGTATGAATGTCTCCACTATGTTTTCTTTCTCCACCTCGGTGGTAGTCATAATATAATAGCTCCATTGTTCACTTGTATTTAAATGCAGTGGTATTAATTTATCCTCTATTAACCTTGTATTAGTGAAATAAAATTTATGGTGTTGAAGTTCCCTCTAGTTGTAACATTGGATTATAGTGGGAGAGTTGATTGGATCCTTACTTTCATCAATCAATAATATGCATAGTGTTGATTTTTTTTGTAGAAATAAAGAATTGAAAAGAAAAGAAAATAGATAAATTAGTGAATAGAAAAATAGTCATGGGAGTCTATATTTATTTTAAATGATGAATGTATTTCTATTCATGCATCTAAGTATATTGTGACTGAAAAATGTATGAAGGTATTTAGTTTTCAACACCTCCCTATTTCTCAAATAACAAATATTTAATCTGTTATATTTTATTGAAATATAATTTTTAACAATATATGTATTTTATAATTATTAATTTATAGAGAAGATGAAATATCAATTTTTCTAAATTACGAACTTTGATTACCACTTCTAAGGTTAAGACATCAATTCTCATTTTTCATGGGTTTATTTAGTGTAAAATAAATTCCAAATAAATATTTACTATAGTTAAAAGAGCATGGAGAATTCACAATGATACTTTCCTAGTGGTTAAAAAACTCAATAAGTTAATATATTATTTAGTAATGGATTTATTTCTTACTAATAAAAATTCATATCATTAATATTCCCTTGTTAGTTTTTTAATTAATGAAAAATTGAAAAATTTATTTGATAAGAGAAGGTTAGAGATACAAATAATCAATAGAAAAACTGAAATAAGAATAATGTAAGATTATTAATCCATTCCAATAAAATTATCCCTTATGAAATTTAGTTACAAATTCTCAAGACTAATGTGGAAACATATAAGAAATAAATTATATAATTAATTAATTTTAATAAGAATATAAAGAGAGAATATGTCATATCTGTTGACAGAATTTTCTACCCCACCATATCTATCTTCGACTCTTTTTACAACTCCAAGGTATTTCTAATTTACTATCCCGGAATTATAATCTTCTTTTTGAATAAATTAATAAAAAATAAAGTGGTGGTCCATTTTTAATTCACACTCAGTCACCAAATTATTTTTACACCAATTAAAATTTTTTTTCAACTAAATTCCAATATCATAGTGCTCCTCATTTACTTGTGAGAAATATCGATATTCTATTTGTTTTACCTCTTTTGAATCAATTATAATAAATATTTAATTCTTATTTCTTTAATATTTTTAATTTTACAATATTATCCCTTTTTCTTATTTTCAATTATTCTTATGATTTTTATATGGGCACAAATAGTATTCTATTAGTTTAATCCATAACTGTAATGACCCAACCCCGGTTGTCAGAGCCAACACCTTATTTAATTACATTGGAAGATAAACAAGGAATATTAATCCTAATGGTCTAAGTAGTTTAGTAGCATTGTAAACAAGATACATATATAATTTCAGCATTATAACTTGAAATCTAATATAACATAGAAACTCCTTCGACCACATCCATAACTCCAATTTTATTTCAGAATGCCACTCATAAGAAAATTCTTCATGTCCTGAGAAAAGGAAATATAAGAAATGGTTGAGCTAAAACACATAGTAAGAGTAATCAATAAAATAGAATATAACATAAATATTAGGCATGTGGAATAATTTAAAACACATTCCTCTGTAAATAATAAAAATGAACACATTATGGAAGGAATATGAGATGATTACATAATTCCATAACAAAACATAATCTTGGTTATTCTACTAGTATATTAACCACATGAACCATCAATACTATTTTCATTATGATTTAATGCATAATTTAGGAAATCATAACCATACCGTCAAGGCCTTGTACCCTGACCATAAATAATCATTTTTTCAAGGCCTTGTGCCAAGACAAAAGTTAGTCTCCTGAGACCTACCAATGCACCGAGTGGCTATAGAGGGCCCCAACCAACACTTACTATGTCCAATTAATTACTCATATTAACAGGGATAATCATAAACAACAAACACATTCTTATTGAAACTAATATATGAAATGCAAATAACTTTCCCCAAACATTAAGCATAAACACTAACCATTCACAGTAAATTGGTGAATGGTTTTAAGATATAACATACACATGAAAATAAATCACAAACCATTAAATTAAATATGGTAGATGATAACATGAAATATTCATCCCAACAACACATAATAATAAAAATTTGTGTCTTAATAGATGAAGATACTCTTTTAAAATAATCGAGAAATTCTTGAGATAAATACTCTTCTACTTAAAAAGAAGAGTTATTTTGGAAAACTATTTGTATAAAACCATATGTGAAATAAAATAGAATTTTAATATTAAAATTTGAAATTTTATAAGTATAATGGTCTCCAGAAATAGATTATAGAGTGCCCTTAAAAATAGGTGAGAATTTATGAAATTCTCTTCAATCAGGTTTGAATATTGGAAACAATTTTGTAAGTTCCTTTTTAACTGTGTAATTATACATACAAAAAGGAAGGATTATGGTTGGTGAACATATATAGAACACAAGAAAATAATTTATTAGGAGTAAATAATACTATATAAGAATCTCATGGAGGTAATTTGATAATGAAAGTAACCCGAATGAAAATGAAGGTTCGGGTGGAAAACCCTTACCATAAGTGTGAATGAGTTATTATCTTGAACTTATGGTACTGTAATATAAAATTCGACTTATTAATAACATAAATATGAAACTATTAGGCATTTAATTACTTTATAATAATTTATTATATTCATTATGTCTGTCTTTATATGTTATAAAATTGAAATTTGTCGTTCTAGAGTGTTTGTTTCCATGGTTTTCATGATCGGTATATTTGTATATGAGTATGGATGTTCATGTGGAATGGATTAAAATCTAAAAATTTGAAATAAAATATTATCTATTAATGTACATAACTATTAATAGAAATTTATATCCTTTGGTTACACAGAATAGGGATGAATCATTAGATGAAATATTAATGACATTCACGTAGATTATTTTATTGGTATTTTGGTTATTAGGAAATAGTTTGGTCATATGATTTAATATTATGTAAATATAATGGTTATTGAATATTAAATAGGTTATAATACATATATTTTTGTCTGTTTAAATTATCAAAATATATTCATGACTAGTAATAATGGGTAAATTAAAGAACGAAACATCGTTATCTACGAAGGTTGTAAATTGGAACCTCATGGATGAGGATTTCATTTATAAAATAAAATGGAGAGAGTAAGAATATTGATGATGGTTCTTCCATTAACATTATATAATTTCAATATATAGGTTATAATAGAGTTATAATGGTAATAAGGATAGAAGAGGTGAGTAGAGGAATACAAAATAAGATAAAATGAAATGAAACTAAATGAAAAAGAAATGTGCTTTACCTCATGAAATAACCTCCTTGAGAACCTCCTTAAGGGAAGGGGTTTTGGTCTTTTGAAAATACCAAGATATTATTGGATGTTGGTAGTGAGTTGGGAAGTTTATTTGGGGATAACTTCTAAGAGCTTCAAGTCTTAGAGGATTGAAGAGAACATGGAGAGATGGAGGGTTTTATATTAGAGGAGAGGAGTAAATTTTGAATATTTTATTCATTATTTTATTATTTCCCTGAAGACAACAAATAGTGTTGTTTCAGGTGAACCCTAACAGTAATATGTTAATGTGATTTAGAAAAAGTGTCCTTACATCACTCACAATTTCATAAATACCATTCTTAACTAATAATTTGTATATACTGTATTTTACCATATTTCACTATTCATCAAAAATTCAAGAATTTTTGAAAAATCCCCAAAAATCACCGTAATAAATTTTTAATATGTATAATTCATAAATGAACTCTATTTTGGAAAAATAAGTTTCTAAATATTATTAATTTATTTTTAAATAAAATCATAGTTAATATAAAAAATAATAATTTAAAGGTATAATTAGTTTTATATATCATTGAAAAATTAATTAAGATATCATTATATTATTACCTTAAGAAAATAAAATAATAATATTATTTTCTATTAATAAGGTTCATATTATGATTCATATTACTATTCATGAGGGTATGTTACTATTCACCAAAATTCAAGTTGATTCTATCAGGCTTGGAATTATTTAATAATCAAAACTCTAGATGGCCATTTTTTGAAATTCAATACATAGTAGAGGAAAAGTTTTGTTTAATGAATCGATTGTAAAAAATGTTATTAAGTAGGGACTCATTGTTTCTTGCATTCAATATTTAATTTAAAAACCTTGGGGTGTTACATTATCCCATCCTTAGAAAAATTTCATCCTCAAAATTCACTGAACATTACCTCACAAAAATATTTGGGTAGGTCTTCATCAAAAGATCCTTAAGTTCCCATGTTGCCTCATTGATTTTATGATTCCTCCAAAGTATCCTTACTAGGTGAGATGTTTGATTCTTCAATACTTGTTCTTTAGTGTCCAAAATCTGGATATGCACTTCACAATATTATAGGTCAGCTTCCAACTCTACACCTTCAGACGTGAGGACATGAATTGGTTCTGGCATGTACTTTTTCAGAAAGGAGACATGGAACACATTGTGTACTTTGGACATGCTAGGTAGCATAACCAAACTATATGCAATAGCTGTAATTCTTTATGTAATTTTCAATTTCCAATGTACCTAGTTCCCAATTTCCCATTCTTTCCAAATAATATAATGCCCTTCTATGGAGATTATTTCAAGAAAACGTGTTCTCCCACATGAAATTATAGATCATTTTATTATCGACATTGATATTTTGTATTCTTTGAGCTATTTTGATATAACCTTGAATAGTCTTTACCTTCGATGTTGTTTCCTCTACAAGCTCTGGACCCACAAACCTCCTTTCTCCAACTTCATCCCAATATGTTGGTGCATGAAATCTCTTTCTATACAATGCTTCAGATGACAACATTTGAATAATTGAATGTAAACTATTATTTTAGGAAAACTATATTAAAGTTAATAATTGATCCCACAAACATTTTATGTCAAGTTAACATGCTCTTAACATTTCTTATAGGGTTTGGATCGTTCTCTATGATTTCCCGTCAGTTGTGGGTCATAAGAAGTAATCAATCAAAGTTTGGTATCCAAAGATATTTGATGACTCTTCTTTAATTTTGATGTAAATAGTGGGTCACGATCACAAAAAACATGGAGATGTGCTACATGAAGTCTCCAAAAATCCTTAATATAGATAATTTCTAGGTGCTCAAGTAGAAAAATCCCCCCTTATAGTGATAAAATGGGAAAATTTCGTAAGTCGATCCACAATTACCCATATCGCATCATTATTCCATGGAGTTCTGGGTAATGTTGTGAAAAAATACACAGTGATGTAATCCCATTTCCAAGTAGGAATCAGTATAAGATACATGACTCCTTTTGGACGTTGCCTTTCAGAATTCACTTGTTGATAGACTAAATATCTTGATTCATAATCTGAAATTTCCTTCTTCATGTTATCCCAGTAAAAATGTTCCTTCAAATCTCTATATATCTTAGTTCTTGTAGGATTTATGGAGAAATTTTAACTATGGGAATCATCCAATGACTCTCTTTTTAGCTCACATATAGCTGGAACACAAAGCCACTTCCCAAATTTCAGAACACCATCTTCACACACAAAGCAAGCCATCTTCCCATCATTCACAACAGTACTTTTCTTTTGTAGGTTATCTTCATTAGCCTAAGAAAATTTAATCATTTATAATAAATATAGCTAGAAAACTAAATGAAAAAGTATTGATGTTTCACCGTATTTTATAATTCCTATATCCATCCTCACTAGGTCCATGTTAAAAGGATCCTTGTCAATCCTCATTTTTTAGAACTATATGACCCTTCCTTCTCAATGCATTAGCTTCCTTGTTTACCCTCCTTGGGTGGTAGTGTATAGAAAAATCATAATCCTTGAGTTATTTGAGCCATCATCATTTCCATATGTTGAGTTCTTTATGTAGTAAGATATACTTCAAGGTCTTGTGATCTGTATAAACTTCACACTTTTCTCAATAGAGATAGTATCTCCATATCATCAGAGAAAAGATTACCACTTCTAACTCAAGATCAGTATTGAGATAGTTTTGTTCATGAACTTTTAACTACCTTTATGCATAGAAAATAACTCTATCATTATGCATAAGGACACAACCAAGTCCTTTCCTTGATACACCACTATAGATCATAAACCCATCATTCCCTGATGGTAGGGTTAGGATAATAGAATTCACTAATATCCTCTTCAATTCCAGGAAAAAATCCTCACATTGTTTTTCCCATATAAATTTAACCCCAATATGTGTAATCCTGGTCATTGGGTTGGCTAAATTGGTGAATTTCTGGATGAAATTCCAATAATAACCTTCCAAACAAATAAAACTATGTACCTCAGTTATGTTTGTTGGAGTATTCCATTCTTGAAAAACCTTTGTCTTTGTAGGATAATCAAATATTCCATCTTTAGAGACAATGTGGACCAAAAAGGAAACTGATTGAAAAAAAAATCACACTTTCTAAACTTCCCATATAATTCATTTCTTCTAAGAGTCTTAAGAATAATGCGCAAGTAATTTTCCAGATCTTTATAACATTTAGAGTATAATAAGATATAATCAATAAAAATGGCCAAAAATTCATCAACATATTCCATTAAAACTCTATTCATTACATCAATGAAAAAATATGGTGCATTTGTTAGTCCAAAAGGAATTACTATAATCTCATAATGGCCATACCTGGTTCGAAATGCTGTTTTTGGAATGTCTTCCTTCCTTACAAGGAACTGATGATATCCAGACTAAAGATTAGTCTTCGAAAAATGTTGGGCTCTATAATTTTTATCAAATAAATCATCAATGTGTGGTTGGGTATACTTGTTATTTATTTTTATAGCATTGATCTCCCTGTAGTCAATGGAAAACCTCATAGATCCATATTTTTCTAAACAAAATGAATTGGGGATCCCCATGGAGAAACACTAGGGTGAATAAATACTTTATCACTCAATTCCTCTAGTGGTTTCTTCAGTTCCACTAATTCCAGAGTGGCCACTCTATAAGGGGTATTTGATATAGACTTTAATCTAGGAATTAATTTAATAGAAGACTCAATTTACCTCCCTAGAGGATGTCCAAGTAAGACCTCTGAAAAGACATCAACATATTAATTCATAATCGGTACATTCTATATCTAAACATTCTTATCCTCACCCATAGTTATTGAATTCACTTCATCGCCAATAATTTAATTTAGTAGAGCTACTGGGGGTTGATCTAGATGAGAATCAGATAGTGATGTTCTTCCATAAAGATAATGGATTCCACATCATCCTAAAAAATTGTTACCTAATTCTTCTTTCATTATATTTTCAAATCATGGTTAAAATGACAATACATACTGAGGATTATATCAAAGTTAATAATGGGTATGAAAATAAAATCAGCAGATAAAGAATGTTTATAGGACATAATAGGGACTTCCTGACACAATTTTGATGCAATGATACTTCTCTTAGGATTTGTGACTAACATCTCTCTTATTAAATCAAATCATAAATATCTTATTTTCATAGAAAACTAAAAAGATATTAAAGAATGAGATGATCCAGAATCAAAGCCAACATTGTCTATGTTTGAGAAAATGATTAAATTTCCTGCCACCAATTTGATGGGAACTTCAACCTCTATAGTTGTGACCACATAATCTTTGCCTTTCTCCCTTAGCCCTCTTGGGGGAACCTTTCCCTAATGCTTAGGAAATTCATGTGCATAATGTCCCATATCCTTAAAATTGTAGCATTGAACATTGATATCTTCTTTCTTCCACTTACAATCCCGAGATAGGTGGCCATTTTCTCTAAACTATTAATAGACTCCCATTCCATTTAGGAAAGACACACGGTGTTTAATTGAACAATTACTATAGGATAGAAGTTCAAAACTTCCCTTCTTCCCTATTTGTTTATTCACTATCCATATTTATCGACAACCCTATTCTTCTCTTTTTTTCCTTTAAATTCATAAGACATAGAAAAATAATTTTTTATCCGGATAGTACTAGAGACAATATCTTCATAAGATGGGAAAATTAGGGAGACTAGATCCCTTCAGAATAATGGTTTTAAACAATCAATGAATCAATAATTTTTTCTCCATGGATTACTTATGTTGTTCATAAAAATCCTTTACATCCTTTTAAATTTGTCTTCACACTTTACAACATTTTCATCCCCCTTCTACATCTGATTCATGAATTTCCTCTCCATATCGTCTCATTTTTCTCTAGGAAAATATTTTTCTAGGAATATTTCCTTAAAATCCCTCAATTCTATCTATTCTATCTCTTCCACCTCTTTTATGTTTCAGATTAACGACCACCATTGATTTGAATCTCTAGATAGATGATACACTTCAATGTTAACCTTCTCTATTATGTTATATCTCAAAGTGTGAAATATATTCTCTAGAGAAAATATCTTCTTCTCAGCTACAAATAGATTTGTATTCCCATTGAATGATGGAGGCTATTGTAGCATAAATAAATCTAAAATAGCTCCACCATGTATAGGATATGGATTATCTATATGGGTAAGGTTATTTTTCATAACTTGAGTATGTTTTCCCAGTATAGTGATAAGTTTCTCCGAACTAGTTATAGGTCCAGATCCAACATCATCATCTTGCATCAGAGGTAAATCCCAATATGGGACATGCACATTCATGAGGTTTCCATTCCTTCCACAAGGTGTCATTTCTAAATAATGGAAAATTCTAGATTAGGGTATGAATCATAATTTATAATATCAATGTAGAAACATACATAGTGTAAATTGGAATTATATACATAGCTAATATCTTAATCATAATCCTGGTTTCTCTGATGAAAAATTTACATTTAAATCCATCATAATGGCATGTAAATAAAATGTGAATTTTCCTAAACATATCCCCTAAGAGTGTCAAACCAGGTGTGTAGTAAGTCCCTTTGTCATGTACTAGGATACTCCATGTCAAGAAAAAAACTCATTGATAGAGTTTTCACTCGAAGGATCATCTATGCCAGAACCACATCCACTTGTAGTATTCAAAGATAGATGTATTTTCTATAAATACCCACAGAATCCATTTTTATTAAAATACAAGGATGTCCTTATAAGCTTATCCTCAAAGACTATTTCATGGATATGTTCCATAATCTACATTTTCTAAATCTCTTTTCCATGTTCTCTACTAAAATTCCTCTAATACCAACTGTAAGGACCTGACCCTGGTTTCCGAGAGTTAGTGAATTATTTAATGACATTGGCATATAAACTAGGAATATACATCCTGAATGACCAATTAGATTATCAGAATTGGAAACAAGATACGTACAAAAGTTCAACATTATAAATTGAAAATAATTACAATATAGAAACTCTTTCAACCAAATCCATAAATACAAGGTTATTTTAGCATGTCATTCACAATAAAATTATTCATGACCTATGAAAATGATATATAAGAATGGACTGAGCATAAATGATCAGTAAGAGTATGAAATATAGTGGAAGATAACATAAACATTTTTCATGGGGAATAATTGAAAACACATGCCTTTAAAAATAATAAACATGAACTCATTATGGAAGGAAAATGAGGTGAGTAAATAATTCCATAATAAAACATAATCATGGGTATTATACTAAGAGAACAACAATATGAACCATCAATATGATTTTCATAATGAGAGAATGTATAATGTGGGACAACATAACCATACCATCAATGCCTCGTTCCAAGACCATAAATAATCATTTTGTCATGGATTTGTGCCAAGACCATAGTTTGTCTCATGAGACCTACTGTTGAACTGAGGGGATATAGTGGGTGCTAATTGACACTCACTATGTTACATGAATTCCTCATATGAATAGGGAGTAATTTAAACAACATAAATATTCATATTGAAACTAATATATGAAATATAAATAACTTTTTCCTAAATTAAGCATAAATAGTAACCATTCATAGAAAATTAGTGAATGGTTTTATGATAGAACATCTATAGCCCAAATAAGAATAAAAATTTAAATTAAATATGGTAGATAGTACCTTGAAATATTGATCCCAATAATACATAAGAATCAATATGAGTGTTGAAAATTGATAATGATACTCTTATAAAATCATTGAGTAATTCATAAGATAAAAACTTTTTTACTTGAAAAGAATAGTTATTTTGGAAAACTATTTGTATAAAACCATAAGTGAAGTAAGATAATATTTTTATAATAAAATTATAGATTTTATAGAGATAATGGTTTCCTAAAATAGATTATATAGTGACCTCGAAAATAGGTAAGAAATTGAGAAATTCCCTTGAATCGGGCTTGTATTTCTGAAAAATATTTATAATTTCATTTTAAACCATGTAAATATCAATAAAATAAGGAAGGATTATAGTTGGGGAATATATATAGAAAAGAAAAAAATAATTTATTAGGATTAGATAATAATTCATAACAATTTTTGGGAGGTAATTATATAATTAATGTACCCCGAATGAAAATGAATGTTTGGGTGGAAAAAACTTACCTTAAGTCCGAATGTGTTTGACTCTTGAAATTAAGGTCCTAGAATATGAAATCAGTTTCATTGATAACATAATAAATAACCTATTATAAATGTATTTATTTCATCATAATTTTATCAAATTCATTATTTCCTTATTGATATGTTATAAAATTGAATTTCATCATTCCAGAGTGTCTGTTTCCAATGGTTTTCATGATCTGTATATTTGTATAAGAGTATGGATGTTCAAGTGGAATGGATATAAATCTCCAGAATTGAAATTAAATATTATTTATGAACATCTAGAAGTGTTAATGGTCATTTATATAATTTTTTTACATGGAATGAGGAAGAATCATAAGATGAAATATTAATGACATTCACTTAGATTATTTTAGCGGTATTATGCTTATTATGAACTAGTTTAGTCATATGATTTAATATTATGTACATATAAATGTTCTTGAATATTAATTAGGTTATAATACATATATTTTAGTCTGGATATACCATCAAAATGGTTTAATGAACAGTAATGAGGGGTAAATTTTAGAACAAAACTTCATTATCCACAAAGGTTTTAAATCGGAACCACATAGACGATGATTTCGTTTATAAAATAAAAGGGGGATAATAAGAATATTGATGATGGTTATTCCATTAATATGATATAATTATTTTATATAGGTTATAATAGAGTTATAATTTCCATTTTAATATAGGGTGTATGGAGAGGATAAAAAAATGTGAAACTGAAATGAAACTAAATGAAAAAGAAAGACGAATTACCTCTTGAAATAACCTCCTTAAGAACCTCCTTAAGGAAAGGGGTTTTT
This sequence comes from Viscum album, assembly GCA_963277665.1. Taxonomy (NCBI): domain Eukaryota; kingdom Viridiplantae; phylum Streptophyta; class Magnoliopsida; order Santalales; family Viscaceae; genus Viscum; species Viscum album. The sequence goes on along the minus strand of OY728121.1, from coordinate 138,673,118 downwards.
GTCTTTTGGAAAGACATATAGCTTCATGGATGTGGGGAGTGACTTAGGAAGGGTATTTGGGCAGATATTTTAGGATATTCATGGCTTAGAAGAGTGATGATAAGAGGGAGTGATGGGGGGTTTTATAGTGGAGAAGAGGGGTGAATTTTGAATATTTTAATCATTGTTTTATTATTTCCCACAAGACAACCAACAATGTTGTTTCATGTGACCCTTAATAGTAATAAGTTAATTTTATTTAGAACCATTTAGACTTACATCACTCATGATGTCATAAATATTTTATTTAAATGATAATTTTTATACATAGTATTTTACCATATTTCACTATTCATAAAAAATTCAATAATTTCAGAAAAATCTCAAAAATCCACCATAAACATTTTTCAACATATATAACTCAAAAATAATATAATATTTTCAAAAATTATTTTCTAAATATTATTAATTTAATTTTTAAATAAAATCACAGTTAATTCGAAAAATATCAATTTTAAAGGTATAATTAGTTTTATATCACATTGAAAAAATAATTAAGATCACATTATCTTATTACCTTAAGATATAAAATAATATCATTATTTACTAATCATAAGGGTCATATTACTATGCATATTAATATTCACAAGGTTATGTTTTTATTCACTAAAAATAAAATTGGTTCTATCATACTCCAAATGAATTACTATTCAAAAATCTAGATGCCCATTTTTTGAAATTCAATACATTGTAGAGGCAATGTTGTGTTTAACGACTAGTTTATAAAATGTGTTCTTTAGGGAATCAGTTTATCATGCATTCAATATTTATTTTCAAAACATTAGGGTGATTATCTCTAATTGATTAGAGTTATTACATTTAGTTAAACATAATTATAACATTGAAAATATTATTCCATATTGAGCTATGAAATTCACTAACTAAAATTGGTTTATTTCCTGAATGTGGTCAAGTCATATTTAGAAACCATTAATGTTTATTAATCCTTATATATTTACCCACGACCTTCCTCCCCCTCAAAAAACAATCGATATCCATTAATGAATTTTCTTGAACATTTGGTATGTAAACCAACATAAAATATAAGTAGAGATCCCATTGTGAATTAGTTCTATAAAAAAATTGAAACTATAAATAAAAAAACCAGTGCATTTAATTATTATTCTCATCAACCTATCATCTTCTAGTTTATATGCCTGTCTAAGATTATACTACTCACTATTGATATATCTAAGATCAACTTTTCATAAATCCTCATCTTAAAATAATTTCATCATTCCATGTTCTTATTCTTCTAAATACACTAATAAATATCAATGATTTTCCTCAAGTCTGACACTAAAAAAATACATAAATCAAGCTTCTTTGAGATTAATGGGGATCAAAATTGTCCATTACATACTAATAAAATATTTATACTCAATCAACAATCCTTAGGATCATTAAATTTATTGTATCTCTTATGATATTATTCATTAACATGGTCCACTCAAGCACTCGATATATATGTGATCAAGTACTAATTCATTATTGACTAGAATAGCATTAACTTGTGCCGAAATCTTCATAATATCAATCCATTCTAATTTATTGTCAAAATTTTTATACATCATATTTTGTTTTATGAGTCATTAATTCTTCAATTTGTTTAGAAATTATTCTTCTTCTATATATTTCCATTGTGTTTATTCTTCTTCTATGGTTTACTCTCTATGCTGGATTGAAGACGTCAAATTCTTCCACAAGTAAAATTTATTCTTAGAAAATTAGTATATGTTCTTAAATAATATAATGTAGCATCCAAGTTCTAATATATAACAAATTAGCATGTTTTATTTAATATTACATATTGTAATGACCTAGACCCTCCATACCCATTACTTTTCCCAAATAAGGCTCCACCAAAACTGTGGCACCTGTCACGGTGGAATCGTGACGGTGACACTGTGACGGTGACTCTGTGATGGTGGCACATTGTCCTCACCCATCCCTTCCTTATTTTTCCAGTTCTGCTCCCGAAACGTAATTTTTTATGCTAAAATATTTTAATACAATTATTAAATCCATTTAAAGCCCATAATTAATACCAAAAAATCCCATGAAATCTCCATAATGGGGGATATTAAATAAAATTTTTATCATTGTGTGTAACTTCCAACGAAACCACGATCTGACTTGCAAGTCGTTCAAAATTCAATATCTCATAATAGTAGGATCTACTCTTTCTATCTCCCTCTAGAGTTTCTTCTTTTCTCTTATCGGCTGGATTTCATCTTCTTCCTGGTGCGACTGGAGTTCGTCTCTTCCTTTGTCTTGTGGTGAGCCTCTGCTGGAGCTTTCTGCACCTCTTGGATTCCACGGAATTCCGCCCCTGCAAGTGGCACTTTCCCCTATTCTTGGCATGTGGAGAAGAACTTTGATATTTGATCAATCAAGTAGAGATTTTTTCCTTCGTATCTCGTTACTGTGTATCATGCGGGGTGGGTACACTATTTTTTTGTGGGGATTAATGAGACCAAAATTAAGGAAGAAAATTAATAAACCTTTAAATAATTAAGGGGAGGGGGTGTGATCGATGTTCTGCTGTACTCTTTTACGACGATAAGTGTTGTGAATTGGGCGGGCCTATGATCACTGAAAATCATGGCCATTGGTGTTCTTTCCTTATGCACAAATTAAATACGTCTTCTGTGATTATTAAATGACTACAATATGGAAATTGGTTAGTCACTTAAACTCAACAGGTTAAATGGATGCCCAGTTAACATCAACACTTGTGTGGTCACCCATGTTAATCAACAGAATAAGAAACTAATTAATTATGTGCATGAACCTGGAAGTTTCCCTATTCCGTTTTAGTAGTGGGTGTGTTTTCTTTCCAGATTCTTATGGGGTGATGTGGATGGGGATGAGATCCTCTGTTGTGGTACAGTTGTTGGTTGTGAATCTAAAGCTGTGTGGTTGCTCTGTTGTGACACGAATTGGGGTGGAATCCCCTATTATTGAGAAATCGTTGGTTTTGGGGACATGGGGCTATGTCTCGGGTTTGTTTTGTTTCCAGTACTTCTAGGGATATCACTTATCCCATTTGTGAGGTTTTATTTGGTTCCAGTACATTGAGGGATCTCACTTATCAGTTTGCTGTTGTGACATCACAAGAGAACTGGGTGTGAGTGCTTAAATTGTTGTTTTGCTATTTCTCTTCTCCTAGCTTGTGGTTATTCCTGTTAGTTTCCCAGTAGTGTAGAATCCACTTAATTAGATCAGTTGAACATGTAAACAAGAATGGTTTAAAGGGGTATTGGTTTTGGAAATGAGTTGTGACTCGGCCGTGGGTGTCGTGTTGTTCTTTTATGAATGAATAGAAACAAGGTTGTTTGTGCTTAGATTTTGGAATCCTAGGTTGGGATGAATTCTTGGTACCTATACATATATCGTTAGCTTTTATGATTCTTATTCGTGACCCTCCCAAGTTGATCAATTAGTGCCAAACACCCCCATTTCATGAGGGAGGGTGTTTTTTCCAACACTCCTCTTAGTGGCTGGTTATTGGCTCCTTTTCTGCTCCCTTTCCCAAATAGCCCAAGATTCATCAGGTAGGTTGTGATGGCCTGAATTCCATTATTAGCCCAAGAATCAGCAGGTAGGGTAGTTTTGGTGGTTAGCCCAGGTGATGGTGGGTAGGTTGTTTCCCAAGTGTCTTTGGGATGAGGACCAGGTGTGTTCAGGCATGACGGTAGTTGTTCTAAGCCAAGTATTTTCCGGTGTGGTTATGCATGGATGTTGTGGCCCAGGTGTCTGGGGCAGGATATGGGGTTTTGGACCAGGTGTCTACGGGAGGGATGTGCGGTTGTGGCCCATGTGTCTGAGGGAGGGATGTGCGGATGTGGCCCAGGTGTGTTCGGGAGGGTGTGGCAGTGGGACTGCGGTGAGAATAGTGGGATTGGTTCGATGCATATGATGTCTTCAATAACCAATGGGAAAGTTGTGCGGGGTACAGAAATATCATTGCGATATTACTATACTTTACTTGCCTTGTGTTATTTGGGGAGTGTGCCTTGGTGAGGCTTGGGTGGATAGTTTTTCCTTGTTAGTTTCTTGGGTTTCTCTTTTCTCACAGGGCATTAGAATGTCTCCCCACTTGTGCATGAGAGATTTTGGTTTTTCATTACTTGGTAGACTTTTATGCTCACCCTACATATCTAAAACTTCTTTTAGGTTCATAGGAGTACTTCAGGGATCGTGTGGGACCATACTAGCTCAGACTATGGGGTAGTTACTGTTGTCGTTTTCCTTTTTTTTCTTGGTACTTTACCTTTGGTGGTTTTGCGGATTGTATCATTTACTGTTAAAAAAGAATATGGGAATGGGTTACTATTGGATTTTCTTCTACTTTCAACCATGGTATTATTGGGGTTGCTATCTTATCTTTTGATCCTATAAAAATAAAATGGGTAATTCCTTCCATTTTTGTGAGATTCTATACCATTGGTGCTGGCCACCACTCAAGGACCTATTGAAGGTGGGTTTCAGGGGTCATTATCTCTCCTTCAACTTAAATAATGAAGGTCCTGGAAATCTGTTGTATGTTCCCTCCTTTTGGTGTAGGCGGGTCGTGACAGAATGGTATTAAAGCACAATGTTGAGAGATAGGATGGAGTCTGAAGTTAGGCACAATGAGGATTGCTTTGGGTGGTAGTGCAACAGTGTTGGGTGACCATGGTGTGTGAATTAGGCCAGGGAAGACCATCTAGGAAACAAGATTTTAGGGTCCCCCATAATCCGATGCAAGGACTATGGACCTACCGAACGACCAAGTGAGGCTACACTGATTGCAGGTTAGATACCCTAGAAAAGATACATGCATAATAATGAATTGTGTTCTTATGTTTCATGGGCATCTTGGGGATTAAAAATAAATAAAAAATATAAGAAAATTTTAGATCAATATTCTACACTACTCAGGCTTAGGCATTCATTGTTTACCTTGATGTTGTATCACCTAGGAGGAGACCACGAGTAGTGAAGGAGATCGAGGCCCAGGAGGTTGACTTGGCCGATCGGTAGAGGACCGACCGAGAGGATAAGGATGATCAGTGGAAGAATACTCTTCGAGCATTTCAGCGATAGACCCTCGGGAAATACGAGGGAAACATATCAGACGTGGAGAAGGAGAGCTGGCTAGTGGAGCTGGTGATAGCCTTCAGCTTGATCCGAGATCTGATGGAGTACTAGGATCCTATGGCTGTAAGCCAGATGTGTGGGGTAGCACGTCAGTGGAGGATGCTTTATCTTGGGGAAAATAGGGAGACTAAGGTGACAAGGGCAGACTTCGAGAAGGATTTCTGGGTGGAATTTTTCTCTTCCACGATGAAGGTTGAGAAGAGGCAGGATCTACTCTCCCTCCACCAGGGGAGTATGTCGGTGAGAGAGTTGGGGATAAATTTCAAGGATCTCCTTTGCATAGCTCTAGACCTCTTTCCAAATGAGGAGCTTCAGGTGAGACGTTTAGAGGAGGCACTCCGACCTTCTCTTCAGTAAAATGTTACTCCCTTCACCCTACCTACATACTTAAGGTGAAAAAGAAGGCTGAAGTGGTAGAGAGGATGCACACACAGGGAGGCATGTCATGAGAGGGGATCCAGTTGGGATCATCAAAGGATAAGGCTGCCAGCATTAGGCCTCCAGCATCAGGACCCTCTAGGTTTCGAACAGTAGGGAGTAGTCCTCAGCAGTTCCATTTCGGACCCTCTGGACCATGCCCTTTTCATTAGGGCCCATGGCCTAGATGCTTCCTCTTTGGAATCCATGGGTACCTTCGGAATCAGTGTCCGGACAGAGTACAATACTTTGGGTGTGACCAGGTCCAGTACCCACCTCAGCAGCAACAGTTTCCAGCTAGGCCCTTTCAGCAGTAGCAACAGGGGCAGCGGGCTCCCACTCCACCATGGTCAGACGTTGCAGGAGGAGGCCGAACTCAGGGCGCTTCTAAGGGATGTCGACCCGAGCATGGTCGGGGAGGTGGCAGACAGTCGAGAGGCAGACGAACTGAGCGTGGGAATTTGCACGCCGCAGAGGCAGCGGTCCTAGCAGTGCCATAGGTCGTTCGAGGTACGATCATATTTTTTAGTACCCTTGCATATGCCTTGTTCGATACGGGAGCTTTGAACTCCTTTGTTACACCTAGTCTGGCCCATGCTCTGGGTTTAAACACTGAGAGTCTTCCAGTACCCCTGGTGCTGAGCACACTAGTTGAAGGTCAGACCGACTTATTGTACTTTTGTCGAGGATGCAGACTGGTGATAGGGCTATATCAGTTTGTCAGGGATCCTCTTCTGTTACAAATATAGCCATACAATATCATCCTAGGCATTGAATGGGTGTTCTATATATGTGTCGTCATTTACTGCTTCCAAGGAAGGGTTGTGTTTTCAGACTTGGGAGGCCAACGGGTGACTTTCATCGGTGAGAAGAGTTTCCAGTAAAGCAACAGGCCAGGGGAACCCCTCCTCTCCTTGTTAGCCGAGCTATCAGTAGAGTCGGGGGATACAGAGATGGTGGAAGTCCCATGGATCGTCATTGAGTTTATGGACGTCTTCCCGGAAGAAGTAGATACTCTACCCCCTTGATGTGATATTTAGTTTTGGATATACATGCAACCTAGTGGTCATCCGATTTCAATGGATCCCTACCAGATGACACCTTCTGAGTTGCGGGAGTTACGGATTCAGATTGACGATCTGATGAAGAGGGGTTCTGTTCGACCAAGTGTGTCTCCATGAGGTGCTCCAGTCTTATTCACCATGAAGGTAGATGGCGGTCTCAGGCTATGCATAGAATACCGAAGACTGAACCAGGTAATGGTCAAGAACCGTTACCCCCTCCCGATGATAGACGATCTCTTTGACCAGCTGAAGGGAGGAGGTTGGTTCTCTGAGATTGACATGTGGTCAGGATACCACTAGCTGAGGGTGAGGGAGGCTGAAATCTTGAATACTACCTTTAGGTGCAGATATGGGCACTTCGTGTTTTTAGTCATGTCGTTTGGTATTACGAATTCTCTAGCTGTGTTCATGTGGCTCATGTACTCCGTCTTCCGGGAATATCTGGACCGGTTCGTAGTCGTGTTTATTGAAAACATCATGATATACTCTAGATCAGAATAGGATCACACCAAGCACTTGGGAACGGTTTTAGAGGTCCTATGACCGCACCAAATCTATGGGAAGTTGTCCAAGTGAAAGTTCTAGATGTGAGAAGTATACTTCCTTGGGCACGTAGTGTCCGATCAGGGAGTAACAGTGGACCCATCGAAGGTCGAGGCAGTTTTTTCTTGGGCAACACCCAAGAATGTGGCGAAGGTTCATAGTTTCCTCAGGATGGCAAGTTATTACCGGATATTCCTGCCCAACTTCTCTCGAGTTGAAACACCTTTGACAACATTGATCAAGAAGGACCAGGCTTTCTTGTGGGATGAGCAGTGTGATGTAGCCTTCAGTTATCTGAAGGATAAGTTGGTTAGTGCCCGGGTTCTGAGGTTTCTAGAATAAGGGGCAGTGTATGAGGTGTTCTGTGATGCTTTAGGGCAAGGCCTCAGATGTGTGTTGATGCAGCGGCAAGCGCTTATCTCCTATGGGTATAGGAAGTTATGTCCCCATGATTGTAACTATGCCACCCACAATTTGGAGCATGCGGCGGTCGTGTTCGCACTAAAGATGTGGTGGAACTACCTTGTCAGGGAGCACTTCATGGTCTTCCCCGATCACAAGAACTTGAAGTATGTCTTCTCCCAGTGAGACCTGAACATACCGAAGTAGAGGTGGATGGAGTTCCTTCAGGACTACGCCTTAAATATTTCCTAAACCTCAGGAAAGGGGAATGTGGTGGATAATGCCTTAAACATGAAGTCACAGAAGGATTCGGTTCGAGAGTCAGGAGATGCTTGGAAGACAATGGAGGAGTTGGCTGCCCTACACCTGGATGCAAGGATAGAAGGTGGAAGAGGTTTCCTGTATCAGATGACAGTGCAATCTTCTCTACTGCAGCAGGTGGAGGAGTCTCAGTGGGGAGACTTAGAAAGTGAAGTGGTGCGTGAACAGGTTAACCAAGGTGATGATTCGGAAGAGTGGACAGAGGATGGTCAGAATCGGGTGCTTTTCTGGGGAAAGCTTTTTGTTCCAATGGCGACGCACGAGACAGTTCTTAGTGAGTTCCAAAAATCACGCCTAGCGGTTCACTTGGGAGTCTCCAAGGTGTACCAGGGTCTGAGGAGACAGTTTTGGTGGCCCGAGGTGAAACGTGCAGTAGTAGAGTTCGTAGGAATGTGCCTAGTGTGTCAGCAGGTGAAGGCTCAACACCGTGTTCCAGGAGGATTGTTGCAACCTTTATACATTCCTGAATAGAAGTGGGATGACATCTCGATGGATTTCATCATGGGGCTACCCAGGGATCAAGGAGACTGTGACGCTATCTGGGTAGTGGTGGACCGGTTGATGAAATTGGCTCACATTATGGCGATCAAGGAGTCGGGAGAAGTAGATGCCTTAACACATAGGTATATGGATGAGGTAGTGTGGTTGCATGGAGTTCCGAGGTCTATAGTCTAAGATAGGGATGTACAGTTTACCTCATGAGTCTAGAGAGGATTGCAACATGCATTTGGCACCCGACTACGTCTTAACTATACTTTCCACCCCCAGACAGACGGACAGACAGAGCACACCATACAGATGTTGGAGGACATGCTAAGGGCTTGTATTCTGAATTTTGGGGGATCATGGGAGTGACACTTGCCTCTGGTAGAGCTTTCCTGCAATAATACCAATCACTCTTCCATTGGCATGGCTCCATTCAAAGCTTAGTACGGAAGGCCGTGTCGCTCACCCGTGTGCTGGACTGAGATTGGGGAAATAAGTGTTCTTGGCTCGGAGGTGGTGCAGAGCACGACGGAGAAGGTCTAGCATATATGGGAAAGGACGAAGGCGATACGAGACCGACAGAAGTCATATTCCAATAATAGTAGGAGACCCTTGGAGTTTAAGGTCTGAGACCACGTGTTCTTGAAGGTTTCCCCTCGGCGCGGGCAACATAGGTTCGGTAGGGGGAGTAAGCTTTCTCCCAGGTTCATCAGACCCTTCGAAGTGTTGTGGCGGGTGGGCGAGGTGGCTTATCAACTGGTGTTGCCGCCACCACTGCAGAGGGTGCACATCGTCTTCCATGAGTCCCAGCTCTGATGATATCTATATGACGATTCACATGTCCTCGACTGGGGAGAGCTAGATATCAGGGACGATGCAACATTCGTAGATCGACCAGTGATGATCGATGTTCATGAAGAGAAGGTGCTCTGTGGATGAACCATTCCATTGGTTCGTGTGTTGTGGAGACATGGTGGGCTTGAAGAAAGTACCTGGGAATGGGAAGTACATATATGTTCCCAGTACCCAGAGTTATTTTGAATTTTGTGATGTTCTATTTGTACTTGTTTGTGATGGAACGATTTACCTTGTTGGCTATGAAATATATGGGTTTCCTTATTCTCTGAATGTGTGTGAAAATTCCATACTATGAGGAAGGGAGGACCAGATCCCTAAACATGACACATTAAGGTGGATGTGATTAAACCCATGCGGGCGAGTCAGTTCCACCCAAAGCGGATAGTATCTTGACATGGAGGAAGAGACTCCCCAACCCATATTTCTAGGTAGTTTGACCCTTGTATGTTTCCTGGTTTCTTGAGGGAGAGGTGTTTCTAGATGACGATGAGGTTTACTCCAGGGAGGTATATTTCAAGGAGGTGGTTCAGACCCTCTCTTTTCTCCTGGATTGTTTTTGATTCTCGAGGGAGAGAATAGTTTGAGAGGTATCAAATGTAAGGGACCAGACCCCTCTGGCCCATTACATTGCCAAAATAAGGCTCTACCAAAATGGTAGCACCGTAAGGGTGACACCGTGACAGTGGCACTGTGTCCTCACCCAACCGTTCATTCTTTTTCCTGTTCCAATCCCGCAATATAATTTTTGATGCTAAAAGATTTTAATACCCTTTTTAAATCCATTTAAAGCACATAATTAATACCTAAAAATCCCGAGAAATATCCCCAATGGGGGATATTAAATAACAACTTATTATCATCATTTGTAACTTCCCATGAAACCACGATATGACTTTAAAGTCTTTCAAACCTCTATATCCCGTAACATTAGTATCTCCTATTTATATCTCCTGCTAGAGTTTCTTCTCTACTCTTCTCGGTTGAATTTCTTCTTCTTCCTGGAGCGCCTGGAGTTCCTCTCTTCCTGTGGCTTGTGGCGCGCCTCTTCTAGAGCATTCTGCACCTCTTGGAGTCCACATAATCCATCCCCAGCAAGTTGCGCTATTCTCTATTTTTGGCGCATGGAGAAGTACTTCAATCTTTGATCAATAAGGTAGGGATTTTTCCTTCGTCTCTTCTTACTGTGTATCATGCGGGGTGGGTACGCAATTGTTTCTATGGGGATTGATGAAACCAAACCTAATGATGATAATGAACGGACCATTAAATACTGAAGGGGAGGGGATGTGATCGATGTTCTGATATACTCTTTTACATTGATATGTGTTGTGAATTGTGCGGGCCTATGCTCACTAAAAATCATGGTCGTTGCTGGTCTTTCCTTGCATACTAATGAACCATGTTTTCAGTGATGATTAAATGACTATAATATGGAAATTGATTAATAAATTATACCCAGATGGTTAAATGGATGCCCAGTGAACATAAAACCTTGTGTGGTCACCATGGTTAATAAAAAAAAAGAAGAAACTAATGAATTATGTACTTGAACCTGGAAGTTTCCCTATTCTGTTTCGGTAGTGGGTTTGTTTTCCTACTAGATTCTTATGGGGTGAAGTGGATGGGGATGGTATCCCTTGTTGTGGTATGGTTTTTGGTTGTGAATCTGAAGATGTGTGGTTTCTCTACTTGTGACACTAATTGGGGTGGAATCCCCTATTGCTGAGAAACTGTTGGTTTTGGGGACATGGGGTTGTGTCTCAGGTTTGTTTTTTTTCTAGTACTTCGAGGGATCTCACTTATCCCTTTAGTGAGGTTTTCTTTGGTTCCAGTACTTTGATGGATCTCACTTATACCTTTTTTGTTGTGACTTCACAGGAGAACCATGTGTGAATGCTTAAATTAAGGTATGGCTATTTCTCTTCTCTTTTCTTGTGGTTATGCCTATTAGTTTCCCAGTAGTGTAGAATCCACCTAAATGAGATCACTTGAACATTTAAGCAAGATTTTTTTAAAGGGGTATTGGTTTTGGAAATGAGTTGTGACTCGTCCGTGAGTGATGTGCTGTTCTTTTATGAATGAATAGTAACAAGGGTTTTTGTGCTTAAATTTTGGAACCCTAGATTGGGATGAGTGCTTGTTAACTATACATTTATCTATAGCTTTTACATTTATTATTCATGCCCCACCCAAGTTTAGCACTTAGTTCTGAACACCCCCATTCATGGGGGATGGTGTTTTCCCAACACTCCTCTGAGTGGCTAGTTATTGGCTCCTTTTCTGCCCCCTTTCCCAAATTTTCCAAGACTCTTCGGGCAGGCTGTGATGGCATGAAGTCTATTATTAGCTCAAAAATATTCGGGAATGGTAGTTGTGGTATTTGGACCAGGTGTTTGCGGGTAGGTTGTTTCCAAGGTTTCTTTGGGATGAGGCCAAGGTGTCTTCGGGTGTGGCAGTAGTTGTTCTGACCCAGGTGTTTACAGGTGTGGTTATGCGTGGTGGTTTTGGCCCAGGTGTCTACGGGCAGGATGTGCGGTTGTGGCCCAGGTGTCTACGGGCTAGATGTGGGGTTGCGGCCCAGGTGTATGCGGGCAGGATGTGCGGTTATGGCCCAGGTGTGTGCGGGCGGGTGTGGCAGTGGGACTGCGGTGAGAATGGAGGGATTGGTTCAATGCGTAGGATGTATTTAATAACCAGTGGGAAAGTGGCGCGAGGTACCCAAATATCGATGTGCTATTAATATACTTTACTTGCCTTGCGTTATTTGGGGAGTGTGCCTTGGTGAGGATTGGGTGAATAGTTTTTCCTTTTTAGGTGCTCGGGTTTCTCTTTTCTCACAAGGCATTAGAATGCCTTCCCACATGTGCACAAGAGATTTTGGTTTTTCCTAACTTGGTATACTTGTATGCTCACCCTACGTGTATAAAACCCCTTTCAGTTTTCTAGGAGGACTTCAGGGATCGTTCAGGACCGTACTAGCTCGGACCTTGGGGCATTTGTTGTTGTCGCTTTCCTTTTTTTATTGGTACATTACCATTGGAGTTTTTGTGGCTTGTATCATTTACTATTGAACATGAATATTGGAATGAGTTAATTTTGGCATTACTTCTACTTTCAGCCTCAGTATTGTTGGGGATTCTGTCTTATCTCTCGATCCAAGAAAAATAAAAAGGGTAGTGCCTTCCATTTTGTGTGAGATTCTATACCCCTGGTTCTAGTCACCACTCCAGGACCTATTGAAGCCGGGTTTCGGGGGTCATTATCTCTCCTTCAACATAAAGATGGAAGGGCCTACCAATCTGCTTTCCCTTCCCTCATTTTGGTGAAGGCAGGTCGTGACACATATATTCAAATCCAAGTTACAATCCCACTTAAGATCATATTATTTATTATTATATGGTTATGGATCAATGTAGATTAACATGGCATGAGAAATGAGTTAATCCCACATAGTTATGAAGTTAACATCATCTGACCCCTTTCATGTTATTTAATTTCATATAATAATATAATGGGTTAATCAAATGAAAGTACATAAAAAAATTAATATTTTTTAGCTCAATAATAACATATAACATGTTAAAACTTTATCTCCATTTGATATTAAAAAATATCTATGTCATGAAGAAGTAAAATACCATTTGAAATATCACATAAGATTAAAACTCAATCCACATGGATAACATAATACTAATTTTCAATACATAAAATCTAATTTCCAATGAAGAAATAATATTTTAATTTTTTTTATAAAAAATAATTTAATTACAATATTAAATTATAAAATCAAAATAATTTTAAAACACTGAAATTATATCCAAAAGTTCATCCAAAAATTTATTCATGAAAAATAAATATATCATTTGAAATTTTAGTTAATAATTAAATATTATTAAATGCTTTATAATGTAAATTATAATTTCAATATTAAAATCACATATTTGAAACATATTATTTTAAATAATAATTTTTTTCACACAAAATATCCATCAACAAATAACTCAAAAATTAAAGCACACTTTAACCCAAAAAACTAATAAATATGGTAAAAAAGATATGTAAAAAATAAATAAAATAAATACATATCATATTCCCTTTGGAAATATTGACCCTTATTTACATGTTATTCAATGATAAACAATTTTCACAATTATTTTAGGATTTTACTAGGAGGATTCGTCTAACACTTTTGAAATTTGGGAAGTTAGATACTCATCCATTCCCAAGGTTTATCAGATGAATCCTCAAAGTTAAAATCCATGAATCTATTCTTATCTATAGTCCTAAAAGTTCACTGAGATTTACCAATCACTATCACCACCTTATGGGAACATTAGAATTTTTTTATTGTAGATATAAATTAACTGAATAAGAAAATCTTTTTAAAGACATATTTTTTGGGAACTAAAGATGTGTTTGACCTTGATATTAGTTCCAATGAAAAAAATAGTGCCATACCTTGTAATAATTTTAATTTATTCCACATTAGAAGAAATAGAATTATTATATTTTTAATTTATTCTAATAAATGACCTCACCATTTTGGGTTGGAGAGTGTAGAGGAAAAATTTATTATAAAGTATTTTCCAAAATCCTTCCCATTACATAAAGTCAATTTCACCATTGGATTTGGTATTCTTGATAATTTACCCCTAATAATTGGCTCATCCATATAAGTGATAAATATATAATGTCACTTTATCATGATGGGAACATTTTAGAATAGAAAATGCATTCTCAATTATGGTTATAATTTATTATAGGTGGATGAGACAACATAAAATCAACGATTCCCCATCCCAGGTACCCTAGAGGGTCGATCCTTAGCCCTCCACATAAGGAATGGATTAATTGTCTTGATTAAGTAGTTTCATGAGGTTTTCTACTCTTTCTCCCATCATATTAGGTTTCTCATTTAGTCAATCACATCATTTCCTATTGAATTGTTTATTGACATGATTAATTTTATTTCAATCATTTTTCTGAGGAAAAAGAATGTTACTGATTAAAATGAATGAATTGGTAGGTATATATGATAATTTTTTTGTTAATAGATTGAATAAATTATAAATAAAACACATATCTGACCATACTCTTTTCTATTGCCTGACTATGGTTATTGAGGGTGGATTTACTATTAGGTTCTTTAACATAATCCCCAAAAATAAATATAACATTCTACATTACCAACTATATTGACACAAATAATTTTACCATAATATTAAATCATTTTTAAAATTTATATTCATAAAAACCATAAAAATTTACAGATGTAATGTATTTATCAATTTAGGAACTTAATAAAAACATTAATCATAAACTTCAAAATGTTTTATTTCCATTTTTATAATCTAATTCCAATGATCACCATACTGTTATCACAACATGTGATTTTCAAGGGACATATATAAAATAAGGTGTGTTCCATAAATCCTTATAATGGGATAAAAAAAAGATAACCAATGGGTGAAACATCTTAAGAGTAAAAAATCATAGCATGGAATCATAAAAAAATTTGTCTGTAAACATAATAAAAATACAAAATATTTTAGGAGTATGATAATCATGAGGAATATAAAATAAGGGAAAAAATAATTCATGTAATAATAAATATGGTTTAAATATCATAACCAATAAATTGAAAAATTATTATAAAATCTAGTTATATATTTTACATGAATAAAAATAATGGACAAATTTAACTACATCATTCACACATATAACAATGTGGAAAAATATAATTTCATTATTCCCATACATAAGGATATTAAAATATATAAATAATTACATGATATATTGGGGGATATATAAATATTTTCACATATTTTGTCATAATATTTCATTCTTATGTGTGATACCTGTGAACTGTATATACATAAATAATAATCATCAGAAAATCCATGAAAAAGAAATCATTTATATACTTTTGTTAAAAGGATTATTCAAATGTATAATCATATAGATATGAAAAGTAATAAAAAATAAATCATTTTTAATATAAAAAATATAAAATCACAATATAATAAATGTTTTTGGGATATAAATGGAATAATATATGTGAATGAAAAACATAAGAATATCATGGAAAAAGAAAAATAAACAAAAAAACTTCTCTTGTTAGATTTTTTAGGGTCTGACTTAATTAAAATATAGAATAAGAAACATAAAATCATGAATATAATCATAAAAAGGATGTAAAAGGAATAATATAATACATAATGGATGCATAAGAAAATGAGAAAAAAGGTACGAGAGAGTTAGAGGGTGATAAATAAAAATCCTGTAAAAATAATATAAAGTCGAAAAAAGCCATTACCTTGAGTGTTAAAATACATTATATAATCCCCTAAATTCTTATTTAGTGTTGTATTTTTCATCAATTACTTTATTTATAATAGTTTTCATATTTATTGAATCTCTTATAATCCATTTTTATCATGATCTTTTTATAAATAACTAATATTTTTTCACATCATCCATTTTCTCACCATTCAGTTCATAGTTCAAAAACAACCTTGATGCAATAGTAATTATTGATTTGAAATATCAAATGTTTCCATGAGATCATAATGTTTCCAAGAATATTTTTCGTGTCTTTATATATGTGTTGGAGTTTTATAGTTTCTTAAATATTTACAAATTCAAAAAATCATCCTCTATAATAATTCTTGGGATATCTAAAAACGACTATGATCATTTAAATTTAATATCCTTATTTAAATTTTTATTTTTTCATTAAATAACCCAAAAAATGTTATGTTTTTTATTTTATATTCAACCATGAAATAAATTGTTAAAAATAATCATTAAATGTATAAGTGAAAACTAAAATAAAAATATTCTCTTAGGAAGCATAAAATTATCATAGGAAAAAATGATTTATAAGTTTTAAAAAGAAATGGTAAAGTAGTAAATATTAGAGTTTTATAAAAAAATATATAAAATAAATTTTAATTTTAATTTTAATTTAAATTATTTTTTTATAATGGTTAATATGAGAATTGAAAGGGAAACATGGGGTTTGAAACCCTTTCCTCACACCTTGATTCGCCTCTTTTAGATCAAGCCTAAATCCTTCAAAGGATGGATTTTTGATCACACCAATAAATTAAGGACATGTATAGGTGAATCTATAGAGGCATTTCGATATATATATTTTTCAATGGGAAGAGTTTAGGAAGTTAGTATATATGGGTTGGGGATGGGTGTTTATATATCTAATGGGGAGGGGTAATAAAATATTGAAAATTTTATTATTTAGGCCAAATACAATGAATATTGATTATTATTATGTCTTTAATTAGTGTAAGATTTAAAAATAGAGGTATATTATACTTTTTATGATTCCCTAAAATAAAATTATCCTTAAAATATCTTATAACAAGAAATTAATTAAATATAGTATTTTTATTCGAATTAAATATAACATAGGTAATGAAAATGAATTATATGTTTCAAAATTTGGTTTATTATTTTTAAATTAATTATTTTAAACTTTATATAAATTTTAAACATTTTAAAATTTTTTATATATTTTTTATTAGTATTTATATCAAGATGATGTCATAAAACACATAACGTTCGTAAAAATTGTATGTTTACAATTCACAAAAAATTTAACATTTTCATAAAAATACCAAAAAAGATACCCTAATATAATTTTAGTGTGATTATTCCAAAAATAAGCTCCATTTTTATCAAATTAATTTTCAAAATATTATAAATATAAAATTTAAATAAAATCATACGATCCATTAAGAAATACTTTCATCTCAAAAAATACTATTTCTTTTTCCATGTGTGATTACATTTCTATTTGTAATCTTTAAAAATTATTCCATTATAGATACTACATTATTATATATATTTTAAACAAAATATGTCTTAAAGTTTGATAATTTAATTTTATAATAAAAATTAATATTTTACAAAATATGTTTAAACATACATTATTAATATTTATAATTATTTTTTTAAAGTTATATGATATGAGAAAACATTTTATAAAATTATAATATTTATTTTTAATTATGTTATTCATTTTAAATATTAAATTTTAAGCATTTAACCACTTTCTTTGGTTATTTTACCTTTTAAATAGTCAATTATTACTCCCAATATCCAGCTTCTATTCCAACTATAATATAATGACTATTATTCTTATAAATAACTCCTATTTATTTCATTAATATACTGATAAATTTTCGTCAATTTTTTTTGTTTTTTTAAATTCAAATAGTTTTTAATAGCATTTCTCAATTTTATTCACATTTATGATAATTCTAGCAGATCATGATGCTCTATAATTTCAGATTTTCTTTATATTGATTGTATGTGTTTATTTCCACATTTTACTTTTTTATATTTTACAAAGTATATTTATACATAATATGTGATATTTTATATTGATTTTATAAAATAATTCTTTTTATTTTACAATGTGTATGATTTATACCATAAATTAAATCCCACAAAAACATAGAAATGAAAAATATCCATAAATAAAATTTTTGGGTTGTTATAGATTAATTGATAAATATATAGAGGGAAGAATATTGAACCATGAACATGTAATAAATGTTGCGAGAGGTTATCTAGAAACTACATTTAATGAAATATGAGATGCTTCATTTGTGGAAAATAATGGAATCAATCTAATGAATGTTGAAGGGACATCACGAATCCAATCAGTATAATGAAAAAATGGAGTCTCTAATAAATTCTCTAACATGGTTCATTGTTTCTGTTATAAGGAACATAGAAAATATGAAATTAAATTCATCGTGCAAGGGCTATTTAGGATAACCAATGACAAAAACCTTATAATATAGGGAAAAAATGATGATCTTATTCTATCACTACTACTAATGTAGATCATGAAAGTGAAGTGGTCACATTTATAGTTTTTATTAATTCAAAAATATTACATATCCTTTTTAATTATAGTTCTATAATTCCTTCAAAATTGGTTTATCATTAAATTTAAAGAAAAAAACATTTTAAAGGTTGTTTGGGTACTGAAATAGGCATAAAAATATTTAAGAAAATTTAACAATTATGTGAAATGTTGAAACATTATAAACTAATATTATGTTATTAGACCCAGGTACCTTATAGTGAATCCAATATATGGATGGTTTAATTAACTCAATATCCTTATGAATGACTTCATCAAAGTGATACATCATCTTTTCTTTTGGGGTTCTAACACAATATATGATAGTTGATTTATCAATTAAAACACTAAGTGGTGAAATAATTCCATATAAAGTATATTACTATTACCAAATTAACATTTATGGGGATAATATACTGGTGAATCCTATTAAACTCCCTCTAGTAGAGTTTGTTATTTTATTGGGCATGTAATAATTTTCCTTAGATATATCCAATATCAACTATCAATATAGGGAAATCACTTTATCTATCCTAAACCATCCTTTGATTATATTCAAGTGAAAGAAGAATGATGAAACTCATTTGGAAACTTCTTCTCCATGATGAATAATATTGATTTATGAGAAACCATATCTAGCTCAAATGATTGTGATAAAATAAATGATTATCCTTTAGGACATGCCCATTCTATGAGAACATTATCATAAATTCCCCTAAGAGTTTCCTAGTCTTCCTCTTGATTGAGATGTGGAGTTCACAATAAAAATTACTCTTAGTGCTCTACACATATCCAAGAGTTCCTATATAATGGATGATATGATAAAACAAGAGTTATGTAAGTAGTTGCATGATAGTTTGGATAAGGGTTTCATACACCATAGTGATTTACAGCTATTTATTAAGAATAAGTTTGGATCAATGTATCATTCAATTTATTACCATGAATTTAATTAGATTATTATAATGAAAAAGCACCCCCTTTAATGGATTTAGGACATATTTTATCAACTACATGAGGAACAATAATTATTAAAATTTAATCTACAATAATGATATCATTTACTAATGGTAAATAAGGATTATATTCCGAATATATTCTTTTAAAAAATATATAAACATTATGAGTTCGTAGTGATTTGATTAAATCTCAATAAATTATAAATATTTTCATGGACATTGAATAGATTCTTTATAGATTAAAATAATAAATATGGTGTGGCCTTTAAAGAAGATAATCTAATATACTTTAAAGCCAAGGAATAATATTAAAACCATTTGAGTACATTTGTAAAGAATTTTTGATAGGAAAATTTATATGATATATATAGTAAATGTGTCTTCTAGATGGAGAAAGTTACATTATTATGTCATGTTATCTCATTAAATAAGAAATATATGGATCTTTAAATGGTGTAATTAATATAGGAAATACCTAGAAAAAACTGTAATGAAGACCCATAGTTTCCATGCCTTATTTATATATTATTAATGTCTTTTGAGAAAATTCCCAGGATAATCCACTATCCAAACTAACTAAAAGAGGTGTAAAGTTTGTCTGAACATAAGAATGTGAAGAGAGCATAAATGAGTTAAATAAGACAGAAATAAATGTACTTTTAGTAAAACTATAATCAATCAAGGAAGAAGTTTTGGTATGTAATGATGCATCAAATATGTTATACGCTTCTTTACTCATGAAAAAAGATAAATTAATAGCATATGGCTATAGTCACTTGATGATTCATGAGTAAAATTACCCAAAACATGATTATTTTATAGTTGTAATAATATTTTCAATAATTATGTGGAGGAATTATCCCTATAAATAAATGTGTGACATATATATTTATTATAAAAGACTAAATTATATATTCACATAACCAGATTTCAAAACGTTCCAATGAAGATGATTAAATCTTATTAAGGACTATGACATGATAATTATAGTGACCCAAAAAATTCATACATAAATACTACATCTTAATAGATGAATATTCAATAAAGAACATTATGATCCATGAAAAAAAATTAAAGGTTTATTGTCTTTAGATACTAAATATATAAAACTGTTTTATGATACATTATTAATCATTTCTCATAATTCGATTCTCAATTTATATCCTTCTTAATATACCCAAATTAAAACAATTCATAATAACCCAATTAAAGGAATATAAGAAATGGTGAGCTTAAATTTTTAGTATGGGTAAATATGGGAGATAATAATTTATGATCATATAAAAGAATAATATATGTCTAAGTGCATGAGAATAAGAAAATAACTTAAAAAGTTCATAAAATATAAATCATAGATCATAAACCAGATTCTTGGTATAAAAATTTATCATATAAAGGACATGAATCATAAGAGCAGGAAAATATCATCAATCAATCATGAACAATAATTTCATATCAAAATTAGTTCATAAAATTATGGAACCTTCATAGGTTTAGAAAATATTTTATATATTAAGGTTAACTAAATAGAACATAAAATAATAGTGGGTTTGGAATCAACCCCTATTTCCAATATTATAATAGATCACACACCATCACTTGTTTCATAAAGAATACCATGCATCCCTACCCATTTCCCATATTGGATCATGCACATCAACTTATTTCCCATAGTGGAACAATATATTTACTCATTTCTAATAATTATCTCATGATATATAAAAAATTACCCAATGCATTAGAGGGATATATAATTATATGACCATATATCACGTAATGAAAACCATATATATGTGTTCCACAAGATCATAAATCATTCATTATATCATCATACCATATATCTTGGAAAGAAAATAGGTTTTAGAGAAATTTCATAAATTTATCATAGCAAAGACATTGGAAAATATCATGCTTTCATAAACATATCACCACCATAATTATAAACAATATAGAAAAATAATAAGGATGGTATCAGTAGATTATATACCTAGCAACACATAATTTATATCAAAATATTTTAATATGGATGAAAAGTTCATGAAAATATTACCATAATATTTCATTTGAAAAATACCATTTAACTTTGAAATAATCTATTTAAAATATATATATTTATTAAATATTAAGGATAAAATTTATTTTAAATGAATCTTATAAAAATGTTAAGGAATCATCAAGTTATTAAGTAGTTATGATGGAAGAAATTATATTCTTATCGAGTACATTAATACAATGAATCTTTTCACATTTTTGCTAAAAATTAAAAAGTACCTCATTGAAAAAAGATAATAATATTCATGTTAAACCATTTTTCAATAGTATCACATGGGTAAAAATTAATTTAATATTTCTTATTAAAGAGTTAGAACATTCTTGAAAACATATTAAATGAAACATGGACATACAAGAGGAATATTCCAAATAGAATAGTAAAATATAGTATATTATTATATACAATATTCTTTCAGTATATTATGTTATTAAAGAGAGGAAAATGAAAGAGAGAAAATAATCTATATAATCATATAGATGATAATAAATTTATTACATTATTGAGAGGTAGTTCATTAAATTTCATCATTTGAATCATTTTCATAAATAATCTCAGTAAATAATGAGATTGTAACATAAAATCTTTATGAAATTGGTAACTTTTGAATCAGAAGATCCATGAAATTGTAACATCAAATGAAACATTAAAAAAAAATTAATATAAATAAATTCTAGATATAACATTTCTGATAGAATTACTCAAGCCTCATAAAAGAATATTGATCCATTACATAACATTTGTCTCACAAAAAAATTAGATGATAAACCCTTACTATAAGTTTGAATTTATTCAAATGTCATTTAACATCCAATATAATAAATTTAAATTTAATATAATTATATTACTAATTAAATAATATATTTATAATATCATATATTATCTACTTATAACATTTACACGCCCACTTATTAATAATTCATTATTCAAATCGTCGTTTCTCAGTTCTAACTATTTCTTTTTTCATGGAAATTTTGGCTAAGTAGTTCTCGTCCATATATTTTGATCATTTCTAGATCATCTATATAATTTTTATTTAAAATGAAATTAATATGGACACACAAAATCCTATCCTATGGGTTTAAAACAAACTATATTCAACTTACGACATCACAACTTTCACTGCCACATCTTAATGTATAACACTACCGAATCCACACACCATATTTTACATTTCTAATTGATTCCCATTATCCATCCAATTAATTTAATTATTAAGAATCAACCACATTAAACCACACAACCCATAATTTAATTATTCATTATTAATTCATATCCCAATAACCAAAAAACACCAAACACTTTACTAATTTTCAAATAATTATTAATTTTATAGCTACACAAGATTTTAGAACAAAGATAACACATTTTAAAATAGCCTATCACACACTTTTCACCACCACCTAGCCACCCATTAATCATGCACAAACAACCACCAACATAAAAAATATAAATAATATCCAAAAAACAACATCCTCACATACCCCAGCTAATGTAAAATCAACCACCTCCTAACCACCCCAAAACCATGCCCGCATTTCAACCATAAGACCAACATCACATTGAAAACACAAATTTCCATCCCATATGTGTGGCTAAAAATCAATACCGATGAATAACATTTTACAGATTTATCAAAGGGTATTTTATCATATTTCAAATTATTTTAGGGTTTTCATCACACAAGACAAAATCTTGGGGAAACCATTTAAATATCCAAATACAATTTGTTAGCCAATTAACATTTTCAGTTGATATAAGATGAATAATAACATATACAATAGTCTCAACACATGTCATATAGAACAAATAGATCCTCAGAGGGGCCAAAATTTTTAGTGGGCTATTAATAATGCTCAATAAATTATATCATAATAATATCTATGATATGGAATCATTCAAAACATTCTATTTTCTCCTTCAATTTGAATTATCGAATTATTTATCTCTGATTAATCTAGAAAAACACAACCCATAGATAAAAAATTATAACATCCTATATGATATATAATAAAGATAATTGATAGATTCCATACCTTAATGAAGATTTATTTACTAGCTGCACATTGTTAAAAGAATATGAAATACCCCCAAACCATAACCACACACATGAAAAATGAATTGCACTGTTCATGGAGACGGTAAGTCATACATATCCATGAATTCTATTTTCAATTTTCAACTGGATGGAAAAAATAAAGTTAAATAAAAATTCACTATTATAGAATCAATAATATATCATAATATATATATATATATATATGTATATATTAAATCTATACTTATTAGCACATTTTTAAAACATAAATGGTAAATATATGACATTTCTTTTTTAGGAGGTAAACCACATACGTGAAACAACCACATTATCATTTTCCAATAGATTGGATGGTAAGAAGGTAGTTAAGATATTATAATTCTAGAAGTATAATTATAGAATAATAATCATATATAAACATTAAACACATCATAAAAGAATGAAATTTTCCACTATTAATTTAATTTCACATTAAATACATCCCCAAAAATATTGAATTCTAATAAAATCTTTTAACACTTCCATAATATGATATATTTCTCTAAAAGTATATGGAATAAAATAATTCATATAAATTATATTACACTTATCATTTTTAAGATCATTTATTTTATTAAAATATTAATTTAATAAATACTTTTTCAGTGATTTGTAACCTTTTAGAGTATTTATTAAATCAATTAATATTAAAAATAAATTAATAAGATAAATAAAATTTAGTAATATACAAAATAAAAATTTATAACCAACTATAAACAATTCATACCCTTATGATAAAATATTATAGATATTAAATTAAATAGAGTGAAATTTTTTATTTATTCTTTTCATAAATTAATATAAAGGACATAATTAAAGAAATAGAATACCAAGTGGAAAAATAGTCATGAATTGGATAGAAATAACAAAAATAAACCCATAAAATAGGATATAGACATTTTTTGTTGAAATTTTAAATCCTTATCCAAAAAATTAATCCCTATTTTCTCATTTAACCCTTATTGAGGTGAAACAATTACTATAGTCACTACTTATATTGAAAAAAGGAACTATTTAAAAAATTTGAATATCATGATTCTAAATATGTAATCAATTGTTCATGATTAAATCCATAATAGTGGTCCAAAATAATTTAAGAGAAAACCACAAAACACAACTAAAATACATTTTTTTGGAATCTAAATTTAATATTCTTCAAATGTGTTTATACCAAATTTGGTCCTAAAATTGATTATAATTAAATTAATTTTATTATTATTGTTATAATATAACTAATTAAACTTTTAAAGAATATGTAACATTCTAATTCTGGTATAAAAAATATAGTTTTCAATAAATATATATATATATATTTAATATTCAATGAAAAATCATATTTTCTCAAAAAATATTGAAAATTACCTCTATTATAATTTTAATATTTTTATTTTAAAAATGTATTAAAATTTATCTAATAATTTTTCTAAAAATTTAAAAATTATAATCAAATGTTTTTTAAAAAAAGAAATAAAAATCATGTTTGAACAAAACAAGTTTTTGAAGTATAATATGATTGTTTTTAAAACAATTGAATACTTATTTATTTAATGTTATTTATCACATTTATATTATATTGGATATATATATATATACATCATAATTTGGTTATTCATATTTACAAAATTCTATTCAAGGGATAGTTTATAACAATCATATTTTAATAATAATATTTTATTGTTTGTTTAAGATCAGTGTGGTGTTTTATATATGCAGTCAATCAAAATGTTCTTATTTGAAAATATAAGGGCATTATATTATCCCCTATTTAATAATATTCATCCTCACAATTTTAAATTTCTCTCAGTAATCATGGGATTGAATCTTTGAAATTCATATGTATAAAAATCCACATCAAAAAAATGATTAATAAAAGTCCTTAAAAAGGGAAAGGGAAATACAATGGTTATATAGAATGACAAAAAACTAGATTTCAATATAGAATAAAATTAGTACAAAGTGAATATATAGACATAGAGGTAAAAAGAAATGCCCCAAGACTAATTTAGAGTGATAGAGGATATGATTATGAGAATGTTGATGACAAAAAAACCATAAATATATGATCGATGAAAATAACACTGATTCATAAAAACAAAGGAAAAATTATAAAATTTTATTTCAAGATCCTTTTCCCGATGTTAAGATATTATTTTAATATCAACATGGAGAACATAAGAAAATACACATACTTGATTTATTTCTATATCGCAAGAAAAACTTCATGCTTTGGTAATTCTTTAATAAATTTTCACATCAACTCTTTCTACATGAAATGAGTATTTAATATGAATTTTTCATGCCCAAATAACTAAAATTTTCTTTTAATGGATCTAAAGATGCATAAAAGTATAAAAATTTATTACTCTTCTCTATAGATATTTAAAAAACCAAAATTATTATCATATGTTATCAAGTACATAAAATCTTATTTTTACCTCAAATAATAATACCATAAGTACAACTTCAACCATTTCCTAATTAATTAACCTTAAAACCCTTCCAAAATATATATTTCCAAATTAAAAAGCCATTTTTTTTAAAATATTCACACTAAATTTCCAAAATAAACCTATCATTAATACCATTAACAAAAAAAATTACCTCTTAATGACACATAGAAAATATGTGAATATTTCAATCTTATATTATCTTGAAACATGGTAATAATCTGAAATACAATAAAAAGTTAATGAAAACATACATGCTTCTAAAAATTTACTCTTTTAATATTCATTAAATAAAATATTTAATTATAAAATATATTCCATTAATACATAATTTCTATATACTCCATCATATATGACATAATGTACATTTTCATTAAATAATTAATTAATTTCATGATCACCAATACCAACCAATTTAATTTATCAATATTCTCCTTATATCAACAGAGAATTACTTTATGAACATCCAGCATATATAAAGGTTTATATTTCCCACAATCGTGTGCTTTTATATAAAATATCACATTACCATGAAATCATATTTCTATGTCATCAGTTCTATTTAAAATATTCTTGAAAATATTTAAAGAAACCCCCAATAGACCAATCTTGAAATAATTCATGATTCTTATAACTAGAATACAATTGATAAAAATATTTCTACAACAGAATTATTTTATTCCAGTATATAAAATATTTATTCATCCAACTTCCATATTAAACCATCTATTATTCATTATCATCTTATTACATAATATCTCCTTCTATTAATATATCATTTTTTGTATATTTATCATCAATAGTAAAGCCTTTACTCATAAAACCCTACAAATTATCTTTTCATGATTTCCTCTCAGGAAATTGAATTACATAATTAATATATATTACACATTTTAAACTTTTAACTATTGATGATACCTTAAGGAAACAATTATTCTCACCTATTTCATTAACCAAACTTAACTTTTAACTCGACAATTACTTACTCTATATCTTTATTATCCCCACAAAAAATATCTTCCCTTCCCATTGATAAATTTTGTTGGGTTCTTCTTTCAACATATTGGGAATGTTGGAAAATAAATATTCATCCCTCTATGATCTTCATGAATTTCCAATTTTCTCTTATTAGGTGTGTCAAGAAACTCACCCAAGATGAGATTGTTTTTCATATAATAAGATAACTGATTAGGAATAATCCTATGGTTTTTCATTCCATCTCACATTTCACAAGGTTTCTCATTAGGAAAATCATTACATTATCCATCATATTTAGTGTTAACATAATTTTTCATGGTTCCATCCCTTGACAAAAACCATAAATTATAAGGTGAGAAACAATAGTCAAAGTGAGAGATACTTTAATAATATGAAAATAATTCACATAATTTATAGATCCAAACACATTATTTTCAAGTTATGACTCCTTAGGTGTAACCTAATCCATCCATGGTTATCATCTATTAAAATCCATCATAATGGTTCATATGAAAATGATAACTAACATAATAATATCATCCATGATTGTTATACTATGTGCATAGTAAGGGAGCATTCACCGTGCACTAAAATGATAGTTGAGATATACTAGACAAACTCCTTTTGGGGTTATCACCCATAGATGCATCTTCTCCAAAACCATGTATACTTATAGTATCCTAAAAGGAATTTTTTTATATAAAAAACAAATAATATCCTCTTAAATGAAAATTTATGATGTTATCCTGCACTTATACTTATCCCCAAGATTTTCTTAATTTTTTTCAAATCTGAATCCCCAATGGATGACTAAACCCTGATCTGATACCATCTATAATGACCTAATATATTCACAAAAAAATTATATATTAATATATGAAACATCATTACATATAATTATGATACATTCCAAAACTATAAATGTTTACTGTATTTGGAGACAAGATATATAAAAATATTATTGAGGAACATTCTTACTCATCTCTCATAATATTATTCTCACTCTGTATCATTCTTAAAATAAATTTCATAATTTTTTTTATAAGTGGGAAAAATGAAACATAAGAAATAAAAAGTTAAAATACTCAGTAAGGGTAAACATGTGAGATATTAACTGATGATCATATAAAATCAAAATATAAGCATAAGGGTATGAAATCATGAACACAACTTATAATGTTTGTAACCAATCTAGCATATATCATTAATATGATTCATGCAATAAAACATTATAATTTTAAGGTTAAATAACCATAATAGTCATAAAACATTATAAATTAGTCATGAGCCATAAATTTATTTTATAATAATTTTATAAAATTTTAAATCATTATAAGAACATATATTATTTCATTTTTCAAGGTTAACTACCAAGACCATCAAATCATAACAGATTATGAATAAAAACCTATTTTCTAAATCATAATAGATCAGGAATCGTCACACATTTTATATAGTGGATCAGAAACACCTTTGTATTTCACATATTTAGTCAAGAACATTAACTCGTTTCCTATAATGGATCAAGATAATTCAATTTCTTCTCCTAATAGATCAAGCATAATAAATTATTTCCATTAATTATCTCACGAGATATAAACATTTTCCCATTGCATTGGAGGTATATATAATTTATGGACCACCCAAAAAAATAATGGTAGCCATACAAATGTGTTCCACAAGATCATAAAAAAACTATCATATCATCATATCATATCATGTTCAAATAAAAAATGTTTCATAAACATTTCATAAATTCATCATATCAAAACTGATAACAAATAAATGGATTTCATAAACATGTCATCATCATAATCATGATCCATCTCAAGAAATAATGAGGATTTTATTAGTAGATCACATTCTAAGAAATACATAATTAAAATAAAAAAATTATCCTAAATGAAAATTACTTTAAATATTTACTCAAATATTTCAAGAGGAATACTTTCATTTAAGATTGAAATTACTTATTTAAAATAACTATATTTATAACATATTAGGGAGAATATTTTATTTGAATAGAATCATCAAAATATTCAATTTAATTTTCAAATCATTGAGTGTCCATGATAAAAGATATTTCATTCATTTTGTGTCTGTTAATGTAATTATTCGTTACATTGGTAAAAATTCAAAAGAACATCATTTGAAAAAAAACAAGAATGATTATGTTAATTTTTTTTAAAATATTTTAAAAAGTGTAAAAATGTTATTAAATATTTTTATAAAAATAATAAAATAATCTATAAATCATTTGAATGAAATCATGGACATGGAAACAGATGATTATAGACAGAATAGTAAAACATAGTTAGTTTTTGTTGAAAATATTATTTTGGTATTTTATATTCTTAAAGGGGGGAAAATGAAAGGAAAACATTTAATATATAAAAATAGAAATTTGAGAATAAAATTAATATTATTATTGAAAGGAAAATTATGAAATTTAATCAATGTAAAAATATTTATAAATAATCATTATAAATAATGAGACTGTAACATAAAACCCTTTTGACTTTGGTAAAATTTGAATCCTAATCATCATGAATGAATGAAATGAAATGAAACTTTCAATACTGTGAATATAAATAGATTCATGTTATAACATCTAAAATGAAATCCCTTACACCTCATAAATGAATATAGGTGGATAACATAATATATATCTCAATGAAAACAATTTGAGATGCTGAACCTTTACTTCAAGTTATAATTTCTTAGAAATCAATATAAACTCCTATATAATACATTTAAATATATTATAATTCTATAAATAATAAATTTACATAATTATAATATCATATATTATCTACTTATAACATTTTAATATACACTTATTAATAATTCATTATTAAAATAATCATTTCTGTGCATTAAGTTTTTCATTTTTCATGTGAATTTTGATTCAGTAATTCAGATCCTTAAACATTTATCAGGGTTCAATAATATATATAATTATAATAATTATATAATAAATATATATATTAATTATTTATATATACATATATATTTTCATCCATAAAATATAGATATTGAAAATTATTTACCCCATTCATGGAGACGATAAGACGTACGTACGCCTGAACACCATTTTCCCATTTTCGATGGATGGAATGCAAAAAGATAAATAATAATTCACCCTTATATAAAAATAATAATGTCATATATATCACCTATATTCATTAAATATATCATTATTAATATCCATGTAATACAAAACTAAAAATTAATAGCATCGAATTGTGGAGGTGGTAGTCCACATTTATGCATAAGAAATGTCATCATTTTAAAATGGATTTGAATAGAATATAGTAGATAATATGTTATTATTATATAAGAATAATAATGCAACAAATGAAATATATACAATTAAACCCATAATACTAACCATCATTGAATGATTTTTATAGAAAATTAATTTTATCACTATATGGATACTATAAATTGTATGTACGCACAAGAAATATTTTTTACTTACTATTTAATGGAAAATAGGGTGAATAAAGGTGAATTAATAATCCTAAAAAATTTACATATATTTAGGGTACCCAAAATATTATTTTAGTAAGATAATTATATATTTTTAGTAATTTAAATAATGAAAAACTGAAAGAGGTTGGGTAAAACGATTAACTATTCATTTGTAGACTTCCTTTAGTTTAATTATTTAGGACCCTATGAGTGTTGTTTTTAGACGAAAGGAAACTCTAATTATTTTATATACAAACCTAGAATATTTTTTGTTAGGTTTTGGTCAATATAGAAGTATAAAATATGTGCAAATAATTTTAATGAAATGTTACCTTTTATATGTCTAGGGGGGCTAGGGTAGTCATTGAATTTATTTAAAGATTAAAATATAATAAATTAATTCTCTTGAAATATGTTATATAATGGAAAAAAGTTTTAATACATGGTATTATTTGGTTGAAATTACATCAACTAATAATATTTTGATTGGTTTATGTGGTGTTTCAAAACAAATATTTTTATTTAAACCCATAGTTAAATAATTTTAACCATAACTGTTGTAATGAATTTTTCATTATTAAAGTGTTATAATTATACATATAAGTTAAAAATAGATTATTAAATTGTTAATAAAAGAAAATTTATATTATATATCACATTACATTCCCTCTTTCAATATTTTTTTATATATTAATTATTTAATAATATATTATTTAGTCTAAAATATCATTAATTTCAATTTTGACACCATTCATTTAATATGACATTAAAGAGACAAATAATAAGATGTAATTAGAATAAAATTGTTTCACACATCCATAATATTGTTTGGTATAAGATTTTATGTTCTATTTATTTTATTATTTTTATTAACTGTAATCCCTTATTTTATTTTTTTATATTTTATTGTTTTATTACTTTCATTTATTTAAAAATAAATAGCACAATATTTTTTTAAAATATTATATGTGAATTGTTTTGTTTCCCAATATTAAATTTTTAAGTAATTTTTAATAATATATATTTTAAATTAATACTTCACAACTTATTATTATTATTATTTAAAATTAAATCTTTATATTGTGTATTTGTTCTTAATATTATATATATAGTTTTTATGAATACAATAATTTTTAAATAAAATTTTCATATTGTTTTGATATTATTTTATGAATATATTCATTTACCAATACTATGTAAAATCATCCTTATGAAACAATGTCATGGAATCCTAACATCTCAACTTCCCCTCAACCATTATACCTTCAAACCAACATTGTTCTCTGACACCATTCACACGCTACACCATAATAGTATCAATAACTCCATGTAGAGCCACTATACTCTTCATCTGTCCATATGAGTAGCTCAACTCACAAATCCTTATCCTGTTGAACATACCATGAAATGAGTATGATCTTTGATGGAACCCTCACAAAACCTAGTAAATTCCATCTTTGTAAGCAGCAAACCACATTGATGCTACATCTCAACTTTGGACTTCAAAAAATGATTCAGTGATCTACACTATACTAATTTGTTTCATCTTCAATAAATCTCATCACCATGGAATCTCATCTGACGCCATACACCTTCTCTAGTTCGACCTCCGGTGTGATTTAACCATGGTGACGACTCGGGTGGTTCAAAAATGTAAATGAAAACACCCTCCATTCATAAAAAACATAATGTCCATATAAACTTATCATCTAATGATTATACATATAGAAAACACCTTGTGGAAGTGGTTCCTTATCTATGCATGACTAACAGTACAACTGCTAGTGGTGAGGTGAAACTACCCTATAAAGAAGGGTGAACCCACCATGGAACTAACTGTGACTTTGTAAGCCTAGTTACCATGAGTATAGTTTCCATATAAAGGGTTCCATAATGAGAATCATTATTTGAATTTACAATGAAACATGGTTTGAAACTTAATGAAAATAAAAATAACCTACCGTGAGTTCAATGAACCTACCATTAATGTGTGAAGTGAACTTAAAACTTGAATGGTGTACTTACAATGAATCCACTGAGTAACCAACCACATGAGGCACCAAATCAACTCAAGGAACTAATATTTTATAATTATTTGTTATTCTAATGGTATAATTTTTTTTATGTGAGTAAATGCATGCTCATGGTTATTATACTAACCACATAATTTATATATATTTACTGTACAATTATTGCCCAGTCATTATGTTGCAAAGTTAGCTGTTTTCATTTTCTTATATTGAGTAAACTTATTTAAAAAATTTATTTTTCAGAATTATTTTATAAAATTATTTAATAAAAGTTTATCAAATTAATTTTAACTATTATTTTACTTTGTAAAATAATTATATATCATAAACTTAATGTTGTATACTAGATATTAAAATTTTTAATTGAAATAATAAGTTTTATATTTTCATTTCAAACTCTCTTTTATGGTTATTTTGAACTATCAAATCATCGAAGGTTTTTAAGTGTACTTTATTATCTTATTTATCTAAATAATTAACATTTATATTAGAAATCTTTTTTTTCAATGTGTCATGAATGTTTTTCATATAGGAATAAAAGGGATCAAGATCAATAAGTGTGCTGATTCAAAATATAGATAACATTTTATTTAAAGCACTTATTACTTTTTTAACATATCTTTCAATAATTATCCATTGAGATATTGCATAATATTTTGAGTTAATGATATATATGTATCCATTGCAATGAGGACATTAAAATGAAATGAAATTTTATTCAAGGAAGATTGTTAATAACAATTTTAGAGAGATGAATAGATATAGAAAAATAAAACCTTCACACAATCATTGTGAAGTACTACATCTTGACTAAAAATAATGTTCCATTATATTTATTATAGGGGAATTCAACATTTTCATTATTCAAATCTGAAGTGACCAAATAACTTAAATTGAATCAATTTTATACATCATCCTCTCTATTTTTGTTTTAAACGCTTTCTGTTTTTCATTATTATATTTCTTTCTAGCCTATGATTGTACTATTGTGTTGGATTATTCTTTTCCCCTAAAAAAATATATCATAATGGTTTATTCCTCCAATAAAAAGGATTCTTATACAATTTTTCCTATAAAAAGGAAGTTAGGTCGTGAATCCATCAAAAGTCAAGGGTTAAACTACCAGTTTATAAAAAAGGCATGTTGTCCTATATTTGGGTTATTAACCCCTATCCAAAATAATGAACTAGTAAATATCATTCTCCTTTCCGAGTATAGGATATCTATGAGTATATTAGTATATTGGTGATAATAACTACTACAAAAACAAACCATGTAATTTTATTCATTTCTACTACACTTTCAACTATGTTTAATCACTCTAATAATCATATTTGATTGAATAATCAGAAAATCACTATTCACACAACTCTAGTAAAATACTTCCATACACAAGGACCTAACAATTATAGTCAAATCATGGTTCCTTTTATGGAATATTTTTTTTACTAATTCATTATCTATTTTGAACAAACCATTATCCTAGACTGAATTGTCTAATGAAATATCCACTGTATTGTTATGGAAATTCTTGAATTCAAGATGCAAAATCCCATTAGACCACTAAAATACAATTGAAGTGACTATGATTAATAGAAGGAGCAGATAGAGGTATTTCATAAAAATATAGGTATTTATTATTGGATTATTATGTCAAAACTTTATAATCTTCCAAAATATAGATTCCGAAACTTAAACTAGTAATGATTCTATAAATGTATTCTAAATTAAAAAATTATAAATTTTCAATATTTTTCATCAAGAAGAAATCTGTATATTCTAAATTCCTTCTAAAAAATTACTTCTAAAATCTTGAGGAATTTAAAAGTCACTCATCAGGTAACAAAAAAGTTATATAGATATATGATTTTAATTTAGAGAGATGAGTTTCAAGAATTCATAATGACTGATCAGGAGAGCATCAATGTGACATACAACATATTTACTAAAATTATAAATAGAATATTTTCATTGGGGAGATTATGAAGAATAAATATCTTATGAAAATATTACTTTAATATATACATAAAATTTTACACCGAATAAGGTTTCAGTTGAAGCGAGATAATATTTCATTGATTATTAAATGGGTGAGATGAAAGGACAACTTCATTAGTACGAGTTAGAAATGAAGAATGAAAATTATGAAGGTCATGAAAAAAGGAATGGTATAGAATTAAAATATAATATAAATATAATTTATAAATATCCTTATTTTGAGTTATAGAATGTGAGAAAGATGAAATTGAAAATTTTACTAAATGTGTCTATAGGCACATGAATAGAAAAGTAGATTTAAGAAGAATCCCATAAGATATCATCAACATTTTGACAAGAAATTATGTATAGAAGGTAAAAGTAGGAAATATGATATTTTTGAATATATATTAAATGATTGAAAGAAAAATGGATATATAAAATCAGGATGTAGAACATTAAACAAGAAGGTAAATAAAAATAGTACAGAAAGGAGTTAAAATGAGAATATTATGATGGATGGATCTATACGGAAGATACATACAGCATACATAATAATTTTGGGAGTGAAATGGAATCGACCAATATTTTTTATTGGAAAAAAAATGAGGTAAAAAATGATTCTAATTTTAGCTCTTGTTATAAGGCCCTGGCCTTAAACCTTACTTAATATTGAATTAAATGAATAATTCACATTGAGGATATTTTCAGGTTAAGAGTTTAAGAGAATTAGAACATAACTATTACATCTCAAAAGATTACAAAGTAGCCACTTCTACTAAGTTTCCATAATAAAAAAAACTCTTAAAAGAGACATGTCTAGTTCCATGTTTTATATAGCATGACATTCCCTTGATCCCATCCTTGACCTTATTCCACATTAAGTCCTGTGAAAAAAATTTCAAAAAAACTTGGGGTGAGCATAAAAAGCTCAGTAAGGGATACACAAAGAATGAAAACTATTAGTTTTTCAAACATCAAGTAAACCATGTATACTCTATCAAAGTAATACCTTCACCTTCGTGAAGTAGTATAAACTCTTTACTGAATAAAGTATCATTACTTACCTTTTAGTAACCAAAGGATTACCATAAAACCCCTATAAAGAACACATAACATATATAAAGGTAACTTGGGACATAAACATACTTAAGTGAAATAACCATACGGTCGACTTCCACACATATCACTTAAATGGAATAGCCATACGGCCAATTTCCATACATACTTAATAGAATATCCATACGGCCGACTTCCATACCCAATGAATTGGAGGTTATAACGTAACCACCCGTCCTGGTATTCACGGCACCACCCGTCATATGGTTTATCACGTAACCACACATCAAATGTCCAAGTACCAATATAAAATCATAAAACATAAAACCAATATAAAGGAATGATAAAATTTCCACATTTCACTCAAAATATATCATAATAGAATCCTTTATCAAAACCATTTTCAATACCAAAATACATAAAATATTATATGGTATTTATTTCATTTTAAAAACATAATGGCTTGTTGAGGAAGCCAAAGACCAAATAATACTCGCGGCGGCGGAAAAGGTCGTTGTCACCGCGTACGTTAAAAAAACATTCCTTTTTGTCATTTAGTAAAACTCTTCGTAGAAAAAGATTCCCTTTATATAAAAGTAAAAGTCAAAGGGGTTTATACACCGTATAAAAGAAAGTTGTGTATAAAACGAATTATGCCTCAATGAAAGGAGATTGAGATGAAGTCCCTTACCTCGGGTCCGACTTGACTCGATCATTCTTTAACGTAATGAATAATAAACATGAGTTAATTTATACTTGATTAAGAACCTTTTTAAAGCTCATTATTCCTTTTATATCACTTATTGCCATGTTATAAACATTATGTAACCATTTAAGTTAGTAATGTTTGTTTTTTCAATATTTGGTTCTTATGTCGAAAGTGGACTTCTTACAATTACATGTTGTTCGTGTGGTCAAAGGTTGTTTATATCCAGAATGAAATTCCTGATTTGGATATCATATATATCATATATATCCAGAATATACATGTATTTATAATATTACATAATCATTTAGACGTATGAAATGAAATGCACCGGTCATGGAGACGGTAAGCCGTACGTACGCATGAACGCTACTTTCATTTCTATTTCGTATTTTATAGAATGGAATCATAATGATATAATAGTATATTATAATTCTAGTATAATAACATATATAATATCATTAACTTTATCCTCTACACATCCCACATATGGTATTAATGAATCAAATCACTTTCAGGGGGCGGTAGTCCGCACTTCCTAAAATGAAGATATCATGTTTACCAATAATGGAAACAATAATGGTATGCCATAAATGAAAAATACAGAAGCTTAAGGAAAGAATAAACATATTATATATAATATATAAAAATAGTAACATCATAATGACCACCTTTGAACGTGTTAAATGAGTATTGAACAATCATCGTTTCGGGAGGCAGAATTTCGCCATCCACGGAAACCGTATGTTCTTTAACCATTTGATGTAGTCGTGTGAGATTGTAGCTCGAATAAATCTTATAACAACATCCTAGTATATTATAGATACTGATGTCGTTACAAAAGAAGTAAATAAAAAGAGTTTAGGGGGTTGGAGAAGCAAAATAAAACAAATGAACAAGAGAGAATGAATTACCTTTAAAAGTGTAACTTCTTTTGATTTGAGCCTAAAGGAATCCTTTGAAAGGATTCTTCCCAAAGGGAATCCTCTATAATGAGGAGAGGGATGTGTAGATAGTAAATGGGCAGGGGTTGGCCGAGCCAAAGGCTTGAGGAGTGTGTGTAAGGTGGTAGAGTTGGGGGCCTTTTAATAGAGGAGAGGAGGGGCACTTTTGGAAAGTAATGAAATATTACTTTATTTGAAAATGTGTTTCGGTTTTAAAAGGTCCCACATTGATATAATTCGTGGATAAGGTGATAAGGGTTAGAAATCCACCCATCCAATAAGTTTTGGACATGTGTAGGTCATAGATTTTACATTATCTTTCCATTTTATTTAAATCGTCAAATAATGATGTCATCGCTGCATCATTATTATGTCAAAAATAATTTAATTAATTTAATGTCTAAAAATTATAAAAAAAATACTATGATATATGAAATCTTTTTAGATTTCCAATTAATATTTATAATCAAAAGTCTGACTTGTATAACTCCATTTAAAAATTGTTTTAGTAAAACATATCATGTTTGTGCCATTTTTTACATTAACATTAAATAAAAGGTATTTATGTCTTTTTCCAACCAATGTGTCTCCATGGGGTCCCCAAGTTGACCCATGTATTGTCTTGGTCGGAAATGACACATAAAATGAGGGTAGGACATGTGTCTAGGTCATCTCATATTATTAAAATATTATTTTTACCTTAAACTACACTAATTACCACTAATCGCGATTAAAAACTTAATAAGTTACTATTCACCAAAAAATCATTTTAATCTCATTGAACCACAATTTACTTCTTAATGACAACCATGTATGTCAGATTTTTGAAAATCAAAACACAATGATCGAAAAATTTCATTTAAACGGAAAATCAGTTTTTATAAGTACCACTTAGTGGTTTCACTATTCATCAAAAATTGAAGTTTTTCAGAAAATTACCAAAAATTCACCCTAAGCTATATTTGATATTACGAATTCAAAAATGAAGTCTTTTTTACAAAATTCAAAATATATAAGTCACATTAATTAATTTATTAATTAATTCCCGCTGTCATAGAAAATAGCGTGTTTTTATGAAACAATAAGTATCAAAAGATTGACACTAGTTTAAGTTCGATTTCAAAGTGAAATTAATTCCAACAACCACTATTGGATTTAATGGTAAAA
Source organism: Viscum album (assembly GCA_963277665.1). Taxonomy (NCBI): domain Eukaryota; kingdom Viridiplantae; phylum Streptophyta; class Magnoliopsida; order Santalales; family Viscaceae; genus Viscum; species Viscum album. The sequence goes on along the minus strand of OY728121.1, from coordinate 138,635,079 downwards.
ATATTTTCTAATTTCACTTTAAAACCAATTCGAAAGATAATCTAATCATAAAAATAAATTAGATTAAAAAGTGGTTTTGAATTAAAATACAACATTTTACACTATTCATTAAAAAATGAACTTTATCGGAAAGGTACCAAAAATTTACACAAGGTAAATTTTGATGTCCCGATTCTAAAGAAGAGTTATTTTTGGTCCAATAGAATTTATAAGGTTGATCAAAACTATATTGAATGACGGTTCGCCTTCAAAAGGGGATAAGTGAACCCTTAGTGAAAATTAGGGTATAAATGCCTAAAATTGAACTCTTTCTGTATTTTAAGCCTTTATCTTTTATTGGGTAAATGTAAAAACATTTAAAAACATATATAATCAAATTTTAGTTATTTCTATCCATTCCCGCCAGTACAACGGCTACATGTTAACTAACATTTAAAATAATATTATTTTATTACTTGTGTGCAACGTAAGTTTTCAAAGAAACTCATCGTTGCGTATCGAGTATGCTATCGAATGTAGAAACCCCTTTTAATTAAAATTAATATTTAATTCGTAAATATTAATACATATGAAAATTCTTTATTCTTTAATTACCCAGGATGTTACATCCTTCCCCCCTTTTGGGAATTGCGTCCTCGCAATTTTATTCACTTATCAAAATAAGTGTGGGTATTTGTCCCTCATAGCATTTTCAGATTCCCACGTTGCCTCTTCAATAACATGGTTTTTCCACAAAACCATTACCTGATGAATCACCTTATTCCGTAACACCTGCTCCCTGTGGTCAAGAATCTGGACTGGTTGTTCTTCATAAGATAGGTTCTCCTCCAGTTGAACTACCTCTGGACTCAAAACATGAGATGGATCTGGCATATACTTCCTCAACATTGAAACATGAAAAACATAGTGTACCTAAGATAAACTCGGAGGTAAAGCCACTCGGTAAGAAACTGATCCAACATTCTCCAGAATTTCATATGGTCCAATAAACCTTGGACTCAACTTTCCTTTCTTACCAAATCTCATCACACTTTTTCAAGGATAAACCCTGAGAAAAACATGATCACATACCTCAAAAGATAGATCCTTCCTCCGGTTATCCGCATAACTCTTCTGCCAGCTCTGAGCTATTCTCATGTGCTTTTGAATCAACTGAACTTTTTCTGCCATCTCTTCTACCAATTCTGGTCCCATCAGCTTCCTTTCACCCACTTCATCCCAAAATGCTGGAGTTCGACACCGCTTCCCATATAATGCCTCAAATGGTGCCATCTGTATACTGGAATGAAAGCTGTTATTATAAGAAAACTCAACCAAAGAATGATGTTGGTCCCAACTTCCCTGATAATCCATCGAACAAGCTCGTAGCATATCCTCCAAGGTCTGAATTGTTCATTCTGACTGCCCATCTGATTGAGGATGAAAAGCTATACTAAAATTTAATTCAGTACCCAACGACTTCTGAAGGCCTTTCCAAAAGTTAGATGTGAACCTGGGATCACGATCAGATACAATGGAGAGGGGAACTCCATGTAACCTGACTATCTCTTTATGATAAAAACGGTAAAGTTGATCTTGGAAAAAAGTATATCGTATAGCAAGGAAATGAGAAGATTTAGTCAAGCGATCAACAATAACCCAGATTGCATTATTACCTCGAGATGTCCTCGGTAATCCCACAACAAAGTCCATGGATATGTTTTCCAATTTCCACTCTAGCACTGGTAAAGGCTGAAGCATCCCTTTCGGTAACTACCACCCTGCTTTAACCTACTGAAAAGTCAGACACTTCAGAGTAAAATCAGCAATATCTCTTATCATTCCATCCCACCAGTAATACTCCCACAGATCTCTGTACATCTTAGTACAACCAGGATGAACTGAAAATGGGGAACTATGAGCCTCACATAACAACTCATTCTTCAACTGTGAATCACAAGACACACATAACCTCTTCCCAAACCTCAAAACACATTCATTATCAATGTTTAATTCAGGCTACTTATCTTTCTGAACCAGCTCTACCTTTTTCTTCAACTCGCTGTCTCGCTTCTGTGCTTTCTTGATTCTGTCTGATAGAGAAGATTTCACTGATACCTGAAACAAAACAGAAGAAAATCCTGTACCAACAACTTCTATGCTAAATTTCATCAAGTCTTTAACCAAAGGATCACGTTCCAAATGCAACATTGATAATGAAGCATTACTTTTTCGACTCAAAGCATCAGCCACTTTATTTGCTTTTCCCGGATGGTAATGAATTGTGCAATCATAATCCTTGATTAATTCCAGCCATCTCCTCTGTCTCATGTTCAATTCTTTCTGAGTGAATATATACATTAAACTTTTGTGATCAGTATATATTTCACACTTTACTCCATACAAATGATGCCTCAAAATTTTTAAAGCAAAGACAACAACACCTAATTCCAAATCATGTGTAGGGTAATTTACCTCATGAGTTTTCAACTATCCTAAAGCATAAGCAATTGTCTGATCATTCTGCATAAGGACACAGCCAAGTCCCTTCAACGAAGCATCACTGTATAAAACAAACTCACCATTCCTAGAAGGAAGTGCCAAAACTGGAGCATTCACCAATCTTCTCTTCAACTCATGAAAACAATCATCACATTCTTTTGTCCATATGAACTTAACACCCTTCCGAGTTAGCTTAGTCATTGTATTTGATAACCGTGAAAATTTTTCAACAATCCTTCGGTAGTAACCTGCCAAACCAAGAAAACTACGGATCTCGGTTACATTTGTGGTTCTTGGCCATTCTTCAAAAACTTTTGTTTTAGTAGGATCAACAGTTATGCCATCTTTTGAAACAATGTGACCTAGGAATGAAATTTTTTGTAACCAAAACTCACACTTGCTGAATTTTCCATATAGTTTCTTTTCATTTATGGTTTGAAAGATAACCCTTAAATGACTTTCATGCTCCTCTTTAATTTTAGAAAACACCAAAATATCATCGATGAAAACAACCACAAAATTATCCAAGAACTCATGGAAAATTCTATTCATAAGGTCCATGAATACAGCAGGTGCATTGGTTAAACCAAAATGCATAACTACGAATTCATAATGGCCATATCTAGTACGGAACGCAGTCTTCGGAATGTCTGCTTCTTTTACTTTCAACTGATGGCACCACGACCTCAAGTCAATCTTCGAAAAAAACTGAGCTCCATGGCGCTGATCAAACAAATCATCGATATGAGGCAAATGATACTTGTTCTTAACAGTAATATTATTCAAGGCTCTATAATCAATGCAAAGTTTCATTGATCCATCTTTCTTTTTAACAAACAAGACAGGAGCACCCCATGGTGATGTGCTAGGTCGAATGAAACCTTTATCTAACAACTCCTGCAATTTTTTCTTTAACTCTAAAAGTTCAACTTGAGCCATTCGATAAGGGGGTTTTGAAATTGTCTTAGAATCAGAACTAAGTCAACAGTAAATTCAACTTCTCGATCATGAATAATACCAGGCAACTCATCAGGAAAAACATCAAGATACTAATTTACCACTGGCACATCATTAATCTGAACAGTTCCATTATTTTCAACAATAAGTGCAAGGTAACATTAATTTCCATCTTTTACTAGTTTCTCAACTTCATGATATGTTATCAAAATCAAGGGTTCATTATTGTACACAAACTGAAAATATTTCTGAAAAGAAACCATTTTAGCTCTACATTCAATCATATCATGATAAACAGAAAGCCAATCCGTGCCCAAAATAACATCAAACTCTACTAGATGCAAAACAATAAGGTTTGCTGGTATATTCTTTCCACACACCAGGATAGGAAGGTTCTTATAATTCCTTTTTGTCTCAACGTTCCCTCTGGGTGTTTTTACCATATGTTCAGGATTCATATCTTGATATGGAATTTCCAATTTACTATAAAACTTCTCATAAATGAAAGTGTGTGTAGACCCTGAATCAAACAACACATTGGCATAATCTGAACAAACAAACAGTGAAACTGATACCAATTCATTCGATGGCTCAACATCTTCTGAAGTTGTTGCAAAGGATTTCACCACACCTTTCTTCTTATAGTCTGGATGCATTCCCCCGGTTGAGTTCTTCGTTGGACACTCGTTTGCATAATGACCCATTTCATTACACTTAAAACATCTTACTGTTGGATTTTCATTGCCTTCTTGATCATCTTCCTTACAGTTACGAGCAATATGACCAGACTTACCACACCGAAAGCACTTACCAGACTTGGATAAACATTCTCTAAGATGAATTTTAACACACTTCTCACAGGATGGGTATTTGGTTTTCTTACCTCCTTGCTTCTTTGATGAATTCATTCCCTTTGCCTGCCAACTAGACCTGTTATTCTGTTGTTTGTCATAGAACACCTGATCATCGGCAAACACCATTTCCACCTTCTCCACACATCAAACAAGTTTTTCATAACTTTTGAACTCACGAGAATCTAAATCCCTTCGATACATTGGCTTTAACCCTGAGTAAAATCGGTTTATTTTACTATCAAGTTCTCGTATGAAGTTTGGAGCATACCTTGCCAATCGAGTGAACTTTTCTTCATAAGCAGCCACTGAATCATCCTCCTGCCTCAATTCTAGGAACTATTTTCTATCCTAAGACAAATCACCTTATGAAAATATTTCTCAAGAAACATACTTTTGAATTCGTCCCAGTGAAGATCCTCAATCTCATCACTATCCCTGATATTTTTCACCATCGACCACCACTGATCATCTTCACCTTCAAAACGGTAAACAACAAGACTAACGTTTTGATGTTCTGAACACCCCATGACATCAAAAATCTTCTCCAGTGCTTTAATCCACCCTTCAGCTTGCAAATGGTCAGATGATCCTCTGAATGATGGGGGATGTTGCCTCATAAAATGTTCCACCACTGACATGTTCCTCTGCAGTTTATCTAGCTGATCTCGTGCATGGATACCACCACCATTTATAGCCTGAGTCAACTGTGCCATCACTGCAACAAACCGTTCAGTTCCGATTCCGACCATCTCAGGTTGCTGATTTGGAAGGTTGTCTTCCTCCTGATGTCGTCCCAACATAGTTGCTTTGTTTCCTCTGCGGAAAGCCATTATGAACATAGAAATATCTTAGGCGAAGCAACATGGTAATCCATAAATGCTATATCATTTCAATAATATTATAATTTAACACTTTTCTACCTCCTAAAGTAGTCTAAACCGACCTTTGATACCAACTATAAGGCCTCGACCTTAAACCTTACTTAATATAGAATTAAATGAATAATTCACGTTGAGGATCTTTTCAGGTTTAGAGTTTTAGAGAATTAGAACATAACTATTACATCTAAAAAGATTACAAAGTAGTCACTTCTACTAAGTTTCCATAATAAAAAAAACTCTTAAAAGAGACATTTCTAGTTCCATGTTTTATACAACATGACATTCCCTTGATCCCATACTTGAACTTATTCCACATTAAGTCCTGTGAAAAGAATTTCAAAAAAACTTGGGGTGAGCATAAAAATCTCAGTAAGGGATACACAAATAATGAAAACTATTAGTTTTTCAAACATCAAGTAAACCATGTATACTATATCAAAGTAATACCTTCACCTTCGTGAAGTAGTAAAAACTCTTTACTGAATAAAGTATCATTACTTACCTTTTTGTAACCAAAGGATTACCATGAAACCCATATAAATAACACATAACAAATATAAAGGTAACTTGGGACATAAACATACTTAAGTGGAATAACCATACGGTCGACTTCCACGCATATCACTTAAATGGAATAGCCATATGGAAAATTTCCATACATACTTAATGGAAGAGCCATACGGCTGACTTCCATACCTAATGCATTGGAGGTTATAACGTAACCACCCATCCTGGTATTCACGACAGCACCCGTCATATGGTTTATCATGTAACCTCCCGTCAAATGTCCAAGTACCAATATAAAATCATAAAACATAAAACCAATATAAAGGAATGATAACATTACCACATTTCACTCACAATATATCATGATAGAATCCTTTATCAAAACGATTTTCAATACCAAAATACATTAAAGAGTATATGGTATTTATTTCATTTTAAAAACATAACGGCTTGTTGAGGAATCCAAAGAACAAATAATACTCGCGGCGGCGGAAAAGGTCGTTGTCACCGCGTACGTTAAAAAACATTCCTTTTTGTCGTTTAGTAAAACGCTTCATAGAAAAAGATTCCCTTTGTATAAAAGTAAAAGTCAAAGGGGTTTATACACCGTATAAAAGAAATTTGTGTATAAAACGAAATATGCCTCAATGAAAGGAGATTGAGAGGAAGTCCCTTACATTGGGTCTGACATGACTCGATCGTTCTTTAACGTCCTGAATAATAAACATGAGTTAATTTATACTTGATTAAAAAACTTTTTAAAGTTCATTATTACTTTTATATCACTTATTTCCATGTTATAAACATTATGTAACCATTTATGTTAATAATGATTGTTTTGTCAATATTTGGTTCTTAAGTCGAATGTGGACTTCATACAATTACATGTTGTTCGTGTGGTCAAAGGTTCTTTATATACAGAATGACATTCCTGATTTGGATATCATATATATCATATATATCCAGCATATAAATGTATTTATAATATTACATAATCATTTAGAGGTAAGAAATGAAATGCACCTGTCATGGAGACGGTAAGCCGTATGTACGCATGAACGGTACTTTCATTTCTATTTTGTATTTTATAGAATGGAGTCATAATGATATAAGAGTATATTATAATTACAGTATAATAACATATATAATATCATTAACTTTATCCTTTACACATCCCACATATTGTATTAACGAATCAAATCACTTTCAGGGGGCGGTAGTCCGCACTTCCTAAAATGAAGATATCGTGTTTACCCATAATGGAAACAAAAATGGTATCCCATAAATGAAAAATACAGAAGCTTAAGGAAATAATTAACATATTATATATCATATATAAAAATACTGACATCATAATGTCCACCGTTGAAGGTGTTAAATGAGTATTGAACAATCATCATTTGGGGAGGCATAATTTCGCCATCCACGGAAACCGTATGTTCTTTAACCATTTTATGTAGTTGTGTGAGAGTGTAGCTTGAATAAATCTTATAACAACATCCTAGTATATTGAAGATACTGTTGTTGTTACAAAATAAGTAAATAAAAAGAGTTTATGGGGTTGGAGAAGAAAAATAAAACAAATGAACAAGAGAGAATGAATTACCTTTAAAAGTGTAACTCCTTTTGATTTGAGCCTAAATGCTTTCATTGAAAGGATTCTGCCCAAGTGAATCCTCTAGGATGAGGAGAGGGATTTGGAGAGAGTAAATGGGCAGGGGTTGTCCGAGCCAAAGGCTTGAGGAGTGTTTGTAAGGTGGTAGAGGTGGGGGCCTTTTATAAGAGGAGAGGAGGGGCACTTTTGGAATGTAAATAAATATTACTTTATTTGAAAATGTGTCTCGATTTTAAAATGTCCCACATTCATATAATTCGTGGATAAGGTGATATGGATTCGAAATCCACCCATCCAATAAGTTTTGGACATGTTTAGTTCATAGATTTTACATTATCTTTCCATTTTATTTAAATCATCAAATAATGATGTCATCGCTGCATCATTATTATGTCATAAATAATATAATTTATTTAATGTATAAAAATTATAAAAAAATACTATGATGTAGGAAATATTTTTAGCTTTCCAATGAATATTTATAATCAAAAATCTGACTTGTGTAACCCCATTTAAAAATTGTTTTAGTAAAACATATCATGTTTGTGCCATTTTTTACATTAACATAAAATAAAAGGTATTTATGTCATTTTCCAACCAAAGTGGCTCTATGGGGTCCCCAAGTTGACCCATGGCTTGTCGTGGTCGGCCATGACATGTCCAATGAGGGTAGGACATGTGTCTAGGTCATCTCATATTATTAAAATATTATTTTTACCTTAAACTACACTATTTACCACTAATCGCGATTAAAAACTTAATAAGTTACTATTCACCAAAAAATTATTTTAATCTCATTGAACCAAATTTTACTTCTTAATGACAACCATGTATGTCGGATTTTTGAAAATCAAAACACAATGATGGCAAAATTTCATTTAAATGGTAAATCAGTTTTTATAAGTACCACTTACTGGTTTCACTATTCATCAAAAATTGAAGTTTTTCAGAAAATTACCAAAAATTCACCCTAAGCTATATTTGTTATTACAAATTCAAAAATAAATTATATTTTACAAAATTCAAAATATATAAGTCACATTAATTAATTTAATAATTAATTCTCGCTGTCAGAGCAAATAGCATGTTTTTATGAAATAATAAGTATCAAAAGATTGCCACTAGTTTAAGTCCGATTTCAAACTGAAATTAATTCCAACGACCACTATTGGATTTAATGATAAAAATATTTTCTAATTTCACTTTAAAACCAATTCAAAAGACAATCTAATAATATAAATAAATTAGATTAAAAAGAGGTTTTGAATTAAAATACAACATTTTATACTATTCATTAAAAAAATGAACTTTATCGGAAAGGTACCAAAAATTTACACAAGGTAAATTTTGATGTCCCGATTCTAAAGAAGAGTTATTTTTGGTCCAATAGAATTTATAAGATTGATCAAAACTATATTTAATGACGGTTCGCCGTCAAAAGGTGATAAGTGAACCCTTAGTGAAAATTAGGGTATAAATGCCTAAAATTGAACTCTTTCCGTATTTTAAGACTTTATCTTTTATTGGGTAAATGTAAAAACATTTAAAAACATATATAATCATATTTTAGTTATTTCTATCCATTCCTGCCAGTACAACGGCTACTTGTTAACAAAAATTTAAAATAATATTATTTTATTACTTGTGTGCAACGTAAGTTTTCAAAGAAACTCATCGTTGCGTATCGAGTACGCTATCGAACCTAGAAACCCCTTTTAATTAAAATTAATATTTAATTCTTAAATATTAATAAATATGAAAATTATTTATTATTTAATTACCTGGGATGTTACACTTGTTATGAGTTTTATATTTAAAATTAATTAAATGAATAAAATAAATGAAATGATAAATCTCAATGTGATATTTTGAGAATGGAGGAATTATATTTACAACTGTGAAGAGAAAATAAGAATGTTATAGAACATAAAATGGTTTCATATTGTGACCTAATAATGTTAAAATATGAAAAGGAATGAATGAAATATTTCTTGTCAAAAATTTATTATGATCAAGATAATAGATTTAAACTATTTTGATATGATTGATATAAAATATTAACGGAACGTAAGAATCATAAACATGAAAATAAGAAACTAAAATAATATGGGATCATGTTCAACTATGAAAAATCGATGATGACTAAGAAGTTATTTAAAAAGTGAATGAATGTATTAAAAGGGAAATAAAATGTTTAAAAGAAACCCAATAATTGTTTTTCAAGTTAATGAAAAATTTAATAATATAATGGTCTTAAAAAAAATAATAAACAAAAAAATGGATTTTTTTATAATTAGAAGATTACAAATCTGTATAGAAATACTTTTATTAAATAATGTTAAGGGAATGTCTTAAATGTTAAATTCATATAATGTAACCACAAAGGTAATTATGATAATTAACGTTATTTAATATTTACTCAATCATTAAGACACATCAATACCTTAATATTTAATAATATATCATCTAGATTATCCAATAATAAATGTCTTAAAACATTATGGGTTCCTAAGAGTTTGTAACTAATCCAGTTTTTACCAAAATTACGAGGGTACCAAAACCATTATAAACTTTATATATATTATAGTAAACCTTCCTAAAGAGTTGTAAAAATACATTATATATGGACATTGTGTGATATAGGAAAATGATTAGTGACGTCTCTAACTTTATATCTTTTAATTCTTGTGATAGAGGTTCTATCACTTTCAATGAAAACTATAAAGGCACGATCAATGGTTTTGAAGAAGTAGGTAAAAAAAATATGTTAAAAAATATGAATTAATATATTTAGAGGAATTAAAACACAATTTAATTTCTATATCACAACATATTAAAAATTTAAAGAGTGTAATGTTTAAGATAACAAACATATTTTTTTATAAAGATAATATTATTTTATTTTATATCAATATAAAAGAAAATATTTATTCTATAGATTTTTTATAATCAAACCAGAAAAATATAAAGTGATTAAATAATTTATAAATATATTACATTATTTATCATAGAATTTTGGGGCAAGTATATCTTTTAAAAATATACTTGTTAGAAAAAAATGAATAATTTCTTGGACATACAATGTTTAAAAAATGTTATTATATTATGTTTGATTTTTATACAAATGGTAAACAAAAAAAATTGTAACTTTGATATATTAATATGATTAATAATGAAAGATTCTTAGAACCACATCATCATGATTTATTTGGACCTCAGAGAATAGCTGGTTTCAGAAGTAAATGATATATGTTTGTAAAATTAGATTATTTTAGTAAATTCAATGGGAATATTTTCTTATCCAATAAGATTGATACCTTAAAAAAGATTATTAATTTCTATAAAAAAATACTTGTTTTTAATTTTATCAATTATAAATGATAAATTAGGATTTTTGTCTTATATTTTTATAAATATTTTTATGATAAGGGATATTTCAATATTTTTTCATCCCTAAGAATACAAAAAAATGTTGTTTTAGAGTGGAGAAACTGAAATAATCCAAAATGGGAAAAATGATTAATAAAATCAATATACTATTTTTTGGCAGTAAATCATTTAATATTTCTAATCATGTCTCAAATAGTTTTTACATTGGTATGTTTTTAATGAAAAACCATTATGAACCTTTTAGTATAAAGAAACCTAATATTGGATGCATTAATAATTTTTATATAGAGATTATAATATAAATACTAAAAATATTATTGAAAATTTTTATATTAAAAGAGATGAAGAAAATTTTCTAGGATATTTAAATAATAGTAAATATTATAGAGTATATAATATGAAAACTATGTCAGTAGAGGAATCTGTGAATGTGATATTCATTTAAAACAATGAAACAAAGATTATAAGTTCTTTTGATTATAAAGAGGAATTCAATTATTTCAATTTTCATGAAGATAAAACTAAAATTGTTAATGAAACACTTGAGGGGGAGCATATCTATTCTCAATATGATATTATGAATTAGAAAACTCACTGAGATCAATCATTATAAAATTTTATTGGAAATTTTGAAAATGGAAATAGGAATATAAATTAGGTTTGAATTTTTGTGATAATTTCACTTTTATAGATGTTTTTAACTCGAAATACAAAATAATAATTTAACGATTCAAACTAGATAAATTCTACAAATGGTGAAAATAACTAGTTCGATAAGAATAATGTCTATTATTTTTTTGAGTTTTGTAATGAAAAATAATTTATTGGAACCAAATGGATTTTTCAAAATAAAATAGATGAGTCTGTTTGTATAGTTAGAAATACATCTAGAATAGTTTCCAAAGAATATTTATAATATGAATTTATTGAATTTGATGATTCATTTTCAACAGTTTGTTGAATAGAATGCATTCTGATTTTATTTAACATTTCATGTATTAAAAATATTTATCTATTTCAAATGGATATAAAAAGTCATTTTTTTATATTGTGTTATTTAAGAAGAGGTATATGCATATTGTAAAAACCCGAGATTTTTTGAGAATTATTCTTTTTAATTTCATTGATGTCTTGTGTTGTACGCTACACCAAAATTATCTTGTGCTATATGGAACACCGTATTAGATTGTAGTATACACAACACTATTTTTGGCTCGTGTTACCCGCAATTTCCAGTTCGTTTTGTGAAATTATTATACACAACATTAAGTATTGATTTTGTTTAATGTATAAATGAAATATGTTTTTATTATGTTAAATTCAACACCAAACAGAGCATTCACTACATGCATCCCTAACTTGGCTTTCATTACACGCAATCGAGACCTTCCTCGATAGCATGTGTAGTACGCAATACCGAGTTTCACTAAATGATATATTATTATAATATTATTATGAACTAGCCATTATGAATTGTAAAACCCACTTTTTGAAATTTTATAAATTTTATCATTCAAAATGGACTTCATTTTTGGATTCAGAATATCATAGTTATCCTAGGGAGAAATTTTGGTATTTTTCTGAAAACATTCAATTTTTGATGAATAAGGAAAACACAAGGTTACTATTTAATAACCGACTTTTTATATAAATAATTATTTATTTTATTTAAATTTATTTTAGTTAAAAATTTATACATAATACTTATATAAGTTCAATGTAATTCATTTGAGCGATTTTATAATAATTTTAAACATATATAAATTTTATTGAACTTTTCAACGTCTTTTACCCTCCTCCTAGGAGAGTTTGAAAATTTACATAAACATAATTTTTCCGCTTCTATGAGTGGAATTACAAAAATCAAAGTGACATGGTTAATATAAAGGAGTAAAATGTGGTTCAATAAGATAAAAATAATTTTTTGTGAATAGTAACTTTTTACTTTTATTTACCACGATTAAAAGTAAAAAGGGTAATTAAGGGTAAAAATGATATTACTATTACCCTAAAACATGTCTTAATTCAAATGGATAATTTTAATTTGACCAAAAACAACCTTAGGAATAAAATATTAACCTTTAGGTTCACTTGGATTAGATTAGAACATTTATTATTATTTTATTTAAAGAAGAGTAAAAATAGTTAAAATCAATGTTTAAAAACTAAAACATTTTTAATATAGGGTTATAAATAAGATAAATTCTACTATAAATATTATTTTTAAAGATAAAAATATTCCTACATAATGTAATTTTATTTATAATTTTTTGACATTAAATAATTTAATTTATTTATGACACAATCATGTTGAAATAATTACCTTATTAATGAAATATTAACATAATTGATGTTATAAATACCAAAATAAGTGTAATTTGAGACTTTTTATAAATTAAACTTATTTTTTTGGTTAATATGAATGTTAGTATTGATTAAATAAAATTTTTTCGAACTAATCATGCTGTTATGATTTTCACAAAAATCAACTACCAAATAGTATCAAAATTGACATACAATAGTTTTTAAAAAGAATATTATATTATTAATTGTTATTTTATTCCTAAAAATATATGGATGGGCCAAATTAGATAGATAAGGTTATATATATTTATAATTAACCACATGGGGTTCTTTTGGCTTGTTATAGTAAGTTTATTAAACATATAGTGTAAGAAAATAAGAAGACACGGTAAAAGTGAAATTATTTAACTTAGAGTTAAATCTAAATGATAAGGTTAAAATAGTAACCTAAACTTGTCTAAAAACTATTGGTTGAGAGTATTTCGAACCGTGTCCCCTTTACCTTCTAAATAAGTCACTTTGGAGCCATTATAAACTGAATATGTTTTTATTATAAAAACATATTTAATGTTTTTCCAAAGGTGCCCCTCTCCTCCCTTATAAAAAGGGCACCCCTTCCCTCTTCTCAACACACCCTTTTGAGCCTTGAATCACGGCCAAACCCTAAAAATTTCTCTTCTCAAACTATCTAGTTATATCATAGAGGTTCCGTTCTCCTCAAAAGACCAACTGTAGTTCCCTAAGAAGATGTTTAAAGGAGGTGCGTCGAGGAGGAGGTAATCTCTTCTACCGTCTCTTTCATGTTTCATTCTTCTTCTACTTCCTCTTCTTTAGTTGTTTCATTATAAAGTAATAGAATCAGTATTACATATATACTGAAATTTTGTTATAAATATTAAACAACCTCATTTCACCTTCTATACATCCTACAGAAAACAAAATCACCGCGCGTGCGTACGTACAGAATACCGTCTCCACACCGTGGTGTAATCTGTTTTTTCCACCACCACCCTACTTGGATGGGTATAATGATGTAAAGAATAAATATATATGATTATTATTTCAAAATAATAATTCTATGATATTATATCATCCACTCCAATTCCATTTAATAAATATGGGAATGATATCATTACTCGTGCGTACGTACGGATTATCGTCTCCACGACGCGATGAGATTCATTTTACATGTTAACAATTAAAGAATGAATATAAATTATATATAATAAGTAATCATGAAATATATTACATAATAATGCTACTGTATTTATGTATATATATATATGTATGTCATCTACTTAATTCCATTCAAGTCAATAAGGAATGGAAAACATCGTTCATGCGTACGTACGGCCTACCGTCTCCATAAACGGTGTATTTCATTTCATTTATCTATATATTATATATATACTGAATATATATGATATATAAATCCAGATATACATTCTTGATGTAATTAAATCATGATATAAGTAATAATAATATCAATAACAACAAGTCCAAACATGTACGATAAATAAAACGATTTTACCCAAAACACGGCTTTAACATGGAATTTACTAAAGAACAGGTAAAGTCATAATTTAACCATATATTATATAATAACAATGAATATGATTCGGTAATAAGTAAATGAAATTATTTAAATCATTATACAAGAGGTTCGGATATGTAGGAAGCATATCAGACCTAAGGTAAGGGATAATTATTTCAATATCATTCTTATTAGAGATTGTTTATTCGTAAGTATTTACTGGGGTTATGTTTATTATCCATGTCCATATGTTCTCAAAATGTTTTCATAAAATGTTTACATTTCTTCCAACAATTATTAATATAAATTTTAACCTTTTTTACTTTTACCACATCGTATGGAAGGAATCTATCTTTTGTTTACCATACGAGGTTCTTTTTGACTTTTCTAGAAAAAGTACGAGAATAATGTTTTTTTAACATAAACGACATGAACAGATTTTTACAGTTTCATAACACCTAATTTTCATGAAGCTTACCCTACACGATTTAATGACTATTTTCAACAAAATCATTTTCTATTAAAATTTCATTGCATTTTGTGAAAAGAAAATGACTTTGAAGATGAAAGGATATTTTCCTCAAGAATTCATTTCAAGTGTTTTATCAAAACAATTTTCCATATAAGATGGAATTATTTCATATGTGTCTGTTTCAAGTATAATTTCTCTATGATTTACATGGTTTCAATTTTCTTATGACGAAATGATATCAATTTTTGTGTATGGATTATGTTATGATGGGATGATGATTATTAAACCCATTTCATAATTTGGGTAATGATGAATGATTAATGTTCATGTTGTGGCACAAGTAATAATGATTTTATTATGAGATGTGTGGGACCAATATCTCCCTCAAATGCATTGGGTAAAGATTTATATCTAATGATATAGACAAGGCTGTAATGGTAAGTTAATCTAGTTCAGTGTTATAGGACTGAAACAAGGAGTGAACTCGATTTAGAAAGGGACTTTGTCCACTAAGATGGTCTTGGCAGCAATGCCTTGGCTAATATGGAAATCATATCATGTGTATAATGGTTTTCCACAATTACATGTTTACTTCCCATGATATTTTATCATTATTGATGTTCCATTATGATATTTTCATTACATACTTCCAAGATTTATGTCTTTGCTCAAGATTTTGATGTTTAAATTTTATGTTCATGTTTTTTCATTCAAATGTTTATGGATTGTTTTATGTTCCATATGTTTACCCTTAATGGGAATTTGATCTCATCCTTTTTATTTTTTCTTTTCCTTAGGATTTAAAGAATGGTTTTAGGTAAGAAAATAAAAGGGGAAGATCATTACGGGAGATTTTGAAGATCTTTCACCATGATTAGAAGACTATGTTCCAAGTTTCCAAAGAAACTAAACTATTACGATCATTTGGTGTATGTTTTTGTTGTGTATTAAGTATTACACAAAAGTAATGTAATGTCCATGTACGTCAAGATTTAGGTCTCTACAGTTGGTATCAGAGGAAAGGTTTAGTAAACCATTGGAAACTAGGATGGGAAAACTTTAGTGAGATGCCTAGAGATATTTCTAAGCTATGTCTAGGGATATCCCTAAGGATAAGTATAAGTACATGTTATAGTCCTTGAATTACGTTATTGATATTATAATTAAACCTAAGATGTTAGATATCAAAGGTACTCCACCTATGTTATGTTGTTTTCCCTAGCATGATTGTTTATCTCACCCTATTATTTTTTGGGTTTTAGACGATGGCCGGAACCCGAAGGGACCATGTTGATAAATGTAATGGACGATGCAATGATTTTCCTCTTGAACAAACCAACATTATGGTAGATGGATTGAAAAATCTTATTTCTATAATTACACAAGATATGAATCATTCTAGAATTACAAATGAGAATATAAGGGAACAATATTCTATTGAGTCCTTCATGAGGCAATGTCCACCTTCTTCAGTGGGTCTTCTAATCCACTTATTTCTGAATAATGGATCAGTACTAGTGAAAATATATTTTCCATACTTCCCTGTTCGGAACATGAAAACGCCATTCTGGCTATTTACCATTTAGAAGGAGAAGCAGATCATCGGTGGACTATAATTATGAATACAATGCCCTAAGATGAAATTGAATCCATAGAATGGGATGAGTTAAAGAACTTATTTTTCAATAAGTAATTCCATCATATTCTTCGAACAATGATGGAAAAGGATTTCATTGAGCTTAAGAAAAAGGATGATGAATATGTTGGTATATACCAAGCAAATTTTACAAGGCTTGCAAGGTATGCATTTGGCTTTATCATCCAACCTGAAATTAAAGTTGATCAATTCTTCAGTGGCTTAAAACCAACTTTTTGAAGGGCATTAGCTATAAGAGACTTTCGTAGCTATGAAGAAATTATGCGTTGTGATATCAAGGTAGAAATGGATGTTGGTGTTACATATCCATCTCATGGTTTTGATAGGAAACAAAAGATGGAGTTCAAGGAGAAATCTCAAAATAATGGTGAAAAGAAGATAAATGTTTCTTTATGCACAAAGTGTGGAAAGAAGCATGGTGAATATTGGCTTAAAGGGACTAGAAAATGTTTTAAATTTGGAAAAGAAGGTCATCGAGCAGATGAGTGTAGAAGTAATAGAAAAAGGGTTGCTAATGATGTGAATAAATAAATTACTGTAGAGAACACACCACCAACACATCAATGCTTCAAGTTCTAGGAAATGGGGCATTATGCTAATCAATGCCCTAATCCAAGGGTTAATGACAATCAACATGAGGAATCTCTTAAGGAAAAGGACAAAGGGAAGTCACATGCGATCACTATTAACAATGTTGAGTATGAAAATGATGCGGTGGAATGATTATGTGTTTATGTAAAAGGATTCCAAAATAAAGTTATGGAATCTCATTTATAGTATTGTGGAACATTAGAATATCTATGTAATGCTTCATTTTGGATATCGACAATTTTATTGTACCGGTAACCATGAAATGTGATTCAAATATTTTGGTAAGCAGATGATATGAAAATAATGAAGGGATAAGGAGAAAATTAAATGTTTGATAGTATTTATGAGCTCATGACTGATATAAGGACAAGGTTATATCATGGTTTGAGTATATAGAATTTTTGGATTTTGGTATGTGGAATGAGTTAACTTTTGACAGCATTCATGTTTTCAATAAGGTTCAATGGGTATTCATTTTTCAAGAGAATACATGATTAAGGTATTAACATTACTGGAATGTGACCAACAAGATATATGAGGGATAAATGATGGTATTCATGTGCTTGTTATATGATATTTTTAGTAATCGTTCTCTTTATACAATTAGTTTGGAATGAAGTATTTTAGATAAGCCTAAAGATTGGAATGGATTATGTTGAACATAATTTAGTATTGTTTAAGGCTAGAAATTTTTTCGATATTATTGATAGAATGTTATAATAGTGTAGTTTAAGAAAACGGACAACCGACAAAATGAGTGACAACCCATCGCGTCATACAGGGTTGCAGGAATCGAACCCACAACCGAAGGGCGACATGCCTTTATCGCCTACCACTGGCCCACAGGAAGTCCCTGGTTAGTAGAAACATGTTTTATTTTATTAATAGGCATGATAGATGAAGTACAAGTCCATTTTTGGAACCATATATGATTAATCTGACCATAAGATGGACTTATGTATATAACTCTTGTTAATCCTATGTTTGAGACAGATGGAATGACCAATCATTCTATCGCATGATCTACTAACACTTCGCAAAAGAAAACTTCAATGTCATTTATTTAAGAGATTAAGTTGAAATTTTTCAAGGCATGAGGGACGGTAAGATTTTACCAAAATCAAGTAAGTATTTCTTTTACTTCAAAAATTCTTCAACATTAGGGAAATGATCTTGAAACCCAAAATTTTTTTCCAAGTGTCCTCATATCCGATGAATGAGATGGTTCCTTATATCATCACAAATTTATGGATTTGGGATTGTTTGTTTCTTCATAGTCATGTCCTCTACCACTCTTCATCAGAACATGATGGTTAGATTTTTATTCCTTATCCATATTTTCACCTATGCTCTCCTATGTGGAAACCCAGTGATGAGTTAATTTGGGTAACCATTATGTTTCTTACTTTACTTTATCAAATTATGTTCTATTATTACATTTTATGATGTGGGTTTCTATGAAAGAAACTTTCAAGTAGTAAACAATTTATAATCCCAATGAATTTCGAGGGCGAAATTCATTTTAAGGGGGGGGGATGTAACAACCCAAGATTTTATGAGAATTATTTTTTTAATTTCATTGATGTCTTTTGTTGTACTCTACACCAAACTTAGCTTGTGTTATATGAAACACCGTATTAGCTTTCAGTATACGCCACACTATTCTAGGCTCGTGTTACAGACAATTTCCGGTTCGTTTTGGGAAATTATTCTACACAACATTAAGTATAGATTTTGTTTAATGTATAAATTAAATATGTTTTGATTATGTTACACACAACACCAAACAGATATTTCACTACACGCATCCCTAACATGGCTTGCATTAAACTCAATCAAGACCTTCCTCAATAGCGTGTGCAGTACGCAATACCGAGTTTCACTAAACGATATATTATTAAAATATTATAATGAACTAGCGGTTATTAATAGAAATACCCACTTTTAGAAATTCTTGAAATTTTATCTTTAAAAATGGACTTCATTTTTGGATTCTTAATATCAAAATTAGCCTAGGGTGAAATTTTGGTATTTTTCCGAAAACATTCAATTTTTTATGAATAGTGAAAACACTAGGTTACTATTTACAAACCGAGATTTTATATAAATAATTATTTATTTTATTTAAATTTATTTTAGTTCAAAATTGATACATAATTCCTATATAAGTTCAATGTAATTCATTGGAGCCATTTTATTATAATTTTAGACATAAAAATTTTGTTGAACTTTTCACCGTTTTTTACCCACCTCCTAGGAGAATTTGAAAATTTACATAAAACTAAATTTTACCTCTTCTATGAGTGGAATTTTAAAAATCTGAGGGACATGGTTAATATAAAGGAGTAAAATGTGGTTCAATAAGATAAACATAATTTTTGGTGAATAATAACTTTTTACTTTTATTTTCCACGGTTAAAAGTAAAAAAGGGTAATTAAGGGTAAAAATGATATTACTATTACCCAAAAACATGTCCTAATTCTACTGGATAAATTTAATTCAACCAAAAAACACCTTTATGAATAAAATATTACCCTTTATGTCCACTTGGATTAGATTAGGACATTTATTATTATTTTATTTAAAGAAGAGTTAAAATAGTTAAAATCAATGTTTAATAACTAATTTTTTTTAATATAGGGTCATTAATAAGATAAATTCGACTATAAATATTAATTAGAAATATAAAAAGATTTCCTACATAATTTTATTTTATTTGTAATTTTTAGACATTAAATAATTTATTTTATTTATGACACAATGATGATAAAGTAATTACCTTATTAATGAAATATTTACATAATTGATTCCCTAAATAGACAAATAAAAGTAATTTGAGACTTTTTATAAATGAAAATTATTTTTTTGGTTAATGTGACATGTTATTATTGATTCAATTAACCTTGTTTGAACTAATCATGCTGTTATGATTTTAAAAAAAATCAATTACCAAATAGTATCAAACTTTACATAAAATAGTTTTTAAAACAAATATTATATTATTAATAGTTATTTTATTCCTAAAAATATAAGGTTAGGCCAAAGTAAAAAATATAAGGTTATATATATTAATAATGAACCATTTGGGGTTCGTTTGGCTTGTTATAGTAAGCTTATTAACTATATAGTGGAAGAAAATAAGAAGACACGATAAAAGTTAAATTATTTAACTTAGAGTTAAATCTAAATGATTAGGTTAAAATATTAACATAAACTTGTCTAAAACCTATTGGTTGAGAGGATTGCGACCAATACCCACTATATCTAGCAATTGAGTCACTTTGGATCCATTATAAACCGAATATGAATTTATTATAAAATAATATTTTAAGTTTTTCCAAAGTCCCCCCTCTCCTCCCTTATAAAAAGGGAACCCCATCCCTCTTCTCTACACACCATATTGAGCCATGAATCTTGGAAAAAACCTGCCAATTACTCTTCTTAACCTCTCTAGTTATATCATAGAGGTTCTGGTATTCTCAAAAGACCAACTCTAGTGCCCTAAGAATATGTTTAAAGGAGGTGCGTTGAGGAAGAGGTAATCTCTTCTACCAACCCTTTCAAGTTTATTTCTTCTTCTACTTCCTCTTATTTAGTTGTTTCATTATAAAGTAATAACATTAGTATTACTTATATAATGATGTGTTACTATAAATATGAAAGAACCCCATTTTACCTTCTATCCATCCAACGGAAAATGAAATCACCACACATGCGTATGTACGGAATACCGTCTCCACACTGTTGTGTAATATGTTTTTCTACCACCACCCTACTTGGATGGGTATAATGGTGTAAAGAATAAATATATTTAATTATTATAAAATAAAACTTATTCTATGTTATTATATCATCCAGTCAAATTCCAATCAATAAATATGGGAATGATATCATCGCTCATGCATACGTACGGATTACTGTCTCCACGACACGATGAGATTCATTTTCAATGTTAACAATTCAAGAATGATTATAAAGTATATATAATAAGTAATCATGAAATATATGAAATAATAATGCTACTGGATTTATGTATATATATATTTATGTCATCTAACTAATTCCATTCATGTCAATATATAAAGGAAAACAGCGTTCATGCGTATGTACGGCCTACCGTCTCCATGAACGGTGTATTTAATTTCATTTATCTATCTATTATATATATATATACTGAATATATATGATATATAAATCATGATTTAAGTTCTGTAAATAATTAAATCATGATATATGTAATAATAATATCAAGAACAACAAGTCCAAACACGTAAGATAAATAAAACGATTTTACGCAAAACGCTACTTTAACATGGAATTTACAAATGAACGGGTAATATAAAGTCATAAGTGAACCATATATGATATAATAACAATGAATATGATTCTTTAATAAGTAAATTAAATTATTTAAATCATTATACAGGAGGTTTGGATACGTACGAAGCATATCGTACCTAAGGTAAGGGATAATTATTCCAATCTCATTGTTATCCGAGATTGTTTATTCGTAAGTATTTACTGGGGTTATGTTTATTATCCATGTCCATAAGTTCTAAAAATGTTTTCATAAAATGTTTACATTTCTTCCATTTATGCTTAAAGCCATTTTTACCCTTTTTACTATTACCACACCGTATGGAAGGGAAATTTATTTTGATTACCATACAAGGTACTTTTTGACTTTTATGGGAAAAGTACGAGAAGAATGTTTTTTTAACATATACGGCACGAACAGATTTTTAGGGTTTTATAATGACTCAATTTAATTAATATTAGTATACAAGATCTAATGACTATATTCAACAAAATCCTTTTCTTTTAAAATTTCATGGCATTTTGTGAAAATAAAATGATTTTGAAGAAGAAAGGATATTTTAGTCAAGAATCCATTTCAAGTGTTTTATCAGAACCATTTTCCATATAAGATTGCATTATTTAATTTGTGTATGTTTCAAGTATAATTTCTCTATGATTTACATGGTTTCACTTTTCTTATGATGAAATGGTATCCATTTTTTTGTATGGATTATGTTATGATGGGATGATGTTTATGAAACCCATTTTATAATTTGGGTGATGACGAATGATTAATGTTCATGTTGTGGCATAAGTAAGAATGATTTCATTATGAGATGGGTGGGACCTACATCTCCCTCTAATGCATTGGGTAAATATTTATATCTCAAAGATAGACACAGCTGGAATGGTAAGATAATCCGGTTTAGTGTTACAGGACTCAAACGAGGAGTGAACTCGATTTAGAAAGGGACTTTTTCCACTATGATGGTCTTGTCAGCAATACCTTGGCTACTATGGAAATCATATCATGTTCTTAATGGGTTTCCACAATTACATGTTTTCTTCGTAGGATATTTTATCGTGATTGATGTTCCATTATGATATATTCCTTATGTACTTCTACGATTTATGTCTTTGCTCAATATTTTGATGTTTAGATTTTATGTTCATGTTTTTTGCATTCAAATGTTTATGGATTGTTTTATGATCTCTATGATTACCCTTACTGGGAATTTGAGCTCACCCATTTTATGTTTTCTTTTCTCCAGGATTTAAAGAATGGTTTTAGGTAAGAAAATAAAAGGGGAAGATCTTTAAAGGAGATGTTTAAGATCTTTCACACTGATTTGAAGATTATGTTCCATGTTTCCAAAGACACTAAACTATTACGGTCCTTTGGTATCTGTTTTTGTTATGTATTAAGTATTCCGAAAAAGTAATGTAATGTCCATGTACATCAAGCTTTGGGTCTCTACACACATAAACCACCTGGATTAAAAAATGATGAATTTTCAAACCATGTTTTCATAATTTATAAAAAATTATATGGTCTTAAGAAAGATCCAAGAGTTTGTTATAATAGAATTATACAATTTTTATTGAAAAATGGTTTTAATAATGGGAAGGTTGATCAAACCTTAGTTATAAATAAGGTTTCTATTGATGTTTTGATTGTAAACTATATATTAATGAAATTTTGTTTTGATCAATGAATTATAAACTCGGTAATAATTTTTTATAATTAATGAATAATGAATTTGATATGAACCTAATGAGAGAATTTTGATTTTTCCCTGGTCTCAAAATTAAAAAAAAAGAGTTTTCAATTTTTTAAATCATAGTATGTATGATAAAAATTTGGTTAAAAAATTCAATATTGATTCATTAAAACAATGAGAACCCCAATGATCACTAATTCTAAACTTGATGAAGATGAATCTAGAAAAAATATTAGTCAAAATTTTTATATAGGAATGATAAAAATCCTACTATGTATAACAACATCATGTAATCATAAAAATCCTTCCAAATCAGTATCCAATAATGGTTTGAATTGGAATAGAATAGTTTTTTGAGTTGAGGGATCAATTGTCATAAGCTATTAATATTGGTGGTATCCATTCTAGTGAAGAAACTGATCTACCAAGAAGGAACATGTCTATCGGAGAGTATTTTATGAGGAAAAATCCCCTATATTATAGTGGATTATTTGAACCCTTGATAGTTGAAGGATGGATTAATTCCCTAGGTAATACATTTGATGTCATATGATGTTCTTTAAAAAATATTTAACTCATACCATTAATAATATTGAAGGTGAAGATGATTAATGATGGTTTTTGGATAATAATACAAGATTGATATATAATATTGATTACATGGAATGTGAATCATTTAAATATCCTTTCATTGATAATTTTTTTAAAAATGATTTTCTAATTTAGAAGGAAAAAAAATTCCTTGAACTGACGAAATAGATGAATATTATATAGCTAAATATAAATAAAACATTTCATGATTGGATAGGTATGTGCTAGTTTTTTTTCGAGGCACTGATATTAAAATTAATATATTTTACTCAGGTATAAAACCAAGTTTTCAATGATAATTTTCCACATGATAATTAAAAAGTTATTAGAAAGTGTTATATTTTTTTGTGAAATTTAACGTCGAGTTTTTCGCCACATATGTTCCCCTAGATAACAATAGTAAGAAAATGGTATATTGGAAGGTAATGGAGAAAAGACTAGTTAATATTTATGGAGTTATGATTCCAAAATATTTGAAATGTGGTAAAAAAATTCAATGAATTTTTGATATGGTTTGTAAAGTGTTTCTAGTGTGGTCTGTTTGGTCACAAGGATCATTGTAGTAAAGAAAAGTGTCCTGAAAAGAATGTGATAATAGATATCTATCAAAAAATGTGGTTTCTTAGTTGAAATGGGATGGGGAATTATACTAATGTGTGCCCAAGTTTATTTTCATAGAATAAAAAACATCATGATTAGAAACAAAATTGTGTACAAAATTCATTTTCTAATACTACAATTGATGCTGGGTCATCAATTGAAGTGGTTATAGGTATGTTACATGTTTATTAAAATTATTACAATACCTTTTTTGACTCACTAGGATTACATTCATTCAATTATAATAAATATTCAATCCAATTTGAAGTACCACTATATAAAATGACAATATAACTTTGTTGAAAATATTAGGTGAAAATATTAAAGAAACCAAGATATATTTTAATATTTAAATTTTTATCAGTGGGATAGTATTCCCTACATATCATATTGAATATAACATAATAGTTTTTATATATTTCTTAGTTTGGATTGAATTTTAGTTTATCGTGGTAAGATAGATTATTGAGATAAATATTTTTTCATCAATGATCTCATGCCTTAGATAACTTACCATTAAGATGAGCTATCGATTATAGGTGGTCAAGAATGTTTCCAAGCTCGTATTGTTGAAAATAAATAAACTGTCCAAATTAGTGATGTGGAAGTAATAAATAAATACATTGATGTATTTTTTGAGTATTTCCCTAGTGTTATTATTGATTTTGTGGTTGATGGTACTACTGAATTAGTGCATGAGTCTAAGAATATTTCTATTCCCCCATAATGAATGAATCAATTAGAAATTTTATAATTGGAAAAAAAATTACAGGATTTATTAGATACAGGATTAATTAAAAATTGAACATCACCAAGGGGTCCACATATTTTTTTGGTTAGAAATATATATTGTTTAATGATACTTTTCATTGATTATAGATACATGAAGAACATCACTGTCAAGAAAAAGTATCCTTCTCCTTATATAGATTTATTTTTTGATCAACTCTAGGGAGATCAGTAATTTTAAATGTTTAATCTGATGTTTAGGTAAAATTAGATGAATGTGAAGGATGAAGACATTTATATGACTCTGTTTTAGACTTAATATGGGTACTATGAGTTTTTTATTATGAAAATTGGGTTTTCTAATGAACCTGCTATATTTATAGTCCTTATAAATATAGTTTTTAATGATTTTATTTAAAAGTTTATTGTCGTGTTTATTGATGAAATTTAGGTATATTATAAAATTAATAAAGATAATTAAAGTCACCTAAGTATTTTTTTTCAAACCTTAAACGAAAATAAACCATATGGGAAATTTACTAAGTGTGAATTTTGGTTGAAAAAAATTTATTTCCTTGAAAATTTTATGTCTAATGATGGAATAACTATTTACCATACTAAAAATATGTTTTGAAATAATGGATACAACATAAAGATATTATATAAATTTATTGCTTTCGAAAAATAGATGGTTACAACCAATGTTTTTTTGAAAACATTTGTCATTATTTTAGACCACTTACTAAGATAACTCGAAAAAGAGTTAAATTTTTCTTGACAAAATAATATAATGATTTATTTTAGGAACCAAAAATAATATTGGTAAATGTTTTAGTTTTGGCCAGGTCATCTAGAAATTGTGAATTTGTCATCTACAATGACGCTTCATTTAATAGATTTGGTTGTGACCATATCCAGTTTGATTAGTTAATTTCTTATGCTACACAACAGTTTAAAACTAATGAGTTAAAATACACTACACATGATTTATAATTATCTGTTGTGTATTTCTATTTAAAAATTTGTAGAAATTATTTATATATAGTAATGAGTGAAATAAATATAGAAAGAAAATTAATGTAAATATTCCCCCAGAAAGAACTAAATATGAGACAGAGAACATGGATGGAACTGATAAAGAATTATTATTTCATGATTCATTACTATCCAGGAAAAGAAAAAAATCTTCCCTTGGTTTTATTTGAAAAATATTACTATGTTAACCGTGATAGTTTTGCAATGTGTCCCTATGGTTAATGATTTGATGAATTTTTTCCTAGAGGCTATGGATTCAGGGACATACTCTATTTTGTTTAGGTTTCAGTGCATTTGACTTTGCTAAAAAGAATTATGTAATATTAGAAGGATTATGAATCTTTACAGGAAAAGGTAGAATCCATTATAATGTGAATGATTCGTAAATTTATTATTTATGATGAAAGTTTTTTTATAATTTGTAAAAAGAATATGTCAACCTTGGGATTCCTAGTTTAGGAAACAGTTTTAAGTGAAGCTAATAGTTCTCAATTTTATTTTCATATGAGAGGCCCTGAGATCTATAGAGACCTTCAAAAGTATTACTATAGGGATAGAAGAAAACGAAATATTGATGACTTTATCAGGAATTGTTTTAATTTTCATAAGGATAATGTAGAATTAAAATTATCAAAGGGGATGATTTAATTTTTTCTTGTGAGAGTGTAAATTTGAAAATATATCAATTTATTTCATTGTTGGTTTTCCAAATACTTGTCAATGTAATAATTATATTTGGGTTATTATTGAAAAATTAACTAAATCTATAAATTTCATTCCCATTAATGATATATGGTTGTTGTATCAGACCATAATCCATGGTTTACAACTAATTTTTAAAAGGTACTTTAGAACTCTTTGGGTACTGAATTAAATTTCCTTACAAATTCTCATCATCAATATAATGGAATGTATGAGTAGAAAATTCAGAACAGGGATGATATGATTCATTCATGTTAAAAGGATTTCTAGGGTATTTGGGATCTAAATCTTTCTTTTTTTAGTTATCTTATAACAAAATTTTCCATTCCAGTATGATGATGAAACTATTTGAGGAATTATATATAATGTGATATTGGAAACTAGAATTTTGAAATGATATTAGAGAAATAAGGTTTATGGGACCAGATTTGGTAGATAAAATGGTAGATAAGTTGTATTTGATTCAAAAAATATAATAGTAGCTCAGAGTAGGCCTATATGTTATGTAGATAATCATATGTACTAGCTTTCATTCACGGTAGGTGATCATGTCTTTCTAAATGATTCTCCAAGGAAAAGTGTTATGTGATTTAGAAAGAAGGGAAATGCATATCCATGTTTAATTGTACAATATATGATCCTAGAGAAATTTTTATCAATTTCATACTGAGTGGATTAATCTCTGAGTTTATCATAGATAAAAAAAATTTTATGTCTCGATATTAAGGAAATATGCGATAGATTCATCTCATCTGTTGAGCCCAAAAGTAGTTAATTTGGATGAGAACCTTAATTGTAAGTTATATACCATTAATATTCTAGAAAAATATGAAAATGTATTACAGAATATGGTGATTATCCACGTTATGTTTTTTGAAAAAACTATAAGGTTGAAAAGGAAACATGGGAATTTGAAAATGCTATGAGGGAAAGATATCCTGAGTTGTTTAATAGGTGAATTAAATAGTGAGGATGTAATTTATAAAATGGGGTAAAAATGTAAAACCCTGGTAATTATAGAATAATATTTTTCATTTTTACTAATATGAATAATATATTTATATTCATTACAAAAAATATTAAGTAAATTTTTGATAAAAAAGAAATAGTTTTTAGTAAAATATTTTCTTATAAGATTTTTATTTTGTATTTAAAATTATCAATTTTTTAAATTTAATTTGAAAAAATAAATATAATTTTTTATATTATTATATTATAATTTACATATTTATATTTTTGTATGTTTACAAAAAATTACTTTTTAATGAATAGTGTAAAATATTTTTTTTTGTAATTTTTTTTATTTTCAATAAATAAACTAATTTTAAAGTCCGGTATGTTTTTAACATAATTTAAAGTGAAATTATTATTATTTAATTATATTTAATATACTTAATTACTTTTTAATCAACTTTTTATTTCTTTTTAGTATAAATTTTTTCAGTTCAAAAAAGAGTTTTTCTAAAAACTCCTTTAAAATGCATAATGTTTCTCCATTTTAATTAAATAAAATAATCCATAAAGGGGATTTTTAAGTGAAATTTATATATTATATATCATTAAATATTAATTCATATTCATTAAATTATTTTATTAGTCATTGAGTTAATTTTGATTCATCTTTTGCTCAAAAAATTCTCCGCTTGAAAACTATCTTTTTTGTCATGTTTGTGGGTTTTATTTGATATTAATTTTTTTTAATTATTTTAATAAAATAAATTAAAATGGATAAAATATTATGAATCATAAAAATTTATATTATCTAAAAAATTAAACATAATTTTTCACTAAAATAAATATTGAAAATAGTAAAAATTAATTATTGCGGTTATCATAAAATGGATTTATTGGGGGTTAAAATTATAATTTATGGGTTAAAGTGAGATAAAAACAATTCTAAAATACTATATATGAAAATATCTCTACTTTACCCCTTATATGACAGAAAATTGTTTTTTATTGGAGCCTTGGGCCATGTAAAAAACATGTGTTTAATTCATTCTAATGAAAAATTACAAGTGTTCTAGTCACCTCATTTATAAAAGGCCACCCTCAGTCCTCCAATATTCACACCATAAAAAACCGGTTCATACAATAAATGAAAAAAATCACTTCTTTACATTCTTAATATCATTATAGAATCATTATATTGGGAAATATTCCATCTATGGTAGGCCTTTTATGAAAACCAAAAGAATGTACCAGAAGAAGAAGTAACATTCTCCATCACATGTTTTTATTTAATTCCATCCACCAACCCATTAAATTATTGTTAATAAAATATTATATAATAAAAAATATTCTAAATATAATAATAGTTTATTTTGTTAATGTATTAACCTATATAATTTACCTCTTCCATCAATTAGATTATAAAATCTTCATTTATGTGTACGTCAAACTACCACCTTGCGAACTAAGGTCACTCATTTTGCCACTAACACGTCCCACAATTGGTTATGATTATGGATATAATATAAATATAAATATTATATTTTATAAATAATTATATATTTTTAGTCATTATATCATATATAATTTTTTACATCCCTTTCTGTAAGGGATACAATAACACCGCTCGTGTGTGCGGCGGACAACCACCTCACGAAGCGATGTGATTAATTTTTCAATAATGCGTAAAATGCTAGATAATAAGGGTAAATTTAAAGAATATAAGTCATATAAATGAAATAATTCTTAAATTAGTGAAATAATTTTCATTATTGAAATAAAATATATTAATTTTGTTTTTATATTTTCAGTCACTGAAAATGTGATAACGTCCTCCATGTATAGGTAGATTACTGCCTTTATGAAGTGATGTTAATCTATTTTAATAATAACACCACATAGATGATATATATATAATTATATTTAATAAATATAATAGTATATTTTATTTTACAATCATTCTATAAAGATAACATATTATTTAATTCCTTTATATAATGATTGTCGAAAAATGGAAAAATTACTCATACGTAAGTATGAGCTACCATCTACACAACCCTAACATAATTAATCTCCAAAATAATAATTCCTTGAATATTAATAAAACAATAATTCATATCTAAATATTATAATTATTTGATTATTATTATTCCGGATATTTTTAAATAACTACCTTTTTTGCATAGTCAACCTACTAAATCCATTTTTGACAAATAAACCGAATATGTGAAATAGATCCAATGTAAAATTAATTTATTAAGTAATCATAAATATCACGGTAATATGTGAAATAAAAGTAATAATAAACATTAAAAATATAACCAATATAGTTAATAATTAACATATGTTTATTATTAAGGAAGATTGACACACACATGACGAATTAGGCACAAGGTAAGGACTTCATCTCAATTTCATTTTGTTGAATAACATTTTGATGTTTTGAATATATATTATTTTATGAGGTGTATATACATACCCTTTTAGATATTATATCTTGATTTTCACTATTATCTTTTTGTTTAATTTTTTGTTTAATTTTATACATACATGGGGCGTATGATCCAAATATTTCTAAGGTGACATGGGACTTTTCTTAAAAAAGTATATTATATTAATGTTTTCCATCCAAATCTTACTTTTCTATTTCCATATTTTTAAAAGTATTTTAGGAAATATTTTATAGGGACATAAAATATTTATTTAGTACATATTATGTAATATTTTTATATTATTTTAAAAGGTTTTTAAAAGTACATTAAACATGTTTTATATGGAAAGTTTTGAAAAATATGAAAAAAGGAATGTTCTATAAGGTTACAATGACTTCTATGACATTGTGAAGATAATGTTATTTCTAGATTCCATTGGATGATTTTATGTCAATGAAAATAAAAAAAATTATCATTTTTTTTATTTTTGTAATGAAAATGGTGTCTTATAAGAAAAGCGTATTATTATATCAAAAATTGATTTGAGTACGAATTTAAAAGAGTTTTTCAAGTGTTTTATGATGAAAAATTGAAATCATAATTTTTTTTATTCATGATGCGGTTATTGAGAATTTTAAATGAGAAATGGGTGCATCCCGACACTGTTGGGTGTGTATGTTACAAATTATATGAAGGGTGTACCCAGGTAGCGTCGGTTGAGCCAGTTATATCTTAAATTGTGGGTTCACCAAGATATCACTCCAAAGCATTGGGTAATTTTTTTATTAATAGGAATGAATTAGGGAGTTATCAAATGATTTTTATGCAACACCCCATTACTTTTATATCATTTATGTTCTAATACGGGCTTTTGGTGTTCTTTTTGTGGAAGATTATTTCCAAATATGAAATTGGGAGGATTGCTGTAATGGAAAAGTGAGTGATCTGATAGAATTTCGATATAAAAAACCTATAGTTTGCACTACTAACTAGGAATGTACGCATTATTTAAGTGATATACATATTGTGTAATGATTGCTGTGCAGAATACTTAAACTGGCTACAAGGAGTGAATGGTTTACACACCGTGTTTATATAGGTATAAAAATCATGTTTTAAATAAAAAGGTTATAGATTTTTCATTTTATATAATTCCTAAGGGTTAAATGACATGTAAATGGGTTACAGACCATTAAAATTTCATGATTTTGGTTTTTTGAGAACCATAAGAGTGAAATATTTCATTCATTTTTGGTATAATGATCTTCTCTTGAAAGGGAGATCACCCTAGGAGATTTTGGATAACGTATTCTTATTTAGATTTCATTATTAAAATATTTATTTGAACTATGGTTGGATTCCTTTGAACTAGAAAATCATTCCTTCTCTTTTTTCTTAATTTGTATTTGTTTTTTTTCATTTATATTTGGTTTTTTGATTTGATAGAATTTTCTATTAATGATTTTTAATATCTTATCATGCCTCTTATTCCTAAGGTAGATCTTGTGGTTAAAATTCCACATAGTTAAATGTAGATTGGTTTTATACAACATGAGGAAGGTGGATCTGTAAAAGAATTATAAGTTATTAAATTGTCTGTTGTTATTATTATTCCCATGAGATTTAAAATGGAATTATATGTGTTGAAATTAAAAAGGGATTGGGTTCATGTTTTAATGTGGGGTTTTTTTGAAAACATAATTTCCTTGATTATGAATGAAATGGATTTCTAAAATAAAGTAGATTGTCATGGATTTGAAATTACTTTATAAAAATTGTTATCATGGTTTTTAAAATATAAATTGGAAAACATTGAATTGGGAGATCCTAGGGTAGGCCTAGAAAGAGTAACTGGTAGTGTTATTATGTGTGACCCCACATGGAGTTAACCTATTTAATATCGATGGACTGTATTAGGTCTCAATATTAGTTGGATTCAGCCTTATGCATGTTTGGATCGTGAGTGTCTAGTAGATATTATTTTATATGCTAGAGCTAGAATAGAAGGTGGATTTTATATTCTAGTTGTTTATTTCTGGATACATTATCTAATGTATGTTTTCCCACATGTGAATTTATATTCGATAAATTTATATATTATATTATAAGACTGGTATGTCTAGGTATTTGGGGAATATGATATAATTTTTTTTGTAAAACCTTAGTAATGTTTGAGAAATATTTTAAAATTTTATTTATTTTTTATGGTTCTTGTAAAAATAGTTTATTTTCAAGCTATAAATTGATCATTATTGATAGTATTATTTGAATAGATTCATTAGTTATTACCCAATTGGATATTTTTATCACACCCTAATTATAGATTTTGGTGGATATAGGCCTTGTTTTGAAGAAAAAATGTAATCGGATGGGTATTCTATACCATGTCGGCTTATCTTTAGATCACAGTTTCAGTTTTGGGATGGTATGGAGGTGATATTTGGTCACATGCAAACTGGTTTTAATATAATTGTCTTAATTTCTATTGTAACCTATTTTTCATAGTTGTATCTCTCCTATTTCCACTTTGACCTCTAGTTACATGTCTTTCTATGTTGTTATTAAAGACCTGTATTGTTTTCTTTGTTATACCCCAACCTATAATGGCATGCCATGGGTGACTAGTCTGGTTGGCTCTGGTTTCTATTTTAAAATTTAGTATTAGAGGAGTTACTCATCTTGATGTGTGTCAGCACTACATGATTTGGTTATATTTCATTAGTAGACTAGATTAGGAACAATAGAATTTACATAGTAGGTGTAGAAAAGGGGCATATCCACCTCATTCCTATGACTTAATTTGAGTTAACATGGGTGGTAAGATAATATTAAATAAGTTTAAGATATGGTATTTTGGTTAATTTAAATAGATTTTATGAAAAATCTATTTTAAATTAACCTATCAACCAATTTTGGGGAATTTTTGTGCGGATGGTTGTTTGAATAAAATATGTGGCTTGTTTTTTTAATGGAATTTATTCCTTTAAAAAGGTGTTATATTTTGTGATAAAATTCATAATTTTTTTCAATTATTATAAATATAAAGAATTTTTGGGGAATTTATAAGTTGGTTTAATGGTTTTTTAATTTTATTATGACTGATTGGTTATTATTATGTATTTAAGAAACAATTACTCT
Organism: Viscum album; assembly: GCA_963277665.1. Lineage (NCBI taxonomy): Eukaryota > Viridiplantae > Streptophyta > Magnoliopsida > Santalales > Viscaceae > Viscum > Viscum album. The sequence goes on along the minus strand of OY728121.1, from coordinate 138,601,637 downwards.
AAGAAGTGGTTTTTAAAATAAAATAGGGGAATCCGTGATGTAGGTTCTGTTGGATGATCCTCTAGTGGAAACTTCCTTAGATGAAGTGGTGATCTATAACATTCAGACTCTAGGGTCATTGGGTGTGATGAACTTGAGATGAGTAGTGGATAATTGATTATAATATACCATGAAAAATCAACCTATCTTACAATGATACTATGAGACCCAATAATTAGAGGAGTTTCTTGAATAGATTGATAGGATAATCTATTTTTTAAGAATCCTAAAGATTACCATGTGGGATATCTGTTTTCATTATCTAGGGGTCAAGAAGGAGATTGTGGGACTCTATAGTGAAAGATATGTTTCATGAAGATTTTTCCTAGGTTGTTTTCAAGAATATATTCAATCAGTAGTTGTTTCCTTATACATTCTGTGTGGAAGAGAACTAGGAGTTTCTGACTATAGTGGAATCAGAGTGCACTATTCTGGAGTACTCCGCCTATTTTGCTGAGTTGGTGCGCATGGAACCAGAGCTTATAACCGATGATTATCTAAAGGATCAGTGGGTTTATAAGGGGATGAGGGACGATATTTGGTCAATGATAGTTATTTTTTTCCTTCCAACCATTGTGGAGGATGTGGATAAATAATAATTGGATGAGACATATATATCTAGGAAGATAGGAGTGAGTAGAGTTATAGTTAGTGCAGTTGTCATCCATGGTGGTTCTTCTAGTGAGAAAAGAAATCATAAGAGTGGTTAGTTTTCTACTTTACATGTTTTATGGGATTGTTTAGGATAGAAATATGTAATCTAATACTAGTGTTGGTGGTGTGGTCACACAAGGCCTCATTGTATGGAGGTTCCAACTACATTTCGTATTTGTGGGAGATCTGTCCTTCTAAAACATTTCAGTGACATGATGTCCCAAGGCAGTAAGGTGGGATCCACTCTCACCCAGGGATATCTAGTTTCATTTATTCTACCAATGTTTTGGTATCATTCTAAGGCCACTAGGGATGTACAGGTGTATATATCGAGATGAATTTATGTGGAAGAGCGTGTTCTAGTGAAATATAAACCAGGGATAATTAATGTTAGTGTTAAAATGATTATTTCGTCTTCTATGGTGCAATATTTTTTTTAAACAGGTGTTAATAATTATTTTGTATAATTAAATTTGGTATATTTGTTGGTTTTTATTCACTGATTATTCCATTCTTGTTGTATATTTTCAAAATTTTGGGAATGTGTTATAAACAAGGTTTCATGTTCCCCATGTGTCGGGTGATAATAGAAGACCTTGTAGTGATTTTGGATATCATAGTTCTTGATATTGAAATCAACCACTTTATTATTGGAATGGATTGGATGATCAGTGTTAAGTCCCAGATAGACTTTTATTTTCACAGGGTAAAGTTCTTGTCTGCTGATGGGGCCACTCATGTTTTCTGGGGTGGGTGGGACTCTAGATCAAGAAGGGAATATCCTAATGTTCCTTAGGATTGTATAATATTTTGTTAGTTGATAGAGATGTTTATTGATGCAGTTGAACCTTGATTAGTGTGTCATATATTTATAGTTGTGCGTGTATACCCTAATGAAGTTTAAGAAAATTTAGAGAGTTAACCACCAAAATGAGAGGTCATGTTTATTACTGACCTACTCCCTAAGATAATTCCAAATTATAATATATCCTAACATTTGGAGACTGTTGAGTTAGTGTAACTGATGGAATATCTTGAGCAACTTGAGGTGAAAGTACGTGTTCTTCCATGTGTGTCACTATGGGCTTCACCTGTACTCTTTTCTAATAAGGAAGAGATAAGTGTCAGGATTTTTACTAACTACTAAAAAATTAATCAAGTGACTGATAAGAACCAGAATCCTTTACCCAAAATTGATGATTTAATTGATTAGATAAGATAGGATCATTGGTTTTCTTAGATTTAACAACATTTAGGATACCATTAGTTGAGAGTTATATAGGAGGACATACATAAGACAACATACATGAGTCAATATGTTTATTTAATGTTTCTAAATATATGATTCAGACTCACTAATTATCAAGTGGTATTGATGGATTTGATGAAATAGAATATTCAAGGGTTCATAGAATCATTCATTACTATTTTTGTATATGATATCTTGGTGTAATCCCTGTTAGATGAGAAACATGTGGACCATTTAGATACCATTCTTCGAACCACAGAATAACATCATCTATACGGTAAAATTTCATAGTGGATGATTTTGATCAGAGAGGTATAGTTTTTGGGGCATGTGATATTAAATGGGGGAATCTCAATAGATCCTAAAAAATAATGGGAAGTAATGTATTGGAAAAGCCTAGAATCTTTTTTGGGATCTGAAGATTCATGGGGTTGGATGGTTACTGAAAAATTCATTGTGTGGTACTTCTCCAAGATTTCATATTTGATGAATTCTTTGTCCTGTATGGTTGTAAAGTTTGAGTAGGACAATACATGTTAGAGATCAATTGTTTAGATAAATGTGTGGTTTACTTCAGTACCCATGTTTATTATCCTAGAACTAGGTTTTGGTTATGATTTTTTCTATAATGACTCAAGTAAAAGTTTGGGATGTTTTTGGACGTTGAGGAAATATATTGTGACTTATGGTACATTATAGTTATTAAATCATGAGAAGAACAAACCTACCCATGATCCTGAATTGGAATATATTTTTCACACAGTTAAGAAATGATGTCACTATCTTTTTGGGGATTCTTTTTAAGTGTATTCAGTTAACAAAATAATTATGTATATTTTTACTTAGAGGTATCTAAAATTTCGACATATATATTGGGTTGATAATATTTCAAACATTAATTTTGATATTGTATATACCATCAAGAATGGAAATATGGTTTTCGATGAATTTATTAGAAGATTAGAAATCCAATATGTGAAGGAATCAATTAAAGTGTCATATTTAATGAGTTTATTTACATATATGATCTTGGGAGTGAAGAAGGTTGGTGGATTCATTTTCATGTCTTTGAAAAAAGCTGAATGATTTATTATGATTGAGTTCATCTTGAGTAGATGAATGAATATGAGATCAAAAACATAAAATAAATCTTAAATGGTGGGGAGACCTTAGGGGAGTTGTCTTAGTATCCAAGTAGAGATTTTTTCTTCAATAGCAGGCCGATTGTCCAATTTTCCTTGAGAAAATAATTGGTAGAAAGTTAACATTGGTCATGTTCATCCATGAACCATGGGGATACAATGTTGTATGTGGACTACCATGGGATACAATTGCAATGTCTCACTTTTCAATGAGTTAAGAAGGAATACCAAAGACGTATAAGTTTGTTGCAACCATTACCCATTCCAGTACGGAAGTGGGATAATATTTATATTTATTAAATACTTTATTTTATATGGAATACTAGTGGGAAGTATTCAATATTTATGATTACTAGAAGAATCACTAAATCCACAAATTTATGTTGAATATAGGAAATGATGAATGTGGAGAAACATGGGGATTTTTAAGTCTAAGAGATTATGAGACTTCATTGGGTTCCCTATGTGGTTGTTTCTGATAGGTACTCAAGGTTCACATCTAGATTCAAGAAATTTTTATATGAGGCAATGGGTTCCTAGATGAAATTTATCATAGCATATAATTCATAGAAATACAGAAAGACAAAAAGGGTTATCCAAGTTCGTGAGGATATTCTCTGGTCTTGGGTGCTTGATTTCATTGTATCTTGGGACCAGCATTTTCCTTCGGTCATGTTTTCCTATAAAAATAGTTATCAGTCATTGATTAGGATGGTTCCCTTTGAGACTTTTTATGAGCAACTTTTTTGATCTCCATTTTTATGGTAAGAGTTTGGAGAGTGGTAGTTGCTTAGACCGAGTACTTTTCAGGAGACCACAAAAATGGTGTAGTTGATCTAGGGGAATTTGTTCAGATCCTAGAGTCATTATAAATCATATACATTCCATCGTTGTTGGACACTGGAGTCTGAGGATGGAGATAAAATCTTTCTCAATGTTTCACCTCGCTTGGGAAAACATCAGTTGGGTTAGCATGGTAAGTTTCCATCATGGTTTGTGGGGCCATTTTAGATTATTAAGAGACTCAAGAGGGTGGAATATCAGTTTATTTTAGCATCTTTATTAACTTCTATAAAATAAGTGTTTCATTTTTCAAAGATGAGGAGATATATACCAGAACCTTTCAATGAGATTAGATTAGAGAATTTGGATCTTAAGCCCAGTACAAGTTTGGTTGAGAAACTAGTTCAAATTATAGATCCTCAAGATAAGATAATACATGATAAATTGATCCCACTAGTTCAAGAACAATGGTAGTGTATAAAATATCCCCATGACACATGGGAGATAAAGTCATTGGTGATGTAGTAGGGACCTTATATTTTTTCAAATCTTGGATATTAAGTTTCTTCTTGGAACAGAAGTCTTTTATAATGGGGAGATATTAATTACCCATTACATTTATATCAGTAATGTTCTAATCCTATCTTTGGGTGTCATTTTTCATTTGATGAGCATTTTTAACCTTGGAATTTGGAGGGTACCTATAATAGTGAAGTCATTTATTTTTTTCAATTTTTTAGCATAATAAACCTGATGTTACTACTTCTCATTGGGTACTTACAGAATGTGTAAGTGATGCACAAGATTTTTAATGACTAATTGGAATAATCTATGAATTTGGTGTAAGGAAAAAATACTTTACACTCAATTTAATATGTACATACCATGTATGTATAAAAAATCTAGTTATAAATTAAAAGGAGATTCATTTTTCAATTTATAAGGTCCCTAAGGGTCATAAGATATGTAAATCGGTTACACACCATGTAAATGTCATGATGATGGTTTTTAAATAATCATATGAGTTATTTGTTACATTCATTTTTAGTATAATTCTCCTCTATAGACCCTCAATTATCACTAAGTGATTTTGGGTTACTTTTTCCCAACCAGATCACTTAGTTTAGAAATTTTTCACCTTTATAGTTGGATTCTATTTCATTGGGTCAATGTTTATTCTAGTTATTCATATATTTTTATTTCAACTTTGGTTTAGTGGTTGTTTTTTTATTAGATGGAATTTTATATCAATCATTTTCCGTGTCTTATCGTACCTTCTCTTTTAAAGTAAGATCTTGTGGTTTTAATTCATTGTTATCAATAGCAGATATGTTTTCTATATCCATGAGGTAGGTGGATCATTAGAAGAATTATAATTTCATAAATATCCTATTATTATTATTGTTTATTTTATTTTTTAAAAAGAATTAGATGTGTTGAAATTAAAAAGGGAATGGGTTAATGTTTTCAAGTCATTTTTTTCTTTGAAAATGGAATCAACTTGATTTGGAATGAAATGGATTTTCAAACCCTGATGGATATTGGCATGGATTTTAAATAGTTTTTTAGAAAATTGTGGGCATGGTTTTTAAAGCAAAATTGAAAAAAATTTCATAGAGGGATCCTTGGGTATATTAGGAATGATACATGGGTAGCCATAGTGTGTGTGACAATACAATGAGGTAACCAATTTTATATTAATAAAATCCAAAATTACTCAATATTATTTGGATGCAAACTTATGCCTTTTTGGCTCGTATGTGTATAATATGTATTATCCCATAGGTCAGAGCTCGACTGGAATGTGTATTATTTTTTATGGTTATTTAATTTATGATTTATTATTTCATGGATATTGGCTCACATGTGTATTTATTTTTGGATTGTATACAATATTTTTTTATCTAAATGGCTTTTTTTTTGGATTTAGAAAACATGATATGCAATTTTTGGAAATCCTAAGGAAGGTCTAGGAATTTTTTCAAATATTTCGTTATTATTAAATATTATTGTAAAAATATTTTGTTTTAAATCTAGAATACGTGAATTCATGACTATATAACTTTTATAGATTCATTAGTGGTTACCTACTATGATATATTTCTCACACCCTACTTCCGCATTTTGATGGATTTAGACCTTGTTTTGTAGGACACATGTAAGAAGAATGGAATTGTATTGCATGTTGGATTCACTTTACATAATTGTTTTAGTTTAGGGATAGTTTTATGGGGATAATTGGTCACATGGATACTAGTTTTTCTATACTTTTCATATATTTTGGCATGTCTTATTTGGATTAAGTGTATCTCAATTGTTTTTACTTTTTACTGTAGTTATATATCCCATTTTTATGTTATTAAAGGCTTGTATTTTTATCATTAATATACCCCACCCTATAATTGGCTGACATGGGTTACATGTATGGTTGTCATGGGTTGGTCTATTACATTCCAAAATGAATTTAACACGGCACCAATTACTTCGGAAATATGTTTAAAATGAGTTATGAAGGTGATACTCTAAGTTATCAAAAATGATTTTTAATTCGATGTTATGGTTTTTAAGGATTCCATTGAAAATAATGTTTGTGTGTTTTTCATGTGAAAATATTTTATTCAATATTCATAATAAACCATTAATATTAAGGTAAATTTTATATGAGTTATCATCATTTAGTGGAATAACAATTTTAATTCTTCTTGTATCCATTACTGATATTTTTGTGCTCATAGTATGTTTTAAAAATGTGATTCATAGGATTTAAGGATATATAAGGGAAATGATGAAGTAAAGTTGGAACTAAAAATTATTTTTCATAAAAATAATTTTTAAAAAGATTTATATGGTAGGAAAAATGGATATTGATTGGTTGTTTCCAAATTGTATTATATTTTTTGTCCATGTATGAGTTATAGACTAATTCACTAAAAATATAAACCTGAATAGATCCTCAATGTGAATGAAATTTAATTATTGACTAAAAATTATGATTATGTAATGTTTATGTTTGATTCCCTATAGATTCCCAGCGGCATGGCATACCTACCATGCCGAAAAGGGTCAGCCCGCCGCGGAACATTCAATGAAATGATAAGTTTAGTTAGTATGAGTATGGTTACCAGATATAGACTACCTTACCTTGAATACTTATTTTAACATACCATGACAAACTGTATTAAACTTATTAAAAATTATATTTTCCTACCATGAGTTCAAAGAGCCTACTTTGAATGGGTGAAGTGAACCTACTTCATGAAGGGATCAATTACTATGAAGCCTCCATGAATCCTACCACACAAGGTACCTACATACCATAAGGAACTATTATTTTATAATTATTTTTTATTATAACCACATATTATTTTTATGAGACCACACACAAGTGTAGGATTAGTATACCAACTAAAGACGGTAAGTATACCGTCCACATGTCTATCATAGGGTAAATATGTCACATGACCATCTTATCCCTTTTCTTATTTTATGAATTTTTTAAAACATTTTACTATAAGTTTATTAAACGTATATTGATTATTATTTTTCTTTTCAAAATTTTAATATATTACAACCTTCATGTTTGAAACTGGATAATGTAATAAATGTCATAGAAAAACGAGGTTTCATGTATTTAATTTCATACTCTATTTTATCAGTATTTTGAACTATAAAATCACTACAAGTTTATTTAAATTTTTTTATTTTTATATTTATTTGAATAATTATATTTTAACTTAACATTAATTTTTTGGAAGTGTTGTAATGTTATTTCATGTTGAAATAAAATTGTTACAATTATATCAATTTATTAATTTAAAATACATGAAACAATATTATTTTAATTTCATATTAATTGTATAATTTGGATTTATATAATTACCCATTGAGACACTCCAAGGTATTTGGATTTAACAAAATGACTCTATCCATTATAATTCAAACTAATTAATGTGATAAAATTATATTGAATGAAGATTGATAATAACAATTTTTTAGAGACTGATAGATATAGTTAAATAAATATTTCATATGATCATTATAAAATACTAAATATGGGCTACGAATAATGGTCCTTTTCATTGATGATGAATGATTTTATCATTTTCATCACCCATTACTAAAGGGATGGAATTACTTGATCTGTATCTATTTTATACATCATCTTCTCCAACTCACATCAAAATTCATTATGTTTTTCATTTTTGTATTTCTTTCTACCATCATTTTGTACTCTATAGTTGCTTTATACTTTTTACACGCTTGATATGTCATATTGGGTTATTAAACCCATCTAAAATTAAGGATATGTTAGTCCTCCCAGATAAATGGATTGTAGGTTGTGAGTCCTTTAAAAGATATATATTATCATACCAGGTGAAAAATGTTTTTTTTGTATCTAATTGGGTTATTATTCCCTAAAACATTTAAAGAGATATTAAATAATGATCTCATCACCGAGTAGAGGAGGTTGAAGAGTATATTAGGATCATTGGGATAAAAAAATTACTATAAAAAAGATTTTGTGTTATGTGATTCATTTATACTACACATTTAACTCTATTTAATAAGTATGATAATTAGATTCGATTAAATAATTTTAAAAGGACTATTCACCCCCTCCACTCAAATACATCTTAAAAATGGGAGCTAAATAACGTGTCATATTTATCTATAAAATTCATGAAACATAATAATTAATCCAAATTTTTATAATTTTAATATTTCAAAATCATGTATTATATTTTTCTATTAATTTTAAAAATATTGTGTCCATGTTGAAAATAAATTTAGGGTTATTATTCTGTCATTAAAAATTTAAAATATATTTAAATGATAAATAAAATTAGTTTTTCTTTCAAATAAAAAGGAATTTATCTTTTAAATAGAAATTAATAATCATAAATAACCTCTTTTTAACTATATAATAAAATAGTAAAGAAATTAATGTCAAAAGAGTGACATTTTGTATTTATCATTTTCTTAAATTAACATAATGGTCGTTTGTAAATAAATTTTGCAACAAGTGGCCATATATTTGAGGCTTAGATATACATGGTTTAATATAACCCATATAATAGGATATAGGTAAGTGTTATAGAAATTTGAAATCCTTATCACAATGTTTTAACCAAATTTTTTACATTTGACCCTTACTAAGGTGAAAAATATATACTATGGTTACTTCTCATATTGACCAAAAAGGAAAGGAACCTATTTTCCAAATTTGAACCTCATGATATCCAATATGGAATATATTTTATAAGATTCAATTTAAATATATGGAAGCAATTAATCTAAGAAAATACTAAAAAACACAGTGAAAAAATAGTGTTTCAGAAAAATTAATTTTTATGTATAGAAATATCATTATTCCAGATTATATCAAAACATTTATTCGAGTTAACTTAATAGGATTAATCATAATTAAATCATCCCAATTTTACTTAGAAAAAACATGAAATTTTCTAATTCATGAAATAAAAATCTATTTTTCAAGAAAAATATGTATTTTTTAACACTTTTTTGATAAATCAATCTTTTAAAAAAATTATGAAAAATTAATTCAAATATGATTTAGAAATTTTTACCTAAGAAATGAATATCATTTTATCATATAAATTTTATAAAAGTGAAATAAATAAAAAAAAATTTGATCATAAAAATTAATACAAATATTATTTGATGGAAACATTTTTTTGAAGCATAATATGAATTAAAAAAATGAATGCTTATTAACAATGTGTAAATTAATTTATTTATTGAGTAGTACACACAAACACACACAGATCTTATATTCATATTCCTTCCCACCAATTCAGTGGCTTGGTTTTTATGGAGATATTTTAAAAATAATATTTTGTGGTTTTTTTCATCTTAGTGTTGCGTGTCGTATATGTTATAAAATATAATATTCTTCTTTTGAAATATTAGAGTGTTACATTAATACCTTAACATTAAATAAATTTGAATAAAGTTATTGATAATCTATATATAAAATATCCTACACTCATATCCATGATGATAATTAATAAGGATCTAATCTTATTAAACATACAAAGGATAAACAAGGTTATCATAAATTGAGGGATAATATCATACCTAATTAAAATGATTTACCAACCATTTATCTAAAAGAATACTAAGGATTATGAATGCGATGATTTAGATATATACAAGATGATGGATATAATAAAAAGTGTAAAATCCTAGGGTTTAACGTTGATATATGTGGAGTTATATGATTTTGGACATGATCATCTATACCATCAGATCCTGAAATATAGAAGGAGTTATTAAATTATCTCATTGCTAAACATTCTTATTCCACATAAGGAGAACAATGAATCATAGAAATATCTGATATCACACTCGAAGAGAAAATTAGAGGAAATATATTTCAAAATATACATCAAGGTACCTGGTATGCAAGAAAGTTAATATAAACTAAAAAATTTCTAATGGAATGATGTATCCATTACCCATACCAACATTAATATGAGATAACATCACCATATTTTCTTATATTAATTCTATAAAGATATCCAAAGAAAAATTCCACCTGTGAAATAGTTGATTGTCATAAAAATTCTTCTAATTTCATCAACATTTATGTATACTTCTCTCTCAATCAACATGTAAAGATATACATTCGAGAAGTGGTTAAGTTTCATGGAATCCCACTATCGACTGCATCTAATCAAGATCTGAGATTCACAACTATTTTTTGGAGGAGTATTCAATATTTTTTGAACACAATTCAGAAAATTAGTATTATATATGACCCTTATTAAAATGGTCAATTTGAAATAAAAATTGAAACTCTAGAAAATAATCTATGATCCAACTATATGGATTTAGATGGGGGGGGGTTAGATCAACATCTTCTTCTGGACTTGTTTTCCCACAAAAATAGCTACCAATAAATAATTTTCATGTAACCATATGAAGTCATATTTTTAATAAAATGTAGAACTATTGTATTATTTTATTGAATTATAGAGAGAAAATTATAGGGCCCTAAACATGCCAAATAATTTATATAGAAGGTCAAATCCATCTTACAACACATCATAGTATCACAAAGTTGAACGATGATATTTACAAAAAATCATCAATTTTAATTGAATTTTGAGGCTAGATATAAATTTTTTCCATCACATATCCCCATAGAATAGAGTTAGTATGTTTCAGTGGAAGAGAAAAATAATTCATAGATATATAGAACTCATTTAGATTCCTAGTCATATTAGAGTAATTCTTTATCAGTTAGCACTCCAAAAAAACTAATCTCAATGTGAATAAAGTGTTACATGAATTCCACATGAGTAATTAATCACCATACCCCTCACATGTAATGAATTTTGAGGTGGTACAATTAGATCATGATAACACATACAAGGAGTAGTTTTTGTAAATCATGGATCATAAAGAAACATTTCTATGAAAGAAAAAATAATAATTTGTCCATGTACTATGAAGAAACCATAATTATGAAGAGAAAACATGATAGGTTCAAAATGAAATAAAAATTAATGTAACCATATCCATTTTAATCATAGTGTATGGATTGAAATTTCATAGATACAAATTATAGGGTGGGTGGATATAATAATATTTACCTTCTATATGATTTTTCTTAAAAATATATTATTTTGATATATGGTATAATATTAACTGTAGGATCCAAGCGCAAAAGATGCTCATGGGTGGATGTTCCCACTTGCCTTTTTGTCATTAAAAATGATTAATCTGAGATCAATACGACAATAAATGATAGACTCCACGGGTCAAAACATATAAATAGAAAAAGAAGAAGAATAGCCCCAGAACCATAAAGGTGGATCATCATATGTTGGTTATAATTATATTAATTAATTGACATGAATTAACTTGATGGAATTATTTCTTCATTGATGTCTCCTGTCATGATACGATATGATTTGTCATTGTGTTATAGAATCCAGGTGTAAGATTCCTCTAGCAGTGATCCACACATGCTCCACATTTCTCTGGATGTCACCAAAGGAATTTTTGGGTGCTAGCATGGAGAAGACTTTGCTTGTGTTGTCCCCCTTTGATCGTCTTGGTCTAATGGAAGAGGATCTCTCTTAGTCATTAGACAGTTCTTAGAGGAAGGAGTACTTTTGTTCTTTAAATAATTCTCTAGAACTGTTATGCACAATGATTATGGAAAAGTGATGGGGTTGTGAGGATATTTATAATCGAATTTGAGGTTATAGAGTTATGACAATAAATAAATGTGTTACATGTTTTATTTATTTCATTTACTCTTATTGAAAATCACCATGTCAAATAATTAATTCATTCACATGTCCCCATGATGATTATAATAAATATTAGTTAATAAAATGATATTATTTCCTCAAAATCCCGACTAGAAAAACTATATGGTGTGTAATCATTAATTCATGGCATGTACTTGCTTTCCAAAATGAAAACTACATGGCATGCAATCATTAATACACGATGTGTATATCTTGTTTTCATTTCCATTACACAATGAAAACTATGTGAAGTGTAATCATTAATACATGGATTGTATATCTTGTTTTAATTTCCATTCTTCCCCCAATATTAAAATGATTTAGGCTTCCTTGAATAATTATTAAACAACATAAGGGAATAATCTGTATTCTACTTTAGATACTTGGATACACTTACTATGTGGCCCTCTATACCTCTTTCTAATTGGTATTAGGTGGGCTTGCCTAATGTTCAAGATTACAGTCTAGAAATGGGTCATGGGACCCAAGAGAAATAAGTGGACGCTGCATTGATGTGTCACCTCATACAAACTCTTTTCGTGTCTGTAACACCCCGGGTAAATAAAGAATATGAAAATTTCACATTTATCCATATTTGTGAATATAATATTAATATTACTTTAAAGGGGATTCTTTGCTCGATGTCGTACCCAATACGCAACAACAAGTTTCTTGGGAATCTTACGTTGCACTCTAATCATAAAATAATATTATTTTAAATGGTAGTTAACGCCTAGTTGTTGTAATTGCAGAAATGAACAGAACTAACTAAAAAACTATTATATATGATTGTCAAATATTTTTAATTTTTACAATAAATGTTAGAGGATTAAAAATGCGAATGAATCCAATTTTTAAGCGTATACATTCTAATAAACTTTAAAAGGTCGATTAACCGCCTTTTGATGGTGAACCTCTTTTAAATCCACTTTTTGAAAATATTATGTGTTATATTTGACAAAATAAAATTCTTCTTTAGAATCGGGACATCAACATTTACTTTGTGTAAATTTTTGGTATTTTTCCGATAAAGTTCATTTTTTAATGAATAGTGAAAATGTTGTATTTAATTCAAAACCTCTTTTTAATATAATTTATTTATATTATTAGATTATCTTTTGAATTGGTTTTAAAATTAAATTAGAATATATTTTTACCATTTAATCCAATAGTGGTAGTTGGAATTAATTTCACTGTGAAATCGGACTTAAACTAGTGTCAATTTTTTAATAGATATTGTTTCTTAAAAACACGCTATTTGTTTTGATAGAAGGAATTAATTATTAAATTAATTAATTCAACGTATATGCTTTGAATTTTTTAAAATAGATATCATTTTTGAGTTCGGGATATCAAATATAGATTAGGGTGAATTTTTGGTATTTTTATGAAAAACTTCAGTTTTTGATGAATAGTGAAACCACTAAGTGGTTGTTAAAGAAACTGATTTTTCGTATAAATGATACTTTGCCACTTCGTTGAATTGATTTTCAAAAATCCGACATACATGGTTGTCATTAAGAAGTAAAATGTGGTTCAATGAGATTAGAATATTTTTTTGGTGAATAGTAACTTATTATGTTTTTAATCGTGATTAGAGGTAATTAGTGTAGTTTAAGGTAAGAATAATGTTTTAATAAAATTAAATGACCTATACACATGTCCTACCCTCATTGGATGCATCATGGCCGACCAAGACAATCCATGGGTCAACTTGGGGACCCCATGGAGCCACTTCGTTTCGAAAATGACATAAATAGCTTTTTATTTAATGTTAAAGTAAAAATGACACAAACATGAGATTTTTAACTAAAACAATTTTTACATGGGGTTATACAAGTAAGATGTTTGACTATAATTAGGAATTGGAAATCTAAAAAGATTTCCTACATCATAGTATTTTTTTTGAATTTTTAGACATTAAATAAATTAAATTATTTATGACATCATGATGATGCAGTGATGATCTCATTATTTAAGGATTTAAATAAAATGGAACGATAATGTCAAATCTAAGAACTACACATGTCCAAAACCTATTGGATGGGTTGATTTCGAACCCTTATCACCTTATCCTCGAAACACATCAATGTGGGACCATTAAAATCCGAAACTCATTCTAAAATAAAGTAACATTTCTTTGCTTTCCATGAGTGCCCCTCCCCTCCTCTTATAAAAGGCCCCACCTCTACCTCCATACCCACACTTCCAAAGCCTTTGGATTGGCCAATCCCTGCCCATTTTGACTCTACACATCCCTCTCTAACTCCTTGAAGCCTCACATTGGGCAGAAGTCTTCCTAAGGAAGCCTTTGAGCTCAAACCAAAGGGAGTTACCCGATTTTAAGGTAATGTCTTCACTTGTGTCGTTTTGTTTTATTTTCCTTCTCCAACCCCCTAATATCTTTTTATTCATTTATTTTGTAACAAATACAGTATCATAAATATACTAGGATGTTTTTATAAGAAGGATTTGAGCTACAATTACACACACCTTTGTCTAATGGTTAAAGAACATACTATTTCTGTGGTTGGCGATTTTCTGCCTCACGAAACGATGATTGTTCAATATTCTTTTAACACCTTTAAAAGTGGCCATTATGATTTCAATGTATTTTATATATGATATATATGGTATTTATGTTTACTATATTCTTCTGTATTTTATATTTAAACAATACCTTTATTATTTTCATGTTGTGTAAATGCGATAATTTTATATGAGGAAGTGCGGACTACCGCCCCCTCAAGTGATGTGACTCGTACATGCAATACATGGAATGTATAAAGAATGAAATTAATGAACATATGTTACCTATAAAACATATATATTATACTGGAATTATAATATATATATATATATCATTTATTTTTAATTCCATTAATTTGAAAAAGAAAAAAATGAAAGTAGCGTTCATGCGTACGTACGGCCTATTGTCTCCATGAACAATGCTTTTTGTTTTTTATCTCCAAATGATACGGAATAGTATAAAAATGTACTGTATATATATGATATTTTAATCATTAATACTATTCTGGAAATTATTTACTTATAACTACATGGACAATCATTTTTCAAACAAGTTCATTTCTGACTCATGTACCAAACATCGGCAAAAACGGCTGATATGAACTAACATTATTAAACAATTATTATAACATTATAATATGTGATATGAACTATATAATAATCTTTATAGGAGGTCCTTAAGCAATTATAAATTGACCAATGTTTATTATTCAGGAATATAAAGAAATGAACAAGACAAGTTGGACTTGAGGTAAGGGATCCGACTCCTCTCTTTCTTTTAAAGTACAATCTTTTAGGTCATTCCTTTTAAAAGCTCATCTTTCTTGTTATTGGGATATTCTTCTATATTAATATTACTGTTATTTTTATGTTCATGTGATGAGAGACCCTATTCTCTCTCATCAAACCATTTTGGATGTTTTGAGTGGTGCCGTTGGGCTGCCAAATTTTCGTAAGAGATCTAACCTCTCTCTTTCTTCTTAAGTACTCTCATTTTATGTCACTTCTTTTAAGATCGACTTTGTTATGTTGGGGGATGTTATTTTATATTAATATTTATATAAACATTATGTTAATATTATTAGATACCCTATTTGATCTCATCAATCCATTTTTGTAAGTTTTATGTGGCGCCGTTAGGCTGCCGAGTATTCGTAAGGGATTTTTCATCTCACTTTTATTTCCGTGAGATTTATGCTACATTTGCCAAAAATTCATTTCAGTGGTGTATTTACTGCCCATTATTTTACTACTTGTGTAATATACTTTCATTTACGAGTATTTTCATCAATGTTGTATTGTATTTCTTTCACGGGGTGTATGTTTCGAAAGATACCCAAGTCGATAAGGGAACCTTTCTCCCTCCTCTTTTAAAAGACTTCTTTTGTTATGTCTTTTAATTCACATAATATTTTGCTGGGATATGTTCTTATATATCCTTATTGATGTAAATTTTATGTCAAAGTGATGAGATACCCTTTTCATCTCTCATCAACTCATTTTCTGAATTTTGAAGTGACGCCGTTAGGCTGTCGAATTTTACCAAGGGAACTTTTTAACCCAATTTCGATTTCTTTGGGTTCAACATGTAGTTATTGAATATGTAATCCTTTGAATATGTGTGAATGAACATTTATTGTTTTCACTTAATACCCACTTATATTGGGTGTATTTATATTTGTCACACATAATTTTGAGATTGATTTACCCTTAATTTACGGATACCTTCTTTATTAGGGATTTCATCGCATTTTACAGTCCTATTGAGGCTTCATTGTTGTTATGCACCAATTCACTCTTATATGGTGTATATACTGTCCTTTGGAATATTATATCATGAATCCATTTATTTTCATGATATTATAATGTTCTGATTAAATGTTATTCCTCAATTATTGTATTCAAGTGTCTCTAATTTTGGTAAAAACCCTTTAACCAAAATATCACTTTAAATGTTTTAATGATTTGTTCTAATTAATATACATGTTTTCAAAATGGTTTTATGAATTTATTTATATTTATATTAATGGTTTAAAATGTTAAAATCTTCAAGGTGGTATGGGACACTTTGATTCAAAAATTTCTTTAGTAAATGTTTTAAATGGTTTTGAAAATGGTTTTTAGAATGGATTCATTATTTCAATATCTTAAAATGTTATATTGTTTTTGAAATATCGGAATGTTATCTTTCCTTTATGATTAAGTTATGTTCTATGATTATGTTATATTTCTTGAGAATTGTTATGAGGACGGGTGGTTCCGTGATAAACTAAGGGCAGGTGAGCCCGATATAGCTCTCTAATGCATTGGGTAACGCGAAGGAGTGAAACGTTAAGGTTTCTCTGAAGAGATTTAGGGAATATACTTTGGTGGGTATTCCAAATGTAACCAAGAGGGTTACTCCCTACGTAATAATGTTATGAATGCCTCAAGTTACATTTATGTCTTATGATTTCTATGATTTATTCATAATTTTTTGAGGTATGTTAATGTGCATATGTTTTATGGGTAAAGTATGATTTCATTCTTATGTATACATGTACTCATGTCTCCTTTCCATATTTTTATATCCCTTACTGAGCTTTTTATGATCATCCCAAGTTTTTGAAATGTTTTTCACAGGTCAAGGGAAGGGTACATGATATGATGATAGTTTCAAGGAAGTGTCAAGAAAGAATCCATGTTTTATTTTAAATATTTTTCCGTTGATGGGAAAAATGAATACTGTCTTTTATGTAACCACTTTGTTTAAATGTGGAATGTAACGCAAGTTTTATGATCTAATTCTCTAAAACTCTAAACATGAAAATATCCTCAATGTGTAATCTTGTAATAAATCATGATTAAGTAAGTTTTAAGGTTGGGGCCTTATAGTTTGTATCAAAGGTCGGTTTAGATAACTTTAGAGGTTAGGGTATTCTTTAAGAATAAGTGACATTACCATAATGGTTAGGATTTCAGAAAGAGTCATAGTTTTTAGATAAAGTGAATGAGTAAGTATATCTTCCTCATTAGTACATGATGGTTTTGTTGATATACTCACAATGACATTCTTGTTTTTAGTGAATTGATGGATCTAGCAGGCACCAAAGTGACAATAGGTTTGAAGGAAACTGTGGTGGTTCTCTGATTAAGAGACTGGATGAAATGGGGGATTCAATGAGGAAACTCGTGGTTGTTCTAAACCAACTATCAAGGAGTCATAATCAACCACTTGAACCTTGGTATGTTCTGTATTTCATCATGTACGATATGACCAATCGATGTGGAAGTTCAGGTAATAATTATAAAGGTAACCATTAGAGTTTATATGATCCTTACTTTTGAGGTAATTATGGGTTATTATATGTTATGATGGAAAATGAAAGGCATGAGATAAACTTGAGGTTAAAATATGTTTTGATCATTTTTGAAGATTTTATCTCGTTTTGGGGAATGTTTAAAGAATTATATAGTTTTTGAAAAAGAACAACACGCAGACCGTGTGACAACCCGTCACGTCGGACAAAGCTATGGGAATCGAACCCACAACCAAAGTGCGACTGGTATTTATCGCCTACCACTGGACTACGTGAAGTCCCTGGTTAGTTTGACTAATTCTTTTTAGTTAGATGATTTTATGAATTAATAGTAAGCTGATTTTGGGTTATCTATGGAAATTTATTAACCTATCATCGAGGATATGTGATCAGGTTAATTATTTTTCAATAGGAGACTTTAAGATCAACTGATGTTATTTGGAGAGAAAAGTTAATTTGTACCTTGGAAGACTATGTGATTATATACATAAAATATTTGGGTTTCAATCTTAGTTTGGTTAACTTTGAATAATTTTATGGACAAATTGTTTATTGAATGGTCCTCATTGAACTTTGGGTTTTGTTGGACAAATTTTGGAGATTAAGAATAGATTTTTTTTATAAAGGGTTATCCTTTTCTGGATTATCTGATCTTGTACTAACCTTTTTGGTTTTGGTTTTTGTTAAAGTCTAAAGACATGGGATGTATATAGTTCTATTTTATGTATTAGGTGATTATCTAGAAGTTTATTATAGTACTCTTAATGTGAACAAGTCTTCCTAAATACTCGTCTTTTGGAGAAAATATGAGTTTGTGTAAGGAATATAATAAATGTTGAAAGTCAACATGATAAGTGATTATGATTCCTTAAGAATAAATTCCTCAATAAAAAGTAACTTAAAACAAAAATGTTGTCTATTAACTTTTCCTACTAGGGAATCAAAAACTGTTTAACCAATCACAAATTTGTGATTTTCTTGTGGTTAACTTTCTCCTAAACATGTTTTCTATCACTCTCCATCAGAACATGACCCTATGTTTTCTCCTCCATGTCCATGTCTTCCTACATGGAATCCTAGTATGGGTTAACTCGGGTGACCTTTGTACTTCTCTTTATTTATTTTAAAGTGATTGTTTTACTGACTCTTGTTCTGATGTGGGACTTTCAAGGATGTTTCGAAGCTCAATTTTAAAATTGCGAGGACGCAATTCCAAAAAGGGGGGAAGGATGTAACACCCCCGGTAAATAAAGAATATGACATTTTCACATTTATCCATATTTGTGAATAAAATATTAATATTACTTTAAATGGGACGCTATGCTCGATATCGTACCCGATACGCAACAACAAGTTTCTTTGGAATCTTACGTTGCACTCTAATAATAAAATAATATTATTTTAAATGGTAGTTAACGCCTAGTCGTTGTAATGGAGGGAATGAACAGAACTAACTACAAAATTATTATATATGATTGTCAAATACATTTATTTTTTACAATAAATGTTAGAGGATTAAAAATGTGAATTAATCCAATTTTTAAGCGTAAACATTCTAATATAATTTAAAAGGTCGATTAACCGCCTTTTAATGGAGAAAATCTTTTAAATTCACTTTTTTGACAATTTCATGTGTCATATTTGACAAAATAAAATTCATCTTTAGAATCTGGACATCAAAATTTATTTTGTGCAAATTTTTGGTATTTTTCCGATAAAGTTCACTTTTTAATGAATAGTGAAAAATGTTGTATTTTAATTCAAAACCTCTTTTTAATCTAATTTATTTATATTATTAGATTATCTTTTTAATTGGTTTTAAAGTGAAATTAGAATATATTTTTACCATTTAAACCAATAGTGGTCGTTGGAATTAATTTCACTTTGAAATCGGACTTAAACTGGTGTCAATCTTTTAATAGACATTGTTTCTTAAAAAGACGCTATTTGTTTTGAAAGTGTGAATTAATTATTAAATTAATTAATGAAACTTATATGTTTTGAATTTTGTAAAATATATATCATTTTTGAGTTCGGGATGTCAAATATAGCTTAGGGTGAATTTTTGGTATTTTTCTGAAAAACATCAATTTTTGATGAATAGTGAAACCACTAAGTGGTATTTAAAGAAACTGATTTTTCATTTAAATGAAACTTTGCCACTTATGTGAATTGTTTTTCAAAAATCCGACATACATGGTTGTCATTAAGAAGTAAAATGTGGTTCAATGATATTAGAATAATTTTTTGGTGAATAGTAACTTATTAAGTTTTTAATCGTGATTTGAGGTAATTAGTGTAGTTTAAGGTAAGAATATTGTTTTAATAAAATTAAATGACCTAGAAACATGTCCTACCCTCATTGGATGTGTCATGGCCGACCAAGAAAATCCATGGGTCAACTTGGGGACCCCATGGAGCCACTTGGGTTGGAAAATGACATAAATACCTTTTTATTTAATGTTAAAGTAAAAATGACACAAACATGAGATGTTTAACTAAAACAATTTTTACATGGGGTTATACAAGTCAGATTTTTGACTATAAATAGTCATTGGAAAGATAAAAATATTTCCTACATCATAGTATTTTTTCTATAATATTTATACATTAAATAAATTAAATTATTTATGACATCATGATGATGCAGTGATGATCTCATTATTTAACAATTTAAATAAAATGGAAAGATAGTGTAAAATATAAGACCTACACATGTCCAAAACCTATTGGATGGGTGGATTTTGAACCCTTATAACCTTATAATCTAAAAACACCAATGTGGGACCATTAAAATCTGAAACTCATTCTAAAATAAAGTAACATTTCTTTGCTTTCCAAGAGTGCCCCTCCCATCCTCTTATAAAAGGCCCCCACCTCTACATCCTTACCCACACTTATAAAGTCTTTGGCTCGGCCAAACCCTACCCATTATGTCTCTCCACATCCCTCTCTAACTCCTTGAATCCTCACTGTGGGAAGAAGTCTTCCTACGAAAGCCTTTGAGCTCAAACCAAAGGGAGTTACCCGATTTTAAGGTAATGTCTTCACTTGTGTCCTTTTGTTTTATTTTTCTTCTCCAACCCCATAAAATATTTTTATTAATATCTTTTGTAACAACTACAATATCTTAAATATACTAGTATGTTGTTATAATAAGGATTCTAGCTACACTTACACACACCTTCATCTAATGGTTAATGAACATACTGTTTCTGTGGTTGGTGATTTTCTGCCTCACGAAACGAGGATTGTTCAATATTCTTCTAACACATTTAAAGGAGGCAATTATGATGTCACTGTATTTTATTTATGATATATATGGTATTTATGTTTAATATATTCTACTGTATTTTATATTTAAACCATACCTTTATTCTTTTCATGTTGTGTAAATGCGATAATTTTATATGAGGATGTGCGGACTACCGCCCCCTCAAGTGATGTGACTCGTACATGAAATACATTGAATGTATAAAGAATGAAATTAATGAAAATATGTGACCTATATAACATATATATTATAATGGAATTACAATATATATCTATATATCATATATTTTTTATTCCATTAATATGAAAAAGAAAAAAATGAAAGTAGCGTTCATGCGTACGTACGTCCTACCGTCTCTATGAACGGTGCTTTTCGTTTTTTATCTCCAAATGATATGTAATAGTATAAATATTTAATGGATATATATGATATTTTAATCATTAATACTATTATGGAAATTATTTACTTATAACTACATGGACAATCATTTTTCAAACAAGTTCATTTTTGACTCATGTACCAAACATCGGCAAAAACATCTGATATGAACTATCATTATTAAACAATTATTATAACACTATAATATGTGATATTAACTGAATAATAATCTTTATAGGAGGTCCTTAAGCAATTATAAATTGACCAATGTTTATTATTCAGGAATATAAATAAATGAACAAGACAAGTTGGACTTGAGGTTTGGGATCCGGCACCTCTCTTTCTTTTAAAGTACACTCTTTTATGTAATTCCTTTTAAAAGCTCATATTTCTTGTTATTGGGATATTATTTTATATTACACTTACTGTAATTTTTATGTTCATGTGATGAGATACCCTATTCTTTCTCATCAAACCATTTTGTAAGTTTTGAGTGGTGCCGTTAGGCTGCCGAATTTCCGTAAGAGATCTCACCTCTCTCTTTCTTTTTAAGTACTCTCCTTTATGTCAATTATTTTAAGCTCCACTTTCTTATGTTGGGGGATGTTCTTTTATATTAAACTTTATATAATCTTTATGTTAATATGATGAGATACCCTATTTTATCTCATCAATCCATTTTTGTAAGTTTTATGTGGCGCCATTAGGCTGCCGAGTTTTCGTAAGGGATTTTTCATCTCACTTTTATTCCCGTGAGATTTATGCTAAATTTGCCACAAATTCCTTTGAGTGGTGTATGTACTGACCATTATTTTACTCATTGTGTTATATAATTTCATTTATGAGTATTTACATCAATTTTGTATCTTCCTTTTTTCATGGGGTGTATGTTTCGAAAGATACCCATGTCAGTAAGGGAACCTTTCACCCTCCTCTTCTAAAAGACTTCTTTTGTTATGTCTTTTAATTCACATAATATTATGTTGGGATATGTTCATATATATCCTTATTGATGAAAATTTTATTTCCAAGTGATGAGATACCCTTTTTATCTCTCATCAACTCATTTTCTGAATTTTGATGTGACGCCGTTAGGCTGTCGAATATTACCAAGGGAACATTTTAACCCAATTTTGATTTCATTGGGTTCAACATGTAGTTATTGAATATGTAATGCTTTGAATATGTGTGAATGACCATTTATTGTTTTAAACATAATATCCAATTATATTGGGTGTATTTATATTTGTCACACATAATTTTGAGATTGATTTATTCTTAATTTAAAGATACCATCTTTATAAGGGATTTCATCACATTTTACAGTTCTATTGAGACTTCATTGTTGTTATGTACCAATTCACTCTTATATGGTGTATATACTATCCATTGGAATATTATATCATGAATCCATTTATTCTCATGATATTATAAAGTTCTGATTAAATGTTATTCCTCAATTATTGTATTCAAGTGTCTCTAATTTTGGTAAAAGCCCTTTAACCAAAATATTTCTTTAAATGTTTTAATGATTTTTTCTAATTAATATCCATGTTTTCAAAATGGTTTTAAGAATTTATTTATATGGATATTAATTGTTTAAAATGTTAAAAGCTTCAAGGTGGTATGGGACACATTGATTCAAAAATGTCTTTAGTAAATGTTTTAAATGGTTTTGAAAAAGGTTTTTAGAATGGATTCATTATTTCAATATCATAAAATGTTATATTGTTTTTGCAATGTGGGAACGTTATCATTCCTTTATGCTTAAGTTATGTGATATGATTATGTTATGGTTCTTGGGAATTATTATGAAGACGGGTGGTTCCTTGATAAACTAATGGCGGGTGAGCCCGATATAGCTCTCTAAT
Source organism: Viscum album (assembly GCA_963277665.1). Taxonomy (NCBI): domain Eukaryota; kingdom Viridiplantae; phylum Streptophyta; class Magnoliopsida; order Santalales; family Viscaceae; genus Viscum; species Viscum album. Next base: position 138,578,134 of record OY728121.1, on the reverse strand, counting down.
GCATTGGGTAACGCGAAGGAGTGAAACGTTAAGGTTTCTCTCAAGAGATTTAGGGAATATACTGTGGTTGGTATTCCAAACCTAACCAAGAGGGTTACTACCTACGTAAGAATGTTATGAATGCCTCAAGTTACCTTTATGTATTATGATTTCTATGATTTATTCATGATTTTATGAGGTATGTTAAAGTTCTTATGTTTTATGGTTAATGTATGATTTCATTCTTATGTATACATGTACTCATGTTTCCTTTCCATATTTTTATATCCCTTACTGAGCTTTTTATGCTCATCCAAATTTTTTGAAATGTTTTTCACAGGTCAGGGGAATGGTACATGATATGATGATAGTGCCACGAAAGTGCCAAGAATGAATCCATGTTTTATTTTAAATATGTTTCTGTTGATGGGAAAAATGAATACTGTCTTTTATGTAACCACTTTGATTAAATGTGGAATATAACGCAAGTTTTATGATCTAATTCCCTAAAACTCTAAACCTGAAAAGATCCTAAATGTGTATTATTGTAATAACTCATGATTGAGTAAGGTTTAAGGTTGGGGCCTTATAGTGTCATTTAATCCCTTATTCTTAATATTTCAAATCAAGCGGGTTGAATGCTAGTGCTGTCAACCCATGTGCTCGATTATTCTTTCTTTAACATTCCGGATTTGAACATGCCCATTCCTCACCATGACCATAGATTTATTTAGCCTATATAAAATCCATAAAATGGCCTGAGATATCAACTTCCTTTATGGAACATGTTGGACAAATCCTTTCTCGCATTATCTATTAATGCAGTATCACTCATGATGCACCAAACGTATCCAACCTCACTGCGAACAGTGTGTCGTCACAGTTTTCATCAATACATCTAAGTGCGTGAGTTGTATAACCCATTAATAATAATATTAATGTCTAAGGACCTATAAACACGTCCACAGATAGGAACATCTAATGACACTATGAAATGTGGATTTCTTACTGGCGTGTCTCGTTCTCATAATATCCTCCTTGATATTAGCGAGGGCGCACACCATGAGAAGGTGACTCAATGATTTATGCATCCTCACCTGTAATGGCCTATATTATTTGTGTCCCTAAAATAACATCATCCGTCAATAGGACATATATTCTAGAACAGTGTTATGGAACTTCCGGGTTCCCATCATAGTAGGGATCTGCTATGGCCCTTCAATGGAACAACTATCTTTAAGACATTATCACATGAATTGTCACGCAGAAGTACTATCAAGATGTGATAAAGTATTCATTAATGAATAAATTACACGGTAGTTGGTTCTAGGTCACCAAATACAATATAAACTAGTCACATAAATCCCATAAAAAATGAAACCAATGTATTTAAGAAAAAAATTACATATTAAGTATAAATAAACTATATAAAATTAAAAATAGAATGATGGTATACTAAAAAATAGAAAATAATAGAACCAGTGTAACATTCTAACAGTTCAAGATCTACTAGAATTATTAAACCCATGAACAACAATTTAAAAAAAAATCATTATATATAGTATCTAATTTTTTTAAATGAATTATAGAGAACTTTGATAGAATACTGATTGAATGAATTATAATATAAATAAGAGGTATATATAAGATTCTTAAAATTATATGACCACTATAAATATTACTTTAAGAATAAAAAATTTATCATATGAATAACGAGAGACTAGTTGGGTAATTAATTAATTAAACTTATATATACTTTTTATCATAAATTAAATATGTAAATATAATTTTTGATATACCATGATATAATTACCCAATCATTATAACATAATGACTGTTAAAGTGTAAATTTTGAGAAAATCATGTTTTATGTTATTCAATTAAACTATATAATTTTACATGAAATATATAATAAAATTACCTAGGTTATAAATTAATTTTAGATAAATGGGTCCCATTTTTTGAATCATCACAGTAAAATTAGGTAAGGGTAAAATTTTGGCATTTTACATTAATAGTAAAATAAAAATTTAAATAGTAAAATATATATTTCATAATAGTGATTCATGGATGTTTTCTGGGGTTTCTAGAAGTTGTATAAATATTATAATACCACTTTGATAATTAATCCATAATAAAAATACTATTTAATCACATATTCGATCATTATTTGAGGAAATAATAATATAATCCAATATTTTATTTAAAAATTCCCTACTCCTATTTTTATAAATAACACCCCTCACTAACTAACTTCTTATCACTACTTAAGATTCATATCTAGTAAAATTAATACCAAATTATCTCCCTTAAACCTATTATACACGTTTTGATTTTTTATTCTCATCAAAACACCACCCTTTAATGTCTTATATTGATCAGTAAAGGAGTTGTCCCAGGGCATAAGGTAAGAACTCCTAATCATTTATTTTATTTCCCATTACCATATTTATTGATATTAAATCTTATAACATTAATAAACAATTTATTTTTCATAAAAAACATAATATAATGAATTAGTGGTGAAAACATATAATAAAAAAATAGTTGTTATTAAAACAACAGCCATTCATGGCTGGAATAATCCCTTATAAGGATGCTGTTTTTAAACAACATTTACCAAATTCATGAATACAAATAATAGATCATTTTATGGTTAACTATAAATTTAATAATGATTTATATGGTGATTGAAATTCTATAATTTTTAAATAAACCTAAAATGATATAAAAAGGAAGCTCATTGTGGTCGATAAAACCACCTAAATGAACATTCTATTAAATAAAAATATTTATACTTACATAATAATGGATATTTTATTTTTATTTTTGAAATTTTGAAATTATAGAACTTATATAATGGTATGAAAACCGTATAAATAAAATTATAGAGTTATGGACTCTATTAATAGGAAATATGACTATTACCAATATGTTGATGAAAGCATGGAACTATGAAATAAACATCCCCAAAATGATAAATATAAAAAAATATATAATAAATTTATTATAAATATAAATAAAAGAAAAATAAATAAATGAAATAATTATAAAAATGATATGAATAATACATTTTTTAAATTTAATTTTATTATTTAGAAGTGTAGGTGCACAAACTAAGAAGATCTTGGACCCTATGTAAGAGAACAACAAAACAACCTTTCTTCCCTCAGGTGAAGCTTCTTTATATTAATCTACCTCTCTATCTCTATATATATTATTAATATATTATTATTCTTTTCATTATATATATGTTTCCACCATATATACTGAGGTTATTTTACCTTTATTTTCTAGGGAAATTCATGTTTTTTATGTCCCCTTAAATTCTTCTTCTTTGATGAAAACCTGATAAAATATGACAATCTCTTTTTTCTTCCTTTTAGTGCATCCCAATTTTAAAGGATATTATCTTATATTTTTCAATAAATAATCATTATTTTGTAAACTTACTAAATATAAAATAATTTTCTAATATACAATGGATATTCAAGAAAAAATAATCAATAGAATGAAGGGAATCAGGTTTATTTAAGGAGGCATGAAGTGGTGAAGAAAGAGGGAATCACCATAGATAATGAGATGAAAATCATTCAGAAGGGAACCCAAGCCTATGTAAAATATTTATATTTCTTCTACTCTCCATTATATAGTAAAAAAATCCATCTAAAAATTCCACTCTCTCTAGACTTGTCAAAAAATAATTCCTTAGTTGGATCCAAATTTATAGTTCCTTACATAGTAAACCAATTCCAATAGAGGATCTACTTTCCCTTGGAGTACCAAAACCAGAAACACTGATTCTTATTAAACATCAGCTACCATTAGATTGTACTTATCACAGAACAAAATTCAGGTATGAATGGATCTTACCTCTACACAAATGGAGTTACCCAATACATATAAAACACTAAAACCCATGACCAAGGATCCTATGATGTCTCTCACCATCCCACCCCCTCATCTCCCTAGCCATGCATGAACCACACAAATTTTTCTTCAATCCCCTAACAAGAAGATTCCATTTAATCCCTTTACAATTATTTCTGTGAATATATTCAAAATTCACTTAGGTTCTTGGTCAGTATCTTCCCAACATAGAAAAATCTCAACCAAATAATTTTGGTCGAACCTAGCATCCTAACATGTTCATTCATCCGCACCTAAAAAATATGGAGTGTTGTATACCCTCTATTTTGTTGTTTATTTTTCCGTTATATTCCAACACATAGATTCAAATAAAACTATATGTTGTAATATTTTTTAAAGGTTCTTTAACTATTTATTAAAAAATAATTTAAATGATTAATTTTCACTCCTACTTCATAACAACTTTCTTATTATTTTCATTCAGTTGTGTTTTATATTCATGAATGCTTTTTATTTAATTAATCATGAATTTGAAAAATTCTCTTACTAATTTTTTATATGGTAGCTTTATGATATATCGTTTGGTTATGCTTTATGACATTACTATTGGACCCATTTCCTTAAAATGGATTTTATTATGTTTAGGATTTAGGTATTACTTATTTCAATATAACACACACATTCATAAAATATTAGGATGAAACAAGAGAGTTCATAATTATACATCCCCAAATCGGTTGGAATCCTCTTGTTTTAATGATAAAAAATATTTTTAATCATGTAAATCATGTTTAAGCCTTATAAATCAAGTTTACTCATGTTCCATTATTTTTTTATTATCATTGTGTTTAATCTTAACCCATTATCTGTGTATTACTTCTTAATACAAATGGATGATATTTGACTAAGTATGAGACACTGTTTCTATGATCAAAATGTTTCACCAGTTAGTCTTTAAACCATCAAAGTCTATGAAACCATTTCATAGACACTATAACCATGCTACCAGTTCCATATTTCGAAAAGGACCAGACACCATGACCGTGATACCAGTTCCATAATTTGCAAAGGACTAGACACCATTTCCATAAAACCAGTTCTATGACACCGTAACAAGACACCATACAAAAGTATAACAAAGGAAAAAATATTGCTTCTATGACACTATAATAAGTCACTGTAACACTAAATAGCTTCAAGTCACCATTTACGACTCACCATGATTGTGGCACCATTCTGGTATCCCCACCAACTGTGACACTATTCTTTACGTGACAAATTTTTCTGTATTTTTCATGTTAATTTAAAATTTGATTCTAACAGCAATATTTGAGACAATTAATAAGGCTAACATAATTAATTATTTTTTAGACATGAAACATGATAGTACGAGGTATTATGTTTGATGATATCATTATCCTTGTCATCCAAAACACAATCACCCATGATAAAATTCAAGGGTGGTGCACGAGCCAGAATTGAGATGATTGAAAAACATATTAGAGTGAACATATATGAATTGAAGAACACATAGAAAAAAAAATTAAGAAATATCATTTTATAATAGCTGTAATGATGTGTATAAAAACATAGAACATCCTCGCAGCACTAACTCAAAGAAAAATATGTGCTATGATAAGTAACATAGTAACTCTCTAGAAACCAGAACATAGAACTCCTGACACTATGTTTCTAATTCTGCTTTTAAAAGTGGTCCCAAAACATCATATATTATAATTACTAGAAATATAATGATTCATAGAACAAAACTTAATTAATTTATAAACCCTTATTATTATATTATTCTTAGTTTTTAAATTTTTTATTAATCATTCAAGTAGTATGTGAGTCTGTTCTAAAAATACACACTGTCTCCTACACTGACCTTGAGGATAAAAGATATCCTAAAAAAAAATAACTTGTTTACTTCATTTTTAGCCCACTTATAACTATGGAAGTGGTCCTGTGTGACCTGTGTTACAGCTAGATTTTCAATTCTAAGCTTTGTTCCAAATCCCCTTTTGGTTCTTAGCTTTATCTAGGTTTCTGAGTGTTCCGGGTTTGAAATTTTGGTGTCTCTTGGGTTCCTGATCAATCACCTTGGTCAGGGGTTTATTTAATGTTACTTAGACCCCGATATTTTAAATGGTATGATGTGAGTTTGTGTTGTTTTGGAGTTGGATTAGTGACACTTTTAGTGGCACCTCATGTGGGGTATGTTGTTGAGGTGGTACGTACCTATGAGTTGGATGAGTTTTGGGGTGAAAAGGATGGTTTATTTTTGGAATTTTTCTCCCATATACATAGATTATATATTCAACTTAGTTTTCCACCTTAGAACCCCCCTGAAATTGGAGGAGAATGGAATGGTTTTGGGTTGCTAGAATAGGCACATGGGTTGGATACACATTTTACTAAATCGTGTAGCCAAATCGTGCAAGGGTGTCCAGGTCAATAAAAACAATTTTTATTCCAACTTTTCCATAGAGGAAAAAACCAAAATCAACCCCATTATTCTCCATTTCATGACCCACCTCCATAGTAACCATAAAAGGTCTCTCACCCTCCCGTTGAACTCATTTTTTAAGGGTGGTTGGATAGTAGAATCATCAAAATCATTCAAGTAAGTATTTATATCCTTGATTTAATCCATTTACTTAGGGTTTATTTCATCCTTTCTGGAGTTATGAAATGAAAAGCTGTTAGGGTATGTTCATAGTGTTTAAATTCTAGTATTTTGGGTGAAATATTGAGGTTTTAGGTTTCTTTTCACTTCATTGAGGTGCGACGGTGGTGCAGTTGACATTTCACACCAAGATTTTAGGGTTTCAACACATTTGGTAGGTTATTTTATGTGTAAGATATTATTTATGGGTTAAATTTCTAGACTTATTAATTTACAATGTTCTTAATCTATTGTGTGTGGTGCACAAACCATTTTTGTAGAATTAGTAATGCATTCAGTATTAAAGTTACATTTTTGTTTGAAGTTGTGTTTTTATATATGTAACTCATGTGATATCTTTTGTGGTAGTTCAAAAAAATGTGAAAGTGATTTATTAGTTTTTTAAAGGAGATGGCAATTCTGGTTTTCTAATACCTTAGTGTCATGTTGTCCTTAAAAGGGAGTTTTTTAATGGGTTTAATGTGTAAAACAAGGTTATACATCATGAAAGTAATTTATGAAAATGTGTGTTTTTATGTGTATATTTTGTGGTATTATTTTAGGTATTTATATAGAACTTGAGAATGGTTTAATAAATTTTGACAGGGATGAAAATTCTATTTTTAATTGGTATTGGTGTGATTTTGTCCTATAAAGATGGTTTTGAAATGGGTTTGTGTGAAAAACAGGGTTATACCCCCTTGTGTTGGTTTTAGGAAAAATGAAAATGATTTAATGAGTTAAAAAAAGTGGGAAAATGATAGACAGGTACTGTTTTCTGATTGTATTCACTTAATATGGGGCTTTTAATGGTAAATAAGTGATTTTCTATGTCAAAAATTCTTAGAATGTTTTTTAAATTTCTAAAATGTTTTATTAAATTGTGATGTGGGTGTGAAACATGTTTATAGACAGTTTCATGTTAGTGTGATGATAAAATGAATTTTAAAGGTGAAAAATGTATTATTTGAAATGTGTGTGGGCTTTAATGTGATTTGGAATCCCATGGAAATGTTTTAGAAAAAATAGATTAACAGACATGTTGAAGTGTTAAAGAGATTTGAAAAGTGTTGTGGGATATCTTAGTGTAAGTATGATTTGAAAATGCATTGAAATGAAAAAATGGAATATGTGGATTATGTGATTTAAATGGGGTATTTTTGGTGAATTTTTGATGTGGATGTGGTATTTTCTTGTGGAAATTATATTTCATTTATTTTGGAACTTGTTTGAGAACAAGATCAAATCCTGATTATCTAGGTGGGTTGACGTGTATTAGTATTCTAGAGATCCCGTGGGGGTTGACCCTAATTTCACATAGAAATATTGACGATGACCATGATACCTAAACTATGATAATGATTATGTTTTGGGACCACTAGGTTATGGGTTTTATACCTACTAGTGGCTCGTGTGCATGAGAGCAGATATTGTGATGGATACTTTCACAGAGAGACGAGGTACTTGGGACAGACAACAAGCTTGTGCCTAGGGGTTATTTATCATTTCTTGTGATAATAAGATAATTTATTAACACTTTGAGAATATGGAATTTTTGGATAGAAAATTCAGTAGATTTTTTTATTTAATTTAAATGTGTTGATTCTTTGAAATATCCCACTAGAAAACTCTTTTTATTTAATGTTGCATCATTTTGAAATTGTTACTAGGAATTCATGTTAGGAAAACTTGAAAGATTTTCAACTTTGAATGTTTATTAGTTGGAATGTCATAGTGGTGGTATACTAATGGGATTTTTATAACACCCAACTTACACCTTTGTGTAATGCCATAAGATTTCATAGTATGTAATTTCATCAAAGTAATGCAATAACTTGAACTACACACAACACCAAGTTCTAGCGCGCCATGACATACCAAACTAGCAGTTCAGAAGTGATTATGAATAATATTAATGGAATTTTGAAATTTATATAATCCTTATAATTTTAGAAAAAATATTATGAGTTTTTTAGACATAATGTAAGAAAAAATTCACTTTTTTCAGATAAAAGAAGTATTTTTTAAAAAAATGCACTTTTACCACCTTTTAATGGAGAACCTTTTTTAAATAAAATAATTGAAACTTTTACATCTTCAATTTGAATAAATAAACTTATTCTCTAGAATTGGTACATAATAACTTAGTTTCAAAAAAATTTGGGTGTTTTTCTGATAACTTTTATATTTGGGTGAATAGTGAAAAATACTATATTTTAACTAAAAACATCTTTTTTAATCAAAATAATTTCTAGTGATAAATTATAAATTTTAATGGTTTAGATGTATAAATAGATTATATTTTTACCATTTAATACAATTCAAGTCATAGTACATAATTTCACTTATAAACTAGACATAAGTAAGTTCCAATCTTTTGATAATCATTATTTCTTAAAAACACGCTGTTTGATTTTACAGCATGAATTAATTTTAAATTATTTTATTACACTTGTGTGTTTTTAATTTAGAAAAATGTATTCCATACTTGGTATCAGGAGGTCCAAATTGTGTAAATCAGTAACTTTTATTTTTAGAAAATAGGAATATTTACTTCAGTATATTTTTTTTACCGTGGTTAAAAGGGTAAATCTTGTAAATAAGGATAAAAATTAATATTATAATAATAATAAATTACCTTAACACTTGTACATAACTTATTTTATGATTCATTAATGACCATGTGAATCCTTGTGTAGATTTCGGGACTCCATGGAGCCATTTGGAAGTGATAATGACATTATATAATAAATAATTTAATGTAGAGTCAAAAATAACCAAAGGAAATATATTTTAGGGAATCAATTTTTATATGGGGTTATATAATTTATCTATTCGACTATAAATAGTAATTAGAAAGATACAAATATTTCCTACTTCAGGATATTTTATTTATAATTTTTAGACATAATATAAAAATATTTATTTAGGACACAATGATGATGCCGTATTTTCCTTATTAATGAAAAATCAAATAAATGGTATTATAGATGTTAAAATAAATATAATATGAATGTTTTGAGGCCATAAAATAATTTTATAGGTTAACGTTTCATGTTTTGATTTATTAGATGAATTTTTTTTGATGTTATAATTCTGTTATAAATTTACAAAAAACAATATACCAAATAGTGTCAAAATTGACATTAAAGGGTTTTCAAAACAAATATTATATTATTAATTGATATTATATTTCTAAAAATCTAAGGCTTGGAAAAAGAACTTATATAATTATAGGTGTATTATTAATGAACCACTTGGGGGTGGATAGGAAGTATATAGTTTTTTTATTATCTATATAATATAAAAATACAAAGAGACATGGTAAATGTCAAACTATTTAACTAAGAGTTAAATCTAAATGATAAAGATAATATAGTGACACAAACATATCTAAAACCTATTGGCTGAGTGTTTTTCGACCCATAACTACCTTATACTTTAAAATATCTATTTTTGAGCCATTAAAAACCGAAAATGATTTCATTATAAAATAATATTTCTAGCTTTTCCTAAGGTGCCCCTCAACCCTCTTATAAAAGGGAACTCTCCCTTCTATCTAATTCACACATTCAAAGTCGTTTGGATTGGCACAACCCTACAAAAATACCCTCTAAACTGTCCTACCTTAATCCTAGAGGCCTTAATTTAGTTATAAATTCAACCTATTGATCCATTTTGATCAACTCAAAAGGAAGAACCTGAAAAAGAGATAAATATTTTATCACCTCTTTCAAGTTCATTTCTACTTCAACTTCCTTTTTATTTGTATTTTACATAATAAAATAATAAATCCATTATATTCAATATAATGTTATTCTATTATGAATATGGTACAACAAAATTAATTATTCTATACATCCTTTGAATGACATGTCACCATACGTGCGTATGTACGACTTACCATCTCCACGTCATGGTGTAATTGTTATTCTATATATTATTATTTTGATGGGAATGATAATGATGTGTAATTGATTTAAATAATAAATATAACATAATAATTTTTCTTTATATATGATATACCATGCAATTATATATTACATTAATATAAAAATAATGATATTTTCGCTCGTGCGTACGTATGGATTACCGTCTCCACGACACGATGAGGTTAATTTCCAAGTTCACCATTCGTCAATGATTATAAAAATATATATTACTAAAAAATATTTAATATATGTCATAATAATTATACTGGATATATATATATATATATGTATTTAAGTACATACATATATCTTATTCACTTACTTCCGTTTAAAATGATATGTAAACGGAAACAACATTTATGCGTACGTACGACCTACCGTCTCCATAAACATTGTTTTCGATTTCATATATCTATATATTATAAATATTTATATTCTAAATATTTATGATTTATAAATCATGTATTATATACTGGAAGTATTTAAATCCTGATCTAAATGATACGATCAAGAATAAGATGTTAAAATATGTACGATAAAGAAAGAGTTTATTACCCGAAATGTTAATTTACCCTGAAAATCATTATTAAATGGGTATTATAAAGTCATTAATGAATCATGTATTATATAATAAAAAATATTTTTTTATAATCTAATAACATATAATGGTCATTATACAGGAGTTTAAATGTACCCTCGACCAAAGGAAAGTGCAAGGTAAGGGTTAATTTTACAATATCTTTGTTATCTGAGGTGGTTTTTACGTAAGTATCTACTGGGGAATATTTATTATTCATGTACATGTTTCATGAAAGAGTTTTCAAAAGGATTATTTTATAGGAATTTTTTACTAAAACATTATTTCAAATGTTTTAAATATTTTTTCTTCTAAATATTTCTCATTAATGTCCATTTCTTAAAAATGTTTTTAAGGATTTATTTATATAGAAATGAATGTTTTTAAAATGTTAATTCCTTACAAAAGTTTCAATGTGGTATGGGACACATTGATTCAAAAATTTCTTTAAATGTCTTACTTTCAAAATTGTGTGACTTTTAAATGTTTTCATGAAAAAGGGATATTTCTCTCAAACAGTTTTACAAATCATTTACATCTATGTCAACATCCTTTGAGGGATTTTAAACATGTATGAAGATGATTTATTATGATACAAATATTCCATATTGTATTGAAGTTTTTGTGATGTGTTTGACTATGGATTTTTTATTTTTATACCATACATGGTTTAGGGAAATAGTATTGACATTTCGTATGATAGTTTTAATACGAATGTTTATGTTATGTTTAAACCTTTTCATATGATGAATGAAATGGACTTAGTATGTGATGGGTGGAGCCCACTATATCTCTTAAATGAATCGGTATGTCTCATGAGACAAAATTGTGTCTTGGTATAAGGCCTTAATGAAATATTATTTTTAGTCTTGGCACAAGGCCTTTACTATGTGGTTATGATAGTCTGGCATTATGCATTCCATCATTATGAATGTGGCTACTGATATTGCATGTGATTATTCGACTATTAGAGTATCCATGTGAGTAAGTAAATGGAATTATTTAGATTTATATTTTCCATATTATTATGATGTTTAAGTTGAAAAGTATTTTGTTTTATTTTTTTACATTTCCTTAAATGTTTATGCTTATTTATGAATGTTTTCGCTGTTTTTCTTACCCTTACCGAGCATTTGGGCTTACACCTTTCTATGCTTTATTCTTCTACGGATTCCAAGAATTGTATTGTGATTGATATGCAGGGTTATGCCAAGGGAATAATGGAGTTCATAAAGTATTATTTATGATTTTTTGTACGTTATAAAGTGTAATGTAACATTCATGAATGTAATCTATTTTCCAAGACTACTAAACCGATCGGTCCTTTGGGAATTGATTCCTTATAATCATGCCAATGTATTAAAATAATGCACTAACTCTGGGTAACTAGGGTCGGGGTGTTACAGTTGGTATCAGAAGAAGTTTAGTAAAAACCATGGAATTTAGATTTAGATAAACTATGTTTAGATAACATAGCCCTAGGACAGACTTTGTGGATTATTATAGAAGAACATCGTAGAATATTGTTATTGGAGAGATTTTGTTAGTTTTCATTGAGATATATACCTATCTAGATATGAGCAGGTAGCGGCAGCTCTGGCACCGATGTACCTAGGGGTAAAACCGGAAGACACCTCTTTGTGCTAGACTCAAACGGGAACTAGTGCACGACAACAGGCCTTGCTACACTCTTGGTTACGACACTCATGGGGGATTTACTTAGGATAATTATCATTTTCATTATAAATCATTATGAAGGATGTACGAGTATATATACCTTCTCAAAGAATGTATTTTTATGATTATGGATTATATCCATAAACTGTTCGATTTATGTTAGGTATTTTACATTTTCAAGATTATCCATTGCAATTCATAAACTGACCTAGTGTATGCCTTTGTATAGAAATGTCACCCAGTAAAAGGAATGTGAACTCCAACAGTACTTATGGTCCAAATAGTAAGAAGGATCATATATTTCACGATATTAAGCCCAAATATAGAAGGGATATAGTCACCCATGTATTCTCAACATATGAAGAAATAATATCATGTGTTAGTAAAGAATTATCTGATTTCTATGGATTTGAAGGGAAGTAAGAGAAGAAAATGATGGTAGAGAGAAAGATGGATCTAGGGTTGAGGGGAAAGAATGATTTTCCCATATGTGATAAATGTAGAAATAATCACCTTAGTAAATGCTTGATGGGAATGAGAGTTTATTATAAGTGTGGAAACCATGTATTTGATGTCAAGGGTAAGAATAAGGTTTCAAATGTAAAATGCTCCTACTGCAAGGCGTTGGGACACTATGTGAATCAGTGTCCCAATCATCAGAGTATACCAAAAATGATGCTATTGATAATAATCAAGTTTTGATACTACCTCAGATGAAGAGGAATGACTAGTGTTCTTATGTTGTTATTATATAATTATTTCATTTGAGTGTTGTATCAAAAATATACTAGTTATATGAATTATAGAGATAAATAAGGATTGTACTACAGTACTATTTTATTGTGGATTTGATATTATATGGTTCTAAGAAAAGGGAAATAATAGTAAGCTACAATTTTTGGAAAATAAATGGTTGATGGAAAGGTAATCCTCCATACGGTCCTGATAACGGGGTAGTGATTTTTGAATAAGAAATGTTTGATTTTGATAAATTATATTGGATATTCTGGACTTCCATGTAACTGGTTAAAAGTTTGTTTATTTCATCATTGTTGGAATTTTAAAAATTTTTTGAGATAAGGAATATATCCATTATTCAATATAGAATAAGTGAGGATTAATGTAATCAATAAGGTTTTATGACAATTTAGGGTGTCACCATGTTTTAAAAGAATACATGATGAAAGTGTTCACATGTTATTATATAGAAAAAATGATCTGCATTGTGTTTAACTTCCTTATAAATATTGGACTCTGATTATAGATAGAAGTATTTTGGATAAGTCTAGATTGATATTATTTTTGGATTTCCATAAAAAGAAAAACCTGGAGGTCGAGCCGCAACCTATCACGTCCGGCAAGGCTGCGAGACATGAACCCACAACCGAAGGGTGACAAGGGTGTATCACCTAACACTGGCCCACATGTTGTCCTGAATTGAATAATGTAGTTTTTTATAGGGTCTAGTAGATGAATTATAAATTCATTTTTTGGAACCATATACGAATAGGATAAATAGAATTTTTTAAGTTCTATTATCTTTTATAGTGAAAGATGAGTTTGTGGTAAAAATTAGATAAAGGATGGAAATCTACTTGTCAAGTATATATTTTTCTTCTTCTCTTATTCTATGAAGTAATTAATTGTTAAACATTATTGAAGGGATCCTAAAACAAATTTTTTTTTATCTAAATACCATATGTTTTGTTGAACCAATGGTATTATAAACCATCTGAGATTGATGAATTTGAGGCCCTATATTTTTACACTTGTTTGTGATTGATGACCTCAATCACTCCCTATAAATATTTACGTTTTTCCTCCACTTATGTAACTGTAATTTCCACCAATGTTCTCTTAATAAACATCATAATTTGGTGGTGACCCATTCATTTCCCTTTTCCTCTTATTATGACTAAATTTTATGAACCCAATTTCGGATGTCGGTTTTCCCAAAAAGGTATTTTCTATTTTCAACCTTTTATTGTTGAAGATAAATATAAAATTGCAAGGATGCAATTTATTTAAGGAGGGAATAATGTAACACCCCCAATATTTCATAGTACGTTATTTCTTCAATGTAATGCAATAACTTGCACAACACGCAACACCGAGTTCTAGCGCACCGTGACTTACCAAACTAGCCGTTCAAAAGCGGTTATGAATATTATAAACTGAATTTTTACCTTTATATGATCCTTATAATTTTAGAATCAATATAATGATTTTCTTTTCCATAATTTATGAACAAATTCATTTTTTCAGATAAAAGAAGTATTTTCAAAAAAATGAAATTTTACCACCTTTTAATGGAGAACATTTTTTAAATAAAATATTTGAATCTTTTATATATTAAATTATCCAAAATAAACATCTTGTTTATAATTGATAAATAATAATTCAGTTATAATAAATATTTGGTGTTTTTCTGGTAACTATCATATTTGGGTGAATAGTGAAAAATACTATATTTTAACTGAAAATAACTTTTTTAATCAAAATAATTTATTGTGATAAATTATAAATTTTAATGGTTTGGAAGTATAAATAGATTATATTTTTACCATTTAATACAATTATATTCATTGTACATAATTTCACATTAAAACTAGACATAAGCAAGTGTCAGTCTTTTGATAGTTATTATTTCTTAAAAACAAGATTTTTTGTTTTAACAACGATAATTAATTTTAAATTATTTTTTGCCACTTCTGTATTTTGAATTAAGAAAAATGGATTTCATATTTAAAATCATGAGGTCCAAATTGTGTAAATATGTATCTTTTATTCTTAAACATTAGGAATATTTACTTCAAGAAATATTTTATTTACTATGGTTAAAAGGGTAAATCCAGTAAATAAGGTTAAACAAATAATATAATAATAATAAAACAATTTCCTTCAAACATTTCCTAACTTTATTGGATGATTCATGGCCGGTGATGGGAATATTTGGGTCTATTTTGATACCCAATGGAGCCACTTGGAAGTGATAATGGCATTATGTATTAAATAATTAAAAGTAGAGACAAAAATAACAAAAGAAAATATCTTTTAGTAAAAAACAAATTTATATGAAGTTATATAATTGATATATTCGACTATAAATATTCATTACAAATATAAAAATATTTCATACCTCAGGATATTTTATTTATAATTTTTAGACATAAAATAAATTTATTTATTTATGACACAATGATGATGCCGTATTTTTCTCATTAATGAATGAACCAAAAAATGGTATTATAGATGTTAAAATAAATATAATTTTATGGTTTTGATGCCATAAACTAATTTAATAGATTAATGTGACATGTTAGGATTCATTAGATGATTTTTTTTCATACTAAAAATGATGTTATGAATTTAGAATAAACACAATACCAAATAGTGTCAAAATTGACATAAAGAGTTTTTAAAACAAATATTATATTATTAATTAATATTCTATTCCTAAAAATATAAGGTTCGGAAAAAGAAAATACATAATGATATATGTAAAATTATTGAACCACTTGGGGGTCTCTTGGATGTATATAGAATGTTTATTAACAATATAATATAAAACTTCAAAGAGGCATTTTAAATGTCAAACTATATAACTAAGAGTTAAATATAAACTATAAAGTTAATATAGTGATCCAAAACTATCCAAAACCTATTGGTTGAGTGTTTTTCGACCCATCCCCACCTTATACTTTAAATAATATATTTTTGAGCCATCAGAAACCAAAAATTATTTTATTATAAAATAATTTTTCTTGCTTTTTTTATGGTGCCCCTCACCACTCTTATAAAAAGGCACTCCCCCTTATCCATAATTAACACATCCAATGCTTTTCGGCTTGGAAAAAACCTCCCAAATACCCTCTAAACTATCCTACCTTAATCCTAGAGTCCTTAATTTAGTCAGAAAGTCGTCCTACAGAGCCCTTATGATCAAATCAAAAGGAAGAACCTGAATAAGAGGTAAATATTTCATCACCCCTTTCAAGTTCATTTCTTCTTCCACTTCCTTTTTATTTGTTGTATCCATTATAAAATAATAACTCCAGTATATTCTATATAATATGATGTTATTATAAATATGGTACAAAAAAATTCATTATTCTATCCATCTTTTGGATGACATGTCACCATACGTGCGTACGTACGGCTTACCGTCACCACG
This sequence comes from Viscum album, assembly GCA_963277665.1. Classification (NCBI taxonomy): domain Eukaryota; kingdom Viridiplantae; phylum Streptophyta; class Magnoliopsida; order Santalales; family Viscaceae; genus Viscum; species Viscum album. The sequence continues at coordinate 138,561,260 of OY728121.1, read as the reverse complement.
TCATGGTGTAATTGTTATTCAATATATTATTATTTGGATGGGTATAATAATGATGTGTAATTGATTTAAAAAATAAATATAACATAATAATTATTCTTTATATATGATAAACCATCTTATTATGTATTATTTTAATATCAAAAGAATGTTATTGTCGCTCGTGCGTACGTACGGATTACCGTCTCCACAACGCGATGAGATCCATTTCCATGTTCACCATTCATCGACGATTATAAAAATATATATTACTAATAAATATGTAATATATGAAATAATAATGCTGCTGGATATATATATATATATATATATATATGTATTTAAATACTTACATATATCTTATTCACTTACTTCCATTCAATACGATTTGAAAAGGGAAAAAAAATTTATGCATACGTATGGCCTACTGTCTCCATAAACAATGTTATCCATTTCATATATATATATATATTGTAATTATTTATATTATAAATATGTATGATTTATAAATCAAGGTTTATATTCTGGAAGTATTTAAATCATGATCTAAATGATACGATCAAGAATAACAAGTTAAAATATATACGATAAAGAAAGAGATTATTACCCGAAATCTTTATTTAACATGAAAATTACTATTAAATGGGTAGTATAAAGTCCTAAAAGAATCATGTATGATATAATAAGTATGAATATGGTTTTGGTATAATCTAATAACATAAAATGGTCATTATACAGGAGGTTAAACGTACCCTTGACCAAAGGAAAGTGGATGGTAAGGGATAATTTCACAATCTTTTTATTATCCGAGGTTGTTTTTCTGTATGTATCTACTGTTAAATATTTATAATCCTTGCCCATTTTTCATTAAGTTGTTTTCAAAGGGATTATATTAAGGGAAATTTTTACTAAAACATCATTTGAAATGTTTTAAAGATTTATTCTTCTAAATCTTTCTCATAAATGTCCATGTCTTCAAAATGTTTTTAAGGATTTATTTATATGGACATGAATGTTTTTAAAATGTTAATTCCATTAAAAAATTTCACAGTGGTATGGGACACTTTGATTTAAAAATGTCTTTAAATGTATTCCTTTCAAAATTCTGTGACTTTTAAATGTTTTCATGAAAATGGCATATTTCTCTCAAAGAGTTTTACAAATAATTTTCATCTATGTCAACATCCTTTGATGGATTTCAAACTAGTTTGATGATGATTTATTTTGATTCAAATATTCCATATTGTATTGAAGTTTTTATGATGTGTTTTACTATGGATGTGTTAATTTTATACCACTCATGGTTTAGGGATAAAGTATTGAGATTTCATATGCCAGTTTTAATATGAATTTTTATGTTATGTTTAAACCTTTTCATATGAGGAATGCATTGGACATAGTGAGTGATGGGTGGAGCCCACTATAGATCCTCAATGCATCGGTAGGTCTAATGAGACAAACTAGTGTCTTGGCATAAGGCATTGACAAAATCTTATTTGTAGTCTTGGCACAAGGCCTTGATTACGTGGTTATGATAGTCTAGCATTATGAATTCCGTCATTATAAAAGTGGCTATTGATATTTCATATGATTATTCTACTTGTAGAATATCCATGTGAGTATGTAAATGGAATTATTTTGATTTATTTTTTCCATATGATGAAGATGTTTATGTTGAAAAGGCATTTGTTTTAGTTTTATACATTGCCTTAAATGTTTATGCTTATTTATGAATGTTTCCGATGTATTGCTTACCCTTACTGAGCGTTTCAGCTCACCCCTTTCTATGTTCTATTTTTCCCAGAATTCCAAGAAGTGTATTGTGATTGATATGCAGGGTTAATCCAAGTGAATAATGGCGTTCATAAAGTATTATTTATGTTGTTTTGTATGTTGTAAAGTGTAATGTAACATTCATGTTTGTAATCTATTTTCCAAGACTGCTAAACTGGTTGGTCCTTCGGGACATGATTCCTTGTAATCATGCCAGTGAATTAAAATAATGCACTATCTTTGAGTAACTGGGGTTGGGGCATTACATTTGTGTGTATGTATACTTGGATAATTTTTTCTAAGATTTTGGTATATCTTTTGTACCAATGGTTCAGGTTTAGCGGTCATTCAGGTTGTCATGATGTGAAGATGGCTAGAGGGTAGTGCCTCTTTCCATGCGGAGGTTTTTGGTCTCTTCTTTTTGGTTTTGTACCTTTGTATTGTTCTTTGAACATTATTTTAAATTATGTATTCAAATTCTGAAATTTTGAAAAAGATGTTTTGGTTTGAAAAATACAGATTTGGTTTATTTTATTTGTTTGTTGCTTTATGTTTATAAACTTAGGTAAATCGTTCCCACATTCCATTTTGTGATACATGGCCATTTCTTCCGGCCCATGGGGATTGGGAATGCCTTTCGGGCCCTGTCACGGGCTGTGATTGGTGCTGGTTTTGTTGGTGAACAGATTTGGTTCGTGACAAAATGGATTTAGAAGAGGTTTACTCTCTTTGGGATATGTTATTTGGTGAAGAGTCATGGTAGAATGAATCTGGGATTCTCGAGGCTTGACATTACAATTATCATTAGTGTTCTAGTATAGCACACCTCTTATGATATTCATGTCACTAGGGGAATCCATGTCTTATCTGAGTCCCTTGGTTCTCTTGGTTTGATGATGATAAGGGGAAATGAAATTATAGTTGGGTTAATGGTATTAATGAGATCATAGGGACGAGAAAGAAATGTGGAGCCATTTATATTTTCCTAGAACACTCTCTATGATGGTGAATTGATTGGATTATGGCCACCAATCATATTTCCAAGTCACCCACCAAAACTAGTTTCCTTTCACATTGTATTCTGTCCATTAGTTTTAGAGTCATGGATGATTGGTTTTGAAGAAAAAATGAAACAGTTTTATGAAGTGTAAAGTATTTTTTGAAATGATTTACTAATAAAGGGGGAATGGTGTGATTTTTGAATTTAGCAGAAATGAATTTTCAGAATTGTTTTGAAATAGAAAAAAGTGTGTTTACACCTCTTTTAAAATAATTAAATTATGTTATAGTTGGTTTTTAAAAAGTGTTTCCAATAGAGAAATGTAAACTATTGAAATGTGTTTTAATAAGATGATATGTTTTGAAATTGAAGTGAATATATTGGAAGTGAGTTTTCATTTTAATGGTTGCGACTTTCTGAAATGTTTTGTATGTTGTAAATTGAGATTTTTATTTCATGGTTAGCAGTCTCGAGAAGAAGGATGTTTTGGTGGACTATTTTTTTTTGAAAAGTTGAAAGAATTTTTGTTTAATACTTTGGTATTTCAATGAGAGACCCCATGCATTAGGTTATATTTGATGATGGATGGTTGATGGATGGACTAGATGAGTGGAAGGATGGATATGAATAGGGTTCCCGGTGTGGCACGGAAACCTGCATGTGTGAGGCCCATGGGGTACAATTAGTGGATACGCTAACCACTGAACTATTTATTTTTCAAGAGATTATTTAAATGAAAAAACAACATCTTGATGATTGTTTTTATGGAGTTCTTATGTGTTTATGGAAATATTGTTTTTATGGGATGTTTTGAGTCCAAGAGCCCCTCTTGTTTGAATGGTGTTTTGGGATTGTGTTTCTTCAGTAATCTAGGATGAAGTTCCAGTTAGTGGTCTCTTGTACAAAATTTTCGGGAAGACATTATGTTTTTTCTATTCATGCTTTTGGATCTGGTTATTGGAATGTTTTGACTAATGGACCATCTTGGTTGGGTCTTTGGGTTCTCTCATTGGGTATGGTATGCCTCCATTTAGGGTTAGTTCACAATTGAAGTGCAACCAAAATTGTTTTGTTGTTGGAATATCCTCCAGTTGATAAATTTAAGGAATTTTTTTTGAGATTTGAATATTGATATTAAACCTTCTCCTTTATTGGTTTTTTTATTCCTCTTGTAGTGGGAGAGAGCTCATGGAAGGTTGATAGAGACCTTAGTTTTTTATGATACCTAATTTATCGAAGGTGTGGTCTGGGGTTGTTAATGTAGATGAGTTCTTGGATGGTGTATAAGAAGGACTATGCAACCTTCATAGTCTCTTTTAAGCAGGAGTTCACATTAAACCTTTAGTGTGGGAAATTTGGTCATGAGAGGATGTTATGGTCACTTTATGTAATTCTGTGATGTTTGGGGGCATTGTTTAAGGCCCCCCTCCATATATTTTTTCTAACAATTGCAATGGACATGTTTGGTGATGCCTTGTGATGTTGTGTTCTCAATTTAATGTTAAGGTGAAGGTCATGAAATCCATTGGGAGTCGCTGTTATGTTGGGAGTATGTCTCCCTTGGAAAAACATGAAAATCCTCTATTTTAGAGGAAGGTGTTTATAAGTGTAATTTCCATCGGTAGTTTCTCACCTGAAGAAACAAGATGTGATGTGTGTGAATCTTCTATGCCCTTGTTTTAGTGAAATTTCAACATTGGGTAAAGTGAGGTTTGACATGTGTTATGTCTTGGTGAACCCATTTTGGATCAGGGTATAGTTCTCATGGCACTAAAAGGAGAAGTTCCATTCAGGGGGTTTCCAAAGCCTAACTATGAGGCCAAAGAGGCTTCATTCATTTGAGCTCCACCCATAGGTCTCAGAGTAACGATAGCCCATAGTCAAGGAGTATCCCAGGGTCATATTGGTTATTATGGTAGGGATACCCACTATGAGTTTTATATAATTTTTTTGTAAATGTCTAATGGGATTTTACCCCTTGTTCTGGGAAGTCCATTCAGGCCTCCCCTATCAGAACCAGACACTATCTCGGGAAAATTGAGGTTTTATCCAATATAGGGTATCCATTTGATTCCCCCAACACAAGTAACATAGATTTTACCTTGATATTGGCTTGGAGGTAGGTAGTATCATTCATAGAAATCTTACTCAAAACATCTTCTGTGGGTAAATGTTGGTATTGGAGAGCACACCATAGTTTAGTTAATGTTTGGAATGTGTAACCTTGTTCTCTATTGTTTTCAGTTTGGGTAATTGCTTGATTTTTCATCAGAGAGTGTTTGAGGTGTTTTATTTTTGGATAAATTATAAATATTCATGATTGTTTTGGGAAACAAGTGTATGTAGTGGGTTCTGAGAGTATTCCTTCCTTAATTGATCACTGGAGGGGTTTTGGCCATTGGGGGTGAATCTTGGAAAAAAGAGTACATATGGGTTTGGTTTATTTTGGACTTTATGTGGCTTTATGGGGGTGTAAATATTTATGGTGGGTAGAATTTTCACACCCATATTTTCAATTACATTCATTGTTTCAAATCCTATTTTGGTTCTCAGCTTTCTCTTGGTTTCGGTGTGTTCCGGGTTCGAAATTTTGGTATCTCCTGTGTTCTTGATCAATGAACATTGTCATGGGGTATTGTATAGTACCTAGCGTCAACTTTTTTCAAAGGGATGGTATGAGGTGATGTTGTTTTTGATATGGATTAGTGACACTCCTAGTGGAACCACTTGTGGGGTAGATTGTTGTGGTGGTTTGTACCCTTATGTTGGATGAGTTTTGGGGTGAAAGGATGGTTTATTTTTTGGTAATTTTTCTTCCCTATCATTGTCCTATCTTTCCCACATGGTTTTCCCCTTGAATCACCAAGAAATTTGAGGAGAATTTCCTGGTTTTGGGTGGCTAGAACAGGCCGCATAGTTTGGCCACACAGTTTACTAAAGCGTGAAGCCAAACCATGCAAGGGTGTCCAAGACATTAATTTTTTTTGAAATTCGAACTTTTCCCTTAATTAATAAACCCAAATATTCCCCATTATTCCCCATTTAGTTCCCCACATCCATGTACAACCTCCATGGTCTCCCACCCTCCCTTGGAACTCATTTTTGAAGGGAGATTTGATCGGATAAACATCAAAGTCATGCAAGAAAGTCTTTCTCTCTTTGACTTCATCCCTTCCCTTATGGTTTATTTCACAATTTCATGGGTTCTAAAATTTCCAAAATTTAGGGTCCATACCTATGGTTTATCTTCTATTAATTTGGGTGAAATCATGAGGTTTTAGGTTTCTTTTCACTTTAATGTGGTGTGGTGTTGGTGCGATTAATGTTTCTCACCATGATTTGAGGGTTTCAGCTCTTTCAGTAAGTGATTCTATGTGTAAGAAATTATTGATGAGTTATATTGATTGATTTAGTATTTTATAATGTTCATAACATGTTGTTTGTTGTGAGAAAACCATTTTTGGTGTAACTAGTAATGTATTTAGTATTAAAGTAACATTTTTTGGATGTTGCATATTTTTCAAATGTAACTTATGTGATATCATGTGTGGTAGTTTTATAAATTGTGAAAGTAATTTATTATTTGTTGAAAGTGGATGAACATTCAGTTTTGTAAATTCCTTATTGTCGTGTGGGCCTTTTAAAGGGGGGTTTTTAATGGGTTTAATGTTTAAAACCATGTTATACTTCTCGAAAGTGATTTATGAAAACATGTGTTTTTCTTGGGAATATTTTGTTGTATTATATGAGGAATTTATATTGCAGTTGATGATGTTTTAATAAAATTATATTGGGATGAAAATTCTATTTTGGATTGGTATTGGTGTTATTTTAGACTTTAAAGAGGGTTTTGTAATGGGTTTTCGGTGAAAAACATATTTATACCCCCTTGGTTTGATTTAGAAAAAGTGAAAATGATTTAGTGGGTAAAACAAAGTGGGAAAATGATTTACATGTACTGTTTTGGTGATTTTATTCAAATAATATGTCTTTTTGATAGGTAAATAGGTTATTTAAAATTACAAAACGTTTTAGAATGTTTTATAAATTGCTGAAATGTTTTATTAAATTGTAATGTGGGTGTGAAACATGTTTGTGGATGGTTTCATGGGGGTTTGATGATAAAATGAATTTTGAAGGAGAAATGGAAATTAGGTGAAATTTGTGTGGGATGTTTTTTGATTTTTAATATCTTTTAATGGTTTAAGAAAATCATTTAAAGGATTTTATTAAAGTGCTAATGTGATTTGAATTTTTTTTTGGCTAACTTGGTGTGAGTATGATTTCAAAATCCATTGAAATGAAAAAGTGGATTATGTGACTTATGTGATATACATGGGGGATGTTTGGTGAATTTGTGATGTTGCAGTTGTATTTTTATTTGAAAATTATATTTCATGGCTTGTTGAATATGTTTGAGTATATTAGGGAAGACCATTTATCTAGGTTGGTGGATGTGTACTAGTAGGCTAGTTATCCCATGGGGTTTGGCCCTAGTTTCACGTAGCAGTATTGATGATGAAAAAAATAAATAAAATATGATAATGATTATGTTTGGGGTCCACTAAGATATGGGTATGATCCCATCTAGTGTCTCATGTGCAAGAGAATGGATATTTTGATGGATACTTTCATCGAGATACGAGGAACCTGGGACCCACAGCAAGCTAGTGCCTAGGGTTTATTTCCCGTTTCTTATTCACATTATATACTATATACTTACCTTCGGAATTTGGTATGTTGGATGTAAAATTCAGTATCTTTGGTATTTTCTTTAAAAGTATTTATTCTTTGAAATATCCCACATGAAAATTTTTTTTATTAAAGTTACATCTTTTAGAAATTGTTATTAGCATTTCATGTAATGAAAACATACAAGATTTTCACCTTTTAATGTTTATAAAATAAAATATCTTAGTGGGGGTATCCTATTAGGATCTATCTCACACCCATGTTAAACCTTTTGAAGTAAGTATAATAGGTTATTATTGTTTTAGGATTGGTTATAAATTTTGTGGCAATTATTTGGGTTTAACAGTCCTTTGTGATGTCGTGTTGTGGAGATGGCTTGAGGGAGGTGCCTCTTGATATGAGGAGGTTATTGGGATGTAAGTTTTGGTTATTTACTTTCGCATTGTTCTGTGAAAATTTTTTCAATTATTTAATTGGAGTATGTAAATTTTCAAATGAATTTTTGTTTTGAAAAATCCAGATTTTGTTTTTTGGATTTGTTTGTTGTTGGATGTTTATAAACTCGAGTAAATCATTACCAAATTCCATTTTTTGATACGTGAGAACTTTTTTTATCCCATGGGTATCAGGAACAACCTTCGGGCCATATCACAGGATCAGTTTTTTTCCGGTTTTGATGGAGACTAGATTTGTTTTGTGGCAACCTGGCAATTATATTCACAATATAAAACTGTTGTTGAGGTCTTGTCACCTGAACAATCTTGTGTACTTTTGTATAATCCCTGATCCATGATGTAAATGAATTATTAATATATGTTGTTCCTGGTCTAATTTGATCACAAAGTGGAATGGATTATATCTTATCTTGAGACTAAACCACTTGTTTGAATTCATTATTTTTTCAAATTTGAATTACTTCGTTTTAACTCATATTTTAGTAAACTATGTTTCACTTTGATTGTCAATCATGGATAGTTTTTATAATTTTTTTGGTTTAGTAAATTGGTTTCAAAATTTATTTCAATATTTTAGGTTGATATAAATGTGAAGTAATCAATATATTGAGAAAATATAAGAAAAATTGATCTCCTATAAATATACAATTTTTATTAACTGGCCTATTTTGTTTTTAAATTGGAGGATCTTCAAATAATTTTTATACATAAATTTTTATCGAAATGAAATTAACCCTCCTCATGAGTGTCCAACACCAACCAACATAATCATTTGGTTAATGATTACATCTCATGATATACTATGAGTGTTTATCATTTAATTAACCTAGTATATATTGGTATGATGTCTTGATAGTGAGCCTTAATTGAAATTATGATTGATTATTTTATACCCATCCCAAACACTTATAATTCCATGATCTTGTTATATTTATTCATTTATTCCATGTTTCCATGTTATTACATATCATTCTATTATTTTATGATATCTTGTTATTCATATCAATTCACATTTTATACTTCATCATCATGCATTACTATGATAATTCCCTTATTGGAGAATTACCCTCAATCCTTTAATATATTCCCTATGGGAATCCTGTGTTGTGATATATGTGTGATGATATTTATGATCTTATAATGGATATGAAAAATAAATATTATGTAGATTATTTGAAAATATTTTATTATGTTCTTAATCTTCGAAATACCCTATAACATTAGATTTCATGGTTTTTTAAGAAAATTTATTTTAGAAACAGTGTACGAAAATATGTATGAGAAGTAGGTCATTATTGAATGAAATGAAAATTAGGATAGTTTCATGATTAAAAATTATTTAATATTATCATCTCAACTCCAAATAAATTAGATCATAAAAAAACAACTAGCCAATTTTATTTGAAAATAATATTCTAAATAATCATCACATCATCTAGAAACATCACCTAAATTGGAACAATACAAAAACTATTGTAACATGAAATATAAAACCAACTATTTATCAAAAAAAAAGAACAAGCACATTCATGTAATAAAAAAAATAATAATACAAGATTAATTATCCCACAACCCCAATATCCGGGAATTAATAATGCCCATAAAATATCCCAAATATCAATTTTATTCTCAGAAATTAAAAACTATAACATATATGAACGTCCAAGAAACAATTATCATAATTATAAATTAGAACATTAACCACCTACACCAAAAATAGTCAACATATTAGTACCAATGAAAACTAATGAAAATTTTGGAAACAACACAAATTAGAAATCCACTTGAAATTATTTTTTTTTTCTTATGTTTAATTATGATAGAGATGTCTATTTTTTAATTGAAACATAAATTAAATTTAATAGTATGAAAATTAATATTATTATTTTTAAAAATGATCATTTTTATGGGAATTTTAAATTATTTTGATTATATAATAGATAATACCACTAAAAATATTATAAAAAGTTGGTTAATTACTAAAAAATGAATAAAATCATTACTAAAAATCTTCTAATTATATAAATAGGTGAAAATATTCAATATGATATAATTATATTGTAATACATGAGTTGTGAATGGAAACTCCCAAAATATATGATCCTTATATTCCAAAACCATACAATTGAATGAAAAATAAAAACAATGAAAAATTAAAAATTTATATTATCTAGTTAGTGTAATAAGTTTTTTATAAAGAGTAATACAAATAATAAAACCCCATTTAAGAGTCAGAAAATGTCCCATAAAGTAAATAATTCAACTGGTTATATAAATTAAAATTTTAGGATAAATACAATTATTATTTATATTTATATTAAATAATTGACAATTACCTCTCTTTTTAAAAGAATTATTATTACATAAAACAGATTTAAGAAATTAGTTTTTAAATTTAAATAATAATATGAATGAACATGATAAAAATGAAAGAATATTAATATTTAAAATATATTTACCATTTTTATTTGAAATTATGAAACAATTTTATTATAATTCTATATAATATTATTAATAATAGATTAGATTATGTTCAGAATTAGGCTCCTAATTTAATATCAATAGATTTTTTATGTTCTAATTTACATTACAATGATCTTTAAATCATTGAGATTACACCAGAAGAAGTTTGTGGTAAAATTGAAAAAACAATTTCACAAACATTACCCTTGGTGGAAAAATGATAATTACCTTCAAATTTGACTTCAAATTTAAATTTCATAAATTTTATATTACTCATGATAATGTGTTTCATTTAGGGGAGATGTTTGGTATTTTCAAATATGATAACCATAGTGTGTTTTTCCAATAAACTGGAAACCCACACTAAATGATGTTTTATATAAAATTTATGTTGATAAAAAATATATAGTATGTGTAGGTGATGTGTAAAGACCCATAAATGTCAAGGAAATTTTTTTAATTAATTCTTTGTGATTTTACGAGTATGCAGTTTTTGACGGCACCTGATTCTGAGGCACGGAGTGCCCGAAATCAATTTTCGATGTTTAACTCGGGTACGTTTAGTGAACGAATGAGTGGGTTTTTATATCTTTTGAACCAGTGCTTGGATTTGAAATCCAAGGGCACCGATGGAACCGTAGTGCTGGTAATTTCTTAAGAAGACCTTTACTGGAGTTGCAATTTCTTGGAAGGAGTTGTAAAAAAATTGTTGATTAAATGAAGAGTAAAATAAAATTGTGTTACAATTTTATTTCTTTTCTATGTTGTTCAATCCTAGGTGTTGAATTTGGGTGGGGCCGGCTAGTTACTAACTACCCTTGGGTGGTTAATGGTGAGGTGGGGTCCACACGGGCCCAACCCCTCACATTCCCTAACTCCTCTAAACCCCTCATACGTTATGTAACTCTCCCACATTAATTCTTTCCAACTTAACACCTAATTAATTAGACAACTTATGTTTAATTAATTAAGTGAGTTGTTTTTGAATTTTGTAATTTGAAATGCATATCATGCTTTAATAAATTAAGGTTAGTCTTATTTTATTTGGTGTTGGATCGTTGTGTTGAGAATTGGAGGAGAAAGAATTTCATTCTTCATGCGAAGAACGTCGGTGCCAACATCAGCTTCTTTCTTCTCGATGTTGACGAAGCGACGCCGTCATTCTGCGACAAAATCAACGAAATCATCTCCATCCTTCGTCAAGTGATCTACCTTCATGAAATGAGGTAGGGGTTAATTCTTCTTCAATTATTATTTAACGATCTTTGTAGTTAAATTATTGGCCGCTTGTTATCGATATAACGGGAGGAGATCAGACCTCACAAACATGGCTGATCCTCCTCCCCTTTTATAGTTGATCTTCATAGTGGCTTGAAACGAAGGAGATGCGGTGTCGTTGTGCCAAGCAGGTGCAATGAAGACTGTGGATAGAGCGGGCCATGGCGATGGTGCGCGGTGCCATCGCGCCACGTCGGTGAGGGCGAAGGAGGCCGCGACTAAGAACGGGCTGCAGCAGAGGGGCGCGGCGCCATCGCGCTGTGCTGGCCAGACCACCCGCACTGGGCCAGGCCGAGCCGCACCCAACTGGGCCGGACCCGGACCGTAGTCAGGTCGACTCGGCTCGGGCCGACCCAAGGGGTATTGGGCCGGGTCGGACCAGGCCCAAAGACCCTATTTTTCACGAAGTTTCATTCAAACGCCCATATCTTGGGCTACAGTCCTCTGATCGATGCACCATCATTTTCATTGGGATCATTGGATCGAGACGGTCATTTTGGTATATTACACTCATTGTTTCGGAGAACCATGGGTACGTTCGGGTTGGTTCGAACACGAAACCAACCGGGCCCTCGGAGCAGAAACACTTATAACTTGAGCTCCGGACGTCCCATTGACCTGACGCCGACTTCGTTGAATTCCTCTTAGTGAGAAGGTTATTTTGGCTTACTCCACCCAAGGTTTGGACACAGCTGGAGTATATTCGGGTTGGTTTTAGCTTGAAAACCAATAGGGCCCCTCGAACGGAAAAACCAATATCTTTCAGAATGGGCGTCCTATTGACGCGCCATCTATTATGTTGAGTTCTTATTGACGAGATAGAGCTTTGAGATACATCAACTGTAGACTTCGTGACTGTTGATGTATCAACCCCTTGTCTCGTGGAGAGGACCCTCCCGGAATCGAGTGTGATGTGTGCGGGAAACCTAGAGTTGGCTGCGACCGTGATGACAATGATGACTGTACTTGGATCCTACGTGGGTTCGGCAGCAATGACGACTGTACTTGGGTCCTACGTGGGTTCGGAAACGATGGATACTGTACATGGATCTTACGTGGGTCTGACAGCGATGACTTCTGTACTTGGATCCTACATGGGTTCAGAAGGGGAGATGATTCAGAGGCTATATCTATCATCTCCACCCCTCTTCGTGAGTAGTAAACCTGTGTGAGCTGAGTCTTGACTTTCAATCATTATCTTCGATATGATTGACTTTCTATCCTTTGTCAATTGGGTTCTTCTTTTCTGTGTGGATTGGGTTGTACTTTCCTGTGTGGACTGGGTTGAACTTGGGCTCGTGAGTTGGAGTAGAACTGGAATTGATGACTTAGGTATATGTATGGGCATCTACCTAAGTAGTGTTGGTTGATATTTCGTGATTGTATCTTTCCTTTGTTCTTTATCCTTCGTGGATTCTGGGAGACCTTCGGGAGTCTCAGGGTCCCTACTGAGTATCGTATACTCACCCCTACATGGGCTATGCCTGCACTACGTTGTGTTGGATGTAGACGACGGACACCACTAATCAAGATGGAGGCTCGTGGAGCTAGATGGTACCTGGAGGTGGATCACTGGATGAGAAGTACATGGAGCAGACGGCTAGACCCGACGAGCTGAGGAGACTATCTGTACCCACCCTTCAGGTGGGTTTTCCAGAGGATGGCTCGTGTTCCTGCTTTAATTTTCTACTATTGTACTTTCTTTTCAGTTGTACTTTACTTTCAGTTGGGTTTCTATTCTGGCTCGTTTACTTTCCATCACTTACTATTGTACTCAGTTTACATAGTGTTTACTTTAGCTTCCGTACTCTGTGGTTTTTGTTTACTTATAAAGGAAATGCCTTCCCTTTTATCGGGATTTACTTCTTTGGTGATTGTCACCAGCCCCTGGCCTATGGAAGACGAGTTTGGGGTAGTCACAACACGGGCCCCGAGGATGGGTCTTGGCAAATTGGTATCAGAGGAATCGGTTCTACCACAGAACTCAGTACTCTGATTATTTATTCTATGTGAAGCAATAGTGTTTAGGGTTTTGAGTGTGGTTATCAGTCCAGGGAGTCCAATGTTGGTGCGGCGGCCGATGTATCCATACACCAGGACCGTGACTTCTGATTTCCGACTCAGTGCACGAAAACATTGATGGCATGTGTGTTTTAATGTTTTATTTGTGATTACTTTGTGTTACCTCACTAGGTATACTGTATTAACTGTGGCGCACCTGTTTCTTTTTAGGATGGCCCCACAAAGGAAGCCAGCTAGGGTTCTGTGTTTTGTACGAGACATCAGCCCACCGAGTGACGAGGCCTTAGTGAAGGGCCCTATTACAACAGAGGCACCGATGGTACCTCTACCCGCCGAGCCACCGATGCCACCAACCCCAGAAGCTGAGAGTGCACGTCACCTGAGTGTACTGCATGAGTTTCATCATCAGATACCGGCCATGTTCCATGGGGAGACAGACCTTCAGGTAGCTGAGGATTGGCTAGAGGCTATCTTTCGAGTCTTCAGATTAGTAGGGACACCAGCTGACCTCATGGTGATCGTTGAGGCGAGTCTCCTGCACACAACAGTAGGTGGATGGTGGATCCTAATGCTCCAGGTGCACAATTAGGCATCATTTCTTTGGTTGGAATTTGAGAGCCTCTTCCGCTCAGAGTTCGTTCTAGCCACCATCCGTACGGTGTGCATTCAGGAGTTACTGTAGCTACGGCAGGGCAGCATGACAATAGCCCAGTTCTCGGTGAGCTTTACTGACCTCTCGCTCTACTCCATGGACATGGTATGAGACCTATTATTTCAGGATCAGACCTTCGAGCAGGGACTGAGGCATGAGATCAGAGATTCAATAATCTCCCTCTGTATTCCGACACATGTAGTATTACTGGAGCGAGCCCTTCTTGTAGAGAGCTTTATTGCTGAGCCTACACCAGTAGCGAGACCTACCGTAGGGCGGCACGTAGTAGAGTCTTCTACAGTTGGCAGTCGACAGATGTGACAGGGTTTTAAGAGGACTAGACCATCAGGTGGATGACTTTAGGATATTGGTTCAGATGTGCGGGGCACATGCAGTAGAGCTAGTCATACGAGAGGAAGATAGTGCTATACATGCGGCGGACAAGGCCACATGGCTCGGAACTGTCCGACCCGTCATGCAGAGATGCAGCAGACGATTGAGGGACCACCCAAGAAGAGGCAGACGTTCGACCATGGCGGTCTGCAGAGAGCAGGCAGATGAGGTAGAGGAGCTGGCGGAGAAGCGGGTGGTGGGAGATGCTTTGAGGCTCGACCACCACCACCACCAGGAGGTCCAGCCCGACCAGAGGGAGCTGGAAGACAGAGGCAGACTCAGCTTTAGGCAGTGGAGGCCTAAAAACACGGAGCACCTGAGATGATTTGAGGTACTATCTGTGTCTACTCAACCCTTTATGCAGTTCTTATAGACACATGAGCGAGTCATTCTTTCATTTATGTTGCCCTTGTTCAGAGCTCGGAGATTCCGACATAGCCGTTGGCTCGATCCTTACTGCTAGAGACACCTACGAGAGCAAAATCGATAATTACACACTGGTTCCGGAAGTGTGAGATTACTCTAGGAGGCAAGAGTTTCAGATAGTATATTCTTGTATCAGCGTCGAGGCCTTACGATGTCATCTTGGACATGGATTGGTTATCTACAGTTCATGCTCAGATTGACTGTATTAGGCGCGAGGTGCAGTGTGTTTGCACTGATAGGAGTAGGTTCACCATCACACGCGAGAAGGGAGCCTTTGCAGCACAGGATGGACTCACGCAGAGGAGAGGACAACCGATCACTCATCAGTTGGCTAGTTTCATCATAGGAGCAGTTGACGTGCAGAGTCTACATTTTCCTGTTGTGGTGGATCAGTATGCGGATGCTTTTCCTAACGACGTTCCCAGACCACCTCCTCGTAGAGAGGTAGACATCTATATTGACCTATACATAGGGATAAAAAAGATATCTACACCAGCATATCAGATGGCTCCTACTGAGCTTCTTGAGCTACGGGTACAACTGGAGGACTTTCAGGGTAAGGGATTCATTCGACCCAGTGTCTCACCCCGTGCTTCCCTGATTTTGTTCACCATGATGGCGGACGAGAGCTTGTGACTGTGTGTTGATTACAGTCGCCTGAACCAGGTGACTGTAATGAACAAGTATCTACTTCCAAGGATTTATTACCTCTTCGATCAGCTCAAGGTAGAACAGTGGTTCTCAATGATAGACCTCAGGTCAGGCTATCATCAGCTCATAGTTCGAGATGAGGATGTCCAGAAGTCGTCTTTCAGGTATTGGTATGGCCACTATGAGTTTTTGGTTATGCCTTTCGGCGTAACCAACACTCCAGAAGTGTTCATGAGTCTCATAAACCAGATCTTCTAGCATTACCTCGAACAATTTGTTGTAGTCTTCATCGACAACATATTGATTTATTCGAATACTGAGGAGGAGCATGCCTACCACTTGCGGGTTATACTGGATAGAATCCGAGAGCACCAGCTTTATGGTAAGCTCTCGAAGTGTCAGTTCTGGATATGTGAGGTCCACATCTTGAGGAATGTCATCTCTGAGGAGGGAGTTGTAGTGGATACTGTGAAGATCGAGGATGTGAAAGCTTGGGAGCCACCAATGAGCATGATGGAGGTGCGGAGTTTCCTAGTTCTGGCTAGGTACTATGGGAGATTTTTTCAAGACTTATCCATAGCTGCAACACCTCTTTGATCTTTGATGAAGAAGGGGAAACCCTTTGTGTGGTCAGATAGATGTCAGCAGAGCTTTCAGGAGCTGATACAGAGATTGACTAGTGAACCCATCTTGAGGCTACTGGAGGAGGGAGTAGGGTACATAGTCTACTGCGATGCATTAGGGACCAAAATTGGGTGTGTCCTTATGTAGGAGTAAGAAGTGATCGCCTATGGTTCACGACAGTTGAGGTAGCCTGAGAAGAACTACGCTACCCATGGCCTAGAATAAGTAGCAGTGTTCTTCGATTTGAATATGTGGCGACACTATCTGATGGGAGATCGCTTTATAGTCTATTCTGACCACCAGAGTCTCAGGTACATCTTCTCACAGAAAGACCTGAACCTGAGACAACGAAGAGGGCTTGAGTTCCTCCAGGACTATGAATTTGAGATAGTCTATAATTTTAGAAAGGGGAAGGTAGTAGCTGATGCTCTCACAAAAAGGTCAGGCATTCAGCTACATGGTGAGACGATAGATCAGTTAGCTGCTTTACAGATATCCTTCATGGATAGAGATGGGAAGCCTTTCTACAGTCACTCATAGAAACATCTACACTACTTCAGTGGGTTATAGAGGCGCAATGTGGGGATGTTGACTGTGAGATGTGACGTGCACAGATATCCACAGGACATACACCAGATGGATTTTCATTAGGAGGAGAGCACACCATCCTTTTCAAAGGACATACCATGGTACCCGTATCATTACAGGAGGAGGTGTTGAGAGAGTTTCAAACATCCCCATTGGCGGTACATCCAGGAGTAGCGAAGATGTACCAGGATCCCAGACGATAACACTGGTGGTCGGGTATAAAGAAGGCTATGGAAGAGTTCGTTTCACGATGCCACACCTGTCAGCAGGTGAAGGTGGAGCACCAGGTACCAGCAGTCTTGGTACATCCCTTAGAGGTACCGGAGTGGAAGTGGGATGGGATATCTATGGATTTTGTGACTGGGATTCCACGTACATCCAGAGGACACGATACCATTTGGGTGATCGACGACCGAATCACCAAGTCGGTCCACTTCTTACCTATCATAGTGCAGGGCACAGTGGAGAGATTGGGACACCTCTACGTTCCGGAGATCATACTTCTTAATGGTGTGCCATCGTCTATCGTCTCCGATAGAGATGCTCAATTTACTTCCCAGCTTTGGAAGGGGTTGCCGGAGGCATTGGGGATGCAGCTATGCCTGAGCACCGCCTTACACCCTCAGAAAGATTTTCATATGGAGAGGACCATTCAGACTCTCGAGGACATGCTCCGTGCATGTGTCCTCGACATTGGTCACAGCTGGGAGGATCACCTGCCCTTGGTGGAGATAGAATAAAACAACATATACCACTCCACCATCGGGATGTCACCATACAAGGAATTGTATGACCGACCTTGCAGATCACCTCTGTGTAGGATAGACCCTGTGGATTCAGCACTTGTGGGACCAGAGATGGTCTAGGACACGATAGAGAAGGTTTAGGTCATCCTGGAGAAAATGAGGACTGCTAAGAGCTGGAAGAATTCCTATGGTGAGAGGAGGCGGAGACCACTAGAGTTCAAGGATGGCAACCATGTTTTCTTACGATTCTAACCTCGACATGGGTTACAGAGATTTGGATAGGGTGACAAGTTATCTCCGCGCTTCATAAAAACATTTTGGGTTCTGAGCAAGATAGGTGAGGTGGCTTATCGCCTGTCTCTTCCACCTCAGTTGCACCGGGTTCCAGATGTCTTCCAATTATCTCAGCTGAGGAGATAATTTCCCCACCGACACATGTCATTGATCACATGGAGCTAGATATGGATTACGTGGTGACTTTTTTCAGAGGTCCCATGGGAGATTGAGGATCGACAGGAGTGGGTCCTATGTGGACGGTCGATTCCTCTGGTGCGCATTAGGTGGAAGCATAGGAACCTCCTGGAGAGAACATGGGAGACGGAGGCTCAGATGCATGCACAATACCATATTTTGTTTCCATTGTTTGTGATGTATCTTTACGGGGACTTAAAGCCCTGATTTGGGAGTAATGTGAAGACCCATAAATTTCAAGGATAATTTTTTCATAAATTTTTTGGGATTTTAAGAGTACGTAGTTTCTGACATAACCTAATTCCGAGGTCCGGAGTGCCCGAAATCAATTTTTGAAGTTTAGCTTGGGTATGTTCAGTGAAAGAACGAGCAGGTTTTTATATCTTTTGAACCGATGCTCAGATTTGAAATATGAGGGCACCGATGGAACTGCAGTACCGATAATTTCTTAATAAGACCTTTACTAGAGTTGTGATTTCATGGGAGGAGTTGTAAAAAAATTGTTGATAAAATGAAGGGTAAAATAAAAGTGTGTTACAATTTTATTTCTTTTCTATGTGGTTTAATCCTAGGTGTGGATGTTGTGGTGGGACCCGTTAGTTACTAACTACCCTTGGGTGGTTAAAGTTGAGGTGGGTCCGACACGAGCCCAACCCCTCACATTCCCTAACTCCTCTAAACCCCTAAAAGTTATGTAACTCTCCCACATTAATTCTTGCCAACTTAACACATAATTAATTAGACAACTTATGTTTAATTAATTATGTGAGTTGTTTTTGAATTTTGTAATTTGAAATGCATTCCATGATTTATTAAAATAAGGGTAGTGTTATTTTATTTGGTGTTGGATCATTTTGTTGAGAATTGGAGGAGAAAGAATTTTTTTCCCCGTGAAGAACACTGGTGCCAACCTCGGCCTCTTTCTTCTTGAAGTTGACGAAGCGACACTGTCATTTCATGACAAAATAAAGGAAATAGTCTCCATCCTTTGTCAAGCGATCAATATTCTTAAATTGAGGTAGGGGTTAATTCTTCTTTCAAGTATTATTTAACGATCATAGATGTTAAATGATTAGCCTCTTGTTATCGATATAACGGGAGGAGATAGGACCACACAAACATGGTCGATCCTCCTCCAATTTTATAGTTGATCTTCATAGTGTCTTGAAAAGAAGGCAATGCTGTGTCGTTGCACCGCGCATGGGTGATGAAGACCGCGGCCCGAGAAGGCTGCGGCGATGGTGCGGGGCGCCGTCGCGCCGCGCCGGTGAGGCCGAAGGAGGCTGCGGCCAAGAACAGGCCATAGCGGAGGGGCACGACACCATTGCGCCACCCCAGAGCACCAAGGGGCCAAGGATAGGGCGGGCCGCAGTGAAGGGGTGCGGTGCCGACGTGCCGTGCCGGTCCGGGAAGAGCCGCAACCTTAGGCTGCGGCGGTTATACAGGAGGCGACCGACCAAGCTGGCCGCCGGTGCTCCAGGAGGCGGGACCCTGTCCAGGAAGACCGGGGGGGTTTGAAACCCCCATCCAGTTAACTAGGGTGGACCCAACAGGTCTGCCGTTTTGAGACAAGGGGGCGGTGCCCCCTTCGCACCCCACTCGGCCATGAGCCGAGCGCCCAGCCACTGGCAGGACCGCCCACGCCGGACCGGACCGCCAACGACGGGCCGAGCCGGGCCACGCCCAACTCGGCCGGACCTAGACCCGGGTCGGGTCTCCCCGGTTCGGGTCGACCCAGGGGTATTGGTCTGGGTAGGACCGGGCCCAAACCCCCTATTTTTCAGGAAGTTTCATTCAAACACGCATATCTTGGGCTACAGACCTCCGATAGAGGCACCATTAGTTGCGTTGGGATCCTTGGATCGAGACACTCGTTTTGGTATGTTACACTCATGGTTTTGGAGAACCTTGGGTATGTCAGGGTTTGTTCGAACACGAAACCAACTGGGCCCTCAGAGCGGAAAGGATTATAACTTGAACTTCAGATGTCTGATTGACGTGCCATCGACTTCATTGAATTACTCTTAGTGAGATGGTTATTTTGGATTAATCCATCTGAGGTTTGGAAACAACTGGAGTATGGTCAGGTTGGTTTTAGCTTGAAAACCAACTAGGCCCCTAGAACGGAAAATCCAATACCTTTCAGACCGGGCGTCCGATTTACGCGCCGTCTGTTGTGTTGAGTTCCTGTTGATGAGACAGAACTTTGAGATACATCAACTCCAGACTTCGTGACTGTTGATGTATCGACCCCTTGGCTCGTGGAGAAGACCCTCCCATAATCGAGCGTCCTGTGTGCAGGAACCCTAGAGCTGGCTACGAGTGCGATGACGATGACGACTGTACTTGGATCCTACTTGGGTTCGACAGTGGTGACGACTATACATTGATCCCACATGGGTTCGGCTGCGATGGATTCTATAATTGGATCCTACATGGGTCCAGCAGCGATGACTTCTGTACTTGGATCCTACGTGGGTTCGATAGGGGAGATGATTCAGAGGCTACATCTTTCATCTCCAACCCTCTTCGTGAGTATTATACCTGTGTGAGCAGAGTCTTGAAATTCAATCATTATCTTCGATATGATTGACTTACTATCCTATGTTGATTGGGTTGTTCTTTCTTGTGTGGATTGGGTTGTAAATTCCTGTGTGGACTGGGTTGAACATGGGCTCATGAGTTGGAGTGTAACTTATATTGATGACTTAGGTATATTTCTGGGAATATACCTATGTAGAGTTGGTTGATACTTCATGATTGTATCTTTCCTTTGTGGTTTATCCTTCGTGGATTCTGGGAGACCTTCGGGAGTCTCAGGGTCCCTACTGAGCATCACATACTCTCCCCTGCATGGGATATTCCCGCACTACGTTGTGTTGGATGCAGACGACGGACAATGCTGATCGAGGTGGAGGCTCGTGGATCTGTATGGTATCCAGAGGTGGATCACTAGACGGGATGTACACAGAGTGGACGGATGGACCCGAGGAGCTGAGGAGATTATCTATACCCACACTTTAGGTGGGTTTTCCAGAGGACGGCTCAGTGTTGCTGCTTTACTTTTCTTCTACTGTTCTTTCTTTTCAGCTTTACTTTAATTTCAGTTGGCATTGTATTCTTTCCAATTTACTTTCCAGCACATACTTTTTTTACTCAGTTTACATAGTGTTTAC
Organism: Viscum album; assembly: GCA_963277665.1. Classification (NCBI taxonomy): domain Eukaryota; kingdom Viridiplantae; phylum Streptophyta; class Magnoliopsida; order Santalales; family Viscaceae; genus Viscum; species Viscum album. The sequence goes on along the minus strand of OY728121.1, from coordinate 138,539,874 downwards.
TTCATCTTGCATACTCTGTGGTGTTTTTTTACTTATAAAGGTAATGCCTTCCCTTTTATCGGGTTTTATGCCTTTGGTGCTAGTCGCCAGCCCCTGGCCTATGAATAGTGGGCTTAAGGCAGTCACAACATGGGCCCCGAGGACAGGTCGTGACATGATGGAACCGTCCTTGGGGTAGGATTATTTATCCTCATCATTGGGCTATTTATGAAATTTAATTAGTCCATTTAATATTATACTACATATTTAATAATAATAATAATAATTTTTTTGTGGTTGTTATTGTTTTTATTATTATTATTATTATTGTAAAAGTGTTAGAGTTTCAAGACCCCTATCCACTACCAATTTTTCCCCACCACTCTAGACATGGGGATATGCCCATGATATGGTCTAAAACATCCATCACCCACTGAAATCAAAACATTAAAGCCACCACCCATGGGTGGTTATAAGTGGTGTCATACAAAATAGGAATCCCACTCTGACCATTTTTCCTGCCAATATTAACCTAGAATTTTTTATAGAGTAATGATATTACCTATAAGGATGTTTTTTCAGTGATACTAGTTAATAAATAATTATGATGGTGCTAGTTAGAGGTGGGTGTAAGCCTTAGGTGGTTGTCACTTAGCATGATGCAGATGATGATCATTGGCAACCTTAGTGTTTTTTCCAAGAGACCCTTTATGGATAAAATAACCTAGTTATATGATATTTGAGGGATATTAAATATTATTCATCGAATGCATAGGGTCTCATATATTCATGATAGCTAATAAAGTGAAAAAATTAAAATAATCAATCCATCAATTTGTAACCACTTCAAATTTTTTTGGCATAGTGGATTATATGGATATGACCCACTCAGTATGTGAGGGTAAAAAATGGTTGGTCATATTAGAATAGTGGGAGTGATTTATCATGGGTTGCGGTGAATTCATTTGATCAATTTGTGTTGTTTGGGAAATGGGCCTATTCATGAGCTGACACAAGTTGTTATCCCTGTTTTTGTCAAAAAATTACTTGGAAAACATCAGTAGACATATTAGGTTACATGGGTACATGAATATTGAATCTCTTGGGGTATGTTTCCCTCATATATATCTCAAGGTAGAATGTGATGCCTCTCAAGTGGCCCTTTTAGGTCCAAAAATTGATAAAATTATGACTTTTTTTCTATGTGTCCTTTTATAATAAATGATTAGTCCATTTTATACATTTCTACATTGATCACAAAGGTGTGGATATTAAATACATCTGATATTATTTATAGATAATTCATTCCTCATAAATATTCTGCACACAAAATTTAGAAACTAAAAAACCCAAAAAATTATAATAATATCTTTATGATTCTTTCTGTTGGTATAATACACAAATGTATTCCTTTTTATCATTTCGATCATCTAATAAAATGTTTTATATAAAATAAAACATTGTAAATGAATTTACATGAGCATAATATTGTGATAATTATAGTGGTGGTGGCTGATGTGTGATTTTATTAAATCTAGTTGAGATTGTTTAAAAGTAATTTATTCATGTTAAGTGTTTTGGAAACTGCATTTATAAACTACATGGCCTTATAAAATTCCAATAGTATCCTTTCGTTGTTTTTAGAAGTATAATTCAAAAATATGTTACATTCTCTCCTTCATATTTCATAGAAAATTATTTATATAAAAGAAAAAATTGTACATGGATATGCATGAGAACAATATATTAGTAGAAATAGTGGTGGAGACACATGAGATGTTCAAAGTGGGACCCATGAACTTGTTAACAATTACAATAACTCCTTAGTAACATTAATTCAACATGATGTAATGTCTTGATGAAATATTTGACAATGATGGTAAATATGAAGGTCTAAATGGTTTAATGACCTATAAGATATTAATTAGTATATTATATGATGGATATTCTGATACAGTATGATAATTTAATTATTAATTCATATGGTTAACTCATTCTCTATTACATATAGGTAATAATAATAGATTTGGGTTTCATTAAAGAAGAAGGTTATAAAATTCATTACTTCATGGTGTTAAAAGGATAATCATCTTAGATATGATACTAGACAAAAATTTCATCCTATTAACCAATTTTTTTAACTATATGAGATTATATAAAGATTTATATACACTAAGATGGTGAAGGTGATTGAAATTTTTACCATTTATCAACATACTAACCAAAATGGGTAATTCTCAAAAAAAAAAATTCATAAATATGGTTGTTTTAAGAAAGTTATTAGTTTTATTTTTTAGATTGGAGATTTCAAATGATGATAAGGATACTAATCCATCTTATATTGCACATCACTAAGAATGGTTAGAGTGTTATTCACATAGAAATTTATTATTATTTAAAAAATAATACTACTATAGACTAACAACTAGAGATTATTCTCCCTGTAACCCTAGTAAAAGAATAAGGATTTAGTGTTTCTGAGTGGGTATTCATGTAGAAATATTGGGTTAAATATCCCTCTAATCTATCATTTCTTCAGCATATCTTAGGAACTATATATTTGTAATAGGACATGGTATCCTCATTGAATGATACTATCAATAAAATTATTTAGATAATTTATTCAAGATATGGGGTCCTTTATCCCCAGAAACAATAATATCATTATTCAAGTATGGGCTGAAATAGTTTTATTGAGTTATCCCCCCTGGAAAAAACATTCCCTTAGTGGAGCATGGGTCAATAAATTTTTCCCAACTATAAGGTTATGTGTACATATACATCAAATTAATTTATGTTTTTAATTGGTAAAGAAACTTTTTTCTATCAGTATTTTAGTGTGATTTTCTAGATGTGTAGTGATGTTTTATGTAAGATAATGTAATTTTCATATGATGAAAAATATTTTAGAAAGGTTTATTATAGTCATTTGAGATAAGATATGAATATATATATTATCTTATGATAACTTAAGAATGTAATAGTCTACAAGATAATTTTTAAAATTCCACAAAGTGGTATTGAGTTTTTAGGTCATCCAAAATATTGTTATTTCATATTCTATGATTATTTTGTATGCATGAACTCATATTTTAGCATGGATCATACTTGGGATATCTTACTATGTTATTTTAATCAACCTTTCAATTGAACTTATATAGTAATTAAATCATGAATATAAATACATTTAAAAAATTATATAAGTAAAAATGTAGTATAGATGCTGGTGTCTAATAGAAGAGGTTAACCAGGTGATAATCAAAAGTGGTTTATTGAAACTGTATTCTGTAACTTTTATTCAGTTTTAGCTTGTATTTTCATTTAGGGATATTTTTTTCCATTTATAAATATTGAATCATATACATTGTTTTCTGAAACACATCATTTCATTTTTTATTCATCTCGAAGGAATTTTTGGAATATATATTACCACATTCTTAGTTTTTATACATGTTTGTTACATTTTTTGGTGTGCAGTTGCATGATTACATGTAATTTAGGTGAATGGCTCTTAGCTTTGGTTTTTAGCATCCACTGACCTATTGGAAGAAGGTCTAGGGAGGCACACCCAAAATTATCACAAACATGATTGGGGTTCCAAAGGGGTTGGTTCATGTTATAGTATTTCTATCATAGGAAAAAAGTATGGACTTATATTAATGTGATTATTTGGATCATTTTATCAAGGTAACAATTATAGGGGGATTAGAGCTCATCCTTTCTAGAAAAGGAACATATCCCAAGGGTGCAGAAGTTGATGAGTTCATATAAAAGGATTTTTTATTTACAAACAAATATATTAACATGAAGAAGTTTTTATAGGGAATGATTAGGTTGAGATATGAATTATATAATAATAAAATATTGATCGGTGAACATGAAATCTTTTGTTATGTGAATTTTTTGTAATGGAATGTTAGAAAATGGCTATTAGATCTTCTAATGATTTCTAATTTTTTTTGTTATGAATAAATTAATACTTTTTATATTTTATTAATATAATATGTCACTATGTAAAATAATTCCATTATGAATTCATGAGATAAAAATTACTATGTCTTCAAAAATTAGAGTACCACCCATGGATAACCATGATGATGATAAAGAATCATTATAGAAACTATAATATAAGAGACTTACATTTTCTTCCAAAATGAGGTTTGAGATCCTTGTATAGATTGATAAATATAATGATAATTATATGTTTTATGAGAAACATAACTTCATGATAATCATGTTATGTGGTAATCTTCATTCAAGGTTATAGAGTGTGAAACCCATAGTTTGAGGTTTTTTATTATAGGTTTGTGTTATTTTTATCCTGGATGAATTCAGTTTCAAGAGGTTTTTAGGGGTTATTAGTTTGAAAAAAGGGCAATTTATGTTTTAATATGATTAGTTAACTTTTCATCTGTGGGTAAGATGAATTTTTCATCTTTTTCATAAAATCACTTTCATCAAACATAAGGGTATATGTTTTTGAATGGGTTTAGATTTCTGATCTAGGAGGGTATCCCCACAACATTATTGTATTTTGAGTTTTATGAAGATGTAATCCATTGGGCATGATGATCTTAATATAAAGTTCCATGTATGATGAACCTCATATCAAGGTCTTTTCCCGACATCATGAAAGGGTGAGTGTTTTGTGATATTTATGTAGTAATGTGTGAACTATGGTGAGTGAAACGACTAGGGTGGCTAGTTTTTAGGTTTTTTAAGATGAGGAGGGTTACCTATGTGACAAAAGGAGACCACAATTACTTATTATTGGGTATATTGGATAATGTGGATATGGGGGTGGGATTCATGCAAATAGTTCAAAAATAGTGATCAATGAACCACTATGTCATTGGCCATGTCATGACCTGTTAAAAATGGTGAATTATTTCTCTCCACACCATTTTACTCACCAAAGGTTATGCCTTGTTGGCTGGGTAGGGTTAACCTCATGTGAACTAGAGAAAATGACTTCGGGGAAATCACTATTCCATGGTCTTAGGCATGGTTTAAATCATCTATGTTTTTAAAATAGATTATATTAACATTGATATTGAGGGGAATCAATGTATAAAAAATTAAAATCCAGGGTGATGTTTTTGGGATATTGAATTTCAATTAAACATCAATTATTTATAAGAAATTACTCAGAATTTGAAGTCATAAAGTGAATATTATATATCGATAAAGAAGCCTCAAAAAATTAGATGTTCTAGGTCATGTATGTTAGCAACGTGGGAATGAATAATATTTGAAGAAAGATTATATGGAATAAAAAGTAAATTATGATAGATCATCTAAATACACTATAGTTAATAAAGGTGATAGTGACACACTATAGTGTTTGAATACTCTATTAGATTAATTGATAATTGAATTTAGATAATCATTTTTCTCCACATCAGAGCGAGTATTCAAGGGGACTTATGTTTTTGGACGTTTTGATGAGATTCATTTTGTTAATGATTATGCTATCATGATTATATAAATTTTTATGTAAATTTTTTTATAATGGATGGAACAATATCAATGTTACAAGGGGTTAAGAAAATACCCATGTTGATTAATAATCAATTGTCATGTAGGAAAACTGGATGATGTGGGGATCTATATGATATTTGTGGATGGATAATGAAAAATCAAACATAGCGCTATGGTGGTGTCTAAAAGTATAAAATACAGATGAATAAATCTCATGTGAATAATAGTTAGAATAATTGTTACTGATTCATATACCATAGATTCCACATTAAAATATTCTCGTATAAATCATATGAGAAATAATTGAATGAAGACATTAGATACTAGTTTTATACTGAAACACATCAAAATTAAGTATGAAATATATGAATAGTGTTTTTCTAGAAAGAAAAAATAGTTCCTTTTCGATGTAAGAATGAAATCTAGAATCATAGAACATGAAGATTTTTCATAATGATTCATGTGTACCAAAATTGGTTTGATTTAATATCTTTTCATTATACCAAGTTTCCTTTATCATTTATTCTACATGATAAATGATGGTGTACTTTCTAAAGTGAAAATAATAAATCTTCATAAAGTTCAACAAATGGATATAAAAGGTGAATGTAGGACAATTTTAGATATTAAAATCCTATATTGTAATAAAGGTTGTCATTATTGTAACAGATAACTCAATAAATTTTACCGGAAGATGAAAATAATTTCAGAAAATATAACACCTCATACACTATACAATAATGTTATGGTGAAATGGATAAATATTATATTTAATGATTTATCTTATAGATAGTGACTGCATACTAGTTTTCCAAGAGTTTTTTGGATAATGTATGAGATTTCATGGATTATATGATCAACAAGAGTTAATTAAAACTAATATGTAATAAGTTTCTATAATAACATTGGATTGGAAATATGGTGGATGAATCAAACATGAAAAATACATTTAATCATATCCTATGTTTATACTAATGAGAGTGATACAAAAGAATATATGTCCATATAATATTTATTTATGGGGGTATCATGATAAAGACATTGGATTTTATATTTAGGATAACGATGAATGAAAATTAATCACAATTATACATTTCATTATCAAATAAATGATATTTTATAAGGATTGACAATTCATGAATGTTTATGTTGGGAAAAATAACAAAAAACACATCATAACTATTTAGAACTACATAGAAATATGGGAAAAAAATATTTTTAGGAGTACAAATTCTTCTATTGTACCAAAAGTCTAGATGTATTATATATTTCAATGACTAATGAAGCATATATTGGTTTTGTTAAAGGGTTAGTCTATCATTATGTTTATTTATGGTGAAGTACTAGGGTCAAATTACCAACGAATAGGTTTATATTAAACCATCAGTATATTATTCTAATGGATAGTAGAGGGACTAAATCATGGGAGTGGTGAAAAGTCTAAGTGAATCAAGATTATTGTAGTTGTCCATGAAGGAAATTATAAATTCATTGTATATAAATGGTGTATCGGGTTTGATAGTTCTAATACTAGAGAAATGAGAACTTTAGAAAAAATCTTTCTACTAATTGAAAAATGAATAATATAGTTTGAATGGAAGAAGAAAATATTGGATGGGAAAGGATTAAAAAAGTGGCTTATTTTAATGGAATAACATATCAAGTGATGATTTTATAAAATATTTATATAGTGGTCGATATGGTTGAATATGAAGGTTAATATCTCTTACAATTAGATATGATAATGATATTATTTTAAATGGATTTGGAAGAGAAAATATATAAGCCGAGACAATAATGTTTCAAGAAACTAGATTAGTGGGTCTATTTTTTATGCTCATAAAAAGCTTATAGGAAAAAAAAATAAAAATATTGATAATGTAAAAAAGACAATTGATTTTTTATGAAGGATAAATAATTTATTTGGCATAATATTGATCATTGATATTAATTATTTGAATGTAGAGAGGATGATATCATTATAAATCTCTTATATGTGTATGAAATTACCTTATAGAGATAAGTAATTTTTATACTAAAAAAAATTTGAGATGGAATATCATGAAGAGACATATTGGATTTTAAGGATGAGGATCAGTAGAGACTTGAATATGGGATGTGTGATTTTATATCAATATATATACATCTGTATAGTTTTGTAATGGTTATAAATGTTCAGATAAAAATGTATTTCTTCCCCATCGACTAGTCTCTCCAATCTATTTGAATATAAGACACATTAAATATATGATGAGTAAAATTACAAGGAAATGATTCTATATGCATCCATGGTTAAGTAAACATTATATTACTCAAGAAGAGGAATTTATTAATAGATAAATCTTGAGTCCAATTAACACAAATACGTTTTGATGTGGATACTATGGAATCTTAAAGAGATAATGTGAATATGTTGTGTTTAAGAATTGATTATCCAAATTAGGGATATATGGATGGAGACATTGAAGAAGACATAAATATCTATAGGAATACCATAAACAATTTGTTCACTTATGTTGGATAAATAATTGGTTAGATTTTTTGACTTTAAGAAAAAATGGAAAATTCAATTACATAAGTAGAGTATGTGGTGGAAATAGAGGTTGTGAAAAAGATAATCTAGGTAATGGGTATATTGGAGGATATTTTAGGGATGTGTGGAAATATAATTATATTCTATAATAGTCATATCTTAATTTTCATTACAAATACATTGATATTCAATTCATGGAATGGAACTTTATGCTTTTATTTTTTAGTTCAAATGATGGTTTTTTAATTTAAACATTATATCATTAAGAATCAAGGGATTGGTTATAGTGTTGGTGGAGCATTAATGTATATATAATTATTTTCAACTAGAATATCAAGGAATGGGAACTATTTTGAAGGAGGAGAATATTTTATCAATGGTTAGATGTACTTGGGAGGTGGATTTTTGGTTTCCACACTTTCCACACGTAATTTACTGTAACCATATGTGACGATGAGTAATTATGATGTATTATTTATAGAATATTCTATCATTATTTTTAATGTTGGTTGGATATAGATTTTATGTACAATTTATAAGTTTGTTTCATCTAAAAGACAATATGATTTGTTATTTGAGAAATGATTAGTGAGATCATATGTAACATCATATTTTATTACTCTAATATCTTTCATCGGTCCTCATTATTCTCTATGGAAATAAGATATATGCCAAATCATATATATTCTTAATGTCCTAGTGTTGTGTGTAAAACTCTACTTATGTTATCCTTAAATTAATTTATTTCTTTCTAGATACTTTTTATGGTTTATATAGGGAATGGTGAGAGGTTTATTTTTTGGATACTCCTCAAATTTGAATATTTATATATGTGGGTTTTCATCTATGTTTTAATCCCCAATTTTAGATCCATGTCATTGGAAGAACATAGGAAAAATTTCATATTTCTCCCTTCTAGATATTTTACTGATTAACATCAATATCATAATTATATAATTGGGATGGTGATTAGTTTCATATAATGGATAAATCTAATAGGCATATTATCTAATGTTATATGATAAAAGTATCAAGATAATTCAATTGTAATGATAATATATTAATGTCAGTGTTTTTTCCTTAATATGAAAATAATACATTTCACCTAGATTTATGGGTTATATATGGTGATTATCAAAATGTTATAAATATAAGGTGAATTGGTTTAATAATGTAATATATTTCCCTTATGGTTAGAATTTAATTACCAAAATCATTTCCTCTTGTATAATGATATAAATAGATGTATCCATCTTGTAATGATTAAGACTAGATAATTTATATATGTAGTTATCTATCCTTAACTATATGTTTAATTTTTTTTATCTTGAATACTATATGAGGTATGAGTGTGATTATTAGTTTTGTGAGTTCCTTGATAAAAATTCCACAACAAAGTTAGAAAAACCCAACCTTAGTCCTTTACGATCACTGCAAAAAAAATTTCTAGTTAACGTTAGTTTAATGGAAAATATAATTTAATATTTATTTTAGGATTTAATGATAGATGTAATAATAAAAATCCATTTCACGGTGAGGTGAAATCCAATGAGTGGTTAGTGATTTTATGTTATATTACAAGTTAGTCATTCTAATGAAATCTTCTCTATTAGAAATGATGAAAAATAAGTGTAACAATAATAAATTGTATATTATCACTGGTAAATGTAATGTGATAGTATTATTTTACAAGATTAAGAATTGATTTATGACCAACTCTAACTGATTCTAGTTGATGAGTAAGGATAAATTTTACATTATGGTAAAACGTTGCATTCATTCAATGGTTTCCCTTTTAGTAATATGAATATCATAATAAACATATCTACCATTATAAAAATGGTTTGAGATGAACTATGTGAAGGATAAAAAAGTCGTAGGCATATTCCTTGGTGAAAATGATAAGGAATGTGTATAATTTATGATATTGATGTTTTTTAAAGTTACACTTAACCATCAGTTATAAATGACTGAATTTTAATAAATTAATAGTGAAGGATGATATGACATGATTTCTTCATTTGAAGTTCCTTTAGGTTTCTCTATAAATGTGGGGAGATTGATGTTATCCCATGGGTAAATGTGATGATTTTAGTAGATTCGGTGAAGGAAATAACTAGAGGAATTCACACATTTCAGTGGATATTGCACCCATGTTATATAAATTTTTTTTTCTTTGACCATCGTCCCATTATTTAAATGATCCAACGTCAAGTTTATATTGTTATTAATGAATCTAATGTTTTTTATTATTAAATACATTTTTACAAATAAACATTAAAAATGGATAATTCTAGAGCTTACCATGACATCATACCATGGGATGGTCAAGTGATTGTGTCCCCTTACATCACCTTATATTTGAACTTACCACATGTTATATTTCACCTTGATGCATGACCAAACTACTTACCCTGAGTCAAATTAGATTTTTTTATAGTTCATAAACTAACCAAGAATTGATTATTGAGCATACCATATGATGATAATCACCTTACAACATAAAAAAATAAAATTATAATTTACCTAACCATGAAGAGAAGAATTGAGAGAAAATACTTACCCCATAATGAAATTAGTTTACCATGCCCAAGAATGTAAAATTTTCAAAATTTATTATACTATCCATGTCTATTATTGTATTAAACTCATAAAGAAATAGCTTACCACATGAAGTCATGAACATATTGTATGTGAAAATGAACGGATCTCATGAAGTGAAAAACCAACCTACAAACCATTCCATATCAACTGATCACGTGAAGTTGTCATGAGATCAATTAATTATGATTTATGGGATGAAAAGTTTCTAAGAATGACATATCATTGGAGCCTTTTGAAATATTTAATATTTATTTTTTCTATCAATTAATGAAGTGTCTGTGCATTTAATATTTCACTGATAGCACAACAATGAATACTTATATTGAATATTTATTGAATTTTTTTTTATGATAATGTTAATAAATATATTAGTGTGTGTGGTGTTGAGTTTTTTTCTCATACTTAGAGAATAGTAGAGGATCCTACATGCATTCCCCTATGGGATAGAGGAGACTCTATGGTAGTATGTTTCCATAAACATATTATGAAACTTGTCAAAGATACATCTATTGTAAAATCGTGAACTTTGGGAAAAAATCTATTCAGATATAGATTATCACAAATCATATCATATATCTCTTGAATATTATATTTATGCTTTACCTTTTAGATATGATTTTATATTTCTCTATATTTTAAACATAGCCTCTTTATTTAAATTAGAGAGTACTTGATACTCTATTTAAATATTTTATTTAAATTCCATTAAATAATTATGAATGAGGCTGTTTGTGACCAGGTATATTGTGTTATACTATACATAACAATGGAAGGGGATATGTGCCTAGAAATCCCTTTGTTGTGTTGTTTGTAAAACCTGATCCAATCTATGGATCAATTTATTTTGTATCTAACTTATTGGAAATGGATAATCGACAAGTGGAGGGGATTAATACTTGTCTTGAGACAGACCTCTTTGTTAATTCCCACTACGTTATATATACTATAACCTTTTTAATTATATTTATGTATTTTTTTTATTCTAAACCAAACATGATTTGATATTATTTAAATTTAAAAAAATCATATTGATTTATATTCAAAAAAAATTTATTAATTTTTTTGATTCCATAAATTCTTTTCAAAATTTAAATTATTTAAAAAGTTATTTTAATTATGCCTTGAACATGATTCTTTTAAATTACTTAAAATATTGAATTATATATTTCTACTCTTTTTATTAACTGTGTATTTTTATTATATCGAGGTATTTAGGTTTAATTTTTTTAAAATGTAATTTATTGGAACTAAATTCACTACACAGTAGAGTTGTACATTGGGACTAACCTTTGTCGTCATTTTATTTTTCATAAAAAAATATTTTTAACTATGATATAGTTATATTAAAATATCTTAACTTTCTGTATATCAAAATTTAAATATTTACAGATAACAATAGATATGAAGGAACTACCACTAATTTTACCGCATATTTTAGTGGACATAATCATGAAGAATAGAAAATTAAAAATAAAATTCACTTATAAAGTATGATATTTGATATCTAGACTATCATCGATGAAAAATGTGAAATACTAAAGTTAGTAGATATGAATGGCATGATTCTAATAAATTAGATCATGAATAAAATTATAATTCTATAAATGATTTATACTATGATTTATTTGAAGTTGAATTTAATAAATTATCTATTTGTGATACTTCTTTTGGGATTTCGGATACCCTTTTTTTCTCATGATGGAACATATAATGTGAAATAAGTATTTTTAAACACTTAAAATATTAAATATGATACTTTTAAAATTATTCAAGATGAGTCAATTTATTATATGCATATCCGGTTCAATGAAATCATGAACATGATGCATGCACAAGGAAATAAAATTACCAATAAAAATGGAGCCTTGTAACATCGCGAATTATTAACATAAAGATGAAGAGGAACATTTATAACCATATTAGAGTCAAATGACATTAGTAAAATATTTGTAAAGGATCTAATTGGAAAACTCATTATGTATAAAAAAGAAAAGAAAGTAAACAAATGAGAAGTGGTTGAGTTGAAAAGAAAGTATATAGCTTTTAGGACTTCTAAATTTAAACAAATAGAGATAAAAAAGATGAAATCTGAACTGATGAAGAATCCCCTAATAACAATGATGAGGAAATTGAATTTTTAGATGGAAATATCATAAATTTCAATAAAAATAAAAAGTTATCCAATATATATAATTACACATGAGAGTATGAAAAAAAATGATGTTGGATAAAATATTGGAGGAAGTATACTTTTGAAAAAGAGGTAATTTTCTATGAATGAAAAATGAAATGAAACATTAACGAAGACTATCCCAAGTTGATGTATAAGAAGATTCATTGGGAAAAGATAAAAAGTAAAAAAATGGCTAGAAGGACACTTAGAGTTCCCTAGTGGAAATTTAAAGTTAATTATATTATAGTAAAGGATGGAGAACTATTAAAATAATATGCATTTTATGACAAACAAAATAGAGGTATAATTTTTTTGGAATCACTTGCTAATAATTCAAATCATTCGGAAATTAAAATGTTTCTTAAAATAAGTCCAGTAATGAGTTATTTTAATATTTTAATATTATGGAAGGCACATTCACTGAATTAAAAGATACATAAAATAGTTTAAAGAAGAAGCATGCTATGTTTGACGACATTACAACTAATTTTATTATAAAGTAGGTTAATAATGATCAAATTTAAAATTATAAAATTATATTAAATTATATAATGGAAAAAAATTATTTTGAAATATTTAACCATATATAAAATACACATACATAGATTATTGGAAAACAAAAAACATATAAATATTCCACTAGAATAGTATATCATCCTGGACAGTGGATTATAAATAAAAATAAATTTCATTAAAAATCTTATTATGATAGTTTTTCTAATAGTTTTTCTCATACTGGACCCAATTGGGTGTTTATTTCTAAAAGTCTATAATATGATTATAATAATATAGTTAATCAATTTTGGATTCTTAATGAACTTATTACTAACATATCTGGACCAAAGAATATATGGGTACAAATGTACTTTTTGGTTTAAATCCTTTTTATAGGAAAAATTATTAAAAGTATCTAGTAAGAAATTATGCTTCATGGACATTAGATTCTCTAGACACAAGACTGGAGAATAATAGTGTTTTAAGAAGATAATTACTGTTGATGGTGGACATTTCCCTTTAGATGATAATTTGCAAGGGAAGATAACTGGTCTTTGTGAAATTCGAAACTCTAATAAAATTTTATTTCCAAAATTATTATTTGTAGATGAATTGAAATATAATATTATTTTCATATAAATATTTTGAGATTCTATTTTAATTTTAATTTTGAAACAAATTCTTGTAATGTTTTTTATTCTAAATGTGCTTTTGTTTTTACTGCTATGAAAATTGGAAAGATAATCTTTTTTATTTAAATACGTTATTTTCTAAAAATATTTATTTTTTATGTTTCATTAATATTGAATCTTGGATTTTCAATATGATACTATTCCATTTCAATATAAACCCACTTATTAATCTAATTAAGAATGGTTTAGTATAGGATCTACATGAACTAGAAGTGTCAACATACCATGTTTTTAATCACTCTCAAAAGGGGAAGCATTATAAAATTCCTTTCAAAACAATGAGATAAATTTTTAACATCTCAAACATTATACATGGTCCAAATCGATTATTTCATACCCTAAAAAGTTTCATGTTTATAATTAATTTTTTTTTTCAAATGTTATAGTGTTGGATTAAACAAATATACGTCAGTGGTTTTCATTCCTCATAAAAGTGATGTTATTTTCTATTTCTCAAAATATGTTTGACCTCTTTAAAATCTTAGTGGTATTATAATTAAATCACTGAGAAGTCATATTTTACAAGAGTATGACAATATAGGAGTTTGAATCATTATCCCAAAACCTGGATATATTGAAATAATTTATACTCTTAGGACCCCACAACAGAATGGTGTAGTTGAGAGAATAAATAGAACCCTTCATGAAAATTCCCAGACAATTATCAGTGAGTATGATTTAATGATATATTTTTAGGTAGAATCTACTGACATTACATGATATCTAATTAATAGAGTCATGGTATGACCTATCTTAAATAATTCCACTTATGAATTATTGAGTGATTGATAACCAAAGGTTAATTACATTAGAGTTTTTGGTTTTATAGTCTTTATACTCAACATAATCAAGAGTTAAATAAATTTGATTCCAATAGTGAAGAAGGAATTTTCATTGGATTTTATACAAAAAATAAATCATACATGTTGTTTAATAAATAGCCCATGATCTTGAGAATATATATACATGTCAATTATGATGAAACTTATCCACATACTACTAATACCTCTTTAAAAAATCTGGAAGATGATACTTCCAATCTTGTCATCAATTCTACCAGAGTAAATAAATATCCATGTTCTAATGAAAATCTTAAATCCAATCCTATATATGAGAATGAGCTCTCAAACAATTCTTTTACTAGAGATTTTAGGGCTCATAGATGTCATCCCTTAAAATTCATTATATGTGATCTATATAAAGGAACACCAATAATAGATTCTATTATAAATGAGGTTGCATATCAATCTTTCTTGTCACCAATTGAAATTAATAACATCAATGATGTAGTTAATAAAAAATTTGGTTAATTTAAATTCATGAAGAGATAAATCAGTATAAAATAAATGGATTCTTGGATGTAGAAGAAAGACTCATGGACTACTTAAATATTGGCACCAAATGGGTATTTAGAAACAATTTTGATGAGTCTGGTATAATAATTAGAAATAAAGATAGATTTGTTTTTCAAATATATAGTCAAGAATAACGTATTGATTATTATGAGACCTTTTATCCAGCACCTTGGATTGAATCTATCAAAAATGTTATTTCCTATACAAAATATTTTAATTTAAAACAACATGAAATTGATGTCAAGGGTTCATTCTTAAATTGGTATATAATTGAGGATGTTTTTCATGAAAAAACCCCTGTATTTCAAATACCTCACATTACAAATTATATTTTTAAATTAAGAAACGATTTGTATGGTTTAAAATAAGATATTAGATTTTGGAATGATAGGATCACATTTTTTTATTTTAAAATCATTTTCTAAAGTAATAGACAACAATAATTTATTAATTAAAAGATTTTAAAAAGAAATTTTAGTTGTGAAAATCTATCTTGATATTTTTATTATTAGTTATTCAATAAAATATCTTAGTACTATGTTTTCAAAAATTAATTAAATTGAATTTCAAATTATTTTGATTGATTAACTCAAATAATTTATCTATTTTCAAAATTTTCAAAAAAATGAAGTATTTATTTTAAATAAATGTATATAAACTAAATATATTTAAAAACATTTGGGTATAGATTGTACTAAATATAGTGATACTCACATGAGTACATGATTCAAGGTAGTTCTTAGTGATACAAGTGAATCAATTGATCATATGACTTATTGTGTTTTGATTGGATGTTTTCAATAATTTAATGCGAGTTGACCCGATATAATTTTTACTGCGTGTTTGTGTGCTCGTTTTTAAGAAAACACATGAAATTCAAAATTACTACCTATTAATTTATTTTTCAAATACCACAAAAAATAAATCCATATTAGTAAGTTTTTAATCCTGATGCTAAACATTTGATTTGGTTATCTATTTAGATTATTATTTTAGTTATTGTATGTTAGATAAAAAATACTTAAAAAATAAGTAATTTTTTTTATAAATTATCTATAATCATGGTGTAGTAATAAACATAATTCCATTTCATCATTCACTAATAAAGATTAATACCTTAAAACATTCTCTTTCCGTGCACAAATTTTGTGGATGAAACATACATTACTAGACTATGGATATGAAATATAACATTTCCCGTGAAATTTTGATAATAAAAGTGAGATTAATTTTTTTTATGAATAAAATATCACATTATATACCAAATCTTGTTGATAAAATATATCACTTATCAAGGGGAAGTTTTCAAAAGGATGAAATAACTCTTGAATTCATTGGTATTGAGCACCATCATGACGATATATTTAAAAACCCTTAAATATTGAGAGAAGAAATTATATCATACATGAATTGGGAGTTAATTTTTTCCTAATTATTTTAATTTAGTGTTTTTTATTAATTATTTCTTTAAATGGTATACATTTTATTTTATGATCTTTTTTGGATGTAACTATGGTGTGTAGTTCACATGGTTAGTAGGATGACAATGAGATTTTTTTCCATATAACTAGTATAACTACCATGCACATTTACTATAACATCCAAAGTAATTAATGATTAATATATATTTTTATCTATGTATACTAATTAATTAGATAGTGTTTTAGAGGCATAAAATGAGAATAAATCCAATCTTAAGCATGGAATACACTAATATTTTTAAATGATTGTTTTACTGCCTTTTGATGGAAAACCATTTTTAAAACAAACTTTGGACAATTTTATAATCTGTATTTGTAAAAATAAACATATTATTTATGATTGGGACATTGAAATTCACATTGGATAAATTTTTGGTATTTTTCTGACAATGTTCATTTTTTTAATGAATAGTGAAATATACTGCATTTTACATCAAAACTGCTCTTTCATCTAATTAATTAATATGATTATATTATGTTTGGAATTGGTTTTAAATCTAAATTAGAATATATTTTTACCATTTAATCAAATAGTCGTCATTGGAATTAATTTAACTTTGAAATTGGACTTAAACTAGTGTCAATCTTTTGATACTTATTGTTTCATAAAAACACGTTATTTGCTCTGAGAGCGGTAATTAATTATTAAATTACTTAATGTAACTTATATGTTTTGAATTTTATAAAATAGACATCATTTTTTGATTATGAATAGCAAATATATATTAGGGTGAAGGTTTGGTTTTTTTCGGAAAAACTTCAATTTTTGATGAATAGTGAAACCACTAAGTGGTACTTAAGAAACTGATTTTTCGTTTAAATGAAAATTTACCACCACTGTGTTTTGAATTTCAAAAATCCAACATAAATTGTAGTCATTAAGAAGTAAAATGTGGTTCAATGGGATTAAAATAATTTTTGGTTAATAGTAACATTTATGTTTTTAATCGCGATTAGAGGTCATTAGTGTAGTTTAAGGTAAAAATAATGTTTTAATAATATGAGATGAGCTTGACACATGTACTACCCTCATTGGATGTGTCATGGGAGACCAATAGAATCCATGGGTCAGCTTGGGGACCCCATGGAGCCACTTTGGTTGGGAAATGACATAAATAACTTTTTATTTAATGTAAAAGTAAAAAAGACACAAACATAAGATGTTTTACTAAAAAAATTTTTAAATGGGGTTATACAAGTCATATTTTTGACTATAAATATTAATTAGAAATATAAAAAGATTTCCTAAATCATGATATTTTTTTTATAATTTTTAGACATTAAATAAATTAAATTATTTATGACATCATGATGATGCAGCGACTACCTCATTAATAAAGGATTTAAATAAAATGAAAATATAATGTAAAATCAATGACCTACACATGTCCAAAACCTATTGGATGGGTATATTTCGAACCCTTATCACCTTATCCTCGAATCATATCAATTTGGGAGCTTTTAAATCCGAAATTCATTTTAAAATAAAGGAACATTTGTTTACTGTCCAAGGGTGCCCCTCCTCTCCTCTTATAAAAGGCCCCCATATCTACCTCCTTACCCACACATCCAAAGCCTTTTTCTCGGCCAAAACCTACCCATTTTGTCTCTCCACGTCCCTCTATAACTCTTATAAGCCTCACTTTGGGTAGAAGTCTTCCCAAGTAAGCCATTGAGCTCAAATAAAAAAGAGTTACCTGATTTAATGGTAGTGTCTTCTATTGTGTTCTTATGTTTTATTTTACTTCTCCAACCCCCTAAACTCTTTTTATTCATTTCTTTTGTGACAACTAAAGTATATTAAATATACTAGGATGTTGTTATAAGAAGGATTCGAGCATCAATTACACACACCTACATCTAATGTTTAAAGAACATATTGTTTCTATGGATGTCGAATTTCTGCCTCACGAAACGATGATTGTTCAACACTCATATAACACCTTAAAAGGTGGCCATTAAGATGTAACTATATTTATATATGATATATAATATGTTTATGTTTTCCTTAAGATTCTGTATTTTTCATTTATGTCAAACCTTTATGGTTACCATTTTGGGTATACGTGATATCTTCATTTAAGGAAGTGCGGACTACCGCCCCTCAAAGTGATTTGATTCGTTAATTACATATGTGGGATGTATAAAAGATTTGATTAATGATATTATGTATGATATTATACTTTAATTATAATATACCTTTATATCATTATGATTCCATTCCATAAAATATGAAATAGAAATGGAAGTAGCATTCATGCGTACGTACGACTTACCGTCTCCATGAATGGTGCATTTCATTTCTCACCTCTAAAGGTTATGTAGTATTATAAATGCATGTATATACTGGATATATATGATATATATGATATATACATCATGAGTATAACTCGGGATATAATGGATACATGAAAAACATGTAATTATAAAGAGCATATTTTTGACTCAAGTACCAATGATCATTAAAACGCCCGTTATTAACTTAAATAATTACATAGTGTTCATGACATGGTAATAAGTTATATAAAAGGAATAATGAACTTGAAAAAGGTTCTTAAGAAATTATAAATTAACTCATGTTTATTATTCAGGAGATTAACGAATGATCAAGTCAAGTCGGACCCGAGGTATGTGACTTCATCTCAATCTCTATTCATTGAGGCATATTTTGTTTTATACACAACTTTCTTTTATGCTGTGTATACACCCCTTTGACTTTTACGTTTATCCAAAAGGAATATTTTTTATATGATTCGTTTTACTAAATGAAAAAATAGAATGTTTTTGTCGTATGTATGCGGTGACAGTGACTTCTCTGCTGCCATGACCATTATTTGAGTTTCGGCTTCCTCTACAAGCCATACCTTTTTTTAAAAGAAAAATAAATTCCTTATTTTACTTTTCATTTATTTTGGTATTTAAAATGGTTTGGATAATGCTTTTTTATATCACTGTGTTATTTATATCTTGTGATTGAAATGTGGAAATGTTATGTTTCCTTTATGCATGTTTTATGTGATATGATTATGTTATGGTTCTTGGGAATTATTATGAAGACGTGTGGTTCCATGATAAACCAAGGGCGGGTGAGCCCGATATAGCTCTCCAATGCATTGGGTAACGCGAAGGAGTGAAACGTTAAGGTTTCTCCGAAGATATTTAGGGAATATACTGTGATGGGTATTCCAAACGTAACCAAGAGGGTTACTCCCTATGTAAGAATGTTATGAATTCCTCCAGTTACCTTATGTCTTATGATTTCTATTATTTATTCGTGATTTGATGAGGTATGTTAAAGTGCTTAGGTTTTATGAGTAAAGTATAATTTCATTGATTCTTATGTATACATGTACTCATGTTTCCTTTCCATATTTTTATATCCCTTACTGAGCTTTTTATGCTCATCCCATGTTTTTTGAAATGTTTTTCATAGGTCAACGGAAAGATACATGATATGATGATAGTGTCAAGGAAGTGTCAATAAAGAATCCATATTTTATATTAAATATGATTCCGTTGATGGAAAAAATGGATATTATCTTTCTGTAACCACTTTGTTTAAATGTGGAATGTAATTCAAGTTTTATGATCTAATTCTATAATACTCTAAACCTTAAAAGATCATCAATGTGAAATATTTTAATAACTCATTATTAAGTAAGGTTTAAGGCTGGGGCCTTATATTTACTCATATGGTAACCATATATACCGTTATTATATACTCACATGGTCCCTATTATATCCTTGAAAATTTAATTCATATGGTTATCATACATACCATGTGCTCTAGGTTTGCATATATACCTTTCTTATGTAATTAATAATCCTTGATTAACAAACATAGGATGTCTATTTACTTTGAAATTTTTGGAATATTTTTGAGTGGGATTTATTTTATCAATATTATTATTTTTATTCCTAAATAATTTAAAATAGAATATGAATCAGAATCTGAATTGTCCAGATCTTTTACCATAAATATCCCCTATCCTTTTAATATATTTTTAATGGATTAATTTATCTCATCTTTAATTTTTCACTCTCTCTAAATCAAACCTCTCTATTTTACCTCATTTTTTCTAAACAACTATTGAACTCGAATAAAAAATACTATAAGTAAAAAACATTGTTGATGCCATAGATCTTATCCATTCAAAAACTTTTACACGTAATAAATAATCTAGTTTTAGTGGAAAAGGAAGTTAAAGCATAATAGACAAAATCAAATATATTATTGGTTTAGAATGTGATTCAAGATCTAGTATGGGTTTCCTATTTCAGAAAAAAAATTGGAGGCCTTTTTATTTAAATAATGTTATTAAAATTTTTATTCACTAAGTGTTTCTCCCTAGTGATAAAAGATATATCCTCATAACTATTTTTTGTGGTGAGGTTATGGAATTTTCCTCAATGTGTTGGAATAAGTTATGGATCTTCCACAAGGAAGAGAGTGTGAGTATTATTAAATACCTTATACAATTAAACATTCCATTTTCCAGTTTTAGAATAACTTGGATGATATAACTAGAAATGGAACCCCCAACATACTATTAGGTGTTGAGTTAAATTGTGAAGGTAGGTTTTTAGTAAAAAAATGTTTCATGTAATTTTACTAAGAAAAGAAGAATTTAGTATCATGAGGCACTATGACCTATTTTTCTTATTTTATATGAGGAATTATAATCAAATTAGTATTTTTTGAGTTTTTCCAGAGACATATGGTAGTTTTTTAAAAGAAAAATTCAAGATTAAATTCCTTACCGTATCCTAATACAATTTCTTCCATTATAGAGTATAAGTTATTTTCTATTCAGGGGAAAAAATAAAACTCTATCTGATTGATTTTTTCTTACTATAAATATATTGAAGACAATGAGAGTTAACAAGGAATCCATGGAAACATGAATTTTTGGCTAACCTAGAGAAAATATATCAACATTTTAACCCAGTTAAGTTACATTATAGACCAAGGGATATGGTTTATCTAGGTCTTGATCCTGATGAGGTTTTGGAGTATTTAGTTATTAATGATTCACAATCAAGGGAAGTATAAGAGGAAGTTCCTATGGATTAATATGGGGAAGAACAAGTGAAAAAAGTTATATAATGTTATGGAAAATATATAATATCCTATAAGGATTATCCAGAATGGGATTGGTATGTTGTTCTGATGATTATAGGGACAACATAAAATGATATACTATCATTGAGAGTACTATAAGATAGAATATACAAAGTGAACCCAATAAGGGGGAAACATCCCTTGTATATCTTATATTATTCTTAAAAATATCATTATTTTGATGATGAACATCATGATGGTAGTCCACCAGGACATTTGTACTTTTAACTCTCTCTATTCAAATTACTGTAGAAGGAGATTTGATTTCTAAGTTTGATCATGATGAAATATTAGAGGTGTCTATTACTGGACCTTCTATTTATCAAACTCTCGAAGAAATATTTGGTCCTACACCCACTAGAGAGGGTGATAATTCTGACCTTGTTGTTCATGAGTACATAGTTAAAGATTATGATACAGATGAAGTTAAAGCCTTTAAAATAATTGAGGACCAGTCTTTGCGAAATAGATATATTGAGGAATCACCTGAGATTGATAGTAGGAATAAGGATAGTGATCCATATCCCTCTAATCATGAACAGTATATTTATTGTTCTTCATATTTCGGTAAGGATGACACAATATTTTTGAATTTAGAAATTATGGATATGTTCAAACATAATTTTTTTATTTTGATAAATCCTTACTGAAAGAGAGAAAAGGTGATTTTTATGAATATATTAAATTTGTAATCAATCATATTAATCCATGAATTAATTTCAATATAGGAATTATGAATAATGAGATTTAATACTTAAGAGATCATGTTAGTTTTCATCAGGAAAATATATATGGCATGATTATTTTTTTGGTAAAACAATTTATGAGTCATATGTTTTATAGTGTTCCTTTGAATCCTCCCACTCCTCATACATAATTAGTTATTGATGAGAAAAATTTAAAAAAACACCTAATATATGAATTTTAGGTCTGTTGAATAATTTCTCCTGACCCTTGAGGTTGTGTATGACAGGTTTTAAACCAGTGACTCCATGATCCTAGACTTAGTTCACGATGATTCTTGGAAATCTAGTAATGACTGAGAAACCGTCAAGAGGGAGATTATTTATTATTCGAGTAGGATTTAGGTCTTAAATATTAATTTATAAATCTTACTTTGGACATGAATATGTACCATTTGGAAAAATATTTTATAACAAAATTTAAGAATCTATAAGCTATAATTCATGTTTTGGAAGATTTAATCAGGAATAAGGATGATTTTCTTCAGAATTTAGAGCATGGTTGATAGGGTTTCAATGATTTCACCCAGTCGATGGAACCCTATATTTATACATAACAGATAGATATTTTAGAGCCTACATCAATAACTTTATCCTATTATAATAACACATTTTCTCTAAATAATTTTGTCCTAACTTCTACATAATCCTTTCAACAACATAAACCAATTTCCTAGCATGTAGTTATTAGAGACTCTACCTATTTATCTAAACCTAATCCTACTTCCTATCCTACCACTACAACTAAAAAAATACCCTATTCTTCTTATGTATTTCAAATATGTTCCTCACTTGGATCCTTATTAGGATCTCTGATAGGGGACCTTTTATAATATATTTGTAATCTCTTTTGATATATTAATGGAAAAACTTTTATTCACATTTGTCTGTCTTCTTTCGGTTATTTTTTTATTTCTTTTAATTTTTTATATTCTCAAATTTGGGAGGAAGTTTATGAATAGTTATACATTGAAATAAAATAAATTAATTGGTAACTTTTAATTATTTTCGTAACATCATAAAAAGAAATTGTAATCCTCTACAAATAAACTTTCGTTGTATTAAATTCATTTCAATTTAAATGTCATGGCTTATGATCATAAAAGGTGGAGTGTTTTATATTAGTCCTCCCCCTCATTATTTTAGTGATCCCAAATCATGTATATTTTATTAGTGATGAATCAAATTTTTTATGTTATATAATTTTTTTTGACCAAAAAATGAAAAAATGTCTAATTATGGATCTAACTGTTGACCTTACCATAGAGGGTCAAGTGGTTAGGTCATGTTACCACATGTTATATTTCACCGTACTGAAAATTATATTTCACCTGACCACATGACCATAATACATACTATGATTCAAAGGAAAATCTTTTTTCTGTGTTATGAAATGACCATTCATTTAATATTCACCTAACCATATATTGAGAATCACCTTACTACAAGAATAATCATGCAACTATGTACATGAATGTGAAGTGATAGTATGAGGGAAAAACATTACACATGATATAATCATGTTACCATTCCAAGGTATGTATAATTTTCATAATGTAATATACTATCTATGTCTATTATTGTTGTGACCGAAAGAATAAAGAGTTTACCACATGAATTCATGAACCTAACACATTTTCTACTGAACTAACCTCATGAAGTAATGATCCAACCCTGAAAAATTCCCATATCAACCGACCAATTTATGTTTCACTAATATAAACTAACTATGATTTATTTGATGATATTTTATTTTGTTTAACTTAGTAGTGTAGCTTTTTCCAATATAAAAGGCATGTTTTTGAGAATTTAATAAAACATTTGTGCATTAATAATTTCACTGATTCTCATCCAATAAACACTTCAGATAAGGATTCATTTAAAGAGAATATCATTCTACCTGAACAAGTAGATCAATGTTTTCAATGCTTAATTTTTTTCTCTTACTCAGAGAATAATCGACGATCCAATACATGTGCACCTGTGCTATAGAGAATACTCTACGACACTCTGTTTTCCTAAACATTCTGTGAAATTTTTTTAAGATTCATTCAATGAAAAATTTAAAGACCTAGGACAATCAACATTATTTGGATTGAGTTTCATCACATTTCTTAGATTATAAAACTTTCTATTTCAATTTATTCTCTAACATCATGCATTTTTTATATTCAATGGTCTATTTGAAAACATATTCTCTTATACTAAATTAGAGAGCACTTGGTACTCTCTCTCAAATATATTATTTTTATTCCCATGAATATATCTGGAAGAGGTTCTATATGAACAAGAATTTCATTTTATTCCATTAATAACTATGGAATATGTGATATTCCAGGACAACCTTGAGCACTATTGTTTTTAAAACACTATCTAGATTGTGGATCAGTTTATTTTATAATAAATTTATTGGAACCAAGTGATTTCCAGGTGGATGGGATTATGTATCAGCATGAGACCAAATCTGTTGTTAATTTACACTATGTTAAATTGATTATAACTTGTTTAATTCCCTTTCCTTTTTTATTTTTAATATTTCTAATAAAACATGATTTTATGTCCACAAATTTTAAATAAAAATACACCTTGAAAGTCAGTCTTAATTTCTATTTATATAAAGTGTTTGATTATGTATATTGGTTTAAAAAATTTAAATTATTGAAAAATTATTTTATCTGTACCTTGATCTATCTACTAAGAAATAATTTAAAAACCCCATTTTATACAATTATACTATTTTTATTAAGATGTATTTTTTATTTAATTAGGGGATTTATTTTTTACATTGTTTTGAAAATAAAGATTATTGGATACTCAATTCACCCCTTGTTGAGTTGTTTACTGGGACAAAAAAATATACATAGATATTTGATGGAAATATTGGTAAAAAGATATATTGAACACCCTACCAATTTAAGACATATTTCTCTTTAAATAAGTTTTATGTATCTAATATATTGCTTTATACCAAACACAGAAAAAGTGATATATAATTGAAATATTTTTAATAAATGTGATGGTTATCTCATAGAAGTTATATTAGAGGGTATGAATATGACTAAATAAACTGTAAAAAATATTTTTTACACATCTAGAATAATTAATTCATTTGTTATAAATTGGTTATATTAAAAATAAAATTATCTGAATGTTAAAAGGAGTTTATTCATCAATAAACCCATTGTTGGGGTGCAATGTGTTTTTTCATAATAAATTAATTTATCTAATTTTTATTAATTTTTTAATGAATTTATTATATTATATATTCAATAATTTTTTTGACAATAATCTAATGTTTTTTACTAGGAATGGAAGAAATACATTTTTATTTATACAAATGAATTTGTCTAAAAACATGGTTTGATGATTTTTTTCACACTCTTTTTGAAATGCTTATTTTTTCCATATAAAAATTGAATATTATAAAAATGGATTCTGTATTTGGAATCATCATATCAAAATTTGGTATAGATGTCAATTTTGTATGTTGTCCTAATCAATAAGTGTTGAGGTAAATATTTGTTACTCTAATAAAGGTTAAAAGGTTTATCAAAAGGTTAACATATTGAGATACAATGTAAAATATCCTAAAAATAGGTATAAATCATATTGGCAGTGTTTATTTTTACTTGAGCATATCTTATCTGGAAATTGGAGTTTATTTTTGTGCCACTTTTACTCGAATATGACATTATTATAATTTAATGCTTTATGTGTTTAAAATAGTGTCACTCACCTCAATTATAAAAGGAAACATACCATGGTATCTTATCCAAACCACATTAGGCATTTATTGTAACATTATAGGTTTTTTAATTGGGTCATAAACCTCTCACATCCTGAATTTTATAAATTGTGGGGGTCCCAATTTCGTTGTCGTTGATCAAAACAAAATTCCGAGTTTTATTTTAGTAATATATCACGTTTTTGAGGTTTTTAGAGGATTTGATTGTTTCTTGGATACTTATAAGCCTTTAGTAAGTGTTGGAGGCCTAGAAAAACAATTTTATTCTCAATGGTTAAGGCCCACATTTTATGGTAAACCATGAGTCCTCTTCTAGCTAACAATGCGCCCTGTTTTTGATCATCTAAATGGTTTGGATAAATCATGATGGGTAGACCCAAAACCATGTGGCCTATTGTATTGTTTTTATAGAGGTTTAAAAATAGTTGTTTCAAGGATAGGGAAAACCAAGTGGAATGTTGAATGGGTAGTGCCATACGGGCAATACCTCAATACTATAGCCCAAACATTTTTCACAACGTTTGAAAACCCATGAAATCTAACTGTTCACCCCCATTAAAGGTTTGAAAATAAATTTTTACTATAAACACTATTTCCTTATTTCTTATCCTTTAACCTCTATCGGTAATGCAATGTAAGAGGATACCATTCATTTTATACATTTCTTAGATTTTGATCCACCTCCTTAGACAATGATTTGTTTTCAAATCTGTCAGGTGCATTGGAACCACATCGGTATGCGTTAACACACTCATCCTTCTCTTCCCAATTTATTTCACCTCATACAGCGCTAAATACATTTGATCCGTTATACCATATTCTCATCTTTTTCAACAGAATAATTGATTTCTACTTAATCCCTTAGATTTAAGGGCTAATACTAGAATTTGTAATGTTTACGAGTCCAAGGTAGTTGGTGCATACATTTCTCTATGTTGTCATTGTAATTTTGGGGGAATGAATTTTAGTGTACCAAGGGTTTTTGTGTGAGACCCCACTTTTGTGATATTAAATTGAACATATGACCAAAAGGGATGCTGGTGGGAATACTCGAACCATATTTTCTCATGTGATGTTGTGTTTGTGGCCATCAACTACATTGGGTTGTTTTTTTAAGTTGTAATTTTATTTAATTTGAGTTGTTTTATTTAATTTAAATGGTACAATTAAATTATATTGATTTATTTGTCTATTTGAAGTGTTTTATATAAATGTGTAATGTTGGTTATTTGAGATGAAGTTAGTCAATTCAATTATATGGAATTGATATGTTTATTTAAATTGTATAATTCTATCATATTGAATTTAATTAATTTATTGAATTTAATTTTTAATATATAATGCTTTTGATATACTGTTGATACCCATGGGGTCATGACGGGCTTCAACTAAGAAATTTGGATAGCATGGTAATTAGGATTTAGGCGGTGTTGGTTGTCTGGTTGGACTTGATCTAGATTACATGGGTGATGTTGTAACAACAAAGATATTTTATTATATAAAGAAGTGTTATATTGAATAAAAAATAAAATTTAAGTATATGATAAAATAGAATTTTTGAAATTATAATAATATTTTAAAAAATATATTTAAAATAATATTTATTTATATAATTTTTCAAATAATACTTTTATTAAAAGTAATTATGTATTTAAATGTTTTATTAATTATAAATTTATGAAAAAGTTAGTTTCCACACATTATGTTACAATATATTTAAAATAATTTATGATTTCTAGGAAATAAGAGTTTGAATTAATAACTATTTTTATAAATGTGGTACCTTTTTACAAGATAAATTATAAACAAATATATTTATTTTGTTAAATATTTTAATAAAATAATTTCTTTATATTTGAAAAGTAAAATTAAAATTATGTGATAATAATAATAATTATAAAGACTATAAATTGAATATTTTTTTAAAGTATATATATACCACATCTAATTGAAAATCTATAAAATTATCTTATAAAAAATGACATACTATAATTAGGATTCTAGTAAAATTAAAAAAAATATAAAATGTAATATATTTTATGACTTATTATTATTTTTAATAATTTTTTAAATATACATATATTTACAAATTATATTATAATTAATGTATATGATTATCATTTTTTTATTATCTTTATACATTGTTTTAAAAAATTTTAAATTATAAGTAAGATTAAATTATTATTATCAAAATTTCATATATGCATAAAAATTGAAAAAATGATTAAGAAAATTAAAATGATAAAATCATGTTTTTAGGTGGGATGAGTTTTTCGAAGAAAATAAATCCATGCCATTTGTTTTTGACCAGATCCATCGAGACCATCTATTTCCCTTCCCTGAACGACCTCACCTTTTCCCCTTATATAAAATTCTATTTCAATTCCAAGACATCCTATCAATCATGGATGATCTACATCATCTATCCAAATCAAAATCTTTTACCCCATAAAACCTTAGCTGCACTTGTTGGTTAACACTATTATCCCCCATTCCTCATCCAATGTTGAATTCCCCTTCACTGTGACCCATCTCAGATTTGTCTGCCTCCAAAAATGTCATGAATGGTGTCTTTTTTGAAATTTATCCCTTGAAAAATCCCCCTCTATTCTCAGAGTCCATATATAATAACTATTATAAATATATAAATTAATTTATTTATGTTTTACCATAATTAGAACTGTTGTCTGATCATACCTCAGGACAATTTAGAAACCTCTATTTTATTAATTAAATACATGGTTTTACTTATTTAGACACTTATTATCACACCCAAGAACACCTGACACTTTTTCCCCAAGTCCATCATTCAAATTTATTTGCCCTGATAACATCCTTTCTCCTCTCCTTTAAAAATAAATTTATAGGTCTGATTTTTTTACCAACATATGTTTAATACTCACACACAAACACAAAAATATATATATATACATATATATATATGAATATATATATAACTATCCTTAATTATTTTCAGAACATATAATGTTTTGGAATTATTGTTTTAATTTATAAAATTATTGTTTGTGGATTTCAAAATGTTTACATTTGTTGTTAAATCTTTCATTTTATGATTGAATTACAAATATATATGTGTATATATTTAAATAAACAGCTAAAAATTTATATTTATATGTTATAAGAATTATAATAGTATTTTTTCATTATAACATTTATGGATAAAGAAATATTTGATTTACTCTGGATTTACCGAAATAAATATATAAATATATATCCATCCATCTATTTTACTCTACTTATTTCAATCATTTATTAAGTCAATGATTAATCACATAATTTACAAATTTAATTATAACTGTTTTATTTTTTATCAACTTATCAAATTATGTATGATTTATAAAGATATATATATTTATATGAATATATATTTATATTTTTTTATTTTTTCATAATTATTACTTGAGGAAAATATTAGCTAATAAAAAAAATGTTTTTATTATTTAATTTAAATTGTTTCATTTTAAGTAAAATCTCCATGGGATAAGATAATTATTTTATGATAATTATTTTTTGTGTACTTTAATTATATAAATGATAAATATTATAATTTTATATTATAATTCCAAATAAAAGCTATCATTTTATGTACGACAATGCTTTATACAATAATGAATGTCTTAATTTGTATGATATATGTCAATAATCTATAATACATGTCATTTCATACATTAATTTGTTTTTATTAATTGTATATATATGAGTAGTGAATAAATCCTATTAACCTATGAAATTATTTAGAATTGGTTTTATGTTTTAACGTTAATAATATTGTTTGTATTTTTGATAGGTGGAGAAAGTCTCTTACTCCATTTTATCAAAAGATTTCTTAATAATGTTATATGAGTCAATTTATTTATTATCATATGTTAAAAATATTTTTAATGCAGAAAACCTTGTGAGTATTGTATATATATATATATATAAGTATAAAAATGTATTAAAAAAATCAGGAACTTGAATTTTGTAATATGGTAGTGATTTAGGGAGTGAACCCATCCTTAGGAAAATGGGTAGACTGAAGACAACCTTCAATATTTCATGTGGCGTCAACGTTTTTTAGGAAGCTTGTATATTGTTTTAAAAAAATCACTACAGTACTATAAAATAATTTTTTGAATGTAAGTATTTAGAAAAGTGTTATAGTAATTTTAAAGTGTAGTTAATTTCAACAATGTTTTCAAAAGTTATTTTGAAATTTAATTTTGATAGTATTTTCAAAATAATATTTTAATGTATATATCAATTATTTTAAAAACACATTACTTAGAAAAATAATTTTTCACCCTATATTATAAATTTAATTTTCATAGGTTTTTTGTATTAACTTTGTTATGTATATTTCTATTTGAGGAGGTAGCACACATGAGGACTTTTTTTAAATTTTATATTGTAATGTTTTTTTAAGGAATGGTTCTAATTCTTAAAAACCTAGATCGGTAAAAGTTCCTAGAATGTTATAACTGCTAGGTATTTTTCAAGAATATATTTTTTTAAAAACAACATTTATATGTTCCAAACCAAAAAACGTGGCTTCGAGTATTTACACTTGGTATCCGAGGAATAGTCTTGATTACTTTAGATATTACATATTTTTGGTAGAGTATATATCTATAGAAATTCTAGTTTTCCTTAATTCTAAAGATGAAAATTCATTATTTTCATAAGTTCGAAGCAATAATTTTTCTGATGAAATCCTTTTAAGTGGGGAATAATATAACATCCCATACTTTTTTTAATTTAAATAAACGTTTTATTTAATCAAAAAGAAAATTTAAGTAAATGTTAAAATATAATGCTTGAAACTATAATAATACATAAAAATAATATTTTAAAAAAGATTACTCTATATTTCCTTTTAAATTATACCATTATTATAAATAATGATTTATTTAATTAGTTTATCAATCTTACATTCATGAAAAATGTATTTTCCAGACATTATGTTACAACATTTTTTAAATTAGATATAAATTTAATGAAATAAGAGTTTAAATTAACAACTCTTTTTATTAACAAAAAATCATTTTGAAAGAGAATTTTATTAAAAATATATATATTTTAGTAAAGATATGAAAAATCAAAATTTATTAATATTTGTAAAGGAAAATAAGTTATATGTGATAATAAAACTAATTACGAAAACTATATAATAAAATATATATTTTAATGTATATATATAGTATATAATACAAAATGCATAAATATATCTAATATAAAAAACAAATTACATAATATAATTAGGATTCTCGTTAAATTTGAAAAAACACTAAAAGGTAATATATTTTATGGAATATTATTTTTTATTGAAAAATTAAATTATAAATATATTAATAAATGATATAATGATAATTTTATAGGTGTATCATTATTATTTTTTATCCTTACAAGTTATTTTATAATATTCTTTAATTATATATAGAATTACATTATTATTTTCATAAAATTTTATATGTTTAATAATTTATAATAATGTTAAGAAAAAATGGAAAAATATTGTTTTTTGTTGGGGTGCATTTTTCTCAGGAAAAGAAATATGAGCCATTAATTTTGGACCAGACCCATCTTGTTAGTATGTTTCCCATCCCTAATTGAGGTCATATTTACCCCTTATTTAAAATTAAGGTTCAAATTCCTAATCATCCGATCAAACTCAGATGATCTAAGCTATCTATCTAAATCACAATCTTGTCCCTCGTTTATCCCTAGCTGCACAAGTAGTTGAACACCACCATCTAAATTTAATATACCATTATCGAAGTCCCATTCACTGCGACCCCTTCATGGATTCATCGTTAACAAAAAATTATATTAATAGAGTCTGTATTAAAAAATAGTCCTTAATGAATCCCCCTCCATTCTCGGATTCCATTGCAAGGAATATATATATATATATCAATATATTTTTATTTTACCCTAATTAGAAATGTTGTTTGATCATTCCTCAGGTCAAATTTGAATACACAATTTAATTAATTAATTATGACATTTTTTTATTTAGACCCTTTTTTTCACACCCAAGAACACCCAACACATCTACCCCAAGTTCATCCTTCAAATTTAATTGTGTCTGAAAACATCCTTTCTATTCTCTATTCCAAATAAATGTATGAGATTCATTTATATTCTTTAACAATCTGTGTTTATTATATATATATATATTTAAATCAATCAAAAACTCCTTAATTAATTTTCAAAACTTATAATTTAAGGTAATTATTATTTTTTTATCAAATAATTGTTTATGGATTTTTAGAGGTTTGAAATTATTTTTTAATATATAATTTAATAATTTAATTACAGAGGTTTATGTATATATGTTTACATAAACACCCAAATATTTATATTCATATGTTGTAGTAATTATAACTAGATTTTTTCATTACTATGTTAATAGTTTTGAAAGAGTTTTATTTTATTTTTATTTACCAAACTATATATATCCATCAATATATTTTAGTCAATTTATTTCAATAATTTATTAAGTAAGTAATTATTCATTTATTTTTAATTTTAGTTGTAAGAGTTTGATATTTTGTTTTAAACATATCACCTTATGTATTATATATATATATATTTGAATATGGATAAGTATCTATTATCGTTTTTTGTTTATGAATTATTTCACGAGGAAAAAAATAAAAAAACAGAACTTATTTTGTTATTATTTAATTATAATTGTTTCATTTAAAATAAATTCTCTATTGGATTAGATAATAATTTTATGATTAGTATTTAGGTGCATTTTTTATATAAATGATAAATTTAAACATATTATGAGTTAATTCTAAATAAAACCTATCATTTCTTATGCACAATCTCTCTATACATACATAAGTGTTATAGTTTTTATAATATATGGCCTTAATCATTATTACATGTCATATCTTGCATGCATTATCTCTTATTAATTGTATATATATGTATATTGAATAAATCATATTTACCTTGTAATTTTTTTGGAATTTGTTTTATGTGAGAATTTAAATAACATTCTATGTATTTGATACGTATGGAGAATGACTGTCACTCTAATTTATCAGAATATTTATTAACTAATTAATATGTGTAAATTTATTTATTAGTATATGTTGAAAACGTTTATAATGTAAAAAAACTAATGAATAATTAATGTTTATAGAGAGAAATCCTAAAATGTTTTACTAAAATCTAGTACATGAACATTATAAATATGGTGTGGAATTGGGGAGTTAACCCATCCCTTGATAAGATGTTAGACCCAGGATATCCTTAAATATTTCATGTGGTATCAGTGTTTTGTTTTTAGAATATTTCATATTGTTTTCAGAAAAATCACTAGAATATGTTGAAAGTAATTTTGGAATATAAGTATTTTCAAAAGTGTTAGACTATTTTCAAAGGATAATTAATTTCTATTATTATTTTAAAAAGTATATCTAATTTTTTTTCGATATTATTTTCAAAAGAATATTTTTAAATTATTTATACATGATTTTAGAAACCCCTTACTCTGTAAAATAATTTTTCACCCAATTATTTAAATTTACTTTTCACGGGTCTAGTGGATTTATATTTTGAAATGTATTTCACTTCTAAGAGGCAGTTCACATGATGAATTTTGATAATTTTTTATAGATTTGTTAATTAATTACTCTAATTCTACATAACCTAGACCAGTAAAAGTTCTTATAATGTAATAAATGTTGTGTATTTGTTCAATTTTATTCATAATACAATACAGTTCATTTATATGTATTGAACCTTGAAGCATGGATTTAGGTATTTACAAATGTGATCAATAGTTGGGCATCATGGATGTCATATTGAGATGGAAAGGCCATCAGGTTGAGGAATTGTACCATGTTATGGGAAGACAATTCCATCCGATTCAAGTGACAAGGTCATAGGTGCACATGGTGATAGTTAGATGTGACATAGATTTTAATTTGGTGAATGCTACTCACCCATGATGGCCCAAGTACCGATTGGAGTAATTTTTAGATATGTTTACTCAGATGATGAGGTGGTTTGGACCATTCATGTGCATAAAGGCCCCCAGTAGTGTAGATTAGGAATTCCAGTATGTGAGTGATTGCCGTAGAAATCCATGGGTAAGCTAGGGATCCTTTTAATGATTGCATTGAGGCTATTAGTTGGGGAATGATGCTCACTGTGATTGTAGCCATTGAGCCTATATTATTTTGGAGGATAGAGATAACTATTACATATGATATAATTATACAAGCAGATAGTGATTTTATTTGTGGAATGAAATCACTCTTCCTTAATATGTTGTGATATGAGCCATTAAATGCTTTTAAGAAGGGGTCTGAGGGACTAGTTACATTTGTTTGTATGTTCCTTCTTTATGATAGTACTTGTTGATACTTGAGGTGTAAAGAGGCACATGGTTCCATGTTACGTAATTTAGGTGGAACTTGAGGGTTCACCTGGGACATGTGATATTACAGGATACCATGGGCCATGGGAAAAATAATCCTCTCCTCTTTAGTGATTCTAGTGTTAGTCGAGGAAGGTGTTGTCTTCCTAGTGGATGTTGAGAACCAGGGAAGTCTATTTTTTCTTTATGAAAATTCTTATTTATTTAGTATAGGTCACACCTACATAAAAACATTATTTGGGTATACAAACATAGGTGGTATGTAATTGAGACTCATTCTCTCAACCTACATTGGCCAATTGGGACACGTGTAGACCCTATGTTATTGAATTTAGGTAAGGGATTACCTTTAAGAGTTGGAATGTAGTATCTATCTTACATGAGTATAAGCATGGGACCACGAAGGTCTTTAATTAGCCTAAGCCCTGTTAATGTTTTCCTTTTTGTAAAATAAGATAATTTTTATATTTTTATACTATTGGTCAGTAATGGGTGGCCATTGTTTTGTTTATTTGTATATATGATCTGACATGTATGCATTATTTATTTTAGTTTCTGCAAGTTTTATTTTTTGAATTCTTATTTATTTCCTACGATTCTTTTATAATACTGCTTCTACTATTATTTTTCTATTAACAATGCTTCTTCCATTGGTGGGTCTGGTTCACATCTACAGAGTCATTACCTTATACTACATGTTATATATTATAAATTGGAAAATTATATTATAATTCCCCTAAAGTAATAGTCTTCAATATATTGTCATTTAAACACTCAATTCTAGCAAAAAATCCTTTCAAATATGAAGAGGCATGCCAAAGTCCTAGTATCCTTCTAGCTCATAGCATTATTTGAAAGTTGATTTCAGGTCAGGGATTCTAGTAGTGGTATCCGAGAAGTTCTTGATATGGATTTATTATCTGTTTAAGGATATATACTAATGATATTTAGATTCAGTTTTATTCTCTTTTATGTTAGTAATATTATTAATGTTATGGTAGACTATTTATTACATTGTTCTCAGAACTATATTCATATCTCATTCTTGGGTCATTGAAACCCACAGTATGGGGACAGACCGAGTTACCCTGTGTATTTTTTTCGGTTACATTTTTCTTATTTTGAAATTAGTATAAATTCCATATGGAATGGATGATTTAAAATGTGAATTATTAATGGTTGGGATATGAGGCACTTGAAATAGTGAGGAATGGAAAGACTTTGGACCTTGGACTGGATAAGCAAGGTGTGATTTCTATGCTTTCTATTTCTTTTGTTAGGGAACATCATAGGATGTTAATATATATATATATTCATGTATGTGAAATATAATTCTATTTGATATGTGATATCAAAATCATTTTGAAATGTAATATTCCATTATATATATATATATATATATAATTTTCAATGACATGGGAAATGGTTTTGACTATTATCTAAGCATACATGTACTATGTAATGGGGTTATTTCGATCACCAGGTTGGGTGATTTTGTCATTGATTTGAGGTGATGTGGTTTTTACAGATGGTTGCGGCCTGAGGAATATTTGATACTTGGCTCTATTGATTGTGGGTATGGAGTCCATGAGGATGGGATACAGTGTGGCATGTTTGCGATAGGAGCTGTTAAGGTTATTGAGGATGTGCGGCCTATTAAAACATTCCTTATTTGTGTTATATATATAAATGTTATATGGGTTGTTCGACCATATTAATGTATTCAAGGGATTCATCCTAGATGGATCATATGGAGTATTAGGTTGTAATTTATAGGGTTCTTTTAGAGAATTATAATGTTCAGACACCTGAGGTTAAGGAAGAGTGGGTACATGCTCATGGTCGGGCTCCGAAATATGTTCTAGTATAGACATGTTAGCATATATATCTTATAGATTTTTGGAATTGGTTAATGAGTAGATATGAGAAAGATTAGTACTTGTAATCTAGGGGAAAGAAATGGGTTCTTAGGGAGAAAATCCTTTCATGGATTACATGATCTGAGAATTCCATTAAAAACACCCACTAATATTTTAGGGTGATGGTGGACCACCGTCTGCTAAGAATTGGATATTCTCGATACAGATGATCATTGAGTAGTTAGATATGTCTCTAATGTGGAGTATCATATTGGAAACCTACATGATCAGTGGATTGTCTAAGTGCAGGTGGGACATGCAGGTCTTGGTAGGCAGACATGAGGGTCTGTCCAAGAAGTACTTGGAGGCCACATATTTTGAGCATTTTTTTTTCAAGAGATTCTGAGGGAGGAATGTGATAAGGATTTATTGATCCTTCAGGAGGGTGAAATTTCTTTCATTGAAAATGCAGAGAGGTTCACTGAATTGTCCTGCTTCACACCCATCATGGATAGATTTGGAACCTTGAGAGTGTTGTGCAACAATTATGGTTTACAACACTCCATTTTGGTAAAGGTAATCATATTTAGGATAGAATCATTATTAAAGGTGGTGAAACAAGAACTGAAATAAAATATAAACATGATGGAAATTTCACACTCAATACAGGATGTGGCATCAGGTGAATTCATTGGAATTACATTAGAAGGTAGGAAGTGAGGTCCGAATGTGTTTTAGTTTGGAGGTCATGACAAGGACTTTGCTAGACCACTTCATAGGGGATTCTCAATGGTTTTATTTCAGTGTGGGAATCCAAGAAATGTCTTAACATATTTTTATTGGAATCTAATGGAGTTAAAGGATTGTGTAATGGTATTACATCTCAAGAGGTTCTGTAGGAAGCCTTATTAGACAACAGACATTCCAGGACTGGGCATGACTTAGGTTTCTAAGGTTGGTTCGATATAGGTACCAGGTGAGGGTAGCTGAGATTAAGGTTGACATGAATGTCATAGAAGGGATAGTGAGATCCATCATTGGTGTAAGTGGTTGGTGGGTGGAGCATCACATTAGGGAGGAGAAACATCTTTCGGTTGAGATTCAGGACAAGTTCATTCCATTGTGTTACCTGTTTTTAGCAGATGGGTGAGTCGATAGTGATCATAGGTACATCATGGGTGTGACCAGACATTCTTTTTTGGAATGGTTTGTTGTGGCATGTTTATTTGGGTGAAATAGGTGTATGGTATGTATATATGGAGTAACTATACGGTGGTTAATAGGTAGGTATTATCTCAGGTCTGTTATATATATGTTTGGTGTGGGACACAATGTTTTGTATTTTTGAGCATCGATGGATGCACGATTTCCTGAGGTGCATTAGTATCGAGGCATCTATGAGATTCAGGTATCTTGAGACACATAGATTTCTGGGTACTATGGTAGTGTGGTACTTTATTAAGGTGTGATTCACTTGGAATTCATTAGTATCTATTGAGAAATAGGGTCTCATAGGAGCCATGTGAGCCATGGGCACAAGGGGAGCACCAATACTGTACGAGACATTTTTGGGGTTATAGTATGACATTAGAGAACTTGATGAGTTGGAGAAGTGATCATGTATCATGAGAGGAATTTTGAGTCTAGTAATTCTCATTGGACCAGTTGATTATTTTGAGTGCTGGGTCGGTTGTGATTGGTGTTGCTCACTCTTATGGTGGAGAGATCCCCTTGAAGAACATGACCTATAACTTTTATGACCGAGGTTGTATGGGGTGTTTTTATAAAGATGGATTTGTTATGTACCATCATTGGGATTAATGTGATATCTCAAGGATTATCAAGGTTAATGTGGATATACTGAAATGCACTGGGATTCTAAATTTGGCCTAAAACCTCTACAATTTTGAATTATTAGCAGTGGCAAATTTTTTGTTTATTGGAACCAAATAATGAGAGTTTTGTTAGCCTTATATCATATTTTTCTTCATGTTCATATTACTAGAGGGTTCCTCGAGTGTGTTGAAGGGTTTCAGCAGTGTTTGATGCCCAAAAACCCTATTTTGGTGTTGCATGTTTAGGGGAATGGTTTAGGGTAATCCATGTAGAGTCTTCTAGAAAACAGTGTTCTCTATTATTTATCCTCTTCTCATTTTTTTCAAACCATGTAGGGATGGTGAATGACCATGCATAATTTTATATAGTTTTTTTAGAATATGTCACACATTTTTCGCATATTTAGACAAAACCCTGCATAATGTCATATGGGTAGTGCCATATGGGTAGTTCCTTAGCACTGTAGCCCGCACGACCTACACTCGGTTAGAAAACGATTGTGAGGTAACCATGAGAACCAATTAAAGGTAATAATAACCCTTTTCCCTCAACCATATTACCTTATTTCTTCTCATTTCACCTCACTTGGTCACACACAACATGAGGAAACCCTCAATTTTATTCCTCTAGTAGATTTAGGTCAACATATGTTATTAGTGATCTATTTTCAGATCTATATAATTGTACAATTCAATCATATTAAATTGAACAACATACTTGAAGTGAATTAACTATTTATGATTCTTCTATGTTACTTTTGACACCCATAGGGTCATGATGGTCTTGTCCTAGGGAATTGGGATAGCATGGCCATTTGGATTAAGGAAGTATTTGTCATCTGGTTGGGATTGACCTGGATTACATGGGTGATGTGATCACCATTTGGGAGTCAAGGATATCAAATTGAGATTACAAGGCCATCAGGTTAAGGGAATGACCCATGTTATGGTATGTTAAGGCCATAAAATTTGAGCGATAATGTTTCATGGGAACGAGGTGGTGGTTGGATGTGTCTTTGGTATTAATATGGTGACTTCCTCTCAATTGTGATGACCAATGCACCGATTAGAGTTGTGTGAGCATAATTTGACTTAGATGATGAGGTTTTTTTTGACCACTTGTGCGGGAAGAGGCCATAGATAGTGTGGCTTAGTAATTTTGGTTTGGGGGTAAATTACATAGAAAGCCACGAAGAAGGTGAGGGGCATTTAGATGATATCATTGAGGCTATCTGTTAGGGGATGGGGATCTCAATGATTGAGTCCATTAATCATGGATTAGTTTGGATGTCGTAGATCATCTTTCCACTATATTTTATGCGACAAGATTAATTTTATTTTATTTGAGGAAAAAATTGATCTTCCTTTGGTTGTCGGTGTTTTAGTCGATGGGTGATTTTGGGAATGGGTTATATATAATAGTTACTTATGTTTTGACGTGACTTTGGGGTGTCAGTAATTTTGAGACCTAACATGTCTGGTATTACATGGTGGAAGGTTAATTATTCAATGTGGAACCTGAGTGTTCACCTAGGCTATGTGACATTAGGAGATACCATGGGATATGGGCCAATGATACTATCCTATTTAGTGATTCCAACATTGGATAAAGAAGGTGATAAACTCCTATTGGGTGTTGAGAACCACAAATTTATTTTTTTTCATTATGAATGTGCAACATTATTTATTATAGTTCGCACATTATTTTAAACATATTTTGGGTATGCACATGTGGGTGGTATCCATCCGAGACTGGTTATCACACCCTAACCAAGCCCTTAAGGATGTGTGTAAACACTGTATTATTGAATTAATTTGAGGGATTATCTTTAGGATCTAGAAAATAGTATATATATTTCATGGGATGTTGGCATGGGTCTTTGAGGGTCTTTCCTCTGCTAGAGTTTTATTTTAGTTTTTCTTTTGGTTCATCACTTATCATTGTATATATATATATATTATTGGTAATCCATGGGTGATCCTTCTTATATATATATATGACCTGAAAATTATGAATAATTCTTTTTATTTACTATATGTGGTATTTTTTGGAATCTTATTAATTTCCACTACTTCTATTATTATATTACTTCCTCTATTTTATTTCTCTTTAATATGTTTCAACCACTATTGTGCCTAGTTCGAGTATTCAGATTATTCACTTTAATCTAAATGTAAAAAATTAATACCAATACTATTACGTTATCATTCCTGTTAAGGTATAATCTCCCCACTATACAAATTTACACCCTCACTACTAGTCAACAACCTTTGGAACATGAAGAGGCACACCTAATTCCTAGTAGCCCTATGACCTACAACACTATTTGAAAAAAGATTCATGGTCAGGGCCACACAATTTATCTCAAAAGATAACTACAAAAATTATAAAGCAATAAATTTACACAAGAACATGTTGTTTTGGACTTCCCAAAAGAATATCGATGAATTCATAAGGTGATTCTCAATGGAGGATACCTTAAAAGAGGAATATATTCATAATAATATTTATCATGTTTATTTCTACTTAAACCTACACTAAATGTTTTATAACCATATTAACATTATGAGATCAGTATATTTACTATAATTCTCTGTTATTAGGTTAATGGTATAATCAATTTCTATATTCTTTCTATCCATTGGAAAATGATAACGTCACATGTGCGTACATATAGACTACCACCTCCACATGGTTATGTGATTTATTTTTTTCCTTTCCAATTTACATGGATTTTCATTAGGTTATTTTTAATGAATTTATATCATATAATATTTTTTTGGAAATATGAATTATTATTTACCTTTCATTTATCCCATGCATTGAAAATTGGAACCATCAATCTTATAGACATATATACTACAATCATTAAAAAGTGATGGGATTCATTTTTCATTACTAATTTTTTATGAATGGTTATAAAGGTGTGTATAATGAATAAATACGATACATATCACATGATTAATATTCAATATATTACTAAAGCACAAACAAGGGGACTGAACCAAAAAAATTTAATAGAAACATTCTTAGAAAACATAAATGTTATAACATAAATATTCATTTCTAAATAGAATTCTTAACAAAAGGATAGTAAAAAATTATAAATAAATGATTAAAAAATTTATATTTTAATATTTTTTATAAATATATTTATTATAAATATAAATTTATTATATATGTGGTTTATATGTGTAAGAATAAATATTGGACCTGTGGTAAGGGTTTTTGATAAAACCCATTTCTTTAAGTGATTGTTTATATTAAAATTACATTTAAGAAAATTATATGTAATTAATCCTTTAAATACCACATATAATATTATTATTTGATTTTTATGATAATTTTTTAATATTAATAATATATTCTAGTCTTTAGTTCTTAAAATGATCAAGAATTTTTTAGATAAACTAACATTATTTCTTCTTTAGCCAAGTAAAATTTTCATCTATGTCCATATTCTTTAAATTGTTTTAAAAAATATTATTTTATATGATATAATAATTATTTAAAGTAACATTAAATAATATTTTAACATATTATCATTATTTTAATTTATTATTCAATTTCATTTGAATATATTACTAATAACTTTTTTCAAAAAAAAAATTATTGAAGGAAACTTTTTTTTAACATTTACCGTATGAATTAATTTTCCTAAAATCATGAATAATATTTTCAATGTTATTTATATTATTATTTTACATATTTATTTTCATATAATTTTTTTATAAATATATTATAAATTTTTAGTTTTTAAAATTAACCAATGAAAATAGAATTTTCTCAATTTTCAACAATAATTTAAAATGCTCTTATAAAGGCATTTCTCAACTATGTTATAATCCTATAAGGAATGATATGATTCACTTGAGATAAAATATTATTATAACATCAAAAATATTTCTCTTGATGGATGTTGGTGATGATTATTTAAGAATGATTTTATAAAACCCATGTCATTCCAATGGGTGAATTATGTTACGGTGAAATATTTATGAAACCTATTTTTTCAATGAGTTATTCTATGATGAAATGTTTATAAATTCCATTTATATTCAACATGTTTTTATATGATTAAATAATAAATATTTTATATGTTCTTGTGGAAAAAATATATTTGGTTTTCATTAGGTGATGGGTGGTCCTGGAATCATATATCCTTTCAATGCATTGGGTAAAGATAGATATATTATGAGATATTATAGAATGAAATAGGGAATAAAAATAGTTTAATAATGGTAACTATCCATTATGATAATTGTTTGGCAGTGAACATTCACTATGGAAATGATGAAATGGGGAGTTAAACGAAGCCACTATGATAGAATTAGAAGTGATCCATGATTAAGGAAATGATTTTATATGGTTATGTGTGTTCTAAAAACCTATATCATATGCATATGATACATTCTAATATATCATAATTGATTATTAAGGATTCCTCACTATTATGAATTATGTATTTTTTTAGGAAATATAATTATTTCCGGATTCATGTTAAATATATTTGAATGATTCGGTATGAATATCTCATGTTGTTATCATGTTATTATGCAGTTATGTTTAACTTATTCTCACTAGGATCAATGAATGATATCTATTATGAATACCCTTTAAAAGTATATGAGTCCACTATTTCTTATGTTTCCTCACCCCAGCTAAAGAATAATTGTTTTATGCATGGTATCTCTAAGAAGTGAACTATGTGTGATGAACATTGTGGGACATATTGAATTTGCTTCCTGGGAAAAATATTATCATGTATATAGTATCCAAATACAATAAATATTTACATTTTTGGGTCATTTATTCTTATGATATTTATTAAATATCCATCCAAATGAAACAATATTTATGTATATATTTATTGTGTCATTTTAGTTGGTATCAGAAAAGGTTTTAGTTATTTTTGAAAATTATGATAACAGAACTTTTGTGAAAACCCAATTGATAATTCCATGTATAAGATAACATCCTAATGTTTTGGAAAATTTTATATTTTAGTGGTATACTAGTAATAAAATAACTATTTTTATATTGGAA
Organism: Viscum album; assembly: GCA_963277665.1. Lineage (NCBI taxonomy): Eukaryota > Viridiplantae > Streptophyta > Magnoliopsida > Santalales > Viscaceae > Viscum > Viscum album. The sequence goes on along the minus strand of OY728121.1, from coordinate 138,496,329 downwards.
ATTGGATATGAATTTGTAATAGATTCACCTAGGGGTAAAAACCAAAAATATTACGGTTGATTTTCATCCTAATATTCACTTGGTTCACAATGAGTTCTCATAAAACAACAAAACTAGTTTGAAATTCCCATGGGATATTATTTGGTTGGACCAAATTCACTTTATGAACCATAATGATGAATTAGAGGATAAAATATAGGAAAATTTATGATAATCCATAATGATATGAAATGAAACTAAAATGTTTGGGGCTAAAGGATGGTTTCATAATGTAATAAATTATATGAATTATAATAATAATAACACATTTTCTTAATTTTATTATTCATTTTAACAATCACACTATGTTATTGGTTATAGTCAAAGGATATAGTTAGGAGGAATCATGCAAAGAATGAATTTAAAAACCAATGTAGTGACCTTTCTCCTGATATCCCAAAAGAAACAAGAGATGGGATGAAAAAATATCTATTCCACCCAACTCTCACACTATTTAAATGATAACATGAATCATAATGAACATAAAAACAATAAAAGAAATTTATATCTCACTGTTAAATCTTCTGTTTGGAAACATACTCAGTCCTACAATGGTCTATCTGATCCACTTATTACTGAGAAATTAGGAATGGAAATAGAAAATATTTTCCTTAATTTTTAATGCATGGACCCTGGGAGTGTTATTCTATTTCATTATTAATTGGAATGTATATATGATCAATGGAGGAATATTATAAAGAATACAAGGAATGATAAGTATATTTAATAATTTTAATAGGAAGAGATTAGGATGTTATTTTTAAAAAATTATTTCACTTTAAATGTTCACATAAAAATGGAATGATAATTTATGGAAAAAATTAGGAATATATGTGTACCCATGGGGAAAATTTGAAAAGACATAGAAGGTATGCTTCCAGTTTTATCATTAACTTGAATGAAAACTTATTGGTTACTTAGTGGATTACGAACATGTATATAAAATGAAATGAATATGGTAGTCTATAATAGCCATGAAAGAAATAATTCTATGAGATGTAAAGCTTTGAATGGAGATTAGAGACTCTCATTTTTCTTTATATTTTGGGGTCATGAATACAAAAAAAAGTTCAAGGAAATTATAATAATAAAAACCATCATTGAATTTAAATTAATATCTCTTAATCCTATAAGTTTAGAAGAAATAAAATAATATAACTTTTTCTATATGGTAAATGTTTTTAGTGTTGGAAGGAAGGTAATTAAGAAAAATAACACTAATGTAATGTATAGAGTTTAGTCAATGAAATGAAGGGCGAGATATGTAAACCAAATGTGCTTATCACACATTAGTTCTATAATTGAATGGGATATGAAAATTATGCCAATAAGTGAATGGATATGATTATTATTGAAGATAGATGGATTTAATTACCAATTAATACAAGAGACAAAGGAAAGCTCATGTGATCACTACTGTTGAAGAGGGTTATGAGAACAAATTTGTAAAAGGTACACATGTTGTCCCCTCTAGAACTATTTTTTTTGATTCTATATCTAAACAATATTTTATAACTAATGAATTTTTAATGGTATCACATCACCACCTCAATTATTATATATTGAATTATTGATGAAAACTTATATTGTTTTTATAATCTCATCTTAGGATAATATATTCTTTCCTATATTTTTTTTGTGGGAAAGTACTTCCTACAATTCACATGATTCCACCTATAATGAAATTTGATGTTATTTTGGACATGGATTTGCACTCTTTTAATAGTCACCATATCAATTTCCATGTATGGGAAGAAATATTTGATATTTATAATCAACATATGATATTATTTTAATGGAAGGAATTATATTAACTTTGAATTGAAATTATTTATTTTGTATGGTTCAGACTACCAATTCATGAGGGATATTTATCTAAATTAGTTGGGGGAAATCTAAGTAGTGAATTTATTAATATTTTTAGGTATATGATGAATTATTTTGTGAAATATTTTCTAGTTTTTTCCAAAATAAAATATGATATTATTTCAATATTACTCAAACACAGTGATTATCTTATTTCAAAGTCTATATAAACAATTTTCCCAATTGGTCTGTAGAAATTGAAGAAGAAACTCCTAGAAAATCTAAATGAGGGACTTATATTCTATATTTTTTCACCATGGGTTGAACCTGTTATTTTTTAAGAATAATAATGCATCAATTCATCTTTTTATTGATTATTAGTAACATAACAAGATCAATATTAATAACAATAATCATTTATCCTATATTGATGACCTTTTGGATCAATTATGTGGAGCTCAATATTTTCCCATGAACTATCTTTTATTTTGTTATCTTCTACTGATTTCCAATAAGGGGGATATACCCAATGAAAAAAATGTGGTATGGTCATTATGAATATAAATTGATATCAGTTGGAATTTCTAGTTCCCCATGTATCTTCATGTATTTAATGAATATAGTTTTTCATATTTCCTTGATCATTTTATAGTAGTCTTCAAATATGATATTATTATATTTTACAATATCATGTTATTCCATTAAAATAATTTAATTATTGTTTTAGAGACCATGTGTAAGGATAAAATTTATTTCAAATTTAAAAATAGTGAATTTTGGTATTGGATGTTTATTTCCTACGTTGTATAATCTCAAGGGAGGGAATATTAATGAATCCATCAAAGATAAAATTTAATTAGAAATGGTCCAATAAAACCAATGTGAAAGAGATAAATAGTTTTCATAAGTTTGATAAATACTATTATGTATTTTTGAGAAATTTATCATGTATATTTTATCCAATAACAACGTTCAAGGGAACCATATTCTCTTAAATAGATTAATGTGAACGAAATTTCAAGGAGATGAAAAGAATGTTGGTTTATGATATTTTTCTCACACAACCTTATAGTGGAGAATGTTTTCTGATATATAGTGATTCATCAAATTAGTTTTTTGGATTTTTCCTCATGCATATTGATATGTATATTTCTTATGCCTCACACTAATTGAAAATAAATGAGAATAACAAATTTACTCATGAATTGGAGTTAGAAGAGACAATTTTGTCATTAAAAATATGGATGAATTATCTTTACGTTTAATGATTTGATATATACATTGATCTCAATGTTTTTAATATATTAACATATGGATAATTGAATATGCACCATAGGAGATGGTTAGATTTGATTAAAGACAATGAGTTCCCAATACAAGACCCCATAGGAAGGAGAACAAGGTAGCTGATGCTCTCAGTCAGAAAGGGGATTATAATATTTCAATGATGATGATTTAATGAGATCTAATACTTATTAATTTATAGAATATGGATTCTAAAATGATGAGGAAAAGGGGAATATATGTATTTTTTAGATTAATTTTCAACTATCCATTCATGTGGGAAATTAAGAGGTGCATAAGGATGATGTGGAACTGTAAAAGAAGGTTAGGAATGTTCCCGAGTTAAAACAAAATAACGATGGAATGATAATTTTAATGAGCTGAGTATGTGTCCTCAAAATACCATATTTAATGGATGATATGATTGATGTTGTTCATAGTTCACCATTATCTATTCATCGTAGAATTTCAATGATTTAAAAAGACATGAAACATTATTTATAGTGAGATAAAAAGATGAGAGATATTATAGAGTATGTATCATGACAACTGGTATATCAAAAATTTAGTTCTGAGAGATATAATTATAAAGGTATTTTACAACCATTAGCTATTCAATAATAAAAATGTGAAAACATAACCTTGAATTCTGTTGTTAGATCACACAAAACATCAAAATACCACAATATTAGCTAGATTATAGTATGCCACCTTATGAAGTCAACCAATTACATTACAATTAGATAATATTTCACTCTTGATCATATTTCTAGGATAAAAATTAAGGAATTTTTAAGGTTCGATGGTGATCCACAATCTATTTTATATTATCTGTATCTAATGTCATCCTTAATATTAGGGAGAATTCTTTAACAAGATTTTAATGCAGAGTTGATCATTATCACTCCATATCATCCTCATATATATATTTAGTCCCAGGGGACCATTAAAATACTAGAATATATGTTGATAGAATGTTATATGGACCTAAAATCTAGTTTTCATTCACACATTTCTCTGTTTTTGTGTTCATATAATAATATCATTCACTTAATAATTCACATGTATTATTATAAATACCACCACGGTAGGAAGTTCAAAACAACAATTTTAAGGTACAAAGTCGGATAATGAAGTGAATGGAACCTATGATAATCAAGGAAATGGAAAATAAGCATAGTGTTATACAACATCACATCAGGGTATCATATAGTCGATAGAAACGTTATACTGACAATCATCGGTGAGATCTAAAATTTGAAGTAGGTGAAAAGTTGTTCCTGTGATTATCTACTAAAAATAATGTTGTTATTTTTTTTAATAATGAAATGTTTATCCCCATATGTATTGTTCCTTCTAAAATTATTTATAGTATCAAGAAAATTACTTATCACTTTAATCTTCCAATGAATCCCTCTAAATTATATGATGGGTACCATGTAAATCTCATAAATAAGTATATACATGATCCATTTTATAAACATGAATTTAATGTTGTACCAACAGAGCATGATATAACATACTTGGAACAATTGCTAGAGATTTTGGATCAATTAGAGGAAGTGATGTAGTACAAGTCCACTCACCTGTTAACAGAGTTGTGGTGAAACCATTAGTTTTACGAAGAAATTTTTGAACCCAAAGATTTGATCAGGAAGAACTATATATTTTTTATATTGTAATGATGTAATTAAATGGATTAATTCTTTTAAGTGTGGTATAATTTAACTACAAACATGTGAATTTTAATAATAGGAAATAGAAAACATCAAGAGAGAACAAGGAATTTGTAGAGTACACGTTGTCTAAGGAGGTAGAAAGAAGTGGATGTCGAGGGAATCACATCTCACCAGGTTAACCTCCTCTGGTTTCATGGAGGTATCATTATGCAAGTGGATTGGGTCTGGACTAGAAACATAAATATAATCAAGGTGTTCTGTGACCTTGTTCCCCTCTCTTCACGTATGGATCACCTTGGTGTTGGTGCTGGTCATGCCCCTAAATTTTTTGAAAATGTATTGGATCAACCATGGAATGGGGCCATCACCGTGCATGGTTTTGTAAAGAATTTTGGATTCAATTTAAACCTCAGATAAAATGATCCCTTTGAGATTACAATGATTGAGGCTATACAACATTTCCTTGTCCTCCACCTGGATAGAAGAGCCATGACCTAGGTGGCCCAAGTAATTTATGATTATTGACCCTATAGAGTTTCGAACCACCCATCCTCCATCAAGGATTCCTATACATCAAGACCCATAGGTGTTGAGTTTGAGCCTCCAGTTGGGTTGATACTAGCAGACACAATGGCCTCTATAATCACTATTGATGGGAGAATTAATGCCAACATTAGCGAGTAGCCATTGAACTGTAGGCGACCCCTCCCACCTACTAAGAGAACGCAACATATCAAGAGGAGTATATTTGTGTGGGAGATGATGACCTGGATATAGGTGGTGGTTCCCTCATGTCTAGACTTATTCCTCTCCTGCTAGTGAAACCAACAACTTTCATGGAGGACCATGGTGTGAGCCATCTTCTCAGGGCCTACCTCCCCCGCCCCATGGAACCACTGATCCAGAAATGGAATACCCTCCATGTTTCCATATTGAATCACTATAAACTCACCCAAGAAATGTCAAACCATCCTCACCTAATCCCCTTCAAAGAAAAAATTCCCCACGCTCACCTCCCGATTAGCTGAGAAGAACTAGTACCTTGATACCAGCGCGATGCCATAATGATTGATATTCTCATCAGTGGGGAGAGTCGTTTGGTGAATCCTCTATGTGAAAATATAGTATTTAGGGGAGGTGACTTTATCCGAGATGATCTCATCCCAAGAATCACTCTATTCAATGATGGAAAGTGTATGCTGGAGGTCCCTGGGGTATAAGAGCCCCATGGTAGAAGAGGAGAAGACGCACCTATACAAGTCACAATTGACCTTCATGAGGATGAAAGTATCTAGTTGGTCTTTGTCCAAAACTGCCTCAATGATTTTTTGTGTGAGCTGGCCTACTTGAAAGACATCATCATGGATGGGATCCCAGGGAACCCAAGGCTACTACCAACACAGTTATGGTGTGAAAAATAAATTTATTCCCTCCCAAAAAGCCATCTGGAGTGAGGTTGAAGGGCAGAGATGAGGGGAGATATCACGGACTAGAATGGGGATGTCTCCCCTTCCAACGAGCGACAATTGATGGATTTCTTTTTACATAACACTGAGTCTAAACAAACCCTGATATACATTTGAAATATTATTATTAAATGTGATAGTTATAACATAGCTGTTGGATTGAATAATATGATTAAGACCAAATAAAATATTAAAAATTATAATTTCTACACAAATAAGGTGAATTAATTAGTACTCAACTTGATATAAAAAAAATAAAAGTATATGAAAATTAAAATATTTTTTTAATAAAAAACTATTTTTATTCCCCCAATTTTTTCTATATATTTTAAATTAATCACTATTGATGAATTATTTTTATTAAATGTGTTTATAAAATATTCAATCAAATATATTAACAATATTTGATTTTAATAAGTATGTAATAAGAATAAATTTAGTTTATTACATAAAAATTCATATTTCTAAAAATGGTTTACATTGTTCTTTGTGAAATTATTTTAAAATGAATTTACACCACTCAAATAACCTGAATCAAATTATTTTTTTTAATATTTTTAATTGGAATTTACAAATCTGGAAAGTATTTAAATATATTTTGTTACAATATGAATAATATATGAAGTAAAAATGTATGACTACAGTAATGGATAAATTGGTTAAAAAGGTTAAACGAACTAAATAATGGTTAAAAGAAAATAAAATATGAATAAACCCTCTTCATAGGTATATTTTATCCCAATAATTTCTTATATTAAAATTCATATTTATTTTGTTCCATTTTCACTTAAATATGACCTTATTATATTTTATTCATTTCTGTATTTACTAAAGCGTGACACCCCTGAATTATAAAATACAATATCTTATCCCCTCATATGTATACCAAATGATTCCACTAGGTTGTCCAATATATTCCCAAATATCATTAAAATATCATTATCAATGATCTTGAGTTTCTGGTCTTCCTAAAAGAATTATCCAAGAATCCATAAGCCGCTTCTTAATGGAGGACACCATAAGAAGAGGTATATGTTATTACAAACATTTTTTATTTTACATTCTTCATAAACCTACCCAAAATAATCTATAATCATATTAAAATTAATTAATTAGAATCATTATTATATTAATATTTAGATATATTCATGGGATAACCATTTTTTATCTCCTTTCCATCTATTAAAAATTGATAATTTCACTCGTCCGTACATGTCAACAACCACTTCCCTGAACAGATGTGATTAATTTTTCAATTCCTCTTTACTAGGATGGTCCTAAGGATATATTAATGGAATATATATAAAATAATTAAGATTCCATTAATTTTAATTATTATTTACCTTTATTTCATTCAATCCTTGAATATTTTTTGACATCATTCGTGTATATGTACACAAAACTGTCTCTATGAAGTGATGAAATTAATTCTACATCACTTTATTATATGTATGGTTATAAAATTGTACATAAAGAGTAACTATGATACTTACTACATGATAATTGTTTTGGATATAACACATCCATGGACAATGAGGACTTAAAAAATTTAAATTGAAATAAGAATATAAAACAATCCCATTTTCAACCAAATGTTAATTTTAATTAAGATTAATTAATTAAAGGACAATGGGAAATTATAAAGGAATGATAAATTTTTTGAAATTAATATAGTAATGGAATAATTTATAAAATATAGAGTTATTATAGAGGGGGACTGAATGCATACTAACCCTGAAGATACCTATGGTAAGGATTTATGTTATAATCTCATTTCATTAATATAATTCCTTAAGTTAAATTTCCATCATGGGAATAATATGATGTTTATCCTTTAAACCAAAAATAATATATTATACTTTTTATGCAAATAATTTATCTTTTATTAGTAACATTTTACACTTTTTGGTACTTAAAATGATCAATGAAATGTTTTTTTGTACAAAAAACAAACTTTTTAAATTCTTTGGTCGATGAATATAATATTTTTTTATTTTTACTAGAAGGGAAAAAATTTCCCACTATTATGAATATATTTCTATTTGAAAATCCATTAGATTATTACATGGTTGATTTGAAATTCAATATTTTTCAACATTATCAGTAATTTTTTTAAAGATTATATTTAATTGTTTTCAAAGAAATGTTCTAATGATCTTATAAATGTATTGTTCATCTATCCAAATATCCTTTAGTGATTATAATGAATCACTAGGGATAAGATGTTTGGATACTATTCACATCATTTCTCTGGATGAATTATTATGAATATAATTTAAGGATAAATCTGTAAAAATCATTTATTTACCATGGGTTAATTATGATATGATGTAATCTTTTTGAAACTAATTTTATTTAAAAATGTTATTATATGATGAAATTGTAAAATGTTTAGGAAATAAATTTCCTTTTTAAGGGTTATTCTTTGATGAAGTGTTGAATTTGATTATGAAACTTTTTCACACATATAAACTTTTTTTCTTTAATATATGTTTGTGCCAAAAATTATATACCCCTCCAATGCATTGGAATTATATTCATATCTCATGAGATAATATTTACTTGAATGTGGAGTGAATGTAGTTCAATAACGGAATCTATCAATTAATGTAGTCTTGGATGTGAAGTTTGTGTTAATAAATAGTGGAATGAGTATTTAACCCGCTAATCTATGATAATATTTTTAGTGATCCTTTAGTAGGGAAATATTTTTATATTTATGTGAATTCCCTAAAAATATGACTTATTATATTGTTATGTTCTCATAGATCATTATTAATTATCAATGATTCTAAAATATTATTACTTATGCATTATTTTATGAAAAATCCTTATACTATGATTCATAATTAAAGTTATTTGAATGATTTGTTTTTAATTTCATATGTAATGATCATGTGATTATAACCTTATGATTATCATATAATACCTTAGGTCCATAAAAAGGTTTATCCTTACTGGGCATTTGATATCTCCCTTTATTAAGATTCCATCACCCATTTTATGAGGAATGATTTTATGTATGATATATCTAAGAAGTGAACTATGTGAAATGAGTTTTATGGGAGTTATTGATGATCATACAAGAAATAAGATGATTATTTTTCTAGTCACCAAAGATAGTAAACCTTTTCAATTCTGTTAATGTATTACTATCATATGTATTGAATATTAATCAACATGACGAAATATTTATAAATATAAATCTTGGTAGAGTGATGTATATAATGCTTCACCACATTTATTTCTTAATTCAGTTCCCATTATTAATTATAGGTGGAACATTATAATTCTAATGAACTTGTGACTCACCCCATAACTATAATTTTATTAAGTTAAGATGAGGTAGTGATTCATTTCATGATTTATAATCAATGATTTATGAAAGGCCATGACAACATTTTGGTGACCATTGATTGGTTGAAATAGTATTTCCAATCCTTTAATTTTTATAGGTGAGATATACTGGTTATATCATAGGGTTCCACATAGAATAGTTATTATTTTCCAATGTTGAATATCAATAATTGTTTTCATGATTTTGATACATGTTTCATATCATAGTGCTGTAAAAGCTACATTATGTTTTGGTAAAATTAGATATATTATAGTATAATATTTTTCTATTATGATAATGAATAGTAAAATAAATTTAGTTAGTATCTTTTATTAATATAACTGGATTAAATTTTGTTATTTTAATAAAATAAATATATCATAGAGATAAACATATATGATCAGTTTAAGAACATTATTCAATGAAGTGAAATTTTAAATATTGTTACAAATATATTCTAGGATGACTGAATTTGGTGAGGTGAACTACCATTTTTTTGAAAATTTTAATTATTATTTACATTTATTTCATCCCATCCCTTGAAAATTTTATTCATCACTCCGACATACGTACATAATACCATATTTATGAAGTGATGTAATTTATTTTTCATCACTAATTTATATTAAAAGTTATAAATGGTTATAAAATTAATAAATATGATAAATATAACATTATTATTACTCCATAGGGGATTAAAACCTAACCAAGTGGAATTAATCATAACCATTTAATCGAAACATGCTTAGAAAACATACTAGTTCTCACTCGAATGTTCGTTTCAATGAAGAATTATTATCAAAAGGATAGTCATAAATTATAAATAAATGATAAATTGTAATGTATTTGTTAATATGGTTCTCTAATATATTTATTATAAATATTAATTTATTATAGATGAGGTTTTTAAGTGTATTAATCAAGATGTGACATGAGGTAAGGGTTTTTGATAAATTTTTTTCTTTAATTGATTTTCTATAATAAAATTCCATTGAGGGAAACTATATGATATTTATCCTATAAATTTAATATATTTTATTTGTTATTTTCTTTTTATGATAATTTATTAATATTAATAATGTGTTCAACTCCATGGTATTTAAAATGATTAAGAATTTTTAAGATAAAATGACATTTTTTCTTCTTTGTTTGGTGAACTTTTTATTCCATGTCTATATTAATTAAAATAATATAAAAAATTTTATTTTATATGATAAATTTTTTATTTTAATTAACATTAAAAAATATTTTAATTTCAATTCATTGTTTCAAAAATTATTATTTTTTAATTTTGTTTGAAAATGTTATTTATGAATTTTTACAAAAAAAATTGTATAAGGAAACATTATTTAAAAAATTCTATATAAATGAAATTTTCGTATAATAATGTGTATAATTTTATTTTAAATTTTCATAATTTATGAACATGGATATTTTCAAATAATTTTTTTATCAATATTCTAAAAAAATTTATTTTTTCAAATTACCCAAATAAAATGGTATTTTCATTAGTTTCAAAGAAATATTAAAATGATCTTATAAAGAAATTTATCATATATTTCAACAATCTCAAAGGATTTATATTTTTAAATTAATATATGATATTATTATAATAAAAAAATTATTTCTCATGATGGATTCTAGTGATGATTATTTAATTATGATTTTATAAAACCCATTTCATTCCCATGGGTTAATTATGTTATGATGAAATATTTATAAAAACTCTTTGTTTTCCATGGGTTATTCTATGATGAAATTTGTATAAAGAACATATCCTTTCCAAAGGTTCTTTTATGATGAAATAATTAATATTTTTTATGATCTTATAGAAAAATATATACTTGGTTTTCATTTTGTGAAGGGTGGGAACTAAATTATATATCACTTAAATGCATTGGGAAAAGATTAATATCTTATGAGATATTATGGACCGAAATGGGGTGTAATCCTATCTTAATAAGTAACAATATCCAATATGATAATTTATTAGAGTGACCCTCAACTACGAAAATGATGATACGGGGAGTAAACCCAATCCACAATGATAGTCATGGAAGCGATCCTTTATCATGGAAATGATTTTATGTGTTTATCTGTGTTCTAAAAACCTATTTTATATGCTTATGATTTTTTTTCATATATCATAATTTATTATTGATTAATCCTAACTCCTATGACTTATGTATTTTGTTAGAAAAAATACGTATTCCCTGATTCATAATTAAATATATTTGAATGATTAGGTATGAATTTCATATGATATTGTCATGTTATAATACACTTATATTTAAATTATAATCACATTAGATCAATTATTGATATCAATTACATTCACCCTTATAAAGTATTTGTTTCCACATTTTATTACGTTCCCTCTTCCCAGTTTATTAATAATGGTTTTAAGTAAGGTATCTCTATGAAGTGAACTATGTGAGATGAAATATGTGGGATATATTGAATTTCCTTCATGAAAAATATATATTACTATATATCTAGTCTCTAAAGACAATAAATTATTACAGTTTTAGGGGATGTATTCTAATGAGATGTATTAAATATTCATCAAAATGATAATATATATATATATATATACTTATTGGGCCACATTAGTTTCTATTAGATATGGTTATAGTTATTTTGGGATATTATGATCAGTGAAATTTGGTGAAACCCCTATATATAAGTCCATGTATAGGATAACATTATAATGTATTGGTAAATTTGAGATTTATGTGGTTTCCATGTAATAAAATCAATGTTTGGATTTTGGAAACTGGATATGAATATGTAATATATTCACCATGGTATAAAAACCTAAAAAAAATTGTTGATTATCATACTGATATTCACATGGTTCATAATTAGGGGACCTAAGATCGCACACCTGGTTTGACCCTTCCATGAGAAATGCATCAGTTAAATAAAATTCTCATTATGATCTATTAGTTTGTATGAGATGATAAAATTTATGAAAATTTATGAAAATACATAGTGATATAAAATGAAATTAGAATTCCATGGGTTAGAGGGAGGTTTCATAATTTTAGAAATCATATGATTTATTCTAATAATAATACATTTTCTTAAATTTATTATTCATTTTTAATACCCAAACATTGATGGATGGTAATATTCAAAGTATGGAATTATGAGGAATCATTTGAACAATCAATGTAACAACCAATATAATGACCTTCCTCTTAATATCCCAAATTAAATGAGAGATGGGATAAAAAATATTATGGATAAGACACCCAACACTCTCAATCTCTATATGATAACATGAATAATGATGAACATAAAAATTCTAAATGTAATTAACGAGTCATAATTAAATCTTTTATGTGGAAACAAACGTTGTCCTATAGTGGACCCTCTGATCCACTTATTATTGGGAAATGAATCAGTTCTATAGAAAATTTTTATATATTCATTATTGCTTGGATTATGAGGGTGTTATTTTATTTTTATTATTATTTGGAAGGTAAAGATGATCATTAGTGGAGACTTGTCAAGAATTACAAGAGAGATTATGAAATTTAATCCATGACATAGGAAGAGTTTATGAATATAATTTTAAACAATTTCTTTACTTTATATATTAAAATAAAAATAGAATGGTAATTTATGGAAGTAAATAAAAAGAATGAGGAATCTATTAGTACCTATGGGGAAAATTTCTCAAGACTTTGAAGGTATGCTTCAAGTTTTATCGTTGACCTAAAATAAAAAATTATTGGTTATTTATTGGTATAAGAACAAGTATCTAAAAGGAATTTAATATGGTAGACTATGATATCTATTAATAAATCATTCTATGTGATCTCAAGATTGAAATAGAGAGTAGAGACTCTAATTGTTCTTGTTATTTTTGTGAAATGAATACACATAAATATGTTCAAGGAAATTATACTAATAAATCCCTTTAAGGATATAAATGTAATATATATTACTGCTAGAATTTTGGATGAAATATAAATCAAAATTTCATTTTTATAAAAGGTAAATGTTTTATGTGTTGTAAAGAAGGTCATAAATAAAAATAACACTAATGTTGTTTCAAGAGTTCAGTCAATTAATTTAATAGGGAGAATGGTCTTTTGAATGTCTATACCACACTTCTGTTCTATAATTGAATGGAATATGGAAATTATGACAATTAGTGCATGAATATTACTGTTAATAATGATAGTTGGATTTAATTAACTTTTAATTCAAGAGATAAATGGAAACCCATGTGATCATTACTTCTGAAGAGGGTTATGATAATAATGTTTTAAAAGGTACACTTACCATCCCCTCTAGAACATTAAATATTTTATTTAATTCTAGATCTAAACAAGATTTTATATCTAATGATTTTTAAGGGTATGACATTCCCACCTCAGTGATCATAGGTTGAATATTTGATGAAAAATTATAATGTTTTGGTAATACCATCTTAATAAAATAGCACCTCTCTTATACTAGTTTGTGGGAATGTGATTCCTAATAAACATATGATTCCCCCTATAGTGCAATTTGATGTTATTTTGTAGTGGATTGACACTCTTTATATATATCCCATATCAATTAACCCAGAAGGGAAGGCTTATTAGATATTTAGAATAAAACTTTGATCTTTTTGTGGAAGAACATATATTAGCTTCAAATGGAAATTATTTCCATTGTATAGTTCTTACCACCAATTCATGTGGGATATTTTTCTAAAATATTGGGGGGAAACTCAATAATGATATTATTATTATTTTTAGGAATATTATGAATTATTTAATAAAGAATTTTCTACTTTTTCCTCCATAAATCGTTATGATATTATTTCAATATAAATCATACCTAGTGATAATTTTATTTCAAAAGTCCATATTGAATGGCCTTGACTGAGTTGTAAAAATTAAAGAATAAAATCCAAGAGAATCAAGAAAAGGGAAATATATTCTCTAGTTTTTCAACATAGGTGCACCTATTAATTTTTTAAGAACAAAAATAGGTCAATGCATTTTTTTTATTATCATTAACTTATCATGATCTATATTAACAACATGTAACGTTTACCCTATATTGATGACATGTTTGATCAATTAAGAGAAGATCAATATTTTCCATGATTAATCACAGACGAAGTTATCATATATTGATTTTCAAGAAGTAGGATATAGCCAATGTGACTATTTTATTAGGTATGGTCGGTATGAATATAAAGTGCTATCATTTGGACAATCAAATTCCCTTATTATCATCATAGATTTAATGAATATAGTCTTATATATTACCTATATCATTTTATAGTAGTCCTAAAAGATGATATTATTATATATTAAAATATCAAGTAAGTCAATGAGGGTGAATTTTGGTAATTCATGTTTCATTCTTAGGTCGTATAATCTCAGTTGATGGTATATTAGCATATCCATCAATGATGTAATTTATTTATAAATGGTCCAAGACAACCACAACAAGTGAGATCCATAGTTTTCATTGGTTGTATAAATAATATTGGATCATTGTTATATATTTATCATATCTATTTAATCCAATAACAAAATGGAAGGAAACCATATTCCCTTAGATAGACGAATGCGAGAAACATTTCAGGGATAAAAAAGAAGGTTGGTCGATGAAATTTTGATCACACTAACATATAGAGGAGAATGTTTTTTTGATATATAGTGATGAATAAAAGAGGTAATTGAGATGTTTCTATTTTAAGAATAATATGTTGATTTTTTATTTCTCAGGATGATTAAAATTTCCTGAGAAAAATAAATTGATACGTGAATTGGAGTTAGGAGAGGAAATGTTTTAATTACAAATATGAATGAACTATATTTATTCAAAATGATTATATATATATATATTGATCATAATGTGTTTAATATTTTAACAAATAATGTGTTGAATATTTACTAAAGGAGATGGTTGGAATTGATTAAAGACTATAACTACCTAATACAATACCCACTAGGAAGGAGAACAAGGTAGTTGCTGCTCTGAGTTGTAAAGGGCGATATAGTATTTTTATAAGTATTGAATGAGATATAATACAAATGTATTTATAGATTATGGATATTGAAATAATGATGAAAATAGTAATATATTTTATTTGTTAGATAAATGTTCATCCATCCATTCATATAGGGATTTAAGAGCTGGAGAAGGATGAAGTGGAATTAAGGGGAGGAATGTTCTTATGTTCAAATATAATTATGATTGAATGATAAGGTTAAATAGGGGAGAATGTGTACTATAAATACCATATTTTAAAAATTATATGATGTATGATGCTCACAGTTCACCATTTTATATTATGTTCGAAGATGAATAATGATATGAAACACTATTTATAGTGGGGTAACATGATGTGAGATATTGTAGAATATGTATAATTATGACATGTATATCAAATATTTTGGTTTGAGAGAAATAATTATACAGGGATTTTACAACCATTACCTATACCAAAATAAAAATGGGAAAACATCACCCTGAATTCTATTCTCAGACCCCCCAAAACATCTATATTGAAACCAACTACATGAGTTGTAGTCTATCTACATACAAAGTAAACACATTAAATTAAAATTAGATAATATTTCACTCTTTATAATATTTCCATGAGATACATTTATGAGTTTTTAAGGTTTTAGGGGGAACCACAATCTATTGGATCTTATCTATATCCGAGGTCTACCTAAATGTTATGGGGTAGTCTTCAACAAGATTTAAATGTAGATTTTAACATTATAACTAAATATCATCCAATTTTTTATAGTTATTCCCAAGGGACCATTAGAATCATAGAATATATGTTTATATCATGTTATATGGACCTCTAATCTAGTTTTGATTCACACAATTCTATATTTATCTTTTCTTTTAATAATATATTTAAATTAGATAATCCTATGGATTCTTATAAAGACCTCTATGATATGAAGTTCAATACTACATTGTTAAGGAATAATGTTGTATAATGATATCAATAGAACCGAATATAATTTAGTAAATGAAAATTAAGTTTAGATACATCCAACATCACATCACGACATCACATAGTCAATTGAAAAGTAATACTAGCAATCATTAGTGAGATCAATAATATGAAGTTGGTGATATGATATTCCAATGATTATATCTTTAAAATAAAGTTATGATATATTTAAATAAGGGAATTATTATACCTTGATATACTGTTCCTTATTAAATTCCTAATAGTATCAAGAAATTTCTTTATCACTTTGCGCTTCCAATGAATCTTTCTAAATTATGTGATGTGTACTATGTACCTCTAATAATGAAGTACATACTTGGTTCCTGTCATATATATGAATCAGATGATGTACCAATATAGCATGATATAACTTGTGAGAAAAAACTAGTTGATATTTTTGATCTATTAAAGGAAGTGATGTGAAATAATACCACTCACGGTAATAGCTTTTTGGGTAAACCATAAGTTTTAGGAAGTTATGTTGGAACCCAAACATGTGATCAAGAAGAAGTATATTTATTTTTTTCTATCAGAATGATGGAATTTACAAGAAGAAAATATTTCAATGGTGGTAGAATATAATACTATTATATTTTATGATATATTTCCCTTCAAATTTGTTTTATGTCTTTGATTGATTTCATTACACAAAACACTGAGTTTAAAAAAACCATGATATACAATTGAAATATTATTATTAAATATGATAGTTATCACATAGTTTTTGGATTAAATATTATTAATAAGACCATATAAATTATTAAAAATTATAGATTCCACACTAATATAGTTAATTACATAGTTAGAAACTGTTGATAAAATACAATAAAAGTATTTGAAAATAAAAAGTTCTGGTTTTATAATTACCATGATTTTTTTTCAAATAACATAAATTAGTCACTATTAATGAATGATTTTAATGAAATTTTTATATAAAATATTCAATCAAATATCTAAAAAACAAGGCCTTTTTACTTAGCTTGTAATAATAATTAATACAGTTTGTTTACTTAAATCTACACTTTTCTGAAAATAACTTACATTTTATTTTGTGAAATTATTTTAAAATAAATTATACCACTAATATAAATGGAATATTATAAAATGGTTTCAATATTTTTATTCATCATTTCCAAATCTGGAATTTATTTCAATTTATTTTGGGTTATTTATGAATAGATATAACACCCCAGGTAAATAAAGAATATGACATTTTCATATTTATCCATATTTTTGAATAAAATATTAATATTACTTTAAAGGGAATACTATGCTCGAGGGCGTACCCAATATGCAACAACGAGTTTCTTTGAAATCTTACATTGCACTCTAATAATAAAATAATATTTTTTTAAAAGGTAGTTAATGCCTAGCCATTGTAATGGCGTCAATGAATGGAACTAACTACAAAATTATTATATATGTTTGTCAAATATTTTTACTTTTATCCAATAAATTTTGGAGGCTTAAAATGCAAATGAATCCAATTTTAAGCATAAATCTTATAATATTCTTTAAAAGGTCGATTAACCGCCTTTTGATAGAGAACCCTTTTTAAATTTACTTTTTAAATTTTTATATTATGTATTTTAAAAAATAAAATCCTTCTTTAGAATCTGGACATCAAAATTTACTTTGTGTAAAATTTCGTTATTTTTCCGATAAAGATCATTTTATTGAAAATGTTGCGTTTTAATTCAAAACCTCATTTTAATCTAATTTATTTATATGGATAGATTATATTTTTAATTTATATTAAAGTATATTTAGAAGATATTTTTACCATTTAATCTGATGGCGGTGATTGTAATTAATTTCTCTTCAAAATTGGACTTAAACTAGTGCCAATATTTTAATAGATATTGTTTTTTAAAAACACGCAATTTGTTTTGACAGCGGGAATTAATTATTAAATAAATTAATGAAACATATATGTTTTTAATTTTTTAAAATAGACATCATTTTTGAATTTGGAATGTCAAATATATCTTAGGGTGAATATTTGTTATTTTTTATGAAAACCGTCAATTTTTGATGAATAGTGAAACCACTAAGTGGTAGTTTAAAAACTGATTTTTTGTTTAAATGAAACTTTACCACTTCTGTGATTTGAATTTCAAAAATCTGACATTCATGGTTGTCATTAGGATGTAAAATGTGGTTCAATGTGATTAAAATAATTTTGTGGGGAGTAGTAACATTTAAGTTTTTAATCGCCATTAGAGGTAATTAATGTCATTTAAGGTAAAAATAATGTTTTAATAATATGAAATGACCTAGAAACATGTACTACCCTCATTGGATGTGTCATGTCCGACCGTGACAATCCATGGGTCAACTTGGGGACCCCATGGAGCCACTTTGGATGGAAAATGACATAAATAACTTTTTATTTAAAGTTAAAATAAAAATGTCACAAGCATGAGTTTTTATACTAAATTTTTTTAAATGGTGTTATACAAGTCATAATTTTGACTATAAATATTCATTATAAATCTAAAAATATTTCCTACATCATGATATTTTTTTATAATTTTTAGACATTAAATAAATTAAATTATTTATGACATCATGATGATACAACGATTACCATATTAATAAAGGATTTAAATAAAATGAAAAGATAATGTTAAAATTATAACATAAACTTGTCAAAGACCTGTTGGATGAGTATATTTCGAACCCTTACCACCTTATCCTCGAAATAAATCAATGTGGGACCTTTAAAATCCTAAACGCATTTGAAAATAAAGTATCATTTTGTAACTTTCCAAGAGTTCCCCTCCTCTCCTCTTATAAAAGGCCCCCACCTCTAACACCTTACCCACACCACTCAAGCCTTTGGATCAGCCAACCCCTGCTCATTTTGTCTCTCCACATCCCTCTATTACTCCTAGAAGCCTCACTTTTGGCAGAGTCTTCCCAAGGAAGTCTTTGAGCTCAAATCAAAGAGAGATACCCAATTTTAAGGTAATGTCTTCACATGTGTTCTTTTGTTTTATTTTGCTTCTCCAACCCCCTAAACTCTTTTTATTCTAATATTTTGTAACAAAACCAGTATCTTCAATATACTATGATTTTATTATAATAAGGATTCTAGTTACACTTACACACACCTTCATCTAATGGTTAATGAGCATACTGTTTCCGTGGATGGCGAATTTCTGCCTCACGAAACGATGATTGTTCAATATTCTTATAACACCTTAAAAGGTGGAAATTATGTTTAAACTATATTTATATATTATATATAATATGTTTATGTTTTACTTGAGCTTCTGTATTTTTCATTTATGGCATACCATTATGGTTTCCATTATGGGTAAATGCGATATCTTCATTTTAGGAAGTGCGGACTATCGCCCCCTCAATGTGATTTGATTCGTTAACACCATATATGGTACATATAAAAGATAAATTTAATGATATAATATATGATACCATACTGGAATTATAATACTATTTTGTATCATTATGTTTTAATTCCATTAAATAAGAAATAGAAATGGAAGTAGCATTCATGCGTACGTACGGCTTACCATCTCCATGAACAGTGCATTTCATTTCTTACCTCTAAATGTTATGTAATATTATAAATTCATATATATAATGGATATATATGATATATATGATATCTACATAATGAATATAATTCTTGATATAATATATATTTTACCACATTAACAACTTGTAATTATAAAGAGTTTATTTTTGACTCAATTAGCAATGATCTACAAAACAACCATTATTAACTTAAAAAAAATTACATAGTTTTCATAGCATGGTAGTAAGATATATAAAAGGAATAATTAACTTGGAAAAGGTTCTTAAGCAAGTATTAATTAACTGATGTTTATTATTCATGAGGTTAAAGAACGGTCGAGTCAAGTCGGACATGAGGTAAGGGATCCTACCCCTCTCTTTCTTTATAAGTACACTCTTTTATTTCATTCCTTTTAAGCTCATAATTCTTATGATTGGGATGTTCTTCTATATTAATATTTCTGTAATTTTTATTATCATATGACTAGATACCCTATTTTCTCTCATCAATCCTTTTTCGATGTTTTAATTGGCGCCATTAGGCTACCGGAATTTCGTAAGGGGCTTTTGATCTCACTTTGTGTTTTTGTGAGATTCTTGCTACATTTTCCAATATTTATTTTTAAGTGTTGTATGTACTGTAAATTATTCTAATCTTTGTGTAAAATAATTTCGTTTATGAGTATTTACATCAATGTTGTATTGTCCTTCTTTCTTGGGGTGTACGTTTCGAATGTTACCCAAATCGGTAAGGGAACCATTCACCCTCCTCTTTTTAAAATACTTCTTTTGTTATGCCTTTTAATATTCATCTTTTTATGTGAGGATATGTTCTTATATATCCTTATTGCCGTAAATTTTTTTGTCCAAGTGATGAGATACCCTTTATCTCTCTCATCAACTCTTTTTCTAAAATTTTATGTGACGCCGTTAGGCTGTCAAGGGAACTTATTAACCCAATTTCGATTTCTATTGGCTCAACATGTAGTTATTGAATATGTCATCCTTTGAATATGTGTTAATGACCTTTTATTATTTTACACTTAATATCCACGTATAATGGGTGTATTTATATTTGTCACACATAATTATGAGATTTATTTATCCTTAATTTAAGGATATCTTCTTTATAATGGATTTCATATCATTTTACATTTCTATTGAGACTTCATTGTTGTTATGAACCAGTTCATTCTTATATGTTTTATATACTATCCTTTAGAATATTATATCATTAATTCCTTTATTCTCATGATATTATAAAGTTTTGATTAAATGTTATCCCTCAATTATTTTATTCAAGTGTCTCTCATTTTGTTAAAACCCCTTTAACTAAACTATTGTTTTAAATGTTTTAATGATTTATTCTTATAAATATTTCTCATTAATATCAATGTTTTTTAAAATGGTTTTAAGGATTTATTTATATGGATTTTAATGGTTTAAAATGTTAAAAGCTTCAATGTGTTATGGGACACTTTGATTTTAAAAATCTCTTTATTAAATGTTTTAAATGGTTTTGAAAATGGTATTTAGAATGGATTCATTATTTCATTATATTAAAATGTTATATTGTTATTTAAATGTGGGAATATTATCTTTCCATTATGCTTAAGTTATGTGCTATGATTATGTTATGGTTCTTGGGCATTGTTATGAAGATGGGATGGTTCTGTGATAAACTAAGGGCGGGTGAGCCCGATATGTCACTCCAATGCATTGGGTAACACGATGGAGTTAAACGTTAAGGTTTCTCCAAAGAGATTTAGGGAATATACTATGATGGGTATTACAAACGTAACCAAGAGTGTTAATCCCTGCGTAATAATGTTATGAATGCCTCAAGTTACCTTTATGTATTATGATTTATATGGTTTGTTCATGATTTTATGAGATATGTTAAAGTGCTTATGTTTTATGGGTAATGTATGATTTCATTCTTATGTATATATGTACTCATGTTTCCTTTGCATACTTTTTATAACCCTTATTGAGATTTTTATGCTCATCCCAAGTTTTTGAAATGTTTTCATAGGTTAAGGGATTGGTACATGATATGATGATAGTGTCAGGGAAGTGTCATGAAAGAATCCATGTTTTATTTTAAATATTTTTCCATTGATGGGAAAATGAATACTATCTTTTATGTAACCACTTTGTTTAAATGTGGAATGTAATGCAAGTTTTATGATCTAATTTTCTAAACCACTAAACCTGAAAATATCCTTAATGTGTAATCTTGTAATAATTCAAGATCAAGTAAGGTTTAAGGATGGGGGCTTATAGTTGGTATTAGAGTTCGGTTTAGATAACTTTAGAGGATAGAGTGTTGTTTAAGAAAAAGTGACAAGTTGTGTATAACCACAATGGTTAGTATATTATATGGATTCATCATTTTTTTGAAAGATAGAATGAGTTTGAGATAACTTGGATAAGTATATGTTGGTGTTTATCTTCCACTTTTTTATTTTATGATTTTACTGATATACTCACACTGACCTTTTTGGTTTTAGTAAATGGCTTGATCTAGGAGGCACCAAAGTAATAGTGGATTTGAAGAAAACTGTGACCGTTTTATGAAAGAACAACTTAATTATATGGGAGATTAAATGAGAACTGTTGTGGTTATGCTCAACCAACTATCTGGATTCATGATTGAGCACCTGAACCTGAGTTATTTTTATAAGGCATCGTATATGTGAGAAACAAATCCCTACGGAAGTTCAGGTAATAATCATAAAGGTAAGTAAGTATAAAAACCTATGTGTCAAATATGTGGAAATAAAAACATAGGAACATGTTTCAAAGGGACAGAAAGATACTATAGATGTGGAAATTTAGGTCATAAATCAAGAACCTCCCATGGAAAAAGGAAGCATCTAGTTGACTATAGGAAAGGGAAAGAATTTCTTTCTGAAGGATCAATTGAATGTTTTAAATGTGGAGTGCATGGTCATTATGCAAACAAATCTCCTACGAAGAAGTTTCGGGAATGGGGTCAACAAGATAGTACAAATATGCATTTACCAATACCTAATGCCATTATGATTGAGGATGAAGGAACTGAAAATGAAGAATGAAAGGTATGAATTATTTCTTAACATTAGTTTTGCTATTATTGGAATCTTAGGATATGATTCAAGAATTTGTTTTTAGGAAAAACGTATTTCAGAATAAGTTGAAAAGGAATGGATAATGGATAATGAAGAATGTTGAATGAGTAAGAAGTCATAATATAAGGGATTCAAGCGTTATGGTAGATTTTAAGATGGTGAAATTCATAGATGTATTATGTCTCTTTTTATGATGGGGTTACATTAGAAGACTTTTTATAGTAACCCAGATGTTTGATATAATAATTTTTTTTTCAAGGAATAATTATCCTTTCTTTTGTGCGTGTAGTTATAAAGAACCATTTGTGTTTATATATTCCTTGAATTTAAGGCAATTACTGGTTAATACATTTTGGGTTTCAATCTTAGTTTGTTTAACTTTGTAGAATTTTAGGGATAGATGTTTATTGAATGGTCTTTGTTGAACATTGGGTTTTGTTTGAAAAATTTTGGAGATTAAGAATAGATTTTTTTTATATAAAGGATTATCCTTTTTGGGTATTATCTGATCTCATACTACCCTTTTTGTTTTTAGTTTTGGTTAAGGTCTAAAGACATGGGATGTATATAGTTCCCTTTTTTGTATTAGGTGATTCTCTAGAAGTTGATTATAGCTCTCTTAATGTGAACAAGTCATCCTAAATACTCGTATTTTGGAGAAAATATGAGTTCATGTAAGAAATCTAGTAAAAGTTGAAAGTCAACATGACAATTAAGTATACTTCCTAATGTCTTAGTTAAGCTCATGAATAATTTCTCAATTAAAAGTAACTTAAAACAAAAATGTTGTCTGTTAATTTGTCTTACGGGGGAATCAAATACCATTTAACCCATCACAAGTTTGTGATTTTATTATTGTTAAATTTCTCCTAGACATGTTTACTATCACTCTCCATCAGAAAATGACCCTTTTTTACCTCAATATCCATATTTTCATACTTGGAATCCTAGTATGGGTTATCTCGGGTGACATTTGTACTTCTCTCCCATTCTTTGAAAGTGATAGTTTTACTGACTCTTGTTCCGATGTGGGATTTTCAATGAAGCATCCAAGCACAATTTTAAAATTGCGAGGATGCAATTCCAAAAAGGGGGGAAGGATGTAACACCCCAGGTAAATAAAGAATATGACATTTTCATATTTATCCATATTTTTGAATAAAATATTAATATTATTTTAAAGGGAATGCTATGCTCGAGGGCATACCCAATACAGAACAATGAGTTTCTTTGAAATATGACGTTGCAATCTAATAATAAAATAATATTATTTTAATAGGTAGTTAACGCCTAGCCATTGTAATGGTGGGAATGAACAGAACTAACTACAAAATGATTGTATATGTTTGTCAAATATTTTTACTTTTATCCAATAAATGTTGGAGTCTTAAAATGCAAATGATTCCAATTTTAAGCATAAATCTTATAATATTCTTTAAAAGGTCGATTAACCGCCTTTTGATAGAGAACCCTTTTTAAATATACTTTTGAAAATTTTATATATTGTATTTGACAAAATTAAATCCTTCTTTATAATTTGGACATCAAAATTTAATTTGTGTAAAATTTCGTTATTTTTCCGATAAAGATCATTTTTATTGAAAATGTTGCATTTTAATTCAAAACCTCCTTTTAATCAGATTTATTTATATCGATATATTATATTTTTAATTTAGATTAAAGTGTATTTAGAAGATATTTTTACCATTTAATATGATGGCGGTCATTGGAATTAATTTCACTTCGAAATTGGACTTAAACAAGTGTCAATCTATTAATAGATATTGTTTCTTAAAAACACGGTATTTGTTTTGAAAGTGGGAATTAATTATTAAAATAATTAATGAAACAAATATGTATTGAATTTTTTAAAATATACATCATTTTTTAATTCAGAATGTTAAATATAGCTTAGTGTGAATTTTTGGTATTTTTCTGAAAAACTTCAATTTTTGATGTATAGTGAAACCACTAAGTTGTAGTTTAAAAACTGATTTTTCATTTAAATGAAACATTAACACTTCTGTGATTTGAATTTAAAAAATACGACATACATGGTTGTCATTAGGATTTAAAATGTGGGTCAATGGGATTAAAATAATTTTTTGGTGAATAGTAACTTTTATGTTTTTAATCGCGATTAGAGGTAATTAGTGTAATTTAAGGTAAAAATAATGTTTTAATAATATTAAATGACCTAGACACATGTCCTACCCTCAATGGATGTGTCATGGCCGACCCAGAAAATCCATGGGTCAACTTGGGGACCCCATGGAGCCACTTTGGATGGAAAATGACATAAATAAATTTTTACTTAAAGTTAAAATAAAAATGTCACAAGCAGGAGTTGTTTTACTAAAAAAATTTAAATGGGGTTATACCAGCCATATTTTTGAGTATAAATATTCATTAAAAATATAAAAATATTTCCTACATCATGATACTTTTTTTTTTATTTTTTAGACAGTAAATGAATTAAATTATTTACGACATCATGATGATGCAGTAATTACCTCATTAATAAAGGATTTAAATAAAATGAAAAGATAATGTTAAAACAATAATATACACTTGTCAAAGACCTATTGGATCAGTATATTTCGAACCCTTACCACCTTATCCTTGAAATAAATCAATGTGGGACCTTTAAACTCCGAAACTCATTTGAAAATAAAGTAACATTTTGTAACATTCCAAGAGTGCCCCTCCTCTCCTCTTATAAAAGGCCCCCACCTCTACCACCATACCCACACCTCTCAAACCTTTGGCTCAGCCAAGAACTTCTAATTTTGTCTCTTCACATCCCTCTATTACTTCTAGAATCCTCTCTTTGGGCAGAAGTCTTCCCATGGAAGCCTTTGAACTCAAATCAAAGAGAGATACCCGATTTTTAGGTAATGTCTTCACTTGTGTTCTTTTGTATTATTTTGCTTCTCCAACCCCATAAAATATTTTTATTATTTTATTTTGTAACAACACCAGTATCTTCAATATTTTAGGATGTTGTTATAATATGTATTCTAGCTACACTTACACACACCTTCATCTAATGGTTAAAGAGCATACAATTTCTGTGGATGGCGAATTTCTGCATCACGAAATGATGATTGTTAAATATTCTTCTAACACATTAAAATGTGGCCATTTAGCTGACAATATATTTATATATGATATATAATATGTTTATTTTTTAATTAAGATTCTGTATTTTTCATTTATGTCATTCTTTTATGGTTTCCATTATGGGTAAATGTGTTATCTTCATTTTAGAAAGTGCGGACTACCACCCCCTCAAAGTGATTTGATTCGTTAACACCATATGTGGTACATATAATGGATAAATTTAATGATATTATATATAATACCTTACTGGAATTATAATACTATTATGTATCATAATGTTTTAATTCCATTAAATGAGAAATAGAAATGGAAGTAGCGTTCATGCGTACGTACGGCTTACCGTCTCCATGAACGGTGCATTTCATTTCTTACCTCTAAAGGTTATGTAATATTATAAATGCATGTATATAATGGATATTTATGATATATATGATATCTACATAATGAATATAATTCAGGATATAATATATATTTTACCACACGAACAAATTGTAATTATAAAGAGTTTATTTTTAACTCAATTAGCAATGATCTACAAAACAACCATTATTAACATAAACAACATTTACATAGTGTTCATAGCATGGTAGTAAGATATATAAAAGGAATAATGAACTTGAAAAAGGTTATTAAGCATGAATAAATTATCTCAAGTTTATTATTCCGGAGGTTAAAGAACAATCGAGTCAAGTCGGACCCGAGGTAAGGGATCCTAACCCTCTCTTTCTTTTTAAGTACACTCTTTTATGTCATTCCTTTTAAGATCATCTTTCTTATTATTGGGATGTTATTTTATATTACTCATACTGTACTTTTTATGTTCATATGATGAGAGACCCTATTTTCTCTCATCAATACTTTTTGGATGTTTTAATTGGTGCCGTTAGGCTGCCGGAATTTCGTAAGGGGATTTTTATCTCACTTTGTGTTTTCATGAGATTCATGCTACATTTTCCAATATTTCATTTTGAGTGGTATATGTAATCTCCATTATTATACACTTTGTGTAACATACTTTCATTTATGAGTATTTTCATCAATGTTGTATAGTCCTTCTTTCATGGGGTGTACGTTTCGAAAGTTATCCAAATCGGTAAAGGAACATTTCACCCTCCTCTTTTTAAAGGACTTCTTTTGTTATGTCTTTTAATTTTCATCTTATTATGTGAGGATATGATCTTATATATCCTTATTGCCATAAATTTTTTGTCCAAGTGATGAGATACCCTTTATCTCTCTCATCAACTCTTTTTCTAAAATTTTATGTGACGCCGTCAGGCTGTCAAGGGAACTTCTTAACCCAATTCCGATTTCTTTGGGTTCAACATGTAGTCATTGAATATGTCATCCATTGAATATGTGTGAATGACCTTTGATTATTTTACACTTAATATACACGTATATTGGGTGTATCTATATTTTTCACACATAATTATTCGATTGATTTATCCATAATTTAATGATACCTTCTTTATAATGGATTTCATCTCATTTTACTTTTCTATTGAGACTTCATTGTTGTTATGCACCAGTTCACTCTTATATGGTGTATATACTATCCTTTAGAATATTATATCATGAATCCCTTTATTCTCATGATATTATAATGTTTTGATTAAATTTTATCCTTCAATTATTGTATTCATGTGTCTCTCATTTTGTTAAAAAACCTTTAACTAAAATATCGTTTTAAATGTTTTAATGATTTATTATTATAAATATTTCTCATTCATATCCATGTTTTTCAAAATGGTTTTAAGTATTTATTTATATTGATATTAATGGTTTAAAATTATAAAATATTAAATGTGGTATGGGACACACTGATTTAAATATCCTTTTATTAAATGTTTTAAATGGTTTTGAAAATGGTTTTTAGAATGGATTCATTATTTCAATATATTAAAATGTTATATTGTTATTAAAATGTGGGATTATTATATTTCCTTTATGTTTATGTTATGTGCTATGATTATGTTATGGTTCCTTGGAATTGTTATGAAGATGGGTGGTTCCGTGATAAACTAAGGGCGGGTGAGCCCGATATACCTCTCCAATGCATTGGGTAATGCGAAGGAGTTAAACATTAAGGTTTCTCTGAAGAGATTTAGGGAATATAATATTACTGGGTAATCCAAATGTAACCAAGAGGGTTACTCCCTACATAAGAATGTTATGAATGCCTCAATTTACCTTTATGCCTTATGATTTCTATGGTTTATTCATAATTTTATGTGGTATGTTAAAGTGCTTATGTTTTATGGGTAAAGTATGATTACATTATTATGTATATATGTACTAATGATTCCTTTCCATACTTTTTATAACCCTTTTAAATATTTTTATTCTCATCCCATGTTTTTGAAATGTTTTCAGAGGTCAAGGGATTGGTACATGATATGATGATAGTGTTAAGGAAGTGTCATGAAAAAATCCATGTTTTATTTTAAATATGTTTCCATTAATGGGAAAATGAATTCTATCTTTTATGTAACCACTTTGATTAAATGTGGAATGTAATGCAAGTTTTATGATCTAATTCTATAAAACTCTAAACCTGAAAAGATCCTCAATGTCTAATCTTGTAATAACTCATAATTAAGTAAGGTTTAAGGCTGGGGATTTATAATAGTAACCAAGGTAAGGATTTATTACTACAATAAAGGTTAAATCGATTCAAAATTGGTTAAACAAATTAAATAATTGTTAATGTAACATAAAAAATAGTATAAATACTACTATTGAGATTATATTGAACCAATATTTTCTTATATTGAAATCAATATTTCTTTTTTTTCAATTTTCACTTGAATCTGACATTATTATATTTTAATGCTTTAAGTATTTACCAGAGTGTGACTCCCCTGAATAATAAAAGGGAACCTCCTATCCTCAATTATATATACGAAATTATTCAACTAGGTTTTAAATATACTCCAAATACTATCCCAATATCATTATCAATGATCATGAGTTTTTGGTCTTCTAGAAAGACCCATCAAATAATCCTTAAGCTTCATCTCAAAGGAGGACACCTGAAGAAGAGGTATAAGTTATTACTTATCTTTTTTCCTTTAGTTTCTTTATAAACATAGTGAAAATAATCTATAATAAAATTAAAATGATTTAAAAAGAATAATTTCTATGTTAGTATTTTGAAATATTAATGTGATAACCATTTTTTATATCATTTCATCTATTTAAAAATGTCAACATCACTTATCGGTACATGTTGACAACCACATCTGTGAAAAAATTGTGATACATTTTTCATTTCATCTATACGTATATGTTCAAAAGGATATATTAACTAAATATATATAATATAGTTTTGATTCAATAAATTTGAATTTTTATTTACCATTATTTTATTCAATCCATCAAAAAGTGGTAACATCATTCGTGCATATGTACAGACTACCATCTCTATGAAGTGTTGTAATTATTTTTACATCAATTAATATTATTAATGGTTATAAAAGAGTACATAAAGAGTAAATATGATACTTATAACGTGTTTATGTTTTTGGTTACAACGAAAGCACGAACAAGGAGGACTAGAAACCTTATATTTAAACCTGAATACAAAAAGAACATGTTTTCACCAGAATATTCATTTTGAAAAACAATAATTAATAAAAGGATAATGGGATATTATAAAGGAATGATATATTTTTTTTTCTGAAAGTAGTTATGAATTTTTTTAAAATATTTTTAGTTATTATATAGGATGTTTGAATTCATACGAAGCATGAAGAAACCTAAGGTAAATATTTTTGTTATATTTTCATTTTATTTTTAGGTTTTTTTATGTTAAAATTACATCATGGTGAATTATATAATATTTATACGTTAAACAAAACATAATTTATTATCCTTTTTTATTCCTATAATTTTTTAGTATTAGTACCTTTTTCCTCTATTTGGTACATAAAATGATCAATCAAATATTTTTTTTCCAAAAAAACAGATCTTATTAATTATTTGGTTTATAAATATTTTATTCTATATCCATGATATTTAAAATGAATTCTGGAATTACAATTTTCAATGATGGAATTATTTTTTAAATTTATTTTCAAGTATAATTTAATTTATTTAATTTTTTTTAAAATCAATTTTAATTTTTTTCCTTCAAATAGGATATTTATGAATTCTTACAAAAACTGTCAATAGAATCATTGATTTAATTTTTATTGTAAGAACAATTTTTCCCAATATTATGAATATTCTATTCTTTGAAACTTTATTTAAATGTTCACATGGTTGATTTGTAAGTAAATATTTCTCTAAATATTCAATTTTTTTAAAGACCCTATTTACATATTCAAAATAAATGTTCAAATGCACTTATAAATTTATTTTTCCTTCCTAAAAAAACTTTTAAGGATTATTATGCTTAAATTGGAATATTATGTTATGATGATATTCACATAATTTCTCAAGATTGATTATGATGACTGTGGTTTAGGGATGATTATACAAAACCAATTTATTTCCCCTGGGTTAATTATGATAGGATGTAATTTTTTGGAAACCAATTTCATTTCAACACATTATTATATGATTAAATGGTAATATTTTTATGAAACATGTTTCTTTTTTATGAGTAATGCTATGATGAAGTGATGAATTTGTTTTGGATATTTTTGGACACATATATTTGTTTTTTATCATTTTATGGTTAGGCCCAAAATTATATATCCCTCTAATGAATTGGAAATATATTGATATCTCATGAGATAATATAGACCAGAATGTGGTGTGAATGATGTTAAATTAGAGAATCTATCCATTAATGTAGTCTTGGAAGAGAACCTTATGTTCAGAACCAATGGAATGGGGAGTAAACCCAATCCACTATGATAGTATTAGTAGTGATCCATGAGTAAGGAAATATTTTAATGTATATGTGTTTCCAAAAAAATATGACTTATGTTAATGTTATTTTCTAAGGGATCATTATTAGTTTTCAAGGATTCTAAAATGTTATTAATTATTTATTCTTTTTTGAAAAATCCTTATACCATGATTCCTGATAAATGATATTTGAATGATTTGGTATGAATTTCATATTCTTGGCTCTGGTGATCATACCATTGCACTTATCTTATAATACCCTATGTTAATGAATTGGTTTATCCTTACTGAGCATCATAGATTGACCTTTATTATGTTTCCTTTACCCATGTTATGAGGAATGATTTTATGTATGATATATCAATGAATTGTACCATGTGAAAAGAATATTATGGGAGATAGTGAATATCTTTTATTAATCAAGATGAATATGGGTCTAGTCACCTAAGATACAAATCCTCTATAGTTCTTGGGAATATATTATTATAGTATGTATTTAATATTCATCATCTTGATGGAATATTAATGTATGTAATTCTTGAGAAACCAATGTATATAATGTTTCCCTAAATTAATAGCTCAATTCATTTCGCATTAATAAATATTGGTGGAAAATTATAATTATAATGAACTTATGACTCATCCCTTGACTGTTCTTTGATTATGGTATGATGATGTAGTGATTCATTTCATGATTTATAATCAGTTATTTGAGAAAGGCCATGAATAAATTTAGGTGCCCATTAAATGGTTGATATAGTCCTTTAACTCCATGACCTGTTAGAGATTAGATATAATGGTTATATCATAGGGTTTCACTGTCACGACCCATCCCTCGGGGCTCATTTCATGACTATCCCATTCCCATCTTCCATAGACCAAGGCTGGAGACTAGCACCAAAGGCGTAATTACCAAAAACCAGGAAGGTATTTCCTTTATAACCTGTAAACACACACACACAAGAAAGAACACAACGGGATACGAAACACTATGTAAATTGTGTTACAAAACAATACTAAAACTAAAAGGGGCCAGAATACAAGCCCAACAAGAATGTACAAGTACAAATGTGTCACAATACAACTAAAGTAAGAGAAAGTCACATGGTGGGTCATCCTCCGAGGTTCCTACATGAAGGGTTGGTACATATCGTCTCCTCAGCACTCCTTGTCCATATGCCTCCTCCATGTACTGACTCATCGTAATGTCTACCTCCAGGTACTGTCCAGTCCTGGTACTCTCGGCCTCAGTCAACGCTTTCCATCATCTGCATCCAGCATAACATTTTGCGTGCATAGCCTGTGTATGGGTGAGTATAACGATACTCAATAGGGACCCCGAGACCATCTAGGTCCCACAAAATCCAACAAGGATAATAAAAATTGTATGAAATCAATAGATAACCATAGATATGTATATTCCCATACATATACCTATGTTTTCAAGTAATCTATCTCAATCATGAGGAAAAACACAAAGATACTAGCTCAGCTCAATCAAGGGTTTATTCTAGGGATAATATCAAGTAACATTCCAAACACAATGTCGAACACCTCAGATTCTAGATAACTCCTCCTCTGTTGAGTACAGTGGGCATGTTGCGTCACACCGAGGCACTTCCCACTATCCTTGGATAGCTGAGTTACTCCTCCTGTCAATTACTATGGGCCTACCGCGTCACACAGAGGGGCTCCCCACCGTGGGTCTGCCGCGTCACCAAGGCGATCCCCACTGTTCCTGTTGAGTTACTCCGTGTCAAAACAGTCAGCAGTCATCATGTCTAAGACATCCATTAGGTCCATGCACTATGTTCGCTCGTCTCAAATAGGATCTGGTCTACATGATACTGGTCAATACTCCAACTACCACGAAGTCCCATGAAGAAATATCTCAATGGTCTGTCACATCATTGGGGTCTCAAAACAAAAGACATCACGTCAATCAGATGCCCGGTCTGGGAGTTATTAGCCTTTTAGTCCCGAAGGCCAGATTGGATTCATGCTTGATCCAACCTGACCCTTTCTCATATAAATAGAAAACTGCAGTAAGGTATACTCAATGGGACCGTCTCGCTCCATGATTTCCAACACCGCTGATGGTTTGTTAAATGACCGATTGGTTCCAAAGATATGACTGAAGGAGCGTAAATGGGCATAGTGGGCTCGGGTCTGGTCCCACCCGGTCAGAACGACCCGGCCTGACTTAGCATGGGTCGACCCAGTTTAGGTTGACCCAGCCTGAAAAACTGGGTCAGGCCCAGCCCATTATATCGACTGGTCCCCTGGGGGTCCGGAAAGCCACGAGGGCCGCATGGGGCCATGGATACGTGGGTGTCGTAGGGCGGCTCGGCCATGGTGGGGGGAGCCGCAAGGGCGCATGCTGGTTCAGCCGGAACATTGCGGTGTGTGCAGGCTTGTTCGACCAGAGCGCTGCGAGGGGCGCGAGCCGGTTCGGCTGGTGTGCCCCGGGGGGTGCGGTCCAGTTCTAACGGGGCCCTATAGGGGGTGCGAGCCTGTTCGGCAGGGGCGCCACATGGGGGCACAGGGCCAGTTCAGCAGGAACATCGGCGCGCCAGGGGGCGGCTCAGCCGAGGCGTGGAGCAGGGGCGTGCGGCTGGTTTGGCTATGAGACTGGATTTCTGCGGGGGCGGCATGGGTCATAGAGGCCACGGGTGGCAGTGCGGGTGCCTTCGTCTCCTTCGTCGCCTTCGTCTCCTTCTTCCACTATTGCAAAGAAAACCAATGTTTATCACTGGTATTATGGAGAGAATAGGTCAATTTAGTTTGGCCTACACTCTCCACATTTGAGTGGTAGCAAGTGGCTAATCATTAATCATGAATCATGAAAGAGGATATTAATCAAGAAGATTCATGAATTTAATAACCATCACTACCTCGTATTGTTCGTTGTCGACGATGAGGAGGGAAGGTCGGTCGTTGAAGACGTCCCACGTCGGTTGCCTCTACAAGGTTCTTCTGAGGAAGATGTCGAAGACGTTCATCACCTACATTCTTCGTTGGGAGGAGCATTCTTCATGGAGAGATTTCTGCCTAAGTTCTGCCTATCCTCCTTTCACAATAAATGAATAGGAAGCCAAAATTAATATATTTTAATATCTGTTATGTCCATGGAATAATATTCAAAAAAATAAAATAATTAAAGGCGTGTTGGCATAATAAAGATATGTGTGTTGGCACAAGTAACGTGTAGGATGCCAAGAGGCTCCTCCACATTAATGAGTGGGGGTTGAGAGGTTTTCCTACATTTATGATGGAGTTAAGGTGTTTAATCCCAATTAAAGGGGGGTTTCACAGGGGTTTAATCTAGGGTGGTCTCCACCACTATAAACTCTCATGGGATGTTATGTTCGGGTGGTCCCCACCACCATAACCTATTCATATTGTTTAAGGTCTCGTGGTCCCCAATTATCTACATTCACATGGTGGTTTAGTTCCATTTGACCCCACCTCCCAACACCCACATGGGTTTTCAAAATAAAAAGAAAATGTTTGCACAATTTTATTTTTATTTTCATTCCTTCATGAAAAAAACCCAAAATTAGTCTTTAAACCTTAACGAACAACCGTCGAGGTGAATGTCTTATTAAACGATTACTGGTGTTGTGAGTTCAACGGTGGACTCAGATTTCAATTATGAGTACCAGTTCAAATGTTAGAAAAACCCACTCACAAATTTACTTAATGTACCTGAAAGAAACATCATAAATTCATTTCGGGGCATCCGGGCCTCCGAATCATGTGCTGTCAATTTTTGCCGACTCGTAAAATTTCCATTTATTTAAAAAAAATTACATTGAAATTATAGGTCTTTACATTCTCCCCACCTATGGGCTTTACAACCCTGTAAGCCACAACTCATAACATGGAAAACAAGTGGGGGTACTTAGAATGCATCTGAGCATCCCACTCCCATGTGATGTCCTGGAGTTTCCTATACTGCCAGCGAATGCGCACCAGAGGTATCAACTATCCACAAATGACCCACTCCTATCGATCCTCAATATCTACAGGAAACTCCGTAAATGTCACCCCATTGTCAACGTCCAACTCGGCATGGTGGATTATGTGAGATGGGTTGTGTACGTATCTATTCCATTGGGATTTATGGAAGAAGTCGTGCACCTAGTGCAACTAATGTGGAAGAGCTGAGCAGTATTCCACCTCACCACCTCTGCTATGGACTTGAAAAGGTCCGATGAATCTTGGAGATAACTTTCCCCCTAGGAAAAATCTCTGCAAACCACATCGAGGTGAGACCCGTAAAAAGAGATGGTCACTATCCTCGAACTCCAGAGGTATCCATCTCTTGTCGGCATATGAATTCTGCCAGTTCTATGTAGTCTTCATCCTATCCAGGATGATATGCACCTTCTCTGTGGTATCCCGTACAATCACTATTCCCACTAGTGCTGACTCTCCTGGGTCAGTCTAGCATAAGGGGGACCTGCAAGGTCACCCGTAAAACACCTCATAAGGTGCCATCCCAATGGTTGAGTGATAGATGTTATTGTAGGAAAAATCCACCAAAGGTAAGTGATCCTACCAGCTACGACCGAAGTCTAGGACACAATAATGCAACATGTCCTTGAGGATATGAATGGTCAACTCAGTCTGACCATCTTCTGGAGGATGGATGGCAGTGCTCAAATGAAGCTGTATCCTGAAATCCGCCTACAACCCCTTCCATAGCCAGGAAGTAAAATGTGCATCATGATCAGAGACAATAATTGAAGTTACTCCATATAGCCACACAATCTCTTACACATAGAGGCATCCCATGATGTCTACTAAAACCTGTTCTCTGATTGGTAGGAAGTGGGATGACATGTTGAGTCGGTCGACGATCTCCCAAATCGAGTCATGCCCCCTGGATATAAGTGGAAGTCCTATCTTGAAGTCCATGGATATCCCATCCCACTTCTCCTATGGGATCTCTAAAGGATGAACCAATCCTACTAGTACCTGATGCTCTACCTTCACTTGCTAAAAAGAGAGGCACCAAGAGATAAACTCTTCTACTACTTTCTTCATTCTCAGCCACCAGTGTTGTTGTCCGTGATCCGTGTACATCTTCGCCACTCCTGGATGTACCAATAGAGGGTATGTGTGGAACTCCCTTAAAAATTCCTCATGAAGTGACACTGGTACCATGGTACGTCCTCTAAAGTGGATAAAGTGCTCCCCACCTTCTGAAAATCCATCAGGTGCTTGTCCTGTGGATATCTGAGCACGTCGAGCCTCACAGTCAGAGTCCCCACATTGCGCATCCTGAACTCATTGAAGAAGTGGGGGAGTGACTGTATGAGACTGAAGCAAAGCTACTCCATCACTTTCCAAAAATGATATCTACAAAGCGGCCAGCTGATCCGTCACATCTCCTAACAGCTCTATCCCAGACCTCCTGCTAAGTGCCTCTTCTAAAACGTTCCCCTTCCCAAGAGTATAGACTATTTAAAAATCATTGTCTTGGGTGAACTCAAGGAAACATCACTGTCTATGTTTTAGGCCCTTTTAAGAGAAGATGTACCTGAGACTCTTATGATCTGAGTACAGCGTAATGTGTTCTCCCATCAGATAGTGTCACCACATCTCCAAGGAGAAGACCACTACTGCTAACTCCAGTTCTTGGGTAGCGTAATTATTCTCATGATGTATCAGCTGTCTAGAACCATATGTGATCATTTCTTGTTCCAATATCAAGACACATCTAAGCCTAGTCTCTAATGCGTCGCAGTAAACTACATACCCTATGCCCTCTTATAGAAGCCTCAAGATGGGGGAACTATTTAGCCTCTGCCCTTGCTTTTGAAAACTCTTCTGGAATCTCTTTTACCACATGAAGGGTTGTCCCTTCTTTGTGAAGGCTGATAGTGGTTCTTCAAATCTAGAGAAATATTGCACAAATCTACAGTAATATCCAGAAAAACCCAGGAAACTACTTACCTCTGTCACACTCCTGGGTGGCTCCCAAGAAAGTATCGCCTCAATATTAACTGGATCCACTATAACTCCAGCCTCCAATATGACATGTACCAGGAAGTGAACCTATCAGATCCAAAACTGGAACTTCGAGAGCTTACAATAAAGATGGTTCTCTCGAAGTGTGTCCAATACTACCTGAAATGATAGGCAGGCTCCTCCTCAGTAGTCGAGTAGATTAGTTTGTCTTCGATGAAGACTACTACAAAGAGATTAAGGTATGGCTGAATGATCATATTCATTAGTCCCATGAAAACTACTGGAGCGTTGTTTACACTGAATGGAAAAACCAAGAACTTGTAGTGGTCATAACGACACCTTATGGCTATCTTATGCATAACCTCATCTCATACTCTAAGCTAGTGATAGCTTGATCGGTGGTTTATCTTTGAGAACCATCATGCTCCCTTCAGCTGATCAAAAAGGTCATCAATCCTTGGGAGTGGGTACTTGTTCTTCCTGGTCAACTAGTTCAGGTGCCTATAGTCTACAAAAATCCTCATGATCCCATCAACCATCTTAGAAAATAGAATCAGGGCAGCCTATGGAGAAACACTGGACCAGATGAATCCCTTCCCCTACAAGTCCTCTAACTATACCCACAACTCCCGAAGCTCTGCGGGATCTATCCGATATGATAGTGTAGATATCAGTGTCATCCGGGGGTACAGTTCAATGTAAAATTCCACCTATCTATGAAGAGTTAGACCTGAAAAATCATTAGGGAAAACATCAACGTGCTGGTCCACCTCTGCAGGATAGCTCAGAATCTCAACATCAATAAATTCGAGGTTATAGCTAGCTAACTAATGAGTGATCAGCTGCACTCTCCTCTGGGTAAGTTCATCATGTGCTGCAAAGGATCCCTTCTCGATGGTGAAGGCAAACCTATTCCCATCCATGCATACACAATGTACTTTGTGCCTAATAGAGTCAATTTGAACATGGAATACAGATAACTAGTCCATACCCAAGATGACATCGTAAGGCCTCGATGCTGCTACTTGGAGATCCCAGCCGAAGCTCTCACCTCTTAGAGTAATCTCACACTCTCGGAACCAGTGCGTAATTGTCAAATACACTCCCGTTGGATTCTCTAGCCATTAGGATCACCCCAACTGCTCTACTGGAATATCCGAGCTCCGAAGGAGGGTAGTAGCATTAATGGAATGACTGGAACCTCTGTCTATAAGTACTACAACTATTTTGTATTAGACACAGATGGTACCTCATATCATCTCCAGAGTATCGTGATCATAGGCCTCAGCATCCCGGAGCTGAGCTCTCCCCTATCCACCTGCTCCCTACTGTCAGGGTGGACCTCCTGGTGGTGGTGGTGGTAACACCTTGAATCATCGCACACTATTAGTTGCATGTATGGCTCCTCTTCCAAGTCCGCCGGCTCCCTGAGGACCTCTTTAGTCAAAGATCTATCTCTTCTTGGGTGGTCTTTCGACCGTCTGCTGATCATTCGAATGGTGGGTCAGACAGTCACGAGCCATGTGACCCTTCCTTCCACATGCATAACATTTCCCACTCCAGGCATGACTAGATCCACTTCTGGGGCCCTGCACAATCGATCCTGAGTCATGAGATTGTCCACCTGTAGTTCTAGTACTCTTGGACCTCTGTGATGTCTGTCTACAACCAGCTATAGTAGACTCTTCTACATGATGACTGGTAGTGGGTCTCACAGCTGGTGACTGCTCAACAAGGAAACTCTCCACCAAGAGGGCTCTCTCTAACACCACTGCATGTGTCAGGATTCTGAGTGAGATCACCGAAGCCCTAATCTCCCACCTGAGCCCCTGGTCAAAGGTGTATACCCTCATGAATGGGTCCCGAACAATATTTGGGGAGTATCATGATAGGTCAATGAACCTTGCTGAGTACTGAGCCACAGTCATGCTGCCCTACTTTGGAAGAAGAAGCTCATGTATGCACACATCGCGATGAGTCACTAGGAAAAACTCTGCCCGAAAAAAACTCTCAAAGTCTTCCTAGAGAAGTGTCACCTCGTCATGAACCTCGAGCATCAAGCTACACCATATGTCTACTACTTCCTGTAGAAGGCTGGAGGAAAGAATCACCATGAGATCAGATGGTGTCTTTTTTGAGTCAAAAGACTCTCACCACATCTCCAGCCAATCTTCATCCACATGTGGGTCCATCTCTCCCATGAAACTGGGTGGCCTCTCATGCTAGAACTTGCGAAACACACTCAAGTGGAATGCACTTTCTATTACTGGGGTTGGTGGCATTGGTGGCCCAATGGGGAGTGGTACCTCTATTGCCTCTACTGGTGCCTCAACTAGAAAAGGTCCCTTCACCAAGGACTCATGGATCGGTGTTCTATTAGTGAGTAAAACTCTCGGGACTCTAGCTGGATGTCTGCATAGAGACATCTTGAAAGGAAACAGCTGTTCCACGGTCAAAAGTTATAACTGGTGAGATGAATGTTATATCTGGTGAGCTGAATCAAAAGATCAGAATGAAAGATTTGGAAAACACATACGCAATCAGTGTTTTCAGGCACTGAGTCAGAAATTAGAAGTGAGGTTCCTGGTGTATGGATACGTCAGCCACTACACCAACACTGGACTCCCTGAATTGAAAACCTCACTCTCTACACTTAATATTATTTCTTCATAGAAAATATGAGAGTCCTTGTTTTGAGGTAGAACAGACTCCTCTGATACCAATTTGTCATGAACCATCCCCCGGGGACCCTGCTGTGACTACCCCAAGCTCGCCATCCATAGACCAGGGGAAAGCGACTAGCATCAAAGGCACAATTCCCTAAAACTGGGAAGGCATTTCCTTTATAACCTGTCAACACACTCACACAATGAAGCACATAGCAGGATATGAAACACTAATTATACTGTATAGAAACAATATTATCGAATGTAAAAGGGGACATAATACAATCCCAACTAGAAAGTAGAAGTACAACTGTGTTACAATACAACTGAAGAAAGTTAAAGTCAGTAGTTGGGACTTCCTCTAAGGTTCCTACCTAATGTATAGGTACATATCGCCTCCTTAGCACTCCTCATACATCCAACTCCTCCATGTACCAACTTTTCATAATGTCTGCCTCTAGGTAACGTCAAATCATGGTACTATCAGCTTCAGTCAATGATATCCATCGTCTACATCCAACACAACAAGGTGCATGCATAGCCCGTGTAGGGGTGAGTATAGCGATTCTCAGTAGGTACCCCGAGACCCTCTGGGTCTCACAAAATCCAACAAGGATAAAACAAAAATTATAAAATTAATATATAACCTTACATAAGAATATGACCATACATATGCCTATGTTATAAAGTAATCCATCTCAATAATGAGGAAAATAACAAAGATACTGACTCAGCTCAAAATAGGATTTATTTTAGGGGTATTATCAAGTAACATTCCAAACACAGAGTCGAACACAGTGGTTACTGGAGAAAACCTCCTCTATCAAGTGCAGTGGGCTTTCCATGTCACATAGAGGAAATTCCCACTATCCTAGGACTACTGAGTTACTCCTCCTGTCTAGTACTGTGGGTCTGCCACGTCACACAGAGGATCTCCCCACCATGGGTCTGCGACGTCACATAGAGGTGCTCCCCTCAAATCTTAATGAGGTACTCCTCCTATCGAGTACCATGAGTCTGCTAGATCACACAGAGGTGCTCCCCAACGTGGGTCTGCCACATCACCAAGGCCCACCCCACAGGGCTTTTTCAGTCACTCCAAGTCAAAACGGTCGGCATTTATCAATTCTCATCCATCCAATAGGTCTCCGCACTATGATCGCTCGTCTCCCGGAGGATCTTCTCTACAAGCTACTGGTCGATACTCCAAATCCCATAAAGTCCCCTGAAGAAGTATCTCAATGGTCTGTCACATAAATGGTGTCTCAATGCAATAGACGACACGTCAATCAGGCCCCCGGTTTGTGAGATATTATCCTTTTAGTCTTAGAGGCCCGGTTGGATTCATGCTTGATCCAACACGACCCTTTCCCATCTCAATCCAAAACTCCAGTAGAGTATGCTCAAAGGGACCATCTCGCTCCATGATTTCTAGCGCCATTGAAAATTCATCAAACAGGCGTTTGGGGCCAATGATATGACTAATGGAGCATAAATGGGTTGTAGTGGGTCAGAGTCTAGTCCAACCCAGTCAGACTGACCCGGACCAACCTGGCATGGGTCAACCCGGTTCAGGACAACCAGGCCTGAACCGTGATGCGACCATGTCCGTTGGTTGTCCAGAATGCCACAAGGGCCGAATGGGGCCGTTGAGTCATGGGTGTTGCGGGGTGGCTCAACTGAGGGGGGTGTCGCGTGGTCGCAAGCCGGTTGAGCCGGAGCACAATGGGGGATGCAGGCCAGTTCGACTGGAGAGCCACGGGGTGCGCGGGTCAGTTCGGCTGGGGAGCCATCGGGGTGCATACTGGTTCAGCTAGGGCGATGTGGGGGGGGGGGGGGGGGCACGAGGACGTTTCCGCTGGGAGACCGGGGAATCGTGGGGAGGTACCCAAGTAGATATTTGAGATGGGGTTCTTAGTATTCTTATCAGAGCAACCCTAACTTTGATATGGGGTTCGTAGTATTCATGAGTAGGTACTTAGGTAGATATTTGATACTTGTTATCAAATAAATCCATGCATTCCAAAACAGTGTGTGGTTCATCCATATTAAAATTTAGGTTGGATATCCAAATGATAAAAAATATCACTAATGACACATGAATCACCAGTATAAGAGATGAGGTTAGGTATACCCAAGATTGATTCCATCATCGAGGAAGAATAGGGCCCCCACAGTTTGGTGGTATCCAGGGTACTGAAACTTTCCAAAAAATGTCAAGGGTTCTTTAAAATGGAATATTTTTTATGATGTGAGTACATATAAATACCATTGATTTTTTTTTCTCATAGGTTATGTTGGAAGTATTTTAGGATATATATTTACTACATGTATTTACACGAGGTTTAAAATTCATGGAGTGATGTTGTGTTAATATTCAATATGGTTACCTTATGGATAAATAATAATTAAAGTTTTCTTATAAAAATTTTGGATAAGAAAAAATAATATACATACATATATATATATATATGTTATATTTTGAATCCTTGAGGAAATTATAGACTTATAAATGGTGTTTTTCCTAGATTACCCTTGGATGGTAATTTGAGATATGGTCAGGGATATATATTATGATTTTATATGATTTTATTATTATATATATCAAATATTGGATTTGAAATGATCATATTTTGGATTTCCATTATGGTTATTATAGTCACCCATACATAGGTACTTCTGTTAGGAAATTCTTGTGGTTTTTCAAATGTTCAACATTTTACTGGAGTATATGGAGGTCGTAGAGTTGGTAAATTTTCGTAGTGGTGGACATGGTGATGATTTTTAGTGGTTTGTTTTTAGAGGAGACAATATCTATTAGGTAACAGGGTTAAATTTAATTTACAATTATAAATATGGATATATGAAATTTGGGGCATTGAATTGTATAAATTCTTTTATAAAATTGGTAATGTTTTATTTTTTTATAGAATTTTTTTTTCAAGCTATATATATTCCTGAATTATTTATATGTATGTCCACTATATATTTTGTTTTCATTAGTGGTTTAGAGTAACATGAATAGAGGTATTTTAGGTGAATATCTCCAATATATGTGTTCTCAATTCTTGTTTAGCTTTTGTAACTAGTGCCTCGATTATTGTGGTTGGGATTTGGGAAACCCTATTGGATTTATGGTTGACCCTACTAGGGTATAGGTAGGGGCATGTCACAACATTCTCCCAAATATACTCCATCAAATGATACATAATCTAATGGTTTTTTATTAATGAAAAATATTCGCTCTAAAATCACACCTCACACACACCCTTTAAACTAAATAAAAGGGATAATGTTCTTTCAATAAAATAAAAACTTATACTATTTATATTTACCAAGACAATATAATATTATACACAATTAATTAATGATTTTATTCAAAGTTCATATGAAAAAATTAAAAAACCAGTGAGTCTAAATAGATTATATAATTGATTTTACTTGATTGTCACACCCTATATTCGTATAGAATATCAAGGTTAAATATTTTATTTAGGATGTAATATTTTTAATGAGGGGAAGATATTTAGAAAATGTTAAGAGATATTGAGATTAATTGAACACCATGGTATGTAATAATGAAAATTCATTATTTAAAATTTATCACACCTATGATGGTACCACTGTTATCACAGATATAAGCCTAATATATAATGAAAATTATAAGGTCATTAAAAAAGAGGTTAAAAACATATAAATTAATTCAATTAAGTGTATAATATTTTATATCTGTGAGAATTTTAACTATAAAAAATTGATCACCATCAAACAAAAATGAATATTTTTATGTAAATTTTTTATAACAAATTTAGTTCTTTTACATTCAT
Organism: Viscum album; assembly: GCA_963277665.1. Taxonomy (NCBI): domain Eukaryota; kingdom Viridiplantae; phylum Streptophyta; class Magnoliopsida; order Santalales; family Viscaceae; genus Viscum; species Viscum album. The sequence continues at coordinate 138,452,613 of OY728121.1, read as the reverse complement.
GTAATTTTCAACTAGGAATCTTGTAAGATCTTTATCACCTTAGAGGATTAGTGAATAATACATTTGGATTTGGCATTATGTTAAAAAGGTTTTTAAGATGAATCAAATTATTAATATGATATTTCAGGGGTTGGTGACTAGTAGAAAAAACCCAACGTGAGTTATCAAGAGTTTAATGATGTGAAAGGGAAAATATGTGGTTGTTTTGAGACAATAGTAATCCACTATAGATTCACTAGGTACATGGTGGTGGGGTCATTGGTGTAACACCATTAATTAGACCACCATGTGTCTAGTGGGATCCCATTATGTTCCCAGTGAAAAAAAAGTATCCATAAGGCTCTGTAACATTTTTACCACACAAATTGAGATAATTTTAACACCAAGAACATTATTTTATTTAGTGAGGATGTAGTTAGAAGTGGAATTTTTGGTTTACCAAACTGTGTCCGATTCCCATTGTTCTTACCATTGGTTTCTGATTTATCAATATTTTGTTTTGGATTCCTTTTTCATGATGAATTCTGTTAAGATGATTTCCTCCTATACTAATCCCATATCTTCTTGTAATTAATTAATTTTGGTGCTTTTTAGTAAGATCCTTGGAGTGTGATTCCATCTGAGCCTTGTGAAATCACAAAAGAATCATGGGATGTTGTGTGAGTCATATAGATAATGTTTGGGATGGGTGTTTTCTTTCCATTGCACGCTGATTGAGTAAAGGTATGCATCCCGATGAGTATCAATTTTCTATTAAATATATTTAGTTAAAATAAATAATCTATTACAGTTTATAAATTATAGATTTTGAGTGCAATAGTCTTGGGTGATATTTATGAGTGGTCCGTGCCTTTTTCACATAGTTTCAACATCAATACATTAATCTATGAGTTTGGAATTTATTATTAAAATTTTGGTTTTTGTAATAGTATATTTTTTTGATTAATTTATAAGTGTTTATTTATGATTAATCTACTTATTACATTGGTGGAGTTAGGTATGAACTAAAATTAAACAATGGTTTGTGCGATTGAGATATAAAACCTTTACAATATTGACTCCTATTATAATATTTATTTTATGAATTTTTGTGATCATTATTAGTATAATTATTATGATTCATTGTATGGTATGATTCTTCTTTATATATTGAGATGGGTAATGTCAGTCTCATAATTAACAAGGATTTTTAGTATTTATAAATGGTTCCTTGGTGGTTTCTTTGCTGAATGAGTTCTACTGTACCATTTTATGGATTGTTTTGTGGTGTGAGTTAAATCATAGAATAAAATAAGGAATTCGTTTTTAAATATTTTCTAAATTTTTTTTTTGTTTTAAAGCAATATTTTAAAGATAAACTATTATTACCCACTTAAAAATGATTTCAAAGGGTGTTTCATATTTTAATGGAAAGTTTAAAGGAAGTTATTTATGATTGAAATTGAAAATGAAATGGTGATTTATGCATTGTTTTTTAAAATTGTGTTTCGAGGTGAAGGTTGGGTTTTACAAAAATGATTCTCATTGAGAATTTAGACAAGGATTAATTTTAGAAATATGTTTTGTAATTTCCTTCAAAAAATAGTTCATAAAGAATTATTTACATGTTTTTAAATTGGAAATATATGAGATATGGGTATAAAATAAATATTAGTCTATTTAACTACTTTAGGAATAATCCAATTTCTCAAAATAACGATTTCATATTTATGAGCCTCCTTGAAATTGGATTCATTTCATGAATTTTTTTTACACAATGATTCTTTGTATTATAAGAACCACGTGTGATACCTAAACCAAGGAGTTGGGTGAATTATATTGTATTTAATTTTTTTAGGATATAATTTGTAATAGGACCATATGACCCTTGACACACCTTTGCGAATAGTATATGTCATTGATATTTATTGAGGGATGGTTGAGATATTCACTATTATATTTTAAAAAAATTCTATCATTTTTGTTGGGTTTTGTGGACTCCAATGTTCTTATAGGGCAGCCTTTTCATTGGACATGGGGAATATGGTGTGAGTTAATCCATTAATTTGATGATTGATGGTTTAGGTTATCAATTTATGGGCACAATGGAATGATGATACTTGATACGTATCTAGAGAAAACAAATGAGAAATGAGATTAATTATTTTTATTATTTGGAGGTGAATGATGAGTTTTACTATAGTATAAATTCTATATTCCATATTAGATAATGTGACTATGTTCATATCATGAGAATCAAGAAGACCAATGTAATAGAACTCTTGGTAGAGTATTGATACCTATGGGTGGTGATGTATTATATGATATTCTATATAAACATATTTCTCATGGTGTTTGAGAGATATTATTTTCTAGTTTACATACTTTTTTTACATTATGAGTTGGGACAAAAATCATCCATATTGGGTTCTTTAACCTAGGTACATGGAATATGAGAAATTTTTGACAATTCACTAGGGGAGAATGTGTTTGACCCTTTATAGAAGATGGTGAGATATATAAAATGGAAATAACCTCGATAATTCTATGGACCCACCTTGATATGAACAAACCATAACATACATATATATTACATCATTTTAAATGAATATTGATTTCATATCACAGTGAATCATAACTAAAAAACTACTGGTTTAGTTTCTTTAAAGATTAAATAATAAAAATATTTTACAACCCTAAGAACATTTATCAATAGTCTCACAACATGAGACCCTATAATAGACATATCATATACTATAATATTATTCATATCCATGGGAATGTAAAAATATGATAGGGGTGAGATCAGATGCTCTATAAGGGAAAACATAATATATAAGAATAAAAGATAATAATTTTTTAATAAGATGAAAATTTAGGCATGAGAACATAATCATTGTATATGGAAAATGATATATAGAAATCATACCCTATAAAACATACATAATAAAACAAGATTATTGACATTGGTATTCTAGAAGAATATATGAATTGAGTTATACGAGTGTAGAAACATGTGTCAATAATCATGATTTATCAATATTTCAAATAATAATAATGTGGTAAAATAATAATCATAGAAAGAATAACATATTACAATTTTAACCACCAAAACATTCATATAATTATTGACTAGGTTAACCACCAATATCATAACATAAGGGACTTGGGTTAACCACATACATCCCATAACTTTTTAGACTTAGACTAACCACCCGTACACTATAAAACTTTGGAATTGGTATAATTACTTATTCTAAATCTCAATCTAAAGAGATATAGAATATTACCCAATTCATTATAAGGATATTACAAATCAACCAATAATATAATGATTAAACCTATACATAAAATCACTCCTAAACCAATCATAGTTTAGTTAACCCTTGAAAAAATAATAGACTTTATACATATTCCCAAAAAACCTGATCATAAGACATACATAGAAACATAGAGGATGGTAATATTAGGGAATATACCTTGCAAATCTTGATAAATTATAATGAATGTTGAAATATATGAAAACACTATTTGAGAGTTATAAAATTTATTTGATAAGAAATACCCAATATGTTTTAATTTCTTTTATGAATAAAGAATTAATTTATAAAATAATGAGAGTTGAAATTATCTTTATAAAACCACAAAAACATAGTGAGGAATGTTTTTAATTAAGAATTATGATATAAACAAGAAAATATATTTATTTGTAAAATGATAAAATAACATTCAGTTTTCTATTTTATAATTAAATTCAATGATAATATAAAATGACCCTAGTAGAAAATATTAAAAAGTGGTTCGTTTAATTATCTAGTTAATAAAGTCTAGGAAAAAATTGAACCAAATTAATTAAATATGTATAAAAAGGAAATTCATAAAAAATATGGAATATAAACATGGGGGTGAAATAATAATTACTAAAAAGATAAGATAAGCTCAGCTATAATTATTAGAATCCTTTAAGTTGAGTTGTGATCCAAAGGGAGGTTAAATGGTATGAAGACATATAAAATCCATAAATATCTTAAAGAGAATAATTTAAAATGGAGTTTAGAGAGAATTAATAGAAATATCCACCCATTGGGAATTTAGAACTACACAATCTCAATTTAAAGTGATATTGGAAAAGAAACCCTTACAGCTTTGGCAACATTTGAATCAAATTCCTTTTAAAGAGAGAACCCGTGATTGATTTTAAATTCCTTATAAATCTTGATAAGGATTATAAAATACATATATGTGTAGTAAATACAAAATATAAAATATAAAAACTATTAAACTTAGAGAATATATATTTGAAGTGGAATTTAGATGAGAAAAATATAACATAGATCCCCACTTAGTTAGAAGCACTCTATCTTGTTCAACACAATCACTCCTTATAACTTCTATATTATGAATAAGTGAATTAGGAAAAATTATTTGGATAAAAGGCAATGAATAATTGGAAAAGACATTTGGAGATTGAGGTTGGGTAGGTATTCATAAAAAAACAAAATGATAGAAGTGGTTTGGACTGGTTGGGAGAGAACTCCTTTTATAGATGAAAATGATGGACATTTCATTAGAAACATATGTTATGTGAATGGAAAAGATGGAATCACACATGGGTTAGGTTAGTTAAGGTAGGAAATTTTGGTGATACATATACTGTTAATACCTATAAATTACAAAGAATATCTAAAATGTCTAAATGTCAACATAAATATAAAAAATCTGAACCAAGATAATGTATATCATATTACCCATTTTCACCTTGTTTAATTATTTATCATAGTAATTATTTTCTTTCTAAAAAAAGATAATCCCTCTTGGATAAATTTAATGTAAAGATAATAAATCTGAACTCTATTTAATATAATTTAATTAATAAATATATAAAATTTATAATTTAAATGAAAACACAATAGTTATAAAAAAAGATTTTATGGAAAGATTCCAAAATGATTTGAGTATGAATTAGTCACCCAAATAATACACCATATTGTTATTAAAATAAATGGTAGCAAAAAAGTTATTAAATGATGTGAAATGATCTTTTACCTGATATAAATTTAGATATTACAAATTGAGAGGCATAAAATTAAAAGAATCTGGTTCATCATCCAGGATAGTGGGAGATAGAGGCATCTCACTAGGGTCTCATCCAGTGTATATAATCCTTGTAGTTGTGGGTGGTTGGCCTTACTCATTAGATGGTGTCATTTGGTCAATTTAAAACAAAAGAAAAAAAGGTCATACAGGACACCAAAATCATCATTCTTCACTATAGATTATGTCGGAACCCCACATATAATCAGGATCAACTGTTAATAAAAGGAGATCATCACCTAATGTGAGATCATTTACTGCTACTATACTCTATACCAACATGAAATAATATATTAGGTCACCTATTAACATAATCTATGATCATCCATCATAATTTTTATCTCTATGATTAATAGTAAATACTACAGGTTGTCTAAAACGAACATGATTTGAACCTGTAAACAACTTAATCAAATGAGAAATGTGACAATACATCATTAAAGTGATCACAAGTGAATCAATAATGGAATGATCTGTAGTTATAATATCTGTCACGTGAACTCGAAGTACCTTAACCAAATCATTTTGGACATTGTGTGTGAATGAAATATAAACTTGTGCAAGAGATGTACTAGATACTAGTGTAGGATAAAATTCATTAATAAATTCATCTGTCATACCACCATGTTCTTTTTAAAAAAATCACAATCCACCCGCATGACATTCCAAAGATGGATAATCACATCAGAATCCTAAAATACAACAACATAGATTCTATATCTGCAAATCAATGTAAAACCTACTATAAAGCATCACCATGGAGACACGACAAAATATTTTCACTCAAAATCATTCACAATTAGTGTGATGAAAAAGAAATCATTGTGTCCCATCATCAAATTTTAGATTCTGTTCAATGCTCATTTCAATTGTAGAGATAATGTATTCCCTAATTTGTGAATATCCCAAAAAATTAATCTCCCCTATTAAAATATGTGGAACACAAAAGATTCATTTCTTCAATTCAAAAATAAATCTCTTCATTGAAACCCTTCTTGATTGTGATAACATGATTTTTATGCTGACATGCCTCATTTAAATTCACTTTACCAATAAATGGTTCTGGTTCTATGATTAAAAATTATTATGGTGGGCCCATGATCACGTTGGCATGTAATCCCATATATCTAGTAATAATTGATGTCTAGAACATGGAATAATACATATGATTATTTGTTACCTTAGGATGAGGCAAAATAACCCCTTCAGAATCAACCACCAATTTTTAGACTTTTGTGGCACATGACTGGAAAAAATATTCATTGGAAAGATGTCCACTATCATGTATATCCCTCAAGGATTTTAAATAGTCATAGAGGTCATATCGATCCCTCTCCATAGTGGGGGAAACAATAGTGGGTTCATGTAGATCCCTTTGGACAACATCAAAAAAATATGAGATGAAATTATCCATATCATTATGAGATCTACTCTCATCAATGGAAATAAAGTGAGTTTGATCTTCAATTGAGTTTTTAAATTCTTCTTTTTTACTCACCAAAGGATTACATAGTTACAAAATAGTTTGTGTGAACCAGTGATTTCCTTAACTCACTAGTGAAATCTTTTAGGTCCAAATTTTTCTTTCCATTATCAACCCTTGAAAACATACCAATAGGTGGGCGTAATATCCTTCCAAATTCCCTGTATAAGGTCCCTATTTTATGAAAATCACTAAATTAAGAAGATAGGTTTTTATAAATCACTACATGGAAGAATACAATGTTTCGATTTTGATTCTAAATTTGATTAGGAAGTGGTTTATTGATATCAATCTCAATGAAAACCATAAAAACTGAAGGTTTTAGAGTTGTCTTATTACAAAGTACAATTTCAATGGGTAACCCATATGACTATAAATTATAAACAATTATTTTTATTAAAAATATGAATTTTAAATCCATAGATCCCACTCCATGAAGATATAATAATATATTTAAGGTTTGGATAAAAATAATGGTTTGATTTTAAAATATTCATCATGAAACAACCAAAAAACGGATGATCTCCACACCTAGAATCTATAATACTTTATTTTCAAAAGAGAACAAAAGAATTATGTTAAAAGAGTTTATCAAACCAATTTGAATTCCAATAAACCCAATAGCTTCAATAGATTTCATTGAAAAGAACAATGATGGTATATGCAGAATAAATTTTCTAATAAGCACAAAGTGAATGTATAATGAGATAAGACATACCTCGTTTAATGAAAATGAAATCACCAAGTGACTTCTGTAATGAAATATATTTAGATAAAAGTAAGAATAATCATCCAAATAACTACCCATTCAAGAAGTTTCATTATCCTTTACAATTTCTCTTAAAACAACACTTGTTAAGGATTGAGAATTAGCCTTAGGCCTTCTTGGATGATCACCTAGGTGTAGAGACTCCAACACCTGTAAGGGACGACCCATATCTCCTAAATTAGACAATACATTATATAAATATAAATATTTAAAATTTTAAGTGTTTTTAATATTATTTCATACAGAATACTAATTAAATAATAAATAATCTATTTGTTTTTACATTGAAATATTAATATTTTTAATCACCCATTAAAATTTAAAATTTAATATTTTAAGATAAAAATAGACAACACTTTGAAAAAAATAATTCTTTGTAAAAAATATCATGTTATCATAAAATAATTTTAATCTCGTCCCTTTATTTTTTTTATCTTCTAATATTCTAAATTTATTAATCCATTGAATTAAACAAATTCATAAAATTTCACAAAAAAATAAAACAAATCATTTTTAAAATGATATTTTTATGATGCAATGAAAAAATATTATTATAATAAAATATTTTAATTATTATTTTTACATAATTCTGGAGTTATTTATTACTTATTCATTATATTTTTCATTGAATTAATAGAAAAAATTACACAACTTCAATGTACCTATTGGATTCCTATATATATATATAATGATCATATATGAAATAACTATATATTTGAAGACATTATGTCCAATAAACATATATCTAACATATGTATATATATAAAATTGTAATATTACAGTCCAATATATATATCCTTACATACCTCTCTAGAAACATTCAACCTATTCATTTTCATCATTCTAAAAATATCTACTATAATTATAATATTTTTCCTTCAGTATGTAGTAATAATTATAGGTTTGATCTTCAATGAAAACCTTGATGAAAATCATTTCATGTTTGCATTTTTTAATTTACTAGTGATTTCTTCACTTTTAATTTTCATAATGATTTTTTATAATTTATTCTTGTAATATAATAATGTTTTGATTTTATTGTGATATATTATCTCAATAAAATATATCCTTCTTCATTTTAGATCAGTGTTTTGGGTGAGAGAAGCTATTAAATATAATATTAGTTTAAAATAGAAATCATACTCAAAATATAATGGTGTTGCATTATAACTCATAAATTTAATTTCACCATTGAAATTTTATTACTCTAATAAAAATATGGGTAAATTTTTCCTCCTTAAATATTTGGTTTCACATAATTCTTCCTAAAAATTATCATTTCTCATGAAAACTATAACTATGTTAATGATATTTTTTCATATTATTTTATGTCAATGATGAAATAATTCTATTTTTTTTCCATTGTAAAATAGATCATGTTATAGTTATAATAATTTTGAGTTCATTAAATGTGAATGGTTTGGTACGTAAATCTTTCAAAGGGATACATGGAACACAACATGAATTTGGGAGAGGTTTTGGGGTTGTGAAAATTGATAAGATACCATCCCTACATGATCAATAATTTCAAATGGGATAATGTGTGTAGGGATAAAATATATCGTTTTCTTGACTCTAATAACCCTATTAAATGTTTTAATATAAATAAATAACTTATCATCAACTTCAACTCTCAATAAAAATTATCATCATAGCTATTCTATTGAATTTTTGAAGTATTAATGTGCTCATGAATGGTATGAATTATTTTCAAAATTTAATAAGAATTATATAGTCCCATTATCTTCCATAAACTAAATTCTTCTCAACATGTTGTATTTATACACCTATTCCCAAGTAGAGCCTCACATGGTGCCATTTTATTGCAAGAATGGAAACTTTTGTTACATGATAACTTTACTAGAAGAAGGTTTTGATCCTAAACTCCTTTTTTAATCTGTAGAATATGATCTCAAAATATCATCTATAGTTTTAATGGTATTTTTTATTGAATAGATGTTTTTTGATGATAATTAGTTTTCATGAACATTTATGTATCCAGTGATTATTAAACACTTCTATAAAAATTTGAGGGTAACATTAGATTATAATTAGATATATTAGAGAGTTTTATTGTAGGAAGCCTTACCACTTCTTTTATCTATGTCATAGGGATTTTACTGAGTATGAAATATTCTTGGATAATAATGGAATTAGATAAATTTATAAGGTTATTAACTATATTAATAAGTCTTAGAAATTCCTTTGAAAAAATTAATGGTATTGTTCTCCCATTTAAATATTGGTATGAATAATAGTTTCATCACCCCCTTATACTTTTGATGTTAAAACATAATTTATTTTGAAACCATGAAATGAGATATATACTCTACCATCTCTTCAATCATTATATATGACTATATTTCATATTTTACCTATTAATATATCTTTATACATTTATGATGGATGTAAAATGATGAAATTTTTGACTCATATAACAACCCATTCGATTAGCGTATTTATAAAAACCATTTTTTTAAATTATATAATTACATTTTTGTATAATTTATAATCATGAATATTTTATACAATATTCTATAGATCAATATTATAATTTTGTTCCTCCTTGATCTTCACATGGACCGATAAGAAGTAATTTCGGATAGATAAAATATCTGCTTATCCATTATTATTTTAATATTCATCATAGGTAACCGAACATGATACTTCTTACTTAGAGCATAACCCACATTTCTTTCCTTCATAGTGTGTCAATATATTGACTAGTTATAGTCCCTGACCGACTCCAAAAATATCTTTTGTCACATCTTAATCTCCTTATATGCAAATTATTACTTAAAGCTCCTATGATTATTATATAATTCACACTTTTCACCATTTAGATAATTCATCTATATAATAAATGATAATATTATTTATGATCACTCTAAATAACGTGTTAGGTTTTTTATTTATTCAATCTTTAATTATAATGAGTTATAAGCAGCCACCATGTCATTTTTCATGAGGACACAACCTAATACCTTCTTTTATGAATCAATGTATAACAAAAAACCATATACACTAAATTAGTGTGGGTATAGGTGTAGTGAACGTCCTTCTACTGAGGTAATTTATATTTATTTTCATTCATCATTTTAGGGGAACTTTAATTCTTTAAGAGTTATCATGGTCAGTGGATTTGAATGTTTTGATAAATTTATCACAAAGCGTTGATAGTATCTAACAAATCCCCAAAAGCTATAGATCTCAATTATAGTAGTAGTTCTATTAAATTATTCAGTAAACCCTATCATTGAAGGATCCATATATATAACCTAAATTTTGATTACATCACTCATGAATGGAACTTTTCTGTAACTAGACATATCACATACTAAATTTAGACAATAAATTTCCATTTATCAAGTTCTTCATCAAAATCCTCAAATTTTCATCATTCTATTTCATAATCATGGAATTTATGAAAATTTAATCTATAAATACATACACATATTTACCATTGTGGTCTCAAAATACTCTATTCATTATATCAATAAATATAACATTGTACTTTATATGTCTAAAATGAATTTCTATGATTTTATAGTATTCATATCTTTTATGGATGGTCATCTCAGGTACAACATCTCTTTGAACACATAATTGATGATATCGAGGTCATAGGATAATATTACAAAAGAATTTATACCCATGAAGTGGATTGATCAAGTTATTAATATAGGGTATGATATACATTTTTTTATTTAAATCTTATTATGTTCAAAATACTCAATTAAAAGTGTATTGATTTATCATTCTTCATAACAAATAGAATAGATTCATCCCAATGGGATGAACTTTAGTATATAAATCCCACAACAAATATCCTAGATTTACTTCTATAGTTCCTATAATTGAATTAGATCAATTTTATAGGTTGTCTATAATATAGGTATTACATTAAGAATGAATTATAGGGAAAACTCATCCTCATAATATAAGGTTAGAGTAGAAAAATATTCAACACAAAACATAATTTTATTCATAAAAGGCCAAAATATCCTCTATACAAATTTTCTATCCAACAAAATAAGAAAAATACACCTCATAGTTTCTTATTTAGATCCATATAGTAGAAGTAATTTACATGGGAAATTCATAAAAATCCTTTCATCGATATATGTTAATGTTTTTTTTATGATATGGAATGTGATTTACCAATATTGATAATTTATATATTATTTATATAGTTAGATTCAATCATATCCCAAAATAACACAAAACTTGACAAAATTAAGAATAATATAATTTATAAAAAGAATATTACCAAAAAAATTTACTAATGAGGAGTTTTAGACTGACAATGTAAGTGTTTCAATAAAAGGATTTTTCACAAATAATTCAATAACTAATCATTGGGGATAATAATTAATATACATCAATACCCTTCATGATATGAATGAATTAATAGAACCAGACTCATTTTTTTCAATATTGATGAGACCTTTAGCAATCCTAAATCCAATGTTCTATATACATTCTAATACTAAAACAAAAATGGTTAATGTGAGTATAAAATTATTATAAATAGATTAAATAATCATATGATAGGTGAAATCAATAATAATATGTCTAAAATCATAAATCTTTCATTATTTTCAATTTTAGGATTGTTACAAATCATGTTTTTTTCAACATAGTTTTTTTATGTTCTATCCACTTATTATTTATAACTCAATACATTAAAATAACTAAAATTAGATATGATACCAACAATGATGACCCTAACTTAACATAAATATATATTACATAATTATATGTGAATATTTATTTTATCTCAATATTAATAGATCCTAATAGAAAAATAGGTTTAGTTTTCTTGGAGAATAGATATATAAATGCATATTTTATAACTCTATGAATATTTTTCAGTAGGCACAAAACAATAGAACTTTTCAGTAAATATCATATGTTATAATCTTCTTCATAACTAGTGTAATGTAAACATAATAAATGGAATGTCTTATAAGACTTGTAAGGTTAAGAATAAGAGATAAGAAACAACTATCTTAGAAGGGTTCATTAATATGAGAAGTATATATGAAAATATCACAATCATGTAGGCTAAGCTCAGATGGGAGGTATTTTACAACCAATCACTACGGCCCAATTTTATAAAAAAGAAATATTCTCTATCAATTTTATACTAGTATGAGTCGAATTTGGGTTCTCACATCTGGCATGACCTCCTCGACAGTATGAGAATAATTTTAGGTAATTATATTTTTACCATTAGTAGTGGTGAAATTTAATTCTTGTATGAAAACTATTTTTATTAACCCCATAACTTTCTAATATGTCCATCACAAAAAACCTCAGCTTCAACCAATCATATTAATTCACATGGATCATTTAATCTATTATTAATAAGCACTAAACATATCTACTCAATAAATAACAAGTGATTTATACTCCATATTTCATTAGATTCACTCCCAAATATCTCAGATAATTCCATTTGTCACACTTATGATATGAAATATATGTTTCCCAAAATAATGATTTCATGGTAAATATAATATGCTGAAAAGAAATTCAAATTATGTTCAATTTTATATTTTGGTACCCCTATGACGACCCTTATATTTAATATAACACATTTATTTAATTACTACATAATAATACAATTAATAAAATTCCAAAAGATTGATAGGACTAGTATATTTGTGTAATTAGATATAAAAAATAATTAATTGAAACATGGGTATAATGACATTATTTAAAAAAAAATAAAACATTCTCCTATATTTAATTTTTCTTTTAATACTGAAATGGATAAACTATAGGTATATATAATACTATTGTGAGCTATGAATCTTAAAAAAATTAAAATATAACATGATGAAATTAGTACATGTTAGTAAAGAGGTTTATAAATTTTATTTAAAAGGGGTGAGAATCATAAACATGACCATTATTGCATTCTATATGATTATACCATCAAGGAATCATATGATTGCTGAAACATCAAAAAACATGATGTCAAAAGCATAGGTCCAGGCTGACCGTCGATACATAATAACATAGTGTGATTAGGATAACCTCTAGTTAAGCATTCCTGGTATCTCTTGAGTTAAAAATATTTTATATTTCAATAGTGGGCTATATAATATTATGCCCATCCTTCGCATCCATATATTTTTTACACGTTAGTGTGCCACATAGGCCATATAACATAAGAACATTTTTCATAACATTTAATCTCTTGATTAAAGTGTTTGGGATATATACATGGAATTACCAAATCAATGATGTATAGTTACGTCCTAGCTAATAACCTTGAGTGTAAACGATGATGGGTATTCACTACACAAATGCCCGGAGTGGAAAATCCTAGGATAATTTTGGAAGCCTAACAGGTGTACATAATGATTCATAGAAGGGTTTAATGAGAGATTAAGGTGGTATATAATTATATAGAAATAATAATTATAATAAAAGTGAAATAAAAAAACTCATTCCAAAATGAATAATTTAAAATAAAATTCCATAATACATGGATTGTGCATGAATAAAGAAGAGGAAGAGATAATCCCTTACACTTAGAGGGTTCTTATAAAATATTGGGATGATATTATTAAGAGATTGGGGACACATGAGAGTGATTTATGGACATATAGTGAGACTAAATTTATGATATATTGGTTTTTAGTGAATAAGAGTTGGATGTTAGATTGATATTTATAACACAAGACCAGGGGATTCTTTATCTACATATAAACATAGGTTTTTGACTCAATATGTTAAAATAATAAAAAACAAAAATATTCCTAGTTTTTCCCCCATGGTTTCAACCAAACATTATTGGGTTTCACTGTTTTATAAAGATACAAAAAAAAATATCATAAAATAATACAATTGGGCATGTGGAATAGTGTCGTGATGTTAATAAATTGGTTTTAAAACCATAATATATAGTATTGGTTTTGGAGGATTCATTAAGGGTTAATAAAATTAAAAAAATAACCTAAAATATAATTTATTTTAAATGGGAAACCAAAATTTGATCATGTATTCAATTTATATCATTTATTACATCACTCTTGGGGTATTATGTTTTCATAATACATATCATATATTTATATCGTATCGAAATTTTACCCAAATATTTGACTGTTCCATAATGTTATGTAAAATTCCGATTTGGATAATTTTGGAATTATGATTTCAAAAATGAGAATTATTTTACCAAAATAATTTCCTAAATATGATAATTTACACTTTTAAATAAAAAAACATAACTTACACAAAAATGCTAGTTTTTCTGACACTAAACAATTTTTTACCTTAATAAAAATTTTATTGGTTTTCCTTAAATTATCTTTTCATTTATATTTAAATAAAAATAATTTAAAAATGATTAAATTGATCAAAAATGGCGTTTTAATAAATTAATTATACTTTCTTAACATAAAATTTTCATTTCGTAGTATCAAAATCTATTTTCTATCAATGAAATTATCCAATCATCTATATATAAGAATGACATAAATGGTAAAATATAATAATTATTTTATTTAAAAATAATATAAAAAATCATTCTTTTATGCTATAAAAATATAACCCTCAATTACACCAGTATACACCATATGGGTAAGGTGTGCAATGACGATGCATCCATTAGGCGACTTAATGAACAATTATTTATTCATAATCACGATAATACTGAACTTCTCTTATGAATAGTATCTCTCATGGCTCAGTTGTTGAATATCGACATTGGATTGGATAAGGAAAAAACAAATGATTCCATCTCCCTAAAAATAGTTGTTAAAGGGGATTGATAGTGTATGACCTTATGGTTCAATTTCATTGCTTCTTCTGTCTATGTCTATGAGAATTTATGATAACACATTCTATATAATAATATTAACTATCACTATAAAATGAATATATAATAAATGGTATAAATTATTAATAGTCTGTTCAATTCTAAATTCTAAATTATATAATTTTTATAAACAAATAAAATTAGTGAATTAGTTTTCTATAACCATATTGTTTAATAATTAATTTATTCATTCAAAAAAAAATTTCATTAATAAAATTTTTGGTCATTACATTCTTCACCCATTATAATTTTCTAACTTGAGATTTCATTTAACACCTGAAAATAGATTAGGTTACAATTTTTTCATCTCCATTAATGGTTCCAAAGTTTCTTCCTCAAACATGTGGTTCTTCCATAACACATTGACCTTGTAATTTTTCTTGTTTCGTAGAACTTTTTCTCTATGATATAATATCTTAACTAGTTACTTATAATCATAGGAAATATCATTATCCAAGGGTAATAGTAACATCAATTCCATCCACATAATCTTGAGGACTGACAATGGACCTACTGTGACTCATGTGAAATCCCTTATACACCAAAGGCTTGTAATAAATGTCAAGGGCCTCAATAAAATTTGGTGCACTATTTTAACATTTAGAGATAAAATATTAAAACCAAACAAACAAAAAAAATCTAAATGGTTCGTGAGTAAAAATTCCAAATCAAATATAACCCAATCGAAAAAACCATATTAAATTTCAATGAAAATATGAAATACCTAGTAATAGGATTAAAAGGACACAATGTGAAAAATTCCAAAGTGAAAATAACCAACAACACCTCCACTTACTCCATACTACAACTCCGCATTCTAGGCCAAGGTATGAAGAATCATCACTAAAGAAATGAGATACCCTACCTTATCCTATGTCCTGATAGATTCCGTCTAGAAATGAAAAATATTTCTCAAGTAGTGGGTGAGTTTAAAATCAAAATTATTTCCCAAATAACCACCCATGTCATTCCACTAGAAAAAAAATTTAATGTAAATTTTATAAAATAGTTTGAAGTAGTGAACATAGTTCATATCAATGACATAAACTATTTTTCCATGGAAAGAATCCACAAATTCCTTAAATAATTTCTCATGTCATTGGGAATATTCTATTCCATGACCACACACACACTAACCCACATACACAAATAGTATCGGTGTTACCATTAAATATGGAACTTCTTGTATATACTTTATACCCTTTGGAGGGGCTAAGTTACAATTGTAATCCATCCAATAAAACAGACACCCAACAAGTCAATCCAACGTCATTCCAATCCATTAAATAAAAATAAACATCCATGTCAACCATTTCACATAATAACATTTCACTATTTAAAATAATTTGAACTACCTCTCTACATGCATCAAAACCAAACCTTAATTTTAAAAAATCATTTTAAAATTATAAATAAGGGGTTTTCCAAAAATCAATCAACATTATAAAATTTCCAAGACAAAATGAAAAAATATTTCCAATAATAATTGAACACTAATTTTACAAAAAAAATTTTGAAAACAATTTAATTAAAATCAATAACTCAATTTCTAAATCAGGTGTTATCGATAAAAAATCCTAATACATCTCAAACATTGGTGAAAATTAAGAATGGCATAACAAAACTGAAGATCGAAACATAACTGAAATTTTATTCAATAGATCCTATATGATATCATTATAAAACCATTAATAAAATATTGATCAATCCAAAATGGAATTGATCTATGGTTCCTTGAGAAATAAGAACCTTATATATAAGAATAAAAAAATAACAATAGGAACTTATAAATTAATTTGGGCCTCCAATGCAAATTGATTCCCCCATGGATCACTCCCATATCGAAGGGGATCATCTCTCATGCCTTGGGTGAAAGAGGAAGTCTTTTTATCAGAGGATAATGGGGAAATGAGTGTAAAAGGGGATAATTCATATTATACCATCATCTTTAGGAGGGAAACAATGCATCGTATGGTTAGGTCACAAGTATTTTAAAAACATTTCTAATTGTGTGGTGTTAATGTATTGTATTCATACCCCATATGGTTGCATTATATGGTTATACAAACCATACACGAGCTATGATTTTACCTTTATTTTAAGATGTATAGTTTCTCCTTAGAATTCACATGGTTTGGAATCATATAGAACCAACTGTGGACCTAACTAGTTACCAATATATTACATTTCACGATTTATTATAGATACTGTATAGTTTCTATTGACCCCAAAAAAATAGTGCACCTCCAATAATGCCTCCAAAGCATGCCAAAACAACTAAGAACCTCTTGAAACAAAATTAAATCATTATACAGACTCACAATACATGAATAAATTGTCACATACATGAAACCTAGGTTGCTAAATTCTCCCCTCCATTAGCATTTCCATCCCTAGAAATTATAAAAAACTTCTTATCATTAAATATATCATTCCACTTATCCACCATTTCATTATCATTCGATCATGTTTCTTGTTGAATATGACCATATTTCTATAAAACATATTCTAGAATTATTCTTTTACCGTGGATGATATTCCATTTCCAATATAAAATATATTCTTACACATAAATAAATGTAGTATCCATATCTACATCAATGTGATCCTTTCGAATAAAATAGTCTGGATTAGGATGGTACATATTCAAATATGATACATGAAATACATTGTGAACTAAAATGATGAATTTAAAAAATAAAACTAGTCTTCAAACTTACCAAATGATTCAAGTATCTTAAAATGGCCTATTTACTTAGGAGATGACTTTTCATGATGACCAAAATGATTATGTCCAATCCATAGAGATATTTTCAAGGACACTGATCACTCATCTCAAATAACAGCCATCATTGAACATGACCCATATATGATTTATGATAACTATGATTCATATTCATTCTATTTTTGATGGAAATGTTATTTTTTGTTGTCTCGTTCATAAGGATGGTTCTAATTAATGATGCCTCACCCATTTACTCCCAAAAAAAGTTTAGAATTGACAAGAGTTCCAAAAAAGTGATCCAAATGAAGCAATATATATCTGGGTTTGATTACTATTATTATATGGGAACAACACAAATGGTAGATGATCTTCTCATGAACCACCAAAATATATTACACAATCCCTATGAATATCATCCAATTATTAGATTTCCCATTAAGACTACCCATATATTTGGGGATGATAAGCCATACTCATAGTCAACTATGTTCCAAAGGCTTACTGCATAGATTTCTAAAAATGAGATATAATCCAAGGGTCTCAGCCCAATATAACTAAGACTAGAATGCCATGAATCTATATAATTTGTCGAATTTAGATTTTTACTTGGTCCTCCACCAAATTTGATTCTTAAATAGAGAATAAATGAGTTAAATTTTTGAGTGAATTCACAATCACCCATATAGAATGTTTTATCCATATAATGCTTAGTAGACTTAGTACAAAATACATGGCTAACTGCTCCAAATTCAACATGGTAATAAGAAAATAATGAAATATATCCACTAATTTTTTATGATCTACCTTGACCTACTAACATGTGAGGAATATTAAGAAATAATCCACTACATATATTTTCATAAAAACCCACTAAAATTTTATTTTCAATGATTTATACATTTTATGAATTCTAAGTTGAATAAACCATATCGAATAGTGGTATGAACTACTATGTTTTTTTGGAAACACCGATGTTATGACCATACGATATCCAAAATGAAATGATAAATTCCCATCCATTTTTCATTTTTAGTGGTCTCCCCACCATTGATTACTTTCGTCATAACAACACATTTAGGATATAATGTATAATACTTTCTAACTTACTCTAACAAAATAAGAAAAAAAACATTAATCTCCAAAACTAACTTATTTTGATAATTCGATATATATATATATATATCCACTATTATTGAAATTAGTTTCCACTAGTCTAAACCCATTTAGCCAACTCGGTATATGACTTCATGAAAAATGAATCAATAATAGAGTTCCCTTTACATAGTGTATAAATCAGGTTGAATTCAGACATTGATAGATAATCCAAACATCCAGCTATCTTAAAATAATGTATCACTATATGAAAATATGTTTCAAACTCTTATAATACATAAACTCTATGAATTTATCACCGAAGAGTTAATTCTGTCATGATATCAAGGAATGGACCACAACACGTAATTCCAAATCGTTAGGGGTATTTCTTATTATTAAACCATAATTATCATGAACTATAAGAAACAACATGATCTACCTATATGAGAAAACATCACAAACTAGACCTCGATTAATTGTAATAGACTACATCACCTTATCTAGTTTTTGGAGATGTGATGATAGGTGATGATATAAGTTTGACCTTATGTTACTAAATAGGTATCTAACAATTTTCATTTCATTATAAAGGAACACATTTGATCATCAAATCTATCATTGGTAATTTCATGTTTAAAAAATTATGTATAAATCATTTGTAGTATCCTTCTAATCCACAGAAATTATAAATCTAAAATATATTCATCAGTAGTTGTTGAGAGATAATATATTCTATCAATATTGGATCTATAAAATTTCTATGTAACACCCATAGATGTTGTGAATTATTATTTTTTAATTAATTTTTCCATTGTGATATTTTTTATTTCACATATCATTGATTTTTTTTATATTAAATCATTATGTTTGGAATGCTTTATACGTAACACGAAGTTAATCATGAAATATACAAAATATAAATTTTATCTTTATCTTCAAAGAACACTGATGTTATTTGTGACATGGTGTACATTATACACAACATTTACATAGAATATACAACACACATCCCCAATTTAGCTTACGCTACACACAACACTGATGTTTATACGAATAATTATTTGATTGTAATATTTATTTAAATGTGATAATTATAACCCATCCATTAAACATTGTAATATGAATATTAATAACTAATTTTCATATATTATTTAAAATAGTTTACTATAAATAAATCATATTTATAAAAGAATATATAATTTTTGATAAAGACTATATATGTTTAAAAATAATATTTTCTCAAATGAACTTCATTTCATGTCCTTCTATGAAAAAATTAATTTTTGACACCTATATAAATCTAATATATAAAAACAAGAATAAACTTTTATTTTAGAAATATGAAATTAACTTAGGATGTGTTTTTTGGGTTTTTATGAGAAACTTTATTTTTTGGGGAATAGTGAAAAAAACCGAATTTATGTAAATAGAAACCTTTTATATTAAATAATTATTAATGATAAATTTTACAATAAATTTGTTTAATGATAATATTAGATCAATTATACATATATTAATACCACTTTTGTCATTATAATCAATTTACCATTGAAATGTAATATAAAAACATAACAATCGTTTGAGCATTTTTGTACTTTATAAAAACCTGTTATTTTGTCCCGTCTGCTGGATTAGCATTAATCTTATTTTTTCTACTTCTATTAATTAATTTTTACAAGTAGATATAAAAAATTATATTTAGTAAAATATTTGGAGTCTAATTATATCTTTTTTTTACCAAGATGATTAGTAAAAGATATTAAAATTGACGACACTATTAATGTCAAAATATGTTTAATTAGGGACTAAACTTTATTCATAGGAGCCCAAAAGACACATACACTTATAGAAAAACAATTTTATGATCACATATCGGCCATTAAAATTAATATATTGATTTATGTTGTGTGTTTATTATATTTTAGTTAATAATATGTGTACACCTAACTTGATTTAAAAAATTCTGTTGGAGCCCTTTTCCTTCCCTATAGAAGGACACCACATATCCCACTACATCACACCAATAAAAACTATTAGGCTCAGAAATTATCTTCCAAATTATCATCCCAAAATCCATACCTTCCTTTTAGAAGACATTATTTTTTCTTCAAGCAATCAAAGTTATCCTTTTCACACAAACCAAAATGAGTTACCTAATTAAGTGGTAACCCATTCTCTCAAGATCCATTATTATATTTTTCTTCTCCGCCACTTATATATTATTATTACGTGATTTTATAAAAAACACTATATTAAATATACAAGGATGTTTTATGCTAACTATTTTACCTAAAATTACACACAAATCCATATAATTGGTAACAGACATACTATTTTTGTGTTTGACGAACTACCACCATACTAAACGATGATTTGTCATTTTTTCCTTTACCACCTATCAGGGGGGAAATTATGATGGAAAAAATATTTATATATTTCATATAAAATATTTATTATGTATTTAAATGTATTTATTAATTTTTAAAACACATATGTTTTTTTAATTTCTATTTTGTGTTAATATGATAATTTCTTTTTTGGTTGTGTAGACTATCGCCCCCTCAAATTGATATGATTCTTTCATACCCTCCCTGGATTATATTAAGGCCAATTTATGTAAATATATATGATATATAAGATATCATATATCTACTATAAAATTGATATATATATATATATATATTCAATTATGTATTTTACTTTATTCAATTGAACACGATAATTAAATGAAGACAACATTCATACATACATTCGAATTACCGTCTTCTTGAACTGTATATTATGTTTGATACATATATATTATAGAGATTATTATAGTAAACATATAAAATATAAAAACTATATTTGTATCATGGTTTTAATTATATAAATAATGATATAATTATAAGGACCAAATATATAACAAATTATGACACATGCAAAGAATAGAGAAAATATTACCCAATGTAAACCATAACAAAAAATTGTTTACTAGAGGGTAATATAAAGTCAAAATAAGACCATATATGGTATTGGTTATAATAATATGGTTCTTTAAAATATTTATAATTAATTTTATAAATAATATAAAGATTTTTTGAATCCGTACAATGAGACTCAAGACACAATGTCAGGGGATTTTATCTCACTTTTTATTTCCTTAAGATACATGCTTTATTAACAACATAAAACGTTTTTGGTGTGGTATTTTTACATCCCATGGATTTATTAAATTATTCATATAATTAAATTCATGGGTATTTATATATTCATTTTATGATATTTCATTCATTGTGTTTATGTTTCAATAGATACAAAATTATTAAAATAGTTTTGTTTGGATATTCCTTTTCTGAGACTCATTTTTTATTATGCACCTAAATTATTTTTCAAGGTGTACATATTTTATTTTACATGTCATATCATGAATATAATTATTTTAATGATATTTTATGAATAATTTAATAAATTTTTATTACTTAGAGAGTAAGATATAATGTAAAAAAGTAATAAGAGTTATTGAAACAGTATCATGGCTTTTCGAGAATGTTAATGACTAGGCTTCTTTGAAGAAATATTATGATACATTTCTTATAAACCCCCATGATTTTCCTTATTCAATATTTATTCTGGATATATCCATGTATTAGTAATATAATTTCAACTCTTTATTAGATAATATCATTACAAAAAAGTTTATAAGAAAATATAATTGTATTCCTCTCTTCGACCAAAAATAATTTTTATCCCAAAAACTGTAACGACCCAGAATTTTGAAGAAATCTTATTTCCTAATTTTGTGTGTTATTTTATTTTTTCATACTCAAAAAACTATTTGATTTGATAACAGGAGTATAATTAAAATGATACTGTTGGGTTTTGACTATTATATGACCATTAGTCAGTATGACCGTTGAAAATTAAATGTTACGACTTTTGTCTCTAAATACAAGTGACCTTGGTTAATTAATATAGAAAGGAGATTCAACGGCCTCATCCAGTATTCTCGGGCCAATCGAAGCCCATATAACGGAACTTGGGAAAGAGGTAGCACCACTAGGCTTTGCTCTGGACCAAATCCAAGCCGAACATCATCGTGTGAAGCTAGAATGGAATAAACATCGCGAGAAGTTCAAACTGATAGAAATTACTACTCGTGCGATGTTGGCCATAGATCACTTGGATTCTCTCAACATAGAACACCTTACACTTAGGTCCTATGCTTGTGTGATAAGGGTCTATGTATGTAGACCGTAACTGCCTTGTGTAATCATTTGTTTTAAAATTTTTTTTGATTTATTCTTATGATGAAGTTTATGAATTTTCAAATGTACGGATAAATATAGTATGCATATTTTTGATGAATTTTGGAGAAAGGATATTTTAAAAAAGGTTTATGTAAACCTGAAATAATTAAAATTGTGTAATGATTTTCAAAAAAATGGTCTTCTACAAATAGGTCCAGTACAATATTTAGAGTCTAATAAGATCAACATAATTTTTGTTGAATAGTAAAATATGAATAGTGATTTTATGCTTAGGATTAGTAATGTGACCAAATAGATTAGTAATATCACATAAATAAAGTATTAATAAAATTTAGGCACCTTGATTAAGTAATGTGATTCAATAAAATAGGTAAATAACTGTTTCAAAAATTATTAGTCAAATATTAGTTTTTTGGGTGAATAGTTCTTTTTAATTAGAAACTAAATTAAAAATATTTATAAAATTTTTTTTTTAAAATGGATTTCAATTTTGAACTCAGAGCATCGATATTATGTTAGGGTAATATTTGGGGATTTTTCTGAAAAAATAAATTTTCAATGAATAGTGTATTTATTTAAAATTTAAATTAAAAATATTTAGAAAAATATTTTTATAAAATTGAGTTAATTTTGGAAATCAGAGCATCAATATTTGTTAAAGGTGAAATTTTGGGATTTTTTCTGACAAAGTTGAATTTTTCGATGAATAGTGAAAATACACTTTTAGGGTTTCAGTATGTTTAATGACATCAAAACTGTGTCATGGTGATGTCATGAGATATTTTAAGGGTTGGAAAACCAAATGTGATGAATTATTGTATATGAGGACCCATGTGGCCAATACCATGGGAAAATACCTTGGGAATACCAATGGTTTTTTCAAAACCACCAATGAGGTGTCCCTTGGCCATTAATGCCTTGCCCCCTCACTTTCCCTATAAATACCAAGCCATACTCTCATCTATTAGACTCCCAACTCTCCCCCAATGAAGCTCTGCTCTCATAAACACCCAAGGAGTCCTCCCAAGGTTCCCCCAAGCCCTCAAGGTCCCAACCATTGAGATTTAAGAGATACGTTTTAAGGTAAGGGATCCGACCTCTCTCTTTCTTTTCAAGTAATCTCTTTTATGTCATTTCTTTTATGCTCCATGATCATATGTTGAAGGATGTACTTTTATATTCATCTTAATTACCTTTTCATGTTCATATGATGAGAGACCCCCTCTTGCTCTCATCATTTCATTTTTAATAATGTGAAAGTGGCGTCGTTAGGCTGCTGAATTTTTAAAGGAATCTTTCACCCTTCTCATTTTAAAGATTTATTTTCATGTCAAGTATTTCATGTTCCTTTTTATTATGTTAGGATATGATCTCTAAATACATCATACTTATCTTTTATTTTCATATGAAGAGAGACCGTATTTGATCTCGACAATTCATTTTTGTTGAAGTTTAAGTGGCTTCGTTAGGCTGCCAAATTTTAAGGGATTCTTTCACCGTTCTCATTTTCAAGATCCATTTTCATGCCAAGTCATTCATGTTACTTTTTATTATGTTATGGTATGATATCTAAATCTATCATATTGATATTTTATTTTCATATGATAAGAGGCCCTATTTGATCTCGACAATTCATTTTTTTTGAAGTTTAAGTGGCGCTGTTAGGCTGCCAAATTTTTAAGGGATTCTTTCACCCTTCTCCTTTTCAAGTTCTATTTTCATGTCAAGTATTTCATGTTCCTTTTTATTATGTTGGGGTATGATCTATAAATCTATAATACTGTTCTTTTATTTCAATATGATGAGAGACCCTATTTGATCTCATCAATTAATTTTTGTTGAAGTTTAAGTGGTGCCGTTAGGCTGCCAATTTTTTAAGGGATTCTTTCACCCTTCTCGTTCTCAAGATCTATTTTCATGTCAAGTATTTCATGTTCCTTTATATTATGTTGGGGTATGGTATCTTAAAATCTCATACTGATCTTTTATGTTCATATGATGAGAGACCCTATTTGATCTCGTCAATTCATTTTTGTTGATGTTTAAGTGACGCCGTTAGGCTGCCAAATTTTCATAAGAGTAATCTTATTTTTATCTTCCTTTCATGTTCTTCATTTCATATGTTATGTCTTTAAAATTTCATTACCATGTTCTTAAATCCTTTATATATTGTTCCCCTAATATTTTTTGAATCATTTATGAGTGTGTGACCCATTTCCCCACTATTTTCAATGTTTTCTAAAACCTCGTAACATAGCCTTTATCCTGTAGAATTTTTGTCTCAAAATGTCTCTCTCTTTTTCTATAGTTTTTTTATTTTATTAATTGAATACTCAAACCACTATCTTATCTATGGGTATTCACATATATAGCATTTTTTTATATTTTAAATTCTGGTATTCATACACATGAGACCCACGTTCCATTTTTGTGGGATTTAAAGTGACACGAAGATCATGTCTTTAAAGAAGTTTTTAAAACGTTGTGATTATGAAATGAAACCCATTTCTTTTCTGCTATGTGGTTGTATATGAAATGATTGATGATGATATATGTGGCTCACATTTTGATAAAGACAAATTTAAGGGTGCAACCTAATAGCGCTCCAATGCATTGGATAAAGACTTAATCTCTAGAGATGACCTTTTAGAGTGATACCTTGGTGAATAAACTTGGTAATTTTTATTGTCACCTTGGGGATGGAACTTGGTGAAACGGAAATGATTGACTTTGTTAAATGTTGTAGCCACAACTTCATGTTATGAAAAACATTATTTTTATTATGATATTCCCCATGATATTTTTCTCATGCCTTAAAGTTCTTTTTCATGACATTGTTGATGTATCTCATGTTCACATGTTAAATATTTCCCCTTGTTTCCCTTACTGGACCTTCTGCTCACCCTTTATTTTGATGTATGTCCCCAGGTTATGAGATGCTGTAATGAACCTTGGATGAACCTGAGAAAAATCCTTTCAAGTGTTTAAGAACAATATTTTATGTTTTCATGTTTTAAGTTCCTTGTTTCCAAGACACTAAACCTTAAAGATCCTCAATTTTGTAAAATGTAATAAAAGTTTATGTGATGAAAAGGCAGGATTCTATAGTTGGTATAAAAGGATGGTTTAGTTATTTATGGAAATTAGGATATGAAAACATTAGGAAGAACCCTATAGATAAGTTTATATAAAGGACATCATCCTGGTATTTTGGTGAGTATTGAGTAAGGGGTTGCCAAGAAAATACATCCCTGTCTGGATACGAGCAGGTTGAGGTGGCTCTGGCACATATGTACATTGGGGTAAAACCCAAAAACACCGCCTATAGCTAGACTCGAACGAGAACTGGTACACGACAATGGGCCTTGCTTCACTCTTGGTTACGACACTCCCGGGCGATATGATTTGGTAAATTCTTAAGCTAAGTATGAACCATTATTAAAGGAACAAATATAAAATAATATACTGATTCACATAAGATTATATGATCATGGATAACCTAGTTTTAAACCTAGGGGATCACAATTTAGGGTATACTTTTCTTCTACATGTTATCCTTATATGCATTATGTTTCTTTTTCATGATTATTGGCTATGTATTTAAGCACCTAATTATACTTTCTTTTCTTAGTTAATGGTGGGAAATGGAAGAACATGTCCCAACAAACAATGTGATAGGAAATGTGATGATTTCTATATTAATATGACAGATAGGATTACGGGATTAAAAAATGATTATTATTTTGGAAGACGTTCACTATTTTGAGGACCCTATATGATCAAGGTAAATAGATTACTATGGTATTTTCATTGAGCAGTAAAGGTTGACTTATATTTTTAGGAATCAATTAATTTAAGGTGGAATTATAGTAATTTAGGTTACTTATGGAATTGATTATCCTATCTTGGGTAAAATATTATTAGGTTAGATACTTTTTTTATAAGATGTTAAGATTGGTTGATTTTGTTTGGAGATGAACATTGATGTTTATTTTGGAAGACTATGTTATCAAATCCTTCTTGTATTTGGGTTTCAAATTTATTAAAAGGAACGTAAAACAAAAATGTTGTAGGTATAAGCTTCCTACTGGGTAATCAAAGACCATTTACACACATCATATGTTTGTGATTTTATTGTGGTTA
The DNA here is from genome assembly GCA_963277665.1 of Viscum album. NCBI lineage: Eukaryota > Viridiplantae > Streptophyta > Magnoliopsida > Santalales > Viscaceae > Viscum > Viscum album. The sequence goes on along the minus strand of OY728121.1, from coordinate 138,425,244 downwards.
ACTTTCTCTTAATCATGATTTCTATCACTCTCCCTCAAAACCTAACCCTTTGTTTTTTCTTCCATATCCATGTTTTCCTACATGGAATCCTAGTATGGGTTAACTCGGGTGGCCTTCGTACTTACTTTTCTTCCCTTTAAAGTAATAGTGTTACTGAATCTTTTTTTGATGTGGGACTTTCAATGAAATTTCAAAACCCAATTTTAAAATTGCGAGGACACAATTTCTTAAGGGGGGAAGATTGTAATGACCCAATATTTTGAATAAATCTTGTTTCCTAATTTTTTGTGTTATTTTATTTTTTCACACTCAACAAAACTGTTTCATTTGATAACATGAGTATAATTAAAATGATATTGTTGGGTTTTGACTATTATATGACCATTAGTCCGTATGACCATTGAAAACTGAACGTTGTGACTTTTTTCTCTAAATACAAGTGACCTTGCTTAATCAATAGAGAAAGGAGATTCAATGGCCTCATCCAGTATTCTCGGGCCAATCGAAACCCATCTAATGGAACTTGGGAAGGAGGAAGCACCACTGGGCTTTGCTCTGGACCAAACCCAAGCCGAACTTCATAGTGTGAAGCTAGAACAGAATCGCCTTCATGAGAAGTTCAAACTGATAGAAATTACTACTCGTGCGATGTTGGCCAAGCCTCCCTGGGATTCCCCCACCTTAGCACACCTTACATTTAGGTCCTATGCTGGTGTGATAAGGGGCTATATAAGGAGACCGTAACTGCCTTGTGTAGTCCTTTATTTTAAATAAAAATTTTGATTTCTTCTTATGATGAATTTTATGAATTTTCAAATATCAGGATAAATATATTATGCACATTTTTGATGAATTATAGGGAAAGGATTTTTTAAAAAATGTTTATGTAAACCTCAAATAATTAAATATGTGTAATGATTTTCAAAAAATAATCTTCTACAATTATGTTCAGTAGGATATTTAGAGTCTATTAAGATCAACATAATTTTCGATGAATATTAAATTATGAATAGTGATTTTATTCTTAGGATTAGTAATGTGACCAAATAGATTAGTAATCTCACATAAAGAAAGTATTAATATAATATAGGCACCTTGATTAAGTAATGTGATTCAATAAAATAGTTAAATAACTGTTTGAGAAATTATTAGTCAAGTATTAGTTTTTTTGGGTGAAAAGTGTTTTTTTAATTAAAAATTAAATTAAAAATATTTAGAAAATTACTTCTATAAAATAGATTTCATTTTTGAACTCCGAGCATCGATATTATGTTAAGGTAATTTTTGGGGATTTTTCCAAAAAAAATGAATTTTTGATCAATTGTGTATTTATTTAAAAATTAAATTAAAAATATTTAGAAAAATATTTTTATTAAATGGACTTCATTTTTGAAATCAGAGCATCAATATTTGGTATTGGTGAAAATTTTTGATTTTTCTGAGAAAGATGAATTTTTCGATGAACTGTGAAAATACAGTTTTGGGGTTTCGGTATGTTTAATGACATCGTAACTGTGTCATGATGATGTAATTAGATATTTTAAGGGTTGGTAAACCAAGAGTGATGAAGTATTGTATGTGGGGACCCATGTTTCCTATACCATGGGCAAATACCCTGGGAAAGCCCATGGTTTTTCCAAAACCACCAATGTGGTGTCCCTTGGCCTTTAATGCCTTGTCCCCTCACTTTCCCTATAAATACCAGGCCATACACTCATCCATTCGACTCCCAACTCTCCCCCAACGAATAGGTGGTCTAATTACCTCCCAATGAGTCCTCAAAAGGTGACCCCAAGCCCTCAAGGTCATAACAATTGAGTTTTAAGAGTTACGTTTTAAGGAAAGGGATCCGACCTCACTCTTTCTTTTCAAGTAATCTCTTTTATATCATTTCTTTTATGCTCCATGCTCTTATGTTTAAGGATGTTATTTTATATTCATCTTACTTCCCTTTTCATTTTCATATGATGAGAGAAACCCTCATTCTCTCATCATTTCATTTTTAAGAATGTTAATTTTGCGCCGTTAGGTTGCCAAATTTTTAAGGGATTCTTTCACCCTTCTCGTTTTCAAGATCTATTTTCATGTCAAGTCTTTCATGTTATTTTTTATTATGTTAGGGTATGATATCTAAATATATCATACTGATATTTTATGTTCATATTATTAGAGACCCTATTTTATATCAACAATTTATTTTTGATGAAGTTTAAGTGGAGCCGTTAGGCAGCCAAATTTTTAAGGGATTCTTTCACCCTTCTCATTTTAAAGATTTATTTTCATGTCAAGTCTTTCATGTTCCTTTTTATTATGTTAGGATATGATCTCTAAATACATCATTCTGATATTTTATTTTCATATGATGAGAGACCGTATTTGATCTCGACAATTCATTTTTGTTGAAGTTTAAGTGGCTTCGTTAGGCTGCCAAATTTTAAGGGATTCTTTCACCGTTCTCATTTTCAAGATCCATTTTCATGTCAAGTCATTCATGTTACTTTTTATTATGTTAGGGTATTATATCTAAATCTATCATACTGATATTTTATTTTCATATGATTGGCGGCCCTATGTGATCTCGACAATTCATTTTTTTGAAGTTTAAGTGGTGCCGTTAGGCTGCCACATTTTTAAGGGATTCTTTCACCATTCTCCTTTTCAAGTTCTATTTTCATGTCAAGTATTTCATGTTCCTTTTTATTATGTTGGGGTATGATCTATAAATATATAATACTGATATTTTATTTCAATATGATGAGAGACCCTATTTGATCTCATCAATTCATTTTTGTTGATGTTTAAGTGGTGCCGTTAAGCTGCCAAATTTTTAAGGGATTCTTTCACCCTTCTCGTTTTAAAGATCTATTTTCATGTCAAGTATTTCATGTTACTTTATATTATGTTGGGGTATGGTCTCTAAAACTATCATACTGATATTTTATGTTCATATGATGAGAGACCCTATTTGATCTCGTCAATTCATTTTTGTTGAAGTTTAAGTGACGCCGTTAGGCTGCCAAATTTTCATAAGAGAAATCTTATTTTTATCTTCCTTTCATGTTCTTCATTTCATATGTTATGTCATTAAAATTTCATTACCATGTTCTTAAATCCTTTATATTTTTTCCCCTACTATTTTATGAATCATTTATGAGTGTGTGACCCATTTCCCCACTATTTTCAATGTTTTCTAAAACCTCGTAACATAGCCTTTATGCTGTAGAATTTTTGTCTCAAAATGTCTCTCTCTTTTTCTATAGTTATTTTATTTTGTTAAGTAAATAATCAAACCTCTATCTTATATAGGGGTATTCACATATATACCATTTTTTTTATATTTTAAATTCTGGTATTTACATACATGAGACCCACCTTCCTTTTCCGTGGGTTTTAATGTGACACGAAGATCATGTCTTTAAAGCAGTTTTTAAAACGTTGTTATTATGAAATGAAAGCCATTTCTTTTATGCTATATGGTTGTTTATGAAATGATTGATGATGATATATGTGGATCACCTTTTGATAAAGACAAATTTAAGGGTGCTCCCTAATAGTGCTCCAATGCATTGGATAAAGACTTAATCTCTAGAGATGAGCTTTTAGAGTGATACCTTGGTGAATAACCTTGGTAATTTTTATTGTCACCTTGGGGATGGAACTTGGTGAAACAGAAATGATTGACTTTGTTAAATGTTGTAGCCAAATCTTCAAGTAATGAAAAACATTATTTTTATTATGATATGCCCCATGATATTTTTCTCATGCCTTAAAGTTCTTTTTCATGTCATTGCTGATGTATCTCATGTTCACATGTTAAATATTTCCCCTTATTTCCCTTGCTGGACCTTCTGCTCACCCTCTATTTTGATGTATGTCCCCAGGTTATGTGATGCAGTAATGAACCTAGGATGAACCTGATAAAAATCCTTTTAAGTGTTTAAGAACAATGTTTTATGTTTTCTTGTTTTAAGTTCCAGGTATCCAAGACACTAAACCTTAAAGATCCTCAGTTTTGTAAAATGTAATAAAAGTTTATGTGATGAAAAGGCGGGATTCTATAGTTGGTATAAAAGGATGTTTTAGTTATTTGTGGAAATTAGTATATGAAAACATTAGGAAGAACCCTATAGAAATGTTTAAATAAAGGACATCATCCTGGTATTTTGGTGAGTATTGAGTAAGGGGTTGCCAAGAAAATACATCTCTGTCTGGATACGAGCAGGTTGAGGTGGCTCTGGCACATATGTACATAGGGGTAAAACATGAAAACACCGCCTATAGATAGACTCGGACAAGAACTGGTACACGACAATGGGCCTTGCTGCACTCTTGGTTACGACACTCCCGGGCGATATGTTTTGGTAAATTCATAAGCTAAGTATGAACCATTATTAAAGGAACAAATATAAAATAAAATAATGATTCACATAAGATTATATGATCATGGATAACCTAGTTTTAAACCTAGGGGATCACAAGTTAGGGTATACTTTTCTTCTACAAGTTATCCTTATATGCATTAAGTTCCTTTTCATGATTATTGGCTATATATTTAAGCCCCTAATTATACTTTCTTTTCTTAGTTAATGGTGGGAAATGGAAGAACATGTCCCAACAAACAATGTGATAGGAAATGCAATGATTTTTATATTAATATGATAGATTGGATTACGGGATTAAATGGTGATTATTATTCTGGAAGACGTTCACTATTTTGAGGACCCTATATGATCGAGGTAAATAGATTACTATGGTATTTTCATTGAGCAGTAAAGGTTGACTTATATTTTTAGGAATCAATGAATTTAAGGTGGAATTATAGTAATTTAGGTTACTTATGGAAATGATTAACCTATCTTGGGTAAAATATTATTAGGTTAGCTACTTTTTTTATAAGATGTTAGGAGTGGTTGATGTTGTTTGGAGATGAACATTGATGTTTATTTTGGAAGACTATGTTATCAAATCCTTCTTGTATTTGGGTTTCAGAATTATTAAAAAGAACGTAAAACAAAAACGTTGTTGGTATAAGATTCCTACTGGGTAATCAAAGACTGTTTACACAGATCATAAGTTTGTGATTTTCTTGTGGTTAACTTTTTCCTAATCATGATTTCTATCACTCTCCCTCAAAACTCGACCCTTTGTTTTTTCTTCCATATCCATGTTTTCCTACATGGAATCCTAGTATGGATTAACTCGGGTGGCCTTTGTACTTACTTTTCTTTATTTTAAAGTAATAGTGTTACTGAATCTTTTTCAGATGTGGGACTTTCATTGAAATTTCAAAACCAAATTTTAAAATTGCAAGGACACAATTTCTTAAGGGGGGAAGATTATAATGACCCAAAATTTTGAATAAATCTTGTTTCCTAATTTTGTGTGTTATTTTATTTTTTCATACTAAAAAAAACTGTTTCATTTGATAACATGAGTATAATTAAAATGATATTGTTGGGTTTTGACTATTATATGACTATTAGTCAGTATGACCATTGAAAACTAAATGTTGCGACTTTTGTCTCTAAATACAAGTGACCTTGCTTAATTAATAGAGAAAGGAGATTCGATGGCCTCATCCAGTATTCTTGGGCCAATCGAAACCCATCTAATGAAACTTGGGAAGGAGGTAGCACCACTGGGCTTTGCTCTGGACCAAACCCAAGCTGAACTTCATCGTGTGAAGCTAGAACAAAATCGCTTTCACGAGAAGTTCAAACTGATAGAAATTACTACTCGTGCGATGTTGGCCAAGCCTCCCTAGGATTCTCCCACCTTAGCACACCTTACATTTAGGTCCTGTGTTGGTGTGATAAGGGGATATGTAAGGAGACTATAACTGCCTTGTGTAGTCCTTTATTTTAAATAAAAATTTTGATTTCTTCTTATGATGAAGTTTATGAATTTTCAAATGTCCGGATAAATATAGTATGCATATTTTTGATGAATTATAGGGAATGGATATTTTAAAAAATGTTTATGTAAACCTTAAATAATTAAATATGTGTAATGATTTTCAAAAAATGATCTTCTAAAATTATGTTCAGTAGGAAATTTAGAGTCTAATAAGATCAACAAATTTTTTGATAAATAGTAAATTATGAATAGTGATTTTATGCTTAGGATTAGTAATGTGACCAAATAGATTAGTAATCTCATATAAAGAAAGTATTAATATAATATAGGCACCTTGATTAACTAATGTGATTCAATAAAATAGTTAAATAACTGTTTCAGAAATTATTAGTCAAGTATTAGTTTTTTTGGTTGAAAAGTGTTTTTTTAATTAAAAATTAAATTAAAAATATTTAGAAAGTTATTTCAAAAAATAGATTTCATTTTCGAACTTCGAGCATCGATATTATGTTAAGGTAATTTTTGGGGATTTTTCTAAAAAAATGAATTTTTGATCAATAGTGTATTTATTTAAAAATTAAATTAAAAATATTTAGAAAAATAATTTTAATAAATGGACTTAATTTTTGAAATCATAGCATCAATATTTGGTTATGGTGAAAATTTTGGATTTTTCTGAGAAAGATGAATTTTTCGATGAACAGTGAAAATACAGTTTTAGGGTTTCGGTATGTTTAATGACATCATACCTGTGTCATGATGATGTCATTTGAAATTTTAAGGGTTTTTCGACCAAGGGTGATGAAGTATTGTATGGGGGGACCCATGTTGCCTATACCATGGGCAAATACCCTGGGAAAGCCAATGGTTTTTCCAAAACCACCAATGTGGTGTCCCTTGGCCTTTAATGCCTTGTACCCTCACTTTCCCTATAAATACCAGGACATACACTCATCCATTCGACTCCAAACTCTCCCCCAAAGAATAGGTGGTCTAATTACCTCCCAATGAGTCCTCCCAAGGTGACCCCAAGCCCTCAAGGTCCTAACCATTGAGTTTTAAGAGTTACGTTTTAAGGTAAGGGATCCGACCTCACTCTTTCTTTTCAAGTAATCTCTTTTATATAATTTCTTTTATGCTCCATGCTCTTATGTTGAAGGATGTTATTTTATATTCATCTTACGGACCTTTTAAATTTCATATGATGAGATAAACCCTCATTCTCTCATCATGTCATTTTTAAAAAATTTAATGTGGCGCCGTTAGGCTGCCAAATTTTTAAGGGATTCTTTCACCCTTCTTGTTTTCAAGATCTATTTTCATGTCAAGTCTTTCATGTTATTTATTATTTTTTAGGGTATGATCTCTAAATCTATCATACTGATCATTTATGTTCATATTATGAGAGACCCTATTTGATCTCAACAATTTTTTTGGTTGAAGGTTAAGTGGTGCCGTTAGGCTGCCAAATTTTTAAGGGATTCTTTCACCCTTCTCATTTTAATGATTTATTTTCATGTCATGTCTTTCATGTTACTTTTTTTTATGTTAGGATATGATCTCTAAATACATCATACTGATATTTTATTTTCAAATTATGAGAGACCGTATTTGATCTCGACAATTCATTTTTGTTGAAATTTAAGTGGCTTCGTTAGGCTGCCAAATTTTAAGGGATTCTTTCACCGTTCTCGTTTTCAAGATCCATTTTCATGTCAAGTCATTCATGTTCCTTTTTATTATGTTATGGTATGATATCTAAATCTATCATACTGATATTTTATTTTCATATGATGAGAGGCCATATTTGATCTCGACAATTCATTTTTTTTGAAGTTTAAGTGGCATCGTTAGGCTGCCAAATTTTTAAGGGATTCTTTCACCCTTCTCCTTTTCAAGTTCTATTTTCATTTCAAGTATTTCATGTTCCTTTTTATTATGTTGGGGTATGTTATATAAATCTATAATACTGATCTTTTATTTCAATATGATGAGAGACCCTATTTGATCTCATCAAATCATTTTTGTTGAAGTTTAAGTGGTGTCGTTAGGCTGCCAAAGTTTTAAGGGATTCTTTCACCCTTCTCGTTTTCAAGATCTATTTTCATGTCAAGTATTTCATGTTCCTTTATATTATGGTGGGGTATGGTCTCTAAAACTATCATACTGATCTTTTATGTTCATATGATGAGAGACCCTATTTGATCTCGTCAATTAATTTTTGTGAACTTTAAGTGACGCCGTTAGGCTGCCAAATTTTCATAAGAGTGATCTTATTTTTATCTTCCTTTCATGTTCTTCATTTCATATGTTATGTCTTTAAAATTTCATTACCATGTTCTTAAATCCATTATATTTTGTTCCCCTACTGTTTTATGAATCATTTATGAGTGTGTGACCCATTTCCCCACAATTTTCAATTTTTTTCTAAAACCTCGTAACATAGCCTTTATGCTATAGAATTTTTGTCACAAAATGTCTCTCTCCTTTTCTATAGTTATATTATTTTATTAAGTGAATACTCAAACCTCTATCTTATATAGGGGTATTCACATATATACCATTTTTTTATATTTTAAATTTTGGTATTTACATACATGAGACCCACCTTCCTTTTCTGTGGGTTTTAAAGTGACACGTAGATCGTGTCTTTAAAGCAGTTTTTAAAACGTTGTGATTATGAAATGAAACCCATTTATTTTATGCTATATGGTTGTTTATGAAATGATTGATGATGATATATGTGGAACACATTTTGATAAAGACAAATTTAAGGGTGCGCCATAATACCGCTCCAATGCATTGGATAAAGACTTAATCTATAGAGATGACCTTTTAGAGTGATACCTTGGTGAATAACCTTGGTAATTTTTATTGTCACCATGGGGATGGAACTTGGTGAAAAGGAAATGATTGACATTGTTAAATTTTGTAGCCACATCTTCATGTTATGAAAAACATTATTTTTATTATGATATGCCCCATGATATTTTTCTCATTCCTTAAAGTTCTTTTTCATGACATTGTTGATGTATCTCATGTTCACATGTTAAATATTTCCCCTTGTTTCCCTTACTGGACTTTCTAATCACACTTTATTTTGATGTATGTCCCCAGGTTATGAGATGCAGTAATGAACCTAGGATGAACCTGAGAAAAATCCTTTCAAGTGTTTAAGAACAATGTTTTATGTTTTCATGTTTTAAGTTCCTGGTTTCCAAGACACTAAACCTTAAAGATCCTCAGTTTTGTAAAATGTAATAAAAGTTTATGTGAGAAAAGGCGGGATGCTATAGTTTGTATAAAAGGATGGTTTAGTTATTTGTGGAAATTAGGATATGAAAACATTAGGAAGAACCCTATAGAAAAGTTTAAATAAAGGACATCATCCTGGTATTTTGGTGAGTATTGAGTAAGGGGTTGCCAAGAAAATACATCCCTGTCTGGATACGAGCAGGTTGAGGTGGCTCTAGCACATATGTACATAGGGGTAAATCCCGAAAACACCGCCTTTAGCTAGACTCGAATTAGAACTGGTAGACGACAACGGGTCTTGCTGCACTCTTGGTTACGACACTCCCGGGCGATATGTTTTGGTAAATTCTTAAGGTAAGTATGAACCATTATTAAAGGAACAAATATAAAATAAAATAATGATTCACAAAATATTATATGATCATGGATAACTTAGTTTTAAACCTAGGGGATCACAAGTTAGGGTATACATTTCTTCTACAAGTTATCCTTATATGCATTAAGTTCCTTTTCATGATTATTGGCTATGTATTTAAGCCCCTAATTATACTTTCTTTTCTTAGTTAATGGTTGGAAATGGAAGAACATGTCCCAACAAACAATGTGATAGGAAATGCAATGATTTCTATACTAATATGACAGATAGGATTACGGGATTAAAAGATTATTATTATTTTGGAAGACGTTCACTATTTTGAGGACCCTATATGATTGAGGTAAATAGATTACTATGGTATTTTCATTGAGCAGTAAAGGTTGACTTATATTTTTAGGAATCAATGAATTTAAGGTGTAATTATAGTAATTTATGTTACTTATGGAAATGATTAACCTATCTTGGGTAAAATATTATTAGGTTAGCTACTTTTTTATAAGATGTTAGGAGTGGTTGATGTTGTTTGGATATGAACATTGATGTTTATTTTTGAAGACTATGTTATCAAATCCTTCTTGTATTTGGGTTTCAGAATTATTAAAAGGAACGTAAAACAAAAACGTTGTAGGTATAAGCTTCCTACTGGGTAATCAAAGACCATTTACACACATCATAAGTTTATGATTTTCTTGTGGTTAACTTTCTCCTAATCATGATTTCTATCACTCTCCCTCAAAACTCGACCCTTTGTTTTTTCTTCCATATCCATGTTTTCCTACATGGAATCCTAGTATGGGTTAACTCGGGTGGCCTTTGTACTTACTTTTCTTTCTTTTAATGTAATAGTGTTACTGAATCTTTTTCAGATGTGGGACTTTCAATGAAATTTCAAAACCCAATTTAAAAATTGCGAGGACACAATTTTTTAAGGGGGGAAGATTGTAATGACCCAAAATTTTGAATAAATCTTGTTTCCTAATTTTTTGTGTTATTTTATTTTTTCATACTCAACAAAACTGTTTCATTTGATAACATGAGTATAATTAAAATGATATTGTTGGGTTTTGACTATTATATGACCATTAGTCAGTATGAACATTGAAAACTGAATGTTGCGAATTTTGTCTCTAAAGACAAGTGAGGTTGATTAATTAATAGAGAAAGGAGATTCGATGGCCTCATCCAGTATTCTCAAGCCAATCGAAAACCATCTAATTGAACTTGGGAAGGAGGTAGCACCACTGGGCTTTGCTCTGGACCAAACCCAAGCTGAACTTCATCGTGTGAAGCTAGAATGGAATTGCCTTCACGAGAAGTTCAAACTGATAGAAATTACTACTCGTGCGATGTTGGCCAAGCCTCCCTGGGATTCTCCCACCTTAACACACCTTACATTTAGGTCCTATGTTGGTGTGATAAGGGGCTATGTAAGGAGACTGTAACTGCCTTGTGTAGTCCTTTATTTTAAAAAAAATTGATTTCTTCTTATGATGAAGTTTATGAATATTCAAATGTCAGGATAAATATAGTATGCATATTTTTGATGAATTATAGGGAAAAGATATTTTAAAAAATGTTTATGTAAACCTTAAATAATTAAATATGTGTAATGATTTGCAAAAAATGATCTTCTATAATTATGTTCAGTAGGAAATTTAGAGTCTAATAAGATCAACATAATTTTCGATGAATAGTAAATTATGAATAGTGATTTTATGCTTAGGATTAGTAATGTGACCAAATAGATTAGTAATCTCACATAAAGAAAGTATTAATATAATATAGGAACCTTGATTAAGTAATGTGATTCAATAAAATAGTTAAATAACTGTTTTAGAAATTATTAGTCAAGTATTAGTTTTTTTGGGTGAAAAGTGTTTTTTTAATTAAAAATTAAATTACAAATATTTAGAAAATTATTTCTATAAAATAGATTTCATTTTTGAACTCCGAGCATCGATATTATGTTAAGTTAATTTTTGGGGATTTTTCTAAAAAAATGAATTTTTGATCAATAGTGTATTTATTTAAAAATTAAATTAAAAATATTTAGAAAAATATTTTTATTAAATGGACTTCATTTTTGAAATCAGAGCATCAATATTTGGTTATGGTGAAAATTTTGGATTTTTCTGAGAAAGATGAATTTTTCGATGAACAGTGAAAATACAGTTTTAGGGTTTCGGTATGTTTAATGACATCGTAACTGTGTCATGATGATGTCATTAGATATTTTAAGGGTTGGTCGACCAAGGGTGACGAAGTATTGTATGTGGGTACCCATGTTGCCTATACCATGGGCAAATACCCTGGGAATGCCCATGGTTTTTCCAAGACCACCAGTGTGGTGTCCCTTGGCCTTTAATGCCTTGTCCCCTCACTTTCCCTATAAATACAAGGCCATACACTCATCCATTCGACTCCCAACTCTCTCCCAACGAATCAGTGGTCTCATTACCTCCCAATTAGTCCTACCAAGGTTACCCCAAGCCCTCAAGGTCCTAACCATTGAGTTTTAAGAGTTACGTTTTAAGGTAAGGGATCTGACCTCACTCTTTCTTTTCAAGTAATCTCTTTTATATCATTTCTTTTATGCTCCATGCTCTTATGTTGAAGGATATTATTTTATATTCATCTTAATTCCCTTTTCATTTTCATATGATTAGAGAAACCCTCATTCTCTCATCATTTCATTTTTAAGAATGTTAATTTTGCACCGTTAGGCTGCCAAATTTTTAAGGGATTCTTTCACCCCTCTCGTTTTCAAGATCTATTTTCATGTCAAGTCTTTCATGTTATTTTTTATTATGTTAGGGTATGATCTCTAAATCTATCAAACTGATCTTTTATGTTCATATTATTAGAGACCCTATTTGATCTCGACAATTTATTTTTGTTGAAGATCTTGTGGTGCCGTTAGGCTGCCAAATTTTTAAGGGATTCTTTCACCCTTCTCATTTTCAAGATCTATTTTCATGTCAAGTCTTTCATGTTTTTTTATTATGTTAGGGTATGATCTATAAATAAATCATACTGATATTTTATTTTCATATTATTAGAGACCCTATTTGATCTCGACAATTCATTTTCGATGAAGATTAAGTGGCACCGTTAGGCTGCATAATTTTTAAGTGATTCTTTCACCCTTCTCATTTTCAAGATCTATTTAATGTCAAGTCTTTCATTTTCTTTTTTATTATGTTGGGGTATAATATCTAAATCTATCATACTGATATTTTATGTTCATATGATGAGAGACCCTATTTTATCTCGTCAATTCATTTTTTTTATGTTTAAGTGGCGCCGTTAGGCTGCCGAATTTTTAAGGGCTTCTTTCACCATTCTTGTTTTCAAGATCTGTTTTCATGTCAAGTCATTCATGTTACTTTTTATTATTTTGGGGTATGATCTCTAAATATATCATACTGATATTTTATTTTCATATGATGAGAGACCCTATTTTATCTCGTCAATTCAATTTTTTTTTGATGTTTAAGTGACGTCGTTAGGCTGCCGAGTTTTCATAAGAGAAATCTTATTTTTGTCTTCCTTTAATGTTCATCATTTCATATGGTATGTCTTTCAAATTTCATTACCATGTTCTTAAATCCATTATATTATGTTACCCTACTTTTTTATGGATCATTTATGAGTGGGTGACCCATGTCCACTCTCTTTTCAATGTTTTCTAAAACGTCGTAACATAGCCTTTATGCTGCTGAATTTTTGTCTCAAAATGTCTCTCTCTTTTTATAATGTTCTTTTATTTTATTAAGTGAATACTCAATGCTCTATATTCTATTGGGGTATTCAAATATATAACATGTTTTTCTATTTTATATACTTGGATTTACATAAATGATAACCACCTTCCTTTTCTGTGGGTTTAAAAGTGACACAAAGATCAGGTCTTTAAAGCAGTTTTTAAAACGTTATGATTATGAAATGGAACCCATTTCCTTTATGCTATATGGGTTGTTTAAGAAATGATTGATGATGATATATGTGGCTCACATTTTGATAAAGAAAAATTTAAGGGTGCGCCCGGATAGCGTTCCAATGCATTGGATAAAGACTTAATCTCTAGAGATAATCTTTTAGACTGATAACTTGGTGAATAACCTTGGTAATTTTTATTGACAACTTGGGGATGGACCATGGTGAAATGGAAATGATTGCCTTTTTAAAATTTTTTAGCCACATCTTCATGTTATGTAAAATGTTATTTTTATTATGATATGTCTCATGATTTTTTTCTCATTCCTTAAAGTTCATTTCCATGACACTGTTGATGTATCTCAAGTTCACATGTTAAATATTTCCCCTTGTTTCCCTTACTGGGCCTTCTGCTCACCATTTCTTTTGATGTATGTCCCTAGGTTATGGGATGCAGTAATTAACCTAGGAAGAACATGAGGAGAAGCCTTTCAAGTGTTTAAGAAGAATGTTTTATCTTTTCATGTTTTAAGTTTCTGGTTTCCAAGACACTAAACCTTAAAGATCCCTAGTTTGGTAAAATGTAATGAATGTTTATGTGATAAAAAGGGGGGATGATATAGTTGGTATCAAAGTATGGTTTATTTATTTGTGTAAATTAGGATATTAAAACTTTAGAAATAACTCTATAGAAAAGTATAAATAAATGAAATCTTCCTGGTATTTTGGTGAGTATTGATTAAGGGGTTGCCAAGAAAATACATCCCTGTCTGGATACGAGCAGGTTGAGGTGGCTCTCGCATAGATGTACATAGGGGTAAACCATGAAAACACCGCTTTGAGCTATACTCAAACGGGAACTGGTACACAACAACGGGCCTTATTGCACTCTTGGTTACAACACTCCCGGGGGATATGGCTTGGTAAATTTTTAAGCTTAGTATGAACCAATATTAAAGGAACAAACATAAAATAAAATAAAGATTCACATAAGATTAAATGATCAGGGATAACCTAGTTTGAAACCTAGGGGACCACAAGTTAGGGTATACTTTTCTTCTACAAGTTATCCTTATATGCTTTAAGTTCCTTTTCATGATAATTGGATATGTATTTATGACCCAAATTATACTTGCTTTTCTTAGTTAATCGCGGGAAATGGAAGAACATGTCCAAACAACCAATGTGATAGGAAATGCGATGATTTCCATATTAATATGAAATAGATGATTAGGGGATTAAAAGATGATTATTATTTTGGAAGACGTTCACTATTGTGGGGACCCTATATGATCGAAGTAAATATATTACTATGGTATTTTCATTGAGGAGTAATGGATGACTTATATTTTGAAGAATCAATGAATATAAGGTGCACTTATAGTAATTTAGGTTACTTATGGAAATGATTAACCTATCTTGGGTAAAATATGTTAAGGTTAAATACTTTTGTTATAAGATGTTAGGAGTGGTTGATGTTTTTTGGAGATGAACATTGATGTTTATTTTCGAAGACTATGATATCAAATCCTTCTTGTATTTGGGTTTCAATCTTAGTTTGATTTATTTTGAGGAATTTTAAGAACAGCTATTTATGGAATAGTTTATAATGGACTTTGGGTAGTACCGTGGAACTTTGAATATTTAAATTAGTTTTCCTTCCTCTAGGGTTTTTTATTTTGGAAGAGTTGTTTTACCTTACCCTTTCTGTTTTTGGGATAATGTTTAAATATATAAGAAATAGATAGTTAATCTTTGTCGGATTATGTGATTCTCTATAAGATGATTCTTTTTCTTTGATGAGACCAAGTAATTTTGAATGATCATCATTTAGAGAAAAGATTAGTTTTGGTAGAAACTTATTAAAGGATGAAACTCTTCTAGAAGGTAGGTATATTTCATTATGTTTTTATTCTATGTAGTAAATGAATTCCTCAAAATTATTAAAAGGAATGTAAAACAAAAATGTTGCTGGTTTAAGCTTCCTACTGGGTAATCAAAGACCATTTACACACATCATAAGTTTGTGATTTTATTGTGGTTAACTTTCTCCTAATCATGTTTTCTATCACTCTCCCTCAAAACTTGACCCTTTGTTTTTTCTTCCATATCCATGTTTTCCTACATGGAATCCTAGTATGGGTTAACTCGGGTGGCCTTTTTACTTCCTTTTCATTATTTTAATGTAATAGTGTTACTGAATCTTTTTCTGATGTGGGACTTTCAATGAAATTTCATAACCCAATTTTAAAATTATAAGGATGCAATTTTTAAGGGGGGAAGATTGTAATGACCCAAAATTTTGAATAAATCTTGTTTCCTAATTTTGTGTGTTATTTTATTTTTTCATACTCAACAAAACTGTTTCATTTGATAACATTAATATAATTAAAATGAGACTGTTGGGTTTTGACTATGATGTGACCATTAGTCAGTATGACCGTTTAAAACTAAATGTTGCTACTTTTGTCTCTAAATACAAGGGACCTTGCTTACATAATATAGAAAAAAGATTTGATGGCCTCATCCATTATTCTCAGGCCAATCGAAGCCCATCTAACAGAACTTGGGAAGGAGGTAGCACCACTGGGCTTTTCTCTGGACCAAACCCAAGCTGAACTTCATCGTGTGAAGCTAGAACGGAATCGACTTCGCGAGAAGTTCAAACTGGTAGAAATTACTACTCGTGCGATGTTGGCAAAGCCTCCCTTGGTATCTCTCACCTTAACACACCTTACACTTAGGTCCTATGCTGCTGTGATAAGGGGCTATATAAGGAGACCGTAACTGCCTTGTGTAATCCTTTATTTTAAATAAAAATTTTTATTTATTCTTATGATGATGTTTATGAATTTTCATATGTCCAGATAAATATAGTATGAATATTTTTGATGAATTTTAGAGAAAGGATATTTTAAAAAATGTTTATGTAATCCTTAAATAATTAAATATGTGTAATGATTTTAAAAAAATGGTCTTCTAAAATTATATTCAGATTGAAATTTAGAGTCTAATAAGATCCACATAATTTTTGATGAATAGTAAATTATGAATAGTTATTTTATGCTTAGTATTAGTAATGTGACCAAATAGATTAGTGATCTCACATAAAGAATGTATTAATATAATTTAGGCACCTTGATTATGTAATGTGATTCAATAAAATAGGTAAATAGCTGTTTCAGAAATTATTAGTCAAGTGTTAATTTTTTTGGGTGAATAGCGTTTTTTAATTAAAAATTAAGTTAAAAATGTTTCAAAATTTTTTTTTATAAAATGGATTTCATTTTTGAACTCATAGCATCGGTATTATGTTAAGGTAATTGTTGGGGATTTTTCTGAAAAAACTGAATTTTCGATCAATAGTGTATTTATGTAAAAATTAAATTAAAAATATTTAGAAAAATATTTTTATAAAATAGACTACTTTTTTGAAATCATAGAATCAATATTTGGTTAAGGTGAAATTTTGGGATTTTTCTAAGAAAGTTGAATTTTTTTATGAAGAGTGAAAATACAGTTTTAGGGTTTCAGTATGTTTAATGACATCATAACTGTGTCATGATGATGTCATGAGATATTTTAAGGGTTGGCCGACCATAGGTGATGAATTATTGTATGGGGGGACCCATGTGGCCAATACCATGGGAAAATACCATGGGAAAGCCCATGGTTTTGCCAAAACCACCAATGAGGTGTCCCTTGGCCATTAATGCCTTATCCCCTCATTTTCCCTATAAATACCAATCCATCCTCTCATCCATTCGACTCCCAACTCTCCCCCAACGAAGCTCTGGTATGATTACCTTCCAAGGAGTCCTCCCAAGGTTCCCCCAATCCCTCAAGGTCCCAACCATTGAGTTTTTAGTGTTACGTTTTAAGGTAAGGGATCCGACCTCTCTCTTTCTTTTCAAGTAATTTCTTTTATGTCATTTCATTTATGCTACATGCTCTTATGTTGAAGGATGTTCTTTTATATTAATCTTACTTCCCTTTTAATTTTCATATTATGAGAGACACCCTCTTTCTATCATCATTTCATTTTTAATAATGTTAAAGTGGCGCTGTTAGGCTACCAAATTTTTAAGGGATTCTTTCACCCTTCTCATTTTCATGTTCTATTTTCATGTCAAGTCTTTCATGTTAATTTTGATTATGTTAGGGTATGATCCCTAAATCTATCATACTGATATTTTATTTTCATATGATGAGAGACCCTATTTGATCTCTACAATTCATTTTTGTTGATGTTTAAGTGGCGCCGTTAGGTTGCCGAATTTTTAAGGGATTCATTCACCCTTCTCGTTTTCAAAATCTATTTTCATGTCAATTCTTTCATGTTTCTTTTCATTATGTTAGGGTATGATCTCTAAATATTTCATACTTATATTTTATGTTCATATGATGAGATACCCTATTTGATCTCAACAATTTATTTTTTTTATGATTAATTGGCGTCGTTAGGCTGCCGAATTTTTAAGGGATTCTTTCACCCTTCTCGTTTTCAAGATCTATTTTCATGTCAACTCATTCATGTTCATTTTTATTATTTTGGGGTATAATCTCTAAATCTGTCATACTGATCATTTATGTTCATATGATGAGAGACCCTATTTGATCTCGTCAATTCATTTTTGTTGAAGTTTAAGTTGCGCCGTTAGGCTGCTGAATTTTTAAGGGATTCTTCAACCCTTCTCGTTTTCAAGATCTATTTTCATGTCAAGTATTTCATGTTCCTTTTTATTTTGTTGGGGAATGATCTCTAAATCTATAATACTGATATTTTATTTTCATATGATGAGAGACCCTATTTGATCTCGTCAATTCATTTTTGTTGACGTTTAAATGACGCCGTTAGGCTGCCGAATTTTCATAAGAGAAATATTATTTTTGTCTTCCTTTAATGTTCTTCATTTCATTTGGTATGTATTTCAAATTTCATTTCCATGTTCTTAAATCCATTATATTCTGTTCCCCTACTTTTTTATGGATCATTTATGAGTGGGTGACCCATTTACCCTCTCTTTTAAATGTTTTTTAGAACCTCATAACATAGCCTTTATGCAGCAGAATTTTCATTTCAAAATGTCTCTCTTTTTCTAATGTTCTTTAATTTTATTAAGTGAATACTCAAAGATCTCTCTTTTATAGGGGTATTCACATATATTCCATTTTTTCTATTTAAATTCTGGGATTTAAATACATGAGACCCACCTTCCTTTTCTGTGGGTTTTAAAGTGACACAAATATCATGTCATTAATGATATTTTGTCACGACCTGTCCTCGGGGCCCATGCCGTGACTACCCCAAGCCCGCCTTCCATTGGCCAGGGGCTGGGGACTAGCACCAAAGCATAAATCCCGGAAAAAGGGAAGGAATTTCCTCTGTAAAGTAAACAAGTACCCCAGAGTAAGCAAGTGGAAAAGTAAACACTAAGTAAAAACTGGTACAACAGTAAGTGCATGAAAGTAAGTGGGCCAGAATACAAACCCAAACTGAAAGTAAAGTACAACTTGAAAGGGAAAACAGAAACTGAAAAGTAAAAGCTGCTACGCCGAGCTGTCCACTGGAAATCCCACCTGAAGGGTGGGTACAGATAGTTCCACTGCTCCTCGGGTCCCGCCGTCCGCTCCGAGTACGTCCCGCCCAGTGGTCCAACTCTAGGTACCATCCTGCTCTGCAAGCCTCAACCAAGATCAACGCTGTCCGTCGTCTGCAACCAACACAACGTAGTGCGGGCATAGCCCGTGCAGGGGTGAGTATAATCTACTCAGTAGGTACCTCGAGACCCCCGAAGGTCTCCCAAAATCCACAAAGGATAAAACACAAAGGAAAGATACAATCACGAAGTAACAACCGACACTGCTTAGTTATGCCCATACATATACCTAAGTCATCAATTCCAATACGCTCTAACCTCCGAGCCCAAGTACAACCCAGTCCACACAGGAAAGTATACGTATTCCACACAGGAATGAAAAACGTAATCCACACAGGATAGCACAACACAATCCACACAGGAAAGAAAACAGGATTCAGCTCACACAGGTATAATTCTTCAAAGACGATAGAGATGATCACTGATCCATCTAAGTCGTCGGACCCACAAAAGATCGATAGGTACTAACCCCCGCAAAGACCCACACAGGTTCGGTAGGAAACTAACCCCCGCAAAGACCCACACAGGATCGGACCCACACAGGATCTGTAGGCACTGGCTCACATTGAACCGCTGAGGGCTGACCCACACAGGATTTGACCCACACAGGATCGGTAGCACTGATCCACATAGGATCACTGAGTGCTGTAGTCGTCTCCATCGAATCCACTGAGGATCTCTGTACAGTCATCGTCATCACAGTAGCAGACGCAGCCAGCTCCAGGATTCCCGCACACAGAAAGCTCACTCGGGAGGGTCCGCTCCACGAGCCGACAGGCTGATACATCAACTAACACATAGTCCAGAGTTGATGTATCCAAAAGTTCCGTATCGTCAACAGGAACTCAACGCAACAGACGACACGTCAATCGGACGCCCGGTCTGAAAGTTATTGGCTTTTTCGTCCGAGGGGCCCGGTTGGTTTTTAAGGAAAAACCAACCCGACTGTAATCCACCTGCGTCAAAACCTCGAGAGGAGTGAGCCAAAAGTTCCGTCTCACTAAGAGGAACTCAACCAAGTAGACGACACGTCAATCAGACGTCCGAAGCTCAAGATACGAGCGTTTCCGCTCCGAGGGCCCAGTTGGATTCGTGTATGAACCAACCCGGCTGAACTCAAAGTATTCTGAAACCTTGAGTGTGATATGTCGAAAAGACCGTCTCATTCCAAGGATCGTGTTGCCGCTGACGGCGCATCGATCGGAGGTCCTTAGCCCGGGTTCTGTTCAATTGAACCCAAACGGTCCAAAAATGGGGGTTTCGGGCCCGGACCGACCCGGCTCGAGACCCCCTGGGTCGGCCCGAACCGGGTCGACCCGCCCCGGGTCCAGGTCGACCCGGCCCGGACCGGCGACCCGCGCACTGGGCGCACTGGTCGGTGCTCAGCCAAAACGGCTGAGCCGTTGTGGCGGCTCGCGCGGGGGGGGGGGGGGTGGTTCTTCCCCTCCCGTTTCATGTAACAGCGACCCCTTAATTGGCGCCGCATTGAAGTCCGACTGGGGGAATTAATTCCCCCGGCTCCTCCCTGTCCAGCCCGCCCGACCTGGCCGGCCGGTTCCTGCTCAACGGGACCGGCGATGGCCGGTCTCCTTCCAGCTCCGACACCGGTGGCCCGATCCGGCCGCCGGTCTCCTTGCGCCGCCGCGGCCCGGAACCGGAAGCGGCCCAGAACTAGCCGTGGCCCTTGTCGTCCGGCGCGGCGCAACGGCGTCGCGCCCCTCTACCGTGGACCCGGTACCGGTACCGGTATTTTCAGGTTTTCCTTGACGCGGCGCGACGACATCGCGTCCTTGTTCTTCTTTTCTCGACATGGCGCGACTGCGCCACGCATTTCCTTGTCTCATGATTCCACGTGGTGCGACGACACCACGCCTTCCCGTACCAAATCACAAAGGAACCAACATGAAACTAGGAGGAGGGTCGGCCGTGTTTATGTGGTCTGACCCCCTCACATTATTCGATAATTATTGGTTTTAATGCACGAAGATCATCAAGTTGGTATTCACGAAAAAAATAAATAAATAAAACCCCAACCTCAGTTTCAGGAATGGTGTACGTCAACGAGCCGCGGAAGATGAGCGTTACGGAATTTGGGCGTCGCAGAAAACGAACGTTGATTTCGTTGTCGTCGAGGTGCGTCCGAAGAGGAAACGTCGTTGGAGAAGTTCTTGGCGTTCTTCGGCGGAGATGTTCTTTGTTGAAGAACAGTGTTCTTCGTCGGAGTCCGAGGTGTTCTTCATGTTCTTCGTTGAAGTTGAAGAAGAAGAAGACTTCCTCAAACCCTTATCCTTTTCCCTCTCAAGTCTCCACCACAAGAAAAAATAAACCCAAAATAAAATAAGTCTCCCACTTATTTTATTAACCCAACATATGTTTTTGAATTCAAGAGTTTGAAAAATCAAAACCCACATATAACTCACATAAGTTATTAACATGAGTTTTTATAAATTAAAGAGGAGATAAGTTGGAAAAACTTAAATAGGGGGTTAAGGAGTTAAAAAGGGGGGAGGTGAAAGGTTGGGGCTCGTGTGGGCCCAACCTTCCAATTGTCCACACATGGGAAGTTGTGTGGATGTGGGCCCCACCACCAACTTCCCATGGGAGAAATTAACTACCTAGATATAAAATAAAATTGAACCAACAATTTTATTTACTTCTTAATTAAACCTCATTAACTAACTTATCCTCCCACACAAACGCAACTACGGTAAAGGTACCCTTAAGCGATTACCGGCGTTGCGAGTTCATCGGTGCCATCAGATTTCAATTCCGAGAACCGGTTTAAAAGATAGGAATTCCCGCTCGTTCGTTCACTGAACGTACCCGAGCCAACTTCGGAAATTGATTCCGGCACTCCGGGCCTCGGAATCAAGTTCCGTCAGAAACCACGATATTGTAAAATTCCAAATAAAATTAAGAAAAAATTTCCCTTGAATTTTACGGGTCTTTACATTACTCCCACCTCAGGGCTTTACGTCCCCGTAATGATACATCAAAACTAGGGAAAAAAATGAGGGTACTGAGCATGAATCTGAGCCTCCTGCTCCCATGTGCTCTCCTGGAGGTTCCCATGCTTCCATCTGATGCACACTAGAGGAATCGACCGTCCACATAGGACCCGCTCTTGTCGATCCTTGATCTCAACTGGAACCTCCGTAAAAGTCTCCCCATCGTCAACGTCAAGCTCCCCATGGTCTATGATATGCGTCGGGTCGTGCACATATCTCCTCAGCTGAGACACGTGGAAGACGTAGTGCACCCGGTGCAACTGAGGTGGTAGAGCCAGGCGATAAGCCACCTTTCCAATCCTGTTGAGGACCTAGAATGGTCCGATGAAGCACGGAGATAACTTGCCGCCTCGGACAAATATCCGTATACGACGTTGAGGTGAGACCCGCAAGAAGACGTGTTCGCCATCCTCGAACTCTAGTGGCCTCCGCCTCCTATCGGCATAAGACTTCTGCCGGCTATGAGCTATCCTCATCCACTCCTGGATGACCTGGACCTTCTCTGTCGTGGCCTGGACCATCTTCGGTCCCACAAGAGCTGACTCCCCAGGGTCTATCCAGCACAAAGGAGATCTGCAAGGTCGGTCGTACAACGCCTCATATAGTTCCATCCCAATGGTGGAGTGGTAGCTGTTGTTGTACGCGAACTCCACCAAGGGTAGGTGGTCCTCCCAACTACGACCAAAGTCGAGGACACATGCACAGAGCATGTCCTCGAGAGTCTGAATGGTCCTCTCCATCGGACCATCCGTCTGAGGGTGAAAGGCTGTTCTCATACGTAGCTGCGTCCCGAATACCTCCTGCAATCCCTTCCATAGTCGGGAAGTAAATCGAGCATCTCGATCGGAGACGATAGATGATGGCACACCGTGAATCCATACAATCTCCTGAACATAAAGACAACCCAAGCTCTCTACTGAGCACTGCTCTCTGATGGGTAGAAAGTGCGCCGACTTGGTGAGTCGGTCGACTATCACCCAAATGGAGTCGTGACCTCTGGAATTGCATGGAATTCCAGTCACAAAGTCCATAGATATCTCATCCCACATCCACTCCGGGACCTCCAAGGGCTGTACCAAGCCTACTGGTACCTGGTGCTCTGCCTTCACCTGTTGGCAGGTGAGGCATCGAGAAACAAACTCTGCCACAACCTTCTTCATGCCCGGCCACCAGTGCTGTCATCTGAGATCCTAGTACATCATCGCCACTCCGGAATGTACCTCCAAGGGAGAAGTGTGAAACTCACTCAGCACCTCCTCCCGTAAAGCAACTGGTACCAAGGTACGTCCTCTGAAAAGGATGTCGTGCTCTGCTCCAAAGGAGAAACCATCAGGTGCTTGTCCTAAGGATATCTGTGCACGCCGCGTCTCACATTCAGCGTCCCCATGATGTGCCTCTCTGACCTACTGCAATAGTGGAGGAGTGACTATGAGAGACTGAATAAAGGATGCTCCATCTGTATCCACAAAGGATATTTGCAAAGAGGCTAGCTGCTCTGTCGCCTCCTCAAGTATCTGAATGCCCGTCCTCCTGCCGAGAGCATCAGCTACTACGTTTCACTTCCCAGGAGTATAGACTATCTCAAAGTCATAGTCCTGGAGGAACTGGAGCCATCACCACTATCTCAGATTCAGATCCTTCTAGGAGAAGATGTACCTGAGACTCTGATGGTCAGAATAGACTATAAAGCGCTCGCCCATCAGATAGTGTCGCCATGTCTTCAGAGCGAAGATCACTGCTGCTAACTCCAGGTCATGGGTAGCGTAGTTCTGCTCATGCGGCCTCAATTGACAAGATCCATAGGCAATCACTGCCCACTCTTACATTAGGACACATCCGAGTTTGGTCCCTGATGCATCACAGTAGGCTACGTACACTACTCCCTCCACAGGCAACCTCAAGATAAGGGTGCTGTTCAATCTCTGTCTCAGCTCCTGGAAGCTCTGCTGACATCTGTCTGACCACACGAAGGGTTTCCCCTTCTTCGTCAAAGATGAGAGTGGTGGCGCAACTCTGGAGAAGTATGGCACAAATCTCCGGTAGTATCCAGCTAGTCCCAAGAAACTCCGCACCTCCGTCACGCTCCTGTGTGGCTCCCAAGCTAGCACTACCTCGATCTTCGCAGGATCCACTGCGACTACCACCTCAGAGATGACGTGTAACAAGAAATGGACCTCATGTATCCAGAACTGACACTTCAAGATCTTACCATAAAGCTGGTGCTCTCGGAGTGTGTCTAGTACAACCCGCAAGTGGTAGGTGTGCTCCTCCTCGGTCGTCGAGTAGATCAAAATGTCGTCGATGAAGACCATGAAAAATTGATCGAGTTATGGCTGAAAGATCCTGTTCATGAGGTCCATGAACACTACTGGAGAATTGGTTATGCTGAAGGGCATAACCAGGAACTCATAGTGGCTATACCGACATCTACTGGCCGTCATCTGCACGTCATCGTCTCGAACTCTGAGCACATGATAGCCTGACCTGAGGTCTATCTTTGTAAACCACCGTGCTCCCTTGAGCTGATAAAAGAGGTCATCAATCCATGGTAGTGGATACTTATTACTCACTGTCACCTGGTTTAGGCAACGATAGTCGAAACAAATTCGCAAGCTCTCGTCTGCATTCTTGGCGAACAAAATCGGGGAAGCCCAGGGTGAAGCACTGGGTCGGATGTACCCCTTGCCCTGAAAGTCCTCCAACTGTACACGTAGCTCTCGAAGCTCGGCGGGGGCCATCAGATATGCTGGAGTCGATATCGGGGTTGTCTCGGGGTACAGGTCAATATAAAAGGCTACCTCTCTGCGAGGAGGTAGGCCTGGAACGTCATCGGGGAAAACGTCCGCATACTGATCCACCACTGCAGGATAACTAGGGCTCCGCACGTCAACTGCTCCTAGGATGAGGCTAGACAACTGATGAGTGATGGGATGTCCTCTCCTCTGCGAGAGTTCATCCTATGCTGCAAAGGCTCCCTTCTCTCCGGTGAAGGTGAATCTGTTCCCGTCGGTGCGTACACATCGCACCTTGCGCCTAATACAATCAATCTGTGCATGGAATGTAGACAACCAATCCATTCCCAAGATGACATCGTAAGGCCTCAAATCTGCTAAAAGAAGATCCCAGCCGAAGATCTCACCTCCTAGAGTAAGCACACACTGCCGACACCAGTGCATTATCGTCGAGTCTGCTCCCATAGGAGTCCCTAGCCGTAAGGATCGAGCCAACAGATCTATCGGAATCTCTGAGCTCCGAACAAGGGCAGTGGCTATGAAAGAGTGACTCGCTCCTGTGTCTATAAGTACTGCAGAAAGGGTGGAATAGACATAGATAGTACCTCGAATTACCTCGGGTGTTCCGTGGTCGTAGGCCTCTGCTGCCAGGAGCTGTGCCTGTCTCTGCCCATCAGCCCCCCTGTGATCGGGGTGGACCTCCTGGTGGTGGTGGTGGTAAAGCCTCAAAGCGTCTCCCACCACCTGCTGCTCAGCCAGCTCCTCTGCCTCATCCTCCTGCTCCCTGCGGACCGCCACAGTCGACCCTCTGCCTCTGTCTCAGTGGTCCCTCAAACCATCTGCCGCTCCTCTGCACGGTGGGTCTGGCAGTCACGAGCCATGTGGCCCTGCCCGCCACATGAGTAGCACTGCCTGCCTCTCGAAAGACTGGCTCCGCGCTGTGTGCCCCGCACTGCTGAGCCAGTGTCCTGAGTTAGTCTGCCTGAGGGTCTGGTCTTCCTGGACCCCTGAGTCATCCATCGACTGCCTGCTACAGAAGACTCTGATACGTGCCTCTCTGTGGTGGGTCTCGGCGCTGGTGTAGACTCAGCAAGAAAATTCTCGATCAAAAGGGCTTGTTCCAGTACTCTTGTCTGAGTCGGAATGTTGAGTGAGATATGCGATGCCCTGATCTCGTGTCTCAATCCCTACTGTAAGGTCAGGGCCCGGAAGAATGGGTCTTGTACCATGTCTGTCAAGTAGCGCGAGAGATCGGTAAATCTCGTCGAGTACTGGGCGACCATCTTGCTGCCCTGCCGCAACTGAAGAAGCTCCTGAATGCGCACCGCATGGAGGGTGGCTGGGACAAACTCTGAGCGGAAGAGGCTCTCAAAGTCTGTCCAGAGTAGAGATGCCTCATCGTGCACCTAGAGAATCAAGCTCCACCATCGTCCTGCTGCTGCGTGCAGTAGGCACACTGTGAGGATCACCATGAGGTCTACTGGTGTCCTCATTAACCGAAAAACTCGTACCACTACCTCCAGCCAGTCCTCGGCTGCCTAAGGGTCCATCTCCCCACGGAACCTGGACGGTCGCTGGCGCTGGAACTCACGCAGTGAACTGAGGTGACGTGCATCGTCAGTGGCTGGTGCTGGAAGCATCAGTGGCTCGGCGGGTAGAGCTACCGCTGGTGCCACTGCTGACAAAGGGCCCTGCACCAAGGCCTCGTCTCTCGGTGGGATGTCGTCATGCTCGACTCTCGGAACCCTAGCTGGCTGCCATCGTGGGACCATCATGAAAAGGAAATAGGTGCGCCACGGTCAGAACAGTATACCTGGTGAGCTGATACAAAGTAATCACAAAGAAAACATGAAACACATAGGAAATAAATGTTTTCGGGTATTACGTCGGAAATCATATGTCAGGGTCCTGGTGTAGGGATACGTCGGGCGCCGCACCAACACTGGACTCCCTAGACTGATAACCACACCCAATATGCTAAACAATATTGCTTCTCATAGAAAAAAGACCAGAGTTCCATGTTCTGTGGTAGAATCGATCTCCTTTGATACCAATTTGTCACGACCCGTCCTCGGGGCCCATGCCGTGACTACCCCAATCCCGCCTTCCATAGGCCAGGGACTGGCGACTAGCACCAAGGCATAAATCCCGGAAAAAGGGAAGGCATTTCCATTGTAAAGTAATCAAGTACCACAGAGTAAGCAAGCAGAAAAGTAAACACTAAGTAAAAACTGGTACAATAGTAAGTGAAGGAAAGTAAGTGGGCCAGAATACAAACCCAAACTGAATGTAAAGTACAACTCGAAAGGGAAAACAGTAACTGAAAAGTAAAAGCTGCTACGCTGAGCTATCCACGGGAAATCCCACCTGAAGGGGGGGTACAGATAGTTCCACTGCTCCTCGGGTCCCGCCGTTCACTCCGAGTACATACTGCCTAGTGGTCCACCTCTAGGTACTGTCCTGCTCTGCAAGCCTCATCCACGATCAACGCTGTCCGTTGTCTGCAACCAAAACAACGTAGTGCGGGCATAGCCTGTGCAGGGGTGAGTATAATCTACTCAATAGGGACCCCGAGACCCCCGAAGGTCTCCCAAAATCCACAAAGTATAAACCACAAAGGAAAGATACAATCACGAAGTAACAAACGACACTACTTAGGTATATGCCCATACATATACCTAAGTAATCAATTCCAATACACTCCAACCTCCGAGCCCAAGTACAACCTAGTCCACATAGGAAAGTATACGTATTCCACATAGGAAAGAAAAACGTAATCCACACAGTATAGCACAACACAATCCACATAGGAAAGAAAACAGGATTCAGCTCACATAGGTATAATTCTTCAAAGACGATAGAGATGATCACTGATCCATCTAAGTCATCGGACCCAGAAAGGATCGATAGGTAATAACCCCCGCAAATACCCACACAGGTTCGGTAGGAAACTAACCCCCGCAAAGACCCACAAAGGATCGGACCCACACAGGATCTGTAGGCGCTGGCTCACATGGAACCACTGAGCACTGACCCACACAGGATCGGACCCACACAGGATCAGTAGCACTGATCCACATAGGATCACTGAGTGCTGTAGTCGTCTCCGTCGAATCCACTGAGGATCTCTGTACAGTTGTCGTCATCACAGTAGCAGACGCAACCAGCTCCAGGGTTCCCGTACATAGCAAGCTCGCTCGGGAGGGTCAGCTCCACGAGCCGAGAGGTTGATACATCAACTGACACATAGTCCAGAGTTGATGTATCCAAAAGTTCCATATCGTCAACAGGAACTCAACGCAACAGAAGGTTCGTCAATCGGACGCCCGGTCAGAAAGTTATTGGCTTTTTCGTCCCAAGGGCCCGGTTGGTTTTTAAGGCAAAACAACCCCAACCGTACTCCACCTATGTACAAACCTCGGGAAGAGTGAGACAAAAGTTCCTTCTCACAAAGAGGAACTCAACGAAGTCGACTGCACGTCAATCGGACGTCCGGAGCTCAATATATTAGCGTTTCCGCTCCGAGGGCCCGATTGGTTTCATGTACGAACCAACCCGGCCGAACTCAATGTATTCTGAAACATTGAGTGCGATATGTCGAAACGACCCTCTTGTTCCAAGGATCGTGTCTCCGCTGACGACGCATTGATCGGAGGTCCGTAGCCCGAGTTATGGGCAATTGAACCCAAACGGTCCGAAAATGGGGGTTTCGGGCCCGACCCGACCCGGCCCGAGACCCCCTGGGTCGGCCCGAACCAGGTCGACCCGCCCCGGGTCCGGGTCGGCCCGGACCGGCGACCCGCACACTGGTCGGTGCTCAGCCAAAACGGTCGAGCCGTTTTAGCGGCTCGCGCGGGGGGGGGGGGGGGGGGGGGGGGCTGCCCCTCCCATTTCATGTAACTGCAGCCCTTTAATTGGGGCCGCTTTGAAGTCTGGCAGGTGGAATTAATTCCCCCTGCTCCTCCCTGTCCGGCCGGCCTGACCTAGCCGGCCGGTTCCTACTCAATGGGATCGGTGATTGCCGGTCCCCTTCCAGCTCCGACGCCGGCGGCCCGGTCCTGCCGCCGGTCACCTTGCTCCACTGCGGCCCAGAACCGGTCGCGACCCTTGTCGTTCGGCGTGGCGCGATGGCTCCTCACCCCTCCGCCGCGGCACTGGTACCGGCCGCGGTATTTTCGGGTTTTCATCGACGCGGCGTGACAACATCGCATCCTTGTTCTTCTTTTCTCGGCACGGCGCAACGGCACCATGCATTTCCTTGTCGCATGATTCCGCGTGGTGCGACGGTACCACGCCTTCCCGTTCCAAATCACAAAGGAACCAACATTAAACAAGGAGGAGGGTCGGCCGTGTTTGTGCGGTCCGGCCCCCTCACGTTATTCAATAATTATTGGTTTTAATCCAAGAATATCGTCAAGTTGGTATTCATGAACAAAATAAATAAATAAAACCCCAACCTCGGTTTCAGAAATGGTGTATGTCAACAAGCCGCGGAAGATGAGCGTTGCGGAAGTCGGGCATCGCGGAAAACGAACATTGATTCTGTTGTCGTTGAGGTGCGTCCGAAGAGGAAACGTCGTTGGAGAAGTTCTTCACGTTCTTCACCGGAGATGTTCTTCGTTGAAGAACAGTGTTCATCGTCGGAGTCCGAGGTGTTCTTCACGTTCTTCATCGAAGTTGAAGAAGAAGAAGACTTCCTCAAACCCTTACCCCTTTCTCTACCAAGTCTCCACCACAAGAAAAACTAACCCCAAAATAAAATAAGTCTCCCACTTATTTTATTAACCCAACATAGTTTTTGGAATTCAAGAGTTTGAAAAATAAAAACCCACATTTAACTAACATAAGTTATTAACATGAGTTGCTATAAATTAAAGAGTAGATAAGTTGGAAAAACATAAATAGGGGGGTTGAGGAGTTAAAAAAGGGGGGAGGTGAAAGGTTGGGGCTTGTGTGGGCCCACCTTTCAATTATCCACACATGAGAAGTTGGGTAGATGTGGGCCCCACCACCAACTTCCCATGGGAGAAATTAACTACCTTGATATAAAATAAAATTGATCCAATAATTTTATTTACTTCTTAATTAAACCTCATTAATTAACTTCTTCTCCCGCACAAACGCAACTACGGTAATGGTTCCCTTAAGCGATTACCGGCGTTGCGAGTTCATCGGTGCCATCAGATTTCAATTCCGAGAACTGGTTCAAAAGATAGGAATTGTTGCTCGTTCGTTCACTGAACGTACCTGAGCCAACTTTGGAAATTGATTCCGGCACTCCGGGCCTCAGAATCAAGTGTCTTCAGAAACCGTGATCTTGTAAAATTAGAAAGTAAATTAAGAAAAATTTTCCCTTGAATTTTACGGGTCTTTACAAGTTTTTAAAACGTTATGATTATGAATTGAAACCCCTTTATTTTATGCTATATGTGTTTTTTATGAAATGATTGATGATGATATATATGGCTCTCATGATGATAAAGAAAAATTTAAGGGTGCACCCTGATAGCGCTCCAATGCATTAGGTAAAGACTTAATCTCTAGAGATGACCTTTTAGACTGATACCTTGGTGAATAACCTTGGTAATTTTTATTGACACCATGGGTATGGACCTTGGTGAAATGGAAATGATTTCCTTTTTCAAATGTTATAGCCACATCTTCATGTTATGAAAATCATTATTTTTATTATGATATGCCTCATGATTTCTTTCTCATGCCCTAAAGATCATTTTCATGACATTTTTGATGTATCTCAAGTTCACATGTTAAATGTTTCCCCTTGTTTCCCTTACTAGGACTTCTACTCACACTTTATTTTGATGTATGTCCCCATGTTATGAGATGCAATAATGAACCTAGGATTAACATGAGGAGAAGCCTTTCAAGTGTTTAAGAAGAATGTTTTATGTTTTAATGTTTTATGTTCCTGGTTTCCAAGACACTAAACCGTATAGATCTTCAGTTTTGTAAAATGTAATGAATGTTTATGTGATAAAAAGTTGGGATGATATAAAAACTATGTTTTCAAAAATGATTTCCAAAAAGTATTAAAATGAAAAATAAAAAAAATTCAAGGAAAAAGAATTTAAAAGAGTATTTTTGTTTTACAATATTCCTTTATATGTTTTCAACTTTATTTTTATATAAAATGGATTTTAAAGATGGTTTATAATTAAAATATATTTTAGTCATTTACCAGGGTATTTATTAGTTTTAAAATTACATTCAAATAAATAGATGTTGAAATGTAGTCAATCATTATGTTATATGTTTCAACGATAATTTTTTTTCACAATTATCTCAAGTCTTATTTATATTTAGTCAATGTATTTTCTAAAAAAATTATTTTCAAATAAGTTTTTGTGAAAAAATTACTAATAAAGAAAGAATGGATATTATCTTGTGGAAATATTTTTGAACGATATTTCAAAATTATTTTCTATCTAAGATGAAACATGTTTATGTTATTTATGACTTACTAGTAAAAGATCTAAG
This sequence comes from Viscum album, assembly GCA_963277665.1. Lineage (NCBI taxonomy): Eukaryota > Viridiplantae > Streptophyta > Magnoliopsida > Santalales > Viscaceae > Viscum > Viscum album. Next base: position 138,393,923 of record OY728121.1, on the reverse strand, counting down.
GTTTACATTCATATCCTTTCCTAAAATGGGTTATACTTGATGTCATTTTCTTTATGAATCCTGTTTTTATTTCACGGGTTATTTGATTATGAAACCCATATCTCTTTCACAGGTTATATGTTTATGTAACCAATTTCTCTTTAATGTGATATATGTTTATGAAATCTGTTTATCAATCCAAGGTTATATGTTTATGAAATATTATTCTATACCTCGTGTTATATTCTATTAGATCAAAATTATATTTAATGGGTTATGATTGAATGAAATGATTAGGAAAACTGTCTATTTTCCATAGGATGTGATGTGATTAATGGTTAATGATAAAAATTTAATATCATGGTTTCAGATTATTGTTTATGAGACCCATATTGTTTTTATTGGTCATGATATGATGCAAGTTTTATTTTACAGTAGCACTTGTATGCATGTTTTTGTTATGTGATGGGTGAGACCTATATCTCCTTCCAATGAATTGGGTGAAAATGTATAACTTAGGAATATAAATGTTATTCATGGACCTGGTTTCATGTATATAAGTCTAGGCATGAACGTAATTACATTTTCACAATTTTAAGAGGGAACATTATTATATGTTCACAATGTTAAGCATGGACCTTGTTTCATGTCCGCATGTTTATGCATGAACATGAATAATTGTTCACAATTATATATATGGACCTGATTACATATTCACAAGGTTATGCATGGACCAGGTTTTAGGACTATGAGGTTATACATGAACATGATTACACATTCAAACTGTTATGTGTGGACCAGGTTGTGTGTCTAAAAGTTGATGTGAGGGCCTGATTTCATGTTTTTAACATAATGAGAGACCTTGTTTCCACATTTATATGTTCAAAATGTTGTAAAGAAATGTGAATTCCACTGATTCAATGTCTTGTTCCTATTTTATGATTTTAGGAATCATACAAATAATTATCTTGTAATACATGTCTTATGAACTACCAATTTTTATTATGATCTCTAATATGCAGGGTATGATCTTCGAATGTTATACTCAAGTTCCATAAACATTGGTTCAAGAAATGTTTACACGTTTCCATTAATTACCAATACTCAGCATCTGATCTCAACCCTTTATTATGTTTCCTTTTTCTAGGTTATAATGAAAGGTTTCAGGTACAAGTTCTAAAGGTGGTGATATTTATGGGTGATGTCAATGATCATTCATCAGGGTTGAAGAATTTGGATCCATGATACCATAGATAGTAAACACTAACGGTCCTTGAGAATTCATTTTTCTATTTTAAAAATACTCATCTAAAATGATATAATATAAAATATTTTAATCTAGGGTTTCTATAGTTGGTATCAAATAAAGGTTTTAGTCAACAATTGGAAAATACGATGAGAAAAATATAGTGAGTTCCATATTTAGATTTCGAAGTATATGTCCAGGGATATAACTATTGATAAATATAAGGATTAGTTAATGTTTTAGAGAATATACAATAATTTTGGTAAAGGATAGAATGAGTGGTTTTCGAGAAATACATCCCTTTAAAGATACATCATGTGCATATGGCTCTAACATATATGTACCTAGGTGTAAAAACTCTAACTATATATTCCAGGCCTGACATGGGTAATCTTGTACATGAAAATAGGGCCCGCTGCACACCTAGTTTGACACACTAAGGTGATATGATTTTGAAATTTGAAAACTCTTCATGACCCAATAGAGAGGATTTAAATAGAATAATTATATGAATAACCAATGATAAACCTAAGGTGTAATCAATTAAAATGTGTGTATCATGATTTAGGCATCATATAAGTAATTGTTCTGGATTATGTGGCCTTCTTATATGATAGGTTTGTCTAACCCAATGATTTATGGTTTTTATCAATGGAATAAACAAGAAGTAATAATGATAACATTTAATGTTTTAGATGTGTATGGTATTTGAATTATGAAAATAGATTTTCCAAGTGGAAATCTTATAAAGAGAATCAAGAAGGTGGTATGAGTGTTAGAAATACTTCTAATGATAAATATACTACAAAAGACTTGTGAAACATATGTGATGTTCATAGAGTATCACCTACATTGATCATAAGAAGTATGATTATATTATGGTTGAGGAACATTAATACATGATTCATATGTCATATTCTAGGAAAGGGGTATTAAGGAATAAGTTGATGAATCGTGAGTAATGGTTTAAGAATAATGTTGGATTAATTATGTATTTATATTTTGGAATTAAAATAATATGTTATATTAACCATGACATGTATACGTATGTTTAGTATATTTCAGAATTACTGATTGAAAAGGAGTTGTGGAATGGTGATGATGACCTACAAAATTTATTATATGGAAATGTAATATTTTGATTACAGCATGGTAACCCTTAATTAATTTCTGAAGATGAGATAATGATATTTGTATGATGTTATGTTGGATATGAATAAGTAAATTGAATGATACAGATTTCCTTGGAACTAATTATTTTACAAATGGTCTATGTAATCAAGGAAGATGTTTATAAAATCCTGGATTTAAATAATATATCCAGTAATCATTGGAATAAGAAATAATTAATGTTTTACAAAAGGATTTATGGTAATTAATGTTTTTACAATGTTTTCAGGTAATATATGATGAGGTTATTCAAATTTTTGGAATATGAAAACCAAGCGATTTTTTTTCTATATGAGATAAACAATGTTACGCTGAATTAATAGAATTATTTGTAATGTTTTGGATTTTCTTCATTCAAAATTTTTATATGGTTAACCATTAATGAAAAGTTTATGTTAAAAATCGGAGGAAGTATTTACGTTGTGAGATTTTATTGAAAACCACAATTAAAAGGCTATTTAATGATATACCATAATTCGAAGTTGTCTATATATTTAGGAAATTATATTAGTGTCGTTTCATAAATGTACATCATGTATTTCATGTGACAACCAATCAAGTTTGGAAAGACCATGGGTCTTGAACACATAACCAAAAGATGATAAGGGTTCCATGACTACCATTGGCCTATGCAATGTCCGGCTAAATGTACAATTATTTTTGATGACTAATTATTAGGATAAAATATAAGTGTTAATTTTTATGTTTAAATATTAATTTATTAACAATATTTATTTTTAAGGATACTCATAGACAAACAGTTATACTTTTAATTATTTAATGGGACTTAAGATATGCAAAATGAATTTCAGAACATCCGACATCAATGTTAATTTCGGGATGTCCATTACATGGAGTAATGGATGAATTAGAAATTGATTAAAGCACAACTAAATAATAATAGTTGTTTATAGAAATATATCAAGTATATATATTTCCTCACATTATTGGTCTATAAAAGAATTAATGAACATTTGGATTATGATCAAAATAAAATGTGTTGTCCAAATTCCTTAATTTTTTTGAATAGATGTCCTTTTATGTCATCAAATATTTATGACTTTGAGGCCCTATAATTTTCATTGATCATTAAATTGTTTGTGATGGATGTCCTCAATCACTCCCTAAAAATATTTCCTTTTTTTACTCCATGTCCAATATTCACACCCAACCTACGTTCTCAAATGTGGAAACCTAGTTATATGTTAATTTAGGTATCCTTTATGGTTCCAAAATTCACTTTTTAGGTCTTGTTTTAGTATCAATGTATGGGAAATGGGTTTCTATGAATGAAATTTACAAGTATTATACCTTTTATAACCCAGAAGAATTTTGGGGGAGAAATTAATAAAAAGGGCGTAGAATGTAACACATATATATTTTAAATTTTTTTTATTAATTAATTAATCATTATGATAATTTTAAATTCACATAACACTAAAAATAGTTTATTTATATTAAAGAACAATGTTTTTCTAGCATTATACATAAAACTATGTTAATCATGAACTAGATAAAACATAAATTCTGTCATTCTCTGCACAAAACACCGATGTTAGCCACAACATGGAATACATTATACACAATACCAACCTAGAATACGCCCCACACAACACCAACAAAGAGAAAATTATATGAATCACTAATGTTTCTATGAAACATCATTTTACTATTATAATTATTAAAATGAAATAATTAAAACCATTCCATTAATCATTGTAATATGAATAGTAATAACTACATTTGAAATATTTTTCATAATGTTTTATAGAAATAATCTATATTAATAATGAAATGTATAATGATTGGTAAGACATTATATGGTTAAAAATACTATTTTCTCAAATGAACTACATTTAATGTCCTTCTATGAAAAATATTAAAATTCACATTAGACACATATAGTAGTTGAAATTTATAAAATAAACTTATTTTTTTTAATTTAGAGTGCCTAAATTATCTTAGGGTTATTCTTTCATATTTTTATGATAAACACCATTTTTTGGTGAACTAATAAAAATACTACATTTGAGTTAATAAATAATTTTTTGTTTAAATATGTTTTAATGTTAAATTATTAATTATATTTTTATGCTAAAATTATATTATAAATATATTAATACCATTTTGGATATTATAATAAATTTCAATTTGAAATTGAATATAAAAAATTAACAATGTTTTGAAGATTTTCCCCTTTCAAACCCGTTATTTCTTCCCATCGACTAGATTAATATTAATATTAATTTCTATAATTATGTGAATTGAATTTAGAAAAATGAACATACACAAATTTAATAATTATAATATATATAGCCTAATTTTATCATGTTTTTTTGACCAAAATTATTATTAATTAAGATTATAATTAATCATAGGGGTTAAGGTCAAATTAAGCAATATTGGGGACTAAAACATAATCTTATGGGTACAAATGAACTATCTACTTATCCAAAACCATTTTTATGGAATTAGTTACCAAATTAACCATAAATTATTTACGTATTTTGGTTTGGTATGACTTTTTTTATGTATGAACATGTGTACACCTAATTTGTTTTCTAAAATTCCAAGTGAGCCTTTTTCGATCCCTATAAAAGGACACCACATCTCCAACTTCTTCACACCACTCCATCATTTTATTTTCGGAAACGATCTAACCAATAGACATAAAAAATACCTCATATTTTCATAGAATACTATCCTTTGATATAAATCTTTATATGGAAGCCTTTTGGAGCAAACCAAAAGGAGTTACTCAATTAAGAGGCAACCTCTTCTCTCAAGCCTATTTCTTTTATTTTCATTCTCCAACCCCAAAAAAATCATTTTTACATTAATTAATTAGAAAAATAGAATCATTAATAAAGTAGGATGTTTTTATGCTTAATTTTATACATAAAAATTCTCACACTTCCATCTAATGGGTAATAAACATAATTCTTATGTGTACAGTGAACTACCACCTCACTAAACGACGATTGATCATTTTTCCTTTATTTTCTATTGTTGTGGAAATTATTATAGTAAATATGTTTATATATATAATATAATATATTTATTATTTCCTTAATATTCGTTATTCATTTTTACAACACATATGTTTTTTACATTCCATTTTTATTTTAATACGATAGTTTCATTTGAGGAACTCTGGACTACTACCCCTAAATGAATTATTATTCTTTCATACACTAAATGGATTATATTAAGGACGAATTTATTTAATATATATGATATATAAGATATCCTGATGGAAATGATAAAATTATATATATAATTATATATAAATATATGTATTTTAATTTCTTTATTTCAATACTATAATTAAATGGAAATAACTTTCATGGGTATGTATGACCAACTGTCCCCATGAATGGTTCATTCCATTTCATAATTATATATTTTATAGATTATTATAATAAAAATATTATATATATAAATTACGTATATATCATGGTTTAAATTATTGAAATAATTATACATGTATAAGGATGAAATATATAACAAAATAAGATACATGTGAGGAATAATGTTAATATTACGTGATGTGAAACCTTAACATATGATTGTTAATGAGAGAGTAATATAATGTCATAATAAAACCATATATGGTATCAGATATAATAAAATGTTTCTTTATAAAATTTATAATAAATTTATAATAATTATAATGGTTGTTTGAATGAGTACGAAGAGATTTAATACACAAGGTAAGGGATTTCGTCTCACTTTTTATTTCCATGAGACACTAGCATTATTCACCACCCATTACTTTTGTGTGGTCTATATATTTACCAATGGATTAATTAATTTATTATTATATTTAAATTTATGGGTATTTACATATCCATTATATTATAATAATTTCATAGAGGTTATGTTTCAAAAGTTACTGAATCAGGAAAATTCTTTTGTCTCAATTTTCTTTCCTTGAGACTCATGTTTTGTTATACACATAAATTCTTTTTCAAGGAGTATATAATTCTATTTTACATGTTATATCATGTATATAATTATTTTAATTAAATTATATTCTTTATGTAATTTATTTTTCTTACATGGATTGTATGATCCTATTTAACTAGGTGATAAGAGTTATTGAAACAATATCATTTATTTTCGATATTGTTAAAGATTATGATACATGAATGAAATATTATGATAAATATGTCAAGAAACCTCATGATTTTTTTTCTAATTTGTGGATTCATGATATATCCATGTATTATTACCATTTTATGCACTTTTTTCATATGGTAATTGAGAATTTGTTTTATGAAATACTAACTTTATTCCTCTCTTCAGTCAAAAATCTATTTTATTTCAAAAACCATGTATTAAAAAATGTTTTCAAAAAATGTTTTAATGTAACCCTTGATAATCAATTTCAATGAAAATGTATTTTAAAAAATATTTTATTGTTTTAAAATCTTCATTTATAAATTTAAGAAACTATTTTTATTTAAAAATGTTTTCAATGATGTTTAATGTTTAAAGTTAATTTTAAACGTTGTGAGGACATATTTATAAATTTTCAAAGTATTATTAAATAAATGGATTTCAAAATGTATTTATGATTTATATATATGTTTTAAATCTATTTTCAATAAAATTGTTTTAATTTTTTTCTTGATTTCTTTTAAATTTTCTTAAAGTGTTTTTAAAGAAAAATGTTTTAAACTATATTGATGCTTATTCAATATGTTTTCAAGGAAAATGTTTTTCAAAATGTTTCCACATATTATTTATATATTTTAAAGATATTTTATAGATAAATTATTTTAAAATGAGTTTATGTAATAAAAATATTTTTTCAATGAATAAATTTATTTTACTTAATATATTTTTTCAAAATAAATATCAAAATTATTTTCCATTTAAAATGACATCTATTCATGTTACTCAAGAATTTATATAAAATATAAAAAGGTTCCATTAATATTATTTCCCTGAATGAGTTATTCTTGATGTCATGGTCTTTATGTACCCATTTATCCTTCACTAGTTATATATTTGTGAAACATGTTTTTCATCAATGGGTTATATATTTTTTAAATATATTTCTATGGAATGGGTTATATGTTTATGAAATCCTTTTATATTTGATGGGTTATATGCTTTTGAATCCTTCTTCTCTTCATGAGTTATGCTTTAATGAATTTATTATGAAACCTATCTATTTTTATAGGTTTTGTTGTGCTAAAATGTTAATAATAATAATTTCATTTCATGGGTTATGATTTTTATTTATGAAACCCATCTTTTTTATTGGTCATGATTTGATGCAAGTTGTATTTTCCTATAAAACATGTGCATATGATTTTTTATGTTTTGGGTGGGACCTATATCTCCATTCCATGCATTGGTTAACAATTGATGACTCATGAATATAAATGTTATTCCTTGACCAGGTTGCATGCCCATAAGTATTTGTGTGAGCATGAATACATGTTCATATTGTTATGAGTGAACACTATTACATGTTAAAAATGTTATGAATGTACTGGGATTCATATTCATATGTTTATTCCTGAATATGATTACTTATTCAAAATTTTATTCACAAACCATTTTAAATCATCATAATATATTGAATGGACTGGGTTTTATATCCTTAAGGTTATGTGTGAAATTGATAACATACTCAAAATTTTATTTATGGACCATTTTTCATGTCTATAAGTTGACGTGGGGGCCTGATTTTATTTCCATAACTAAATTAGTGAACCAGTTTCTAGTTATACATGTATGAGTAGTTAAAAAATAATGTCCTTGACACAAATTCAATTTCATATTGCTATGTTATTATATCATGAATTATATTAATAAATATCTTCTGATACATGTCTTAAGATCTTCTAATTGTTATTATAATCTCTAATATGCAGGGTATTATCTTTAAATGTGATGTTCATGTTCATTACATTTTTTTAATGACATGCTTACACATTTTCTCTATTTACCCTTATTGAAATCTGATGTCACCCCTTTATTAAGTTCCCATTTGCTAGGATATACAAAAAAATTAGGTAGAATTACATAGGATGCAGATCTTTATGGGAGATGTTGACTATATTTCACTAGGATATAAGATTTTGTATCCCCGTTTCCAAATAAACTAAACAATTATGGTCGTTGAGCATGTATATAGTAATTTACTAAATATTTATCTAAAAATATATAATATCCATGTATGTTAATATTGGGTCACTATATGAATTTTTTGAAAAAAATTCAAGGTTATATAAATGTACCTCCTCAATCTTGAAATAAAACATTCATAGATTGACATATAGAGGATGTTCTTGCAGGACACCTAACATGATTGTCAAGTGTTTCTCATGGTCCACTTTTTTCATAGAATACACCAGTATTTCATCACAAAACACAACCATAATGGAATCCATATATATATATATAAAATATATAATTAATCAACACCATAAAGGGGGCTGGTTCATTAGTAAGACAAAAATTTATTTGGAAATATTCATAATAAACAAATCTAATTCTAAAATATGTATTTGAAATATCCTCCTTAGGGGTGATTTATAGAATGTATGTCCATTTTTGTGAACCATTGGTCTCCCCTCAATTGATCAAAAAAATCATTAACTCATGGAAGATGATATGAATTCATTATCATAAATTAGTTAATATTACGATAATCCCTAAATATATTAGCAGTTCTATTTTACTTGATCAAATATAGAACTTGTGCTACCTATAGAGAGGTACTCAGTTGAATGAACCCTTTTCTTTATAACTATTCCAAATAAAATTTCAATTCTCATAATTCTATTGGTGTTATATAATAAGATGGAGGTTATATAGGACAGATCCATTATACAAGATCAATCTTAAAATATATTTCACTTTTGGGTAGAAAAATTGATAACATTTCTGAGAAAACATCAAGAAAATGATCAATAATAGAAATGAAATATCCCATCATAATATCATCCAAAGATGCAATTGAAAACATTTCCAATATATAAGATATTGTTCCAAACACTGGTACCAATAGTCACAATCTCATTTCATTTACATCATAATCTCATCTAATGATATTCTTGACAACATCCATAGATGTAAAAATAACCTTCCAGGAATAATAGTTAAGGTATGTCTTGAAATAATATAACCAATAAATACAAATAATCTAGTAATTGTAATCTATCTCATGAATAGATAAATGACAAATATATATAGCCCCAGAAATAGTTTTAGAACAAGTTTTACACATAATGTCTTAACACCCGCTTTGTACATGAGGAGATTGATGTTTCTAAAAATAAGGCACCATCTCCACAGACAAACCCCTATGATAAAAAACAGATGAATAAATATATTATTGGTATATGACCATATCAAACAAATATTACATAACCATAGAATTAAATATAATTGTACCTCTCACCAATTATGTACTAGATTGATTATCCATGATCATATTCTCAACTCCATAAATATTATTACTTGTTTCACTTTCTATTTGTTAGAATATTAATATTTTACTTGTATAGTAGTCATGGTATTACTAGAATCACCTTGGATCACTCTATATAAATGATTCTAGGTATTCTTCTTCACTCATCTCCTTGAGGTATAAGATGCATAAGAAACATGAGATATGTTTATAGGACCAAAACATTGAGAATTGTGACCATATCACCAAATAAGACCCATTATTTGTAATGGTGGCATGCACTAGGAGGTATTTTACAATGTCTCTTGATGTTATCAAGTGATCCACATTGAAAATATCTCGATTTACAATTTTCTTGAGGAGAATGATTTATAGATCCCATGGTCTACACTAGAGATGTCACGACACTCTATATGTAGGTGTCCCTATTCCTCTTATTCCTAGAATTAATGTTACAACCTATTACCATAAGAGTAAAAATAATCCAAATAATTTTATTTCCCCAAATCTCTCTTTATACAATATTATCTCTCCTGACCTTCTCCGTATAGGTTTTTATAAAATGAATGATAATATTTCAGAGAATATATGGCTATAATCCCAACAAAAAAAATACATTCCTGGAAGTATGAACATTCCTCAAATTCTATTGAAAACTAGAGTAAGTAATAAATTTTTCCACATATTCTTACTTATAGATATTATATTACTTCGAACTAAATAAGTCTCTTATTCTAGCATTATGAAAGGCATGAAGATAAACATTATTTTAAAAAAATTATTAAAAATTATCCCATGTCATGCCTTTTTTCAATATATCTAGAACTGATAATTACCACCAATATCATACAAAATAAATTAATATAAATTTTACCAAATTCATTTTTATCTCTCTTGGTTTCCTAAAAAAATTGATGAAGTAATTCATCCCATTCAACAAGAATTGTGCTTTATCCAGATCATGATCTCTTAGAATGATGGGAAGATTTGACTTTCAGAACTGAAATGACTGGTCTAATTTCCATGGATTATAATTCCTATTACCAATATCCAAGGCCTAGAATTCTTGGAAAATTCCTTGAACAAGATATTGGTCCACCTATGGATCATATGAAACCAAATTTTCAGCAACCGCTTCTAGTTGGTTTCTATGACACTTTTTTGGAACTATTTAATATAACCATATAAAATCCATTTAGTCTCACTAATTAGAAAATTAGGGCTTAATAATGCCAATTTACCACAACAAAACATATTACAACAAACCTTTCTAAAATTGAACATTCATTAGCACTTCATCAATTTTTGAATGTTTTACAACCATGTTTTTCAAAAGAACCATTTTATCATTTCAAAAAATCACACTTCTTTTTTCATATTTAAACACTTTTTTACATGAAATAAAAACGTCAGTGATATTCAGTAGTATTAATATAAATTAATTTTATAAATCTATCCTCATATAAACCCATAATAATGAGGAGATAAACCACATAGATGTCTCTAAAAACTCTCTTTACCACAACTCTTTGGTAATTTCATGTTTCATAAAAAGATATTAGCTATGCATTTTTTATTCTCTATATTTCATGTTCCAAAAATCCTATTTCATAATACCATACAAAAGAAATATATTCATACAATTTTCATCTTTGTGATCAAATAAAACCAAAACCATTTCCTGTTTCAAGGGAAAAATAATTTTGATACCATTTTCCCCAAAAATATTGATTGATCAAGAGAAGTTGATATGATTCATATTAAAAATATTTTTGGACAAATAATGGATGATACCATTTGTTTAAAAAATATATTCGGAAAAATGAATTTTGATTAAATTTTTAACATTACTTCACTTCTCATTGTCTTGAGGAGTGATGCTGGACCTACTAGGCCTTAGGTGACATCACTAAGACACCATAGGATGGAAATAAATTCTATGAACCTCAATATCATTTGGTGGATAATTTTCCCCATGTGAGATAAAACATCCGTACCACAAAACAATAAATAAAATATATTATATATGATTCATGCATAAAAATTATACTCTAACATAACCAAACCATTAAACCATGTAATAGTACAAGTGGAAACTAAAATACATACTCAAGAGGTCTGATAAGGCCTAAAACAAAAAAAATCCAAAGTGAAAATATCAAGCAACACCCTATCAACTTTAGGAAAAAAATCCATATGCTAGGACATGGTATTGGGATGCTCACCTGAATAATTGCGATATATATACATTAAATTTGTATTAATATTTTAAATCTATAAATGTACAATAATGACCAAGTTGGTGGTGAGTATGATCTTAGTGGTATTTCTGCAATGACTTCCCAACTCACACCACTAAAAAAACTTGTTATCACAATTTATAAAATATTTTCAATCTATAAAAATAGTTCATATATAATCCATTAACATGTTTTCCTTGTAAAGAATCAGTAAATACATTAAAACATTTTTCATTTGGTTTCATGTATTAATTTTTTTGTCAACACAGTCATATAAAATATTTGTGTTACCATTGGTGGTGGAGGTTCACATAAATACAAGATACCCTTTTATGGTGGTTCTTGAAGACAATAATCCCTCACATGAGAATCACAATAAACTAGTTATTCCAAAATCATGCTTTGAATTTTAGTCAATATCAAATTTCCAAGTCATCTTTTTAACATAAAATTGTATCTTTATTTTAAACAATTTTAAAAACCACTTTAAATTCCTCAAAACAAAATGATAATTTTAAAAAACCAGTTTAAAATAATAGAAAATTGGTTTTAAAAAAACCAATCCCCTTTCTATATTTTTCAAGCCAATTTTATAAATATTTTAATGTATAACCATATTATAATTAAAAATGAAGCTAATGAAAATATTTTAAATAAAATTATTCCTTCAAGTTCGTAATCAAGTGGAGTCAATTGAGAATCCAACTACCTCTAAAAAATGGTGAAAATTAAGAACCACAAAAAACATCAGTATTTGAACACAACCCACATTACATTCACAAGATTTAATAAAATTTCATTATAAAACCATTCATAACAAATAGAACTATCCATAACAGACTAGATATATGGTTTTGAGAGATAAGTGAACTTTTGATATAAGAATAATGAAGAAGAAAATGAACTTACCAACGATTCAGGGCCTCCAATGCATATTGGGTTTCCAAAAAACCACTCTCAGATTTAAGGCGATCATATCATATTCCTAAAGAGAAATATGATTTCATGTTTTGAGTGGATAAGCTGAAAAATGAGGGTTAAAGAGGAAACATTAGATTACATTCATATTTTGATGTGGGAAAACTATAGACCACTTTCATAGAGTATATGATTTTGAAAACAATGTGCCAACCATGTAGTGTTACTATCTTAATGTCATACCTCACCGGGTTGAATGACATGATTTTAAAAACTATGTACCAACTGTGATTTTCCATCGGTTTCATGATGCATAATTTCTCTTGTGAATGTTCATAGATATCATAAACGGTGTTCCAACCATGTTCTTACCTAGTGTCCACCGTCTTCTATTTCATGGTTTCATAGAGATATTATATGATTTTTCAAATCACGCACCTGTAGGAATGTGTTAAATCATGAAAAAACCTTTCCGAACCTCCTAAAAACATAAAATGATAATTATATAGACACATAATACATTAATAAAGGTTCATATAGCTGAAATAGGGATTATAAAGTAACTACTCTTGATTTAATATATTTTAGCGGTCTATTATGAACTTCCTTAGGATGAATACATGAAACACATCATGTACTTGTGATAGGTTATGTGGGTCTGATAGTCAATAATCCATAAATCAGATGTGATCATAGATCCAAAATAGGATGATTTATCTTTGAATAAGATTTCCCTTCTTCCCAAACCTCATAAAATTCTTCAACTATGATATACAATGGTACACTTTATCTATTACCTCAAATTGTATGTCTCATCTAAGATTGTTTAATTTCATTTTATATCAACATTGGGCATATTTAATATGATGACAAATGGTTTAAGCCATATCTATCATCTCTTGGAAATTATTATGTACCATAATCATCAACTCTCCAACTCCAACCCAAAATGTTATTATTTGACACATTTTCCTTATAGAACCATATAATGTTATATTTGAATTCTATAATGGAAACTATTGTTATTTGTAAACTATATTAGGGGAAGGGTTTGTTCCCAAAATCCTATAAATACCATTGAATATGATATCAACAAATCCTCTTGATATTGAATGGTTCTCTTAGACTAACAATCCTTCTGAGGGTGATAAGTATTATTGAAACTGAACTCTGTATTCAGTTCTTGATAAATGATTATCTAGAAGCTCATGGTAAACCTCATATCTCTATCAGACAAAATAGAGAGTTGTACTCCATGTATTCTTTCTACATCTAATATATATATCCCTATAATCTATTCAATATAAAATTATACTTTGACAAAAATGAAATGTAATCACGTTTTGAGGTTATTGACTACCAACCAGATGAATTTAATACTTTTAGATGTATTTAAGAGGACAATGATAAAATACATTGTTATGTTTTCTCTTTTATATATAGGTATAAGAAATGGTTTCATCACAATCATACACATATGCCATTCATCCTTGAATTATTTTCATAACGATCTTGAAAATAAAAATTCTAAAATCTTTTTCTCCATGTCATTCCACTAGAAGATTTGTATATGATCTCTATACCTCACAGTACATCCTTGATGAATAGAGAAGGATGATCCATATGAATCATCTAGAAGTTAAATTTTCATTTTTGTTTTTAATGGTACATATATAATGTTTAACAACCTTTTAAAGAAATATTTAGAAAAGTTGAACATTTGAATATTTTATATGTTTCTTTGTATTTCCCCATCATCTTTTTTGGCCTCATTGAGCCTATCAAGGTTAGATGGTAGAGAATTTATTTGAAATTTTAGAATGGATATCCTTTTATTATTCCTTTTTCCATCCACTACATGTCCAAACTAATTGGATCACTTTCAATCTTATTCATGGGAAGGGTTATAGGATTATTTATAATTAATGGGTTTACCACTTTTTTGACCTACCATGGATTTTCATAGATAGAAAAATCATAATATTTAATCATTAAAACCACCTTATTTGGAACATATTGATATCCTTTTTATGAATACATACACGGGGAATTTATGATCTGTATATTTTTCACAATTCTCCAGATACATATAATACCACCAAATCATTAAGGTAATGATCATTT
This sequence comes from Viscum album, assembly GCA_963277665.1. Classification (NCBI taxonomy): domain Eukaryota; kingdom Viridiplantae; phylum Streptophyta; class Magnoliopsida; order Santalales; family Viscaceae; genus Viscum; species Viscum album. The sequence goes on along the minus strand of OY728121.1, from coordinate 138,378,814 downwards.
TATCCAATTCCATATCATGAATTAAATAGTTCTACTTATGTATGTATGATTACTAGGAGGAAAAACCTATCACATTTTCATATTTCTTGAGTACAAAACCCAAGCCCTTTTTGTACACATTTCGGTAGATCACATTTACATCCCCACTAATTGGTAATGTACTAACTAATCTAGTGATTATTCTATTCATTAATGATTTAAGGATATCACCACATTAACCAATCTAGAGAAAATTCTCTCCCTTATCAGTTATATTAGTTATTGTGTTGAAAATCTCATATTGTTTCTCACAACAAAAAGATATTACCCAGCTAGTCTATTAAATCTACAGATCAGCATCATTGATGTTAGTCTAGGATAAACTTTAATTAACTATATTTTTTAAGGATCCATAGATATCCCTTTTCTTGTGATAAAATTCCCCTTGAATGTTACTTTCAACATAAAGTTCTCATATTAATTGTACTTCACATATAAATTTTATTTTGTGCAAGTTCTTCATTAAAACATTAAAATGATGATCTTGTTCCTCCTGTCATTTGTATTAGATAAGAGTATCATCTATAAATATTTACACATATGTTTGAAGGTAATCCCCAAAGGTACTATCAAATAAGTCCATAATGATACTAGTGAAATTAGTGATTCCAAATGGAATCAATATTTACTTTTAGTGCCAATAAATTTTATGAAAAATATTCCTGGGGATATCCTACTTCATAAAATTTACAAGATTATATCTTAATTAATGATATGCCTTAGATAAGTTCTAGTACACATGTATCCAATCAAACAAGTCATCAATATGTGGAAGAGGATAATTTTTATTTAACAAGATCATGCTGATCTCACATTAATCATCACAAATGACCTTTTACCCATCCATCTTCATGATGAAGAAGAATGAAACGCACCATGGTGAAACACTTGGGTATATAAAAATTTATCTATATTCTCCGATATTTTATTAATTAGATCTTCATGTTCAGTTATGGTCATTCTATATAGATTCCCAAATATTGGAAAATTTATAGATATAAGCTCGATTGAGAACTCAACTTGAGGGATTGGAGTAAGACAACATAATTATTCAGAAAACAAATTAGTATATTTTCATAGAACATGCATTTCATAAGAAATGACATGTTCTTTATTATATATCATTTATTCTAAATACACTTACTCATAAGGAAATAATATTCATTCTTGAGATGATAATACAAAATGAGATTCATCATCCTCCATGAAATTTTATAGAATCAGAGGGTGATTCATGATACGACATAAAATATTCTTTGGCTATAAATTTATGTTTTCTCTGAATAATGAAACCGATCAATACCCTTAATATCAATAAATTATACTAAAGGGAGTATCTATAACAACCCTTATCTTTATTTCACATTTAATTATGATTTATGACATAACGTTCACTTAATACAAATCATAAGATCAATAGGTCTAGTATCATTGGGGTTTTGGAACATTATATGACAACATAAAACATTAAATACAATATCTTTATTGAAATATTCTTAAACATGACCAAAAAATTCTTTTGTATATAACTCTTCATGGGATAACCTGATAATATAAATAAGAAAGGGGTGAGCCACAAATCCTAGTAAGGAAATAAAGATGGAATTACTTATGGAGAATAATACATTTTATACAATGCATATCAATGATACATTAATGAAAATTAATAATATGGAATCATATATCATGATAATAATAGCATAGAAATGTGATAATAATATAAAACATTACATCATAAACAAAAGTAAAATATAAATTTCCAAGAAATCATGGTGGAAAATGTCCCATAAAAGAATCAGGTAAAACCCTATCTAATCATGATGTATCATGATACCAAACGTTACCTATTGTATTAGAGAACTATCAGGGAACACCCTTCATAGGGATTTCAATCATATTATTATGTATTCCACATAGATCTTATAAGAAGGATTTATTCTGTAAGAACTCGTGTTTCTCTGGACAGTCGTTTTGAGCAGAAATAAGAATTTTTTTTAGATGCTTGTGTGGGGTAAAATTGTCATTTTACCCTACCATAAAATCTTGGATAATTTTTCCGACATCTTCGTTGGTCCCAGAATGTGGAGTTTACCCAAGGACATGATTTTGGAGGAAATCTGAGCTATTCGAATTTTGGCGGAAGATTTAATATTTAACATTCTTAAATTAAATATTAAATTATTTGAATAGGTTAGTTTGGAAATGAATGTTAAATGGAGCATCAGATAGATATTATGTTTTCTTGGTTGAGTCCGGAATGGAGATTTTATCCTAGGGAAGGCATAAACTCATGTAGGGCATTGGGGTTGGCCCGAGCCCCTTTTTCTTCCTTTTCATTTCATCATTCCTTTTAATTTCTTCTCTCTTATTTCCTACTCATCCTTGCGCACATCTCCTATGCTGCTCAACCTTGGACATGACATATGGGGAAATTTGGAGATTGAGAAAATGGGAGAGAAGGAAGGCAAGAGGGGTACAAATTCGAAGCTCTCGACACGCAGAGTCAGCGTTCAACAAAAGTGAGTGGTGAAATCAACTGAATCATTGGCGGGTTCTGCCTGAAGGTAGGGCCGTTTATGTCTTTTTACACATATCCCCTTTAAAAATTTTGTTTTATTTCTTTTAAGCCTTATATTGCTTGCTTGTTTTTTCTTAAGGCTGGATCTAATGTTTCGAGGGCGAAAACGGGCATTTCGGGTGTTTTTAGGGTTTTTCCATCATTAAACCCAGAATACACAATGTGTATTCTAGGGGTACACACCATGTGTTATTCCCATTTGGGGAAGAAAATGTTTTATTATGTACATTTCATGTACTTTTAGTACACACTGAGTAGTAGGTGGCCGTGTGGCTGGTCGTGTGATGTAGAATACAAAATAGTGGTTTTTTAGAGTACACACCATGTAAAATAAAGTACACGTCGTGTAGTGGTAGATGGGCATGTGTTTTAGTGAAAAAACATGGTGTGACTTTTTGACAATAATTCACACCAGGTACAGTAAAGTACACACCGTGTACAACTACACATGCATGCCCAATGTGCTCTGGCCATGTGATATGGCCATGTACTACTTCAACATAGTAATTTTGGGATATTTTATGTCTGGAAGTCAGAATTGGGCGTGTAAGTCGTAGATTCTGAGAGTTTTTCCACATATATTTCAATGGTGGAATCATTTTAACATTTAGAGGTCATATAAATGGGGTTTTGAGGGTTTTTATATAAATTGTGGGGTTATTCCTTCAATTATTAAGTTCAGTTGACACCTATGAGTGAGACATGGCGTGGATGATAGGTTGGGTGTTCGGAAAAAATTAGTTGTGACTTTTAATAAGATATGAGCTAGGATCTATCTCTCATAACCTATGCATTAGAGTACTTCCCCCATGTGAGATGTTCTGTTCTGGCATATGAGTCTATGAGAGCAGATACTTCTAAGGATCCACTAAGGGATGCCTTTAATTGTGGACGGACCTTGGGAGTTCCTTAAAGGATCCCTCTCTTGTTTTTCCATTGATAGGAAGCATGTTATAGAATTCTTATTTTGTACTTACTTTTAGGATTTTGTGTATGATTCCTCCATTACTCTTTTCTATAGATCCCATGTTGGATTCCTTCACTCGTGTTTTCCTAGAGAATCCCGAGTATGATGCTTCCACATTGTTTGACTTGAGGGACCCAACGGGTTCTTATTGTTTTAACGACCCTGAGTTGTTATGTCTGGTTGGGTAGAGATGGTGATCTTGTGTCACCTATAACCCGTTCTAAACTAGTAATCCCTTTGGGATTTGGATGTATTATTGGTTTGGGCATTCGTACCACCCTCACTATTTGTTTATATCTGACTTGGTATTGCTAATGCTGTAGTGTTTACCAGAGGTGTTTCCTGGTTGGTGGCTGGTGAGCCTGACGCGAGGCTTCATTCGTGTTTTTTTGAATGCCTACATTAACTTGTGTGCCTGAGTAGAGGTGGTTTGATTGTAAATGGGGTTATTTATATTGTTGTGGATGTGTTTTCCAATGTTACATTATTTTTGACCATTGGGTCTTGCTTGCCTGTTAGGGTGCATTGTTTTCCATGACTTGAGACAGTAGGATGGAGTGCTGTACCCTGACATGCTTTAGATGTTGTAGACTAGTGAGCCATGTTGCTCTAAAGGTTTACTTTGTCCGTATAGCATTATTATGCACTGACTGGAACATGGCCGATAGAACCTAGTGTTACAGACTATAATGGATAGATCGAGTGAGCTTCCGAGAGAGTCTTGGATATTATAGGCTATAGGAGGATAGACCAAGTGAGCTCCCTCAGAGAGTCTTGGTATTTATAGACTCTAGGAGGATAGACCGAGTGAGCTTCCTTAGAGAGACTTTTTTTTGTTTGATCTTCCTTAAACCAATCCAGGTTATAGGAGGAGTTGACCGAGTGAGCTTCCTCAGAGAGTTTGTGATTGACCTGAGGCTATAGGAGGAATTGACCGAGTGAGCTTCCTCAGAGAGTCTCTAGACCTTGAGGATATAAGGTTAATTGACCGTGTGATCTTCCTTAGAGAGTCCCTGACTACCCTAGACTATAAGGGGAATTGAATGAGTGTCCTTCTTCAGAGAGTCTATAATTTTTTTTATGACCAAACCAGAGGGGTTAGGCTGAGTGCACTGCCTAAAGGGTTATTGGTACTTGTAAGGTACGACCAGAGGGGATGGATGTGAGTAATTCTCAGAGGGTTACCTGTTGTTTTTACTTCTTGCTTTTGATTGTTTGGTTGAACTAGAAGATAACCTGTATTTTTTTAGCTTGTTCAGACGCATATCTCTGGTGTTGGCCGAAGAAGGTACATTTCGATGAGATTACAAACCCAGAGATCGACATATTTGATATACGGCTTGAGTGGAACTACTTCTAGCTCAATTCCCTTTAAGAGGATGTCCAAGAGAGCAGGATTGTGGTCCCATGGATCGACTGCTGATGTTGTTTCTTGTTATTGGAATCACTTCATCATGAATATTAAAATTTATGTATATGTGTATAGATATGGGAATATACATGTTTATGTATATAGATATGGACATTCATGGAGGCAATTTCCCAGTTTTCAGGGATTACATACCCTGAGTTCAACTGTGGTTGCACGTTTGGTTTACTTCCTTTTGTTCTGTTCCAGCTAGGATGAGCACATTGTTGTTGCATACACGTTTAGCAGCACAGTTGTAGGTTTCATATCGGGGTTCCCTACTGAGATTATTTCTCACCCCTACACGTGCACTTAGGTGTACATGTAGACCTTATTTATTCTTTTCAGGTTGAGTAGATGTTGCATAGTGGATAGGGATGAGGCCTAGTGTTGCAGGATCGAGCAGATCTGCTCGAGTTGTTCTACTGATCGAGCTACTGCCGTTTGACAGTGTCTGGAGATCAGGTATTTTTATTGGCTCAGAGTTAGTAGAAGAGCCCTATACTTTTATTTTTAGTTTCTTTTGTACTTTTATTTTTATGGTCGGCCAGGTGGGTGACCAATGTTGTAGTGTATTGCATAGCTGTTCAGGCTTTTACATCATTTTAATATTACAAAATATTCTATTTTAGTTGTTTACTATGCCCTAACTCTATTTACTTTCTGTTGTGTATGATACTTAGTTATTTCCTCTGTTTACTTACTCTGGTTTGAGGGCATAGTCTCCCCACTATCACACCCTTGGCCGTCACTACTGGTCGGCAGCCTCTGGCGTACGGGGTGGCATGCTTGAGGCCTTGTGGCGAACCAGCTCGGAGCACCAGTTTAGTGGCTTCCGCGTTGGGTCATTATAAAGTTGTATCAGAGGAGTTTTCCTTCTTGGTCTTTACTATTTGGGATATGGTAGACATGAGTATTTGGAATGTGTCAGAACCGGTGATGGATATCATGATGGTGCGTCACGAACACTTGTTCCAGTAAGAAGTCCGGGTTGCCATGGTTTGGGATTGTTGTTATGATTTTGTGATGTTATGGTTGTATATGATTTTCACCTTAAACGACTCACATGTTGTGTGGTGTTATGATTTTCTATGGATCTATGGCTCTTTTAAATTTTTATGATGCCAGGGATAGATTTTGAATCTTGGCTGGAAAAGGCAAGAGGCATCTCATGCATCATTCTAGTCACGTAGGATTCACAGCATATAGGCTAGCTAGTGTGTGTTTTTACTGACTAATGAGACCTTGGGGTCTGCTTACACATTTTTTTTACTCTGATGGCAGGTTACATGGATCTACATTAAGGCGTTTTTGATGGGGATGCTGACTCAGTCCTTTGGCACAGGTGGTGCAGTGACCCTAGTTGGTCTATGTGGCACATGATGCCTTTTTTTAACACCTTATTCGGTGTTGTTTCTCGGGTATGGGGTTATCTAGTCATATCACTGAGAATGATGTTGATAGATTCCAAGGCTTTTCTTGTGAACTAGACCTCCTTGTGGTACTGCTGTATATAGATACCCAATGTGTGTTAGTTCATCTTGTCTCTTCTGTTTTGTTTGTGACCTCCAAGGAGTCGCTCCTTCTGAGGATTCTCAGAGAGGACCAGGACCCTTTTAGGATGTGTTTTGGTTTTGACCTTCTTCAGTTGTTGTGATGTTTACCATCTTCTATGAGGTATTGGATCTATTGGGCTAGGTGGTGAGACCTTTTGACCCAGTTTTGAGGCTTTTTCTATAGGGCTAGGTGGAAGACCTAGAGACCCTGGGTTTTGACTCGAACCCTTATCGATCAATGACTGTTTGCTTTTTGGTAATCCTGGGTGAGAAGGTTGTCCAGCGTTTTCTAATTCCTTTTAGTGGTGTTTTTTTCACAACTGCTTTTCATGAGTAGGCCTATTCGGGTGCCTGGCCTTGTCGACCAGTGTTTTTGATGTTGCTGTGGTAGAGGTGACTTTGTTAAATTTCGGGTTACTCTGAAATGGTTGACCCATTATTGAATCTGAGTCAGGTTTTGGTAGGATATTAGTGTGGCTCAGAGGGAGATGGAAACACATTCGGTGAAATATTAGTATACACCTATAAGACACAATCATGCGATATCATAATTTGTCTTGAGTATGCTGAGAGAGCTTCGACCCTACATCGAGCTCCTTTTTCTTTCTTAATGTTCATCCGTGTGGCGGATGGAACCTATTCTGGTTGTGCTCTCGGAGTAGTGTAAGGAAGTACATATGGTGGGGAGTGAAGCTTTTTCATTTTGAGGGTGGGTTTTCTTGTTTAGGTTAAACATTGGTGTTTTCCAGGATCTTTTGAGCTCAATGTATTGTTTTAAGACAACGACAATGGTATTCCTTTGGGGGGGAGTACCAGCTGGGTGAAGTGGAATATCTTATGTGTAGAAGGTGGTTGTTAATGCTATGGCAGGTCTTTGGAAGGTCAAGGTAGCTTGGTTGTGTTGATGCTCGGCTTGGGGGAATGGCCACTTGTCCTTTTTCGGGGCTTCACGGGGACGAGAAGGATTATGGTGGGGAGTTTGTAAGAACCCGTGTTTCTTTAGACAATCATTTTGAGTAGAAATTTGAATTTTTTTTGTTGGATGCTCGTGAGTGTTAAAATATTCATTTTACCTTACCATCAAATATCATATAATTTTTCTGACAACTCTGTTGGTCTTGGAATAGAGAGTTTACCCTGGGACAGGAGTTTGGAGGAAATCTGAGATGTTCGAATTTTGGCGGAATATTTAATATATAATATTATTAAATTAAATATTAAATTATTCGCGTAGTTTATTTTGGAAATAAAATTTAAACAGAGCGTTGGATAGAGATTCGGTGTGGGTCGTTGAGTCCAGAATAGGGAGTTTATCCTAAGGAAGGAATAAACTCATGTTGGGCACCGGGGCCGGCCCATGCCCCATTTTCTTCATTTTCATTCCTTCATTCCTTTTCTTTTCTACTCTCTTCTTTCCTCCTCCTACTTTCACCCTTCACTTATGCTTCTCCACCTTGATCGTGACCTATGGAATGATTTAGAGATCGATAAAATGTGAGAGAAGGAAGGAAAGAGGGGTACTGATTCGAAGTTCTCGACGTGCTGAGTCAGCGTTCGGCAACCCTGAGTAGTGGAATCAACCAATGCTTTGGCGGTTTCTGCCCAAAGGTAGGGAAGTTTCTGTTTTTTCCATAGATCTCCTTTAAAAATGTTGTTTTATGTCTTTTAAGAATTATATTTCGTTCTTGTGTCCTCTTAAGGATGGATGTAATGTTTCGGGGGGTGAAAACGGGAATTTCGGGTGTTTTCAGGGTTTTCCTTTCAGATAACCCAGAATACACGGAATGTATTCCAGGGGTACACGCCTTGTGTTCTTACAATTCGTGGAAGAAAAGGTTTCATTATGTACACTCTGTGTACATTGAGTACAAACCATGTACTTTGAGTACACACAGTGTAGTGGGTGGTCATGTGGTTGGCCGTGTGGAGTATAACACAGAATAGTGGTTTTTTGGAGTACACGCCATGAATAGTAAAGTTCGCACCGTGTAGTGGTACTTGGGCATGTGTTTTAGTAAAAACGAACATGGTGTGAATTTTTGTGAATAGTACACGTTGTGTACAATAAAGTACATGCTGTGTACTATTACACAAGCATGCCCAATTTGCTCCGGCCATGTCCTCTGGCCATGTACTAGTTCAACTTAGTAATTTTGGGAAATCATTAGCTCTGGAAGTCAGAATTGGGCATGTGAGTAGTAGATTCTGAGATTTATTCCATGTAGATCACAATGGTGGAATACTTTTAACTATAAGAGGTCATAGAAATGGGGTTTTGGTTTTTTTATATAAATGGAGGGGTGATTCCTCCAGTTATTAAGTTCAGTTGAAACCTAAGAGTGAGACTTGGCGTGGATGATAGGTTGGGTGTTTGGACCAACTTAGTTGAGACCATTAATAAGATATGAGATATGAGATATCTCTCATAATTTATGCTTTAGAGGACATTCCATTTGTGAGATGTTCCATTCTGGCATATGAGTCTGTGAGACTCGATACTTCTAAGGATCCCCTGAGGGATGCCTTTACATGTGGACTGACCTTGGGAGTTACTTTGAGGATCCCTCTCCTGTTTTTCCTTTGATAGGACCCATGTAATGGAATGCCTATGTTGTCCTTCCTTTGAGTATTTCATTTATGATTCCTCCATTACTATTTTCTATGGATCCCGCGTAGGATGGCTTCACTCGTGTTTACCCGGAGAATCCCATGTATGATGCTTCCTCAGTGTTTGACTTGAGGGACCCAACAGGTGCTTGTAGTTTGAATGACCCTGATATGTTATGTCTGGTTGGGTAGAGATGGTGATCAGGTGTCACCTAGAACCCGTGCCAAACTGGTAATCCCATGGGGCTTTGGATGTATTGTTGGGTTGGGGGTTCGGGCCACCCTCACTGCTTGTTTATATCTGACTTGGTTTTGCTGATGTTATAGTGTTTACCAGAGGTGCTTTCCGGTTGGTGGTTAGTGAGCCTGACGCGAGGTGTCTTTCTTGTTTATTGTGATGCCTACTTATACTTATGTGCCTGAGTAGAGGTGGTTTGATTGTAAATGGGGTTATTTACCTTATTGTGGATGTGTTTTTACAAGTTACTTGACTTTTACCCGTTGGGTCTATCTTTCCTTTTAGGATGCCTTGTTTTCCATGCCTTGAGACCGTAGGATGGAGTGTTGTTCCCTAACAGGCTTGAGATGCTATAGACTGGTTATCCAAGTAGCTCTGTTGGTTTAATTTTGATTTATAGCATTATTATACACTGACTGGAACAGGTCTGTGAGAACCTAGTGTTATAGACTATAGGGGATAGACCGAGAGAGCATCCAAGAGAGTCTTGGATATTATAGGCTACATGATGATAGACCGATTGAGCTTCCTCATCGAGTCTTGAGCTTTATATACTACAATAGGATAGACCGAGTGAGCATCCCCAGAGAGTCTTTGATTTGGTAGAATTTCCTTAAACCATTCCAGGATATAAGAGGAATTGACCGAGTGAGCTTCCTCAGAGAGTCTGTGATCGACCTGAGGCTATAGGAGGAATTGACTGAGTGATCTTCCAAAGAGAGTCTCTTGACCATGGGGCTATAAGGGGAATTGACCGCGTGATCTTTCTCAGAGAGTCCCTGACTACCCTAGAATATAAAGGGAATTGACTGAGTGTGCTTCCTCAGAGAGTCTATTATTTTTCGTATGACCAAACCATAGGGGTTAGGTAGAGTGTACTTCCCATATGGTTATTGGTACTTTTTAGGTCGGACTAGAGGGGATGGCTGTGATTACTTCCCAAAGGGTTACCTATTGTGTTACTTACTTGCTTGTGATTTATTGGTTGAACTAGAGGATAACTTTTCTCTGTTTAGCTTGTTCAGAGGCATAGCTTCGACGTCAGCCGAAGTAGGTACATACCGATGTGATTATAGAAAAAGAGATAAAATTATTTTATATACGGCTTGAGTGGCACTACGTTCAACTCAATGCCCTTGAATAGGATGTCTAAGAGATCAGGCTTTTGGTCCCATGGATCGACTGCTGATGTAGTTTCTTGTTATTTGAATCACTTCATCATGAATATTCTTATTTATGTATATGTGTATAAGTATGGGACTATACATGTGTAAGGTATATAGATATCGACATCCTTGGTGGAACTTTCCAAATTAATATGGATTACATACCATGTGTTCAAATGTGGTTGCACGTTTGGTTTACTTCCTTTTGTTGTGTTCCATCTAGGCTGAGCACAATGTTGTTGCAAACACTTTTAGCAGCACAGTTGGAGGTTTCTTATCGGGGTGCCCTGCTGAGATTATTTCTCACACATACACATGCACCTCAATGTACATGTAGATATTATGTCAAATTTTCAGGTTGAGCATAGGTTTCATAGTGGATAGTGTTGAGGCCCAGTGTTGCATAATCAAACTGATCTGCTCAAGTGGTTGTACTAATCGGGCTACTACAATTCGATAGTGTCTAGAGATCGGGTACATGGATTGGCTCAGAGTTAGTAGAAGATCCCTATACATTTACATTTATTTTCTTTTGTAATTGTATTTGTATGGTCGTCCCGGTGGGTGACCAGTGTTGTATTGTATTGCATAGCTGTTTGGGATTTTACAACATTTTACTAATACAACTTGTTCTCTTTTAGTTGTTTACTGTTCCTCACTCTGTTTATTTTTTCTAGGTTTGATACATAGTTATTTCCATTGTTTTCTTACTCTAGTATGAGGAAGTAGTCTCCCCACAATCACACCCTAGGCCCTCACTGCTAGTCAAAATCCTCAGGCGTACGGGGAGGCGCGCTTGAGGCCTTGTGGTGAACCGGCTCGGAGCACCAGTTTAGTGGATTCCAGGTCGAGACGTTACAAAGTGGTATCAGAGGAGATTTCATTCTTGGTCTTTACTATTTGGGATTTGGTAGATAGGAGTATTAGGAATGGGTCGGAACCTGTGATGGATATCGGACTGGTGCATCACGAACACCAGTTCGGGTAAGAAGTCATGGTTGCCAGGGTTTGGGATTATTGTTATGATTTTGTGATGTTATGGTTGAATATGATTTTCACCTAGAACGAGTTACATGTTGTGTGGTGTTTTGATTTATTATGAATCTCTGGATCTTGGCGATTCGTAAGATTCCATGGAGAGATTTTGACTCATGACTGGAAAAGGAAAGTGGCGTCTTGTGCATCATACCAGGCATGTAGGATTCACAGCATATAGGCCTACTAGTGTGTGTTTTTAATGACGATTAAGACCTTTGGGTCTAATTATACCTACTTTTTACCCTGATGGAAGGTTACCTGGATCTATGTTAAGGCGTTTTTGATGGGTCTGATGACTCATTCCTTTTGTACAGGTGGTGCAGAGACCCTAGTTGGTCTATGTGGCATGTGATGCCTTTTTTTACCCCTTATTGGGTGTTGTTTCTCGGGTCTATGGTTATCTAGTATGATCTTTGAGAACAATGTCGATAGATACAAAATATTTTCTTGTGAACTGTAACTCCTTGTGGTATTGTTGTATATAGATACCCAATGGGTGTTAGCTCAGCTTGTCTCTTCTGTTTTGTTTGTGACCACCAAGGAGTCGTTCTTTCTAAGGATCCTCGGAGAGGATCGGGGCCCTTGTAGGTTGTGTTTTGGTTTTGACCTTCTTGGGTAATTGTGATATTTACCTTATTCTGAGTGGTTTTAGATCTTTTGGGATAGGTTGTTAGACCTTGTGACCTAGTTGTGAGGCTTTTTCTGTAGGACTAGGTGGAAGACAAAGAGACTCTGGGTTTTGAATCGAACCCTTATCGGTCGATGTCTTTTCAATTTTAGGGAATCCTGGGTGAGAAGGTTGTCTAGCATTTTTCAATGCCTTTTGGCAGTGTTTGTTTTCGCGACTCATTTCGACGAGCAGGCCTGTTCGGGTGCCTGGCCCGGTCGAACAGTGTTTCTGATGTTGCTGTTATAGAGGTGACTATGAAATTTTGGGAAACCGTGAAATGGTTGACCCGTGCTTGAATCTTGGACGGGTTTCAGCCAGATGTAAGTGTGGATCAGAGGGAGATGGACACGCCTTCAGTGAAATATTACTATACTTCTATAAGAGACGATCATGTGATATCTTGAGTCATCTTGTGTATGCTGAGAGAGCATCGACCCAACATCAAGCTCCTTTTTCTTTATTAATGTTCATCCATGTGGCAGATGGAACTTTTTCTGGTTGTGCTATTGGATCAGTGTAAGGAAATCCATATGGTGCGGAGTGAAAATTTTACCTTTTGAGGGTGGTTTTCCTTATTCATGTTAAACATCAGTGTTTTCCAGGATCTTTTGAGCTCAGTGTATTATTTTAAGTTGGCGACAAGGGAATTCTGATGGTGGGGAGTACCAGTTGGTTGATGTTGAATATCTTCTATGTAGAATTTTGTTGTTAATGCTGTGGATGGTAATTGGATGGTCTTGGTAGCTTGGATGTGAAGATGCTCGGGTTGGGGGTATGGTTGCTAGTCCAGCTGCTAGTCCATTTTCTAGGCTTCTCAGGGACGAGAAGGTTTATGGTGGGGAGTTTGTAAGAACCCGTGTTTCTTAGGATAGTCGTTTCAGTAGAAATTTGAAATTTTGCTGTTGAATGCTTGTGAGGGGTAAAAGTGTCATTTTCTCCTACTTTCAAATCTCAGATAATTTTTCTGACAACTCCGTTGGTCCCGTAATAGGGACATTACCCAAGGACAAGAGTTTGGAGGAAATCTGAGTTATTTGAATTTGGAAGGAATATTTAATATTTAATATTATTAATTTAAATATTAAATTATTCACATAGGTTGTTTTGACAATAAATATTAAATGTAGTGTCGGATAGAGATTCCATTTGTGCCTTTTGGTACGGAATGGGGATTTTAGTCTATGGAAGGCATAAACTCATGTTGGGCGTTGGGGCTGGCCCGGGTCCCTTTTTCTTCCTTTTCTTTTCTTCTTTCATTTTCTTTTCTTCTCTCTCATTTCTGCCTCCTCCTTGCGCACATCCCCTACGCCACTCCACCTTTCTCGTGACCTATGGAAAAATTTGGAGATCGAGAAAATGGGAGATAAGGAAGGAAAGAGGGGTACCGATTCGAAGCTCTCGATGCGCTGAGTCGGCGTGCGGCAACCGTGAGCGGTGAAATCAATCGAAGCTTCGGTGGTTTCCACCCGAAGGTAGGTCCATTTATGTTTTTTCCATATATCCCCTTTAAAAATGTTGTTTAATGTGTTTTAATCCTTATATTTCTTTCTTGTTTCCTCTTAAGTCCGGATCAAATGTTTTGGGGGCGAAAACGGGCGTTTCGGGTGTTTTCTGGGTTTTCCCATCAGAAAACCCAGAATACATGGCGTGTATTCCAGGGGTACATGCAATGTGTTCTACTAGTTCGGGGAGGATAATGTTTTATTAAGTACACTCCGTGTACTTTGGGTACATGGTGTGTAGTGGGTGGCCGTGGGGCAGGCCGTGTGGAGTAGAACACGGAAAAGTTGTTTTTTGGAGTACACGTCGTGTATAGTAAAGTACACACCATGTAGTGGTACTTGGGAACATGTTTTAGTGAAAACGAACACAATGTGACTTTTTGTGAACATTACACACCATGAAAAGTATAGCACACGTTGTGTACTCTTACACAAGAATGCCCAATGTGCTCTAGCCATGTGCTCTGGCCATGTACTACTTCAATTTATTAATTTTGGGATATCTTATGGTCTGGAAGTCAGAATCTTGCATTTGAGTAGTATATTCTGATCTTTTTTCTCTGTAGATCACAATGGTGGAATCCTTTTAAATTTTAGAGGTAATCTAAAGGGTGTTTTGGGGGTTTTTATATTAACCGATGGGTTCTTCCTCCAGTTATTATGTACAATTGACACCTAAGAGTGAGACTTGGCCTGGATGATATGATGGGTGATCAGACCAACTTAGTTGAGATCTTTAATAATAGATGAGCTCTAATATATCACACAAAACCTATTATTTATAGGACTTTCCCATTGTGAGAAGTTTCATTCTAGGCTATGAGTCTGTGAGACTGGATACTTCTATGGATCCCTTGAGGGATGCCTTTACTTGTGGACGGACCTTGGTAGTTCCTTATAGGATCCCACTCCTGTTATTCCTTTGATAGGACACATGTTTTGGAATTCCAATTATGACCTTCCTTTGAGGATTTCTTGTACGATTCCTCCCTTACTCTTTAGTATGAAGCCCGTGTAGGATGTATTCACTCGAGTTTACCTAGAGAATCCCGAGTATGATTCTTCCTCCATGTTTGAATTGAGGGACCTAGCATGTTTTTGTTGTGGAAACGACCTTGAGTTGTTATGTCGGGTTTGGTAGAGATTGTGATCGGGTTCCACCTAGAACCCATGCCAAACGGGTAATCCCTTTGGGCTTGGGATGTATTGTTGGGTTGGACATTCAAGCTAGCCTCACTGTTTGTTTATATTTGACTTGGTTTTGCTGATGTTGTAGTGTTTATCAGAGGTGCTTCCTGGTTTGTGGCTGGTGAGCCTGACGTGAGTCATCTTTCATGTTTTTTGGGATTCCTACTATTCCTTGTGTGCCTTAGTAGAGGTGGTTTGATTGTAAATGGGGTTATTTACCTTGCTGTGAATGTATTTTCCCATGTTAAATGATTTTTGACCATTAGGTGTAGCTTGCCTTTTAGGATGCATTGTTTTCCATGCCTCGAGACTATAGTATGGAGTGTTGTTCGCTAACATGCTTGAGCTATTGTAGATTGGTTATCCAAGTAGCTCTGTAGATTTACATTGGCCATATAGCATTATTATGCACTGACTGGCGCATAGCCGTGAGAACCTGGTGCTATAGACTATAGGGGATAGACCGAGTGAGCTTCACAGAGAGTCATGGATATTATAGTCTGCAAGAGGATAGATGGAGTGAGATTCCTCAGTGAGTCATGAGCTTTATAGAAAATAGGAGGATAGACCGAGTGAGATTTCTCAAAGAGTCATTGTTTTGTTTGAATTTCCTTAAACCATTCCAGGCTATAAGTGGAATTGATCGAGTGAGCTTCCTCAGAGAGACTGGGATCACCGTGAGGCTATAAGAGGAATTGAATGAGTGAGCTTCCCCAGAGTGTCTCTAGACCTTGGGGGAATAAGGTTAATTTATCATCTTATCTTCTTCCGAGAGTCCCTAACTACCCTAGACTATAAGGGAAATTGACTGAGTGTGATTCCTCAGAGAGTCTATAATTTTTCTTATGACCAGACCAGAGGGGTTAAGCTAAGTGTACTACCCAGAGGGTTATTGGTACTTGTTAGGTAGGACCAGAGGGGATGGATGTGAGTACATACTAGAGGGTTACATATTGTGTTATCTTCTTGCTTGTAATTGATTAGTGCAACTAGAGTATATCTTGCCTATGTTTATCTTGTTTAGAGGAATATCTATGGAATTGGCTGAAGCAGGTACATGTCCATGAGATTACTGACACATAGGTCGACTTATTTTTTATACGACTTGAGTGAAAATACGTCCTGCTCAATGCCCTTGAATAGGATGTCCAAGAGATCGGGCTTATGGTCCCAAGGATTGACTGCTGATGTTGTTTCTAGTTATTTGAATCACATCATCAAGAATATTCATATTTATGTATATGTGTATAGGTATGGTACTATACATGTTTACGTATATAGATATGGACATCCATGGTGGAACTTTACCAGTTGACAGGGATTATATACCCTGAGTTCAATTGTTGTTTATCATTTGGTTTGCTTACTTTTGTTGTGTTCCAACTAGGCTGAGCACATTGTTGTTGCATACACTTTTAACAGCACAGTTGTAGGTTGCATGTCGGGGTGCCCTACTAAGATTATTTCTCACCCCTGCACATGCACCTCGGTGTACGTGTGGACCTTTTGTCTTATTTTCAGGTTGAACAGAAGTTGCATAGTGGATAGGGATAAGGCCCAATGTTACCGGATTGAGTGGATCTGCTCGAGTGGTTCTACTGATCGGGCAGCTGCATTTCGACAGTGTTTGGAGATTAAGTACATGGATTTGCTTGGAGTTAGTAGAATAGCCCTATACTTTTACTTTCAGTTTCTTTTGTACTTGTATTTGTATAGACGGAACGGTGGGTGACCAGTGTTGTATTGTATTTCAAAGTTGTTCGGGCTTTTACAGCATTTTACTATTACAACTTGTTATATTTTAGTAGTTTACTGCTTCCACACTATGTTTACTTTCTGCTGTGTATGATACATAGTTATTTCCGATGTTTTCTAACTATGGTGTGAGGGCATAGTCTCCCCACTATCACACCATAGGCCCTCACTACTATTCAGCATCCTCTAGCGTATGGGGAGGTGCCCTTGAGGCCTTATAGTGAACCTGCTCAGAGCACCGGATTAGTGGCATCCGGGTCGGGACGTTACACATTCAACATCATAATTGTATTCCATGATATAAAAATGTGGAATAAATAAAATCATTTCCCAAATAAATAGGATTTTGTGCATACATGTGAATACCCATGATATAGAAATGGGAAAGGTATTCACAACACCATAATTTTTTCATGGTAAATCATTGTGTTATTTCGTTAGATAAATACAATATATAAAAATTCACAAAATTCGTTAATGATAGAGAAAGGGGCCTCTCATAATTTATACATGAAATGGGATGTAAGGGGGACATGTAAGGACATTCCAAAAAATTTATAATTGGAAATTGAATGTGTAACATAATAAATAATGATGAAGAAAGTGGAGAATGAAAAAGAACCTTTAGAAAATTTCAGCATGGTAATGGGTGTACGTAATGAATCATAGGAGGGTTAAATGAGGGTGAAAAGGGTATAATAATTTATACATAAAAATTAATGAATACATACCATGGAACATTATATATCAACATATGAAAATGGAATATAATAAGCATAATATAAAATAAGAGCTTGAATGGAAATGAGAAGAGGGAAATCCATTACGAAACTTCAGTATAATATCAACTTAAGTAAGGGACGAAATGAGGGGGGATAAGTAATATGTTATAAAAATAAAATAAAATGGACTGTATGGTAGTATTAAAAAAACAAAAATTGAAATTGAAATTAAAATAACTAATCTCAATGAAGGTTCCTGAATTCAATGGTAATTGGAGAAATATCATACATGGAAGTGTGACTCCAAAGTCTTATGAGAGGATTCCTGGGAGCTTGAAGCCCCTATATAGGACTATAGGGAGTATAGGTATGTGGGTGGAAGAGTTTAGAGGAGTTTTATTGAAGATAAATGGGATTTTGTTTGGGTTTATATAGGAAATGAAGTGGATTTACTTATTATTTTGGTTTTGGACACTACATAAAAAATTATTCCAATCCACAGACCATCCAATGATTTTTCCCAAGGATTATGGAAAAGGGGAGTGGTATAAATTATTTTATGATTCCATGGGCCGAATATAACAAAATATTTCCCTTTTTCATGTTGAGGTGTGTAACTTTTTTAATGACATGATTTTAAAATCCTAATATATATTATAAGTCATAGAGGATTCACTCTATCGTTATAAAATAAATCAAATAATATTAAAATAAAATTATTTTAAATGAAAAAAATATATTATTTTGAATATACCATTTATTGTATTTATTAAATCATTATTGTTCATTATGATGTCATAAAAGACACCATATATTTATACGGTGTTTAATTTTCCCCCCATAAATTAGGCTGTCTTAGAAAATTATGAAAAATTTACCATTGGATAATTTCAATGTCCAGATTAAAAAAATAATATTCAATTTATCTAAATAAATTTCTACAAATGTAAATTTTTTACTTTGAAAATGAACACTGGCATTTATTGAAAATGATCAGTCTTTGAAAATAACAATTTTTGAACCCTAATATAAATTACACTTAAATTCCTAAAAATTATATGATAATTTATATTTAATAAAATTAATTTAGTTATAATATTTTATTGAAATATTATTTATTTCAAAAATCCATTAATTCATTAAAATATATTTCTTAAATGATGATTAATATATATATAAATAATATTTTTTCTTTCAAGATCAAATTTACAAAGTAAAATTAATAAGAATAAAAATATATCCATTATTCTATAAAAAATAATGTAAATAATATTATTCATAGGGTCCTGATAAATATAAATTTATTACTCCTTCATATTACATAATAGTAATGTGTGTGATGGTGGGCCTTTCATGAGGCCATTCTGTGAACATTGTTGGGGTTGTTATCTCGATGAGCTAGAACTTCTCCCATAAATATTTTCACTCTAGTATCATCTGATGGATCTTGGCATGGAATTTGTTTAGGGAAAATACAAAAAAGGATATATCCTTCAGAAGCTCCGATAAATTTGATTCATAGGTTAAAATCCTACAGGATAAGGCCAAAACTTTATTTGATTGTGCCAACAGGATTTTTGGAAACCATATATTTATACTAGTTAGGTGATCACTATTAAAGGAATATATTATCAATGGTAATGACAAATAATGATATTTTAAAATACAATTGGATATAATAATATAATTTCACATGTTTTATATATCCATTATACATTAAATCAAAAGAAATGGAATTTTATTCATAAATGTTCTGGTTTTTACAGTATCACAATTTTTTAAGGGAAATTCAGAAATCAAATATTTTCATGACCTGACCTAATGGGGTCCAAGCTATGACAACCCCAATCCCACCTCCAATAGGCCACGGGATAGTATCAATTGCCTATTTAGAATATTACACACAAGAGAGGACTTGTCCTAATGTACCTATAAATAAACAAACATCTACAACCCCATATATTGATGAAATGTAAAAGAACTGGTAACTATGAATGGAAGCATGTAAAATACAACTACCAAAGTACTACCAAAATCAATTGATATAAAAAGTGACAAATATATTGGAACCACAGTTGATATTTTCTATAAATGGAGTCATGATTTTGTTTTTTTGTAATCCTCATGTGTAAGATCATTGAGTTTTCAAGGAAATAGATCATCTAATACATATAGGATACAATATTTAAGGTGGCATCATTTCCGACTATTTTTCACAATTTTGTCCTCAAAATATAGAAAAAGAGGCCATCATAACAAAGGGTTGTTTTTATAGGATCTACTCTTCATGAAAATGGTAAATCTATAGTTTTCCTGGAGACAAGATTGATAATCACTAGATGTGGAGCATCATGAATAGCGACTGTGATATCCATGATTATGAGAATTGGATCATCATGACTTTGTGATGTTTTGATGGAGATCTCTAAAACTATTTCAATTCTAAGTGTTACATACTGAAGTAAGGAGCCCCATGAAGATGTTTTGAAAGGTATAAAAAAAATTCAAATGATGGTGGAGGATCACAAACAACCAATCCTACAAATACGAGGCTATCCCTTTTCACATAACAAGAATTTATTTATATAAAATAAAAAACAACACTAATTTTTTAATCTATGTGAGCATTGTGAAACTGGATATCTATGTGATCTTAATAATTGTGAAAATACAAGTTATGTATTGAATGACTCCAATGATTTTATTAAATGGGCTATTTGAATTGATTGGTTATTCTTTAAAGGATCAGCGAGCATCATAATGACAATTTTTCCTACGACGGTTGGGTTCTTCATAAACGTAATGTACTTTTCAAAATGGCGTCACAATTTTTTTTGAAACATTTGGATTTAAGTGAAATGTGCATTCAAAGTGAATCAAATCAGGTCTACAGTAAAATTAGAGTTTCTTGCAAGATTGGTATAAAGACATTGATGTTCATCCATTGATGAAAACATCACGTCAATTAACTGAGCTAGAATTCTCTAAAAGAAGTGAGATATGGGGAGTCAATGGATGTGTTCTGAAGGACATGGTGTGGTATCCCTACAATCTTTTTAAATAAGTGGTCCTAGAATAGAGTGATTATGTCTAATATTCTATATTCCATATCTAGCGATGATTGGTTGATTTAGGTATGACCGACACACTATTGGCATATGCTCCATGGACTATCGCTTATTTGTGAACCATATAAAATTGTTGAGTTGTCTCACTTCATGTGAATGTTTTAATTATTTAAATTTATCATAATAAATGTTTTACTAGTTCTTACTAATGTGGAAAAAATATCCACCACATTAGAAGAAAATTTTAACCCTTGGATTCACCCCACACCTATGTGGGTGTTCCAGGGTCCTTCAAGTTATATCACATCCTATTGGATAGTAGTGTTAAATATTTCCTTCTTTTCTATCATGGAAAATTCATTTAATGTTAGAGGAGTACCCCAAATAGATATAAGAAACCTTCAAATTTGTAACGTCCAAAACTAAAATTCAAAACTATATATTTACCAAAAACTAAATTTTAGTTTATACATATCAAAAAATAATTTTATTTATCAAAATAACTTTTAAATCATATATATAGTAATAATTAAAAGGGACATATATTATCCCAATGTTATTTGGATGTATATATATAAAATAATACTTATATAGTCTTGATATGTAACCCTTTATTACACCATCATACACCCTAGGCATATGTTGTGTGATGGTGATGATTTCCTATGGTGGATCGATTAACATTGTTTGGGTGATGAACCTAACAAACATGAACATAGCCCATAAATTATCTCACTCAGGATTAAGTTTATGAGTCTGATCTTTTTATTAGAGAAGGTAAAATCTTTGTGAATCCATCTTGGTTTAATGATCCGATAAATGGGAATTTTAGTGTAAGATCCTACTCATTGAGGCAATCATTTCTTCTGCCTATGTCAGCTGAACATTATTATAACCTTATTATATAATAATCATAATGTCTTGTCTATTGTTATTATATTACCAGAGGGTGATATTTTTAATTGTTTTTTAAATCCATCATTCTATATTAAATAATTTGTCTAAAATAAAAAAAGCAGAGAATATGTTTTCAATAACTATATTACTTAATAAATAATATATTCATTTAAAAGAGAAGTTAATTTATAAATGTTCGGGTCTTTACATCTAAACAAGACTACCCCAAAAAATAGGATGTCCAGAGGAAGGGTATTTAACTCTCACCTAAATTTTTAGGCTGCCACAATGCCAATTATAAATCTAAATTTTATCTATTTATTGATAGAGTATGATCCCACTACATTTTACTCACTATTGGGGGAATATCAGTTGTTATTATTCTTTATACAAGTTAATTTACACTCTTTTTTTATCATACATATTAATTATGTCTTGAAAATGCATGGAAATAAAACCTCTTTCTAGCAGGGTGATCATCAATTTTGATCACACATAATGATTCTCAGTATTCGGGTGTTTCTCAAAACTATAGATATCTAAAATACATTCTTCTACATCATATATAGTCCCTCAAAGTAGACTGAAATGATTCCATTATACCACAAGTTATTAAATCCCAGCTTCCCCAAGACATATCAAATGGTCTATTAAGTGGTACAAAGTATGGTGGTGTTTGGGTTTGATAAATACCCTAGTCATGTCCTTAAGAATAAATCTAAGGTGTGTTGTATTTAATGATTCATTCACACAGGTCTCCTAGTAATCGTTATATGTGCCTTGGTAATTATTTCCTTCATGGCCAATAATGGTTATGTAAAATCTATTCAATCAGAAGCTCGCTCTATGCTTAAGACCATATAATTTATTGTTCTAAAACACCATTATTTACTATGTATATTTTGATTTATTTATAATTTTCAACTTTTTCATAGTCCCTATAACATGACACATGATCATTTTATACACCATTAAGAGTTGTTATAGCATTCTTCCTTTAGATATAGATATCCTACAAACACATAATGAGGGAAACTAGGCTGTAGACATCCTTGATTCAAAAGGACCACATGAAGTAAAGATTACCATTTTTTTAGGACTAGTTTCATTATCGATCGACTATATTAAACATATTCACATGTATTTCCTTTTTTTCCATTACTTATACCCCCTGAAACATTTTCCCCAAATATTTTATATCATCTCTTTATTTTCTCTTAAATAATAAAAGTCAATTTATAGTAATCCAACATAAAAACGATATATAGATATGATAACATATTCAATGTATATGGAAATGACATAACGAAATCATACCAAGTAAAAAATATATCATAAAACATTATTCAAAACATCCTGGTTTTGGTTTAATAAAAGAAATGATTCATAAGATTATGGAAACATGAGTCAATAATCATTATATAGATATGTTTTATAAAACAATAATGTCGTACAAACGTAATCCTGGAAATTATAATACATTTAATGATTAACCAACAATAAATATTTATCATATTGGACTTCGTGAAACCATATCCCATATCATAGTAGAAATGGGATAACAACTCATTCCCCATAACCATTTTGACAATTTCAAAACACCCATGCCCCAATATATTTTTGACTTGGATAGCCTCCAGTTCCCCATAATTTTTGCGGTTTGGGATAAGCACATGGAGCCGATAATATTTTGGATATTGGATAGACACAAATAAACCATAACATTTTTAAATTGGGAGAACACCCAATCCCTCTTAAAATTTCAGACATGGGATAATGACCAATGGATTATCTTAATCTTATGATTTAGAAGACTTTTTAAAATTAATTAGAGGGATATAATAAATGGTCCCATCAGATAATGATAAAATAGACATATGAAAAAATTAATAATACCACCATAGTTTAATTAACCCTTAACAATTAAATGGGATTCATAAATACTTATATAAATCATTATCATAAATAATATAAATAAATAAGTAAATTTCATTGTTTGAGATTAACACAAGGGAAGAATAAGAAATTTTAAATGATGTTGAAATAGATGGAATACAATTTATATCATTAATTTCATTACAAAAATAAGAAATAAGAAATATGTATTTTGTATCATTTATTTCAAAAGAAATAATATACTGAAAAACTATAATAAAAATATCTCTAGAAAAACTTGAAACCATAGAGTGGAATAATTTTAATGAAAACCAATGAATATTGAGAAAAATTCACTTATATTGGAAAAGTTAAAAAATTATTTTTACTGATATGTGATTACTTACCCAAATGGAAATACTTGTTTATTAATTAGAAAAATTATTATCAATGTTGAAAATTTAGTATTTTATAATAATCCCTTT
This sequence comes from Viscum album, assembly GCA_963277665.1. NCBI lineage: Eukaryota > Viridiplantae > Streptophyta > Magnoliopsida > Santalales > Viscaceae > Viscum > Viscum album. The sequence goes on along the minus strand of OY728121.1, from coordinate 138,355,055 downwards.
TAAAAAGAGGCATGCTATCATCAGGAAGATGATCAGAAAAAAACCCAACAATTTGTATAAAATCCATTATATTCTTGACCATCCTCAAGATAATTAGCTTCGTAGAAGATATCGGTGATAATGAAGATCATTCTTGAGATTATCTTTATACAATTAATACAAAGGTCAACAATTTTCTAGTATATATGATGTTTTCCATTTTATACTACTTAATCCTGAATTTTAGATTAACATTAAAGCTATATATTATTCCAACCTAATTGCTTTTCCATGATCAATATATTTTTGATAGACTATATCCTAGCATATAAGTATGTTTAAATAACACCAAATTGAAAAAAACATCACACAATATCATCATTGTAATCCCTAAAGGACACCCCAAAACTAGAAAGTCCAAGATTACCCTCGAAAGCCCAATCCATATTACATTAATTACATTCTATTAAAAGGGATATTTGTAAAACATATAGAATAGCATGTAGGTTTTGGAATAATTTTATAATTATGAAACTTCTTAAAACCACAAAATCATGCACCATGTTTTTGAATCTACACAACTAGATGGAATTTGTGGTTCTAGCTTTTGTAATGATTTTCAGAAGAGCATCATGAATGTTGAAAATTGTGTTTTCATGTTTGGAAGCATTACAAATCCTCCAAAAAAAGATTTTATGTTCAGAAAAAGAAACGTCAAATAGGTGAGATAAGGTTAGACCCTCTTATAAGAAATATATTAGTCGAGTTGTGAACCAAATGGCGATGAAATGGAATTAAGGAATGTAAACCCCATAAAAATAAAGGAGGAGGATATAGGGTAGGTTTTATAGATAAATAAAGTAAATTTCCCCAATTTGTATTTATACATAGATAATATCAATTTAATGTGTTATTGGAATGGAAATACTTACAACTTTGGTAATATCTGAATGAAAAGATCTTGAAATAGAGAAAATGAGAAGGAATTATGAATCCCTTGAGTTTCATGATAATATTGATAAAGTGAAATAATTCGATATTAAATGTTACATAAAAATAATATTATTAGTGAATATGGAACATATCTTAGTTATGGGATGGTGAGAAGAGAAACCCATAGCATGGATTCCTTCTTGGTTAGATGTGCTCTATCCTATTAAACAAAATCACTACTTAAAAAAAATCCTCTATTAGATTAAGGAATATTTAATCCTTATTATGAAAAAAGGATATAAAAATTTAGATAATAATTTATGAGATGTAATTTGAATAGGGATTCAAGAAAAAAATAATCTACTGATGTGGATTGATGTGGGTTTAATGTATATCCTTTTAAAGTTTAAAATGTGGGATATTTTTTTGGAAACATAAGTGAGTTAAATGGTGTACATAGAATCACATGGGAGTTAGGTGAGTTAGGAAAGAAAAATTTGATGATACATATATGATTAGCACCAAAACATAAATAGGAAATTCTATAAAATCTATATATTAATATAGCTAAACAATATTCTGTTAAGGAAAATTTTTATTTTTTACCAGTTATTACGTCGTTTAGACCTTTACCACATATTTTTTACTAAAAATAAAATATGGTACCTCTTTACTAATTTTTACATGATGATTCTAAATTTTATATACATTTATATTAATTAAATTTCTTAATTTATGAAATATATCTTATGAATGGAAACATAAAATGTATAGAAAAATATTTTTTTCTAGAAAAATTGATTTTTAAAAATTAAGTGTTCTTAAAATTATTTAATACTAATTATTAATGAAATGGGTGTTATGTTTTTTACACAATAACACATTACATTTTATTCTAATCATCCTTTAAAATTGATCAATTTAATTTATTATTATAAATATATATAACACATAGTAAAAAAATATGTATTTGATGTCCTTTTTACAATTAAATAATTTAAAACACATTAAATTAAATTTTTTTATCATCTAACCATCCAAATTTACCAATACTTTAGTATGAAAATATTTTTCTTAATTTTATAAACACATCAACTAATTATTTTTAAAAATAGAAAATAATAATATTTAATAAAAAATATATATTTTAAAAATATAATATTTTGAAAATAATTATTTTCATTTCATTCTAGAGTTATTTCTTATTTTATATTTTTTTTATTTACATTATTACTTATAATTATAGAAATTAAATATAAATATTAGTAATATTTTATAATATAACTATACATATGATAAATATATATCCATTGGCCATATGTGAGGTGACCATATGTCTAATGATTGTATGTCAAGTGAATATATATCTCCAATGACCATATGTCCAATAACCATATGTCTTTTGGACATATGTTTAATGAAAAAATAAAAAATAGCCACATTACATTCTTTTACATACCATTATAGAATTCAATGGAATCATTCATCCAATTCATTTACTTCATTCTCTAAATATATATTATATTTTTAATATTTTTCCATTTTTCTATTGTAAAAATTAGAGGTATGATATTAAAATAAAACTACGATGAAAATGATTCCATGGTCACAAACTTTTTATTTACATGTGTTTTTATTACACATATTATTTTCTTAATGATGATTCATTTTATATTCTCATGATATATTAATATTTATATTTCATTATAATTTTTTATCTCAAGAAAATATAACGTGGTATATTTTAGTTTAGTGTTTGATATTAAATAGTCTATTCAAAATAATATTTAATTAGAGTAGAATACATCCCCAAAAAGCATTGGGTGTTTCCCACCTGAGGTAAGATCATGTACTTAAGAAATAAATTTTTTATTTATTATAGTTTAAATGTTTGATCGAATGATCTAGGTTCATCTGACGATCTTTTCAATAGTGGATTCCAACCTGTATAATGAAATTTGATATATGAGATTTATCTATTGGTTCTATATGGGTAGTGTTGTGGATATTTATAGTGATGACCATCCCGATGAGTTGCGTCTAGGCATACGAGGTTTGTTATGATATTTCTTATAGTTTGGAACCATTATTTATTTTTCCTATTATTTGATATATAATTGTTATTAAATGTGATATGATGGATGTTACCAATTATATTACTCATTCTAAATTTATTTACAACATGAACTTTTAGAGTTTTAGTTATTATTCAGAAGTGATGTTTCTTATGGGATAAGTTATATTCTTTTGAGTGAGTTTTTTGATATAGAGATACCTCATGGTGATTATGTCAAAATACCAAGGATGTTTTTCGCATATATCATTGTGTAATGGTGGTATGAACGTTATTGATTACTGTAACAACCAAATAATTCACAATCTTTTCCTCTTGGGTTAAATTTAATTTTGTTTCAATCCGGATTTATATGAAACACAAAGATGTAATTATGAAAAAATACATTGATATTATCTTCAGACACACAAAACACTATGTTTTATTCTGCTACATATTATATTAGGTTCCATCAACACTTGTCATTACATGTAAGGCTGAGTTTTACCAAACTGCAATATAATTCTAATATTATAATTTAATATGATAGTTAGAATCTAAATTTTGTAATAAAATTTATGAAAAAGATTAAATAAAGTTTGAAATTAATATTTAAATATGTTTATATAATATTCTTATCACCAATTAATTATAAATTAATAGAGAAACCAATTGAATATAAAGGATGCGTTTTTTTAAAATATTATCTTCCACCAAATGCATTTCAATCCTAAAAAATTAATATAGTTTATATTATGTGATTTATTTTAGTGAAATTGATATATTATCTAGTTAATAATATTATTTTATAATGAACTAATAAATTTTATTGGCATAGTATAGGAAGAAATCCAATTTTATTCATAAAATGTATATTTTTCTAATGGTATCTTTAGATACATTTAATGGAAAAAATGTTATGAAACTAAATATTTAAACTTTTATAAATATTATATGAAACTATATTTTATTTAAATATAAGTATCAAAATTTAATTTGGATGAATTTTTGGTATTTTTATGAGAACATTTTTATTTTAATGAATACTGAAAGTAAAGAATTGTAATTAAAAATTGACTTTTCATCGTAAAAATTTCTAGTGTCAAATTTTATTTATCATTTTTTATGAATTAAAATTAGGTAAATAATGCATCTATTAATAAAATTTAGGTCATTTAAGTCATTATAATATTTATTTTACTTGTAAAAACATTGTGAAATTTTGAATATTTTCACTTTAAAAACCATGTTTCTTATTATATCTATGGTATTAATTTTAAATTTCAATCTACATGCATGTGGTTTTGATTTTTAAAAATGGATTAAATATTTTTAATAATTATAATTAATAATTTATATTATTGTAAAATTAGTTTTTTACAAAAAATATTACTGAAATAAATTAAAATTAATTACATGTATTATGGTGAAAATGTTATTACATAGTAGTTAAACATTCATATTAAGTGGAAATATATCCTAAAAACTTGTCAGAAACCTATTTTATTGAAATTTGTCGAATAGATACTCCATATTAGAGACTTTTTGCCATTATTGAAGTAAAATTATGTAAGGAAGAGCCCCAAAAAGTGTTTACCTTTTTATGTTGACAAGAATGGAACTCCTCCTCAACTTTATAAGGGCACTCATCCCTTAATTTATTCAGACATATAAAGATATTATTCCTCTCCAAAAGATGAAAAATTATCTCCCAAAATCACTAACTTATTTCTAGAAGCCTCTATTAAGGAATAAATCCATCCAGTTACGGATTTTGGCAAAAAACTAAAGGAGTTACTTAGAGAAGAGGTAACATTCTTCAACAAGCACATAGGTTTTATTTATTTCTACACCTCTTCGATTATTATTAAATATTATATATATATAACAATATGTATTCAAAATATAATGATATTATTCACCCTAATAATATTATATACACATAAAAAAACTTCCATTAAATGGGATACACTATAATCATATGTGTGTACAGTGGGCTACCGCCTTGTGACCAAATGTCATTTTTTCTTCCACTACCAGTATACAAAGTAGGGATTAAAGACGTATTTATGATTTTTATATATTATATATTATATTTATAATGTATTTAATATTTTAGAATTATTTTTTAACACATAACTTAATGAATTTAATGCTGTTGGAATAGGATAACATCGTTTATGGAATTGTTTACTACTGCCTCCTGAAAGCAATGTGATTATTTCATGGTTTACATGGAAGGTATTATGGATGGTATTAATAAAAAAATATCATATAAATTAAATAAAAATTATACAATAATTATAATAAGTTAGGTCTATAAGACCTGTCTATTCCTTAATATTTTTTTTTTCTGAAAATCACAAAAAATCTTTTTCATAAATATATTTTCCTTATACATAAATATATTTTCTTACACTTACAAAAATTTCTTTATAACCAAAATTTCCATAGACTTATTGAGTTAAATATATATTTTTTCATACGAAAAAAGCTCTCAAGGTTTCAAAATTTGGTTCAGGGTTATACCATACTGGAATTCAATAGGTCATTGTTTTCCATTATATGCGATACTGATTTTCATCCAGAATGAAATCCAGTATCATATTTTCTTTATACTTTGATTTCTAGTTTTTCAGATTTCTAATGTTCTTAAACATTGACAACTGGCTTATCAGTACTAATGTCCCTTAAGATAGATTTTTCATACCTATAAAAAAAATTCCAATACCGAATTTCTTATAAAGAAAATTTTATAACATCATTAAATGCCGATGTTTTCAAATCTGAAATTTCTATCCCGAAAACATTCATTCAGATTTTCTAAAGAATATTTTCTTAATACCATTTCTGTTAGAGACAGTGATACCTTTCCTCAGGATACCGATACCAGAGAATAAGAAACTGGTACCAAGCATTCCCTTATATTTTGTCTTATCTAATCTGATGCCCATTATATTCTGTCATGCCACAAATCATGACATCATTAACGGAAATTTGTAAAACCAGGTTTTCATAAAATATTTTCTTATATGTTACTCATATCGATTTTATGAAAATCCATTTATAAATTTATAATTTCAAAATTTATTATTTAAAAAATTGTTTTCATAGATTTTTTAATATTATATTTCCTCTCATTTCATTTCAATTTTATCAGAATCCATGTTACAAACACTTAAGGTGTATGATATTTATTTTCATGGTTAGTTATATACAATTATGTCATTGTTTCTGTTATAAAATAACCGTTGTATGTTTTCCCTGTGTCCAGGTCCCTCTATGATTTAAGGAAATTTGAATGTTGGAGTGGAACCGACCAGTAGATTTTGAAGGCTATAAATAGGAACTCAGATTATGAGATCTATAGAACACAAAGAGACTACCAATTCCAGAGTTCACATGTTTGAGTTTTTGACTTCATCTCTCTAAAAGTGAATTTTTCTAGAGTGAGAGGTTCTTATAAACCCTCAGGCATCATGCAAAACGTTTTAACAACACATTAAAGCTTTACTTCTTGCATAATTGCTTCATGTAGAGGTGTGATTTTATTAAAATTAGAGACTTCGGGATGTGATGTCAGAGGTACTGATTTCCATACAAATCGAGGACTTTTGGGGATAACAAGATAAATACCAATATTATGATTGAGGTATTACCTAGGTTTGGGTAAGAAAATCATTATTATAAATCTAAAAAAAGGGAACATTATCCAGGGTTGTTGGATACCCTTCTCTTTTTGTTAAATGAAGATTGTAAATTTCCTCAGCTTTGTAAACGTTTGGAATATTTCTTATTAACTTGTATCTATAATTATAGGAGATTCTATATGCCTTATGGTATAATCTCTATGTAAGAAAAGTTTCTTAAGCCTTATACTTATGAAAATTATATTTCTCTAAGAAGGTGTTTTCTTATTAGATGCATTGTTAATTTATTTATACAAAATTTACTTCAGAAATATTTGAAGTATAAAATTCACCCACCTCCTTTATATTGTGCATATTTGGCACTATTGAAATCCTAATATTGGTATAGATTTGAATATCATACTCCATAACAACATATAAATTGGTATCAGAGGAGGATTACCTCATACATTGAATCAATTTATCAATCTATTTTAGAGTGTTGGTTCAATCTGAATTAATCTCATGATTATATTTAGAAGAGAAATCATCTTCTTCTTCATATTTTTGGAATAATATTTTCAGAATCAATATTTCAGACTCACAAGTCCAGACTCTTATTTTTCATAGTGATACTACAGTTCTTATTTATCATAGATTTTACAATTTTTCATAATGTTTTTTGTAAGAACATTATATTTTCATCAAGCCCCACTACTATCCATTTTTTCAAAGAATGGTATATTTTTTCTTTATGGTAGGGTCCATGCATATTAGATCTTTGGACATATTAAATCCTACCAAACCTTCTATTTTTTATGTAATGGATTATGAGTACTGGAGAGATAAGATGAATACATTATTTATTAATACTAGAGTTGATAACTACCTGGTGTTGATAGTAGATTATAGGATTCCTGATAAGGAATTGAGAACTTTTACTAATCAGGAGAAAGAAGAATATCAAGAAAATTTAGAGTCAGAAATAAATATATATGTTCCATGACTAAGAACATATATAGTCAAATATCTTCATTTTATGGTATAAATATTATATTGAAGAAATTGGAAGTCACAAATTGTGGAACTTCTAATGTTATAGAGACAAGAAGATTTATGCTGAGAGCTGAATACCATGGCTTTATCTTTCATTATGGAGAACCCTTAAGCAAAGTTCAACAAAGGTTCATGGCCATTGTGAATAATGTATAGTCTATGGGAGAAAAACGTCTTGATGATGAAATAATTATTGAAAATATCATAAAAATCATGCACAATGAATGGGAGTCCAAGAGGACAACAGTTGATGAAAATATAAAAGTCACGCAGATTTCATTAGATGAGCTTCTTGGAACTCTTCTTCAGCATGAGAATAAAATGATGAGGGATGTGGAAAATATAAAAAAAGAATAATGGGAATAGAGGAGATTATATTACAACTATGTCAAAACATATGAAATCCATGACTCTTGAAAGAGTTACTAGATCAATGTCAAAGAAAGTAACTATTCAGTCCGAATCTAGTGATACAAAAAAATCTGGGGACGTATTAGCTAATCATTCTTGGATAATGAACAAGATATTAGCTCATAAGAACTAGAAAAACACGTTTATGAAGAGAGACTACTAAGAAAATAATTATGGGGAAGTAACTTGCTATGAATGCATAAGAAATGGTCATATTAGACTTGATTACCCTCTTCTGAAAATGGAGGATAAGAAGGAATGGAATTTAGAGAGAATCAGGATAAAGCTCAACCATTCTAAGAACAAGAAAATTCATAAAGAAAACAAAACATGGAGTGCTAGTTGTGGAGAATCTTTTGAATGGGAATCTTTTTAATATGAGTCATCTGCACAGAAAAATATCAGATTCAATGCTACTACTTCTTTTTCCAATACTTGTCTTATGGCCAAGTTACTATCTATTGAGGCTTTAAGAAATTTATCTCATGATAAGAATTATTATCCTGAAGATATTACTTCTAATGAAGATATTCCATCTTCATATAATGAATAAATACCTTCATATTAAGAAGTATCTATATTTTCCATATTTTTAAATGAAAAAATTTATAATATTTACAAGAAACTAGACACAAAAAATAATAGATAATATGTTCATACAAAAGGGATTTCGGACCACTCTAGATATCAGGAAGATAAGGATGTGCTTCTAGAAAAATGTTCCAAAGGCTTTAAGGAAGTAAATTCTGAAAAGGAAAAACATTCTAAAGATATTAAGAATTCTATTTAAAAAATAAATGTTTTTGAGGAAAAATCTAACTCTATGGAAATAATTCATGAGGAAAAGAATTTAGTCATAAGACTAAAATCCAAATTACATTTTCTTAAAAAACTTCATGCCATCTTTTCTTCTGGTAATGAATATTTTGAGATGATTTATTCCCAAATCAGACCTCAAGGAAATACTTCTGGAGTAGGTTATACTTACAAAAAACCTATTTTCAAAAATAACTATTTTATTCCATCTAGAAACCCTTTTTTCACAAAATTTCAAAGTAGTGGGAATTATAAGAAGAATTTTTCATTCAATAATGTTCAATATATTGGGTTACATAAATCTTATTTTCCTAAACAAATGTAGATACATAAAAATTTATTGTTAAACCCCAGATCCAATAAAATTTGTATTACGAATATCTACTTTTTGTTTTTATAGGAAAACAAAGAATGTACCAACAATATATGGTATATGGATAGCTTATGTTCCTGTCATATAACTGGTAAGAAATGTTATTTCCATAAAATTGTCAAAACGAAAGTTGGAAAAGCATCCTTTGAGGAAAATTCTCAAGGAGAGATTGTCGGTATATGTAATATCATTCTTCTGGGAAAATATTTAATTTCAATTTCCTTACTTGTTAATGGTCTTAAGAACAACCTTATAAGCATAAGTCAACTATGTGATAAAGGTTACCTTGTCAATATTAGGAATGATAAGTTTTTAGTTCACAATTAAAAGGATGAATATATTCTTACTGTTCATAGACACGCGAATGTCTACACATTGAACACAGAAGACTTATGAAGTTAAGATTTTCTTTACTTTACTGAAATTGAATATTAATCTTGGATTTGGCATAAATGGTTAGGAAACTAAAACCTTAAGAACCATAGTAATCTCTCAAATAAAAGATTATTTAAGGATCTACTAGTTCTATGTTTTTATCTTTAAAATTTTTGTGACCCTTGTCAGTTTAGAAAGAAACACAAATCTAGATTTAAATATATTAGTGAAGTTTCAACATATAATGACCAATAGTTAGTGTGTATGGATTTATTGGTCCTAGAAAAACTATAAGTATTGGAGGAAAATATTAGGTATTTTTCTTTGTTGATGACTGAACTAGATATAGTTGGGTGTATTTTTTAGTAAGAAAATTTGAATCCTTTTTTTAGAACTTTTCAAGATCATGTAAAAAATGAGAAAAACCTACCATTGATAACTATTCTTATGAATCATGGTTGTGAGTTTCTAAATTCAGATTTTGAATCTTTCTGTAGTAATAAAGGTATTATTTCCAATTTCTCAGCTCCTAGAACTCCTAAACAGAATGTGATGTTGAAATAATGAATAAAATCATTCAAAAGATAACTAGAACCATGTTGAGTGAATATTATATATAAAATACTTTTGGGATGAAGCTATAATTACTGACTATTATACTATAAATCGAGTTTTCATAAGACCTTTTCTTAATAAAAATCATTATGAGCTATTGAATGGTTGAAAACCAAACGATTCTTACTACTAGGTTTTTGGTTGTAATGTTTTTATCCCTAATACTAAGGATAACATACCCAAATTTTCACCAAAATCTAATGAAGGAATTTTCGTAGGATATTCCAATAACTCTAAGGCTTTTAGAGTTTTTAATAAAAACACTTGTACTATGGAAGAAATAGTACATATCAAATTTGATGAAACTAATCTTTTTTTAAAAAAACCTCAACCTACATCTTCAGATGTTTTTTAAAAAACCTATTAGAAATAGTTGTTAATATATCCTTCTGATAAGGAAAATGTTCAAGAATGACTTTCTGAATCATTTTCCCCAGAATACTTCCTACCTTATGTTGATGAACAGGTTATAAAAAAACCAAATCAGTTATTTCTTAAGAATCATCCCAGTGATAGTATCATTGATGATGTAAATTAACATGTAATGAGTAAAAGTTTCTTAAGGAATGAAGTATAATATCTAGCATTCCATTACCAATTAGAACCAAAAAGTACTGAGGAAGCTTTAGGTGATGATGATTGGATTAAAGCTATACAAGGTGAGCTAAATGAATTCGAAAGGAAAAAAGTTTGGACCTTGGTTGAAAGACCTAAGGAAACTCTTGTTAGTGGAGTAAAATGGGTCTTCAGAAATAAATGTGATGAAAATGGGGCCATTGTTATAAATAAGGCTAGATTTGTTGCTAAAGGCTATAATCTACAAGAAGGAATAGATTATGAAGAAAAATATGCACCCATATCAAGACTTTAATCCATTCGAATTCTTGTAGCATGCATAGCACACTATAATTTTAAAATTTATCAAATAGATATGAAGTGTGATTTCCTTAATGGACATGTATAGGAATATGTATATGTAGACCAACATCCTAGTTTTGAATATTTAAATAATACTAATCATGTATATAAACTTACCAATGCATTATAATGTCTTTAACAAGCCCCTAGATCTTGGTATGATAGACATACGTTATTTTTAATTCAAAACAACTATTCTAAGGGAACCATAGATCCAACACATATTATAATGAAAGATAAGAAAGATATTTTAATTGATCAAATATATGTTGACAACATTATATTAGGATCAAATCAACAATCCATAACAAATTCCTTTGCGGATCTTATGACGTCTGAGTTTGAGAAGAGTATGATGGGTGAGTTAACAATCTTTATTTGTTTTCAAATTTCTAAAAAACAAGAAGGAACATATATATCTCAACATAAGTACAAAAAAGATCTTCTTAAAATGTTTGGTTATGATAAGACTAAGAGTATAAGTACTTCATATTGGAACGTCTAATAGTCTTGATATTTATGAATTAGGGAGACCTCTGGATCAAACATCTTTTAGAGGAATTATAGGAAGTTTACTTTATTTAACATCAAGTCGACCTGAATAAAATATTTTTGTTTTCTTAGGTGAAAGATATCAAGAAAATCTTATGGAATTCCATCTTAAGGTTGTGGAATGGATTTTCCGGTACTTAAAAGGAACATTATATTTATGACTTTTGTTTATTCTGGAATGTTTTTTCAACTAAAAATATCATTAAATGCTAATTTTTATGGCTGTAAAATCGATAGAAAGAGTACATCTGAAAGTTTTCATTTGCCAGGACATTCCTTGGTTTCATGGTCTTGTATGAAACAAAATTCTGTAGAACTTTCTACTGCTGAAGTATAATATATACCAACTGAATGTTGTTGTGCTCAACTGTTGTAGATGCAACACACACTCACAGATTATGGTATGAGTTTTACCAAAACCATAATCTTGTGTAATAACAACAGTTCAATATCCCTATTTAAAAACCTAGCACATAACTCCTATTTTAAGCATATTGATATTAGACATCACTTTCTTAGGGATCACACACTCAAAGGAGATATAATTCTTCAATTAATCATAATGCAAGAACAACTTGCTGAAATAATTACCAAACCATTACCCTCTAATAGATTTGAATACATTAAATAGAAGCTATGAATTTTATATGTAGAATAATAATTCATATCTACATATTGATTAACTATCTCATTACATAAAATTACTTCTAAATTTATGGGGATTACATATGTTTGAAAATTTTAATATTTTTCTTTTTCCATAAAATTTTTAATTAAATTTATTTTTGCAATCAATGAGTTTCAGAATTGAATTGTTTTGGTATCTGTTTTCCCAACACACCTGAAATCGAAGAGCTCCAAAAATTATGGGTTTTGAAATTTTAATAATTTTTTTCTTTAAGGAAATTTAACCTTAAGAAAATATTTTTCCTTTAAGTTAAACCATATTTAAGGATTTTTTTCTGTCTATTTTTGAAATTTCCCGAAATGAAATTTTCAGAGTCCTAGTGTATAGAGTTGAAATTATAGAGTCAAATTTTTCAGAGTTGAAAATATTAAATTCAAATTTCTAGTGTCCAGTTTTTTTTCAAACCCCAATAAATGTATTTTCAGTACCGATAATTTCATTAGAGAATCCTTAATGGTACATTTTATTTAATTGTAGTTATTTAATTAAATTTATATTTTTTGGTATTTCTTTTAAGAATTTATTCTTCAGATTCATATTTCCATAGAATTCATCTTTTATATTTATAAATCCTCAAAATTTTGGTATGGGTATATCTTTTCAACAATTTTCAACCGTTAGATCATATATGACAAATATCAGCTATTTGATTTACTTATGGAAGTTGAATGGTTGTAGTTTGTCTATATAAGGTCTGGCTCACTTCACGAGGAACCACCCATTTTTAATCCATTAAGTCAATGTTCTGATGCCTTAGAGTTTGACATTGGTCACTTCTTCACATATTTCTTACAAATAAAAATGTGAGGCACTTCCATCCAGATGGCAGTCAAGGTGAACAATGATAAGATGATATTTCAGGAGAGACCTGAATATTCAAATTTTTTCAATAGGTATGATTATCTCATCACTCATATTATCAAATGTAATCATTGAGCGAGTATTTGTATATCAATGGAAAAGGTTCAAGATCCTATATATCTGATGCTAGTCATACTGTTTTATGACTCTGTAAATTTCTTTGAAAAGTACGGTAATGAGTATTTCAGATTTAAGGATTATGAAAATTATGACATCGTTCCATGCCGAAAAGCAGCCAACATCTTGAAGATATCATATGAAGGATAAGCCCTCATAGGTTGGTGGCATTATGGATGCATGAGTTCTTTATCCCAAGAAAAGGGGATAAAGATTTCATAATGATGTGCGACATTCTCTTGTTAGAATTTCTCATCAACCTCAGAAAGGTTAATTTTTTAAGTATATATTTCTTAGGATTAATGCCGTGAATGTCGGTACCATAAAATCTCAAATCTTGATGTACGCTACCACTATCTCAAGGATAGTTGTTACTGTTTTAGCCGAAATGAATATTGTATGCAAGTCTGCTTTGAAGTCTTTAAAGATTATGTTTTTATGTAAAGATACACTGAAGAGAATGAACGTTTCATACAATCTGGACTCTAAGAAGTTTGACAAAGTTGTGATGCTAGAAGTTTAAAAGCCTGTACTGAAAGAAGCTATTCCAGAATCATCCAAAGAGGCACAGAAAAATTAAGTTCCAGAATCTTCAAAAATTGTTTATAAGAAGAAAAAGTCGGATGACCCCTCTCATTTCGATCCTAATTCAGAAGATCCAACATTAACAAAACTAGTTACAAGGAAACCATAGGCATACTCTGATGATATTGTTGCCGGATAGAAGAAATTAGCTAAATCAAGGAGGGAAGGGGATCCAACTGTTGGACTGAATCAAAAAAAAAGAAAAATATTTAAAGATTCGAACTACTGATGTGTTAGAGAAATATGCCAAGGAAAAGAAATTGAAATTTAAGAGAACATAGACAGAGATTATACAATCCTTGCTAAAGGAAGTAGAAAAGTCCACTGAAAAGCTACCTATACAGGATTTCATTCCAGAACCGAAGATGGAAAAGAATCCTGTAGTGATACCAGAACCTGTTCAAGAACATCAATATGAAGTACAAGAAGAAGGTGAGATCATTAATAATGAATAAAATGATGTTATTAGACAAACTGATGAGTATGTTGAAACTCTGGGAGTTTCTATCGAGGAAGAAGAAGCATAAGAAGTTGAATTCGAAATTGAAGAGGTAGAAGAGGTAGAAGAAGAAATTGATATAATCAGAGATGAAGATGAAATTCATAAATCCAAAAACAGTGACACCAAAAGTGAAGAAGAGGAAAAAGAAGATGATATTCAAGAGGGATCCAAAAATGATAAGGCTATAGAAAATGAGGAAGTCCCTCAGATGTCCAAACCCTCAGAATTACATCAATTTTATAACGGGAAGGCCATTATGGTTGCCCCTTATGAAGCCAACTCTACTCAAAATCATGAGAATCTAGAACCATCCATTCTTAAGGTCAACAAAGAAGAATCTAACTCCGAGTCCTCATCACCTATGGGTGATGAATTTGTAAAAAAATCATTAAGGAAAATAGTAAGTACCATTGTAGTACTTTATAACCTATATTCATGGAGCCAAATGATGCAAAAAACCTTAAACCAAAAGACATATTCAACATCTATGCTGATGGACATGGTGGTGAGCGTTGAAACTAATCATAACAATCTTCTCACTAACTACAAAGAGAGCTTTTAATGTTGTATCCAATGTGCTCAACAAAGTCCAAACTTCTTTTTTCACTGAAATTTTCAAGTGAGTTAGCTGTGAGAAAAAATGTAGGCAAAATTCTTCTTGATCAAATGAATACTGTAGCTGATGTTAACAATCATTAGAATAGAATATCAACTAGTCTTGTGAAGAAATTGGATTCACAAGAGGAAGTGGTCTGAGTTCTTGAAGATAAGAATCAATCACAAGAATTCTGGATCTAGGATTTGGAGAAGAAGGTAGCAAAGTAAGATGCCTGGATAAAGAAGCTTCATGAAGATCACAAGGAGGTGAAAAAGATTATTTCCTTGGTGAAAATTCTTCTTTCAGAGAAGGAGAAGGAGGGTTGAAACATTTTTTCCAATACCGAAATTTTGTTGAATTTTCATTAATGAGAAACACAATGAAAAATTCGTCCAAATATTTTATATATTTTCTATTGTGTATATTTCTTCCTAACCTAACACGTCGCACTCCATTACTTTTTGAAAGTCACAAAGGAGGATAATTTCATCAAATAGAGAAGATAAATGAAGAAAATTTATAAAGTAAAATTATTTAGGTTAAATACAAAGGGAAAATAAATTTTTTAAATTTTCATCCAGAAGAGTTATACAAATATAGGGGTGTCTCTCTCTATAGAAGAATATATTTATGATGGGGAGATTTCTATACTCTAAAAAACTTCTACATAAGGGAAGAATAATTAACCCTAAGTCATACATTTAATGGGGAGAAAATTATTTCTAAATATAATCATTTATTTCTTTCCTTTGTAAAATTTTTCCCAAGTTGTATGTGCTTTAAAAAAATGGGGAGATTGTTAGGTCATAAGACATCTTCCTTACTTATGCTTTTATTTTGAAAATCAGAAACATGTTTTTCAAAAAAAAAATTCCTTAAAAATCAACATATTTTCTTACACATACATAAATTTCCATAAAACCAAAATTTCCTTAGACTTTTTGAGTTAAATATATTTTTTCCATATCGAAGAAGTTCTCAAGGTTACAAAATTTGGTAATGGTTTTACCATATCATAATTCTTTAAGACACTATTTTTCGTTCTCTACGATACTAATTTCTATCCAGAATGAAATCTGATATCCATTTTCCTAATACATAGATTTATAGTTTTTCATCATTCTAAAGTTCTTAAACATTGACTTCCTAGTTATCAGCACTGATGTCCCTTAAGACATATTTTTCATACCGAAACCAAAAATTCCAATACTACATTTCTTATAATGAAAATATTATTATATTTTTAAATGTCGATGATTTGAAAGATAAAATTTCTAGACCATAACTTTTCATTAAACTTTTCTACATAATATTTTCTTAATACTGTTTTTGTTTGAGATGGTGATACCATTCCATAGGATGTCGATACCAAAGAATAAGAAACCAGTACCGATAATTACCTTATACTCCGTCTTCTCTAATCGGATACTGGTTATATTCTGTCAGTCCGAAAATCATGATATCGGTACCAGAAATTTTTAAAACCATGTTTTCATAAAATATTTTCATATACTTTACTCGTACTGATTTTATGAAAATCTGTTCAGAAATTTATAATTAATGAATTTATTATTCAAAATTTTATTTTCATAGTTTTCTGAATCATATACTTTCTCTTATATAATTCCAATTTTATCGCATTCCATGTTCCTTACACTTAATGTGTAAGATCATTATATTCATGGTTAGTTATATAAAATGATGTTTTTGTTTCTATTATAAACTAACCATTGTATGTTTTCCACGTGTACAGGTCCCTCTGATATTTAAGGAAATATTATCATTGGAGTGGAACTGACTGTTAGATTTTGAATGCTATAAATAGGGCCTCAGATGATGAGATCCATAGAACACAGAGAGATGACCAGTTTAGGAGTTCACATGTTTGAATTTTGGAGTTTATATCTCTAAAAGTGAATTGATCTAGAATGAGAGGCTCTTATACACTCTTAGGAATCATGAAGAAAGTTTGAAATGCTTCTTCAAACTTTTCTTCATGGAGAATTTATTCGTAAAGAGGTGTGATTTCCTTAAAATCAGAGACATCAGGCTATGAAGTAAGAGGTTCCGATTTCCATACAAATCGAGGAATTTCGGGGATATAAAGACAGAAACCGATCCTAGGATTGAGGGCTTACCCTGGTTTGGGTATGACATAATTTCATTTAATTATAAAAAAGGGACCTTTATCCAAGGTTGTTGGTTAACATTCTCTTTGGGATAAAAGAAGATTGTAAATTTATGCTGCATAATAAATGTTAGGATGTTTTCTTTTTAACTTTTATCTCTGATTGTAAGGGATTCTATACGCCGTGTGGTAGAATCTCTTTGTAAGAAATGATTCTTAAGCCTTAGAATTGAGAACATTATATTTTTCTAAGAATATGTATTCATACTAGAGGCATTGTGAATATTTTTTATACAAAATTTCCTAAAGAAATTTTTAATGTACACAATTCACACCCCTCTTGTATATTGTGCATATTTAGCACTATTTAGATCCTAATATTGAAATAAAGTAGAATATCTTACTCCATACAATCATATCATAATATAAATATATAATATTTACTTTTTTAAAAAATTGATTAGAAAATTGAAAAATGTTCATGCGAATGTATGGGATACTATCTATATAAATAGTGTATTCCATTTCATATCACTATGTATTATAGGTTACTATAAATACATATATATAGAACATATATGATATAAATTACATAATTTTAATATTCATGATATAAAAACCTTTATGATACCATAATATATCATTTTCATTATTAACATTCACATAATGAAAAAGAGAAAACGTAATTCATGGATGTGTGGAATACAACATCTTCAATGAAATGTGATTAATTTTTCATCAAAAAGATTCTATATAAAAGTATATATGATTAAATAATATTCTATTTAATATATAATTATAAATATTTAAATATAAATGATACTATAATTCTTTCATTAATGATCAATAAAAAATAAAAATGTTACTTATGTGTATGTATAACCAACCGTCTCCACGATCACAACATTAGTTCATTTTTCATAACCATCATGAATGATTGAATTTAAATGTATTATTAATGTACAAATATGATAAATATGCAATTATTATTCTTTATATGTTTAAATAATGACCCTGTTTGACCATAGTCAACATACCAAAGTCATTTTTGACACATATACCAAATATAGTGGAATCATATGACATAAAATAAACATATTAATTAATTTTTTATGACATGTTAATAGGTGTAATAAAAGTAAAAATAAACCTGAAAAGGTTATAAAACTATTGAATAATTAATATTTGTTTATTATTCATTAATATAGAGACACACGTGAAAAGTCATACTAAATTTAGGGGATTTATAGTCAAACATTTATTTATACAAGACTTATTGCATATTCACAAATCTGTCATTTATTTAGTGTATATACTACCATATCAAATGTTATATCATGAATTTAAATTTTTATAATGTTATTTGAATATTCATATGATGAACTTCTCTCACATTTTTCATGATTCCAAACATTCCCAAGTAGTATGGGATTTCGTCTCAATTTACATTACATTGATACTTATTCATTATCATTCACTAATTAGATTTTTTGTGGTATATATACCACTCATTTGTTCATTAATACTAAGAAAAATTCAATATTCATGTTATTTTAATATTACATTTGATGTTTTCCATCCAAGGGGATTTGATTTGACAAGTGACAATGGTTTTTGTGGAATATCAGCTTCTTTTGGTATTTTTTACTTTATCTTGAAACCACAACATTATTGTAATCTTTTTTCATTATACACATCAATTATCTTATATATAAATATTATTTTTTATGGATATGATCATTTACAAAACCATATAAAATTTTTATATATAGTGATTACATGGAAAGAAATTTGAATTACTAAGGAAATATTGATAAATCTGTATCCCTTACTCAATACAGATATTTGATAAGGAATATTATTCATTATTTAAATTGATTTTTTGATATTTGGGAAATGATTTGAACTGAATGTGATGGTTGTGGACTAGATATTATATATCCCATTGAAACATCAATAGTTTCTCATCGGAAAAATAATTTGAATCATTTTTTTGGTTTCTACAAATAGTTTTAAATTGTCTTGTGAAAGGCCTTGACAATATTGGTTTTTAAGTGCCTTACACATGACGTCAAATAATTCGGAACATACATCATTAATTATTTCAATTATTATTATAAATGATATTTTCATTATGAAAAAAATACATGGATACATTTAATTATCAATTTCTTGATTAAATGGAATGTGTTTCCATTATTTACACTGAAATATTTGTTTTTTCTTTTCCAGTTATATAAATGGAATGTGTGATCAATTAATTACCATGCCATATTGATTATTCAAATTGATTACTTATTACTTATATTTTATGTAACCCTTACTATGAATTTTGGCACACTTTTATTTTGTTTCATTTTCCCAGGATATGAAGCTGAATTTTTAGAATGAGATTCAAGGATGTTGAGTTTTTGAGTTATTCAAGATTCCTTTTATTTTCAAATATAATATTAGTATTAAGTATGTAATTTTATTTTTTGAAAATGATAAACTAATTAGTCCCTCTTGATTTGATTCCTTGTAATTAAGCTAATGTAATAGAGTAATACATGGGATCCGGGCTTCTATTTTCAAGGAGTTATATTTAGTATCAAAGTATGTTTTGTAGAATCTTTAGAAACTAGATTTTGGATAACATTTATTAGAGAATATATCCCTATCATAGAATTTGTGGGAAAGTATAATAGAACACATAAAAAACTATATGATGATTATGATATTAGATATGCATAAATATTTCTATTTATTATGGGTATTTAACTAGTTTTGAGATTATAAATTATGTTCTAAAATGATGTGACTTAACCTAGCATATGTAGTCATTTTAAATGATAAATAGTACGATGAATAGAAACCATACCAATGCAAGTGATCCAAAGATTAATAATGATAATATATTTTATGTTCCTAAAGTAGTATTTCTAAGGGAATACTTATCCTAAACATTATCATCATATAATTATATAATATCATTTGATAAACAATCAAAAAAAGAATTATCTACATATTATGGCCATGAAGGGAAGCCAGAGAAGAAGTCGATGGTATTTTATAAAATGGATAAGGGAAAGGATATATTGACGAATTTTCTTGAATGTGGTAATTATTGAAAGAAACACCTTAATACTTGCTTTATGAAAATGATTGTTTTAAATAAGTGCTAACAAAAAGGCCATTGAATTAGTTATTGCAAGAGAAAGAAGGAAAATTAAAATGTGAAATGGTTACACTATAAGGATATTTAAAATTAATTACCCAAAAGTTAAGGGAATATACCTTAGATGAAGACAAGGGATCATGGTTAATCTTATGTTATTGATATATCCAAATTAGAATGATTAATGTTACTATGTATTTGAATCCTCGAGTAATTTTTTAAAATTATTTTATCAATTATGTTTGGTTATATGAATTATAAAATATAAAAGGATTTTACTGTAGTACTTTTCCGTTAAGTATTTCTAGGATAATGTTGAATGGTACCGATGACCATGAAAAAATGATTCTATAACAAGTTTAATTTATTTGAAAACACATGATTGAGGAAAAAATGTAGTTAATATGATACTGATGTTGAGAAAATGATGGTTTGACAATGGGATTATTGATATGGATAATGTAAATTAGATATTTTTGAATACATTAGAGATTATTATTGTGTTTTTTGAAAAGTGTTTATGCTATAATTCATTGTGTCTACAACATTTTCGTATTTAAGGAATATATCGAATATCCAATGTTTTAAATAATAATGAATGAATAATGCACTTTTATGATATCATTTTATAATAATTCATGTTTTTACCATTACATAAGAGAATACATGAATAATGTATTCACGTGTTAATATCTAATAATTTATAACTACTTCATGTTATCTGGGGACATCATGGTAAGTAAATTTTGAAAAATTTAACGTCCTTTCTAAATTTTTGGTTTATAATTTTCTGGATGGTTTACAGGATTATGCATTTATGAAATGGTTTATATTAAAGATTGGAAAAGGTTTTATTGGTAAATTTATTACTTCCCCAAATGATGTAGCGTACTCGTAGAGATGACGTATAAATAGATGAAGAAATAACCAAATGATAAATTGTTTTTATGAAATATAAATGTATAAAGTAAGTATATTTACTTATATTTTTATATTGATATATAATTTCTCAACTCTAGGAAAAGTGTCTTGAATAACAAATGTTATAATATTATAATCATTATTAATGATATCAATAACCAATTTTACACTAATAATTTATGTATTTATCGATAAAAATTTTCCCATCAACATGTTCTATTTAACAATCCATTTAAACTTTATTGATTTATTTATCTTAAATATCTATGTTTTAACTAATCTTCTCATATTCAATTTCCTAGAATTTTTTTACCATCCAATTTCCATTCCCTAATTACTAAGAAGATGTTTTAATAACCCTATTTTGGATATGGGTTTTTCAATAATAATATTTTCAAATATAAAACCATTTATTAACTAGATATGGTTTGAATTGTAATCATGCATCTTATTTAAGGTGGGGATAATCTAACACCCTGATACTTTTTAATATGTTCCATTTAGAATAAATTTAATTTTCTTTCTTATATAATTTATAAAAAAGAAAAGTAATAAAATAAACTACACACAACAATAATATTATCTTGTGGAACATGATACACTAATTTTTCATTTGTGAAATACAATGCAATGTTCCTTCAATAGCTTGTGTTACATGCAAGATCGATTTTTACCAAACTATAATATATTAATAATATTATTATTTAATATGATAGTTTACATCTATCAATTGAAATGAAATCTATGAAAATGATTGAATAGAATTTAAAATCAATTTTTACATTTGTCTATATAATTCATTAGTGACCAATTAATTATAAATTAATGTATAAACCCACTGATATGAAGGGCATGTTTTTATAAAAATCAATTATCATGCACTAAAGCCATTTTAATCATATTAAATTGAATTAATTAATATAAGTTAATGATATTAATGAAATTTATATACTATATTGTCAGAAAAATGTTTTTTCATTCATCCAATATATTTTATTTTCATAATATAAGAACAAATACAATTTTATATATAAAAAGATATATTTTTTCTAATGAAAATTTTAGCTCATATTAATGGATGACCTATTTTGAAATTAAAATTTGAAACTTTTATATATTTTATATGAAGAATTAAAATTAATTTTCTATATCATAATATCAAAATTTACTTTAGTTGATGTTTTGGTATTTTTATGAGATCTTTTATATTTTTATGAATAATGAAAAATACTAAATTTTAATTTAAAACATTAATTTCATCTAAATTATTTATTGGGAGAAATTATATTTTTATTTGGTTTTAAATAAAAATTATATCCATTATATATATTAATAAAATTTGGTTCATTAAAATCATTTTTAAATTGAAATAAGATCTAAAAACATGGTGGTCTTTTGAAGAATTCCACTATAATAATCCACTTTCTTATCCCATTTGCAGGATTAATTTTAAATTACATTATGGAATATATTTTATTAAAATTTCAAAAAATGGATTCCATAATTTGAATAATAATATTTGTTCATTAAAAATAATGTTAACATAATTTTTAATAAAATATATAACTGAAATAAATTAAAATTAATTACAACGAATAAGGTGAAAATGAGTATACTTAGTGGTTAAACATTAATAATATGTGGTAAAATGAACTAGAAACATGTACTACCGAATTTTTGAGACTTTTTTATTCCATATCATAAATTTTATTTAACTGGGTTCTTTATTTTATTCAATACTATGTTAGGGTGACCTCATTATATTGTTTTCCTCTTTTTATTTACTAGGATGCCACTCCTCCTCCACTAATTTCGAACTCACCCCTCCCTTATTAACAACACTAAATAAATTTTTATAATCTAAAACTTCGTTAAATAATATCCCAAAATCCATAAAATCATCATAGAATCCTCAATTTTGGAATAAATTCAACCAAGTAAGTCGTTTTCTATAAACCAAATGGAGTCTTCCAAAGAAGTGGTAACATTTTTAAAAAATCACATTAGTTTTACTTATTTATCCACCCATATAATTATAATTATATATTATTTATATAGTAAAATATGTATTATAAATATAATTTGAGGTTTTATCTTATTTTTATTACCTACACATACACACACATCTATAAAATGGGACATACAATCAGCATTCGTGTGTACAACTAACTATCGCCTCGTGAATCGATGTCGTTTGTTCTTCAATTTCAACTTTTTCAATGAATTTAATAACTATGGATTTATAATTTATATATTATATATATTATATTTATATAATATTTTTGATTATGTAATTATTTTATAACACATACAATTTTTACATTAATTTTGTGGGAATACAAAAAAATCGTTTATGAACCCGTGGACTACAACACCATCAAAGCGATATGATTCACTCTTTATTTACATAGAATTTATTAAATATGGTTTTAATAAAAATAAGTTATATATATATAATAAATATTATATTTTAATTATAATATATATATACCATTTACTTTTATTTCATTTAATACAATTAAAAAATGGAGACCGTACGTAATGCCTAACGTCTCCATGAAGGGTGTATTCAATTCACAAAAAAAAGTTATCATGGATTAATATGAACAAATATATAATTAATAAATATAATACTAATTACATAATTATTATATTCAGGAAATAATTGACTTTATTATATTTTAGAATATCAATTTTATTATTATCCATTCAAAGACTGAAAAAGTGATAATTCCATTCATGGATTTGTGGATTTCATTCTCCTAGAAGCGATGTGATTCCTTTAACTTAATAAGAATTATATATAAAATTATATATGATAAAATAATATTGTATTAAGAAACATGCAGTGTCATCATGACTCTATGATTAGTTTAATAAATGTTCTACCAGTTCTATGATTTGAATTTGGAAAAATGGTTTTAATGTTTCAAATTATCATATATTTTTATTTATAAAAATATTATATTATTTTTTCACCAAAATAATAGTGAAAGTAATTAAAATTAATAATAATGATTAAGGAAAAATTAAGCTTAACAAAGGACCAATCCTTGAACATAAGAGGAGAAATGATATAGAAATAATTCCAAAACATATTTTATAGATATTATTCGTTTATAAAACATAAATTATTGTTTTTTTGGTATTCTAAGAGTTTATTTAGGTAAAAATGTTGGAACACATAACTTGTTTTTAAAAATACCAAGTGAGTCCTTCCTCGTCATGACAAAAGGGAACCAACACTCCATCTTTATCACACCTCTCAAACAACATTGGTTCGTAATAACTATACCAAATTCACCCCCAAAATCCCTACCTTAGTATTTTAATCCCCCATTTTTTATGAAATCCATCCAATGAATCCCTTTGGTGAAAACCAATAGGAGTTACCCAAAGAACATGTAATATCTTTCCGTAATATCATTTGTTTTATTTCCTTTATCCACCCCCAAAACTTTACTTATTACATTATTGAAAAAATATTATCCTAAATATAATAATATTTTTTTAGTCCAAGGTTTATATCTACACTTATACACACTTCCATCTGATGGGTAACATAAATATGGTTTACTAGTATAACGAATTACCACATCCTGAAATCATGATATACTCGTTTTTAATCTACCCAATTTCATGGTTGAGAATAATTTTA
Organism: Viscum album; assembly: GCA_963277665.1. Taxonomy (NCBI): domain Eukaryota; kingdom Viridiplantae; phylum Streptophyta; class Magnoliopsida; order Santalales; family Viscaceae; genus Viscum; species Viscum album. The sequence continues at coordinate 138,330,130 of OY728121.1, read as the reverse complement.
TAAGAAATCATTATTTAAGATATATATGATACTTATTATTTATTTTATATTAGTAAATTATTTTCTAAAAAAACTATTTGCACTTTCCATTTTGCATAAATATGATAATTTAGTTTGAGGATGTGTGACTACTTCCACCTTAGCGTGATCTGATTCATTCACAAACTAATGGAATGTATTAATGGTGAGTTCAATGAAATTATATTATATAAATTACATAATAAGGATAATTTAATTATATTATGTATACACACATATATATAATTTACCTTTATTACATTCAATATTATAAATAAAAACTAAAACAGTGTTCGTGCGTATATATCAGCTACCTTTTCCATGAATCTTGTATTCCACTTAATCATTATATATTATATAGATAAATATAAATAAATATATACAGAATATTTATAATTTTTGTATCATGTTTTAAATTCTATAATACATGATATATTTATAAGGGAAAAAATATAACAAATTAAGACATGCAATAAAATGAATCAGATATTACCCGAAGTAAGACAATAACATGAAATTGTTAATAAGGGGATAATATTAAGTAATAATAAAACTATATATGGAATTTTATATAAGAATATTATATTTTAAACAATTTTTAATATAATTATTTTTATTATATATGAGGATTCTATGAGTAAAATGGGAGTCAAGGCATAAGGTTAAGGGATTTTTCATCTCACTTTTTATTATCATGAGATACATGCCAGGTTCACTACTTATTTCTTTTGTGTGGTGTATAAAATTACAATGACTATATTCTATGAGATGTATAATTAAATTTATGGGTATTTAAATATCCATTTTATAACTCTCTTTAATTGGGTTTATCTTTCAAAATCTACCAATTCAGTAAAGTTAAATTGTCTTAATTATTCTTCTTTGAGACACATGTCTTGTTATGCAATTATATTTTTCTATGATGTGTATATAATACCTTTGACTAGTAAAATCAGAAATCTAATTATTTTAATTATATTTCATGATTAATTTTATTTTATTTTCTATCTTGGGGGATATAATTAAATGTTACATAGTGGTAAGTGTTTATTGAAACAATCTCATCATTTAGTGAGATTATTTACGATTATGAATCCCTTGAGGAAATACTATTGTCCATATCTCATGAGAACTCGTGATTTTTTTTATCCTTTGTTTTTTCATGATTTATTAATATATTTATAACATTTTCACATAATTTGGTACATTATATGATTAATAATGTGTTTTTACAATTGTGTAACTTTACCACTCTCTTCACTCAGAAATCTGTGTTCTTTAAATTCACAGTTTTATAAATGGTTTTCCAAAATGTTTTCAAGTATTATTTATATGTTTTTAAATAATTATTATATTATTTTCAATATTTCTTGATAATATTTTACTTTATTTTAATGATATTTTTTCAAAATGTTTTCAATATTTATTTATATGTTTTTAATGAGTAATCCAGGAAAACAGTTTTTAAAATGTTTGGAACCTTATATTATAATTTTTCAAGGAAAAAAATTTTCAAAATGGTTTTCAAGATTATTTTATATTCATTCAATTAAAAACAAATTTCATATTTTTTATATTTTCAAGATAATTGGTTTGTAAAATTATTTTAAGACTTCTTTCTATTTTTTCAAAGTATTTAAAAATAAATTGGTTTTGAAAAGGTTTTATGTATAAAAATTAATTTTTCAATGATGAAATGATATTTTCCTAAATTTTTTTTGAATGATATTTCAAAATTATTTTCCATCTAAGATAACATCCAATTATGTTACTCATTACATTCTTGGAAATGATCCAAATGTTCCATTCATATTATTTCTTTGAATGGTTTCAATTTTTAATGGAATGATGGTTACGAAATCTGTTTACCTTCCTAGTGTTATATAATTTTGATACCCACTTATTTTAAGAAGTTAGTCTTTTAATGAAGTTATTATGAAACCTATATTTTTCCATAGGTACATATATTACTACTTGTTTATGACCCCCATTTAATTTCATGGGTTAGGATATGATTGTTCATTATCTTGTGGAAATTGTATGTATGAATTAATTATGAAATTTGTGGGGCCTATATATCCCTCCAAGGACTTGTGTAAAAATTTATATCTCATGATATATACTAATATTCTCCTGAGAGTGAACCTTACATTCTATTTTGGACATGTGAGTGAGGCATGACTACCAAGATGGTATGTGGAGTGAACTCATACTATTAATAAGGCCTTGGGAATGAACCAAGACTAATAAGATGGTATGGGGAGTGAAATCATACTACCAAGATGGCCATGAGAGTGAACCATGACTACCATGATTTTATTGTAAGTATACCTATAAAACTATAAAGGCATTCACATCAATATAATGACCGCTCTAAAAATAAATTTATATGATTATGTGTCTACAAAAATTAATTGTCTTTTTCATATGTTGCAATTTCATGGATTATGTTATTTATTTACTTATTATTCATGTCTTATGGACAACCATTATTTATTCCATGATTCTTGTTTACGATATATCATATGTATGTAAGGATATTATATTTTCAAGATGATGCTATCATACATTAATGATCATGATTATACTCACACATCTCCCCTGTTGACCCTTAATGAGCATCCGAGCTTACCAAATTTTACGATTACTTCCTGAATTTATCATGATATCATTCTTGTGTGATAGGTATAAAAGGGGTTCGTGTCTTCCATAATCCAGTGGGAGATAATTTATCTCTCTTATGTAATATTATTTAGGAATAAATGTTTTAAAAGGAACTAAACTAATAAGGTATTTTTTTGAATTATTGTTAAATGTTTTATGTGTTAGAAGAAAATGATTTAATTTATACGTACATAAATAAACGATTGTTATATTTGGTATAAAAGAAGAGGTTTAGTAAAACATTGGAAACTATTATGATAAAAATTTAGTGAGAAACCTAGGTATAATTTGAAGGATATGTCCATGGATGTCTCTAAGTATCTGTGTAAGGATGAGTTAACATTTTGAAAAATTTTGTGGAATTTTGGTAAAAGATAGGGTGAGTGGATTCCTAGTAAGATATACTTTTCTTAATACTATGAGTGGATGTGGCTCTAAAATAGATGTACCATTGAGTAACCACTATAAAAATGTGTGTTGGTCCTACCTTGGAGTAACCCAATACAATAAAATAGTCCTTGTGGCACACCCAGTTTGACAATCCACAAAGATTGGTTTTTCAATTTCAAAAACTCCGCACAAATCATCATGAACCTTTTTATTAAAATTTGTCTAAGAATCACATATTATAAACATGAGATGTCATATTTTAAAAGATTTTTTATAATTTAGGCATTATATAAGTTATTTTAATGATTATGTGGTTCCTCATTATGATAATCATTTCATACGTAATGTTTTTTGCTTTTAGTCGATAGAGCGAACCGAAAGGATCTACATTAATGCTAAATGTGATGAAAAAATTTCCTATGAAAAGTAAAATAGGATGATATCATGAGAGAAAGATGTTGTGATAATACCTAATTAGTTTTAAAGGAATATGATAAAAAACATGTACCTTAACCAAATATATGAGTCACAAAATAATAGATGGAATGATTTCTATATGTGTTTGGGTAAGGAGGCCATGGAAAAATGAAAACATGGATTCATTTATTTTATAAATGTGTACAGAATCATCTATGTAAATGTATAAGAAGAACACGAAGGTGTTTTGACTATTGATAATAAGTATATAAAGAAATTTACAACAAAAGAATGATGAGGGGTTTAAAAAATGAAATGGATGGGAATATTGGCATCCCTAAGACATTATCAAAGGGAAAATTATTTTAGTGTAGGATAAATGGTCATTATTATAATATATGTCCTTTTTTGGAAATATCTTTAAAAGAATCTCCCAGGTGGAATGAGTAATGGTTATATTGCTGATGATTATGAGACTATAGATGAAATCTAAATAAAAAGAGGTATTATGTAATAGGATGAGGTATTATTCTTCTGTATTATGAAGTGTAATATTTAATGTATTTTTGTATTTGGATTCAAGAATTATTTCATATTAATGGTGAAATATACAAGGATTGTCTAGTTTATGTTTTTCACTAAGGATTAAAATGATCATTTTTCATGTTTTTTAAGGGATGGAAAAGTTATTTAACGAGAAGGTGATATTTTTACTATGGGAAGATAACCCTTAATATGTCCCTAATATTAAGATAATGTGTTTTTTATAACAAAAAGTTTTATATGAACATGTAAATTAGAAGATACAAATTACCTTATAAATACTATAGTATTTATTGAAAAAGTAGTCTGTGTAATCATGGATGATGATTACAGTATCAAGGATTTATGGAATATATCCAGTATTCATTGAAATAAGAAAGAATGTTTACATTACAAACGTATTTAGGATACTTCAACTTATTACCCTTTTTAAGAGAGTATACAATGAGGGTATTCCATTTTTTTGGAATGTGAAAAATGAGAGTGACTTTGTGATATATGGAATATAAATGATAAGATAATTTAATAGATTTATTTATAAATATTTTTATTTTAATATTTTGGTATAGTTATAAGGTTAACAATTTATGAAATTTTTATGTTAATCTTCATATAAAGTTAGTGATATTAAAGTATTGTCACACCACATGAGAATCTGTACATATTGGATAACCTCCTCTAACAACTGTGTGGTAATGGTAATTGAAGAGAGATGTGATTAATTATCATGGATCTTACGATCATTTATTTCATTAGGAATGAATAATTCACCATATTTTTTGGTGAAGAATTTGAAGTGGGAATTGGTCAAGACACGACCAAAGGTTGAGATAATACTCATGAATGGGAATAAATTAAAATATATTTAGATTTTCATGAAAATTATTAGACTCAAGGGTGAGAATATTGAAACTAAAAATGTTATCACATTAAAATATTTTATGATGAATCAAATGTTCTCTTAGATAATCGTAGATTCATTTCTAGGTTAAATTTAACCACTTCTGAATAAATTCTCTAAAAATATTTTTCATAACTTGATCATAAATTTCTCTTCTATGTCCATGTTTTTACATCCCAACTATGTTCTTCTACATGGAAACCTAGTTATGTGTTACTCTGGGTAACAATTATGTTTCGAAAATTCTTTATTTAAAGGAATATTTTGTATGCATTTTTATGACTTGGGTTCTGTGAAGAGAACATTCAAGTATGAAACATATGATTACCCCGATGAATGTCGAGGGTAAAATTAATTTTAATTGGAAAGAATTCAACTCCCATAGTTATTTTGGAACTATAATTCTCAAATGAATTATTTCAAATTTATTTATCACATTAAAATAAGAAAAAATTACATTCATATGGAACCAACATGTCTTCTGGTACATGCAACACCGAGTTTCTACACAATATAATTTTTTGTTATAATTATTTAAATGTTAAAACTATAACCAATACATTAAAATTAATAATATGAATACTAATAACTACATATAAAATATTTTTTATTATGTTTTTATATAAAATAAATAATTATTATAAGTAATAATACAATTTTCAGTAAAGTCCTTATATGTTAAAATATATTATTTTATCAAATAAACTAATTTTCAAGCCCTTTTGTGATAAAAATTTAAATTAATTTGGGAAAAATTATAATTATAATTTGATAATACGATCATCATCATTTAATTTTGAATATCTATTTTAGTAAAGGGTGAAATTATGGTATTTTTCATAGAAACGTCATTTTTTGGTGAATTATGAAGATATAAAATTTTAAATAAAAACTTCTTTTTTGATCTAATTTTATATATAGTTAAATTTTATTTTAATTTGGTTTTAATGTATAATTAGGTCAAATATATATTAATTAATCCAATTTATGTCCTTAGATAGAATTTCATTTTAAAATTTAATATAAATACATACCAATCATTTGAGAAATGTTACTTTAAAAAATCGTTGCGTCATCCTGATTGCGAGATTAATTTTAATTTAATTTATATCACTTATATGATTTTAATTTTGAAAAAAAATTCCATATTTAGGATAAAAATAATTTATAATTACAAATATGGTAAACTTATTTTTTGACAATAAATAACAGTGAATGTAGTTAATATTAATTAAAAAAATTAAGGAAAAATTAATCATAAAATGATTAAAACATAATCTTAAGGACCCAAATGACCTATTGGTCACTCCAAAATTAACCCATGTTTTTAGTGTTATGTGGTTAGTTATAGTGTTTCTTTGGTTTTGTAATCCTCATAGACCTAAGAAGAAACTAATAGACACGAGCATCCTATGGATTGATTTTGGCTATGATGTGGGAAAATTTGGGTTGATTTTAGATGGGTTTTAATTAAAAATAAGATACCTAAGTGAATTAAATTTATGATTAAGTGTTAATCATGGGTTATTATAAGGTATGGATTTGATGAAATAGTTTTTTTTAATAATTTCTATTTCATGAACTTGAGAAGGATTTGTTTAAGGAATTCAAACTAACCTCTTCACTTACATTGTAAAAAACATCACAAACACATTATAATAATCTATACCCATATAGGATCATTTTAATGAGATATAAATGTTAAATTATCTTATTATCACAAAATTTGGGGTGAATAAATTTAATAATTAAGAGGAAAAAGAGAACCATTGAATGGAATTCTAAAATAAAAAAACGATTAATAATTTATAGAATGAGCAATAACATCCATAAAAGACACATTCTAATCCCTTATAACAACACATAAGTGTATTTACCCACCATTTATTCCATTTTGTCAATGGGAGAAGGAATTAGACTCATGAGGGAGGAATTGAAGAAATAATTACAACAAAATAACATTTACTCCACAATTAAATGAATACTTTTACATGTTTTTTTGTGAATAAGTTAAAACCATGAGGCAATATAATAAATTTGATATGAATAATAATATAATTAGAAGAAATTAATAACCATTATTAAAACTAAGGTGATTTTAATTACATATAAGAAAATGAAATGCGATGAAAAATACAAGGTGAAAACATAACATTATAATGAAAAAATCACCATGAATGCCTAAATCCCCCAACAAAACTACCATGAATAGAAAATTTGGAAGACATAGGTTGAGATCCTAATAGTAAATGTAATCCCATTTGAGTATAGTAGTCTAGGGGAGGTGGAATTTTCATGGAATTGTGAATTTCTACCCTTGACACCAAAGAACATCAATCTTTCATCCACCAAACATATGTACTAAAATGAGATTATCAATGGAAAAATTTAAGTGACTGATAGAAAAAAAAAATTATTCTCGGGATATCTCTAAAAAACCTTTATGGAATCAACCAAAATTGATAATTTTCATTAAATGATCAAAATAGTGGTATTTTTTTTTCAAGGCCACAGAATCGTCCCACAATTGTATCTCCAACATGGGCCACTTGGAAATCCATTAAAAACATATAATTTTTTTCAAAGTTAGATGAAATGTTACCCTTGATTTCTATATAATCATTTGAAATTTTAGAATCAATGTTCTTGGATCATATCCACTATAATAACTATTCTAGGTTGCTGTCCAATTCACTTTTCCCAAAATGTTCTTGGTTCAATGCCCATTTTGGTGGTCATCCAATGGGAATATCTAAGGGTTTTTCCTTATATCAAAGGAGACCTTAAAATAATATATTAATTTAAAATAAATTCTATTTACTGTTTTATGAGGTGTCAAAAAATGTTTCATTTAGTAGTTCATTTTATGAAGCAATTGCAGTCATAATGTGAAATAATGTTCAATTTGTAAAATTAATTGAAATTGTTTTTTATGAATAATAAAGACCATGAAGGATAATATATTAAGAATTAATATTAGACTATTTTAGTGGATAATCACAACCCAAATTTAGTATTTATTGTTCTGAGAAAAAAGTATCTCAAAAATATAAAATTTGAATTCCCTTTTCAAAAATCATTTTAATATGAAATTCCCAACAAAAGGCCTCATAGCAAAAAAATTATGTAACCCATTAAAATAAATTAAACAATCTATGTATATAAACATATCTCAATCCCAAGACAACTACATTGGTCAAATTCATCTCCACATTTCATCAAATTTTAATTAGGAAGTATGATGTGTTGTGAATCACGATAGGTTTGGGAGATTATTTTTATTCATGGGAAAAATATGGAATTGATTGGTGGAAATAAATTTTAATAATAAGATAATAATTCATTTTTTTAATTTTTTATGGTAACTTAAATTGAAATCAATCGTGTCATCCATTGTATTGAGACATTACTGATGACTCCAAGACTCAATGAGCTTAGGGAACTAGGTGAAGCTCATATTCTCATGAATCATATTGAGTTAACTAAATAAAAAATTAAAATTACAAAAAAGAAGATAAAATTCCCAAATATAGGGTACACAACTATGAAGTCATAGTCCCCACATGATAAAAGCCACACATTAGGTAAATCAATTACTCTATGAATAATTTTATTTTATTTTTTGATTGATTTTTTAAGACTCTTGTTAAAAATAAAGAAATAAAAAAAATTAATCACCTTATTTTGGGACCCAATGAACAAAAATTAGTACCCCATAATCTATAGGACACACATTGTGAATTTTTTAATTGGATGAATATTTAAAAAATCAAAAATCACATCAGACTACCAAAATTTCATATATCAATACCCTTGAACATTAACATGCATGAAAATGAGAATCTAGGTATTGAAAAAATATTGATATTCAATTCCAAAGTGTGCAATGTGTATTATTATGTGAAACATAAATGTATTTTTTACTTCCATTAATACACATTTTTATTCATTCCAAATATTTTTTATGTATAGAAATATTTTTATATTTTATCCCCCACAAACTTTGAATAACATTACACCTTGTGTTTAAAGATAAAAAAATTTATATAGGGGGATTAGATAGATAATTGGAGTTCAAAAAGGAAATTGAAAATGGGAATCATGGAATGAAGGCACATGGGGATTTACGTTTATGTTTGGGATACTCTTACTTAATTCCTCTATCTCTTTGTCTCTCACAGAATCCTCATCAATGATGGTGGTTTCTGAATGTAGAAATGTGATTTGCCTAAAAATTCATAAATCTTAGCATCTCCTAAATATTAAACAAAAAAAAAGTTAGAAAAAAATTGGAACCCCTTGAGGATCTCTAAATTAAAATGAAACGAAGATAGAAGTAAATTAAAAATAATGTACCTAATTATTTTATCACACTAGAAATCAATACAAAGGAATGGTAAAAATAAAAATTAAAAAAATATATGTATATATATATATTTAAATCTTAAAATACAAGTATATATATTAATAAAATATAAGATTGAATCACTATAAGTTGTAGGTCAGTGGATGTCACACTCCCTAATCTCCCTTATTTTGTAGGTTCAAGTTCAACGAATTCAATGTTCGCCACAGGGTTATCAACATGACATTCAATTTGGTATTTTCATATATGTATATATATATATTATTTAAAATTTTTATTTTCTTTCCCCATTTTTTCAAATATAAATGCATAAACAGAAAAATTAAAATATATATTTTATAGAAGAACAACAAATTGAAAATAAAGAAAATAAAATAACGAAAAAATAGGAAAGAATGATAAATAATTTAAAATATATTTTTTAAATTTTTTTTATCACAAAAATAAACAAAAAATAATAAATAAAATAAAATAAAATCCATGATGATGTGGGGTTGCCTCTAAGAAAGCACTTAGTTCAAAGTTGTTACTTCTACTTAGACACCTGAACAAACCGAATACAAACTTTCATCATTTTAAAGACCAAATTTTCACTACATTTATTATATTGAGAGAGAGTATTTATTTATAATTTTATTCATGTACAAACTTAGATTCTATAATGAGTTTCCAAATCAAAGAAATATAAAAAGTGTTTTCTCTAATTACATTTATTTCTTTTTTCCTTAGACATCAAAAACAACTAATATTATAGTGGTTTTAATAGAAGAATTTATGATAAACAAAAGGTTTTGGTTATCACCTATAAAGGGATAGTTATGTGGGGAACTAGGAACAATAATTTTACTTTTGGGTTGAATGAAAATCCTTAAAAAACGGGAAATGTGAATCAAAATCAATTTCTTTTTACAAAATATTGGATATAATTCAGTCCATTAAAAAAGATATTTAAACCACTAAATATTTGATATCATTGTTAGGAATCGTTATGGACATAATGTTTGTGATTTATCCCAATGTTTCTGAGATCGATGGTCCTAAAAAATCATTAATGGAGATATATTCTAGACACTCAATCAATGATGTCAAATTTTCTTATTGTGAATACATAAAACAAATATTCTCATGTTTTAATGTCCATTAAATAATTACAAAATACTATTAATCTATCCCAAATATAATGTTTGGTTCATTAGAAAATTCATTAATGTGTTTTCTGTAATAATATTCTCTTATCAAATATGATAAAGGGACATCCTGATTGGGAATGGGTTTCGAAACACTTTCAATTCATGGTAGTTATACTATTATTGATGAAACCTCAGAAGTCATTCTCCCAATTATTAGGCATAATTTCTCATGTAATGTTTGTGGATTAGGTTGGATAAGTAGTTAATACATTTTTTCTATAATATGAGGATAATTAAGTTGTTGTAATTAGAAAGGATGATTGTTATGTTGGCCTTGTTGGGATTTGAAATCATTATAGGATGGAATGTTATGTAAAGAATATGAGTTAAAACATTATAGTTGATTAGGGTGTTTATTATCCCAACAGTACAAACTAGGATGGTCATTATACATCACACATGGTGTTGGGTAATCAATGTTAAGAGGTTTTGACCATATTTGGATTTTTTCGAAATGGAATTCCAAATGAGTGAAAAATGGCGAGGTGAATAGTGAATTAGAGTGATAAAAGATGTGATTTTCAATGATAACTAATGTATGTCCTAAAAAATGGTTCCAATGTTTTTTCATTCCCAAATATACCAATTTTTTTAGGTTTATGCCATCACTTATAGTGTATTTTGGGTTTTTGAGTCCTCAAAGACCTAATAAGAATCCTATAAACACTTGAATTAGAAGGATTGTTTTATGCTATGAAGTGGACAACATTGTGTTTCTTTTATATGGGTTTATATTAACACTAAAAGTGTAAGTGAATTCTATTTATGAAGAATGGTTGAATCCATGTTATTAAAAGGGATGTATTGGATGAGATTCATTATTTAACAATGTAAATTTCAACAACATGAGAAGGATTTATTCAATAAATTCAAACTAACTCATAACATACTATTTAATGACATTAAAAAACATATAATAATAAACTATACACTTGAAAAATAATTTTCATGAGCACAACAAGGTTAATTATCTTATGATCACATAAAATTGGGGTAAACAGTTCAACAAGGATGAAGAAGATGATAATCATTAAATGAAAAAATCAAATAAAAGAATTGATGAAACATTTATAGATTTATAAATAACATAAAAAAACCCCCTTTCTACTGAATTTGATCTACCCCTATGAGGGTTATCCCTCCATTGAATCCATGTCATCAATGGAAATGGGAATTAGACTCATGAGGGTGTAATTGAATAAAAAACAATGACCCCCTAATGGTTTGAAAAATTTAACAAGTTTGGGTGTGAATAAGTTCAAAAAATGAGGAAATGGTATTATTGTTATATGAATAAGAACCAAATAAGAGGAAATTAACATCTTTTCTTATAAACTATGGTGAATATATTAATTAATAAGTGAATTAAATGTGATTACAAGGACAAAGTGGAGAGATACAATTTCAAAGAAACAAACACCTTGAATAGCTAAGTTATCAAAGACCACTACCTTAAATAGGAATTTTGGAAGCCTCAGGATAATCCACCAAAATTAAAAGTCATCATACTTGAGTATGGTATTCCTAGGGTGGTGGAAAATTTGTAGAATTTGGACTTTTCCACCATTGACCCTAAATCGTTGCCAACTTCAGTCCACTAAATAGAGGTGCTAAAATGAGATTCTAGATGGAAAAATGGATTGAGACAAAGAAAGAAAAAAATAAAGCTCCTGATTTCACTGAACATCCACTAAAATTTCATCCCAAAAGGTTTTTTTTCGTGATATGATTGAAATGGTGGTTTGTGTTTCCTAGAAACAAAATAAAGACCAATGTTATTTCTCCAAATATTCCCACCTAAAAAAACATTTAAAATACATTATTATCTCTTTTCACTATTAGATGAAATGTTCTCATGATTTTCTATATCACGAATTAAAAATTCAGATTTATTGGGATACGATGATGTGCTCAATATTAATTTTATTTGGATCTTTTCCAATTGATTTCATGAAGAATTTTCTTGGTTTATGGTCCACATTGGCAGTCTTCCAGTCGGAATATCCATGTAATAAAATAGGATGAATTAATTCTAATATCACGAGAGAAATAAAAAAACATGAAAATAAAATAAATAAATATTTTTATGAGGTCTTCAAAAATGTACCATGTAATATTGAGTTTTAATAAATAATTACAACCACAATGTGATGTAATATTTAATTTGTAAAATTAACTAAAATTGGTGTTTATGAATAATGAATGTCTTGAATATTATATATATTAACAATGAATATTAGACAATTTTTGTGGATAATCACCTATTTACATCTCCAACACCCATTTTCTGGTAATACTCCTTCCAATAAACTTTTATTTTTTTGTTGGTTGTGATAAATTTTATTAGATAAAAATTATGATACTCCAATGTCATTTTCAAAAATACAATGTGAGTCCTTTCCGTCCCTTATAAAAGGCCATCACTCCTCCCACTTACTCACACCTATAATGTCATATAGGATTATCAACGATTTTCCTAATTCAATCCTCAAAATCCCTACCTTTATCCATTAATCATCCAATTAAGATGAAATCAATCCATTTAAGACCTTTGGTGGAAACCAAAAAAGAAGATACCCATAAAAAAGGTATAATATTCTGTCGAACTCTTTAGTCTTAGTTCCATTATAATCCACTCTAAAATACTTATTTCATGATTATAAAACAACATCATTATCATGAATATACTAATATGTTATTATGACAAGGTATTGACTAAAACTTACAAAAAAATCAATCTAATTAGTAATGAACCTACTGTTTATGCTTATGGTGAACTATCGCCTAACGAAATACAAATTGTTCATTTTTTCCTTCACATCCTTTTATGGATGGGATATAATGTAGATTCTCTTTATATATTAAATATTTTATACTTAATATTTCTTTAAACTTATTTAATTATTTTACAACACATATATTTATACTTTTATGTTTGTGTAAATATGATAATTTCGATTGAGAATGTATGGAATTCAACCTCCTCAATGTGATGTGATTTGTTAACACACTACATGGAATTCATTAAGGATGGGTTTAGTGAAATTATATGATATATATTACATAATAATTATAGGTTAATTATCATATATATATATGTAGATTTTAATATTTTTATTTCAATATTACAAAAAATAACAGAAACAACATTCATGCTAACATACGACCTACAATCTCCATGAAATGTGTATTCCATTACAAATTTATATATTTTATATTTTATTATAAACATATATATATTATAAATATTATATTTTTAAAACGTTTTTGAAATTATGTAAATCATTATATATGTATGGGGACAATAAATTGAAAAAATTACAACACAAGAGAAAAACAAATCAGATATTACCCAAAAAATACTTAACATGTATTTTTTAATAAGAAGGTTATATAATGAAGTAATAAATCTATATAAGGGGTTATATATTAAAATATGGTTCTTTTAATGATTCATAGTAGAATTAAATTTATTATACCCAAGTATTCTACTAGTTTGATGAGAGTTAAGACATAAATTAAGGGGATTTATCAACTCACTTTTTTATTATACATGAGATATATGAAATTATCATCACTAATTTATTTTTTTTGGTGTATATTCAGCACAAGATTTCATTATATGAACCATATAACAAAATTTTAGGTATTTATATATCCATTTTACGATCTTCCCTTTATGGGTTTTATATTTCAAAATTTACCAAATTGGTAAATTAGTTTTTCCCCAACATTCCATCTTTGAGGATCATGCCATATCATGAACCTATATCATTACATGATGTTTATAAACTACCATTCACATGTTAAATCATGAGTATATTTATTTTCCAGATATATTATTTTCAATTTAATTTAATTGACATACTTGGGGAGTACAAATCGAAGATATCAAGTGGTTAGAATTTATTAAAATGGCCTCATTATTTATCGATATTGTCTATGATTATGGATCGTTGATGAAATCATGTGATACGTGTCTCATGATAACTCCTGAATTTTATTCTCTTATGTGTATTAATTATATATTCAAGTATTTTTTCAATTTTTTCACTCTTTAGAAAAATAATATGATTAATAAAGTGTTTTTAAGAAATACTTACTTTAGATCACTTTTTTGGTGGGAAATATATGTTCTTTCAAAACCATGTTTTTTAAAAGGGTTTTAAACATATTTTAAAGAATTATTTATATATATTAAAGTACATTTGAAATTATTTCATGATTTCTTTATATAGTTTCATTGAATTATTAAAGAATGGATTTTTATCTCTTTTTCAAGCATTCATTAAATCTTTTCGTTGTGTTTTCAATGAATATTTTTTTTAAAATATTTTGAAGCATATTCTCTACGTTTTAAAGGAAAATAGATTACCAAAATTCTATCAACATTCTATAATCTATTTTCAAGGAAAATTGTTTAAAAAATAATTCAATATTCCTTTTGAAATTTTCATGCTAAATTTTTTTAAAAATGATTTCAATCCTTCTTTATACCATTTCGATATATTTTTAATTAAAATTATTTTCAAAAGATTTTATGTTTTAAAAATACCATTTATAAAAATAAAGGACATTTTTCAGAAAAAATGTTTTTGAAATTTATTTAAAAATTATTTTCTATATATGATAACATAATTTTATGTTACTCATGCATTTCTATAAAATAATATATATATTATATTCACATTCATTCTTTGAATGGTTTATGTTTTGATGACATGATATTTATGAAAACAATTTCTATTTAATGTGTTATATACCTTTGAATCCCACTTCATTTCATAGGATATTATTTTATTTAAAGGATTATAAAACCTATATTTTTCCACTGGTTATGATATGATTAAATGTGTAGGACACCCATTTTATTTCATGGGTCATTATATGATTGTTTGTGATCTTGTGGAACATGTATGCATGAATTAATTATGAGATGGGTGGGACCTATATCACCCTACAAGGTGATGTGTAATGATATATATCTCATGAGATATAATAATATGGTATTGGGAGTGAACCTCGACTACTAATAAGGTAACAGGGGTGAACCATGACTACCATGACATTTCAATGAGTGAACTAATACTACTAAGATATCCATGGGAGTGAACCATGACTTCCATGATGTTATGGGGAGTGAAATCATACTGCTAATATGGCCATGGGAGTGAACTATTACTATAAAGATTGTATGGTAAGTGACCCTATAATAATAATATGTCTTTAGCATCAATTTTTTGACTACTATGGAAATAATTCTATATGCTTATCTGTCTTCCACAATTCAATGTCATACAAATATGATATGCTTTCATGGATTAAGATATTTATTTCCTTTTGATTAATTTCTTCTTAAATTCAAAAATGTATTCCATGATTCATTTTTTGGATCATTTATATGTTTTGTATGATCTACTAATTTAATCATCATGTTCTCATTCCCTATTGATCTTGCATATATAGAGGTACATCACTTATTTACCCTTAATGACCATCTGATCTTACAACATTTTATGTATCCATTCCTGGTTTATGAAGATATATTTTTTTTATGATATGTATAATAGGGGTGATATTTTTGGAGAACCTAGTTTCAGATAATGTAGCTCACTTACGTACAGAGATTTGTGTTTCCACATTTCGAAAGGCACAAAAAAACGGTATTTGGGTGTCTGGAAGTGTAATGTTTTAAGTATTTAAAAAAAATTATGTAATGAAAATGTACATTAATATTGTATTTTTAGAATTATATATATAATTCATAAATAATTTATTCACATTCATTACAATCAATTCAATGAATATTTTTTATTGTCAAAACATATCATGAGTTCCTTTTATTTTGATGCTGGATTTGGAGAATGATATCTGAAACATAGAATTATTTAATTGTAATCATATATTAATATTTTAATATATTATATATATTAAGATTAATAAAAATCATTCGTCCCTTTATATAATTAAAATTTTATATCATAATAACACATAATTTCAAAATTTTATTGATATTTTGGACTATTTCAATATAAATCATTACCAAAAAATAATTATTTATTATAATAAAATGAAATATTTTTATCTAGAACAACCATGATTCAAGAAATTTTCATTTATAAAATTATTAAATAATGAATTTTTCCAAGTCTTGTTATATTCTATAATATTTATATAAGAAAAATCAAAAATAGAAATTACCTTTGGCTCTAGAATGACATGACCTATTCTAGGTCTATATCACTATAAATTTCTTATCATTAAAGAAACAATATTTAATAATGTAAAATATATCATTATACAAAATATATATTTTAGAATCTTTTTAAATTAAAACATGTCTTATGATATATGAATAAACACCCATATTGAAAGAATTATCATGACTTTAGAATGAAACGACCTCATTGTATTTAATGATCTCTTAATAATATGAAAAAATAGGTGAATCATCTATTTTAACAGCATACAAAAAATAAAAAACAATATTTATATCAATTATAGAAGGGGGGAATTGGTTATTTTCTTTCACACATTCAATGATTGATGGGATCCCTAAAAAATTACCTTTTAAACCATCAAATTGTAATTTTTAATAATATATATGAGTCCAAAAACTTTTATAAGAATTTCATATTTAGACAATATTTCTCATTTATATCACATTTTATTATTCAATTCATAAGTGGAAATTTATGTTAAAAAATACAACTGATCCAATATTCACATGATTATCAGTATAATAGATTTCAAGTTTAACATCCAAAAATCTGAACCATAAGATATTATAGATTGTTAAATTATTTATAAATAAATACACCCCAATTTATCCAAACCACTCTTTATCATGAATAAAAAATTTTTGAACAAAAGTAAGTGTGATTGGATGTTAAATTCAATTAAATTGAGATAATAATTGTAGAAAATAGAGACTCACACTCCTATATACAATGCTAGAAACATTATTTATAAATTCATTGTAATTAATAAAAAATGTATACAATCCTTTACATACTTCATAAACTATTAATTTAATTTTTTGGAGGATTTGGAAAAACCTAAAAAAAATAATAGTTTTAAAAAATAATAAATAACTATCCAAATTCACTCTAGATCGATCCTTAAAACAAAACCAAACACCTTTTAGACTTTTAAATATCATGTGATGTTTTTAAACATAATGTTAGCATCAAATTTCATAGTACATTTTTTTAAAACAAGTTAAAATAATTTTATAAACACAATGAATTTTTCCAGAAATATTTCTTTTAAATCATTTCCCTTTATATCAAATAAAAAACACTTTATACAATAAATAATTATTAATAATTGGTGTCTAGGGGTTTCATGAAATATCCTAAAGACATACATTTAAAAACCATTGAAATTACATATCTCACTAAAGAAACATTTTGTTTAAAAATATTCCAAACAATGAAATATGTACATGTATATCCCCTTAAAAACATAAAAATTGTATTTGAAAAGAATAAATTTTAATGGAATGAATTGATACATGGATCCACTTTAAATATCCATGATGCCACTAAAAATGTCACCTTTAGGATAATATCCCCTTGAAGATGTGAGTTCACTACCCATTTCTCATCCTCATATTATTTACCTAAGTTCCATGTTTTATATAAAAAAATTTGTATGGTATTATATTATCATTTTGATTCTACGAAAACAATTTTTTAAGAAATGAAAAAAAAAATATCTTCAAATCAAATAATTTTATATTATACACACATTATAAAATAAATCTTTAAGGAACCACCATTATCTTAAAATGATTGGGAGATATGTTTGATTTTTAAATAATACTTTTTATATAATACATATTGATTAATAATTAAACCTTTACATATTCTAGTAAATAATTCATGATATGTCAAAAATAATTATTGTGTATGGAGACACCTATTATCACATATGACATTCATAAGAGAGAAATTTTTATATAAAATTATAATTTTAAAAAAATCACAGATTTATAAGAAACATTCCACCTTATAAATAACCATATTAATTTTAAAATTAAAATTTCAAGAGATAATTTAATTTAATTTTTTTTAACAATACTTCAATGCATGGAGGATTTTAAAAAACATAAATCTTCTTTATGGAATGTTTTCATATTTTTTTAAAAAACAATGAGAAGTGCTTTAAAAAATACACCCTTACATGGAATAATAATATATATATAATTATATTTTTTCATGTAAAATATATATTTTTTAAATAATACCCTTACAATAAATCTTGCAGAAGAATATATATATTTTTAGACTTTATCTCTTCTTTTCTCACATTCTCGGTCATATTTAAAAATAGGGTTTTTAGGTGGACAAATCCCAAATGTATGATCCATATATAGAGGTTCTCCATAGGTTCAAGTATATATATTTTATATTGATGGATAAGTATATATATCATTTATTAATTTTCCATATAATACAGAGTAAAAAATGTGAACATTTATAATCACGATAAGATTATAACAATTAATAACCCATAAAAATAATATCTTCAAGTTTTTAGAAAATGAAATTATTATTTCCTGCGGTGCAAGATTAAAATATAGAAAATATAAGATAAATAGATATTGATAATATATATATATATACATGCATCGTTACCTCTACTGAACTAAACTTGAGGAGAAAACATCAACCTTCAAATCACACTTTAACGAAAAATGTTTTTATGGTTTTAATTATTATGGTTTTTAATATATTTTTGTTTATATATATATACATTTAACTTGTTTGAAATAGTTCTGATGAACTTATACTTTAAATTTTAGGGTTATAATTTATATAATATATTACCCATTAAATTTTCTTTTGAAGAACATGATGACACCCAATGTTAAATTTAAAATTGAGTCTGGATATAAGATATTTAATGTAGGAACATATGTTGATGGATAAAAATATGATTTTTAGGGCTATTAGGTTAGAATTGATGACATTAGAGGAAATTGATACAATTGATCAAGCAATGATGTTATAAACTAATTATTTTAAGTTAGGTGAACAATACTAAAGGTATTTCATCCCACATAAATGTATTCCTTTATTGAGAATTATAGTATATTAAAAAATCTCAATGTAGAAGAATGTGCCATGTAACTATGGTATCCAAACTCTAACACACATACAATATCATTCAGGTTCATAGGCCACACCAACCCATGTTGGCCCAAGTCTATTCGGTCACCTGATTATGAACTATGAGGGTACTATATAACCATTTTCCTATCCATGCATATGTTCTCACACCCCTATACCACTATTTGGCCTACCAGTTAGACCTTCCTCACATTTGGTCTACATATTATCCCAAACGATTGGTTGATGTGGGTCTCTAGTGTGTTCATAATTGGATTATTTATATCTATATATATAGTAAATTATAATTCAGACTATATAATATTTTTTGAAAATGTATTTAGAATTTTAACCCTATTGTAATTTAGTTCCTTATATTTTGTTAAAAAAATATCAACATAATAATATTAATTCCAAATGGATTAATATTAATGATAATGTCATTCTTTAATATTTTTCTACTAATTAATATAATATTTTATTAATAGAAATATTATAATGGTTTATAATTTCATAAAATTTAAAATAATATGTTATTAAATAGTAATACTATAATAAAATTTTAAAAAATAGGAATTTTTCTATTTTACTGATAGTAATTTTAAATAATCAACAATCTCCTACTTGTTTTTAATATCTAAATTGAATTTAAAAAATTTCTAACCATATGTGAAAAAATTTAAAATTTTTTATTTCAAAATTATATTATATTATTTTACTTGTAATACTAAATGATTAAAAATTAATTTAATTTATTTACACAATTAATATTAAATAATATTTTATCAAAAAACATGAAAATTATTTTCTAAAATTTATTAATAGAATATATTAAATATTTTCAAAAGGAATTATACATTATATTTAAGGAAAATAATAAAAATTTAACATAAACATTCATATCGACTAAATAAATTATAAAATTGACCAAAAATTGAATATATTTTAATCAATTATTACTCAATGAAATATATTTTCCTTGAATATAAAAGTACTGTTTTATTATTTGATTATTTTATCATTTTTTTAAACAAAATTTAAATTTGGTTACAAAAAATAATTTTTTTGTTAATTGGAACTTTTGTTTGTTCAACTATAATAACTACCATTGAAATTAGATTTATAAAGATGAAAAATATGAAAAAAAATTCAAACGATATCACTTTCCCCCGTTAAATGAAATTTCACACTCCAAATTCATTCATCTTACTGAAGGAAATTATAATTGTTACTTCTCAGAATTTAGGAAAACTATGATCACTAAATTTATATATTATTTTAAGTCACCTAGAATATAGTTACCTAAATACTAAAAAGAAAACTCCAATCTATTTTATTATCCTAAAAATACATCATAATCTCCAATGTTTTCTATGCAATGTCTCTGAAATGAAATGGGAAAACAAGAGACCCACATTCTAGGATTCAGTCCAAAGAAATTATGTATATTTCATAAAAAATTAAAATGAAAAATATACAATCATATACATAACTGGGGATGTTTTTTGTCAAGGTTTTTTAGGATTAAGAAAAACCTTATAACGCAACTGAGTTTTAAATAAATTTCATAAAAAAATATTTTCATTCACATGATCGAGATCCTTAAAACAAAACCAAACCCCTTTGATTCTTCTAAATATCAAATGAAAAAAATAAATATAGGGTAGAAATAAAATTTATCTATAAGGGGTTTTCAAACTAGATTTAAAATCATTTAATAAATAAAATGAAAAATTCTTCTAAAAAATTTCCATTGAAAAAACTTAACTGTACTAAAAATAAAAAACATTTGATATAATAATTAATTATCCAAAATAGGAGTAAAGAGTTTTCATGAAATATCAATATGATATTCTTTTCAAAACCTCTTAAATTGAAAAGAAATTCAATCCTATTTTAATTGAAAATATTCCCACCATTTAAATATGAACATATATTTATCCTTAATGTTTTAAATATTTTTTTGTTAAAATAATAACTTTTACCAGGCGGAAATAAATCATGAAAGATCTTAATAAATGAATGAGGCCACTAGAAGTATCAAAATTAAAAGATATCCCCTTAAAGTCTTTAGTTCACTCCCCATTCATCATCATCACATTTAATAAATAACTACCATGTTTTATATGAAAAACATATTTTTAGGGTTTTATTTTATCATTTTATTTTAACTAAAATATCATTTAAGAAACTCCATAAATTAATTTATTGAAAACAAAGTTTTATGATACATATTGTTTGAAAACAATCATTAATTAAACACTATTATATCATTAATAATTGTAGAAA
Organism: Viscum album; assembly: GCA_963277665.1. Classification (NCBI taxonomy): domain Eukaryota; kingdom Viridiplantae; phylum Streptophyta; class Magnoliopsida; order Santalales; family Viscaceae; genus Viscum; species Viscum album. The sequence goes on along the minus strand of OY728121.1, from coordinate 138,308,236 downwards.
TCAATAATTTATGAACAATACATTGAAATTAATCTATACAAATGAATAATTAAATATAGAAATATAATTGTACATACATTAATGAAATTTCAAGAATTATTATAGTGTATATGCACACATATAATCATGTATGGAATTTATATGAGATAATTTTATACATAAATTGATATATTTAGAAATATACATGATTTTGACAATTAAAGTTCCATTTTATAAAGAAAATGTTTTAAAAATAAAATTTTAAAAACATGGAATTTTTAAAAAAACCTTTAGCATTTCATAAAATAAAAACATAACTTAAATTATGGATTTTCATGTAAAATTGAATTGTTTAGAAAATATTCATTGCATTAACTCTTGAATAAGTATAATTCTATTATTAGACCGTCTGTCTTACCTTATCACGATTTCTTCAATATTTACAACTAGTTTATTCATGTAGAGAACTCCAAAATGAATGATATATATATAGTACCATAAAAAATATAGAATATCAATTTTATATTAATGATAATATATATATGGACCATTTATTACTAATCTTGGCTATATAAAACCAACAAAGGGTGCCCATTAGATCAAGAGAGGCCCATCCTAATTAATTTCCCATAAAAATATTAACAAGAAGCGTATGAAATTTTTAATTCAATTAGATTTTTTAAAATGTTGACAATATGAAAATAATAAATATGGATTGATAATAAATAAATAAATATATATATATATATTCTTTTTTTCCACTACTGAAGGAGACACATGGGGAAAATAACAACATAAAAATATAGATTTAACTATATATGATCTGAAGGTTTTAAATTTAATGTTTATTGATTTTTTATATATATTTTATAACTTATTATAAATAGTTTTGATGATATTATTCAATAAATCATAGGGATATAATTTAAATATTTAGTTAATCATTTGAATAGGATTTAAAGAACTCAATGAGATTAGATGTAATATTCTATTGTTAGATAGGTCACAAGCCCATTTTGGATAGACCAAGAATTATAGGAGAGGAAGATGATGAAATAATGGCACCTAGGTTAGTCATGACATTGAAGATAAATACCCAATGAGATTAGATTATAAAGATGTGTTTAATTTGAAGATTATGTCATAAATGAATGATTTTAAGTCTTATGAATAGTAACCAGTTTATTAAATCCCATAGTGATTCTTGCATCAGTTGATTGATGAAATATATTAACACTACTCACTATAGATATATGTGCAATAGAATATGAGGATCCACACCCAAACACAAACACACACACACACACAGTCATGGACTAGACTGACCTATGTTAACCGACACCCATGCACTCAACATGCAAGAATCATGCTGGCTCCATGCACCCACTAGTATATTTTGAGATACATGTTTTTTAAATGATTTTTGGAGCATATCTATCAAAATTTCGGCTATAAATGGTTGTTTAGTGGTGAGATAATGTTGGTAGAGTTGGTGGCCTCTTATAAGAGGGAGGATGGAACTTCATGAAATTCTTGAAATATTATTTTATTATTAATTTATTTTTGAATTTTAATTGTTCCAATGTAATATATTTCAAGGATACGATGTTTATGGGCCAAAATCCACTCAACCAATGAGTTTTAGACATGTTTAGGCACCACATGTAAACTTATCTTTTGAATTTAACACATAGGTAAATAAATTTACTCTTACCTAGTCTTCTTGTATTTTTAAACTATATGGTTAATATGGTTACATTAAAATGCAATGCGAAACTCAAGTGGATAATTAATTAAATATTTAAAATTATATATTTCATTTTTCTTAATCACGTATTTTTTTGACTGTTATATCATTTAATATAACAGTATTTTTTTTTCGAAAACTCATTTATGCTAGTGTTGAAAATATTTTGTAATTGATTTTTTTAATATCATAAAAACATGATTCATTCGAAAAAATAAAATTACCAAATATATTAAATTTCAAAATAATTCAAAATATTCATGGATGAAATCAAAATTTTGAAATATAATTTATTTTAATATTTATAATATCATTTATTTAAATCATTCACATATAATGTAATCACTTAATCATCATATATAAATTTATTTATTTAATGTGTAAAAAAAATTAATATATTACCAAAATGATGGAAATTATTTTAGCTTTATAATAAATAATTATATTCATAGAGATCAGTTAAATATCCCCAATTTATAATTTATTCAGTAAAAATATACATGTTTATGTTATATTTGTCTTTAAATTAAATTAATTATTATATCATGTCATTATCACACCCAAGTAACTCTACGAGGTCATATAATTAACCCCTAGAAGTTCAAGGTTTAAAGTACCTCATCCAATAGTAATAGGAAATGTTTAGGGTAGTATTGTTTTAATATTATTTATTACACTTATTTACTTGATTTATCTTTTAACCAAGGAAACACAAAATAATTAATGAAGTTATTATTCATAATGTCTAAAAATTAAATGTACCTATTTACAAAGTTTTGAATATTTGGTTCCAAATATGGAATCTGTTTTTTCTAATTCAACACACTAAAATGGAAGAAATTAATTAAAAATTATTTTTTGTGGTCAAAATCAAAAAGAGGGTTTTTAAGAAATAAAAACTATCAAAACATTGAAATGGGCTTATGTTAAATTTCAATGTGAAATTAGTACAAATGAAAAAAAATTGGAATAAATTTTAAAAAATAATCCAATAACACTTTAATACAAATTAAAATTAAAATCTAAGTATATAAATAAATTATATGAAAAAGTAGTATTGAATTAAAATGTTATATTTTTAACTATGCATTAAAATATGGATTTTATCATAAAAATAGAAAAATTTCAAAATAAGTAAATTTTTATGTCCCAATTATAAAGAAGAATATTTTTTGTCAAATAGAACAAATAAAAGTTTGAAAGATTATATTTACAAAATTTTCACCTTCAGAAGGAGGTAAAAAACCGTTTAAAAATTTTAGAGTTTTTTATGATTAAAAATTGATTAATTAGCATTTTAGGAATCTAAAATTTTATTGATAAATGTAAAATCATTTAAAAAACATGTGTAATAATTCTGAATTTACTTATTTTAAATCCCTCTAATACAATAGAAAGGTGTTAACTACCATTTAAAATAATAATATTATTATTGTATTATTTTTCTATATAATAGGGCATTGTGTGTAACGTAATATTTCGTAGAAACCCTTGGTTGCTTGTTTAGTATGAAAAAGTAAAAATCATCCCCTTTAACGTAAAAATTAATATCATATTCATAAATATTATTAGATATAAAGATTTGTTATTCTATAAATACCAGGTATGTTATATCCTTCTCCCATTTGGAAAATTGCTTCCTCGCAGTTTTATAATTTGTCTCGGTAACTTCCTTGAAAATTCCACATCAGAAAAATGGTCAATAAGACTAACACATTAAAATAATGAAATTGAATTACAAAGATCTCCTATAATAACACATAAAAGAATTCAATTTTTAATAACATTGATATAGAATGAAATCAAACCATCTTGTTTTGATGGAGAGTGATAGAAAACATGATCAGGAGAAAGTTAACAGTCAGAAAACTAAAAACATGTGATGGGTTAAAAAACCATTCATTTTTCTTTATGAAAAGTAAATTGACATATTTTTTTATGGTCCATTTCATAAAGTTGTGGAATTTTATTTGCGATCTTTACTAAGAACATAAGAAAACATACTTACTAATCTAGTATAATTTCATCCTTTAATAAAATTCTACCACAAACCCACACTTTTTCTATACAATGAGTAATCTAGATGGTTCTATAAAACATGATTCACTGGAATCAACTTTTATAGAATAAAATAATCCATAAAAATTTGACTATCTATTCATCTTATCATGAATAATTAATGAGAACCAAAATGGGTACGATAAGATAAGAAAATTCTCTAAAAATAATAATCATTCATTTGAAAAAATACCACTTTTAATCTCTAAAATTTAACACTAATACCCCGTCTCCAACATAGAACATTCAAAAATTAATAGTACACATTATTTCTCAAAAATAATGCTATATAATTTTGAAACACAAAATTGGGAATGGTTTAATAACATATTCATCCAAGGTAAATTTTAACATTTAAATCCAAATAACATCAACCAATGTTAATGGCTCAAAAAAAAATATTTTCCAAAACACCATATTCTCTATGATATATTAATAACCTAAATAGCAATAAGTCCATAATTAAATCATAGATTTATCTATAAAATAATACAACCAATATTCCTCAAAACAATATTCCTATGTCTTCTGTTTTACTTTATCATAAAATGATCCCAAAATAGCGATTGCTTTCCAAAATATATTTTAACTCTTAATCTGAAAATTATTTTCCAATACCAAGTATATTCATTTGATAAAATGTAATTTTCCAGAATCAAATTATTATAACTCCATAAACTTTTTTAACATAAAGGAAAATCTATACTAACTACAGACATCACGTAGGGTTGTGGTGGGAGATAAATACTTATCACACATCAGTTGTGGGGTCAATCCCAATAGGCATGTTTAAAGTGATATATTGTCACACTTCATATGTGTAGTCCTTTTTTATAAAGCTATATAATTCATATATAATTCCAAAAATAGGATAAAATTTTCAAAAAAAACACAACATGTTTTAATCTCAATGTTTATCTACTATCCATTATTTTACATCCAAAAACGTAATATTAGATTATTACTTCAAAATCATAGGTCATATAAAGGATATCCATTAATTTATAATTTTTCCGAAAAAATAAAATATAATTCTTAATATAATAAAATATTCACATAACACACAACAGACTTTCAAATAATAGAAATAGTCTTCCATTTTAATCACATCATTTAAATATATATAATAATTTTAAACAATTCATTATCTAATAGTCTACCATAAATCATAAATCCCTTATTTGTAGACATATTAAACATTTATAATTTGTCATGAAACCCTAATCATGAGTTTCCATATCATTCTTTAATACTTAATTCCTTCAAATAAAAATCATGAATCATATATAAAGATAAAATAATTTCCAAACATGATACAAGAAATAATCCATTCCATTCATATGTCCTTTTTAGTTTCCTCATATTCAATTAAAATAACAATATTTTTAATAAATCATATATTTTTAGGGTCTTTCTTATCTTATTCCCGAACCTTATTTGTTGGATATATTTTAGAATAATGAACATAATCCTCGCATTTAAAACATTAAATTGATAACTCGGATATAACTACATTCCCTTTCCTCAAGTCCTATGAAAGCTTCCATTTTTCCTGGGCAGGATATTACATTATGGCCATCATTTTCACATCAATAATATCTTCTTGTGCCTTTAAAACATTTCTCTAGGTGCTTCCTTCTACATCATTAACACATACATTATTGAATATATATAACATTATGATTATTACATGAACATCCATAAGGATTCATTTATCACATATATGATTCCATAGAAAAATCACTATGGTTCAAGTGGTCAATCATGAATCCAGAGAGTTGGTTTGGAATAACAAAAAGAGTTCTCATTGTAGATCCCATTTAAATTGGTTTCTTATTCAGAAAACCACCATAGTATTCATCACATCCATAGTTTATTGGGGCATGCTAGATCAAACCATTTACTAAAACCAAAAATTTCATTGTGAGTATATCAGTAAAATCATCATATAATATCATATGTGTATGATAAACACTATGATATTCTCATCCATTTTTCCTCAATCTCTTTAATTTTTTATAAAATTACAGTAACTAATTAAAATATTCTAACCATTTTTGGGATATACATATTTTCAATTATACTTAAAAATCACACAAACCTCAAATGATTTCTAAACAGACCTCGGATACCAACTACAAGGCCCTATATTTAAACATTACATAATATTGATTTAAGTAAATAATTTTTCTTTAATTCACATTGAGGATATTTTCAGGTTTATAGAAATAGATATTTATGTGATAAATCATACAGATCAACTTAATTATTAAAAAGTAAACACTTTAACTCACTATCCAATTTTTAACAAATTCAAAAATATTTTAAAATAACATTTTTCCTTCCATGTTTATATAGTATGAATTTTACTTAATTTAAGCCTTCACTATATTCTTCATTCAGTCATGTGAAAAACATTTCAAAACATATAATGAGTATAAAATTCTTAGTAAGGGATACATAAGGAATGAAAATCTATTATTCTTGAAATAACATGAAAACCATGTACACTTTATCATAATGTAATAATTTTCATCTTTAAGAAGTACTAAATATACTTTACTAAAAAAATTCTCATTTCATACCATTTTGAAACCAAATATTTACATAAACCCATATTAAGAATCGTATAGAATATAAAGGAAACATGGGACATAAACATACTAATATTGAATAACTATATGGGCGACTTCCACACAAATCATTTAATGTAATAGATATACAATTTACTTCCGTACCCAATTAATTGGTGGTTATAATTTAACCAGTAATCCACTTTTTATTATCGAACCAACCATATTTGGTTTATCACATAACCGCACATCATTGTTTTATCATTTAACCAACCGTCATATTCTAAAGAACCAAAATTTAATCATTATGCAAAAAAGATTTTAAGATTCAAAATTTCACTGAAAATGTTATTTTGTCATCACAAGATATCATTTGAGATATTTAAATAGTAAATACACTTTAGAAACATTTTCAATACCGAAAAAAATGGAATAAGGTTTTTTTGTTCCTTTTAAAACATTATGACCAATATATGAAGCCAAATATCAGACAATGGTAATGGCGGTGGAGGAATCGTTATTGCCATATATTTAAAAAATATACTTTTTTTGTTTAGAACAAGGTATAGTAGATGAATAGATTCCATTTAAATGAAATTAAAATTAAAATGGTTTATTATACACTGTATTAAATAAAGAGTTGTATATTATCAAAATATGCCTCAATGAAAGGAAATTGAGACAAAGTCCCGTTACCTTGGGTTTGACTCGTAACATACAATCATTATGTTCATAAAAAATAAATATTGGTTAATTTATACTTTTTGGAGAACCTATTTAATGTTTATGGTTTCTTGGATATCAATTATTACCATGTAACAAACATTACCTTATTATTTATGTTCATATCGTACGTTTTGTAGATATTCTGTAGATGAGTCAAAAAAGAACTTGTTTTGATATAAATTGTATACATAGTCAAAAATACATAATATCCAAAATATTAATCATGATTGAAATATCATATACATACTGTATATATATAATTAAAATATTCATAATATTTTTAGATATGAAAAGAAATGCACAGTTTATAGTGATAGTAGTCCGACGTACGCATGAACACTACATTCCATTAATGGACATATTAAATGAATAATAATAAAATGTTATAAGTTTATATTATAATTCCATTTTTTTATTTATGTAATGTATGTCACATAAGTTTAATAAAACCATCCTTTATATGTTACATGTTTAATTTGAATGATTCGCCTCACTTTGAGGGGGCAATAGTCCACACCTCCTCAAAAACAAGTACATTTTTTTACAGAACATGGAAATCATAAAGGTATGTTCTAAATAAATACTATATAAGAAAATATAAAATATACAATATAATATATATCATATATAAATACATTGAAATCATAATGGGAACCATGATAGGTGGTAGGGTAAAATTGAACAATCATTGTTTCGTGAGGTAGTAGTTTTCCATTCATAGAAACAATTTATTCTATATCCCCCATATGGTGGTGTGTGTAAGAGTAGGTTGAAACCGTAACATGAAAAAATTTAGTACATATACTATAATGGTTTTTTATAAAATAATGGAATAAATAGTTGTTAGGGGGGTTAGAGAAAAAAAAATAAATGAATGGAGGTTGAGAAAAAATGTTATATCTGAATCGGGTACTTTCTTTTGATTTGAGAAAAAATACGTCATTGAGATTCCATCTACACAAGGAAAAAATTATAAGAAGAAGTGATGGATTTTGGAAGATTAATTGAGATTAATTGAGGTTATTTAGTGTTCTTTAGAGGCAAGAGTATGTGGGTAGAGGTGGTGTAATTTTAGATGATAAAGGAGGGAACTTTATGAATGTTTGAAATATTATTTTTGTATAAATTTATTTTTTAATTCCTATAGTTACAAAGTGATATATTGATAGTATAAGAAGAAGATGGATCTAAATCCTATTATACAATAGGATTTTGATATATTTATTTCACAAATTTATCCTTATATTTTATATTTAACCTTTAGTTTAATAAATTAACTCGTACTTTATATTAATGTAGTTTTACACTATATGGTTAATATGGTCACTAAAAAAAATATTACCTCATGTGGATAATTAATGAAATTCTTATCATTTTATATGTTTATAGAAAAATTATCAGATTTTTATTACTATTATAACATTTAATAAAATATTATTTTTTTTAAAAACTTATTTTTGTAAATTTTGATATTATTGGGTAGTTGATTTTTTTAAAATAAAAAAAATCATTTGATTCTAAAAAATTAAATTAATTAAAAATTAAAATTTCATAATAATCGATAATATTCATGGATGTCATAAAAATTTTCAAATTAAATTTATTTTAATATTTATAAAATCATTTGTTTGAATCATTCATTGACAAGGTAATCATTGCACAACCACTGTGTAATAATTATATATATATATTTAATTTATTAAAATTATAAATAAACTAACATGCATTAAGGAATGTTTTTATAATTCACATTACAAGTTATTATCAATGATTTAAATTATGTAACCCCTCCTTAAAATTATTTTAGTGAAATGATACAGGTTTATGTTTTATTTCTCTTTACTTTGAATTATTTATTTGAAGACGTCATTATCACTGCCATGTGCCTCCATGGGGTCCTAAAATCGACCCAATGATCCTCATGGTCATAACTTTTGTCATAAAACAATATTAGGGCACATGTTAGGCTATTTATATATTATTATAAGATTATTTGTTACCCTTATTTACCAGATTTATCCATTAACCCTCGTAAATAAAAATAAATAATGATGTTACTATTCATAATATCCAAAAATAAAATGCACCTATTTACTAAATTTTAACCTTATAATTAAAAAAAAGTAATCCATTTTTTCAAATGAAAAACATATAATTTTAATAAATTCATTTAATAATAATTATCATTGTCAAAACCATAAAAAGTGTTTTTGAGAGGTAAAAAATATCCAATGATTGACATGTGTTAATGTCTATTTTTAATGTGAAATTAATTGTAATGATCAAAATTTGATGAAATAATAAAAAACTAAACCAATTACACTTTAAAAAAATTAAATGGATAATATATCTACTCAAATAAAATATATAAAAATGCAGTTCTCAATTAAAATGTAGTATTTTAACTATTAAATATAATATATATTTAATTAGAAAAATGATGAAATTTAAACCAATTTAAATATAAATGCACCTCTTCGAAATATAATATTAATACTGTCAAATTTAACATATAAAATTGAAAAAACTATATTTAAAAATGGTTCTCCATCAAAAGGTGGTAAAATAACCTTTTAAAAATATTAGAGTATTTTATGCTTACAAATTGATTAATTATCAATTTATCCATCTAAATTTATTTGAAAAAATGTAAAAAAATTAAAAAACATGTGTAATAATATTGTATTTAAGACTTATAATTACCAATAATTACATGTCTTTGTATTAAATACCATTTAAAATAATAATAATATTATTGAATTATTTTTCGGTATAACTAAATGTAGTGTGCAACATAAGATTTTCGTGAAACATGTTGTTGCATGTTGAGTACGCTATTAGAGAAATACTCCTATATAATGTAAAATTAATATCATATTAAAAAATATTACTATATATGAAAATGTATTATTCTTTAAATACATGGGATATTACATCCTTCCGCCCTTTGGGAAATTGCGTCCTACCAATTTTAAAATTTGGCACGGTAACTTCCTTGAATATTACACATCAGTAAAAGTGTAAACAAAAATACTATTTTATATGAATGATATATAACTATAATGGTCCCATAAGATTACATATACTAATATTCCATGTAGGATGACATTTATATTTAATAAAGACTAACCATATTGTTCTAATAGAGAGTGATAGAAATCAAATTCAGGAGAAAGCTAATAAACAGTAATCCATAATATTTTGACTGGTTAAATGTAATTTAATTTAAAATTAGTAAAAATAAGTGGGAAATAGTTTTTTAAGGTATTTTTCATAATATTGAGAAAATTATTAATGATCTTGACTATGAACATAAAGAATGATACTTAATTATCATGTAGAATTTCATCCTTTAATAAATTTTTACAACAAACTCAACTTTTCTCTAAACAATGAGTTTTCTAGATGACTTGGTCACACCTGAAGCACTAGAATAAACTTATATAGAATCACATAAACCAAAAAAGATAAATAATATATTCATATTATATTGAAACATTATCCTGATCCTAAATTTTAGGGATGAAAAATATAAAATCCCTCAAATTGAATATTCATTTATATAAAAAAAGACAACTTTTAATATAAAAAATTCTCCCATAATACCCAAATACCAATAAAGACCACTCAAAAAATAATTATCCATAAAATTCCTTAAAAATTATCCAAACTATGTTTGAATACAAAAATTGAGTAGGGTTTGATAACATATTCATCCAAATAAATTTTAACATATATCTCCAAATAACATCTACCACTCCACGTGGCTCGTACCAAAAATTAGTTTTTAAAATCACATATTCTCTATGAAATTATAATAACCAAAATCAACATAAGTCCAAAATTAAATCATATATTTCTCCAAAAATAATTCAAACATTATTCCTCAAAATAAAATTACATTGTATTTTATTTAATTTTATCATAAAGGGATCCCAAAATAGCGAATGTCTTCCAAAATTAAAATTTTCACATAACCTCCAAATAATTTTCCTATACCAAGGATATCTATTTGATAAAAATTATGTTGCAAGAATCAACCTATTCATACTCCATATAATAATTTAACAAAAATGAAAATCATTAATTACATGGGACATTACGTATGCTAGTGGTAGGGAATAAAGACTTGTTTCACATCAATGGTGGGTTTGATCCCCATGAACTATTCCAATACGATTTGTTGGTCACCCTTTCTATGAGTAATCATTTTTTTAAAGATCTATAATTCATATATTATTCCCAAAATGAGATAAAATCGTCAAAAAACAATCTAAAAATAATTTAATATCAATTTTTATCTCATTTCTTTCATTTTAAATCCTAACAAATTAATATATCATAATTACCACATAATCAAAGGTCATATAATGGCACTACATTACATAATAATTATTTCCACAAAATGAAAGGAAATTCTTCCAAAAATAACATTTTCACATAACAATCTACAATGTTACAAATACTAGAAAAATTCATCCATAGTAATCCCATCATTAAAATATCATTAATAATTTTAAACATTTCACCATCCACAAATCTTGCAGAACTCTTGAATCCCTTATATGTATACTTCAAAATGATTCTGCGTTTTTCATGATACCTTAACGAGTATTTTCAATATTTTTCTTTAATACTTCATTCCTTAAAATGGAAAACATTAATCATGTCCTAATATTAAATAATTTTTATAAATTATAAAATAAATAATCCATACCTTTCAAAAATAATTTTCAGTTTCCACATATTAAATTAGAATTGAATTGGGTATTGCTAAACATATATTTTTAGGGACTTGATGATCCCATTCCCAATCCTTCATTGTTGGACAACTATTTTCATAATTACCATACTCCCCACATTAAAAACATTCAATTTATAACTCAGAATGAACATCATTACCTTTTTTAGAGTCTATAATATGATTCATATTTCCTTGGTAGGATATTGCTTTATGACCATCATTTCAACAGCTATAACATTTACTTTTTCCTTTAAAACAATTCCATAGGTGTTTAATTCTACATACTTGACACATTGGTGGTTTAATATACATTCCATTATGATTATTACCTCAACAACCAATGGTATTTGTTTCATTCATAAATAATACCTTAGAAAAATCACTATGGATCAACTGATCAATCATTCCTCTAGATAGTCTGTTTAGAATAACCACAAAAGTTCTCATTGAAGCTCCCATTTCATTCAGTTGCTTATTCAAAAAATCACCACAGTTTCTTTTATATCCATTGATACTTTGGTTCCTTATAGATACCACTATTTACTAGAAACAAAAATGATATCATGAGTATAATAGTAAAATCATCATATAAAATCATACGAGGAAGATAAAAACAAAGCTATAATAATCCATGTTATCTCAAACACATTGAAATTTTATAAAATTACCTTGAATTTTTCAAATATTCTAACCATTATGGTTATATTCATCTTTTCAATTATAAAAAAATAAAACCCTAACCTATAATGTTATTTAAACTGACCTCTAATACCAACAATAAAGCCCTAGCATTAATTTTTACATAATATTGAGGCATGTCGATAATTTTAATTTCATTCACATCAAGTATATTTTCATGTTTAGGAAATTATATAATTAGGCCATAACTCATACATATCAATTTGAATATTCAAATTTAGACACTTTTACTATATATCCAATTTTCTAATAAAAAATCATAAAAAACAAATTCTCATCCATGTTAAAACAATATTAATTTTCCCTGATCCCATCCTTGAATCTATTATTATTTATGTTCTATGAAAAACATTTCAAAACGCTGGATGAGATTAAAAATCATAGTAAGGTATTCACAAGGAAGGAAAGCTATTAGCCTTGGGATACCATGAAAACCATGAATACGTTATCATAAAGTAATACATTTTACCATTAAGCAGCACAAAATATACATAACTAAATATAATCTTATTTCTTACACATTTTGTAACTAATGATTACAATAAACCAACAGAAAGAAAAATATAACATATAAACTTAACTTGGTACATAAACATTCTTAAATGAAATAACCAAATAGTCTAATTCCACACATATCACTAAATGTTAAAACATTACAATCACCTGTTATAGCCAACGCAATGGAGGTTATTACGTAACCACCCAACCATGGTTTATCATAGAACCACGGATCAAGGGTTCATCACATAACCACCTATTATTATATTATCATTTAACCACCAATGAAATGTCCATGTTCTAATATATAGTCATAACACATAAAAGATTTCAAATATAAACATTTCACTCATAAAAATTTATTTGCAATCACAAGAGATCATATCCAGATATTGAAATAGTAAACCCATATTTAAATAAATTTCAATACCAATGCTCCAAAAAATATAATAAGTTATTTCTTTTCCTTTTAAAAACATAAAGTCATATAAAGGAATACAAATATCAAATAATGGTTACAACAGTACAGAATCCACCATTATCGCTGAATACTTTAAAAAAATTCCATTTTTTGTTTACTACAATGCTTCTTTGAAAACAATATTTCCATTTAATGAAATTAAAATTCAAAGAGTTTATTATACACCTTTTAAAATAAAGATGTGTATATTATCCAAATAATCCTCAATGAATGGAGATTGAGCTGAAATCCCTTACCTTGAGTCTGGATCATCACGTATGACCATTATATTACTAAATAATAATCTTTGGTAAATATATACTCAATTTAGAACCTTTATCAAGTTTATAATTCCTTTTATATCCCTTATTACCATGTTATAAGAATTAAATAATTATAAAAGTTCATATGGAATGTTTTGTTGATATTCACTACATGAGGTGAAATGACCTTTTTTATGTAAATTATCTATACATTCATAACTCCACCATCTCTAGAATATTATTCAAGATTTAAATATAATATATATCCTCTATATATTTATTTATAATATCCATAATATTTGGAGATATGCAATGAAATGCACCGTTGATGAAGACGGTAGATCGTATGTATACATGAATGATACTTTCGTTTAATTGTCATATTAGAAGAAAAATAATCAACTGATATAAATGAATATTATAATATTATTATTATATATATGACTTGTAGGTATCATATGTTTAATTCAACCATAATTTATTTTTTAAATGAATAAATGGTACGAGTCACATTGCATTGAGGGGGAGGTAGTCCACACCTCCTCAAACAAAATTGTCATATTTACACAACATGGAAAGTATAAAAGAATTTTCTAATTAAATATTACAGAGTCATAGAGGTAATATAAATATAATTTATATCATACATAAATATATTGACATAATAATGTCCACCATGAGAGGTGATAGAACAAAATTGAATAATCATCCTTTTGTGATACAGTAGTTCTCTTTAAGAACGATCAGTATGTTCTATATACTTCATATAGATGTGTGTGTTTGTATTGATTGAAACCATAGTAAAAAAACTTCCTATTATATTGAATATACTGGTGTTTTTATAAAAAATTGATAAATATAAGTTAGGGGGTTGAAGTAGGAAAATAAATTAATGGAGCTTGGGAGAAGACATTGCCTCTAAATAGGGAATATCCATTCAATTTAAGACCAAATGATTCAATGAATTATCTTTTAAATTGAGAGACTCTATTTAGATTTATACCTTAGATAAATAAATTTAATATTACCACGACTTCTTGTATTCTTACACAATATGGTTAATATGGTTACCATAAAATTCCAAGTGATGATCAAATGGATAATTATTTAAATTTTTAACATTATCTAATATTTCTGGATGAGTTTAACATTTTTATGGAAATTATAAAATTTATTAAAATAGTATTTTTTAAAGCATTTTTTCAATATTGAAACTATTTAGTAAATTATTTTTGTTAAAGT